>CM019041.1:4846139-6103639 GCA_009664405.1 Drosophila bifasciata
ATTTACATGAGCCATAGATGACATTCCTGCATATCATCATTAGTTTGTCGCGCGAGTCCTGCGTCTTGGCACACGCCCAAAAGTTGCCCCTGCAACATAAACGAGGCGTCTCTCTCGGGGGGTGCGCATTCGCCTCTAGTCATCGGAGGGGTGTGGAGACAACTTTCAAGCGGAAGTGCATTTTATGGCTCGTGATTATGGGCCAGCTTTTTGAAGCTGGCAAAACGTCGGGGTGCGCCCGACACGTGGGCCCTGGCCGCGATCCTTACTCCTGCTACTACTCGCCCAGCCCAATTCACCATTTCCTATTCCTAGGTCCTGGTCCGCTTCAACCTCTCAGGCGTGACTGTCTATTTCCGGGGTCTCTCGGGGAGGCAATTTACCATACTATATATGTGGCATTAACAATGCCCGAACCGTACCGAAAATTGAAACTCGTTAAATAAAAAATAAAATTATATTTCAAACAAATATTCGCTGTGGCTGTTGTTGCTTCCGGTGACTGGGCTGTTGGTTAGCTGTTGCCATGGCTAGTGGAGTCCAGTAAAGTGAGTCATGGCTCATACATATGTTTGTGCATATCCCAAACTAGTTTAGGTTGAACTTTGGGGGCAATTGAAGGAGAGATAATGAAGAGAACAAATAAAGGAAGGATACCTCAGGCAATTCTTTGGCTTAGAATATGGAATTCTTTTTCTGATGCAAGTGCTGGCTGTTCATGGGGTTCATAGGCTCTCTCTGGGTAGGTTTCCTTTAGGTACTTTTATATTAAATCATTTCAAATATGAATAGCTTATTGAAGTGCTCAAACTTTAGCTGTACTTAGTGTGCAGATACAGATATAGAATACAGAGAAGATACAGTTTTGGCCTTGTTCATGCAACGATCGCAATCAGAAGTTTCAAATTGAGATTCGAGTCTCAATTCGATCTATGAGATGGCAGAAAGCAGAACTTTCTGTTGCATTCCTGCTACGCTGATCTCATCAGGAACCTAAGAGAAACAACTATCCTACAACTATCTATCATAAATGTGTCAATGAAGAAATCTAAAACAATCTATCTTTGATGGGTTGATGCAGAAATCTACAACTATGTATCTATCATAAATAGGATCAACTGAAGGGAAAAATGATGATCAAAAAGATCATAAGAGATCATTCAGTTTCATCTAGTGATAACTATAATTTTAATGCGTGACTCTGGGATATGTATAGCGCTATATAGCTCTATATTTAAACGATCAGTATCGTCTAGAGTCGTTCATTTATTCCTAAGTATTCTTATTTTGTAGATTGAATTTGAATAACTGCTGGAAGTGTGTTTGAGCCCGCTGAGTGATCATATCTCCTGCAGTTTTTACTTTTCCTTTTGCGGATCTCTAAATAAATGCTGTAAAAATGTTGTGTAAAAGATTTCGTTGAAAGAAAAAGATTTGCTTTTTGAATTATGTTTTGAGATTGTTTGTTTTTTGTTTTTATTATTGCATATCAATAATTGTTTGGGTTCTTATTAGTTAGTTTAGTGTCTTCCATGCTTATAACAGAACTTAGAACTAGCAAAAAAAATATAATTTGTTTTATATCATTGTCTTCCATGGTCTTAAGGCTACAAAAAAAAATTGGGGTCTTACGAGCTAGAGTTATAGAATCTGGGACTTGGTTTCTTCTCACTCACTAAGGCAACATTTGCAATATTTACAGTTTGTACAGGGTGGGGGGGTTGTTTTTTTTTTGGCTTGCTCTCTGGGGCTCTGGCTGGGATCACTGGGATCTCCTGCTCTGGGTTGCACTTTCACTGCTCCTGCCACGAGGAGATGTAGTCGAGAAGCTCCTCATCGTCGGGCTGCTCGTCGCTGAAGCTGTCGAAGGACTCGAACTTGAGCTGATGCTGCTGGTGCTGGTGCTGCTGATGATCGTGTTCGTGATCGGGCATCTCCTGCTTTACATAGCTGGCCGACACATCGGAGGCATCACTGTACGAGGGTGTGGGCGAGGCCGAGTGATACGAGTGCGACTGTGCCACAATGAACTGTGACTCGGGGCTGTCCAGGCTGCTGTCATAGTTGTCGTTGTAGATGCCATCGTTGCTGCTCTCGTCCCCAGAGCTGTAGATCGGACGGGGCTGGCCATCGCCCAGCATGTCCTGCAGGCCGCGTATATACTCGACGGCTATCTTGAGGGTGTCCACCTTCGATAGCTTCTTGCTGGCGCCACGGCCCCCATTCGACAGGGCATTGATCACCGTCTGGGGCAGGTGCTGGCGCAGATTGACGAAGCCGTTGTTCACCTGCTTCACACGGTTGCGCTCCCTGGCATTGCGACGTGCCACCGATGGCATCTGCGGCTCTCCATAGGGCATTGGGCTGTAGTTGTTGTTGTTGATGTACTTCTTCTTGGACAGCATGGGGCCGGCAGAGCTGTTCGTTTGCTGATGCTGCTGCTGCTGTTGCATGTTCTGGAGCTGGCTATTGCCCAGCGGCATCTTGGGTGCAATCAGCTGTTGGTGGTTATGGTGCTGCTGCTGCTGCTGGTGGTGATGGCCCATCAGCTGCATGATGTTGCCGTTGGTCAGCTGAAAGTGCTGGTAGCTGCTGCATACGCTCGTCATGGTAATCCGTTTTGAGGAGTGTAGAGTGTAGAGTGGAGAGTGTAGAGGTTGGCTCTAGGCTGCTGGAGACTGTGTTGACTGTGTGGAATCAGATTCCGCAATGATATACCTCGTCCTGCACGGGGCCCCTTAAGTACTTGTTGACGCGGTGCACGCGAGGCAGAGCTAGAGGCGGCAGTGGCGGCGGCAGCGACAGAGGCCGAGGCAGCGGCAGCGCAACAGAGGGAGAGGCAGCGACAGAGTGCTGGCTGGCTGGCTACCTGCCCTTCGTCTTGGTCCCTCTCTCCCTTTGGCCTGGTGCGCGCGCACAAGTGAACGAGCGAGCGAGCGAGCGAGCGAGCGTTCGGGGCTCGGGCGGACGATCGTGTAGCCGAGCGGTGCGGAGCGTAGCGTAGAGTCCTGTCGCTGCTCGGTTGTGTTCTGTTCTCTCCTAGGGGGTGCCTTATAGAGGGTGCATCGCTCTCTCTCTTTCTCTCTCTCTCTCCTACTCCTACTTGATTTATTTCTCCCCCCAGCGAGGACTATTTTCTCATTCTACTTGTCTACCACTGTCTTTGTGTGCATGTATTTTCCTTTTCTTTTGCTTTTTCTTTTGGGAAAACTCTCTATCGAAATCGAGACTTAAATCTGTGTGTTGTGTTGTGTTCGCCTTGATCCTTGTCAGAGAAGGATCCTTGGGCAATGCCAAGAAGAGATGGAGAGAGAGAGAGGGAGGACCGATCGTTGGACGGGGGAGTACGACCAGAAAGAGGACTCGCTTTTCAATGCACTTCCACTTTTTTTTTTGTCGTTCCTTCGTCCTCGTCCTCAATGTCGTTTTGCATTGAAAGCAGAAATATTTTTTCTTTTTTTTTTTTTGGGCTCTTAGATGGAACAATATTCATTATGGAACTTGATATAAAATGTGATCCATCATGTGAGAACGAACGAAAACGAAGGCGAGATGGGAAGAAAAAAAAAGAAAACCAAGTGAAATGAAGAGGAGAGAACCGTGAGGAAGATGGAAATGGGGAGCGAGGCGCTGGCACTTTCACTGTCTCGATCTGCCAGCTACAAGTTCCTTTCACCATGTCTTTTGATCAGTTATCTCAGTACATATGTACACTATGATATATAGGCATATGTATATTTATTTGCTGGCCTTGATTATGCTGTTCTGGCGTTCCTTTGGGATCGCTGCTGCTGTGTTCTCCCCTCTTCTTTTTGCTTTGCCGCATTTGACACGTGCTTCCGATCAGTACCGATATTACCATAAGCTTCATAAGTTCACCAGCCCTCAAGACTCAAGACTCAACAACAGAACAACAACAGAACAACGATAATGACGCAGACAAATCCCACAAGTGTGTGCCCCCTCATGCATATAAAAAATAAAAGCGAAAACAGATCCAAGAGTCTAGCTTTTGATACCCTTACCAGAGGCAAAAGGCAGGCAAAGACAGGTTGCTCGAGGGTATGACTGAAACATAAACTGTAGAGCATTTAGAGTGCAGAATAATCAACAAAAAAAGGAGCACAAGGGCTTTGTCACGAAGCTACTTGACATTGATATTGACAGCATTCGCGATCCCCTATATCAGAACCCTGCACACTCCCTGCTGCCCAGCCCAGCTCAAGCAAATCTCAAGGATAGGCCTGGCCTGGCTTGGCCTGACTATTTATATCGGCCGTAACAAGTGGACCTCAGTCCTCAGTCCTACCACCCCCGCCATAAAGCCACCCCAATAAATGTGTAAAAAACTGAAACTGAAACAGAAATTCAACGGCAACTTTGTTGCAGTTGCAGATTGAGGCAGGCAGAAGAAAATGCGTGCGGAATACCGTTAGGGCGAATCGGAATCTGCGCCGGGATTGTCGGCAACGTTGGGTTGATGGTCTCTCGTTCTGGTAACGAGATTGCCGGCCATAAACGAATAAAACCTTGATTAACATTGGGCCCAGGAGCAGCTGCCAGCAGAAGGAGGTTGGCGGGAGTCACACCCATTTCGAAGGTACGCGTAGAATCCAAATTCAAATCCTATACAAAAATTCCCAAAAAACATAATCAAACCGAACTACTTTACGTTATAATTGTTTTTTAAAAGCTGCCATAGGGAGCTCATAGAGACAGGGGTTGATGATCGCTACCGATATGCTGGGAAATCCTGCTGATGGTGCTACGATCCTTAATGCATTTCTAATATTCTGAATGAAAATGAATGGAAAAATGTTTTGCGTCATCACCTGTACGCCCACCCATTTTCGAGGCTTCAACCCTTCTTCAATTTGTTCGATCCACACCCATCCCGAATATGGCCCGCAAACCGAACTGAGCCGAAATGTAAATGGAAATTGTTTTGGTAGCATTTTAATTAGCCGCTGACTGGGGCTTGATGATTAATTAAACCGAATGAAATGTGAAAAAGTGTTGATCCTTTTGTGTCTACTGCACGGCTGCAGGTACTCAAGCGGCAAAGGATCAGCCGATATTCAGGGTTGCCAGGTCGCCATTTGAAGCCAATTGGAGGGTTGAAGCGCCCTCTGGCATAGCCATGACATTCTAATTGGATGTCAGCAGCGACATCTAGCGCTCGTTATTTATTATTACAAGAATCCTGTTCGGGTCTAGGAATGAAGTGGAATAATACCAGCAACAAAGTTGATTCCAATCGTTGCAATGTGTCACCGAAATCCCTTGGCTTTATCCTTTCGCTTATGTGACATTTTGTAGAGCGACAGGTAGCAGCTACATCGGAGATCCTACGATCCTACCTGTGTGATCTGCTGTCTTGGCCGCTACTCACATTGCTCTGGTTTTTCCCTAGAACTTTCCAAAACGGAAGCATTCCAGCCACAAGCCTTCTTATCGTGTGACAATTAATTATATATTTTATGTGCTCGCTGTTCATTAACACTAATTGGAATTCAAAACATCAACCAAGGCAGGGCTACAAGCTGGCTACTGAACTCCGACACGACACTCGACACCCTTTGAACTCAGGCAATCGCCTCACGTACACGTGTCCCATCACAGACGTGATGGAGTAGGTCACCGGAGTGCAGAGAGCAGTACCAAAAAAGAGTAACAGTTATTGGCTCATGGGGCTGCTTTTGAAGGTGATATCGTAAGCGTGAAATCTGTCAGATCGGTGCGATGTTCCGATGCGATGGTGCGGCACGATCGAGATCTCTATCCCAGTGTCATCTCACATTAATTTGACTTTTTATGGGTGTTCCTTGGTCGCCATATATCTCACGTTTCGCCTCAGTTCCGCTCTTGAATTTTGTTGGGGAAATGAAACGAAATTAAATGAAACCAAATGAAATGAAAGCGAAGTGAAAATTGACTTTAGGACAAACTGAAAGCTGAGATCATCCTGGGGCCAGGGTTTGCTGATGTTGCAAGTTTCTGCTGCTGCTGCTGTTGCACGATCACACCTAATAACGGTAATTTACACGCACGCTACTTGCGATAATTGTGCTGACAGCCGCCGGCCAGGATATGTGCGTATGGTGGCGGTGGCCCCCAAACCAAAAGAGGCCCCTGAGGGCCCCGACCCGAAAACCCGAAACCAAATTCAAAGTCAAACCGCAGCAGCGGCAGCGGCAGCAGCAGCAGCAGCCGTACATCCCGCCCGATGAGCTGAGTGAGATAACAGTTCCAGGCCAAAGCAAATCAGCAGCAATCGAGCAGAGCAGGGAGCAGAGCGGAAAGCAGCGAGCAGAGAGCTTGCGGAAGAGAGCAGGAGGCAGCGAACAGGGAGCAGAGCAGAGCAGGGAGCAGAGCAGAGCAGAGCAGGGAGCAGCGAGCAGGGAGCAGAGCAGAGCAGGGAGCAGCGAGCTTGCGGTAGAGAGCAGGGAGCAGCAAGCAGTGAGCAGAGCAGAGCAGGGAGCAGTGAGCAGGGAGCAGAGCAGAGCAGGAGGCAGCGAGCAGAGCTGGAAGCAGAGCGGAGAGCTTCGGTTATTAAAAACGGCAGTCGGCATTGGAATGGTACACTGAAAGAGAGTACATAAGCGTGTTAAATGTACCCACATTGCGGTACAAGAGAGTGGAATGATGAAATGAAACGTAAATGTGCCTGCCTAAGCTTTATGCATGAATGTTAATAGAACTCTAAGCTAAAATGTAAAGAAAATACTTAAAAATATGATAAAGAAACCGAAAAAATAGCTGAAAATTACATTTAAATATTTTTATTTATTTTCTATTCATTTTTATTTAATATTAGGTAGTTTCTATGCTGAAGAGCACTTAGGGCAGATTTTCACTTTGAACATCAAACAATTACCATTAAAATGTACCAACCAACAAGAAACCTGTGCCTCTAGTTACATGTTTTTGCACATTCTTTTCGCCCAGTGTAAGTCTGAGGCTAAAGCTGAAGCGGTGGCGGCAATGCTTGATTGTTGTGGTAACCGAATCCGCGGCTCAAGTGCGAAAAAATGTTGTCGAGGTGTGAAAAATAACTGGCCAAAGAAGGGGCCACGCGATGCAGCAGCCAGAAGCAAAGGCACTCGGAGTGGGACTGGGACTGGGACTGAGACTGGGATTGCGTCTGTGTAAGAGTAGGGGAGGGGGGGACCAAAAGGAAGTTCTTATGGGGGCACGCATCGAAGGTGTTGAAAGCTTTGCGCTTCTAAGAAACGTTTGTCTGTTGGCTGTGGTTGTTGTGATTCCTTCGGCTTGATAGCTGCGCAACAGAGACTGCTACCTCTTGGGCGAACGGACACCAAACGGACACCGAACGGACAGCCAGGCGAGATGCGATGCGATGCGGTGCGGTGCAGCCCCAAGATGATATTTGTCGATGGTGTCGAGGTGTTAAAATTACCCCAAAGGTACATAATAATTACCTTAAATTGCAAAAACAGCGAAATAAATTTCCAGCCAAGGAGCAGAACGGACAGTGGGCAACGGACAGACCGGGGCAGCACGGGAATGGATTGTTGCGTCTCGCGTTGTATCGGCACGTTTGAAGCGTGCCGCAGCGTTGCCAGACTGTTGTTGCTTGTGGGGCAAGTGGCACATGGGGGGGGCATGCAAATACGAATGTGAGTGCGAGTGCGAGCATGCTCGAAAAGGACAACGGGGCGTGTGTCCTCCATAAAAATTGAATGCTGTCGCCGTAATTAACAGGCTGCCCCCAGAGGGGTTGGAGAGAGAGAGAGAGAGATGACCGCAAGAAAAATGACAGTCGAAGCTGTTAGCCAGGGGCCGATCTATTTAATTAATTGCTAACAAGTTGAAAATGTTTAAATGGTTTATGAGACGCAGCCAAAAGGAACCCATACTATACGGCTTCCAGATACCAGATCCCAGCTCAGACCCTCTGCTCTATATGAGACTTCGGCATCGATGTTGCCTTTGCCTTGCCTTGTTGCCTCTTGCTGCTGCTGCTGCCTTGGTGGTAACGCTTTGGGCCGTTTTTCGGTACCATAAAGACAAATTGTGATGGCTTTTGTTGTGCGGCTGCTGCTGCTGCTTGGTGTTTTTCCCCCAGTAGTTGTTGTTCTTGTTGGCCTTTAACTTGTTCCCTGAACATCATTACCAGGAAGGTAGATAAGAGGTGCGCGATATCAGTACTCCTATTCACTGCTCAATGAAAGCAATCAGAGAGATGGATATAGGAAAATATAGCTTAGCATTTGCTGCCAACTAAATAAAGTATGAAAGTGTCCCCTTGCTCACTTTCTCCCCTTTCTTCCCCTTCGAATTCCCTCCAAAAGAAATCCCTGTGACTGCTTAAAGCTCAATGTGTGTTGACACTTTGGCCACATCACATCACATGGCCATATGCAAATCGCTTGGGGGGTGCAGAGATACCCAAAACCCAAGGCCCAGAACCAGTCCAGAGTCAGCCACTACTGGTGGTGGCAGGAAGAGGAGGGGTAGCAGGAGGCGGCTATAAGGCGGCAACACAACTTCGTCGTGCGAATCGCATTTATCAATGTGAAAAATGAGTTGTGAGGCGGCAATTATCATTAAAAGTAACATGACTGCCGTCAACGTGGTTGTCGCTGGGTTGTCCACCCCAGCCTCAGTCTCAGTCACAGTCACAGTGCCAGGATACAGCCCATTCCAGCCTCTTGGTAGAGCCCATGTCATACCCCTCTGTAGAGCCTATGCCATACCCCTTGGCAGAGGCCATTCCATATCCCTTGGCAGAGTCCATGCCATGCCCCTCTGTAGAGTCCATTCCCTACTCCTCTGTAGAGCCCAATCTATACCCCTTGGGTATGAGCGAGATCCCCGCTGACTGCCTGATGATCTCCCCAGAGAGAGAGAGAACGGGAGAGAGAGATGCCATCGATAGATTGATCTAACGCTAATTAATGATTAAGAAGCAGGCAATTTCTCTCTCGGGCTCCCGTCGTCGCTCAGCGGTACAAAATTATGCAAAAGGTGAATCTGAAAGGGGCCAAAACAAATAAACAAGTGCATAACAGACATACATATACATAGTATATACATACATACATATATACATACATATACATATATGTATAAAGTATAGTTTGAGGTAACTGATGGAATGAGTTTGCGGTTCGTATATTGATGGGCATCGGAACGCAGCGGGATTGCGGCCAAGACGAGTAGCACACGCCGGCAATTCGCAGAAAGGATCCTCAAAAGGATCCTCTCTTGCACTCTAATGCCTGGCGCTCGCTCTCTGTTACAATTTCAAATTTCTTTGGAAACTCGAAATTATTATTATTATTACTTTTGTTTTGTTTTTTTTGCGGTTCCCCTACCCCCACCACTCTCCATTCTCCTCTCTATGTAATTTTTCAAGCGCAGTTTTTGCCTGTTCGATTCCCCCTGCGCTGGCACAGATGCAATTAATCTAAATCCAATTATAAGACAAAGCGGGTCAGGCCGAAGGGCCATTAACCGCACAACACTGCACTGATGTATCTGTGTATCCGTATCTTTTGCTCTTGTATCTTTTAGCTGGATTATGCGAGAGCATACGCCGTCGAATGTGTAACCGATTTTTTGTATTGAAATCAATACGATTGGTACACGGAGCAGGGGGCAGACAGGGGGTGGCTAGGGAGGGAGGCAAATACGAGTGAGCCAAAGCGGTGGAACTGCGGAACTGTTGGGACATTGGGACGGACTGTTGGAACAGTGGTACTGTTGGGACTGCTGGACTGCTGGACTCTGGTACTGCTTGACTCTGGTACTGCTGGACTCTGGTACTGTTGGACTGCTGGACTCTGGGACGGTGGGACTGTGGAACTGTTGGACTGAGGGACTGTTGGACTCTGGTACTGTTGGACTGCTGGACTCTGGGACGGTGGGACTGTGGAACTGTTGGACTAAGAGACTGTGGAACTGTTGGACTGTAGGACTGTAGGACTGTGGGGACTGCTGGAACTGAGGGACTGTTGTACTCTTGCACTCTGAATGAGTATAAGGATAACTTCCTCTTGCCGGCCCCCGAGGCACAGATGAGCGAGCAGTCGATAAGGGAGAGAGAGAGAGAGAAAGAGAGCAAAGAAAAACGTTGCATATCATATTACAGCCACACTCGATTGGTATGGGGTGATGGGGGGATTAGTGGCTGTATATCTCTCTGGCAGTCTGTGTTGCAATGTGCAGCTCGGTTCTTGTTGCGGCTAACAAGATGCATGAAGTGTCTAAATTGGTGTTGAACCATATTACCCCTTGACTGGCCTCTAGGGCACAACAACAGTCGCTTGTGATTCGGTGTAGGAAAGGGGAGGAAGGAGTGCAACGGGAAGCAAGGGAAAAGGAAGGAAGCTAGCTAAGTGGTGGGCAAGGAAGTGAAAAAAAGGTATTAGAATGTTGCTACATATAGTACTACCAGCCATTACGAGTATGATAGAATTATACGTTAGAATATGTGTATTAGAATAAAAGCTAGAAAATATGTTAGAAATCAAAGCTAAAACAGTCTGAGAACTGGAGAGGCAGGAGCCAAAATACTTGAACTAAAGTTCATTTCATTCCCTACAGTCATTCCTACCTACACTTCATCTTTCACTTTCAATAATACTCTTTGTATATCACGACGTATTTCTGCAATTTCCTGAATCCCGAAACGATCGAGGCAAATGCCATATGAAACGAATGTCTCCCTCCCTTCGATTGTACTCCGATTCAAAGGCATTCTTAGCATTAAATTTGAATCAATTTGGAATTGAAAAGACCCCAAGAATGTCCCTCACTCACAGCTGAAATATGCACAAAAACCTTTATAATTAGTTTCATAATTGAACCCCTTAAAGGCTAGTAGCTCTTCATTATTTAATATCATTTAAAACCGTATCACAATGCCATTGAAAAATTATCTAAGAGAGAATATGTCGATTGGATCCCTTGAACCATCTGCTGGTGGCCTCTCTCTCACCGTCACGACTACATATACCCAACTAAGCTGAGGATCAGATGTTGTCCCATCGAGAGAGGGTTCGACACTTGTCGCAAGTAAGCCGATTGGCAGACAATCTTTGTACTTACTCGCACTTATCCCCCCCAAAAACTTTTGGACCACACAGCCAAGAGGCAGAGACAGATAGGGCAGGGAGTAGAGGAACAGCCTGAAGAGAGGAGCAGTCCACTCCACTGATAAGTATCTCTGGCGTGTTGGGGTCCCTAAGTCAACACGATTTATGTGACTTAATTCCCTCGAAAACTGACAATTACAAACGCCAAAACCATACAGTTCCCGCATGATTCAAGACTCGAAATTCAAGATTCAAGTTGGGAATATTTCAATTTGAGGCTGCTAAAAGGATTAAAGGACAGAGCGCCCCATCAGGGTCCATCAGCTTGCAGGACAATGGGCGTTAAATATGAAAAATTGATAGACTTCCAGGGATAAATAAAGTCAATGAAATTTATGACTTACTTAACGCCGTTGCCAGGTTCCCAAAATAGAAATATCAATAGAAGAAAATTGAGAGAGAGATATGCCAAAGGGGGAACTAAAATCTAACCCATGACAAGGCATTTTCTTACCCTTCTGAGCCATGAGTTTTGAGTCTAGAGCCTAGAGCCCTGAGGCTAGAGCCTCGTGAGCCCTGAGCCTAGAGCCTCGAGTCTACAGCCATGAGTTTTGAGCCTAGAGCCCTGAGCCTAGAGCCCTGAGCCTAGAGCCTCATGAGCCTCGATTCTCGAACATTGTGGGCTACGATCCTGCGGTCGTTAATAGCCCCTTTGGTATTTGTTACCTTGCTGCTCTTTTTATTATTATTTATCCCATTTGCGCTATCTACGCGCAGCATCGAGAGGGGCAAAGGACGACCACAAGGAGGTTGGGTATAAGGATAAGGACTCCGACTCGAACTCCGGAGTTTTTTTTTTGTAGTTTTTAATAATTTCATATTTCTTTTTCTTTTGTTTTGGTATCGTTGTGTGTGTGTGTGTGTGTTTTATGTTTGGTCATCGCATTTTTTGTGGAAATTTACACCGTCTACGTGTATCTTGGCCATGGCATCTCTAGCAAACCATGACATGAGGAGAGAGACCTCCTCCACCCCCTGCTTGACGGGCCATTGTTTTGTTTAGATCCCCACCCCCCCTGCGCTGATGAAGATATTTCAGCTCTCACTTAGAGCCAAAGTGCTGGAACGTGTCGCTGGTTTTAATTGCCAGTTATGAGGCCTAATGATCAATGTCCAAACAATGGCAAATGGAAAATGGACAGCAGACTGGAATCAGAGTCAAGACTGGCACTTTGAGTGCTGAATGTTGCAACAGAAACAGTCAAAAGTTGTACTAAGACTTGGACCAAAGATCGATGTATAGAATGGCAATAGAAACGCCAGTAGATGGGGCTAGGGTAAGGCATTAGAAACACTCAAAAGTTGAACTTAAAGTTCTGAATGTGGCAAGCAGAAACACTCCAAACTATGACTCGAACTAACTCAAATTATCAGCAATAATATCTGAATAAATTGCAGCTCTAATTGCTTGGATTTTCCCTCTAAAATCTAATGGAAGTTCCTTAAAGGTTCTTAGCCATTTCCTTTGGCCAAGCCCTGAGCTGCTGTTGGCCCTTTTTCTCAGGCTCTGATTTTAATTGGTTCTTGGCCTTTCGATTGCTTTCACCTGGGCTCGCTATTTGCGTGCTTTGCGGCTATTTAAATGCCTCGCGATCCTGCCCCAATGGACACGCGTTGCTGCATGCAACAAGTCTTGATGCCAATTAGCTCCGTTGCTGCTGCTGCCTGCTGCTTGCCTCGTGGCATACAAAATATAATAATGCAAAAACGAGAAGAAGAGAAATTAATTTGTGGCCAAAGTGTTGATAACTTCATTCCGAAAGCCCTTAGCTAGGCTGGGAACTGCAGCCTGCCTCTGACTCTGTGTGGCGCCCCACAGGAAATGCGCTAAACACATTTTAATTATACACAATATGAGGAGGAGCTGATTAAAATGCAATTTGCAATCAGTGGATTTCAATTGTTACATTCTGTTGTGGCACGCAGCCAGGCATCGATGTTGCAGCAGCAGCTGGCAGTGGCAGTGGCAAGAGGCAAGAGGATGAGCCTCTTTTTGGGTAAATAAAGTCATTAAAATGGGATCAAAATGATGCTGCAATTACGTTTTTGGGTGGGCCCCAGAGCCCCAGAGAATTGAGAACTGATTTCAATTACCTTTTGGCCATTAGCCAGGAATAAAAGGAAAAATATTGCGAATTAAAAGGCCAATATCGTAGGAGGAGCAGGGGGGGACTGTGGTAAGGGATCATTTCACCAAAGCGAACATGATACCAGTGCTGGCCAGTTCACAGAGAGAGAGTGTTGCCAAAGTAAGTGGTGGAAATTTGAGCCCTGAGATGCCGTGATGGCATGTGCCCATTTGGATGCCTTTCATTGTTCTGGCATTGGCATTGGGATTGGGACTTGGTACTGGCTATGGCTCTGGCACTGGTTCTGGCACAGGCACTAGCTTTGAACCTAGCCCTGTCCCTCTCCCTCTCCCTGTCCCTGTCGCTGTCCCTTGCCCTGCCACTGGCCCTAGCCCTAGACGTGTCTCTGGTCCTGGCTCTGGCTCTGTCCCTGGTCCTGGTTCTGTCCTTTGCAGTGGTCCTGGCTCTGCCACTGGTCCTAGTCCTGTCCCTGTCCCTAGCACTTCCACTGGCACTGGTTCTAGCCCTGTCCCTAGCCCTGCCACTGTCTCTGGTCCTAGTCCTGGTTCTAGCCCTGTTCCTATCCATGCCACTCACTCTGTCCCTGGCTCTGTCCCTGGCTATGTCCCTGGCACTGCTCCTAGCTCTGTCCCTGGCACTGTCTCTGGCTCTAGTCCTGTCCCTAGTCCTGTCCCTGGTCCTGGCTCTGTCCCTGTCCCTGTCTCTAGCCGTGTCCCTAGCCCTGTCCCTGTCCCTGGCACTGGTCCTAGCCCTGTCCCTGTCTCTAGCCCTGTCCCTGTCCATGTCCCTGGCACTGCTCCTAGCCCTGTCCCTGCCACTAGCCTTGTCTCTAGCCCTATCCCTGGCATTGATTCTCCTCACAAGATTAGCCACGGCCCTGACTAGCAGCCATAGAATAACCCATAGAATATGCCACGGGATACAGTAGCCCGAGCCGTCGTACCGCGTGTTTGGCTACTGTGCAACGAATCTGGCCCAAGAGACCAGCTGGCACAGCACAGATGTGCAACAGAATAGAACTTGACCTTGCCACCAGAACTAAAGCAGGGAAGCAAAACAACAGCAGAGAGAGAAAGAGAGTGGGAAATGGTAAGAGAAAGAGCTGTGACCATGGATTTCATGGCTAGTCCAAATATTTACACACCCACCGATGGTCAATGCAAATGTGAAATTAATTTTGCACTACAGCAATTGTTGCCTCAAAATGTGGGTTTGTTGTTGCCTCTGCCTCTGTTGCCACGGTAGCTGAATGCCACGCATCCGTTGCGCTGTAGGAGTTGCATCTACCTGTGGAGGGGGGAGGGGGTGCCTCAATACAAAACTCATACGAAAATCATTTTTTTTGGGCCAGGCTCGCAGTAGTATCTGCAGCTCCTTGCAACATGCAGCATGCAACATGGGGCCCCCCCAAAAACTTCCAACTGTGCATTTATGAATGAAAATTTTCGCACGCTTAAGCGGCACAGGGAGCTAGGGGGCACACACGTAGCGAGTTGCAACGTTGCACGAGGCTGTTGCACCTGATAATTGACAAAAACCTGCCAGTTCTGTGCCCCCACTCCCTCGAAACGGGAAGTGGGCAAGACAGGAGAGCAACAGCAACAAAAAACAGGAAAGAAAATGCCTTAAGAGTCGCTGAACGAACTGGAAATACTCTTGTGGCAGGGGCAGGGACTTGCTGTTGGGTTGTCTGCTAGAGGAAGCATTGGTGGAAAGTCTACTGAAGCTCTGAGAAATGTTAAAGAAAAGTGTAACGCAGCCAAGGGACTCTTTTTTGGGGGTAGTGTAACTCCTGCCTGAGTGCCACCGCTGGAAGTTGCAAGACCGAAGCCCAAGTGCCAAGTGCAGCCTCCTGCCTGCATTTTATTTGCCACGAATGATTCAATATTGAGGTTTTGGGCGCTTTGGTTGCGGTTTTCAAGATAGAGAGGAGAGGATGAAGAGTTTGTTAGAGAAAGGAGAGGGAGTGCTAGTGGAAGGAGGGGGAGTGCTAGAGGAAGGAGAGGCAGTGCTAGAGGAAGGAGAGAGATTGCTAAAGGATGAAGTGTTTGGTTCGTGGAACTGGCGCACATTTGTTTATCCAGTGCCATCATCATCATCATCATCTCTCTGTCTCTGCCCAGATACATGTGTATCTATGTATCTAAATATTTACCACAGTCGCACAATAGATGTCAGAGAGGGAGGGGGACAGAGAGCGGGGAGAGTGACGCCATCGGCTAAGGGTTTCAAGGGGTTTTTGTGTGTAACCAAGGCAATAGGGATCTGGCAACAGGGATCTAGGATCTGGCATCTAGGATCAAAGGATATGCTGTCACCGCTTTGGATGACGCCCTTGTCCCCCCTTGTGCATGGATATCAAAACAAATACGGAGTATATGTATATTTGCCCAGGAACACAGGCCACAGACAATGAAGACAAAGGATGGAATTATGTTTGGTCATGGCATGGCGCAATCCTTTAACCAATACCGAAAACGCAAACACACAAATCCAAACCCAAACCCAATACCAAACTCAATACCAAACCCAATCCAAATCTCAATCCTTTTGGCACTGACTGCCTTGATAAACTCTTGAACTCTTGAGCTGAGGTCTGTGGGGTACTGAGGGGTCTGTGGGTCTGGGGCTGCGGGACTGAGAAGCCTTTTGGTTCTGCGGGAACTGAGGGGCCTTTTGGATCTGGAGGACCTGAGGAGTCAGCGTTGGGTCAGGCAGGGGGGGGGGGCTGCTGCTGCGCGTGGCTTATGCTGATGCCGCATCCTGCGCCAACGGGTAATTACAGATCATGATTTATGGCCAGCTGACCCGAAAGCCAAAGTCAAAGTCTCACCAGCAACAACAACAACAACAACAACAACAGAAACAACCGATCGATCAGTTCAGCTCTGTCCGCCCATTTTGGCCCTTTGGGGCCATATCCCCATACCATATCCCCGCTGCCAGCCATCTCCTCTGTGTGTGTGCCTTGTATCTGTATCTGCCCCCATCCTCGACTGTTGCTGCTGCAGATGCGTCTGGATGCTTTTGTTTTGTTTTGCTTTGGTGTTTTTTTTCGCTCTTTATGCAAATAAAATAAAAGAAGAGAAGAGAAGAGGCTACGGACGAGTATCCCCCAATGAAGAAGAGTGTTTGACAAAGTCGAGTCGCCAACGCCGCCAACGCCACCGCAGAGATTGATGTGCCACAAAAGGCACAAACACACACAAAGGGGAAGTACACTTAGAAAAAAACATTAAGATTATCTAGAATATCTACTATATAAATTAAGGCAAATTGGAGAATTAAATTATTTTTGTGTGGCATTAATATTCAAATTTATTTGATGGCCATTAAGGATTTAAAAATAATTTTTTGGAATGTACAATAAAAATATTGGAAAAAATATAGAAATAATTGAAGAATACAATACAAAAATATAGAAATTATTTAAGAATTTAATGCATGGAATAACAATAAAAATATAGAAATAATTTAAATAATAATAATAATAGAAATAATTAAAGAATTTTATAAACAAACATACAATAAAAAATATAGAAATAGTTTAAAAATCTAATACATAGAAGAACAATAAAAATATAGAAATATTTTACAATATTATAATAAATGATCTACAATTATTGCTGCATTATTTCTATAATTAGTTTTAAGAATTGGTTTGGATTTTTTCCTTAGTTTGAATTATAATTGCCATTACAGAATTATAATAGATTTTTGTGGCACATTTTTCAGATTTATTTGAGTTTGTTTTGGGGTGATGATTTCTAGTTTAGATATAAATTAAAATACCACACAAAAAGATCTTTCAATTCTCATTTAACCCATATCAAATTCACATTCAAAAGATCATTCAATGCCCATTCAATCTAACATAATATGGAACACTACAAAGAAGTTTTCTTAAGCTAAATATTTTTTAGTATAATATTTCTAGGGCATATTTTAGTTACAGATTCCATAACTATCATAACCATATCTGTATCTATAGCTGTGTATTTTGCACAGATCTTACATTGGAACTCCGTCACATCGTTTCTTTATAGATTTTTCTATCACAATTCTTTAGTAGAACTGACTTTTTGCTCAGTGTATTTGAAGCAGTGGATGTATATACTTCAAACCTATTTGCCGCTCGCTCTGTATTGGCGCACTAATTGTTTGAGTTTTGGGCGGCACGGCACATCAAACTTTATGGGCAAAATCCATATAATCCATCAAAAAACATCTCAGACATCATTCCTGGCTACGTGTGACGGAATTTCAATGTGAGATCTGCAAACAAAATACAGATACAGATACAGCTATAGCTGCAGATACAGATACACTTGCAGATACAGCTACAGCTATAGCTACACTTGCAGATACAGATACAAATGCACTGAGTGTCAGTGGCTCTGGCAGAGGCTATGACTATGACTATGGCAGTGGCTCTGGCTCTGGCTGTGGCTGTGACTGGGACAGTGGTTGTGGCAGTGACTGAGGCAGTGTCTGTGGCTGTAGCAGTGACTGTGGCAAGTGCTTATAGTGGGGCAGCGAGAGACAGTAATATGTGGCAAAGGGCACGTGTGATGTGTCCCAAAAAAAGAGTGTGCTGTCTTGGCTGGGACGATTTTCGAATCAAATTTCTTGGCTTCGATGTATTCCAATTGCTCTGACTGGGTGACTGTCTGGTTCTCACTGGGTGCTGCCTGGGTTCTGCCTGTCTCTGTCTGAGGCTGCTGCCTGTTTCTCCCCTACCAATCTCAAGTATCGGGCAATTAGTGGGACTCTCTGCTGGTGCGAACTGGGGCACACCCACAACCAGTGGCAATGTTTATGCAGCACGCTCTAACAGGATTAGGAGTGGCAAAGATGCAGTGTGGCAGCGTGGCATAGAGGGGGAGTAGCTGCTGCTGTGGATTATCATAGCTCAAGCACTTAATTGAAGGACAATGCTGGTGGTCGATCCTCTGGCGCTAAGCTAAAACAAATAAATTTCATGCTTACAAATTTGTAGAAGAATCCTAGAGGCGGATACGTAGATTAATGGGTGCCACATGGCAGCGAGAGAAAGATGCCACAGGGAATCTAGAATGCACTTTAGGAGAGTGCTACATATACTTGGTACCTATAAATGCACTTAATCTATATACTATCTATAATCTATATCCCCTACGACTTTATGCGATTTATTTCCCCTATTTAGGCTACCTTTGAACTTTCCCTAAAGTTTCCCAATTGTCACCTACTAGCGCCTATTAGTTATTTAGGTACCAGGTAAACCCTTTCCACCCACCCTTCCTTCTAGCTGCTGCGGCAGGTGGAATCTCTTGACGGCCAGCACACAGGTCAGAGCCATAAAGTCAGGGTCAGGCTAAATGGCTCTGGGCTGGCTCTAAGGGCGGCGGCAGGCAGCAGGCGGATTGTAAAGAACGCTTAAACGATGCGCGGGAAAATGTCCAATGTAGGGCTCTAGGAATTTCCCAAGCCTCATAAAAACGTTTTGAATGATCGCCGGACAAATGTGGCCGTGCAGGCAGGGAGGGTAAAGCAAGGGCAGGACAGGTCAGTGGTGGCAGGGAGGACAGCGCAGGAGAGAGGACAGTGTCGCGGATCATCATCAGGGGCGCTATGCGGCGCCTACCTAAAGCTACGGTCCAGAGCACAGAGCCAAGAGTTTAGAGCCAAGAGCTCAGAGTCCAGAGCCAGCCAAGAGCTCAGAGTCCACTGCCCAGAGGGATAGGTTGCCCCAACACAGCCCAAATCACAGCCCAGAGAGATCACAGCCCAAGTGCAGTGGAGAGCAGCGCAGAGAGACAGACATCAGGCCGAGAGAGTTATCACATTTGGTATGTAACTACATTTATCACAGCCTAATATGACAACTCGAATAACTTTTGCCTGGCAGCATTCTGGCAGAGCCAGAGAACAGAGTCAGAGATCTCTGATGTTGCCACTGCTGCCTCATCCTCCTCCTCCATCCTCCCCTTCTGTCTGTGGCAGCTTGTCACATTTGGCCCTCCGCTAATTGGAACATATTTCGTGAAGCATTCTCGCTGGATGATCTGTGTGTGTCTCTTGTAGCTGCGATTTATGCATCCTTCCTTGCACCAGAGTCCGAGACACAGCCAGAGCCTCAAAAAAATGAAGATATCAACTCAAAATTGGACTGCGAATCGGCTCTTTGAATAGTTTTTTCGATTCGAATGAGTGTATTCATTGTACTCGTTGTACGGTTGAAGGGATTTGTGGCGTAGATGTGAGGCATGTGGAGGGAAGTGGAGTGGCATGTGGGTTATGTGGAGATCCTGCCTGTGCGGCACGTCTCAAGGATGCGGCACGGAATTCGGCCACTAGGAGGCACACAACGTGGCAGCCACAGCGGCTGTTCAAGACTCCCAGCCAGATCGAGTCCTGTGATATCCTCGAGTAACGCTGCTGGCTTCGGTGTCGCTTCAAATGGGATCGATTCAGGAGCAGATCAGATCCTGCTGCTCGGCGACAGAGACGACCTCGTGCATCCTCCTGATCACGGGGCAGACTCCTCAAAGGATTGGCCACGTAGCTGACTGGATATGCACCGCCCTGCACTCTTCTGGCCATCCACTCAGCCTGCAGCCTGCAAGAAAGTATCGCCCTTCGGGTATCTGCAATTCCAATGGCAAAGCACTTCGACCTACAGAGAGCGTATCATCGTGTCCACCTTCTGCTGCAGCTTCACCGCATCCAGACGCAAATGCGGCAGCAGTTCATACTCCATACTCCACCTTGAGCAGGAAGGTGCTCCACCAGGTGCCGTGTCGATGTGGCATAGCTCCTTTGCAGCTCCTTTCCAGCCACAGAAGAAGCAAACAGTACGAAAACAACAACATTCTCACTGAAAACTTCTTTCATGTTCTGGCTATAACAACCGTGTTACAACCGTGGCAGATCGAGACGCAGGTCAAGACGGATAAGACGGTTGATTACGCTTCTGAAAAGGTGTGGGTTAACCATTCTACATATACCCAATAAATATGTATAACAACACTTTAAAGCGCGTTCCCATTACTCGTTATTTCCATTACTCAACACTAGAAACCGATCAAATACATAAAGCAGCGATGGCTTTGTTATCGAATGTCAAAAGTCAAATCAAATGCCATAAAGAAATAAGAAAAGTCGGTGAAACAAACGAAAACGAGTCTGTTCCGAAATATCAAGCCAAATTATTCTGAAACTAGAATATTCTAGTTTCAGAATAATTTGGCTTGATATTTCGGAACAGACTCGTTAATCCAAATAACAAACGAATAGAAAAATTGTGTAAGAACGGTAAATATATATGAGTTTTACGTTTAATATAATGTGGTAGTTGCATCAGCCTGTCCGAATGTCTGCGCTTACAGTTTTCATAGTCATATGTCAATCAAAATTATTGTAAGTAAGCCCCACTTAATTCTACCAACTCTGGGAGAGCTCTGGTGTAGCTTTAAGGCCTTCTTTAAGGAGTCACACACACGACTACCTAATACTATATGACTTTTCTTTCCACTTCGTACCCAGATACCCAGCAAAATGAATGACAAGCAGAGGGAGAACTTTCAGAAGGCACTGCAAGTGCTCGATAGCCAGATCCAGTATGGTGTGAGGCCGCCACGGGCTTCGGAGGCCAAAGTGCTGCCGGTAACGAGGCCGCCCCCCCATCGCAAGGGAAGGTGCACCAATTTGCTATGGAAGCTATGGACCGTGGTGAATGTGATGCTGCGCGATAAGTCATCGGCGCCCTTCCGGCACCCTGTTAACGCCGTGAAGTTTGACATCGACGATTATCATACAATAATCGATAGACCCATGGACTTGAATACCATCAAGCAGCGATTAATATACAACTACTACTGGGGTGGGGCAGATCTGTTGGAGGACATGCAACTCATTTTCTACAACTGCAGCCTCTTCAACGAGGAGGACTCGCCTGTCTTCCAGAGCGGCATCGCTCTATGCGATCTATTCTGGCAGCGCATGGAGAAGCTTCAGCCGGAGTTGCACGAGGAGATGACGGTGGGACCCAAGCTAAAGGCTGGCATTCAAAACCCTCCATTGGTTGAGGACATCAAGGAAGAGGTTCAGCGGATGGAAGAGAATCCAAAGTCTCCGGATCGGCTATAGTGGACCGATCCACCGATCCGTGGAGGCAAGTGAGGGATTTGTGGCTTATGTGGGTGTGCCTTCTTCTGTGCCTTCTATCCCACCAAAAAAAAAACCCACCCGAGGGTTACTTGTGCATCAATAATTCATAACGCTAATTAATAACGCCCCAATCCCAGCCCCCACTCCTCCCCCTGCCAAACCAAGGAGTCGCATTGCGTGCGCCAAGATGAAAGCAAAAAATGCCGACCCAATACACACACACACACACACACACACACATAACAGGATAATAAACCGTCAGAACAGAGCTCCCCTCCCTCCCACACACACACCCCTCTTATGGTTATGCCTTGTGCCTTATTGAAATTCAAATAAAAATCGAGAACGAGAATCGAGCTGGGGGAACACGTTCCTGTTTTGATTGCCTTGTTCTTTATAAGGGATTTGGGGGTATGGGCTATGGGATCTTGGTGTTGGCCCTTTGTTGGTGTATGTTGTTTGGCTATCGAGGGCTTTGGATCACGCCTTAGGTGTAAAAATAAATGTTTCAAGTAACAACTTCTTAAAGAGGTAAATTATGAGCTAAAGTCTGCTGGCTGTGGCGCGTCTCTCTCTCACACCCGCGCACAAATGCCATCAATCTGGGGGCAGCAACAACAGCTCTCCCTGAGTATGCCCTTGGTCTTGGCCAGTTTCTTAGCCTATAATTTTGGGTTTGAAATACTCACATTTTCGGGTCGCCTGATTGATGCGGCGGCACGTTTCGTCTGCAACGCACATTGTTGCCACCAAGTGGCGCGCCAAGAAATCTATTAAACATGATATTTAATTCGGTATTTTTTTAGAAATAAAGAGGCAGGAGGCAGGAGTCAAAGAGCCAAGGAGCCAGGGAGCCAGGGAGCCAGAGAGCCTAGAGCCAGGAGTCAAAGGGCCAAGAGGCCAGAGCCGAGAGCCCAGCGATCCAGGGAGCCAGAGATCCAAGAGGCCAGAACCCAGAGATCCATTGAGCCAGAGAGCCAAGAGACCAAAGCCAAGAGTCCAGAGATCCAGGGAGCCAGAGAGCCAAGAGACCAAAGCCAAGAGCCCAGAGATCCAGGGAGCCAGAGATCCAAGGAGCCAAGAGACCAAAGCCAGGAGTCCAGAGATCCAGGGAGCCAGAGAGCCAATAGACCAAAGACAAGTTTCCAGAGCCAGAGATGCCAAAGACAAGAGTCGAAGAGTCAAGTGTCCAGAGCCAAAGAGTCCAGATCCCAGAACCCAGAGATCCCAGAGCTCAGACTCTGCCACAAAACTGAAAGCGAAAAGGCAGCAGCAGCTGCTGCTCTGGGACTTTTTTTGTTATTGTGTAGGTTCTGTAAAGGTGAAAGTTCTTCCGGCGCTCTCTCAGATACATTTTTTGTATAATCCTTGCCTACTATTGTGGCCCCATTCTCAGGGGCCCAGGGACAATCGCATTGAGTTGTCAAGTGTCAGCGTTGACAGAGATTCAGATACAGATCCCAATCCACATCCAAATCCACAACTAGAGCATTGCTCACTCCTTGAGTTGAGGATCTCTATTCAGAGAGCTCCTATTGGAGCAGCCAAGGGTTCAAGGACAATGCCAACGAGGCATTCGGCATTGTTCTGGCTGCCCTTTAATGTGTCAAAATATAGTTTGAGCCGCATTCTCTTCGTTTTTCTCTGCGTTGTAATGCAAAGTGATTTATTGTCTGGCCTAGGAGAGAGGTATTGTGTCTGTTCCCAACGGATCTGACATCTTTGGTGCGTGGGAGCGAAGTGCCCTTTGGATTTCGTTTTGGATGGTTGAAGAAAGGCTTTCTTTATGCCTTTCTTTCTTTTGCTTTCCCCCCTTCGAAATGGAAAGTGTTGCTGCACCCTGAACTACATTATAAAGCCATAATTTGTAGCATAAACTCATGACACAAAAGGACACAAGTCAGCTGGGGGGGCAATGCCAAAAGGAAGCGCTTACAGCCGGCCAGGGATTTTTTGTTGGTTTTTGGTTTTTATATTATTTAAATATTTTAGATGTATAGAAAGGTCGAGAAATTAGATTGTAATACGATATTTATGCAAGCTTAAATATTTTGTATATTGGTATGCCATAACTGCTTTTACTTACTTTAATTTAGTTATTTTTACTTGTACTTAGTGGCTTTTTGCAGCCAAAAGTGTCTTTAAGTTTAGGAGAATCTGGAATAATTTATCTAAGATTATAAGGTAATAATGCATGTCTTTAATTGATAGGTTTATATAGCACGAAAACAATGTTCTATTTCTAATTTGGCAGAGTATATATTCTCGATTATTATATATATTTTATATATTTTTTTATATATTTTCTATATATTTTTTATATATATTTTATATATATATTTTTCTTCCAATTTAAGCCATTTTTTAACTCTCAAAAGTAACTATCAAATCAATCCATTTTGTTTATAATTTGAAAACCAATCAGAACTAAAATTCTAAAAGAATATCTAAGATCTACATAAATCTAAAAAAATAAAATCTAAAATATTAAAATAAAATCTAAAAATCTATCTAAAATAAAATCCGAAAATTTATCTTGAATATATATTTAAATATATCTAAAAATCCATCTAAAATATACATTTAAATATATCTAAAATCTATCTAAAATATATATCTAAATATATATAAAAAAAAAAAAAAACTGTTGCTAAGTATTGTTGCTCCTACAATTCTCTTTTACTTTAGGAAATATTCTCGCTGAAATTGGATATCATTTTCCGCATTGCCTCTACAATCTGTAACTAGATTTCTGTCTGTTTTTCCGGGGAACTCTCTCTCTCGCTCTCTTGCTCGACTTCGACCACATTGCCTGCTCGAAGGTTTTGTCGGAATGATGACTGTGCCACGCCCATTTCCGTTTCGTTTAGTTTCGCATTCGCCTCTCGATTTGAATTCAATTGAATTAGCATAGCCCGAAACTGTTTGCTCCGTGCAAATAGAACCCCGATAAGACTTCAGAGTCTCTCTAACGATAGCGTTTCTCCCTTGCCGTACGTAGCACGTGCCACACGTACGTATCACTCGTATCGCAGAGACCTACTGCTGATGCTACCTGCGCTTTTCGACACCTCGCGGGGCAATTTGAATTTCTCTTAGCCTCTAGGCTTTTCCCCGTAGACTTGATCTACCTGATCATTGGTCTTATTTACGATGGAGCGAGCGAGCGATTAGGGGTACCAAGTCAAATAGAGCAAAGGGTTGTGCTCTCTCTGGTGATCCCGAACAAAGACTAATCCCCCCGAGACTCGAGTCTCTCTGAGCCCGTATTTGGGATTAGTATTAACGGTTTATGGTCGAGTCGAAGTTGAGGCATAAAAATTATGCACAGCAATCCGCATTAGTGGCCATAAACACACGGTACCCGCAGCAACATCCTGCCCACCACCACCTGCTTGCAGCAATAGCCAGTACTCGTCTGCCACTCCACTCCACAATCAATGTGAGGCAAGTATGCTCTGTTTTGGCATATTGCAACATCATCTTGGTTGCAATTAATGTGCAAGTGCTACCCGCATGACTGCAGAACCTTCATTATAAATGCAACCAAAAGATTGCCATTGGATCGGAACGTTTCCCCCCACCCAAAAAGCAGCTCTGATTCCTTACCCAAAAAGCAGCTCTGATTCCTTGCCCAATGCAGCCCTGATTCCTTGCCCAATACAGCCCTGATTCATTCTTTATGCTTCATATATGTATATTATATATTCCTTCTTTATTACTTCGTTAACAATAATTAACATTTAAATTTCGGTTTTTTTTGGGACCAACAAAAAAAAAAAAAGAGAACATTTTTTATATAGTATTTATAGTTTGTATTTACGAGTAGTATATATATATATTTGTAGTAGTTTGTTTTTTGTTTTTCATACTGGTTTCTCGTGGTTTTCTTAAGCTAACACAAAAAAAATTATCAACTTAGTCTAGGGGCAAAAAAAATGGGTTAGTAGTGGGGGTCGGTGGGGCAGTGTGTAATATTTCTAAAAAAAAAAAAAAAAACTGAGTCTATTTACAATTTGAGGCACTTGGTTCAACTCAATAATTGACTAGATGAGAACAGGATTCAGAGGGGTGATTGGAAATGTTGAAGCGGATAGATCACTGCTCCTGCCACATGGAGATATAGTCGAGTATCTCCTCATCATCGGGTGTGCAGTCCTCCTCGTCCAGCTGGAAGTGCTCGTAGGGCTCAAACTTGAGCTGCAGCTGGGCGGCATGCGCCTCCGGCTCCAGTTCCATGTCCAGCTCCATATGCGGTGCGGACAGCTGCTGGGGCGCCGCCTCATAGGTGCCCGAATCGAAGGACATGCTCGAGTTGAAGGAGGAGGTGGGCGAGTGGCAGGCGGTTGTCTGGCCGGGATTGGTGGCACCACCTGATGCGGCTGCCACTCCAGCCAGGTTGCTGTTCAGCGAGATGGGAGTCAGTGGCTGCTGATGGGGGAACTGCTGGCGCTGTAGTTGCTGCTGTTGCTGCAGCGGAGTTGGGGTCGCTGCCGCCGCTGCTGCTGCTGCTGCCAGGGAGCTGCTGTAGTAGAGGTGGTGGCTGCCGTGGCTGCTGCTGCCGGAGCTGATGGAGCTATTGCTGCAGGTCTCCTCGTCCAGGCAGAGCTGCAGCTGGCTGACAACGGCACTGGCGGCGGCGCTGGAGCTGGCTGGCGCACCGCCATTGAGGTCATCGACGAGATCCTGCAGCCGGCGGATGTACTCCACGGCAATGCGCAGCGTGTCCACCTTGGAGATCTTCTTGTGGGGACCCCGGCCACCGCCTTTGGTGAGGTCAGCGATGATCGACTGGGGGATGTGCTGCCGCAAGCGGGCGAAGCTGTTGTTCACCTGCTTCACGCGGTTGCGCTCACGGGCGTTGCGCCGCTGCACGGACTGCGACTGATCCACGTTGTACGGTGCGGCAGCGCCCATCACCGACGACGACGACGACGAGGAGGAGGACGACGACGATGATGAGGATGAGGACGAGTTGGAAGATCGCTCCAGAGCCATGCCACGCGGCGTATACTTGCGCGTCTTGATGGGCATGGAGCTGCCGCCGCCGCTGGCGATCATCTCCTGGCCGGGATTGGGTGCCGGCATTATGTGCTGATAGCGGAACACCTTGGCGGCGCCGCTGATCGTGGTGGGGAACATCTCGGGCACTGGCACCGGGATCTGGGACTGCATCTTGCTGCTGGCGTACACCACACTTGACATCTCTGTGTCCGCTCGGTGACTTCTGTTTTTTTTTGTTCTTCTTCTCTTTTGCCACACTACACACGCACGTGAAAAGCGAAATGCTGATGCTCAATTCAACAAATAAAAAAATATACTGCTGCTGCTGCACTGTGCACTGGGGAGTTTTCTTCTACTGTTGCGGTGGTTTCTGTTACTGTTCTCCTGAAGTGCAACTTGATCGTTTGACATGAGTGACAAGAATGAGTCCCTTCGTCCTAAAACCCTCACTTTATGTACCCTTCCACACGGAAGCGGGCTCAAGAGCGAGCCAGCGCTCGCTCTCTCTCTCTCTCTGTTCGGAGCGCTTTACCTGTTCGCAGGTAGAGCAGAGCAGTGATCGCCTCGCACAGACACTAACTAACACTCGCACTCACATGTTGCGAGCGGCGGCAGCGCAGCGCAGCGGCAGAACACTTTCCTATGCACACACATAAGATTGGGCTTTGCCGAGGTAGAGCGAGGTGCGACCGTGCCCGATGTGCGGTCGGCTGACTTCGTGCCTGGGCTCGGGCCTGGGCTTGGGCTTGGGCAGTGCGTAAGCTACAGGTAGTGAGCGCGCGCACGCTGGCTCTCTTTCTCTTGCTCTCTGTTGCTTCGCACAATTTGCGATAAGGCGACGCTCAATGTTACTGTAAAAACTGTTCCCACTCAGGCAATGCGTTTTGAGTTACACTCAGGGCTGCCTTCTTTCTCACTCATTAGTGCACTCCTGCCTGACGCTCTCACTCAGGGCAGCAGGGCTGCCTGTTGAGCACAGACCAACTGAGGAACCACTCAACTGCCAGCCAACCCATTGAGTGCTGTCCCCCAGGAGCATTTTGGCATGCCAGCAATTTGATTTCCGTGTTAATTAACTTAGCAAAAGTCGCGATCCGGCAGCACACACATTTCATGTGCTGCTCACGCACGCCCCTATTCATTAGCGCCGCCAATTCTTCCACCGACGACTCCTGCCCCCAGTCCCAGTCCCCACTAAACCAGAACGATGTGGCATGCGCGTGTCGCCTATATACATAGGATGCAACCTTATTAGCTATGCAGAGTCAGGCCTCGGAAGGTGTTCGAACAATTTCACATATTCCTCTAATTAAATGATCAAAAGGATCACAAGTTTTTCATCCCGACACATCCCCGAAGACCAGACCAGACCGCGACAATTGTCTCCAAGGTTCCAAGGTTCGTGATGATCGTGTGGTTCTCTCTCTCTCTGCTCTGCTCTGCTCTGTGTTGCTAAAAATTGCCACTTCCGTTTGGTCATTTTGTGTGGACAAAAGTCAGAGTCAGCTTCCACTCTTACTTTCTCGCTCTTACCCACTTTCTCTCTCTGTCTCTCACTCTGTCTCTCTCCTTTGTGATCATCAATCGATCGAAGCAATCAGCGGATCCCCAGGGACCAGGTGTAAGTCTACTATATTGTTTTCACTCCACAACTCGTTCCCATTGTTGGCGGCGGCATAGAATTTTCCCTCATCATCATCGGCGGCTGTGGCGGCAGCAGAATTTCCATTTTTGCCAAAAATCGAAAAATCGAAAAACCGAAACCAAATACCAAAAACCTTTTCAACCATGACCAGGCGACGGCGCTTCTCTGTGTACTTTATCCTTGTGCTCCTGGCTGCATCCTTTGACAATTTTCCATTTACAATTTTTGCATGCTGCATTTTGTTTAGAATTTCATGCAGTTTTTCACATTTTTCTATATAGTTTTTTTTGCATTGTAATGGTTGGGGGGGGGGGGGAGGAATCGGCGGCAGGATAGCAGGGATCTCCAGTCGGCCAGGCCATTGGGTTCCATTATTTTGGCATCATTAACACGTACATTGTTCGAGTGTCGCATATTTTGTGGCATTCGCATCGTTCCGCTCCCTTTCTATTCAAATTTTTTTCCATTTTCTTTGATTCTGCTCTGACATTTGGCAAATGCTGAGAGACAGAGAGAGAGAGGGTGGGAGATGGGGAAAACTGCATAGGAAATGCTGATGAAATGCCCAGAATAGGGTTGAAGTCCTGCAGCCTTTGTGCCACTGTATGATCTATTGTGTTCAAAGGATACAGAATCTGAAGTGGAATGCATTTGCGCAATGATTGATAGTCGGATAGCAGATAACCGCAGGAGATCTGATCTGTGCCGCTGTTTTCTTTGGTACTTCTGATCAACCGAATCGATAGGTACGATAGGTATCTTCTTTCGGTGATCCATTGATCAGTCGAAAAGTCAATGCCCAGTCAAAGCTAAGCTCTCATATGCAAATCCATCCATGTGAGCACCTTGCCTCGTGCTCGAAATGCTGATCATTATCCGCGATCGTATCGCCCCGATCTAGCCCGATCTCGATCCCTATGCCAATCCACTACCTGACTACCTGGGTTACATTTAGACATGTGTAATCTAATCCATAGCCCGCTCTAAGAAGTGCGCTCCGCTACGTTTCGGAGTGATCTTTGGGAGATGAAGATGGCAGGAAGATCGAACTGGATTCGATGTTGATCACCTGGAGGTAGTGATCGCTATGGTTTACATGAAACTGAATCAATATATTATTTGTCAACACTGATTCAATGATTTCTGGTATCTGCTGATCGCACAGATCAAAGATCATTATCTGATGCAAACTTCTGATCATTCTGCTCTTAGATTAGATGGAGCTAAATGTAATCCGAAGTAGATCCCTCTGAAGCTGATCGTCGGACTATGATCATCTTTTGTATGAAGGAGCTACAGATCGAAGCTCTGATCGAAGCCGGAACCAGGCCAAGTCCTGCCATGCTGTATGCTGTGGTGCTGCAACTTCTTCCATTCCATTTTTTGTTGCCTCGACAACCAGTAAACAACTTCCACTCCCTTTATATCCTTTCGCGGGGAGTGCAACGCTTGGAAGATTTAAATGCATAATTACTTTGATATGAAGCATAGTTCCGGGCCCCGCGAAACGGGAAACGGGAAAGTGGCAACAGGAGACTGGACTCGTGGCGGTGGCAAGGGCAGGGCGCGTGCGTTAATTGCGTGCAAGCAGGACAGACATAAAGGGCAGACATATCCTGGCCAAGGGGCAGTCCAGTCCCGGCCAGGAGCGGGACACCAAACAGTTTTGAGGGAGCGTGCGCCTGCGTTTTTCCAACGAAACTGGAAATGCAAACAAGAAACGAAGGCTAACCCCCCGGGTTAACACCGAATCTTTAGATACTCTTAGTCTTAGTCCTATAACTAGCAGCTATAGCTAGCAGTCTGCTGAATGCTGTAGAGTATCATTGATCAAATCATGATCAGTGATCAGTTGATCAGGCTCCAAAGATCGCTACATATAGGACATACCCACAGTAAGGGTAACAAAATGTATTTTGAATGTTAATTGAAACGAGTTCCCGTTGCCTGGGCAGCAGCCAGGACCTGCCAGTGCAGGAGATCCAACACAGCGAGACAGAGACAGAGAGAGAGAGAGGGTGTGAGGGTGTGAGGGTGAGGGGAGCACCTTCCCTCCACGTGCCTCTGGTTGATCGGGGCAACGAAGCGTAGTTTAGTTGTTGCTTCCCACATACTTCCCTCGCTCATTTTCGTAGTTAATATTTTAATTAAATGCAGAAGCAGGCGCTGGAGTAGGAGCAGGAGCAGGACTCGCTTGCCTGACTGTCGCTCTCCACAACACTCCAACGTTGCAAGTTGCAAATGGATTGGGCCTGGGCTATGGCGACGCGTGGCAGGTGTATTTACGCGACCGAATCGGGATCGAGAAATGGAGAGGGAGCTGAACACAGGCACGGGCATGGGCACAGGGCACAGGGCACGGGGCTCGGCCTTAGACAGAGTCTACCTTTCTCTGCTGCTGCAGCTGAAAAATTGAAACACAAACAGAAACGCAGCACAATCATTTGCTAGGGGTTGCTCTGCTCAGCTCGACTCGAGATGCATTTTAGTATCTACTCCAACTCAACTCAAAACAAAATAAAATAGGGGAGCCCCAAAAGTCGGAAACCAAAGAGATTCCCCGATGCCTGATACTGAGACGGCGGCACATTGAACTTTGCACAGACCAAAAGTTCAGACAGATCCATTCTAAGGACAAATCAAACCAGGGGGGGCCATTTCTGATTCTTTGTGTCTGTTTCGGAGGGGTAGGATGACTTTTCTGGTAGGATGAATGCACTATGTCGAAGCGTTTGTTGGCTCTTCGAGAACTTTCTCCGATCTGGCTTTAGAAATACTTAATACTGACAGTCGAAAAACCTTTTTGGAAATCTTTTACAAAAAAGAAACGAATCTTTATATATTTCTATGGGTTGACAGCTCTTGGGAGCATCTTAGAAACTTCAATTTAGTTATTTTTAATAACATTAATTATTATAAATTATTTTTTAGATATATTTTGAATCAAATTTCAAATAGAATATAATAGTTTTTGTATTCTCTTCTATTAATTAATGAACTAAACTTTTGGCTAAGAAATATATGTTATATTCTGCTGTCAAATTTGATATATCTTTCGGGTTAAAATCTTTCAGATTACTGGCCATAAGACCTGTGAATTATCTAGATTTTTCAACAAACTAACTTAAACTTCCCTTTAAACATTTCCTTAAGAACAATCCCCAACTATATCTGCTCTACCTTCCCATCAAGTGTATATTCATATTCGTATTTTTGTATCTTTTGTGAGTGGTTTGTTGGAGGAGTTCGGTCTCCATTCGGCGGTGGCGGGGTTCATCGTACGCTTAGTCGCGGGCTAAAAGACTTGAGATCCGAGAGTCGTGGCCAGATAGACGGACAGTGGAACCAGGGGGGGCTACGTTGGACCGCTGCTGATGACTATCATTACCCGCAGAGGAGTGTGTGTTTTGTACCCCCAATACATTCGTTTCTGTATTTCATTTCTCGTCTTTCTGCGGTCGAAACTGATGATGATGATGATCATCAATGATGATGATGATCACAATGATGATGAGTTCAAAAAGAGACTGCCAAACGGCAGTAGCACGCACCATTAGATGCGGTCAACATGAAAACATCTGCTCTTCTGTGTATTCCTTTGGGGTCAACACACAAACACACACAGACACAGGCACAAATCAAGCGAGCGATAGAGCAGCAAAAAGAAAAGAAAAGATGAGAGAGAGAGAGACACAAACAGTCATGTGAGAGAGAGTGGGAGAGAGAGAGGTAGCAAAGATCTGTCTTGGCGTGCGCCATTTTTGAAATGAAAAGTGTTTTGGAGCGTGGAATTGAAAACAAAGTTGAAGCCCCCCCCCCCCAGCTCAGCTCCTAGGCACTGTCAAGAGAACAGTGGAGAGAGCGAGAGAGAGAGAGACACTTGGTACACTGAGCGAAAGAAGGGAACACACTAAAGAGATTTTTCTGGAATATTAAACTATACATGATACTTATAGGAAAGGAATAAACGTAGCACCCACAATGAATACTATGAATAGTCCATTAATATTACAGAATATTTCCACAAGCAATGAAGTAGAAATGATACGAGGATTAGGCTAGTTTTCCTTTATATGTAATACGGATAGATATATACATAGATATACAGATAGATATACAGATAGATATATAAATAGATATACAGATAGATATACTGATAGATATACAGATAGATATACAGATAGATATACAGATATACATACATATATGTACATATTAAATATTCTTCAGAGCTGACAGAAAGACAAGCTTATCATTATACAGAAAAGATCATACTCAAAGATTTGCATCATTCTTTTAATGGGTATCATTTCTGGAATGGAACTACCATTGAGAATTCCTCTAGAAATGAACTTGAGTGTCCATAAAGTATTTATATATATTTTTGCTTAACAAATAAAAGTATAAAATATGATAGATCTACAGATGATTGCAACTAAGTCCTGCCATCAAATTCCGTCATGAAATAAATTACTATTTTGTCTTGTAAAGTTATCCCAAGAATTGATTTTACTCGAATCCAGATAACTCCAAGTAATATTACAGCCAGTTTTATAGTTCCTATTGATCCTCAAACGCGCACAAATGGGCCTATCTTGAGAGGTCCAAGCTCTGTTTTAGTTTCTTAAATAAATATCAAAAAGTATCTAAATGGAAATTCATCTGCAGTCTGAAGAACTAACCCATTGAAAGTGTGTCTCATTAAAGGATCATGTATATTCCACGACTAAGTTAACTCCTACTCTTAATATACTAAAATATACATTTTTTCATGCTCTACAAACTGAAATTTTTCCTTGTGCAGTTCTACAAATTCCCTATATGCCCTGCCCTGTCCTTTCTATAGGCAGAGCATACCCTTTCCTTGCCATCCTATACGTATTCGAATGCAAATGAAGCCATTTGGTGGGCATATTTATGGCGTACACTGTTGGGGCTCATTAAATTTTAATCAATTTTTCCTGTGCTACGATTCGCCGCACCCCTACCCCGTACCCCGTGCCCCTACCATACCCACCGCCTAGGATGGGACCCGTAAATCGCAGTTTAGTTCGGGATTAGTGCATATAACGTTTAATTTTAAAAACGCATAAAATTTTGTAACAATGTCTGCTGCTGCCTGACTGCCTCACTGCCTGCCTGATGCTAGTATGTAGATGATCCCCCCAGCCACAACTCGAACTCCAAGACAATTCCCATTACGATCCGGATCGAACCTTAAGTTTTGTTCAAGTTTTTGCGCCTTTTATTGAACCCCAAAAGCGAACCCGTTTGTCTGTATTTTTTTGTTGCTCCCTCGAGCTCGTTGAGAGCGGCAGCCGTTTATTGATTTTTAATGAAGCGAACGGCATGCGATCAGCCCAGATATAGTATACAGAGAGTAGCCAGGAGCCAGGCCAGAGGACAGGCCAGGAGACAGGCCAGGAGGCAAGCCAGGAGCCAAGCAACAGGAGATGGGAGACAGCAGACAGAAGCCAGGGGCCAGAACTCATCTGCACCGTCTAGCCCATGAATATGAGCAACAAATCATCAATCAGTATCAAAATCAGAAAGCGAATTAGAGTCAAATGGGTGTCAGACTGTGAATTTGAGTCCAAATGGTTGTCAGAATGTGAATTAGAGTCTAAATGGGTGTCTATGGAGCGTCTAATTTGTGCTAATCCCTCGCTCTCTCTCGGGTCCGTCTCCAGAGGTGTGAACAGCCACACGAGACAAACAGCAAATGGACACAGTGGACACTGGACAGTGGACTGGTCTGCAGAGACGACCGACCATTGAGAAGAGCCATCCTATTAGTGGCAATTTTAAGCTGATTTACGCAGCAGCATGTTCCAATTAAAGTTTCTGCGCCAAGGAGAGAGAGCAGTGCCAAGTGAGCCTCTTAAAAACTCATTAATCACCCGCCTAACAGGTCTCAGCAAACAGAAAACAGAACCACAAAGTCAGAGTCGAGAGCCAGGGCCAGCCTGGGCCCACAAAGATCGATTTCCAAAAATATTGCCAACTGCAGAAAAAAAAGGTGCGAACCAATTTGCACCTCAGACGTGGCAAAAGTCCCTTAGCCATTACCTTTACGCCTACCCCTACCCCTACACACACCCCTACCCTACACACACCCCTTCTCCGACTCTCGCTAACTAAATCTGAGGCAGAACTGGGCGCGGCCCTTGATGGTCCTGTGGCCAAGCCCAAGTCCGTGAGTCCAAGCTAATTTCTATGAATTTCACGCCTACCAAAATGGAAATTGGCTCGTTCAGGGCGAGTATCGAAATCAGAGAGAGAGAGGAGAGGCCCTGATCCTGGCGCCAAGTTAATGGATCATCACTCAGCAAGCAGCAGCAGCAGCACCTTGGCCTGATCTTGGCCTTGGAACTCGCGCACTGTTGCCGTCTGATCCTGGCAAAAAACTCTAGGACTCCAAGCGCACTTTTATGATGCAGCCTGAAACTGAAACTCAATATGCTGCAAAACTGCATCGACAATATTTGCAGCAGTAGAAGCAGCAGTCGGAGCTTCATTAACCCCTCCTGCAACCTCCATCCACGCTCTTTGATGGTGGCTGTCCGAGCCAATTAAACCATTAAATCTAGACATGCACCAATTTAGGTGCCTTCAAATTATTCAACGACCACACATTATAAATTTTAAGGCAGACCCATAAAAACGGTACCAAACCTTAGGTCTACCAAAGGCTATCCCAAAAACCAGAAACAAAACCCCATCGATATGTACTTTTGTCACAAGATGTCACAAGGCTTTTGGGGGCTCTGGCGGTGATTTACTTTCAGTGTCTGTTCAACGGGCAGCAGCAGCAGCAGCAAAAACTTGAGCCACTGTCTGGACGATGTGTTCCCCCGGACTGTTCCAGACTCCATCGATGATGATGATGATCTCTGGGTGTCTGTTCCGTTTGATTGCCGAGAAATTAAAACGTTACGCTCGTTGACGCAATGCCCAAAACGAAGTTGACATGGAGACGATATGGGGGTTTTAATGTGATGCCGATCATTCGATACTTGGATGGATCCTTCGATACCTGTATTTGCTGTAGCCATCAATCAATCGTCCGGCCAGCCACACCAAAGCACCCACTCACTCCGCATCACGACTCATTGCCTCTATGCCTGAACCCAGTTAGCAGAAAGACAGACAAACAGACAGAGAGACAGACAGTCAGACAGACAGTCAGGCACACAGTGAGAGAGGGGTAGTAAGGGGGTATTGCCAATTTTCACCAATAAAATTGCATAAAAATATATGCAAAAGAATTACTCAGCAGCAGAAGCCTCTAGAATGAAATCAGACAGAGAAAAACAGAGAGGGAACGCTGGCCCGCGGCACGGCATATATACTATAAGAAACTTTCAACACCTTCGCAACAGTCTACACAATCTTTATGGGGCTGTTCCCTGTGCCCCAATGCTCCATTGGGGTACTGCCTTCAAATTGTTTCTGATTAGTGATACTCGCAGTTTGGGCTGATCAACTTGCTCAATGGAACTTGCCCAGGTCTGAGTCTGGGTGCTGTGTCCAGCATGTTGCGTGTGTGGATCGTTTGGTTTGGTCCTGTCCTTGTGGTTCTGATGGTGATATATCTGCCATTGCGGTTCTTGCATATATAATTAAGGTGTTTGCTTCTCGCTTTTTTTTTTTTTGTAGCTTTAATGCCAATTGGAAATTTAGTGGAGCGAGTTAAATAATTGAAGGCATTTTGGGAATATTTATATTTAATTTAATAGATTTTTTTTCTGTTTTAATAAGCATTTTTATATCTATTTTTATATATATTTTTTCTCTATTTTTTTATACATTTTTATATCTAGTTTTATATCTATTTTTATGTCAATTTTTTCGCTATTTTTATATACATTTTTATATCTATTTTAGATCTATTTTTAAATCTATATTTATATATAATTGTATATATATTTTTCCTCTATTTTTATATCAATTTTCTTCTCTATTTTTATACCTATTATTATATCTATTTTTTCTCTATTTCTTTATACATTTTTCTATATATTTTTCTGTCTATTTTATATCCATTTTTATCCCTATTTTTTCTCTATTTTTATATATATTTTTATAACCATTTTTATACCAATTTATATATCCATTTTGTACTACTTTTTTTTACCTTTACTTACTTTATTTTAAGTATTGTTTCTCATACAATTTTCACTTCATTATAGTTCGATTTCTCCTGCGTCTCTATCCGATTTACCAATGGGGGTCTTCGGAGTAAGACTACCTTCCTCGTCTTGGATTTGTTTCCCTTTTTTTTTGTTCTGCTCACCAGATTGTCATCACTTTGCTGCGAAGTGGAATCTCTGCTCCATGCCACAGAGCAGCCTACCTCTGGGTTGCGAGTTGGGTAGAGGAATGGATGGTTAGAGGAGGTAGGTTCTGCCTAATGCAATAACAAATATTTATACTTTTTGCGATAAATGTTTGCGTTGGTTAATAAAGCGATTTGTTATTTGTATACGTACGTGTATATTCGTGCTCATAATTTATATACCTAAATTGGATTAAGTTGTCGATGGGTCACGCAGCAACTCGACACTCGAATGCGAATGCGGAGGCGTTGGTGTTGAGTTGTGTTCTCTACGGTTCTCTGTTCGATTCTGTTGAAAACTTGAAGGTTTGGGGTTCGGATTTCATCTCGGAATCTCGGTAGCGCCGCGGGCATCTGAAAGCTGGGGTCTGGGGTCTGGAGACGGGAACTCAGAGCCAGAGCCCCGGTGAAGGTGTGAAAAAGTTTTTCCTTTATTACTTATTTGTTTGCTGGATGCGATGCATCCGCCATTGGCTGTGCAGTGGATAGAGGAGATTGGAGAATGAAAGGAGTCCCAGCTTAATGGTTTCTGGTGCTGTACATGGCAAATTACTTAACCGGCAACCTAATGACAACACCTACAAAACAGTTGGCTCTCTTTCTACCTCTTCTAGGCCCATGATAGGACTGTGCCTGGCTAGTTATAGAGCCAGACCCTAAGCGAGGCTCTGTGTCTGTGGCACTGAACCACTTCCCGAACGAGGCGATCATTTACAGGCAACGATCATTTATTTAAAAATTATTGCCACATCGATCACTGGCGCAGAGAGAGAGAGAGAGAGACACACAGCGATCGTGGGGGGAAGGATGAATGGAAAGATCTGGGATTCGAATGCGAATGCGAGTCTGAGTTCCCTGTGCCATTTCATTATTATAGGGCACGCTCGATCCCCCCGAGATCCACCTTGATCGTTGTTCGGCTAAGAGGGAGGAGGAGGAGGCTTCTTTTTTTTTGCACATTTGATGAGGCAGCGATGGAACGATCGAGCGATCAACCGGATATGCTGCACACGCAGAATGATCTACATTTATTTATGGATCCTGCACAACGGACAAGGGACAGCAGACAGGACAGAACAGGAAGAAAAGACCAAAATCAATTGTAAACTTTTGATTTTGATGAATTGATTTCAGATTGCACAGATTTTGATAAGAGGAGACTCTGCTCCCCGCGATATTCAATTCGAAGTGTAAGCTGTCATTAGATCGCACTGATCGCAATTAGGCAGCATTTTTCAAAGCCCTTCAATCTGACAACACAGAGAGAGTCTCTCTGGGGGCGATAAGGATAGACATTATAGGCAATTTGTTGTAATTGAAAATTAAAGTGTCAGCCTGTGGCATTCATTAAACCAGCGACACAGAGAGACCACAGAGACAAGATAAAACTGTGGGCCGAACAGGCAAAGATACAGACAGACAGAGAGAGAGAGAGGGACTGGGACTGGGACTGGGTACTCCCATACTGAACCCATCGCCGACTGTGTTGCAGCATTTATGCAGTTTTGTCGTCATGACATGATCGTCGACGCGATAAGGCACACTGGCACTGGGCACTGGGCACTGGGCTTACAAAGTGCAGATCCTGCGCTTACATTAAGCTGATATGCAAATTATGCGGCCGGGGCTTATTCCGGCGAAATGTCGGCGATCGTCGTTTAAATTAGCGTTAGCAAAAGTATGCCAGGGCCAGGGACAGGGCCAGCAGCAGACCAGTGCCTTGGCCAGGCAACAACACAGATTATCGATCCTCGATCGGATCCATCCATCGATCCATCGCCCGCCATCTACATCGTACGAGATGGTGGGGCCTGTGTGTGTGTGTGTGTTGTATTTGTATTTAAAATTTACAACTTTTTGCCTTTTGCCAACATTTTAATAACGTTTTGATGAATTTTATATGCACCGCTTGTCGTCGCTCTGATCATGATGACTTTGATCATGGCATGGCAAGGCATGGGATGGCTCTTGGCGCTCGCGCTTGCACTCTTCAGCTTCAGCCACGATCCATCCAATCCATCCCTCAGCGAGTGTCAGTTTATGGGTTTCATTATATATTTGCCTCCTGATGATACCCTGCGACTTGAATCCATTCATTATTGATCATCTTGATGGGATCACACACACAAGACAGTGAGTGAGTGAGAGAGGGAGGAGCATGCAGATTCCCAGGGTAATTCCAGTTGTGTACTGTAGATTGATAGCTGAGTTCAAGTAGTGGGTATTCTATAGTCTGTAGTGCACAGACTATACCGATCTTACTTACTTTTAATAGGCAGCAGCGGCAATGTCGCGATAGGCGATCGATCGATCCTCGCTCAGCACAGCGATCGATGATTATGTTGTTGCCATTTTTTACGATCCAGCCTAGCAGCTATCTGTAGTCTGGCTCTACAGTACCCATACTCGTATATGCACCGTCTCGACATTTGACAATATCACTGACTGGGCCACTAATTTACGAAACACCGATCGGATGGGAATGTCCGTGGATGATCATTGCGAGATCGCTGAACAATTTAATCGATTAAAACTGCCCAATCGAGAGCTGGAAATGAGAGAGGGGGGCTGCTGGCTTTTGGATTTGGGTTTCTGATCATCTGGCTTTTGTCTTTTTCAGTTTCGTCGCTAATAAAGAACGTGATATATTACACGCCAGCAGACGAGGAGCGAGGCTCGAAATTGGAGCTGCCACTGGGGTAGAACTCTCTCTCTCTCTCTCTACTCTGGTGTGTGGCCATTGGAGCAACTTAATTTCAATCGATTCGCTTATTGTTATGGCTCTGTTGTCGTGTAGTGAAACAATGGGACCAATATCAGAAGCAACAGAAGTAGCAGCAGGAGCAGCAGGAGCAGTAGGAACATATCAGCAGCGGGAGCACACCAACGAAGAAGCAATAATAAAATTTAAGGATCCCGAGATCGGGGGTTCGATCGTTTCGATTGGGGCGATCGTCGGGGCCATCTGATGTGATGACGATCTCTGACGATCTCTGGGCAAGGCGATCTCTCTACGGACAGATCCTCCGCTCGATCCAATTATTGTGTGCGTTGTTGCAATAAATTCGTTTATCGCCGTCGCGTCGGCAGTCGGGGAGTCCGGCAGTCGGCAGTCGTCGGCAGTCGAAATCATTTAAAAGCGATCTGTTTTGCTTGTCGTTGTTGTTGTTGTTGCTGTTGTTGCTGTTGTTGCTACGGTTCAGATTAAGTGATTGCCAAAAAGATTTCATGTTCATCAGTACACTACGTTTCATGGGGGTATAGGTTTAGGTCTACGAACTGCTCTTTAAGGCTGCGACTGGTAGAATGCAATGTTGCTGCCATTGCAATGAAGATTCGGGGCAGATCTTGGGGCAGTTGTATTCGAAATTTTACTCTCTTTAGCTCTTTAGCTTAGAAAGAAGCTTTCACTGGAAAGCTTTCTATGGAAGCTTTCACTTTCAACTTGCTTTAGAACATTTTCAAAGTATTGTTTTAGAAGAGAATGAAATCTCATTTGTAATAAAAGATAATTATCTATCTATCTGTATGTATGTCTATTTATGTATTTATCCTCTATTTATCTATATATAAATATTGCTGTACTCTCTACCTTGCAACCTTTTTTATCTTTACTTTGCATTACACTCATGCCACGCACTGTCTCTGCATAGTCTCTGCATCTCTGGCTGAACCGATGCTTACGCTGCTTACAAATTGATTGAGTTATGTAATTGCAATGTCGCTTCGTACCGTTCCGTTTCGTTTCGTTTTGCCTCGTTCCGTTGCGAAGAGCTTTACATGACTGCGCTTTACATTTTAATTAAGAAAAAAGAACGGCAGGCGCAGTGCGTCGGGGGGAGAGAGCAAACGAAAGCTCGCCGCAGCTCTCGGCTCCCACAGCAGTAACTCCCGCTGCCGCTACCGCTGCCGCTACCGCGTTCGCTTCTGCTGGCGCTCTCGCTTCTGCTCTCGCTCCTGCTCTGTCTTCTACTACCGCTTCTACTCCGGCTTCTACTCCCGCTTCTGCTCTCACTTATACTCCCGCTTCTACTCCCGCTTCTACTCCCGCTCTCGCTCTTGCTTACGCTTCTACTACCGCTGCCGCTCCTGCTCTGGCCCGCTGCCGCATTCGTTTCTGCTGCCGCTCTCTCTTCTACACCCGCTTCTACTCCCGCTCTCGGTCCTGCTCAAGCTCCGACTCTTGCGCCCGCTCCTACTCCCTCTCCCTTTCTCACTCCCGCGCGCCTGGTATCGCGCTGTCACAACAGCGCTTGGCAGCGATCAATGCCATTTCACTTGATGTGTCGAACCGGGGCTAAAGGCAGGCGCTGTGAAGCACATCATAAATCAGCCAAGCGACAACCGTCTCCAGCTCCAACTTCAGTTCTCTCTCTCTCTCTCTGTGCAGCTACAACTCCATTCCCAACTGCAACTGCAACTCCATCAGCAGCTCCAACAGCCACAGGAGACACCATTCCCCAAAGCAAACTCCAGCAGCAGCAGCAGCTCCAACTCCATCTCCATGTCGATGTCCATGTCCATGTCCGTGTCTCCTTAGCATTTTCAGCCTCTTGCACTTGTTGTAAATTTCATCCGAAACTGTGAAGCGTTGCACAAGTGCCGCCTCCTGCCTGCTGCCTACTGCCTGCTGGCTGCCACTGCAACTTTGGTAGCTGCCTCAAGTCCCTGTACCCGTACCCAACCCTCTCCCTGCTGCTGCTGCCTCTTTTGGCTGCTTCTGGTTGCGTTCGGCTGTCATGACGTGCGCACAATGCGTGCGCATAATTCAGTGGAGTCTCCCAGCTCCATATGGAGCTCGGCAGAGTTGAGCTGTTGCGTTGCATGCAACACGTCGCCTGTCCATCTGTCCATCGTCGTGTCCTGCTGCCCATGCAAGCTCGCTCATTCATTCATGCAACGAAAACTTCATGCCTCCCCCCTCATCTGCCGCTATCCAACTGTTCACACACAATCAGCTCCCTTCTCCGGGAGCTGTCATCACTTGGCTCTCATTGATTCAGCAACGGCACACATTCCTTTTGCTTGCCACTTGTCAACACTTCATTGCGTCGCAGTCCCGACTACATACTGCCTCCTTTTGGGGCCTCCTTTTGATAAGTCAATCATGCCAAGTGCCACATTCGAGTGCCGTTCCATGTTTGTGGCATTGTGTCTGCCTCCATTGTGGCTGCAAAATTTGTGTCTACCAAACGAGACTTTGATGGGGCCCCGGGGCCCTGTTGTTGCCTTTGTTATGCCTGCCAGCGATATCCTTTGATGATCCTTCGTTGATCGTTTCATTTGCATGACACCACTTGCACCATCCCCAACCAACAGCCAACATACAGCTACAGGTTCGCTTCCTTGTGGGAGAACCAGTGCCAGTGTCAGGTGTAAGGACTCTCTGCCCTTAAAGCCAACTCTCATTAACCCATCATGAACATACTCACACCCAACCCCAGTGCCAACCACAGCTGAAGTTCCAGTAATTTGCTTCCACTTAACAGCAGTCAAAATCTCTGAGGCCAATCCCCAAGTAAAAATAATTGAAAATGGAAACAAAATCGAAGCGGAAATACACTTTGCAGCAGGAGCTACAAAACTATGGTAAAGATTTATAAAAAAAGGTTTCTATTGATAAGAAAGGCATAAGAAGATCCTTACAAGCTTTCAGCTAAAGATATAGCTATAGTCTATGCTCTTCCAAGACTCATACCAGCACTTATCCTGCAACTTTGCACAACTTTTGGTAGAGTATTTGTATACCTCAATGGAAAACCCCCGCTGCAAGATCTTGTGGCTGTTGCAAATATTTTTTTCACAGCTCATTAAAATGTAATTTGAAGAGCAAAATGTTTCGCGTTTTGCCGCATGCCGCATGCCGCATCGTAATAAACCGTTGCATTGATATTATCGCCGAACCGGACCGCTGCAAAAATAACACCCAAATAAGTGAAGATCAACGAGGGAGAGAGCTGAAGGGAGGATCATCTGATGTTAAGCCCCAAACTAAATGGCAACTTTTACACTGGCGACTGGGGGCATTCAACAATTTAATTAAAATGAAATTTTCGAATCACATTCAGACGAATAGAGGTGGGGGGGATAACTCTGATCTTGGCAGCAGGTTGATCGTGATTGCACAGCACTGCGACTGGAACTGGGTACTGGAGACTATGGAGACACTGGCGGTAACTTGCCGCCAAAGCAGACGCCGCCCGATGCCCGATGCCCGATCGAGGAGCACTTGCACTTGCACTACTACCACGAACGATGATCAATGATCGCTGCAACGCAATGCGGCTCTAAAAAGAAAAGTAAAAAACTGATCTTGATCGGAGAGCAACAGCTACAGCTACAGCAACAGCAACATTGAGTATGTAATGCGCCATGCATTACGTGTATCTGTGGTTGTCATCGTGCCAGTTACTCGCATATTATTAATTGGATAGCCATAGTTTCGATCGGTATACTCTCTGCCTTAGTCTCTCTTATGTCACTCCTCCTCCTCTTTTTTGCTGCTAGAATTTATGTGTTAATTTGTCTCGCCGCCAACTGTTGATTTATTCGCTGTGGATACACTTGAAGCTGGTTATTACTGCCGCTGCGCAGCTCTTATCAGACCATTAGCTGGACCGCGAGAGAGAGAGATACCAAAAAACAGTTGGTTCTCGGCATAGTCGGTCGCCAACTGCAATTTGTTGGCCATGCCAAGAGACAACAGCGACATAATCATTTCCCCTTTTTGTGCACCGCAATTTGTATTGTTCGCATAATTAAATTGACGCTTGACATTCCACGACTCCACGGACTGTTGGCTGCTGCTGCTGCTCCACTGACATTGACACGCGCAGGCAGCCGACCCACCATAGCCACAGGCAATCCTCAGGCCTTAAGCGATCCTTAGTTCAGGTCCATCTAGTTGGTATAATTAGCAACGATTAAACACTTGTCGGTCCCACCCAGCTGCGGTGGAGAACAAAAGCATTTCTTATGGCTTTTGTCGGTTGCCTCCTTCTTCTGCTATTTAGCCATAGTCAGACTTTTGCTAGGCTGCTAGACTCTGGCTCTGACTCTGACTCTGACTCTGAACGTGGACGTGGACCCATTGGAATTTGTCAAGCGCAAGGACACATTGCTGTGGGCAATTAGGCGCCCGCTGCTCCATCCATTCAATGGCAATTGTTGTCAGGCTTGTTTGATTAGTCTGTAATTGGTTTGGGTCTCTGCCCTGGTCTGGAGCTCTGACTGTGGCATGGCATCTAGCCAGAGCCAGTTCTGTGTCCGTTCGGTTGTCCCCGCGCGCTGTAAATACTCAATTATGAATTTATTGATTTTAATGAACATTATCAATTTGCAATATGAAAATGCGCCCAGGTTCCCTGGTGCCAGATCCCGGTTACGGTCTGAAACAAAAGCATCGTCATTTCAACAAAATATTAATCAAGTGTGGCACGATCAAGGTCGCCAGCATTGCACATAATAACAGGCTGCAACATGGGGCACTAGTAGTGGCTGTAGCTGTAGCTGTGGCACTGCCTTTGGGTCCGATCGATCAATGCAGATTGCAGTTCATCAGCGACATCCATTAGTGATCTCTCTCTCTCTCTGCCGATCTACCGATATCCTGGCGCTCCCCTTTCTAGCTCTAGCTGGCGATGATCGCTGGCGGTCTTGGCCTAATAGAAGATCTTGCTAACCATTAATTTTGTTCTTACAGGATCATGTACAAATCGAACGATCTTGGGGTGTGTGAGGGTAAGTATGGAGAACAAATCTACTATATATCGATATTTTATCGATTACTGATTCGATGAATGCTATCAAAGATCGATATGTGAGCATCAAAGATCAATAGGAGAGAATCATATATCGATATGTAAGGATGAAATATGAACAAAATTTGTATATCGATATTTTATCGATTACTGATTGGATGAATACTATTAAAGATCGATAGGTGAGCATCAAAGAATGACATGTAAGGATCAAAGATGGAAAAATTTGTATATCGATATTCTATCGATTACTGATTCGTTGAATACTATTAAAGATCGATATGTAGGGATCATAGATCGATTTGTATGGATCAAAGATCGATATGTAAGGATGAAAGATCGATATATGAGGATCAAAGATCGATAAATCAGTTAATGATCGCATTCAAGTGTTCAATCGATCACTTATCGTTGTGTATATCGATACACTGCACACATAGCATTCTACCCCCTGAGATCAATCTGCCACGAGTGCCCTGTGTCTTTCACTGACTCTTGCCACTTCAAATCAATATGTAAATGCTCCGAGCGAATGTCACAACTGAAAGCTGTGCAAACAGGCACTCTGCCACTCTGCCACTCTGTGGCAAAGGATAGGCAAACAAAAAACAAACAAACAATATGCATTTGGAGGACCCAGGAGGACACACACACGCGTCATAGACAAGCTGCAAATGCAGCAGCAGCAGCAGCTGGAGGAGGGGGAAGAACTGAGGTTCGTGTCTGTCTGGGGCAGGCAGGAAGACGTGCCAATGTGCAACGCGTGCGCCTCGTCTCAAGTGATAAGAAACGCGCCCAAAAACACACACACACAGGCACACAGAGAACGACTGTGCCACAGACAGTGGAAAAAGGACACGAAGAAAATATTAATTTACACTAGAGCAATATCAGCTGTCCCGGGGCATAAAGGGATAGACCAGACCAGAACCCAAAAGTGGATCGTTGTGAGGGTCTCTGGAATCAGAGACGAGCGGCAGTCCTGGCACGCACGTTCCTCCTTCTGCTCCTACTCCTACTCCTACTCCTTTTGCTGCTCCTACTCCTGCTCCTACTCCTTTTGCTGCGATTATAGCCCAGAGGCAAATATGAGACACAACTGTCGCTAACCCCTTGGCACACACAGAAAGAGACAGGACAGGACAGACAGACAGGAACACCTTGCCATGATGACATAAGAAACGAAGAAGTTGGCAAACGACAAAACGGGAAATCTAAAATCGGGAATCGAGAATCAAAATCATAAGAAAATGCCAGTTGCCAGTTGACAAGAACGCCCCCGACATGTGCAACGTTTGCAGCTTGCCCCCCGTGATTACGGATCTATGCCGAACAGGAAGGAAACACCAACATGAGGCAGAAAGGCTTGGCTCGGTGGCAAGGGGTTAGGGCTTAGGGTTGGGGTTAGGGTTAGGCAACAATGTTGCTGTCAGCCAGCGATTAAAGATTGAGTAGAGTAGAGCAGCGGAGAGGAGAGGCAGCAGCGCCAGGTGAAGGTGGCCTTCCCCAAATGGACGATCACTTTTTATGACACCTTACTGGAGGAGGGTGAGAGGTGGCATGGTGGTTCCAGAGGTTCTCTCGACAGAGAGGTGGCATGGTGGATGTGTGGATGCCTCGCCAGAGAGGTGGCTGTGTGGATGCCTCGCCAAAACTGGTTGTAATTGTCATAGTTCCATGATAGTACACCAAACGAAAAGAGAGGATCAAGAGGTGATCTTTGGGAGGGAGGTTTATGGGTGGTTCCATCCATTAAGAGCAACCTTTAAGTCCATTTGCTTTGCTGTTTATGTTTCGCTCAGTGTACATTCCATTTGTCATAATTGCCCCGATCCCGATGATTTTTATGTGTGTTTTCGATGGTCTATTGATCTGATGGTCTGTGAGTCGGTTGATCTGATGGTCTGTGAGTCTGTTGATCTGTTGGTCTGCTGATCTGTTGATCTGTTTTGGCCTGATGGTGGTCTTTGCTGCTGTGCTGATCTGTGTGATCTGTGCGGGGAATGGGATTTGCATTACGCCAGCCGCAAATGATGCAAAATTTCGCCTTGGAGATTGCCGCTAAGATTACGCCTGGTCGAAGATCGCAGATCGTTTCGTTTTGCTTGTGGGCTTAGCCGCAACTAAATGCGGCTTAAACAGTGCTCTTAGGCGTGAGATTTTTCATTACGATCTTGTTGTTCTCGTTGTTTCCATTTACATTTCTCTTACTCTTGCTGTTTCTCTTACTTTTACTATTGCTATTTCGCTTGCTCTCGGTTGTCGGCGAAATTTCAAAACCTTCCGCTTCTCGGGAAAACATATTCAGTTGCTGGCGAAAGAAAACACACAATGATCGTGAGGTTTTCCTAAGGTTTTTCTTTGCTTTGTGGCCAGCGAAGAGGAGCGAAGAGGAGAGGTCATTTGCTGACGGCTGCAGGATATGTTTTGGATTTTGTTTGCATGCAAAACAGTTTACAAACCCTCATGTGTTGTATGTGTAACCTGAAACCTGGCCACAGGATCACAACGATCAACGATCAACATCAGCAACAGCAGCGGCAAAAGTCAGTCTAGAGATCGGTCCTGCACCAAAGTCAGTGCCCGAACCTAGAAAGGAAACCCATGAAGCCCGTCAATCTAACGTCCAAGCAGAGTCCAAGAATCTGCAGTGTCCTGAGTCCCAGAATCAGCACTGTCTGGAGTCTTAGAATCTGCAGCCTCCAGAGTCTTAGAATCTTCAGGGCTGTGAGTCCAAGAATCTGCAAACTTCAGCCAGAAAAGGACACATAAGAACCCATGAGTTCTCCATTCAAAAAGGAAACCAAATCCCAGCCGAAATCCAACCCAAACCCAAACCAAACCCAACCAAAACCCAACCCCAAGTCCAAACTCCGAGAAACCCATGAGGGGGTCCCCGTACCCTCTGTGGCCTGATGGACTCTGTGTCTGTTCTCTGGGCCTGATCTCTGGGCCTGTTCTCTGGTCCTTGTCTCTGTTCCTGGGTCTCTCTGGGACGCCTGCAGTTAGCCAATGGCTGGAGGCCATTCTGGGACGTTCTGGGCTGATTCTGGGCTGGCTGCCAAAATAATTAAGTCGTTTGCTCCAACAATTAAATAATTCTGCAAATTGTTCTGCTCAGATTCTCAGATTCCGTGCTGCTCCCCCTCCTGCGGTTTGCTGCTCTCCATTGAAAGATTCGTGAATTTTGTTTAATTGCAATTTGGCTGCGAGCGACAGTTTAACATACGAGATGAAGATGAGAGACACAGCAACAGCTACAGCTACAACTACAGTCTCTGCCTCATCCTCTGACTTAGCCACAGATTCAGCCACAATCTCAGTCTCTGCCTCAGACTCTCAGCGTGAGAAAAATGCATAATTTTTTTAATGTGATTTTCGGCATTTGGTACGGTTTTTTTTTCTGAGTCCCTTGGCACATTCATCATGGGCTACACGAAGCACTGTGGCACTGTGGCATAGTGGGCTGAACACAATACAAATTGTGGCAGAACATCTTTGTAATATATTACATATAATATATATATTATTACTATTAGAATAGCCCAAAAAAGTGTTCAAGATGGATGGAAAGATGGATGGATGGATGGATGGAGCTATGTTAACGAATATTCTGCCTAGATATATTCAGATAATTTTTGCTGTGAAATTTCAGTTGTTAATTTGAGTTGGGTTTCATGAATCCAAAACTAAAGTCTGCCCATTTTATTCAACTGTTCTCTTGGGTACTGAATATGTTACACTATACTCTATGGTATATTCTATCCTTACTTAACTAAACTCAGGATAACTAATCCAAATTGTATTTAGATCTTCTGACTTTATACCAAAATTGAGAACTAAAGTTTAGAGCTGTTCCTTTGGATACTGAATGCTGCTACAATCCAAATTGTATGATCTTCTGAACTGTATCTTCTGACTATAGTCTCAACATTCATAAGCAGCTTTCCTTCTTAGATATATTCTTGCAATATATTGTGCAAATATTCAAAGAATTCTTAGACCCTCGTATAGTTAAATTCTCAACAGAACTCTCTTCCCCCGGAACAGCATTCCCCTCTAGGTACACATGGCGCGAAAGTCTTCCACAATGGGAGTGTTTTTAAGCTCCCACAAAAACGTATCAGATTTGTTTAGGTATTATCTTTATATACCATAAAATATAAAATATAAATTGTGGCAACCACTGTGCCTTTGGTATCGTGCTAATGCTGACAGCGGTCGGTGGCAGTGGCAGAGGACGGCGGCGGCTTTCACTGGCGTTGGCAGTCGGCGACTACTGTGCAACGCCCACTTTTTGGGCAGCCCAGGGAGCACCAGCAGCAGCAGAGACACAAAGGCAGTCGCATAATTACACTTTTGTTTTACATTTATGTTTTGGGCCAAGCAAATTCCAGGAGCTGTCCACCGAGTCCCAGTCGCAGTCGCAGGATCCCAGCTGGTCAGCCTCAGGGCGTGATGTGCATGTGAGATCTGTGTACTGTGTGTGTGTGTGTGTGTATGATGCGTGCCGCTTGGACAATTGTCACATGTACTACACACACACATGTGTAGGCTTTGTTCTGGCCTGGCCCATTGTCCCAACTCTTGGGTCCGGGCCATTGTATGCGGTTTTGTGGGCCACTCGAAAGCCATCAGAAACAGGGCCTGCCGCTGGGCTTGTCCCGTGGGCGGATGCCATGCCAATCGTCTTAGATCCTCTCTTTCTTTATTCTTTCCTTTCTTTCTTACAATTTTTGTCAAAGGCAATTAGGATTCAGCCAGCCCACTGCGTTGTTTGCCTCCTTGTCGTAGGCGTGCAAAGCGGTTTAGATCCTGGACACTGTCCACTATCCACTATGGTTCGATGATCTATCATGTGTGTGTGTCTCTCTATGGTTATCTCTCTCTAGAGATCTACTCTCTGCTGATCTAGTTACCGACTTCAATTGAGCCAAATTGGGTTACGAATTGTCTCGGCCGGTCGCTCGGGGTTTTGTCAACATCTGGGATTTGACTTTCTCACTCCGCACCAACGCACCTCCGCATCGCACCTTAGCCTTAGACTAAGGAGTAGACGGAGTAGAGTGTTGATCCACATCCGATTTAAGGCTCTGAAGTGCCAGCAGTGTCACGTGTGGGCGTGTCAGCGGCTGATTAGCCCAGAAAGTCGCTTACTTCAGTTAGCATATTAGAGCAAAAGGTGCCCATCCGCCGTCGTCTACAGACGCTCATTTCTTTTGCATTCATCAGCGGCATAGCCAGAGTACAAGGAGGAATATGAGTCGGAGTCCAAGTCGAAGTATGAGTCCAAGTCGAAGTCCCAGTCGTAGTAGGAGTCGTGTGTGGGGGAACTGGGTAGCCCCAACTAAGCCCGTTGTCTGCATCAAATCAATCAAATTGATGCGCTTCAATGGCGCAGAAGGAGGGCTCTGCACATGGATGATCGGACAATATTTAAACTAACAAAGTTGAAGCCCCTCAAAGGAACAGGGAGTCGCTCGATGATGGAGTCGCCACAGAGAATACACTAACAGGCAGGGGTATCATTCGAGAGACTACAAGTATGAGGCTCCAGAGGGGAGAGACTACAAGTATGAGGCTCCAAAGGGCAGGGACTACAAGTATAAGGCTCCAAAAGGGGAGAGACTACAAGTATGAGGCTCCAAACGGGGAGAAACTACAAGTATAAGGCTCCAAAGGGGAAAATCTACTGCATAGCTACTCATATCTGAGGCTATCTACCTTAAGACTTAAACTCTTTAACTTATAGTAGAGCTACAGTCAAGTGTATCTAAACATTCGACTCTTTTGTAGTCTCTGCTCTCTGTCTGTCTGTTTCTTTCATTTTTTTTTTTTGTTGATTCGAATTTAACATAAAAGCAATCATAATCCGCACACACTGAGCCGCTGACAAAAAAGTTGTCAATTAAGTTCATCAAAGCCAGAGATCCTTCAATCCAACCAATGATTATGATCATCATGATGATCATTCTCTTGGCTCTTGGTTATATGTTAATGCCGTGCCTTCCCTACCATGTAGTCAAATGGAGCAGCAGCCAACTGGGACATTCCGCTGCTCCTTCTCGGAGCATGTGGGGGTCTCTCTTCCTCTGGATCACCACCCAGGCAGCGCATTTATTATGATTGCATTTTGGCCCAAAAAAAAAAAATTGTTTATTTTTCTTTTGCTGGCCCTCGTTGGATGTCCCGCTGCTTAGTTAAATGAGACATCAGTCCAGAGACCAGGCTACATCATCATCATCGTCTTCATTTGGCTGCCAGCTAAACTAAACTGGATTAACCCATCTGAAGTTTTGGCTACCGGTTGGGGGGATTCGTTTCCAATTCGATTTCGAAGCACAAAGTTCGAGGATCGAAACTCCTTTTGGGTGGGCGCACTTGGTGTTGGTGTTATTATTGATAATGATGTTCGAGTTGTTGCTTTTGCTTTTGTACACCATCCCCCATCCCCCCCCGCACAGTGCACCCTACAATAACGAGGCTCCCACAATTTGCAACTGTGCGAAATATGGGGGAAAAAAAAGCACAAAAAGGGGCAACACGAAGATGTTTTAATGTCTTCATTACGCGTTCCCCGCCGCATTGGAGACAATCAGAAAGGGAGAGATATACATACATATAGAGAAAGAGTGAAAGAGAGAACTGGGTAAGGGAGAGCAGAAGAATGTTCAATCTGCAGAGCAGTGGAGAGCAAAACACTGCAAAGATATATATTGTTTATTTATGAATGTCATTCAATTTATTATATCATTGTATATTTGAGTTGAGAGGGAAATGAACGCATTTTGTTATGCCAGAGATGCCAGAGAGCCACTAGCCACCAGCCACCAGCCAGAGATCCCAGAGATCCACAGTCAGAGGCAGAGACAGAGACAGAGTCAGAGACAGAGCCACAGTCAGAGCTGGAGTCAGAGTTAGAGCCACAGTCAGAGCCAGAGCCACAACCAGCTCCAATCTGTGCCCTGTCCTGTTCTGTTCCTATCCTGTCCCAAGTATCATCATCATCATCATCGTTCTCCTCCGCACTAACGGGCTTTTGGCAGCCTCATCGTCATCGTTGTCGTTGTTGTCTCTGTTGTCTCTTGGCTGTTGTCGTCTGCTTGGACATCTCTTGCCTCATCGCCGGTTATCGTTCTGCCTTCAGCATTTGCATCATTTCCAGCGCCAAAGCAGATCGAAGATACACTCTACGTAGGTGGAGTAGCTTCGCTATGGCAGAAGATTTGAAAAGGTTAATAGGGAATTTGTGTTATGAAGTTTGGAAGAAGAAAACACCTGAAGGGAAGCTCCTTTGTAACTAGGAAACATATTATAGTATATTTATGATACTTTCTATATGCCATAATATTGTTGGGAATACTATTGATACCAGCTATGATCAATAAGCGGTAAGAACTGTAACCAGCAACTGCTCTACATTGGCTAGAAGTCTCCTAGAACTTCAAATGTTTAACCCCCAAATCCCACTTGCTTTCAAAGATAGAGCACCCCTGAGTCGAGTATAACTTTTGCAGTTGAATATCCAAAGATTTAAACTCGTTTCTCTTCTGGTAAGTTGCTCGTTTAGCGCAATGTTCTGATCGCTGCCGATGCTGATGCTCCTGATGCTCCTTCTGCTGCTGCTGCTGCCCGATTATTGTATATCATCATGCGCCGCTTGATTCCATACCGAACTCCACTCCACCCCAAGTCAACCCAACCCAACGATTCGTTTCGTTTCGATTCCATCCATTTCGTTTTTATTCCGTTCCGCGACAAGTTGTCAATGTGTGCGCCTGTCCTCCTCCCTCGCTCTCACTCTCTCTCTCTCTGTGCTTGTGCTTGTGGCACATTGCATAAGATAATTGGTGATTTTCATATCGATTTATGCATCCGCTGGAGTCGACTCTGTTCGAGTCCCCCGAGTCCGAGTCTGCGCCTTCAGCTCTGGTTGCTCTCTGATGGTTTTCTGGCTCTGTGGTTCTGATGCCTTCTGGCCTGTCTTTGATGCTGTCGCTGACCATTAGAGAGAGCGTTTAACGCTCAGCGGGTTGCCACGAGACTTGTCTCCGACCAAAACAATAATTAAATCATAAATTTTAATACTAAGTCGACCCCTAGACTAGCTCCCTAGCTCCAACTAAATCAATGTCAACACTTGAGAATTTATTGCTCTATTTGGAGAAAGTACCCACTCCCTTCCCACTAATCAAATCCTAATAAAAATAGTCGCACGCCCACTAAAAAACCCTTAAAGATCCCTCCAACAGATTCGAACTACAGATAGTACGAAATGTTGGGATTGGTATGGGTATTGGAATTGTGTTATAGCTAGCTAGCTACTCCTTCTACTATATATACTCGGTATATATATACTATATTGGTGTGTCCAACGTTTTGTAAACAATTTCCCAATGTGGCCACGCCCCTGCTGCGCTTGTGGATGGATGGGCGATGCCCAGACACGTTTCACTTTCTCCTTTGGGTTCGCTCGCGAAAGGGGTACGTGAGGATTTTCTTGGTTCTCGGAAGGCCTCTTGGTCTCGCAAAGCATTGGCCAAGAGTTGGCTTGTTAATGGCATTTATGGTGGGCACCCCTCTCCCCCCTGCCACTGGCTGTTGCCCGGCCTCATAATCAGCGCAATTATGTTGCATTTTCAAATTCCAAGAGCTCGGACCCGGTTCAGAGAGCTGCGCTAACAAGTGCCGCGAGTTTTGCCTTTGTAAACCGCCGACTGATGGCAACGCAGCCGCCGCCGTCGGTGCTGCCCCTGCCACTGCCACTGCCATTGCCACTGCCCCTGCCTCTGTTGCCTGTCCATACCATATCCTTGTTATCCTGTGTCCCAACCGCAAATGTGCTAACGAATCCTTCCGCCGACGCCGCCGACGCGACCCGCAATCGCTCGTCCAATTAACGCGAAAATTTCCAAAACTGAAAACCTACAATACGGCAGAGATAGAGGCGTTAAATGTTCTCGCACCTTGCTGACTTGGCAAAAAAACATAAAATAAAAGAACTCAGAGAGTTCTTCAGAGAGAGAGAGAGAGAGATGAACAAAGTTCCAATAGAAGATCAAAATACTGGCAGAGTTCCCTGAGCTATTGCCTGCTGGAATCCCTGGTTCTGGTGCTCCCAGCTTCAGCTTAGCTCCACAACTGGCAGAATTGATTATTTCCCAGCACCACACACTCTCCCACTCCCTGTCCCACTCTCTCCCACTTCCTCTCTCTCTCCCACTCTCCCTCTCTGGCAGGTCTCCCATCTTGCCTCTGGGTGGTGTCCATGTCTGCTCCCGCTCGAATGTTGCATGAAGCTTACAGAGATGCGAAGTGATCGACACTAATCCTGGACAGAGCCGCTTACTGACAACTCCAAGCCGAGTCGGGCTGGCCGTTGAGTGGCCCCCGTACCGGGGAGTGACAAGTGAGCGGATCGAGTGGCAGTGCTTAATGTACGATCAAACACGGTAGATGCGACGATCAGTGATCAGTAGTGATCAGTGATTGGTGCTGGAGAATATACTTCTCCAGCCAAGAAACATTTTCTGATATGGGGGGGGATTCCTTTCAACTGAGTTCATAAGTCACCGCTTTCTCTTTCATTAATAATAAAGTCATTATTCATGATTATCCATTAAGCATTATCCAATTGAGCGCACTTAACGATCCTTGCACACAGGGGGGATAATGACAGCATGCAGTTATCCTGCGGCCTGAGCTGAATGCTCCCAATTATTATACAATTTACCCAGCCATTGTATTCGAATCGGCTTTCTATTCAGCGTTCAGTGATTATGGACTGAGGATCGTTTCATTTCTCTCTATATTTTTTATTTGTCATAAACCGCTTTCTAATCGCTGCATGTCCTGGCTCTGGGCATTGTCTCGCGCGCGCTCTGATCTCATTAGTACGCCCCATTTAGCACCTTTTCTGTGGCTGGATCGGCATTGGGATCAGGTGCATGCGGCTTGCCTTTGATGTTGCCACGAAGCGCGAACAAGTGGAGTATCCTTGTTACGCGATCGCCCATTGTCCTGCCGCTGCACGCCCCACAGTGTTACGAAAGGGACCCCCAAAGGGGCGCAGCGTAATTGTGTTTAAATTCGATTCGTTTCCCACGATTATGCTACGCTCTAGCCCGGCCAGGATCGTCCACGATCGTCCAGGATGTTTACCCAACTGATTCGTTCGGCTAGCTAGCGGTTCTATGGCACTTTGGCCAAATATTTGCATAAGCCTTTGCGGAAACAGGAAACGATCAGCGATCTTTCCCATACCCTCTGTCTCTCCTCTGATCTCTTAGCGGTTTTCACAGCTATACAAATACAAGCCATAGATCGCCTGGCATTTGATCTGATCTGCTGTGGCAGTAACCCACATCAAAATCAATATAAAAGCAACAGATTTCCGATCGATCGATCCCCTCTGTACTGACTGACTGACTGACTGCCTCAAAATTGATTTTTACGCCCAGATATTCCCGCTCCTCCCTTAACGGCAGCTCATCAGCATAACAATCAGCAGCGGATTGGAAACCCTTTTGGCACTTCCTCGATCTCTACGGTCTACAGTCTCTGGCATTGGAATTTGCCTGTTTTTATTATTATAATTTGTGCTTAGTAGCGTTTCCATTTTTCACACCACAAACACACACAGGTATGGTGGTGTTGCACACAGGTGTCTGGCCATGTAGTGAGGCAGGGGAGACAGGGAACAGGGTCTCTAGGCCCATTAAAAAGGCTCAGTCTCCACCTTTTTCGTAGAAACGCTCTGCATCGAAATTGATTCGAATGCGTTCGATTTGCTTAATTGAATTTCGTTCGTATACCAGGTGAAGAACCATGAGGAACACGAGGATCGCATGATGATCATGAGAGGATGATGATCATGATGATGATGAGTAGCACTGCTCTATAGAGGGTAGGGGCTAAAAGACGGCTGCTACTTTAATAGATTCACACGCACGTTGAATCGCTTTTTAGGGCCGTTAGGGTAGTATATGTCGAACTGTTCCATAAAAAAGGTCAACAAAAATATGCACAGATTAGCGGAAATATTCCAATGCCTAGGGGGTAGCTCTACGAATGTTGATATTTGGATAGAAAATTCCAGCAGTAAGTCAGCTCAAAGGAATGCTCAATTTATTATTGATATTTATTTAATATATTTCATAAATTCCCATATTTTAGGAACCCAAACAATTGCTGGCGCTTTAGCAATGAAATCTTCTTTTTGTTTCGTTTCTGGGGAGCGAACTACTTTCATCTGTGGCCGCAATTTTGCAGTTGCTGTTCAGCGGAACTTCGGCTTTCTGCTACATTATTGAAGAGCCATAATAGATATTTGATTGAGGGGCTACAGGGCTACCCACTGACTTCAAGGGAAGTATCTAGGTGCAGGGGCAAGGCGCTGCAACTTGAAAGAGCTGCCTGGTGACGGCTGTGGCTTCTGCTCCTGCCGCGTGTCCGGCAACGGGCCATGAACAGAGAACGGTTTGTAGTCCGGTCAATTAGAAACACATCTTTTTGGGCGCAACCTCTGAAGAGGCTTACAAAACGCCTTACAATTTGCAGTAACTCTGTTCAACTGTCTCACTGTCTCACTGTCCAACTGTCCGTTTGTCGCTCTGTCCGCCAGTTACCCTGTCCCACTGTCCGCCTGTCTGAATTGCGAAAGAATGAGAAGAATGGCAGAAGCCTTATGTAATTTGCGTTGACTGCTTTTCATTATCAGTGCTCTGGACAATGCAGAGACCAAAGATCAGGGCATTCATTCCTTTTGGGCCCGCCACGTGCAGCGTGTCCTGGAAAGGATGCGTTTGTTTTTGCTGTTGTGTGCCCATCGGTTTCTCGGACATTCGCCACACGCTGCGCGTGCCTCGTTTATCTCATTGTAACCCCCGACCTTTGGCCTTTGGCCACTGTTCATTGGCAAAAGGAAAATTATATGCATAAATGTCACACAATGTCTGGGCAGTGTTGCAGTCGCTCTGTCTGCCCCATACAAGCCACAGCTGGAGGCCAGGAACTTGTGCTCGAACCGACTTATGCAATGCTGATGCCAGCTATAGCTATAGTACTATATAGGCTATGGCTTCAATGGAAACGCATCAAAGTAGAGGGCCGCTGCAGCCAGTGTAGATTGACCTTGCCCCGAACTGGAGGAGGAGGAGGAGCAGCAGCCGCATAGCTTTTTGGGCTATGGCCTGGTCGTCTGTCACGGGCGCGGTCATAACATTTCATTGCCATAATTTCTTATGCAAATATCCTGTGGCAGCATGGCGAATTTATTAATTACTCGCCAAATGCCAACGACAACTGAAACTAAAGTTGAAGCTGCAACTAAATATGGGACAGCAAGTGGCACTGGAAGATGGAGTTGGAGTTGGAACTTGGGTCTGGCTCTTTCCCTTAGGCTGGCGGCGTTGGGGAGCATCCCTCAGCCTGCCTGTCGGCTACCGGTTGAGACACAGGCGCCCTGGCAGGGACACACTAACAGAGAGTTTAATGACTTAGATGAGGTATTTGTGTGCCTTCAATTGACCCATAAATATGTGCATATATTTACACTACAAGTTCCATTTAAAAGCCATTTATAGATCTTTATTTTTACCTTTGATAATGCCCTAAAGCCTCACTCTAAGAAGTCTTTCTCTAGACTTACTTTCACCTGAACTCTCCATCTCTTTCCTCATAGTTCTTCCCTCGGAAAGTGTATCCAAACCATCGACTTTCGTCAAATCAGCCAACACTTGTGGTACCTCGTTTCTATATTGTATTTTGGTATCTCCCAAAAATCTTTTTCCAAAAAAAATACATTGGACTGTGTGTGTTCGTGTGTGTGTAAGTGTATAATTAAAATGTTCAAAAAAGCGACAGTGTTCATTTTTTCATCATAAATTTCAAAAAGATTGCCATTTTGGCGCTGGACGCGCGCGTCTCCCATTTGAAGTGCACCGCAAGTGGCAAGTCGCAAGTTGCAAGTCGCAAGTCGCGGCGAATGACAACGATGCCCGTGTGCCCCGAATGTGGCTATGGAATTGGGTATCCCTGGCTACAGCCAGTGTATGCACTGTGGCCAGGGGGTTGCAGATGATGAGTCCCCCCGGAGTCGCGGAGACTGAACCACATTTAATTGGGATCTGGCTGCAACCCGTTTTTGCTGTTTTTTTCTGTGCTGTCTTTTTTTTGTTGGCTTTGCAGTTCATTTTTTCGAGTCATTTTCAAATCAAACCAAGGTCTCCGCTTGTCCGGGAGTCCGGCTGTCCGCCAGTTGCCACTCTTATCGGCGGCGGCCTTCCTTCACCAAAAACTTCTCTGCTTTTTGGCATGCGCGTGCGCAGCGGCAATTTGATGAAATGCATATGAAATCAAAAGTGAATTTCGAGATGAACTCCGCGGACGGCCAACTAGTTGGGAAGAGGAGGGGCGAGAAACACTCTACTGTCCGCTGTCCGTGGTAGTGAAGGGGGGAAAGGACTACCACTCTCCGCTATTGTGAAGGGGGGAAAAGCACTCCACTGTCCGCTGTAGTGAAGGGGGAAAAGCACTCCACACTGTCCGCTCCAGGGAATGAAGGGGAGAATCCAACAAACGGACAGGCAGAGGGACAAAGAGAGAAAGAGAGTGCAGGTCGACTAATTAGCTCAGTCACGCAGTGAATGGAGAATCCCATATGAATATTCATATAAATATATTTAATGCCACGCGTCGTCTAGGCAATGGGACCCCTCCTTGGAATGTGCCGCCAGCAGCCAGCTCCTCCAATTAAATGTCGTAAATTTCATTATAAAAGCTGCTATATGATGCTGATCTGATGGGCCTACACTCTACACAGCATTGTGAATATAATTTAAATTACCTTGAGACTACACACACAGAAGCAGAGGCAACCTGAAGTTGCAGTCCCCAGTCAAGGCAGTCCGATAGAAGAGCTTTGCGCTGGCTAAGAAATATTATAAATAACATTTATAGACATGGGCCTATAAATCACTTATTTTGGAGCCTCTCAATTAATTGGTTTCTGTCATAAAATATTTGTAGTGCAGACATGGAAAGTTAAATTTTTTAGTTGGAATCATTTTTTTAAGCTACATTTAAGATGAAAATTAATGCACAAAAAGTTTATAGATTGAAGATAGAATTATTTTTGATGCTTTAGGCATGGCTTTTAATGCAGAAAGACTCCAAGAAGCTATAGAAAAAATTCTTAAAAATATCAGAATATTTTATAGAGCAGATATACTATGAACAGAACATGACTTAAGTTTTTTTTATTTGATTTACAATATTTATTTGGTGACTTTTCATGATGCTTAAACTTTTCCTTTGGTAATTTCTCACCGTCAAATATGCAGATGTATTTTTTGTATATTTTATTCAACTTTTTCTTTGTTTATTTTTCACCTATAGATGTATGTAGATCCCTTTCGAACCTTAATGGACCATATTGTCATCATCTTTACTTACTATATGTATATGTACAAGTATGTATCTTCATTCCTGAGCAGATCAAGCGAAAGTTTACCACCGCCTGTTGGCCCATTTCTTTGGCTTTTTGCTCCATTTATTTGTTTGGTTTTTGTGGCAATTAAAGCAACGACTCCTCAAGAGTCTATAATTAAGGAAGAAGAACGCTTTTGATGAATGCCGGATGCCGCATTTAAGGTAATTAATTTAAATAATTTTCGCCAAAGTGAAAGGGCCCGCGGTCGAATTGAGACATTTTGGTGGGGTAATTAAGCCATTTGGCCACAAAGAAATTAACTCTCCCTTTTTTTTGGGCTCCCTTTTGGGATTACAGACTTAATTTGGAATTTATTTGTATTCTATATAGGGTATATGGTATAACCATAACCATGGTTATGTTTGCGTCCCCTTGCACTTTTTTCATAATTTCTAATGGGCCTCATCGGAATTTGATAATCCCCCTTTAGGACCACTTTTTGGCCTACATTTTTGAGGATCGATAGGAGAGTACAAGAGAGAGTGTATCATTATCATTTCAGCTGCATTGTCAATATGATGCTATAATCAGCTTAACTAAAAAAAAAAATAAAAACCGTACAATTCAATTTAGATCTTTGGAGGATGGGCAGATCCTTAGAGCAATGGGCCCATACAGGATACAGGCCATACAGCTTATGCAACACGCAATTGTCTAGGTCAGAGTCCCTCTGCTCCTCTGCTTCCCTGTACCACTGTGCCGCTGTCCCTCTGTCCTTCTATTACTATGTCTCTCTGTTACTCTGTCCCTCAGTTACTCTGTTTCCTCTGCTCCTCTGTCCCTCTGCTCATGTGACCCTCTGTGCCTCTGCTCCTCTGTTATTCTGAACCTCTGCCCACCGTTACTCTGCTCGTCTGTCGCTCAGCTCCTCTGCGCCGCCGTCCCTCTGTCTTTCTGTCTCTCTGTTCCTCTGTCGCTCTGCTCCGCTGTCGCTCTGCTCCTCTGTCGCTCTGTTCCTCTGCACCACTACCGCTCTGCTGCGCTGTCGCTCTGCTCCGCTGACGTTCCATTGCTTCCTTGTCCCTCTGCTCTTCTGCTCCGCGGTCGCTCTTTTCACTTGTCTAATGCCTTGATGGAATTCGGGTTTGGTGGGCGTTTTTAATTGCTCGGGCATGATCGGGTGTTCGTTCGGGTGATCGTTGGGAAATCGTTCGGTACGAGCAATCAGAAACTGTAACAATGAGCAGTGGAGAATGCGAGCAGAATGGAAACATTTAACGATTGTTTTTGTCTGCGACAAGTGCATGTCCTTTGTTAGGGATCTACTGTGCGTGTGCACTTGTACATATTTCGCAAGAAGTTACATAATATCGAACGGAATTAGCTCTCACTCTCCCACTCACTCTCTTCAAGAGAGAGAGACATCTCTACAATGGTTTTGTCGGCACTTGTGCTGTCATCTCACAGTGAGCACGCCCCTCATTTGAGTGTCATAAATGGAATGGTATGGAATGGGAATGGAGCGGGAATGGGTATGGTCTGGCGCATAGACACTGTGTATATCGGTGCGAATATCTCTAATTGCAATGCGGTCGGTACATGCGATCGTATCTGTCTGTCCGCACCCCCTCCTCCCAGCCAGCACTCTTTTGCTCTCTTTTTTCTGTCGCTTGGGCAAAATCTTGGAAAGATGTCAGGGACGAACATAAATTACATTATTCTTTGTCAACATTTGTGAGTCAAAAACGCGTTCATGTTAAACAAATAACTCACTTGCCGCTGCCCCGTTTGCCGCTCTCCCCCCTCCTGCTACTCCTTGGGGGCAGAGCATCGACAGAGAGAAGCCCTCTCCTTGGTTGCTCCTCCGCTGGTGGAGAAGCCCTCTCCTTGGTTGCCCTCTCCTTGATGTTATTTACGAGACATCAGTCAGCATCAGACTGGGGTGTCTGGGGGCCAATGGGGGCCGCAAGAGGTTGTGGCTGTGGCTGTGGCGTGTTGTAATAAGAGCATCCTTAATAAATCATAAATTTATTCGCCCAGAGGCCGAACGCCGATCGCCAGTCGCTTCGTTGGAGTTGCATGTAAAGAGAGTGCCACAAAAATTCACAAAAAATACATACACACATACACATACACGTATGTGTATATATAAATGAGAGTTGAGTTGCCCGGAGGGGCAGCAGATTTTGTTTTGGAACGGCCCCAGGGCTTGGGCTTTGGATCGCTACATATTTCTGCATATATTTTGTTGCTGCTGCTCCCTGCTGAACTCCATCCTTTGGGGCACCCTTTTGGGGCCATGTCAAACGTATTATTAACTTCACACAAAAAGCGTTCGATTTTGCACCGTTTGCTGTCGCCGGGACACTGTCGTATGTCGTCCAATGGGACCGCCACCAGAGAGGATCGACTCTGCAACGACTTGACTTGACTTGATCGGCTGCAACGTACTCGCTGTTGCATGCCCCCATCTGCAGATCAGTCTCTGTCTCTCAGTTTGGTTAATATGCAATGCAAAAACAGGAAAAAAAAAGCCGGAAATAATAATTCGATAAATGCGCCATGAAGCAAGGGGGGACCAGGCCAAGAACCGTTCGAAGAAGCCTTCTGCTGTGGCGAATATCCATGGCCCAACGATTGACGGAAGTGCGTATCCCCAATTCATTTATCTATTAATGAGCTACAGAGCTCCGTCCAGGAAATGCGCGTGGGAGTCGCCCACTGAAGCGGATGTTGCTGCTGGCCATACAGTTCGTTGGACCTAAACCTGGACCTGAATCTGGACCTGGACTACGACCGGCAAACATGTTCAATGTCGCTGTTTTCGCTTTGGCATCCGCTATCTGTGGCAATGCCATCGCAGGGCCCCAAACAGCAGCTTCCGTTGCCTTACCCACAGAGAGAGAGAGAGCCCCAATGTCTGCCACCCCAGTCCCCCTCTACACTGGTCACCTGGGCTCCTTTGTCGGGGGCGATCTGAACAATTGCCGACTGCTGTACACAAATCGTTGTGTGCACCATGTCTTTAGCATCTTTACACTGAGGGGAATCAACTAGTTAAGAGAAGGTATTTGCTGCAGATAAATAAAGTAAAACCCACTCTTAATTGCAGCTAAAACCTACCACAGCATCTCCCTTTTTGCCTTGCACTTTGAGTACTTTATAGTTACTTTCTCACAGTGTACAATCTCTTTGGTTTTTCGTTCATGTTTTGCATACATTGCTCGAATAACTCAAAATTAGTTCAGCCGCAACAGAAGCAGCAGGATAGCAAGCAGCATTGCAGCATGGCAGGCTAGCAGCCTGGGCCATGGGAGACAATTTGTGGATCAATCGATCGATCGATCGATCGCTTGGAATTGTCGGCATCCCGCCGCTGATTAACTCTCCGCCCGACCATGAACATATGCAAAAATGCAGCAAGTAAATTACTTTGCTTTGCTTTACTTAACTTTATTTTGCTTTGCCTTACTTTACTTGGCTTTACTTTGCTCTCAAATAAGTGCATTGGAAAGCTGACAAATTGTTAGGATAATTTACGATTGATCTTTAGGGAATTTAACGGTTCAGGCAGGTATGTATTGGGATCGTATAACTGTGTTCCAACTGCAGCAAATAATCATACTGGAGTATCAATAAATTGTTATAACGCTTTTGGGGGAGACTTCTTTGAGAGTCAGCGAGTGGTATACAGGGGAAACTTTATCCCCAAAAAAAGGATGCAGAAAAGGCGCTGAATGCAGTTCAGAATTTGTGCATCTACCAGAGAGTTTTCCAGTCTCAAATTTGAAGACAACTAATAGATATCTTAGAGCACTTTCTACTTGATAAAGTTATGTTGTTCCCTTCAGAAAAGTTTCTTAGATCTAAGATCCAGAGTATGTTTCTTTAACTCTCAGAGTATCTCTAACTCTTAGAGTATCACTAACTCTTAGAGGATTATCTTTAACTCTCAGAGTCTCTTTAACTCTTAGAGTACCTCTAACTCTGAGTTCTCCATTCTGTTGATAACCTCACTCTGTTTTAGACCTGAAACTCAAAAAACTTCTTCTGCTGAACCAATTATAGATCGATCCCCTTCCCATTGAAAAAATTCTTGCAAGTAATTTTTGTTTTTTTTAAATATTATCAGTTTAATGTCCTCCATGTTTGTTTGTTTCAAAAAAAAAAAAATATATATATATATAGATAATCTTAATAGTTAAATTGTCTTCCATTATGAGCTAGATCTTAGGATTGGGAACAGTCTTATCAACTATATAATGACCAGGCACATTCAGCACATTCTTAGAGACTAGTTTGTACAGGCAAAAAAAAAGGGGGGCTGCTGCTGAATGTGCCTAGAATACTTTGCTGGTGCGAGAGGTATATAATACTTGGCGGGCCAATCAATGGTTCGTTGTGTGGTTGGTTGCGACTAGCGGTGGATCGTACGTCCGAGGATCCGCTTACAGATCATCCTGCCAGAGCGAGATGTAGTCGAGAATGTCCTCGTCCTCGGTGCCGGAGCTGCAGGAATTGTTGCGGTAGTCCTCGTAGCTGGACTCCAGCTTCGGTGTGACTTCCGTTGGCTGCACCAAGGAGGCTGTGGCTGAGGCTGTTGCACTGTAGTAGGAGGAGCTGTTGTTGCTGTTGTTGCTGTGGCTGCTGTTGCAGGAGCTGACGCTGCCGGTGGGTGAGCTGAGCTGCAGTTGCTGCTGCAGGGCGTAGAAGTGTTGCTGCTGCTGTTGCTGCTGCTGCTGCTGTTGCAGTTGCAAGTTCTGTTGGAACAGCATATGTTGCTGCTGCACATGATGATGCGAATGTTGCTGCTGCTGCCGACTCTGCTGCTTGTGATCATTCTCATCGATGACCTTCTGCAGCCGGCGTATATACTCAACGGCCATGCGCAGTGTGCTGACCTTGCTCAGCTTCTTGTTGGCCCCCGGCCCAATGCCACGGCGACCATTGCTCAGATCTGCAATGACGGCCACGGGTATGTGCTGCCGGAGCTGACTGAAGCCGTTGTTGACCTGCTTGACCCGGTTGCGCTCCCGGGCATTGCGACGCACCACCGAGGCGCCGCCAATTTCCAGCGACTCCTCGAACTGATCGTACTGATCATAGCCGAACATATCTTGACTTGAGTTCTCGCTGTCCAAAGCCATGGCTGATAGATGGTTGGATGGATGAGTGGATAGAGTAGAGTGATGGCTTGTAGAGACTGTGGACTGGGTCTTCCCTGCGAGCGCTGGCTCTGTTCTGATGCCCTTCCCCGGTCCGCTCGGGCTATTTATAGGGGCCCGGGCCCCGGTCTTGGGCCCAAAGATCTCACCTGCAGAGTCGGGCTACCTGCGCGTGTACGCGCGCGCGCACACACAGGAAGCGCAAAAGGTGCAAAAAGGTGCAGCATCAATGCAGCAGGCTCACTCAAGGATCACTCAAATCCGAAACACACACTCAAATCCACGCCATTCCACTCTGCTCAATCTCTCAGCGCTACGCTGAGTACGCGCGCTCTCTCTCTCTCCCTCTCTCTGTGTGGGTTTGATCTCTGCGCAGCTGCCTCTGCTCTGCTCTCTGCTTGAGTGCCTGTTTGAGTACCTGTTAAGTGTTCCCAGCGCCTGAGAACAGTTTGGGCTCGCAGTCGTGCAGCTGCCTGTCTGCTGCCCTGCAGCCCCAAACTGGGGCTGGCTCTGGCGACTGTCGCGTGCCGGCTGCCAACCGGTTTCATGGATGTTTTTTTCTCCACCCCCCCCAATCCTCAGTCCCCTCTGCGCTCCTACAGTGGCTGGCTCTGTCGTGTGCAGCCGCCTAATGAAAGTGGAGACCAACTTTTATGGCCGTAATAGTTGAGCCACAATAAATCAAGGGCGCAGGAGAAGAAAGAGGCAAACGGGAGAGCTAGAGGGGTACTGCAGTTATAATAGACGAGGCACAGCTCAAGGTCTCGTCAACACCTCAAACAGTGATCCATTCCCCAGAGCCAATCCCCTGTGATCCTCATACTGATCCGTAGTAGCCAGAGGCAATATTCTATTAACACTCTCGCCTAATGCCCCGCGGTCCTTTATGCCCAGCGTAGCGTTCAGCCTACAACCCGTCGAGCCAAGGACGAGGTTCTGGCAAACTCGAAAGCATTTTGAAAGCATTTAGACCAGGGGACACATTTTTGTGTATTGTTGCTGGTTTGCTAGCCTCTCTGCTGGATGATGCCTCCCCGCCGCCATTGTGCCGCCAGGACATTCCCATTTGCCCATTCTGGTTGCACGCCAGACGAAACCGTGCCGAAAGTGACGACATTGACATTGGACAGAGTCACATGCTGGGCATCGTTTAACACTTCGTTGCTGCAACGGCGGGAGATTGCAACGCAACGCATTGCCTAGACCAAGAGTCAGGTGAGGGCATACCCTCCAGATGGCCAAAAGATAGTCCAGACCAGAGTCCAGCGAATCGATCATATCCGGTGCGGTCACTGTTGATGCAATAGAAATTCGCTGTGGATCAGTGCAGGGAGAATTCTTATACGCAATACACAAAATCAAACACCACTTGCCTCCCATTCTTTGTAGAAGTTCTAGGCTCAAGTGGAGAAGTAATCACGTGGCAGAAATGCTCTTAAAGTACTGGTAGAAAATATACATAAGAAATATTTATCACTCTTGGCAGAGATTTGGTTTCCCTCCTTTGCCTGCATTTGCCTCTGACGCTGAGCTACCCGATTCCAGCTACAGCTCTGCTTTCCCCCTCAGGGCGTTCGGCCGGCAGCCAGAAGGCGCTATCATTATCTGACACAAAAATTTAATATAAATTATGTTGACATGTTGGCTTAAATATGTACGTACGTACGGTTCGCCTTTTGGCTTTTGCCCTCGCCGGTTTTTTCGGTGGATCTGCTGCTGCTTTGCTTACGATCGTATTTATAATTGAGCCGACGATGCTGCGGACGAACGCGAATCGATCCGTTTCTGTCTTGGGGCCCGACTAACTAGTTCAATAATTGCTGGTACGACACGGCCAGAGCAAAACGAAGTCAGAGACAGAGAGAGAGAGAGAGAGAGAGAGAGACAGTGGCATAGCCCCTGCGTATAAAGGCGAAGATGAAGTCGTCATTAATATCGACTTGGCCTGTCAATAACTTGACATCGCATCATTTTTTCCACACTTCCTCTGAGGCGGCGGCGGCGGCTGAGCGACGCGTTCGAAGATCGATAAAAAAAGACATAGCAAACCGAACCGAACCGAACCGAACTTAACCGAACTGAGCCGAGCCGAACCATTGCATTGCTCATTTTTACCGAACTTTAGCGGACACTTTCGGGGAACTGTTTCTGTTGCTGTTGCGCCCCAGACCCCAAGGTCGTGTCGTTGTCATTACTCTCGACTGGACTCTCCGACTTGCCCCATGCTGCACTTTGCATAAGACCCCCCACCCCCGCCGAATCACATTTCTGTGTCTGTTACTGTGTCATTTTTATGCGCCCCGAAAAAAAACGCTGCCTCACGATCGGGAACCCTCACAAAAGGGTGAAAGATTAAAGAGCGCTGCGACAACATACATGACGATTTAAGTCAATATTTTAATGACTGATCTGTGGCAAAGAGATCGAAACAACTAATGTTGGACTACTGTTTATTGAAGAAACCAATTGAGCATGTTCAAGATCCTTGACTACAAATCGCTTTAAGGATACTGAGATGATCGTTTAATGATCATGGGGTTTTATATTGTAGATTGAAGATCGTTGTAGATCGTTATAGATCGTTGTAGTTCGTTATAGATCGTTGTAGTTCGTTATAGATCGTTGTAGATCGTTGTAGATCGTTATAGATCGTTATAGATCGTTATAGATCGTTATAGATCGTTGTAGATCGTTATAGATCGTTGTAGATCGTTGTTAGCTTTTAATACAAGATTACTGATATTTGGTATCACTTTTAAATAGCATTAACATATTCTAGATGTTACAGAGGATCGATCTATATATTCTAATAACAAAATAGCAGTGTAGATCACTGATGAACTTCCACTACCGTTGAGAATATCAGCAAATGGAGTTGCCGATCGCTTGGCTATTATAAACAGCGAATCAGTGGCTAATAATTGTTTAGAAATTCCCACTAAGCAGTTTCCTTTAGCCTAATCTATCCTATAATATATATAAGAAATAAATTTCACTTATGATCCCTTGCCGCTTATTAGAAGCCGATCTTTCTGAGGGAAGATCTACTTCTGCTGCCGGGGTTCGATGGCTTTGATTGTTCGCCAAAAATGATAATGCTCGACGATCAAATCAAAAGTCAACTGTCAATTGTTCATGGCCATCAAATTGCCGCCTGAGAGATCGTGAACAGTTTGATGGAATGGTTATAGGTAGGGGTTGGGGGGACAAACGATATACGGATACGATGAAAGGCAAAAAGCCGCGCCCACTTTATGGTGTGTGTGTTGCAGCATTGCTAACTGATTTATGTGCAGAGTGTCATCGCACACAGGGGCTCGATCACATCTCGCGATCTAAGGTGAGCTTTTTGACGCCGCCAATTCTATTTGGACCGCCGTATTGCCACTCTGATATTTATGGCACTCGGACACTATGGCCAAAAGGCTTTGGCTTTGGGCACAGGCGTTGGCTCAAACGGAATGGGTAGCAGGAGGCATCAGCAGGCAGCAATTTTTGATTAATTGTAATGCGAGAACTTTGATTAATTGCGGGCCAGCGAGCGAGGGATCCAACAAAACAATTTGTTGTGGCATTGCATTAAATCAGACAAGCCAAAGGGAAGTGCAGAGGAGAGACAGGCAGGCCCCATTGCTTCTGTCCAGGCGTGAGATTGTACGAGAGTTGTAGTAGTAGTAGGGCCCAACACCTCATCGATACCCGCCTGCTTGTGGCCTGCTTGTGTATTTTATGGATACGTTTTTCTTTTGGTTTGGAAATTTATGAATGGTCTCTCGTCCATGGCTTTGGCCTCGACATCATCATCAGGATCATCATCATGATCATTCTCTCTGTGAATGCGAATTCTGTTGCTGCTGTTGCTGTTTGCTCCTTTTGGCCTGTCTGTCTGCTGGCAATTGCAATTATGCAAAAAGTTGTCAAATACAGGAGGCACTGGGGGCGTGCCCAAAGCATGACTATCAACAAAATATAATCAAGCCACAAAAAAAAAACAAAAACAGCCAAAAAATTGTACCAGTTTTTTTTGAGATTTTTTTTTGGGGCCAAAAAGCTCTCAGCAATTTACATGTCTGCCCCGCAGTCCCCCCTCGTGGCACAGCAAAACCAATCAACGCGTCTGTCAACTGAAAGCGGCTGTGGCAGTGGCAGCTCCTCGCTTATCGGTAGCCGTGCTGAAATCAGCTTCTGGCACTCACGATCACGACGCGCCAATCCACAGTGCAACAACAGCAGCAGCAACATCAGGAGAAAAACCCGACTCTGCCACACCCCACTTAAACCTCCGACATTTGTGCCCAGGCAGGGCAGGGCTGAACTGCAACTGCAACTTCCATTGCGACTCGCGACCCTTTAGCGATCCATGCTCGTTGCTCCTGTCACAATTACAACAGCAAGTGCAGCGGCCTAATGACAACCACGGTGGCAGGCACCAAAAACCCCAGGCCCCAGACCCGAATCCCAGACCCAGCTCACAGTGGGACAGGGATACGAGAGATAGGAAAGATTCGGAAGGAGTGTGGAATGTGAATGGATTTTGTACACTTAAACTTATGCTTTTAGCTCTATCAGTCTGGAAACAAAATTTGGTTGCTCTAGCTCTTATAGTCTCCGAGCACTGGGCGACAAACAAGACGGACAGACGAACGGACAGACGAACGAACGAACGGACGGACGGACAGACGAACGAACTGACAGACGAACGGACAGACAGACATGGCTATATCGACTCGGCTATTGATGCTGATCAAGAATATATAATATATACTTTATGTTGTCGGAAATGTTTCCTTCTCTGTGTTACACACATTCACTTTTACCACAAATACAATACCCTTGCCCCACTGTGCCCGAACGTTGATCAGTTTGACATGGAAACTTGATATTGCACACACACGAGTCGTGGCCCGAGCTGCCCTGAGCTTGAGCTTGAGACCTCAGACCTGAGATCTGGGATTGGGTTGGGTATGGGGTTGGGGTTGGGGCCTGTCGTCATCGTCTTGGGGCCTCTTGGCGTGCGCGTGCAGTGCAATTAACTTTTGTAGTAAGTCAGTCCCGGGCAACACTTGACATTGACTGGAAATGCCAGGGAGACAGAGGAGCAGACTTGGGCAGGGGGGGGAGGGAACTGGCAATGGGGCTGAGAGGGATAAGTGGGAATGTGGACTGGTGACTGGAGACTTGGGGCACACGGCAACGACAATTTCACCTGTTGCATGCAGCCACTGCCACGGCACGGCACAGCCTGACACAGTAACTTATATATTATTATTATTTGCATGCGGCTCAGCTCTGAGGCTCTGTGGCACTGCGGCTTGGCTCTGCTTTGTGGCACTGTTGCTCGGCTGCTAAGTTGCTCCTCTGTTCTGCCTCTTTGCTCCTCTACTCTGTTGCTCTCCTACTCTGTGCCTCTATCGAACTGGTTCCTCATAGAGGATGAAGGAGGCTGAAACGATTGTAAGATGGCGTAGCCTGCCACGTGCACCAGATCTACTAGACATGCCCCAGTTGAGGAGGCATGATCCTAGAAGCGAGCCCAAACCATCAGCACTACAGAGAGGGGCGGGGGGAGTGGACAATTAGGGTCAGTGTCGGGGTCAGTAACGGAGCTCGTTAGCGCTGATGTGATGTGGCACTGGAATGGGCTGGGACTGCGACTGGGACTAGGACTTGGACAAGGTGCAAGTGCAGCACACGCTGTGCGCAGGTTGCGGGATTAGCCAGGAACCACGGAACTAGGAAAACCACCGAACTGCAGAGTAGAAGAGAGGAGGGAGGTGCCAGGAGGTGGTTTTTAAACTGCCCCGATTGCTATGACTATGCTGACTGTCTCTGACTATTCTGAGTGTCTGTTCTGACTGCCCTGACTGTCTCTCTGTCTGACTATCCTGACTGCTCTGACTATCCTGTCTGTCCTGACTATCCTGACTGTCTCTCTGTCTGGTCTATCTGTCTGTCTTGTCTCTCTGTCTCTCTCTCTGTCTCTCTGTCTGTCTTGTATCTCTGTCTGTCCCTCTGCCCTCTCTGTCCTGTCCCTCTGTCCTGCCTGTTTGGCAATTTAATGTGGGTCAGTCCTTTGGCAATTACAAATGCTTCTTCCTCCTACCCCTCGGGTATTGCAACTTCAACTTCAACACATCATTAGATATGAATGAGAAATGAATGAGGCAACTGTGGCTGCTGAGGCAACTGGGATGTTGCAGCAACCGCAGCAGCAGCCAGCAGATCTTGTTAAATATATTTTGTTCGTTTTCTTTTTCTCATTATTTTTGCCGTGTGTTTTTAGTTATTTTTCTGCGCCGTCGCTTGCCACTTGTGGCAAGTGAATGGGCCGATTGCGTGTGCTCTGCGCTGTCCCCTTCCAGTACGCCCCGGTGGAGCGTTCGTCTTAACTGATTCTCATTGATTAATTGCCATCATTAGCATATGGCAACGACGGCATGATTGATATGGATATATGTACTATATATACATATATACATATACATATATGTAGTTGCTGGACCACCAACAGTGTTGCTGCGTCGTTGCATCCCGGTTGGAATGTGGCTCTTAATGTGCAGCACCTTAAAAGGAGGCAGAGGCAGCACCAGCACCAGACACAGGCCGTGGCAAGGCAAACAAGTGGCTCCAACTTTTGGCATAGACGGGCGCTAATTGTTAACAAATTGTTGGGTCAGCAGTGAGGCGCTGCGGTAGGGGCAATGGCAGGGGCAGGCAAGCTGCAATTGCGGAACGCAACGGTGCACGCAATCCACGCGTAACTGTGGCAAGTCCATGACAAGAGCAAGAACACAGGGTCACTGGTGCACACGACATTGCCAGAACCCCCACCAATCAAGTGAAACACCCCCCCAGAGCCACCCAGAGAACCAAAGAGGCTCCAGAATACCCCAGAGCACTTCAGAGAACCACAAAGAACCCCCCAGAGAACATCCCAGAGAACCTTCCAGAGAACCTCAGAGCACTACAGACAACCCCAGAGAACACCAGAGAACCCCAGAGTTCCCCCAGAGCCACCCAGAGAATCCCAAAACACCTCAAAGAACGCCAGAGAACCCTTAGAAGACCCCAGAGTTCCCCAAGAGCCCCCCAAAGAACACCAGAGATACCTATAGAACCCCCAGAGACGCTCCCAGAGATCCTCAGAGCACACCAGAGAAGCACAGAGCCCCCAGAGAAGCCCTCCCCCTTGCCAGAAGAGTAGCCTCCACATTGTACCCATCATTGTCAGGTTTATTGGGGACAGAATACAATTATGGGATGTTGATGATGATGATGGGGCAATAGAGATGCAAGACAACAAAGTTGAACAGTCACAAAGTTACATTACACAGCTTTGAGGCTGCCCTTTGAGGCTTCCTTTGGAGCACAGAATCCACCAGAATATGTACAAGTATCTACCACATTTTCAGCTGTATTCTCATAGATTGTTACCCCAAGAATTTCGAGATTTTAAGCATGAAAGAAATGCTTAATAGAGCTACCTTTTTGTTTGGTCAAATTGTCAAGGAATGGAGCTGCCAATTGGAAGTTAATCAATCCAGAGCAGATATCTAAAAGGTTCCACTCCTCTCATAGCTGCAATCTGTATCCTAATCGAACTGCAATAACACTTTATTCCTCTATCCTCCCGTCTCAATAAATACCTTAAGTACAGCCCTGGGCTGATGGCAGCCCTTAAGCATTCTTCCTTTTCCATTTCTACAACCCATCTAATCGCATAATCTGATGCTAATCGAGCTAAGAGAACACTTAAACTCTCTTCAGTGATCACTGATCGCTTCCAGCTACTTCTATCTATCTGCTCTGCTATTCAACTGATGGCTGGCTGATCGATTGACTCATTGAGTGGACTCAATTTCATGTAGATCTCTCATTCACACGTTCTCATATTTCCTGTACAGAAGATACTTAATGACTCTCGATCTCTCTTACTCCTCACTCTAGTAGCTGTCCCATATATGATCGATTGAATAGACGGGAGTAGTTGCCGCCCCATAATCTGGAGCCATCGCCGCTTGATCGTGGCTCGTCATCATTATGCCGGACATCATTGGGTTGGCTCTGGCTCCATAACAGAGGCACGACCCGGCCCTGCCATAACTTTCCATCCAGTTGGCAGCTCTCAGTTTTTGAGCAGTTTCAATTTCAATATGATCTCTCTCAGCCCGCTCCGACACTGGCACTCTGGCACTACATACTGTCAACGATCTGGTAAAAGTAGCTAACTACGAGTACCAGTTTTTCTTTACTTGTTTTGTTTTCTTTTTGGATACACTTACAAAGGGTATAGAGATGATGTGAGAGCAGAAGTGGAAGCTGCAGGAGAGATTGGAGATGCCATCTAGAGGGAAGAAATGGAGCTGACATTTACAGGAGGGAATGGAGGTGCAATCTATAGGAAGGAATGGGGATTGCAATCTACAGGGGAGAATGGAGGTGTATCTACAGGAGGGAATGGAGATGCCATCTGCTGGAAGGAATGGTGATGCCATTTACAGGGAGAAAATGGAGTTGCCATTTACAGGGAGAAAATGGAGCTGCCATCTACAGGGGATCAATGGAGCTCTCATTCTAGAACTGATTCCTTCGCTCAAACTCAAAGATAATCCCTCTCAAACCTTTCCCTTAAATGTAGCAGCTATATCTGAGTTTATTGCTGTTAAATACAACCCTGGGTTACACTGGCACACCTCTGTTAGTGTATTTAGCGCTTCGTCTATGTGAATACAAAACTCAGCTGGTTTTTTTTTCATAATTTTTTGTTGCTTTTTGCTTTTTTTGCTTTGAGGATGAGAAACTGCCGTGGGGATCGGTTTTGGGGGCACTGCCACCGCCTTGGGGCAACAATTTCATTTTCACACTGGAGGCACACAGTGGCCGCAGGGGACAACAGCCAGCAGCCAGAAGCAGCAGCAGTGGCAGTGGCAGTGGCAGTGGCAGTGGCAGCAGAGGCAACAAAAATGATGATGATAATGATGAACGAAATGATGATGTTGCAGAGAGACTTGAGTTGAGTCGACCGCAGGCAAAAGTGTGCCCCAATTTAATTGAAAGCGGTTTCCGAGTGGCCTTGGCGGCACTTGCTGCAGCTACCAGATACCAGAGCTACCAGTCCCGCCGAGGTGTTGCCTCTGTCTCTGCCTCTGCTTTAACTTTTGCTTTAGCTTTATTGATTGAATTGACGAAATGGAAATTTGTCAATTCTCACCTGGCACCTGTGCCAATGCAGCGAATATTTGTGGTTGGAGCAGAGAGAGAGAGAGAGTGAGAGAGAGATCCCATATGAAGTTGCGGTTGACTTTCAGTTTTCAGTGCGGCAAGGTCGGGGTCGCAATCGAGTAAAGAAACTCTTTAAGATAAAGGGAAAACAAACACACACACAGAGTGGAGATAGGGGAAGGAGGTAGAGGTAGGAGCAAAGGCAGGAGATAGGAGGCAGAGGCAGGAGGCAGGGGTAGGAGGCAGAAGGCTAACACAGACAACTCAATCAAATGGTATATCTCACAGGGGATATCCCTACGATTGAGACTTCGACTGAGCCGTTATCCTGCCAAGCCGGCGACATACAAGAATAACCTTTTAATTAAACCATGGTCCATGGACCGACCGAGGTTCCCCCACCCCCCGCCCGATAAGACAAGTCCAAACGTTTGACGACGCTCTTCACGCGTGTTTGTCGTCATATCGGAAATGAAACTCTCGAATACCGAAACGAATCGAAAACGCAACCGGACTTATCAACCAACTTGAATGAACTCTCTCATGGTAAGATGATGGAAGGGATAGGAAGGTAGGAACAGCGATAGGGGTAGGGGTATAGGAACTGGGCATGGGTATGGGTAGGGGTAGGGGATATCTCTCATGAATGAAACTCGTTTGACATTTGGCAAACGATTAGATTGGATTGCAAGTGCATTAGTTGGTCTTGTGACCAGAGCCAGAGCCAGCTGCAGGCATTGGCAGTGGCAGCAGCAACATCTACCTGCCACAGAGTCACAGAAGAGCCACAGAGTCACAGAGCCCACAGAGCCCACAGATCCTCGAGCCCAGAGTCCAATGCCCAGAGCGGTAGATGCACAGATACAATTGTATCTTTTTGTGCGGCTACACGCTACACGTTCTGCTATCTGCAGAGACAGTTCTTTGGTCACTCGATTTACTCTTTTTTATGGGATTGCCACCAACCAGGAATATAGCTGGAATGAAGTACCACAGTGCCAGTGCAATGCACAGAATTTGGCTGTTCCTGCCTTTTGGGACCCATAAAAGGGTCAATCAAGCTGCAAGTGCAAACGATACTCTGTTTGCTGGGATATCAACAAGTTCCGAACTTTAATTGAGCGATCAAAAGGGACTTTCGCTGCTGCTTTAGCTGATCTTCCTCTGCTGGCACCCAGCAGCTCATCCATCCACCCAGCTGCAATCAGTGTTCACGCCTTCCTGTGACCTTCTGCTGTTGCCTCTGCCTCTGCCTCTGCCTTTGCTACTGCTTCAGAATCAATTAAGTCTTTGATTAATATGCATAAAAGTTTTTGATTTGCTAGGCATTTAATTGAAATTCAGAGCAATGTTGGCACAAAGAGACAGAAAGAGGCAAGAAAGAGGCAACGAATGATGAGTGGAGATACCCAGAGATGGTACCCTAGAAATGGTATGGGAAAAATGTATAGTATACATGAATAAGTAGATACATATGTAGTTATATAAGTTATACATATAAGGTAGGTATATAAGTAATGTAGCTTACTGCTTATATTTAAGAAACTTTTGTTACAAATCTACCCAATTTATATGCCATGATTGTGCGACATTTGAGCCTTAGACTTAGACTTCTTTATTGTAACCCTCGGTACTTGCTCTTCGATACAGCTAAAACGATGCAACACATTCCCTCTACCTATTCCCACTCCCTATTCTTTCTCCCTTTACCCATTACCCTTCCTCCTACCCATTTGCATTCAATTTTCAAGGCGACGGAAACAGCTTGAGACAACTTTGTATATCGTGGCACAGCACAGCGGTGTCTCCTCTCAGCTATGATGCCTCCTGATTTTGGCGCCTTCAATTAAAGCGGCAAGCCGTTGATGAGGATGCCACTTGGTGGGGCACAGTGTGGCAGGGAGCTCCTGCTGCCTGGCTGCTGCTGCTCTTTTTTGTGTGTAATTATTAATGAGGCCGCCTCACCCGCTATCAGCTGGATGCAGTGCCTCAGCATCAGCCTCTGCCTTAGCCTCTCCCTCAGCCTCAGTCTCTGCCTCAGTCTCTGCCTTAGCCTCTGCCTCATCATCATCTACATACTCACCTCTAGGATCGCTTAATGTTCGCTTTAGTTCAGACAAAAGCGCCACAGGATGCCTGCCCCCCCCTTGGCCACTTGCAACTTAATTCATCAGCTCCATAAAAGGGGCATGCAAATATCCTCTAGAGATCTCTCTGCAGATCTCTCTACCGAGAGTTCTCTCTCTCTCTCTCTCTCTCTCTCTCTCTGGAGTGTGGAACTCATGCGAAACGGAAGCCCCAAATGGCAGCGTGAAATTAAAGCTTCTAACATGAAATTAGCGCCGTTTATTTGTTCGGATTTATTGCATTTGAATAACCAGATTGCTTAGGGATGGATCCCCTGCCTAATGATAGAGGGGAACGCGATCAAAACCCAAACAAAACCACAAGCAAAAAAGGGATCGTGTGCCCATCCATCGACTAAGACAATATTTGTTTTTGGGGGCAACAGAGTGAAAATTTCTATAATTTGCATGAAACGAAGCTGCGGTTTTGCAGCAGCAGCTCTCTTTTGTTTTTGTTTTTGCTTTTGGGCTATGTAAATCATGTTGAATCCTGGCTCTTAGCCAGGAAGATCTTAACCACAAATTAGCCACACGTACGCGCCGTACGAACATCCGTTTCCCCCCAACTTGGTTACTCGTTAAGGGGGAGACTGAGATGGAGACTGAGTCCCTGGCTACCTTAATGTTTCACAATAAATAAGTCAGACAGTTGGAGAGTTGGAGTTCAGTTTGCTGCCTGCCTGCTGTCTGCCGTGTTAATAGAGCAAGTGTTGTTTTGCTCACTTTCGGCGTTAAGTGTTTCGCACACAGCCCGTATGCCCCTCCCCTCAGTCTCCCCCCAGTGACCAGTATACCCAGTTCCCCTCTTTGGTTTGTCCGTAATCAAAAAGGCAAATAAATGTTGTCTGCTTGTCTGCTTGTCTTGTTGTCTCGGGAGGCCCCCCTCCCCCCTTCTGTTTGTTTTTCGAAAGTTTTGGCATCCAGTGGGGGCTGCCACGCCCTCATAAATCATTGCTTCGCTGAGTTGTGTTTGGGGTTTGGGCGGCTGTCTTTTTAAACCCCACCATTTATGCCCCCAACATTTAGTGTTGGCTTTTTCGGCTGAGCCTTCGATGTGGCCACACTGGGTAATTATGATGGAATTCGCAGAGCTATGGACTGCTTTGAAAGGGGTGTAGGGGTGTGTGCTGTGTGCTGTGTGTGTGGTGTAGGGGTGTAGGGGTGTTTGAGGGTGTGTGCGGGTGTGCGGGTGTTGCTTGGATTACATTTGCATGCGACCCCCTAAAACCAGTCTGGCTGCAACTCATCCATCCCGAAAAGTAGGCAGCGAATCTCAGAGTATGCAGCACCACAGAAAGTTGCAGCGCCCCCCAAAAGTATACAATGGAAATAGAAATAACGCGAGTGCGTGGCGTCATCCAGCGGCAAGCAGCGGTAGCTAAATGCATTGTGGTCAGCAGAGAGACCTCCCTTTAGGGCAAGCAAAAACCATTGAAAATAATACGGTTCCTTATAGTTTATTACATAACAATTAATACATATATATTTGTATAGTTTTTTTTAGCATCAGCAGAGTATTAATAATAATTAAAATTAATTGTGGATACGACAAATACGACAGTTTGCATAGATAGATTTGTATTAGATAGATGTATTAGATGGGTGTGTTAGATAGATGTAGATGTGTATTTTCTTGTGAAGTATTACGGTTCCAATCCAATGGGTCCATGTGTAGTTACCCATTGTACATTGAATACCCCTTGATTTCAACGCAAAGGAGAGATTAGAGAGAGATCCAATCCAATGGGTCCATATGTAGCTACCCATTGTACATTAGTAACCCTTGATTTCAACGCAAAGGAGAGATTAGAGAGCTGCAGGTTTGAAAAGTAAATGAAATTAATGCTGAAATAAACATAAAAGTTACTCACTAAAATTACTTACACACAAATTAAATAAAATAATGCATATATAATGTTGAGTGTTATGTTAATATTTTGACAATTCCTCGAAGTTTGGATTCAAAGCAGGATTAAAGCAGGTAGATTGATAGATATAGATGTAGATAGGTGTAGCGCAAAAAGTGTCCAAGTTTCTCATGCCGATTTCAATGCCAAAACACTTTTAACTCAACTGTTTGCTGCTGCTTCGTATATGAATGATTATTAATTAAATATCTAAGAATATAATCCATAAACTTACGCATTAACTAACTTGTTAGTCGTTTAGTTAAATATTAATTCAAAAAGTGTGTCCAAGTTGCTGTTTGTTTTGTAGTCTTTTTTGGGCTTGAGTGTTGCAGGGAACGACGGTACACTGCAAGAATATAGGAAAATTCAAACCCCGAATTCAATTAGAATACACAAGTAACTTAAGCTAAGACTTAAGCTCTCCAACTAAAGTATTAAATGATTCATTTAACTACAAAAACAAAAACAAATTTTGTACTCTAATTGAATTCAGTTTTTGTCACTCACTTTGCGCGCAACCCAAAGAACTTTTTGTTGTTAACTTTTAAATTTTTTTCACTTTTAAAAGAATTTTTTTTTTCACTTTTAAAAGAATTTTGTTCAATTTTAAAAGAAATTTTGTTTCACTTTTAAATGAAATTTTTTCCTAGAATTTTTTAACTTTTTAACGAAATATTTTTCTTAAATTGAAGAAACTTTTAAGCGAAATATTTTCCAACATTTTTGTAACTTTTAAACGAAATATTTGTACTTGAATTTATTCACTTTAAATTTTGATTTGCCGGCAAACTAAAAAAAAGGGAGATGTTTTCACTACAACGAACACAACTGGAATGAATTTATTTGGGCATCAAATCTAGGGTCTAACAATATTGAAATGTTGAGCGATTTCAAGGCCTGCTAGTTTCAGTCGAATTTTTGATTCCAACAGAGGTGTTTGTCCACTTGGAGTTGGATTTCAAGGGTTACTTAGATTTGAGCTGATATTTAGGTAAGCAAATATCATGGATGGAGATACTGGATCTTACGAAATCTTTTGCCCCAAACTACGGGTTATTCCTTTAGAGTGAAGCTGGAGCCACGAACTATCCTACCCGACTAGGCTGAGACTTTGAGTCTGGGTTTGTTGCTGGCTTCCCACTTCTCCCTTGAAGATAAATAAAGCAGATTCCACATTCATATAAGCAAACTTCTTGGATGAGAACTCGCTGGCATTAGAGGTTTAAAGGTTCTTATGAGTTACTGCCCCTAATCAGCAGTTTATCCCCTTTAGAGTGGAACTGAAGCCTCGGACTGCTACTCGACTGGGCTGAGTATTTGGGAAGAGACTCTGGATCTGTGGCTGGGACTGGCTTCCCTTTTCGTTCCCTTAGCCATACAAAATTCCAACAGCCTGCAGCTTGTAGCATATAAAGAAGAAAACCTTCAACTTGCCCCCAAAGGCAGTCAAGTAAATTAAAAAAAAAAAAGTACATTTATTTATTGTTGTTTGCTTAGATTACAGACTAAAAGTTAAATGAAAATAAATTGCATTTCAGTGCAAATTTCTATTACATCAAGTGAAAACAGGTGAATGTTGCAGGTTGCAGGTTGCATGGTGCATACAACGAGTGTGTGTGTGTGTGTGTGTGTGGGTGTGGCCTTAAGAATTCCATTTGTTTGTTGCTGTTCTCTCTAAATATCCTATAGCAAGCCTACAGAGTTGGCTAGGCTGCCTGTCTCTGTCTTAGCCCTGATGCTGATGATGCCACCAGCCCGACTGTCTGGCATTCACATAGGTCTTGAGTCCACCGCCAAGCTGTGAGGGTGCTGCCGGCTGTAGGGTGGGGAACAGATGCGGCCCACTGGTCTCATAGTTGAGGCCATTGTGCTGATTGAACACGTAAGCCTTGGGCACCTCAATGCCCGCTGGGCCCACAGTGTTCGTGGAGACACTCACACTGGACACCACTTGGCCTGGGGAGCCGGGATGGCCGGCGGGATTAAGCGCGGGCAGATAGTTGCGGCTGGGCGGGGAGGGGCCCCAGCTGGTCTGTGGCTTCTGCGAGAGCACCGGACGATACTGATTGGTGTAGAGCGGTGGTCCGACTGCGGTGAGCCCGGGTCCAGCCTGCTTCGGTATGGAGACAGTGTTGGGTGGGCCGTAGGCATTGTTGCGCAAATCGCAGACAGTGTTCTCGATGAGGGTGGCCAGTGGGGCCGTGTAGATGCGGAAATTGATGTCCGAGTAGTCGAGATCGGAGAGCAGGAACACCGGCATGCGATCGGACAGCACCCACACGTTCTTGTTCTCGTCGATCTTGACATCGGCTGGGAAGACGAGACCCACATCGTCACGATCGACGATGCCATGGAACTGCGGCGAGTAGGGCATCGACGAGTGCCAGCAGCCGACGGCATTCTGATCGATCAGATTGAACAGCTCCACCCCGTCGTCGCTCATCACGCGGGAGGTGGTGTGCGCATTCGGGCCGCGTTCGTCGAGGGCCACGAAGTCGTGGTAGCTGTCCTCGGTGCGGGTCTCGTCGCGCAGAATCCTCGTGGAGACGGCGAACTGGCGATGACTGGCCAGCGGGCTGAAGTACAGGGTGCGGTAGCCATCGGAGCGAATGGGCGTCAGCGACATGCCAAAGATGCCCTCCTCGCCCCACTGGAAGTTAATGCCGGCTACGTTGAAGTCACCGCGCAGCGGATCGGGGAAGAAGTAGGAGTGGGCCGAGAAGCGCCACGACTTGTTCAGCTCCCACGAGTACGAGATGAGCCCATAGCCCAGTTCATCGGCAAAGTAGGCATAGGCATCGTCACAGCTCTTGCCAATGTCCACCGCAATGTTGGCTATAAAGGTATTGGGATTCGTGTCTGCGGCGGGCAGTTCGTAGCGCCGAATGCGCGTATTGGTGGTCAGATCGAAGATGTTGATGGCATAGGGGCAGGGATTGGTGGTGGTGTTGCCAATGCCCACGGTGCCCGTGTCCAGCACCCACAGACGGCCGCACTCATCCACCTTGATGCGATAGGCGGTGGTGATGCTATTCGCGCAGTCCCCAGCCGTATTGGCACGCCAGTCCGGATAGGGTATCAGTTCCGGGGAGCCTGTCACACTATGCTCCATGTTGATGTAGGTCAGTGTAGCCGGAATACCTGAAAGAGAGAGAGAGAGAAAGAGAGCGTTATTAGACTGACTGCAGCTCGTGTTGCATGCTACCGTGCTTGCGTGCAATTTCCGATGTCATTAGCCCGCAACAACATTAGGCATTGTGGCAACAAGCAAGCACCCCTACTTCTCCCCCCCTGCGGCAAAAGGCTGACATCATCGTTCAGAGTTAGCGTCAGAGTCAGAGTGATTTCCGCTCCAATTGCATTCGAGGCACTTGCTCTTCCATCTCTTGGCCAATATACAGAGGCCACTTAGCCAGACATAGACGAGACACACAGAGCAGACACTGCCACCGGTCTGTTGCAGTTGCGGGCGTGGGCCCCCCACCTGTGTGCCAATCCATCAGCAGAGCAAAGCGAGACACATGACAGTGTGGCTTTCCGCCTGGTCAACGCCTTTCAGCTCGTATTTATCCAAGCCAATTTGTGCTGCCACAGCTCTGAGGATTACTCACTTCAAATCTTCCACTCCTCACAGCCTACAGCCTACACTGTGCCACCGAAAAGTCATGTTTTTGAAAGCTGCTACCCCGTGATTTGGCAGCGACAAAATGCAAACAACTTAAACGACATGCAAAAATGGGAAGGCTAGTTAGCCTCGGGGGCAGACTGCACACTGCACTACACTCTATGGCTGATTAATCAATCTTTTTGCACAGCAATTGCAGTTGCAGTTTGCAGCATGATTAAGTGATTGCAGCAGGGGGCTGTCTATTTTTTGTTTGGCTGTAAATTAGGCGGGAGCAGGAGCATAACTGCAGCCCCTGATGATTGCTTGGGATTAGAGCGAACAACCAAAACGAGCTGAAGCTTATCGCAGAGATAAATGATAGACAGAGCGAGCTTATCGCAGATACCAGATACAAATGCAAGGAAAATCGAGCTGAACTCAAAGACAAATGATAACCCAAACGAGTTGAACTCAGAGACAAATGATAGCTTATCTCAGATACAAACGAAGCCTAAACCAATCTTATCTTAGATACAAATGAAAGCCAAAGGCAAGCTTATCGTAGATGGAAATGATAGACAGAGCGAGCTTATCGCAAAGATAAAGGATAACCAAACCGAGCTTAAGCTTATCTCAGATACGAATGATAGCTAAACGCACGCTTATCTAAGATACAAGTAAAAGTCAAACCGAGCTTATCTAAGATACAAATGAAAGTCAAACCGAGCTTATCTAAGATACAAATGAAAGTCAAACCGAGCTTATCTTATATACAAATGAAAGCCAAGCCAAGCTTATCTCAGCTAGAAATGATAGTCAAAGGAGCTAATCTTAGATACAAATGAAAGCCCAAAGCCAAGCTTATCTGAGATACAAATGAAGCCCAAACCGAGCTGAACTCAGAGACAAATGAAAGCCAAACGAAAGCTTATCTCAGATACAAATGATAATGATGATGATAGCAATGCGATAAAGCTGCAGTGACTGCAGTTAAAATACTGCAGCTAAAAGTAACTTTTGTGGGAAAATTGCTATACAAATAGATTGATGAATCACTGAGAGAGCTGAGCTGCTACTTTCTTAGAGCTACTGCTGCTGCTGCTATATACTCGGATCTGTATGGTGGTTATAGCTACATTTATCTGTTTTTGGGTACATCATAGACAGGATTATGGACCATCTACAGGCAGAACTATACCTAATCCATGCCTAAGCCCTGCTCATATTCCTACTTCCTATTTCTTTTCTATTTCTATTGTCATTTCTTATACAATTCTAAGAAGTCTTGAAACAAATTACCCATAAGTAAGCAGACACAAGCACACTGAATTACTCGTTGAAAGAAAAATACTATTAGAGATAGCTTATGACTGAAAATTGCCTTTAGTTAAGGTTATTTAGAGCCATAAAAGATACGAATTTTGGTAGATATATAGAGCTAATTGATAATAGTACAAGAAACAGAAATTGAAACCACTAAAACTAATCACTAATTTGAATGGAATTTGCTCCTACTGCCTACTTTTTCTCAGACTTCGTACTTTCAGCAAAATCCACTTAAAACCCCCCCAAAATAAATCAAATAAATGCTATAGATAAATATATGTTGAAATATACTAAATGTGTGATATGAGCAGCGAGCGGCATGCCAAATGGTATTACGATTAGGCAAATAAACTGCATTTGGCAATTTGTCTGCTACTGCTGCTGCCACCATATCTTCCAGCATTCCAAAACAGCCAAACCGAAATCCAAAGCAAATCCAAAGCAAAACCAAAAGCAAAAGCAAAAAGCCAAAAACCAATGACCCGCTGTGTGCTCGCACACCGATTGACTAAATTAATGCCTGATGAATGAATTAGCAGTGGAGTTCCATAAGAAATCTATCCAAATGGTCCACACACATCATCTCTTAATTACAGCCTGCCTAACCATGTTTACAGCTTTGGAACTGGTCAACTCGACTTGGCCCACACGATGGCTGACTGGCTGGCTGGTTGGCGGCTTTTGTAGCACATAACAAGAGTCGTTGGCCACCATCACAGAGTGCAATTAATGCCAGTTATTTGCTATTTGTTGTCTCTATTTTTGCTGCTATTTGTTGTTTGTTGTTTTGAGTTTTCAGTTTTGAGTTTGCATTTTTTAATTTTTAATTTCAGAGCTTCTGAGCTGCATTCTGCATTACAATTTTCCGACTCGATTTCAATTGGTAATCTTGTCGCATTGGCCATTCCCAGCCCAAGATTGAGTCCAAATTCTATTGCCCAAGATCGAGTACGAGTACGGAGTCCAAGTAAGAGAGAGGTTCATTAGATATGTGGGAAACTGCAGCTGGAAAGTGCAGCTGAAAACGCACAGAATAACTGTCAGATCAGATTGAATCTTAACTGGCACTGATCTTATAACTGGCACTGAGAACTCAACTTATAACTGCCACTCAGAACTGATCTTATAGCCTCAATCCGACGACTCGTTTCATTTGAATTTCTCCACCCTCTCGAGGAATGCCCTTGCGTGGGCTGCTAGGCCACTTTGCATAGTGGCTGCTGCTGCTGCAGTGGTTTTAAAGCCATCGTTATTGGCCATAAACCCAATCACTCATAACTGTCAACTGCAGCTGGCCTAGCCACACCTGCCTATTGGCTTTTACCTGTTGACTGTGTTTTCTGCTCTGGCTACTGCGGATTTTGTTTGGCTAATTGATCGGCTTTTTGTGGCCCGCTTGTTGATCCATTGAAGCGTGCCTCCAAATATTTCACTTTACCTACCATAATTTCTGTTGTGTACTTTTTTTTATTATTTGCTGATTTGGCCTTCTGGTTTTAGGCAGGCATTCGAATAGCATAGCCCTCAAGGCTGGGCCAGAATGCAGGGCTTACATAAAGAGAGACAGAGACTAGCTTGGATTTTGTTAAGGTTTTGGCTAACTTTTGGCAAGCCCTTCATAGCCCTTCCCCTCTGTTTCTACGGGGGCAGACAATGCCCCAGCCAACTCTCACTTTGATTGAAACTGAACTGAAAGCTAATCATTGGTTAATGGCATAATGCCATAATATGTTTATTGTATTTCGGATTGGGTTTCCATTTGTAATAGGCACCGCTCTTTGGCTGGAACTACCATATGGCTGACCCTGAAGAAGCCTTCACAATTGCCAGATATAACAATATATAATATAAATATACGAGTATAGTATGGTGGGGTATAGTATGGTCATATAATACCACCAATGCCGCTGTGCCGTGTCTGTGGGCTGCTTTACAACGGTTAATTGTTGAAAATGTAAATGCAACACACATGAATGCGCCGCAGCTTACGAGTATTAACCGGATTTCGGAGAGGTCAAACTAAGGTTACACACTAAGTGTGTGTGTGACAGAAATCGGGTGCCGGAAATCGATTTATTGGGGAATTGAGCGGAAGAACGGACAGAAGAACGGACAGTAGAACGGACAGAAGAATGGACAGAGGAACGGACAGAAACACGGACAGAAGAATTGGGAGAAGAGCGGATAGAAGAACGGAGAGAAGAACGAACAGAAGGAGGGACAAATGAACGGACAGTGAGGACAGAAGGTGCCAGAAGTTCCTACCAGCTGTAGGGAAAGATATCATAGCCACCAGGATGGAATAATTTGGAGTAGAGATCAGCACTGGGCAGCATACAGTCTCTGAAAGTATAACCAAAGGCTCTTTCAACAAAGGCTGCACAAATCTATAACTACATAAAAGGAAATGTTAAAGAATCTTAAACCAAGAAGATCACTTCAGATTCCTATCAAAATTATATAGGTTTAAAGTCTATTAATGGCTTAGCTGCTAAAATTAATTTCCATTGCTCAAACTTGAGATTTCCATTTCTCAGACTTAAGACTTAGACCACTTAGACCACAGCCAATTGGCAGGACTGGCTTGGCACTCGCTCAATTAGTTAAGTGAGTTTCCCTATAAGAGAGTGTCACGTTCCCAACTGAGTTTTGCACCTTCTGTTTGCAAACTAATCGAGCAATCAGCCAATTGAAGCACACACCACTTATTTGCAAGTGCTAATAATGCCCAAAAGTGCAACAGATCTGCCATACTGGTGGCTACTTACCATCTCGCCAGCGGGGTACGGTCACAAACAGACGATTGCCAAAGTGTTCGACGCCAACGGGCAGGGCATTCTGCGGTATGTAATCACCGCTGGCCATGGCCTGCTCCTTGAGCCTGGCGTTGGGGAAGGCAAAGTCCAGCTGGTTCCAGCTATAGCGCTCCTGCAGCTTGTAGGCAGCCTGCGAAGGGGCCACCAGTGCCACGGCAATCAGCAGTAGCCAGAGAAGCCCTGGCAGGACTCCACCTTTGTCCTGGACATTCATGGTGTTGCAGGATCGGGGGTTAACTCTGGATCTTAAAGCACAAATAAACACTGGGGGGGTGGGAACACTTATAAGAGTCGGATGGCGAACCAAACTAAAAAAAAAAATGAAGCCTAAGTTCTGTCTGAAGTGGCTGGTTGGGACTCTTGGACAGAGTTCTTGTGTCTTAATCCTCTTCTGTGGACCGTGGCGCGCTTACGACTGTTTGTCATAATATGTCGGCCACGTTTTATATGAAGTTTTTTATTTGGTTTCCATCGGCATCGGCAGCAAGACGATCGTTTCGACGAAGGCGCCAACGCGTGGCCGCCTCCTCGGCCCAAGCATATCGCTAGGGGTTCGTTTTTTGGTTCGTTTATGGTTCGGTTTTGGTTCGTTCGGTTCGTTCGTTGAGTGGTTCGTGGAGGTGGTGGCGGTGGCGGTTCGTGCCTTCGCTTCGGCGATTGTGCGTCGCTGACTCTGCTCTGCCCTGGTGGGGGGTGCGGGCGGGGGCTTTGGCTTTGTCTTCCATGATTGATTTTCACGCGCTTTTTAGCGGCCGCTTGAGTTCCGTTTAATAAATATCGAGACCCACAACCTGCCGAAGCCCCGCCGAACACCTTTCGCTGTGAGCTCTCTAAGCAGTTTTTTTGCGATTTTTTCTTTGGATTTAAATTACTTGGCCAGGTTTCGATTGTCTTGGATGGTTGGTGATTCACCAGCCTTTGTCGAGGGTCAAATGCGGTTGCTTTCCGCTTTTAGAAGTCCGATAATTGCTTCTGGCTGAATGGGTCTACGCCTGGGCCTTGCACCAGATGCCATCCAGAAGAGCTGCTGGTGAAAGGAGAGCTGTAGAAGCCTTTGGGGGGGTTAATGCTCTAATGGTTTGGACGCCACAAGCTGAAAGCCAAATTGTGCGAATGCATATGTAAATGCGGTCAAGACAGCCAAAGGTGTTGGCATAACTCTCGAGTCAATGCACCTGGGCCAGCACCAGCACCACGAGTCCACGAGTCCACGGGCTCGTGCCCAAGCTCAGGCATACCCCAGAGCTCAGAGCCCCAGCCACGCATTATGCACATGCCATGTGGGGTACTCAGGTTGGAGGGAGGAGGGAGTGCATTAGTTAGCCAAGATGTGAACTGGAACCACATCCAACGAACGACTGGCAAATGTGTTTCGTAAGCACTTTGCCTAGCTAGCACTAATCTGAAATCATAAGTGACTCGAGACCAGTTGAAGCGGTTCAACTTGATCCTGTGGCACCGTTCTGCTGGTGATTGCTGTCGTTGCCAATGCACTGCAGACACCTACCTATCTACCTAACTACCTACTCACCCACCTCGAGCCACCCTCAGAGCCCGCCTGCCCCACATAATTAGCTCTTAATGTGGACCGCAAGGTGCCACACTTGGCATAACCTGTGCGTGTTATTAATTAATATCATATTAATTCTGCAGCTGTGTTGTTGATGCTGTACTGCTGCTGCTGCAGTGTCTCAGTGAATGTTGCATAACGTTCGGCCGCCTGTCGAGTCTTTTAGGTGCAACACGTGGTACAGCCTGTGCGTGTCATTAATTAACGGCATGTTGCTGCTGTGCCTGCTGTCTCTGCTGTGTCTGCTGCTGCTGTTCCTGCTGTCTGTGCTGTGTCTGTTAATGTTACTGCTGTGTCTTTTAATATTAGTGCTGCTGCTGCTGCTATTCCTGCTGTGAATGTTGCTGCGGTGTCTGTTAATTACTCTGCAATATATGTTATGGATGTTACTGCTGCTGCTGTTACTGTTTCTGCTGTTACTGCTGCTGCTGTTACTGTTCCTGCTGTTACTGCTGCTGCTGTTACTGTTCCTTCTGTTACTGTTCCTGCTGTTAGGGTTACCTGCTGCTGCTGTTACTGCTGCTGCTTCTACTGTTACTGTTCCTGCTGTTACTGTTCCTGCTGCTGCTGTTACTGCTTCTACTACAGCGTATGTTAATGTTTCGCTGTGTATGCTCCCACTCCTTCTGTTAATGTAGCTGGCTATCTCCACGAATGTTGCACAACGGCCCACGGCCTCGTGTGGTGGTGGTGAGTGGAGAGATCTCCAAAATAAAATGGCAATTAATAAGAGCGACGACGCAAAGCCTACCCATGGACAGAAATTGCACTTGTATCCGATCAGCAAATGATTTATTAGTACAATATTAGTACATATACTTGATATTATTTTGGATTTAAACCAATGTCTCGTCCCATTCCATTTCGTTCCGTGCCGTCTCTGCTGTCCGCTCTGTCCGTTCAGTGTCCGATTTGATCGCATTACAATTTTCCCAATAATTTAAACGAGTTTTTCCAGCACGAAATCAAACAAAACAACATTATCGAGTGGTCGAAGACTAAGTGGCCAAATGTTGCCACGGATCCGCAAAATACACACACACACACACACACACTCTTTGGCATAATTGCCACACGCTTCCAAATGCTTATGCAACAATTCGCGGCAGCTGCAACAGTCACAACAACAACAAAGCCAAAGCTAAGGATAAAGCCAATCCGGGCGGAAACGCACACACACACACACACACACACACTCAGCAACAACAACAAAAATAAACACACAACTTTAATGACATTGCCCGCCCGAGCTGGGGCTGCTCCTCCACCTCCAAGTCACCTTTTTATGGACACAATTTTCTATATTTACTTTTATTTGCCATTTTGCAATGGTTGTTTTCCTTTTGTTTTTCCATTTTGGGGGGGTTGGCTGCGCACAAACCTGTTGCCCAACTCCCCGTAACCTTAGCTCTTAGCTCTGCCAGCCGCCTGCCTGCCGCATTTTCCAGCGATTTCAAGTTCAATGTCTGAGGCCGTTGTTCAGCTAGCTACGGTGGCTGCGGCGAACATTTTTAGCCAGATTTATGCGAACATACGAGATGTGTGTGCCGCGCAGGTTTCCTGCTTAGTACATGCCACCCAGACACCCAGCCACATCAGGCTGCCCAGCTGTCCCCCCAATGAACACACGAACAATCTCTCTATGATATGACAACGAATCGGATTAAGGCTGAAGTGGGAGAGCCTGGGAGCTGGAGCTGTTGCCTGTGGTTCGTTGGATTACCTCAGACATAATTTGCTTGCCACTGCCGCCAGTGCACTTGTCACGCAAACAGTTGTTGGTATAGTAGAGGAGGAAGCTGCGATGATGTCATGTCGGGGAGGTTACACCATACGAGCGGGGCCAAGAAGTAGCAACCGAAACGAAGATCTGGACAGCAGATCTGGTAGTTGCTGGTTACTGCTGCTGGGGTGCATAAATCAGCCTTGTTGCATTCGAAATGTACGAACGGTCTGAAGCATGTGCTTTAGCGCTCTCTTTTGGCTATGGCTATGTACATGCATATATCATTATCAAACTCTGCAAGATACACAATGTGGTAATGTGTGGCTATCGACTGTGTAGTCGATTATTAATCGCCTGATCTGCTTTCCGACAACTCGCCACGAACAATATCTTGTATACAGCGCGAAAGCACGTTGTCCATAATTCGATTTGTCGATTTGTTTATTGATATGCAAATATAGTGGTAGGATAGTAGCAGACAAGTTCGGCTGCAGGTGAAAAGAAACCTCATTAAGTAGCCGACCAAATGGCATGGTTGCTCTGGTTCAGTCCGAATCTCATTAGCTAATGGATAACTCAATTAGCTTGGCTTGCTCCGGGTCTCCGGGCCTCCGGTTCGGTTGATTAGCTTCCGAAGTAAACATGAAGGAATGGCATTACAATGTGTGTAAGCGCTCTCCCCCACATCTGGGCATTAGTATAAGTTGGCTATGCACAATCTATCTGCTACTTATTGGATATGTTAATTTGTATTAGAAATTAATTAAACTGCTTTTGCTGCCACTTTACTTACATATGTCTGCTTTCTGCTAGACTTAGCAAATGTTACAACCCTTTCCTACAGCATAATCTTTAACATTGCTGTCCACCCAATGCATTCAAATGCAATACTGCAATACTTAACATCCAACACTAGCAAAGTGTTCAACCATCACGCAACATTCCAGCTGAACCAAATATCTGTACTCTGTTATGGCAGTGCCATTAAGAAGTTGTAAATATTTCGCACAACCACAAGTACGACCAACCACAATGAACTATTTCACTTGCAAGCTGCTGGTAAGCATTCGCAGCAATGAATGAGGCAATAACTTGTACATATATCTAGGTGGAACATGTTTATTTTGCTGCCATTAAATGAGTTCATTAATATGCTGAATAAATTAAGCTATTTGCAGTAGGAATTCAGTTCAACCTTAATTCCACCACCAGGGCGAGGGTGGGCGTGTATAGTCCACCACATTGAGATAATCCTGCTGCACATTGGCATTCTCTGCTGCTTGCGACTCATCCGAATCGGCATCATCAATGGGAGCGTCATTCGATGCGTCATCATCAATGGCAGACTCATTCGAGCCGGAGTCCTGTTGCTGCTCCTCCTGTGACTGTGCCACAGTCATCGATGCCAGCACAGCAAAGATGAGCATCAGGCCAAAGATGATTTGCCATTGCAACTTCATGATGAAATACTGAATACTGAAGTTAGTCACAAGGGTTAGTGAGAGCGAAAGTTGTCTGCCGATTGTGAGCAAAAAGAGTGGGCTATTTATATGCGTTCTGAAACTAGAACTAGCTCACATTTTGGCCTACCTATTTGTTGACTCTTTCTATAGAGTCTGTGCCTTGGGTTATTTTTCTGCCAGCACTGTGTTTACTTTTCTTTATAGCAAAATGAGCACAAGAATGGGGTTAGTTTGAACTGGATTAGCTCTGTTAAAGTTAATGTTAAGTATATTTTTTCAGCAAACTGTTAAGTATTTACATATGTTAGGCATTAAACACAATCCGCACTTGATCCATAAAACAGATGTTTTTATCGAACATCTTGTTAATAAATATCGACAATTTAAGTTAATCGCTAATCATAAATGACTGGTAGCTGGCAATTATACGGTCGATTGCCTGCACACAGAGAAAAAAAAGAGAAGAGAAGCAGCAATAAATGGCACATAATCCCCCATATACAATGTTCGTATATGGAGTATATAGAAATTCCCAAAAAAATGTGTAAAAAATGTAACTATTGCTGCGCTGCTCATTTTTTTTTATAGCTTTTAGATTGGATATTTACTGATATGTGGTAATATAATATCGACTCGTAGTTTTTCACCGTGTGTGTTGCTGCTGCTCAGTGGGAGGGATGGGGGATGCTAGACTCGTTTATGGCTTACGAATCATTTGCCGATTTCCTGGTGAAAAGTTGTTGTTGTTGCTGTTGCTGCCAATTAAAATGTGGCTAAAAGAGTTGCTGCAGCAGGCAGGCAACGTCACAACTATGTCGTCCAGCTGTCGTCGGGCTGTGGCACTCTCCCTCCACTTGTGGCAATTAGTTTTCAATTAAAAAGTATTTAAATTCAACTGTCAAAAGTGTTGGTATGCAGAAGGGGGGAGGAGGAGCGATATGTAAATGTTTCCCGCACGCAAAATATATGGAAGAGCCAGCAAGCAGGGAGAATTCCTTCCAAATGGTTCTCTTTCGAGCATCAAACCCCCCTGTAATTATACATATGTATGTATACCTAATGTATTGTATGTATAGTAATTACAATTCAAATTTTATGATCGAGAATAAATGTGTGTGTGTGTTTGGCTTGGCTTGGCAATGTGAAGGACTACCAGAGTGTGGCTAGTGTCAGAGTGTTGAAAGTCAAATTGGAAGCCTCTAATTATGCATAAAAACTGTGCCTTTGTCTTGGCTAATTAAAACCTCAGTTGGTGTTTGGCTGATGGAACAGATGGAAAGGCAAAGCAACAACAACATTTAATTTGATAATTATCAACTGAAGCTGAACAAGGCAGCTAATTCCTATTTGAACAACTGCTAAACGAAGTTCTTGTTGAGCAGGGAGTAACACTACAGTACACTGAGAGTAAAGTCTAGCTAATGGCAACATTTAAGAACTTCAAGCACCACTCTCAGTTAGCTAGATCTTTTGCATACTTTTCTCACAGTGTAGTAGTCGTGCTAGTGCTGGGTGGATGGGTACGGCTTAGCTAAGTGTTTGACCTTGCCACAGCCACGCTCTGCTTCCTCCACATTTGACGACAGCCCAAAATGCAACAAGCGAACAACGAACGAAGCAAACAGCCAAAACTGCAAATGGCATTGCCTGGCCCCCGGGCCCCCCCCCCCAACTCTGGGCTTAAAGCCCACTTAACAATTGGCCAATTGCTAATCGGAAATTTTGAACAAACTTTATAGACAGACAAAGCCCTGAGTTCCGCTTTGGGTTTGTGCTCTTAATTTTTGTTGGTACTTTTAAGGGGGCGATTACGTATACGCCCCGGTGTCAAGGTTGACAATGATTCGGCCCAAAATGTGGAGCTGCTGCTTTGCCTTTGCTTTTCACAATTCACAAATCGAATCGATCGCAGTGAGAAATGCCTCGAATTGCAAATTGGCAAGAGGCAAGCGGCATTCGGAAGGCAGTCAGGTAGCGCAACCGAGTGACTGACTGACCCGACCACACCCCATCTTGGCCCTCTGCCCACAAGGCTGGAACATGTGGGGCCACGCAACGCAACGATTGCCGTTGCCGTTACCATTGCTGTACCATTATTTCCGAATCGCGATATCCATACATCCAGCTATCAATCTACTATATCAATCAATCAATGCTAACATTTCACTTTAGTTTGGCATCGAATTGAATCAAAGCAAACAAATTGAAACACACAGAGCAGAGCAGAGCAACAACAGTGCGGGGGAAGGGGGCAGGTCATTTTCCAAGTTCCGATCGATACATTCCGTTGTTACCAACCGGTTGCGCCTCGGATCTGCGGGTCTCCAGAAGTTCACTTCCACGGAACAGCGCTTAAAGTTGAGCTGTAAAGTTTTCAGTACAGGTTGCTGTCTTGGCTATAACAGAAGCTCTGGAGGGAGTCAGTCAGATCACAGCGAAGGCAGCAACCCAAATGGCGGGGCTGCTCAAGTAATTGTCGAATGGCTTGACAATCGCGTGTAGAATGTGCCTGAAGAGTATTTATGTGACATGTACATAAATGTATGTAGATGTAGATGTAGCAAAAGAGTTAATGCCAGGGAGGGAGTCAATACTTCCTGCTGAAGTTCCTTGACTGAATAAACTGTTTCTACCCGCCATGTAAAACCCATGTAGTAATAAAATACAACTTTATCTTTTATTACTTACACTTATACAAAAAAAAAACGACTATTAAATAATACTATAAGCTAGAGACTATCAATTGGGGTGAAAACGGGAATGAGAGGATACTCTACCCCCCAGGCAACCTCCACTTCAGTTGAACCACCAAGGCGCTTCGGTGGGCGCATAATCGGCGACATCCAGATACGATGGATTCCGATTCGCAGTCATTGTGGAGGAGATATAAGTGCCAGAACGACCTTCAAAGTCGATGCCAGGATGCTGTCGCAGCTGCTTGCTATTGGTGCGCCATCTCATGCGCCTGTCATTGGGTCGCTGCTGCCGCACCGGACTGGGCTGGGCCTTGTCCTCCTGCCGCAGTCGCTCCGCATCGTTGATGGCCTGCAGAGCACGATGCCAGCGCTGATCATTGAAGTCCACAATCGAGTTGGGTGTCTTGCACTCAACCCGAGACACTATAGCGGCGAATACTGCTGGAAGAATAATGAGCCACCGTAACTGCATGGTGAAACTGTTGGGAATATCTAATGCTGCTCGATTCGATGCTCTCAGCTTTTATGCGACAATCTTGCTCTTGATCAGATGTACATTTCTGTATGCCTAATCGCAACTGTATAGATATACATATGTATACATATACATATGTGCACATACATATATTGCAATGGGTATGGGCGTGGGAGGCATTACGCTTATTCGGTTCATTGCTGGCTGAGTCTTGACACCGTTTTGCTGCTGTTTGAAGAAGCCCCCCTTACCACACCACACCACAGCCAAACCACTGCTGCCAGTTCTCGTTCTCGTGCCACAGACCATGTTATGTAACGCCTGGCAGGGCAGCAGGTGGGCCGACGCTAAAGGTAAATGTTTGGCCAGCACAACAAAAAATAATAGAAATCGAGAGTGCCAGAGATCGGAGGGAGAACACTGGTGTGCGAGTCAAGGTTAAGATAAGGGCAAGGCGGCAACGGCAACGGCAGGGGAACACCTCATAGCCCTGGGGAACAATCTCCCGTGGGCAAAGCTTTCATCCAGTTTTGATAACTAATTAAGTACACAAAAATAATGAAAAAAGAAACTGTATTCGAACGTTGCACAGTGGGGGGCATTAGCCTTTGCCGCATTTGATAGAAAATTAAAAAAAAAAATTTACAAAAATTAAAACTGTGTAAAATTAAAATTTTTTGTGTGGTTAATTAATATATCTACCGCTACCTAGGAATAGGAACGCCCTAAGATAGCATAAAGCGTTTCTAATCATATTATTACGCAGCGAATTATTATATTTAAAAGCAATTAAATATATCAAAATATGTAGATTCAAACTCTTACATAGAGCCAGGGAAATGTTTTACCAGAGAGCATATACATATGCAAATATTTCCGCCATATATTGACTCACCAATATGTTCATTCGTTAATGCAAAAAGTAATCCACAATTTTCTGTAGCCACTTCTTATCCAACTGATATTGGGAATTGAAGTTTGATCGATGCAAAAGCTAACATTTCTGCAGTGAGTGGTTTCTACAATTTGCACAACATTGATATGTAGATATTCCATACGAATTCCATCCATAAATTCAATTGATACTAGAACTACAGCCATGTAGCTGTACAAAGGTATCACTGCTAAGTACTGTGGCACTGTCATTCAGTGCGTTTAGCAGAGTAAAGAACCACGATGAGTGAATGTGGTCTGGATGTTAATTCAAATGTTAATTTATAGCATGCATATGTAATGCTCTGTTATGCGCATCGCATCCTCTGAGAAACTCTACAGATTCCATCCCTGATCTGATCAAGAACACACGCAATACACACAATTAAATTTTCCTTATGTTTTTGTGTGTGTTTTATTTTTAATATATATAATTAAAAGTCGTTTCTTTATAAATGTATCTCAAAAAAAATATATATAATAGATAATGTATCTGCTATGCACGGCATATCCGTTCGTTCGTTCGCGACGGCTTTTGAGCATTTTTTGCGGCGGCGGCAGCATCGCATCGCAGTTACATTCTCGTTATCTTAGTGGTCTACAAGTGGCTTAGATCTTCTCATTCCTTACGCTTTTCTTTTGCACGATCTCTCTCTTTTTCTCTCCCTTTCTCTCTCTCGCTCTCTCTCTTTCTATCTCTCGTTTGGTGACTTCGCGAAGGATCTTAAATAGTAAGTATCTCCGTATTCATAAGTATATAGTAATTAGTGTAATGTGTACAAAGCTAATTGCGTTCGTGGAACGGACAAGGGGCCGAGGACGAGGACGGGTACAGGATAGGAGAAACTTAAACTGAACATTGGAATCGTAAGCGATCCGTAAGAGTTATATGTATGTCGCGTAGCGTCTGAAACCACCCAAAAGTAGGACGAGTATTCTATTCAGGATTTAGGATAAAAGGATTCAAGATTCAGGATTCAGAACTGAGTAATCAGAAAGTGTGAAATGCTGGACAGAGGCGGAGTGGTGGGGCAAAGAAGGCAGAGACTGAGCACTCGCAGGGCAGAGAGTGTGCCCCTGGGTGCACTCAGGTTGTGAGGGCTAGTCGTCGTCGTCGTCGTCATCGTCGTCGTCGTCGTCGTCGTCTATCCTGTCCGGTCTTACAGAATTGTGCCAGGCTTGCGCAGCGGCAGGCGGCGACGCTGTCCGAGCAGGCCCAGACCGCGGGCCTGCTGCTTGGTGGTGGTCTCGGCGGCCTCTGTTGTGTCCTGATCCTTGGCGGCGGCACTGTCCGATCCGGACTCCTCAGAGCCGGCGTTCGCCTCCTCCTTGTGCTCTCCGGATGCGTCTCCGTCCGACGATGCGTGCTCCTCCTCAGCGGGAAGTTCTGCAAGGAAAGAGAGAGAGAGAGCCTGTGAATACCGTAGCTCGATATGGAGCAGGGCGGTAGTGCCTCCTACCTGTGGTCGAGGTAGCCGCTGCTGCAGCCGCACCGCCCAGTTGCAGACGTCGCTTGGCTAGCAGCGGGTTGATTTTGCGTGGCGCCACCGCCGCCGGCGAGGGGGCTGCGCCTGCGCCTGCGGCTGCCTTCGGCTTGGCCGCATCAGTCTTGTGCAGAGCATTGAGGCGTGGTCGGTTCTTGAGGCGATTGAAGCCGGACACGGGCCCTGCGGGTGCTGCAGCGGCTGCATCGCCGCCCTCAGTCTTCTCGGCGCCCTCGGCGGCCTCGACGGCCCCCTTGACATCGTTGTGGTGGCTGGTGCTGTCCGCCGCCGAATCCTCGGCCGCCTCGGCCTTGGGCGCCTCCGTGCTCACACCGGCCCTGCCGAGCTTGCCGCGTGGCAGCAACCGATTGCCGCCGGCGCGATGCAGATTGAAGCGCGAGGGGCGCACACCCTCCGCGGGAGATGCAGCCGGTGCTGCTGCGGCGGCAGCGGCAGGCTTGCCTTCCTCCGAGGTGGCGGCCTCATCGGCGCTGGATCCCTCGGCTGCGGGCGCCTTGGTGGTGGTGGTGCGACTGCGTCCTCGCAGTCCCAGACCGGGACGTCCACGCAGCGAGCTGCGGGCTGTGGTGGAGGAGACAGCATCCGGCGAGGCAGAGCCATCGGCTGGCCCAGCCTCCTCGGCGGATCTCTCAGTGGTGGTGCTGGTGGTGGAGCCACGCAGATTGAAGCGGTTGCGGGCTGTAAAGAGGATCGAGGGGAGAAATGAGAATTAAGAGACTCCCAGTGGGTCTTTGGGAGACTCACGTCTGCCGCGTGCAAATCCTGAGCTGACTGGCTTCACCTCCTTGGCGACCACAGCCTCCTCCTCGGCACCAGCGGCTGGGGCAGGGCTCGACTCGGGGCTGGCAGTGGTGCGTGCGCCAGGACGGGAACGACCGCCGATCGAAGGACGCGAGAAGCGATCTGCTCAAGGGAAGAGAAATATAATAAGGTTCCCAAGTTCCATCGGGGGCTACTCACTTCTGCCCGTTTTGGTGGCCTCGGTGGCTGGTGTCTCGGTGGTGCTGGTCGTGCTGGTGGCTACTGCTGCTCCCGCTGCGGCTCCGCCCTCGCGATTCAGCTTGAAGCGATTCCGTCCGGCCAGGCCGTTCAGTCCGGAACGACGACCGCCGTAGAGGGTGGGCGCTGCTGTCGTTGTCGTCGTCGTGGTGCTGGTGGTGGGCGCCTCCGTCGTGGTGGTGGTGGTGGTGCTTGTGGTCGTGCTGCTGCTGGACGAGAGCTCGTCCTGGAGGGTCGTCAGGCTGCCGTCGTCCTCGTCGGTGCTGGCCGTGTCCGGGCTGAGGGTGGTGGCATCATCCAGCGTTCCGTCGGCGGAGGTGGTCTGCTCGTTGTTGAGATTCTCGTTGGTCAGGATGGCGTACAGATCGAGGGCCGCCTTCTCCATGGAGGGCGTCGTCTGCTCCACCTCATCGGTGATGCCAGCCAGTTCGTCCTGTGCCTGCTGCTCCTCCTGCTGCTGCTTCTTTTGCTCCTGCTCCTTCTTGAGCTCTCGCTCCTTGGCGGCTGCTGCGGCGGCCTCCTGCTCGACGGCAATCACTGGCTTCAGCTCGTTGTCGCCGTTGCGCGAGCCCTTCTGCTGCTTCTCGTCCGTGTTGAAGGTCTCGCTGTCGACCAGCTCCAGGCTGGGGCGCTTCACGCTGATCTTCTTGCGCTCGGCGGCCGTCTCCAGCGAGTCGAGGGCGGGCGTGGGCGGCACCTCGATGTTCTTGCCGCGACTGGGGAAGCGCGTGTTCACGGGGAGCCGCTCCAGCTCGATGTCCTCACCGGCAACCTCACCGACGGATGACGAAGAGCGGCCCTTGGCCTTGCCGCTCTGCAGACTGTTCTCGCTGGGACTGGCCGGGGTGCTGCGCTCGATGTTCGTGTAGCGAGTCTTGCCACGGGTCTCCGGATCGCCGGCGGCCTCCACCAGGGAAGGTTTGGCCGGTGCGGCGGCGGCATCGTCATCCTCCTCGTAGTAGTAGACGTACTCGTACTCATAGTCCTGGCCGTTGGGACCCTTCTTGATCTCGATGCGCGACTTCTTGTTGTTCTCGCTGCCGGCACTCTCCAGAGCAAAGTTCTGGTTGACGAACTCGTCATGCGGATCCACCACCACGTCCTCGTCCAGGCTGTCGATCTTCTTGCTGGCCGCTGGCAGCGTGGTCAGCTGCGGCACTGGCGCCTCTGTGGCCGCGACGCGCTGCGCCAGCTCGGCCAGCGCCGCCTCCTCGATCTCGCGCCTCACCTCGGCCAGCTCCTCCTCCTCGATGGCGCGCTTCGCCTCGATGCTCTTCATCACGTCCTCGTTGATCAGGGCGCTGAGCACGGGATTCAGCTCGGGCCGCTCCTTGGTGGGCAGCAGATTCATCGAGTAGTCGGCCGCATCGGTGGCCCGCACACTAATCCGGTGAGCCGTGTGGAAGCCCTCCTCGCTGAGGGCCGCCGCATCCGGATGCTTGTGCGACGTCTCAAAGGGTACGCTGGAGAGCGTCTCCTCTGCCCCCTGAGTCTCGGGCTGTGGCTGTGGCACGGCAGCGGCTACTGCGGCGGCGGGATGGTATGTCACCAGCATGGCCAGTCCTAGGCCCAGTAAACAGCTGCAAAGAGGTCATACATGAGAGAGTATAGATTGGGGTATAAATAAAGGGTATATCTATATATCTAGTGGATTAGTCTGCTTACTACTTGGTGGCTTTTATTCTGCACTTAATGTAACCCTTGGCCTTTAATTGAGTTATTCAGATCAAGGCGAAAACATTTCCCAGCTGACTCAGCGTATGGTTAACCCAATTAAAGCAACTTTAGCTTACATTTCAGTTCCAGCTTCAGTTCCAGTCCCAGCCTCAGCCCCATCCCCAGTCCCTGCCTCACTCCCTGTCCTAACTGCATCAGCCAACTCCAAGTGCAACTCCAATCGAAACTCCAACTCCAGTTAAGATCGAGTTAAGTGATCGTTGGGAGCGCGTGCTCTTAATCAGCGATCATGGCTAGCCGGTTCCAGCGCCTCAGCCTCAGCTCCAGTTGCAGCTCCAACTGCTGCCTCATCTGATGTGGCGTCTCTAATCTGGCATGAAAAACCTTTCACAATTTCATTAGCCACACCGGCTCAGACAGACATACAGACATTCGAATTGGGGGAGACCAAGCCAACCGACCGGTGGACAGAGTCGCGTGAGGGGAGACATGGGGCGGCTGGGAGAGAGGGGGAGAGTCGATTGCGCATGCGATTTGGTCATGTCTAGCCATGGAATCAGCAGGCAGCAAGCAGCAGTCAGTGTTGTTGTTGCTGCTTTAGCGATCGTGCAACGTCCAGCAACAATAGTTCATTGGGCTCTGCGAATCCGCATTGCAAGCCCAGAAAAAACAGACAGTAAGACAGAGAAAGAGAGGCAGAGGGAAAGAGAGTGGGTGAGAGATAGTGACTGAACGGTTGAGCCTGCCTGATGCTCAAGGCAAACCGCAAAACGCTCCAAATTGATCACCGTTCCAGCGCAGTCGTTCGGGAAACTGTAGCCAGGAACCGCACCGCACCGCCCCCTCCCCTCGGACAGGTTTCCACAGCACAAAGGTGTTAACCCATTTCAATATGCTGGCTAAAAAAAACCCGTACAGATACGAGACCGAGCCCAAGACCAGACCCCAGACAACAGTCACCAGAGAGCAGACCCCGGGTGTTCGATATTCACAGTCACAGTCTCTGCAGTCAGTCTTCGGTCTACAGTCTGCAGTCTACAGTCTCTCTCTCTCTCTCTCCACAGTCTATACAGTGCCCGATCTGACTGTGTTTGGCTCTTGACGATAACTTTTAACATTTTGAATTATGTGCAAAAGTCGCAAAATGTTCGAATCGTATGCCCAGGCCGGGCCGTTCGCTTTATTTTTTTGCCCAACGCTTCTCTTCTTATATGCTGGTTAAGTTGAACAAGTTTTGGGACTGCCACAAGACTGGCAACACCTTGTTGTTGCTGTTGTTGTTGCTGCTGTTGCTGTTGCTGTTGCTGCTGCTGGCTGGCTGGCTGTAAAGGTAGACAACTTCAACTTATTTTAATTGCAACAGCACCAAAACGGGCTGCCCAACAATGGCTATGGCTATGGCTATGGCTTCAAGAAAAGTTATAATTATGGCCACATCGTGCAAATTGCCAACGGAGCCACCACCAGCAGCAGCAACAGCAGCAGCAGTTACCGTTGATGTTGCCATTGGCTGGCTGCCGGTGTGGCTGGTGTCTTCTCGGACAAGGGTCTGCCGCCACTTTGGCCATGTTATGCATGAGGTGACAATGCGCACATCGCCACACACACACTACCACACACTAGCAACATTTTCCATTCACAATTGCAGCAATAATTGTGAAGACATGAGCAACCACAGCAGCAGCAACCAGCAGCAGTAAACCACTGCAAGATGTCCCAAGGAAGTGGGCTGCAGCGGCAATCCAAGTCTTATTCAATCAAAATAAACCCCAAGCCAACAAAGTAGGTGTCTTAGCCACAGGAAAAGATAATTAAGCTGATCCTCGCTGTTGCAGCTTAAGTTAACTGAAAGTGAAGCTAATTGAAGGAACAAGTCGGATGGGCATAGAGAAGTTGGATAGGAGCATTTAGTTGTGATGGCTTATGGATGCTTAAACTAAGTTACTTAGAGCTTAAGCAGGCAGAAAACTATTGGAGGATGGAAACTAAAGAACACTCCTAGCTTCTACCTCCTATCTTCTACCTTCTACATTCCTAACTATTTCTTTGGTTATTCTTTTGGTACATGAATAGCCATCAGAACTTTGAATAGCTTTCAGAATCTATTTCAGAGCTATAGTAGCAGAAAGAAACATAGAAGCACAGATCACTATAGCAACATATAGTATAAAGTATCGTCTCGTTTTGTATGTTAATTCAGCTCAAGAATATATGTATATTCCCCATTCGATAACTCTTCCTTCACAGCAGACTTCTTTGTATTATAATTCATTCATTTAAATTCCCTTTCCGCTCAAACTTGTTCACAAATCACATCCATAGTTGCTCCAAAATGCAGACCTATTCCGAGAACACTATTCGTTGCCAACTCTTTGACTCATTCAAAGGCGGATCAAAGCGAATTGATTAGCTTCAATTAAAGCATCTGAACTTGGTCAGCAATTCGCATTGGTAGTAGCTCTGATTCATGGTGCGAGTCTATCTCTATGTGCGAATTCAGTTCCAAGAAATGTGGGCTTCAATCAGGGCAAGGCTTGCCTTGAGTTTAATTATCGATAAGTCCCCCCGTGAACTAAATGCCAAACTATGTTGTAATAGTGCTACAAAATTAAAAGAAATAATTGGATACGCCAAGAGTGATTCAATGTTGGAGGGGGGGTATGAGATGAGGCAGAGTTGCAGAATGAGTAGAAGGAATTATATGCGAACCTTTGGCATTGAAAGGTATCAATTAACGATATCTGTGGCAAGTATTCTCTTAGCTTTTTGAGTTCTTTATAGAGAATCCATTCTATAACCCCTGCCAGCATCTCTGTTACAAGTGAATGACTGATTAAAAGCACTTTTTGCATTGAAATATCATTCACATGTAGGATGACTTCAAAGTACCAACTGGTGGGCGATTGAATGACTGACTGATTGAATGAGTGACGTGCCAATCATTGGCATCCAACTCTCAGTTGTGCTCCATTGTCTTGGCCAGCTGGGGGTTGGCTTGGAAAGGCCATGTCGGTGTGGAGCACTCAAAGGAGTGCTGTCTGGTGGGGTGTGGCATGCAATTTGTATTGAAATTTGGCAATTCATTTCAGTTGGCCCCGGCCAAACAAACTGCATGTCTTTGTGCAGCAGCAGCAGCAGAAGAAAGATGGAAAGATTGGCGCATGCGTGGAGTGTCGGCATCGACTTCAGTTTCGTCTTCGACTTCGACTTCAGTTTCGACTTCGAATCTGGCTTCGACTTAAACTTCAGTCTTCAGGCCATTGACGTTGTCGAGAGGCAGTGAAGCGGCAATCACTGAAGACGGTAACGGCAGTGGCAGTGGCAGTAGCAGCATCGGTAATAACAATAAAACAGCAGCCGCTTTGGCCAAGAAATAGCAACAATACGAGTATAAGCTAGCTAGCAGCCATATAGCCATGAAATGTAAAGTACAAATAAATTTTGCATTGTTAAGTGTGGAATGCTTTGCGATGCGTCGTCAAAGGTTTGTTGACTCTCCTTCCTCCTACCCTCCTTTTTGCCCATTTGGGGGGCTTTTTTTGTGCATAGTTGACCTTTCCGAAAAAAAGAGAGATCGCTGTGCTGTGCCGTGGCGCAGCCTCTCTGCTGTGACCTTTCGCATAAAAATTGTATGCATAAAAAGCCACTTCATTGCCACGCCTCGCCTCAGCTCGACTTGGCCACATTTCATGCATATTAGCCGACTAATGCGGCCAGCAAACTGATTGACTGAATGACTGACTGACTGTCGCTCAATGGCCACACACCAGATTCAACCAGACCAGACCTAAAACAGACCAGACATCAGATCGGAGCAGCAGCAGCAATAACTGGCAGTGCTGGCCAAGGTTAACACTCTGCTGCAGTCCGAATTCCAATGTACATACATATATGTGTATCGGCTGCTGGATGTATCTGTATCTGTAACTGAAAGTGATACGCGGGAGGTGTCGTTTCCCATAATAGTCCAATAAGTGGAGACCGACAGATGGGCAATCTAAGTACACTACAGAGGACGGCAGGAACTCAAATAGAAGATGGAATTCCGCTCAAAATTATTTAGCATTTAGGAAACTATATGGCGGAAAGAAACTAGACTTTCGCGGTGTAGAGAATCTACCAAATAAATAAAAGGTTTTCATGTCCAAAGATCTCCAAAGATTTCTTCAGCTTACTGCTACTCAATCTCAATATTATTGCACGATTATAGCATTCAAAAAATTATGAAAATTATCTCAAAGATATAAGCTTGAGTTAAGATGCAATAAGCCCTAGGTTTCCCCTAGGTTCCCTAGGCTTTCCGAGATTTTTAATGCAAGAATTTAACCCATAAGCGTGCAGCTGGCAATGGAAACATTTCCTTAGTTAAAGTAATAGAATTGTATATAAAATTGTAGAAATATTCTAAAATTATTTCAAACTTTAAGTAACAGAAAGCACAACAATTATAGTAGGAAATTCTTACTCGTTCCTTTGCTTTATACATATATCTTTATATATGCTTTATAACTAGCAATCGCCTAATATTTGTTCAATCAATTAAAAGTAAGAGTTGTTCCTACAGTTTCCAGCCTCTCTCTGTATTCTTTCTATAGATTTCCCCAATTTTGCATTTCCTAAATAATTCTTAAATAATTGTAATCAATTTTAAAAAATATTTAAGTACATTTTTGTATCAATTTCATTTCCGACCCAAAATTATCTGATTATGATTATGATTATTCAGTGTTGTGTATCTGCCTGTAAATATCTTACATAATTCGTGGCTGACCCTGAGCCGGTTGAATGTTGGTAGTAAAATGAGTAAAAAATTTCACTTTTAAATATGTGAATGCGAGTGAGTGAATGAGTGAGTGAGTGAGTTTTGAATACTTACATTTTGAGCAGCATTTTGGTGGCTCCTTTTGGCGGTTCACTTTTGTTGCTGGTTTGCTTGCTTGCTGCTTTGCTGGGTTGCTCTCCTTGTTGTTTGGCTGTTTGCTGGCTGCCGTTCAATGTTGTTGTTGTTGTTGTTCAATCAACTTGTTTTTTAACATAAATTTTATTGACACTTTTGAAAGTCAACAGCTTTTTTTTTGGGCTACAGCTTCAAAACGAAAATAAAAAATAGATTGTTGGGAAAATAAATAACAAAAACAAACCAAAAACAAACAAAAAAAAAACAGTAACAAAAACAAAAAAAAGAGGGACAAAGATAGACAGAAAATTGAATTGACAGTAAATTGATTTTCGAAAAAAAGATTTGTTTAATAATTGTTATTGCACTTTTTTTTGGATATTGTTTAAAATATATATTGGCCACACTTCTTCTTCGTATAATTGGTTGTTGGTTGGTTGTTTTGTTGCTGTTGTTTGTTGCTATTGCTGCTTGTAAATGTGGTTCACTTTTGGTCATTTTTTTTTTTGAGTTGCACTTTCACTTTTCACTTTTTTATTACACGTTGGGTGGGGGGTGTTGGAGTGGGTTTCGGCGGCTCTATTTCTGGCCTCTTTTGTAGCTATTTCTTTTTTCTTTGACAGGCGCCTATTCGATCTGTCTAAATATCCCTGTGTGGGTGTATAACTCTATATGCGTGGGCGTGCTTACATGTGTATGTGTGTCTGTGTGTGACTTATTTTAACACTTTAAAAAAAACTTTAAAAAAAATTTGGAGTTAAAAAAAAAATTAAATTTTTGTCGTTGCACTTTTTTGCCGGTTCCTCGACTGACAGGCCTGAACCGCATGGACCTCTGTCTTTATATGACTACAGCACACACACACAGGCACAGATACAGATGCAGTTACACCCACAGTTACAGTTACAGTTACAGTTTTTGTATACAGTTGCAGTTTGGGCTACAGCTGCAGTAGGATATGATGCTGGTGGGGCTACCATGGAACTGGAAGTGTAGCCTCTTGGTCGATCGTCTTCGATGGGGTGTGAGTGCTCCGGGTCTGGTCACCAGTCTCCAGTCTCAGTCTCAATCTCAATCTCGATCTCGGTCTCCGCTTCGGTCTTGTTGGGATCTTGTTGGGAGAGGAGCAGTCACTTTCGATTTCGCTGCCAGCTGAACGTGAAATGGCAAAATAATGAACGCCTCAACCATTGAAAACCGTTCGCTGCCCGCCGCCGTCGTCGTCGATGCCAGCCTCGACTGCGCTGCGCTGCTCTGCGCCGCTGCGACTTCGGGTGACTGCTGACTGCTGCTTCGATTCGACCGGGCTTCGGGGGACTGACTGCCTGCGCTTCGTGCTCTTGCTGCCAGTACGACCCGACCGACCGCGGCCGGGCTTCGTAAGGCTGCCAGTACGACCCGGCTTCGTGCTCATGGGTCTGCCAGTACGACCCGGCTTCGTGCTCGCTCTGCCAGTACGACCCGGCTTCGTGCTCGTGGGTCTGCCAGCACGACCCGACCGACTGCGCTTTGTGCTCGGACCGCAGCAGCAGCGACAGCAGAGAACAGAGCCGAGGCTATAGATCGATCGATCGGTTGATCGTTTGCTCGATCCATCGATCGATCGATCGACTAGTTGCAGGAGTATAGTTTGCTTATGGCCGTGTTAACACTAAATCATTCACACCTGCTCCGTGGCTCGTTTCAATGGCGTTGCCAACGAGGAAGTTCACCTTAAAGCTACGAGAAAAAAAAGTGTGAAATCAAAAAAAAAACTGCACTAGTTTCGGTTTTTGGGACTGGCCCGGGCAAAACCCATCCACATCGACTGCGACATTCACTTGCATCTGGTGGGGGGGGGAGGGAGTGCGGGATACCCATCTCGTTCGCACTCTCCATGAGCAGCAGCTCTGGCTCCGGCTCTGACTGTGGCCGCTTCTCTGCTGATCTCCTCTTGGCTATTTCATAAGACCAAAAAAACTGGTCTTGTCAGCTGGTCTCAAGGCCGTTCGTCGACGTCGCAGTTGCCGTCGTCTTTTGTTGATTAACCGCATTACACATACGCAGCGTTCGCCGCTTCGATCGTTTTGGCCGCCTCAACTGCAATTAGCAGGGCACACAACATACCCTTCCCTTTCCCTACCCTCCGCTGCTCTTACTGCTGCTGCTGTTGCTGCTGCTGCGGATGTAGATATTACGAGTATTATCCAATCTGTGAGCTTATTGATTAACCGTTGCTCATTTGCTTATTTATGCAATTCAGCCCTCCCCCCCCTTCCACCCTGTGTTTGTATGTATGTGTTGGGCGCTGGTCCCCACTCAATCCGCTTTCAGATCGCTCATTCAACAGGCGACTCCACCCCACCCCAGCCGGGGGTTTGGCCCGTGTCCAAGTGACACCTTTTCGTACACTATACCCTCCAAGGAGATTTCAATTAAATGTTTATCTATCTATTTGCAATATAAAATATGCGTAGATTCATTGGGTGTGGATTCAGACAGGGCTATGATCGGATGGGCATATTTCTGTGAAGGGTTTGATGGCCATTTCACTGATGGTATTTATAGCCACCAGTTTGAAGCGTTCCCTTGACTTATAATTGGTATGCTGGGGATATGCTCACCTATCCATTTCCATTATCTATTTCCACTATTTTCATTCTAGCTCTCATAGTACAGGATATCTGCTAGTCGTAGTACATTTTGTACTGCTTCAATCTCGTTGTGGTTTCGGGGTATAATATTTTTCCCTCATTCTTGGTCTCAGCAGCTCTGGTTACGTCTTTTACTTCCAACTGTCCAGCTACCCCTATCCATTTCTTCTCTTTTTTTCTGTTTATTCGCTTCTATTTTTTTAGGCCACTTCTTGCTTTAGTTTTTTATTTTATCGCTGTGCGATTGAGTGATCGTTTTTCTAATTAAAATTGATCGATAAACTGGAACGCTGTGAATTTTACTCATAATTTTATTTCCCTGTCTTGTGGGAATCTCTGTTTGCCTCTGATGCGAGAGTGCAGCGAACCGGGAAGCACCAGCAAGTAGTCCTTAATGGGAGGTCCCCTAATTATATAGGGACACAACACACCCCGCCCCCCTTTGGCACCCCTTAGCTCTCCAGCAGGCGCAACTGCTGCCGGCTCGTCGCTCCTTAATGGTGCTGGCCTTGGGGATTTTTTGGGTAGCAGCTGCAGGAACTGATTGAATTTCAAGTGATCGTCGCCGAAGAGCCTCTTGATGGGGAATTTTTGAAGAGAAGAATTGTGCGGAGGGGAGAGAGTGCGGCATTGCAATGAGGTAAAAAGAATGAGTCAAGCGATGCCGAGGTCACGTTGATCAAGTTACCACAGCAAGTCCAAGCACATTGCTATGGATGCCACGAACTGAACATAAAAAATCCCCAGCTCCAAAATAAAAAACAAGTTAAGTAGAAGAAGGCTTCAGGGACTGAACATACAAATACCCTTGCAGATCTTTCACGTTTCTATCTTAAATTCATGATATAGTTTTTCAAACTATATGGAACTTATCTGAATTATGTGAGTCATATTTTTGTATCATTGTCATGGATTTGAATGTGTTCTTTGGGCTCAGAAATACCACTCAAAGATGAATCAGAGTATACCCATTGCAAGCGTATGAGGAAGCCTGAAGAGCAGAAGGCTAAGACACAGAGGTAGAGATAGGGAGAGGATAGTTGTAGTGGCAACTAGCATCAAGGGGAGCCATCCCAGGCCGCTCCGAGGTCAGGTGTTCAGAGTCGCCAGGACAGGACAGCCTCCGGAATGGAGAGGAGGGCGTAACGATCGAAGGACCGACGAAGGTCACAATACTTATTATTAACGTAATGATAATGATAAGCCCTTCACTAGCGAGCAATTTGGTAATTGCACAAGAGAGGGACAGAGAGAGAAAGAGAGGGAGAGAGCAAAGTCAGCAGCAGCACCAAGCAACAAAAGGCAGGAGGATTTGGAGGATCAGCGTGTGAATTGCCTGGATTGCTAGGGAACTGTCTTAGGGGACTCTTAGGAGAATCTTTAGAGTTGTGCATACACCTGCCAATCCTTACACACTTTCCCCTTTGATTGCTCCTCTATTTGAGCTACCTTTGGCCCGATCTTTAACCTGAACTTTGGATTGTCACCCTCCGTGTAACACCCTCCCCCCCTAAGGCACCCCTTAGCCAACTATTTTGGTCACAACCTGTTCGATTGCGAGTGCGAAAGTTCGAATCAATTCAAAGTGAATGACTTGACATTCAAATTGACATTTCATGAGCTGAAAATAAATACAAAAGCAGGAGAGAAAACAAAAAAGAAAGAAAGAAAACTACAAGTACGAGTAAGAGCAAGGGGAGTATATACAAGTATATCAAAAGGAACTCAATATACAGACATTGGAGGTACCTCTACCTCTACCTACCTCCTACCTTACCTCGTACCAACTCTTTTATGTATTGTAAAAAAAAATCATAAAATTGGTAATAAAAACAAACACACAGCACAAGCAGCCAAGAAAAAAAGCGTTAAAAAACAACAACTGTTATTCAACATGTCGAGTGCTCTGGCCTACCCTGGTCTGCTCTGGCTCTTGGCCTGGCTCTGTCTCTGTCTCTGGCTTCATATCTGCATATAGATGTGCGCTGAGCAAACAGGAGTGGCCGATGCGGAATGTTAATGCGCTCCAATCGTATCGTTGGCGTTGACTCTGTGGGCTCCAAGAGGGGCTACACACAGCAGACACTCAGCACGTAGGCTGGGTGTCTCTGCTCTCCCTTAGTGTGACTCTCTCTCTCTTTGTACCCTACCCTCCCCCTTTGCAGAGCTCCTTCCTGAGTGCGTTACGTGAGCTTTTGGGCATAGGGTTGACCGGGTACTGGAGTGGAATGCCCTGGTAAGTATAGGGGGATCTCAAGAAGGGAATCCGAAAAAAAACTGGACAACAGCCAAAAGAATTAGGCACACCTTCACAACTCTCCATTACCACCAACTCTTTTACTCTCCACCACCCTCTCTCTCACTCCTTCTCACTCCATCGCTCTCCCTATCTCCATCTCTCTCTCCCTCTTTCTTCTTCTTGCTATCTCTGTCTTGCTTGCAGACATTTTAAAGTCACTCCCTGGGCGCATGTTTGAGTCAAGTAAAATTTATAACTGTCAATTATTATGCAAGAGTTGTATGTATGTGTGTGTAGGGGAAAGGGGGTAGCGGGTAAGACTGCGACTCCTCTCGCCAAGGCAGTCAGGCAATCAGGAAATACCCGAATACCCAAATACCACACCATGCGTACTACGTACCGAAAGCCAAAGCCAAAGCTATAAACACTTCTCGGCAGGCAGGCAGGCACCTCCTTTCCGCCACCACCACAGCTACCCCTCGCCAGAGCTCCCCTCGCCACCGCTACTCCCCTCACCAACGCTCAAACCACTCGCATAATCGGAGCACGTCTCTACAGCACCACCAGTACACTCCACTCCACTCCACCATGCACCACCAGCAACACTCCTCCCAAAGCAGAGGAACTCTGGCAAGAAGTTAGTTTTTTTTTTACCGCTTTTGTGGTTAAATATTTTTAATGCTTTTTTTTGTCACTCATTGTTTGATGGGCTGTGTAGGCCTCCCTCCGCCTCGCTTCTTCCCAACCGAATGTGCCGGGGTTTGGTTCTGAGGGAGTGTCCCCATCTACAGCTCCCCCTGCCTTCTGCCCACAGTCCAGACCACAACTTCAGGTTCAATGTACGTCAATTGTTGTGGCCTCAAGAACGCCTCCAATATGTTGGCGATGACAAGAGGCCCTCCTCCTCATCATCATCATCACGATCAGCATTACTTCAATGATGGCTCTTTCCACGTAGGCTGCAATTAAACGAAATGATTCACATGGATTCACATTTTTTGTTGTACTTTTGAGAACTTTGAACACAGGCCCCGCAGATCGAGCCGGCGGCGTGACCTTCCATCAATTTCCGGCTTTAATAAACCGTTTTTTTATATTTTTTTTTTAGTGGTTCTCCAACGATCGAATCGATCGGTCGGTGCATGCATAATCAAGTCGACAAATTCCCCCAAGCACGACACAAGTCACAAGTAGCAACCAGTCGCCCCACTAGAGACTACAGAGTACAGACTACAGAGACAGACTTGAGCTTGGAGTGCAGCTAGAGCCATGTGGCCGATCGATTTGTCGTTTAGTGGGTGGAGCGGCAGGCAGTGGGTGGGTGGGGGAGCACAATTGGATATGGCTTTGGAATGTAAGAGTAGGAATAGATGTAGATGCAGATAGAGAATGAGCAGAGATGTAGCATATAGATTAAGCAGAGATACAGGTACAGACTGAGCAGAGATATAGATATAGACTGAGCAGAGATATAGATACAGATTGAGCAGAGATCTATATATGTATAGTCTACGTATAGATCAATAATGATACCTAGAAGATACCAAGAAGATACCTAAGATGAAGAACAGCAATGAGCAGCAGTTCATTTCAAAAGAACCAAAGTTGCGCCTACCTTTCCCTACCTACTTTATCAGGCGAATGGATAATACATGATACCTGGTTTGATAGTTCACTGTTTTCCCAGAACTTCAAGGCAGGCATCCAAAAGATTCTGTCTAACTTAGATACACTTTCTTTAGCTTCTCTGACCCCCCCTTTTTGCAGTGTTTGTTGCTTAGGTTAGCTCTGTTCTGCATGTACAGTCGCAGCTTAGAAGCTATCAGCTGCCATAATAAAGTACTCTTTTTGCTAATCCAATTCTAATAATAATATAAGTTGATATATATTCTATAGTATATCCATCAATTTCTAACTCTCTACACATCAAAAAGGATTCATCTTTCAGTTTACTTATTCTAGAGACTCTCTTGCAGTAAAACCTCTCTCTAAGTGCCTCTAAATGAAGTCTGAAGTCGCAGTTCCAACCCCGTCTGACCCTGCCCATGGCTGTCTTTGCATCCATCCATCCATATATCAATCAATCAATCAAAGCGCCATTGAAATTATGCAGCTTCGTGGCATGGCATGGCCCCTGCACCCAGTCCAAAATAAATACCGAATTCCCATTTTGATGATTAAATTATGATCAAGTTTCTTCGTAGTAGTTGTTAAGTTTTAATATTATTATTTTCGGTATATTTTCTTAATTTTTTATTTTTGTAATAATTTTTTGACCCACTTTGATTGGTTTTGCATACACTACAAGGGGGTATATTGATTTCACACTGATGTGTAGCACACCCAAAAAGGAAGACCATAGAGTTCCCAGTAGAGTTCCCAGTAGAGTCCCCCCAGTAGACTACTGTTTGCTAATCAATCTCTCATTTGTGTAGCCTGCTGGCAGTTCTTGATCTATGATATATATAGTACCTATATATACATATATAGCTTAATGGCAATCGATTGATCTGCTTAGTGTATCTGAGACTGCGCCCTTGCTGCCGCAACCTTTTCTTGCCTGGTTTGTCTTGATTTGGGGTTTGGTTTTTTGAGTTTTTGGGTGTTGTTACGCGCGGCTTTTATTTTTTATTACGAAAATTTGTTTAATTTTAAACTGTTTAACTTGAAATTGAGTCACGCAGAGGCAAAGGCAGTGAGGCAGGCAGGCAGAGTGGCAGTGGCAGAGGCAGAGATATGTAGAGGCAGATGGAGGCTGAGCGGCAGATGGAGGCTGGTGTCTGCTGGGCTGAGGGGAGATCTGCTGCTGCTGCGGCTCAGTCGAAAAGTTACATAAATTGGCATTAAAACGATGCAGAGAAGAGGCACCCCGAGGGTGACAGGGAACAAACGGGGTGAGGGGAGATGGCGATGGCGAGGGTTTAAGCCAAAAAACCTGAAGCCAACGCCGAGACGAAACAACCATTTGGCATTTGCATACAAGTGTGTGTATCTGTATCTGTATTTGTCCCTGTATATATGTAGCTGTAGCTGCATCCCTGTGTGTGTGTGTTAGTGTGTGTCGGCGATCAGGTGAACAGCAACCTGAACTGCAGTGACAGACAGACAGACGGACAGACAGACAGAGTCAGACCCAAACAGACAGCAAAACTGTACTCGTAAAAGGTGAACAACATTTTTTCAGCTCCCTCTCTACCTCCACCTCTCCCTCTCTCTCTCTCTGTCTCTCTCTCTCTGCCATCTTCCATTCACTATTCCTCTCACCTCTCACTACATAGCTGTGTCCCCCGTGTCACCCTCCCTGCCTCGTATTGGCCATGTTATCGCCCTGCCTTTGCCTTACCTTTCTTTTGGCTTTTTAACACTTTGACATTATGGCCTCAGCTTCAGCTTCAGCGTCAGCAATGACGATCATCATTGATCATCTAACACACTCGTATATGGATATAGCACCCCTCTCTCATCGCCTGGCATAACTCTTGGAAATTGAAATCGAAACCGAACATTTTGTTGTTGGATTCATCGTGTGGACAACTTCATTAAATATTTTTGCTATTTTGCATTGGGCAACAACACTCTCGGCAGCGATGATCAGTGATCGTCTCAGTGATCAGTTGGTCTATTTTTTATGATCTCTGTTAATGGCCGGCAAATGCTAAGGCGCTCAAGGCCAAGACCCCGTTGCCCGATGCTCTGATCATATGCTAACTAACTAGTTGAACTAGATTCAAACGATGACATGATCCGGTCTGCGTTGACTTTTCTTCTCTTCTGTGAGGATCGGTGATCATTCGATGGCTCAGACGGAGCTCTCCAAGGGGGTACATAGAATCAATGTCTCTGGTGAGTAAGCTACTGCTATCAACGATCAGCGATCAGTGGTCTGTGATCGTGATCAGGTTCGTGATCTACTTGTCAACACCTACGCAACATGGCTCGATCGGCTTTTGGATTTTATATTTTTCTTTTTCTTTATTTTTTTTTCAGCAGTTCCGGTTCGGTTTCGCTTGGGTTAAGTGGTCGAGCCAAAAGCGATCAACGATCAACGATCCACGGTCCACTATCCACTATCCAGTGGATCCAGTTATGCATTTGGCATGCGGAGCACACTGATAACTAATTATGCGGGGCTCCAAGACGAAGACGAAGAAGGCATTGCCTATAGCGATTCATTCGATTGCTGACGTAAGTCCAAAATGAAGGGCACTAAATCAGTTTTGGCCATGTCTGTCTGTCCAATCTTTATAGTTGTGTGTGAGCTGCATGACAGTGAGACAGAGATAGAGAGCGCAGGAGAGAGAGAGAGAGAGCGGTAGAGAGAGAGCGTTGATCGTGAAAGAAAGTGCATGGCTATGGCCACATCTAATTGCGATGAAAGTGGAAAGATGAGCCAGCCACATCGAATTGACATCAATTAGGGATAACCCATACATAACATAAGTGAAAGATAACTGCACTGCGACTCAACTATACATAGATGATCAGTAGTCATAATCGATCGACGATTAACGATTAACGATTAACGATCACTGATCATTTGGCAAGCAGAAACCACCGTTTCTGGTTTCCTACTCCCGTTTCGTATGATGTCTTCATTTCCCGCCAAAGATATCTCCGGTGGGAATGTCAGCGATGGCATAGCTCGGAATCATTTGGAATCAAAGATCATTGATCACTGAAACCAGATCGAGTCCACACCAAAAAAGGTGGGGGAAGTGCCCCACTCATCCTCAGACAGAGAGACAGCGAGTGAATGATGATTTTTCCTGACACAATTAGCCTTGATCGAGGTTGTAGCTCTGTCTCTAGCTGATCTTGCCACTGTCAACTTGCCACTCTTGCTACTGTTTGTGAATGATAATGTCAATGTTGCTATTGTTGATTGGAAAACTTGTCCCCCCGAAACAACGACAGGCAAACAACCAAACAAACAACATCCCGCTAAACAACAAACAACAAAACAATGCGACGACTTTCATTATTTGTTCGAACGATTGAACAATCGCTTGCCAAAGTCTCTTCTCTTTTTCTTTTTCTTTTAGTTTGTATTTGTGTGTTTTCTTTTGGAAATTGGCAACATCCCCAAACAAATGATCGAATCGTACAGATCGTAGCAATAACAATGGACAATGAATGCATACAAGTGGATGTATATATATTTCGATAATTGCATGCAAGTGTTATGTGTACTTGTGTGTACTCCACTGCCAAAGGCCAATCGTTTTTCACTGAATGAAAGCAATATCCATACCCGATCTGCGAGTATTCATATGTACATCTAAAGTCTCCAAAATGATTCGCTGATATGAGTTGAATGATCTTGCATCTGCATTGTAATTATGTAGCTACATTTATTTGCTTTTAAAAGATAGTTAGAGGCTATGATTGAAAGGCAATTATCTACAGTCTATATTATGAGAAGAAATGATGGTAACAATTTCAAATAAATATTGGAATATATATACCATTCTTTCTTACAATTCTCAATCAAATCAGAATAGATCTGAGTTATCATAATAAGTTCTTTAGTGCTCAAACTTATATATGAGAATTGGTATGATAATTATGGTAATAATGAATAGAATTTCCTATTTTGTAAGTAACCAAAGCATATGTGAGTGGCATAAGTCATTGATGTCTAGGTCTCTTTAGGTCTGCTTTATAATTATAATTATTTTCTTAGCAACTCTTTATGAGACATTCAAAAGGGACACTTATTATTTCCTAGATTCCCTAGATCTCCAGTGTCTCAGATGTATTCTTTCTATGTTTCTATGCAGCTTCTAATATTTGTCTGGCGCTACTTCGATTGTAGTTTTGGCCAACCTCTGAGCAAACAACACAATAAGCACTGGGTCAAACACGGTCATAATTAATAATTTGTGGGGACACCACTTGGGCACATTGATCCCCATTTCACTTGCCGAACAAACCGTAATAATACAATAAAAAATATTCAAATCAATCAAATAAAATTATAAAACCAACACGTATCGAAGGGAGAAAGAATATAATACCTGAAATGAATGCGAAAATACACAAACCGAAACACTCGAACAAAAAATTGTAAATGAAATTGAAAAGCAAACACAAATATTGTGCTTAAATAATAATAAAATCGAATGTGAAGCGAAGAAAAGGAGAATATAGGAGACAGGAAATTAAAATCCGAAATTTATAGGGAACCACATTAAAACATATTAAAAAAAAATATCAAAGAAAATAATATTGATAATCGTATGTAAAAACACCGAACTAAATAGTTTTGAACACAAAAATATTTCCTTAAATTTGGAAGCACTGACAAATTTTTAATAAATTTTTAATAAATTTTTTATAAATTTTTAATCATAAACAAATCGAAGACAAAAACTTCAAATAAAAATCGGCAAATAACAACCGCGACAAAGAATACCCAACAATTTCATCACAATTTTCGTAATGTCAGGTTTTTGTTTATAATTTGTGGTTATCCTTGGACTTGTGTACTTTCATCCATTGACTGAGAACCACTGCACCACTCGTTGATACTCCCCCTTTGCGGAATCACGCACCGTTTTTGAACGCGTCCAATTACCTTCACAGACTTTCCGTTAGTGTTTCGATTTTCGAAAAAGTCACCAAAGAAAAGTCCCAAACATACAGAAAAAAACAAATAAAAATACAAATAGGAAACATAAAAGAAGGAGAAGAAGGTGGTGAAGTTGGTGCGGCAAGGGGGCAAAGCTACACCTGGAATGGGTGGGGGGGAATTGTCTTTGTCTTTGTCTCTATTTGTGTGTGTCTGTGTGTGTGTACACTTTCCAAAGGTTTGATGACTTTAACAGGATGTTTGAAGGGCATAAAAGTGACTTATAAAATATGAAATCTCGTATCTAAGTTTTAAAGGGTATTTATTGGTTAATGAAGATATTTTAACCAATCATTGGAAGACCATAGATGCTCGTCTTGGCATTGAAGTGTATACAAATATTCGACCTTTGTTGCCATTGTTTTGTGTCTCTCCCGTCTCTCTTCTTGTGTGTGTTGGTGCGTGGGTGCAGTGTGGCATGCAATGACACTCACGGTGAGTGGAAGACGGTGGAGGGGCAGGGGCACTTGAATAACTGTTGCACAGCTGTTTGTCGTTGTATGTACTTGGCGACCAGAATGCCTGATGTTGCAATTTATGCAGTTGTTGCAGCCATACCAATTCCAATACATGCACGCTGCTGTCAGTGGCCTGATGATAGTAGAATACTCCATGAAGAGAGCGTATCAGGATGAGGATTGGCTCCATGAGTCATTAATCGATCAGGATAAGGATTGGCCCCATGAGTCATATATCAATCAGGATGAGGATTGGCCCCATGAGTCATGAATCGATCGATGCGAAAAGAGAATGTGATATATAAGGAGTGCCAGGCTGGTTGGCTGGCTGTGGAAGGGAGACTGGGGACACAGGAAACCCATTCAATACCCACTCCGATCCCCAAAAGAAGTTCAAAGTTTCCCATGTGCAGCGATTTGTACATATGTATTTATGTATGTATGTGACATATCAATTTACATGCTAACAGACGCGTCTTACATTGCTCTGCACTGTAAAATAGTTAACAGCATTTGCTGCGATCGCTGTTACGCCCACACACTGTTAAGCAACATTGAGCTTTGCAAAGCGCACGCTAGATGGCGTCACTGTACAAACTTTGATTGCCGCATTGGCTAAAGGTTTCGAACTTGACTGAAAGCACAAAAAGATACTAAGCCTCGCTTTGGACTTAAGTTCGATTTGAGTATAACAATCGATATCAACCCAGCGTATGAGTGTTGGCTAAGTCTGCATTTGTGAGAGTTTAAAATTGGCGCCTGAATAAGGTGAGTGTTGGAACATGGCAGCATAATGCAAACACATACATATATATCTATCTGTGTATGTGCGAGTCTTCACTTTCCTTTTCTCTGCCTTTCGCTTCAACCCATCTTCTCTTCTGTGTCATTCCCTTAATGATTCTAATCTGGTGAAAGGTAAAGATATATCTATATAAAACCACGCTCTGCTTCTCATATGAAGCTCTCACTTTGCGGCATATAATTCATAAATTTCCCCAGTCCTGGCCCGATTCAACTTTATCGCTGTATCTTTCCATCTTTGTAGCTGCGTTCATTAATTTCTGCCACAATTATTATTTATATTTTTGGTTTATTTTCTTTTGCACCCGACGATTGCGAAAAGGATGCCGTGGGGTGGGGCACGATTATGATTATGCCACACACACACACACACGCATTTCACCGCATTAATTGCAGTTGCAGTTGCAGTTTCGATTGCAGTTTGATTCCTGTTCGATGGAATTTCCCCTGGCCCCAGCCACGTCCCGGGAATGGCATGGAAATGTTTTCACTTCCCCTCAGAGCAGAGCCACAGAGCGGCCCACGCCCACTCGCCATCGGGCGACTTTTCTGCCAATTTGCTGTGGCCCCAACTTTGAGCCTAATATCTTATGCAGACTCATAAATCTCTGGCCTGAAGCCTAGGGCAGGACTGAGAGACATAAATATATGCATGTGAGCCATTGGTCATGGCCCATGGGAACACCGCAATGGCTCACACCTCAAGCCCCCAGTGCCAGCCCCAGCCCCAGTCCCAGTCCCAGTGCAAGTCCAAGAGGAAATCTTTTCGTTTCTTGAGATGCCAAAATGAAGAAAAAACGTCAAGTGAAGCCAAAACAGAAAAGAAAACTATCTTTTTAATGACAGGCCAAATGTGGCACGGGAATGGGAATGCGAATGCGAATGGGGTGTGTATGGGGTTGGTGCGGGGGGTTAGAGGCGCAAAAGACATTTGCGAGGCCTGGAGCAGGAAGTCGCTGCGAGTCGCAACTCGAACATCGACATCGGCGACAACTGCGAAGAGTGCGTAATTGCTTTTTAAGCCTGATTTGAGGCACGCCCTGGCCTCACTTATGTACACCCCGCACTCTCCAAACTCCTATCTGCCATTAGCCAAACCCCCCCTCCCTCCCTGTTACCGTTCCCGTGGAAAATGCCCCACTATTAGCGCCCCAAAAGCTGGGCTGAGCCGGCGGCGCTGTGGCGGAAGAGACTGACTTTGTCATGTCGTCGGGAAAGTATCTCAGAGACAAACATCGCTAGACACCAGACCGCCCACATACATACACGTATAAGCTGGAGGTTGAGATACTCTTACAAACACACACAGAGAGGAATATAAAGTCTAAGCTTAAGGTACGACGAAGCCTTAGAAGAATGAAGGGACAGAGCACTCAGTTAGATGTAGGAATTCCTGGCCAAGACAGTCGTAACTACACTAAGAGTTTATGTAGCTATATTTAAGGCTAAGAAAATGATGTTTCAGCTATTCAAAACTGCCTTTAGCTGATCTGCTTTTGATGTGGCTCTCAGCTACGAATGGAGCATGGCCCCCAGGTCATGCGAGTGGAGGTAAATGCGAGCTGATAGTAGTGGAAGAAGTAGTTTTAGTGGCGCCACAACTAGTCCAAGTTCGCTGCTCATCTAGAGTGTGTAATCGGTGTGAAAACTGCCAGCTGATAGCTGCCAGCTGAAGATGATTTCGCGGCCCCAAACTTGAGTATAAATATAGTGACGGCTCTATGGCTACGACTTCATATTTTGGCTAGCTGGCTAACCAATTAATGACTCTTCTGCCAGCACTTGTCGTTGGCCAATCAATTAGCTACTCACTGGCTTGTTATGGCCATCGATTCGGGCCCAGATCTTGTGCAAAAAGCTTGGCCAACAACCTGACAGGCCTGTTAACTTGTCCCTTTTGGCGGTTTTTTTCAGTGTGAGCAAAAGGGAGTGAGCAAAATTATTCAGATTCGGAGGGGAATGCCAAAGGCTGCCTGGGGGCCTAGTAGGTATTGGGCAAGTTTGAGGGCGAAACATTTGGTTTTGAGAAAGAGAAATATTTGCCAATAGAATATTAAAATATGCGCAGAAGGGAGAAAATAGGAGTACAAAACCAGAGGATACAAATCAAATAATGATTGCCGCCTGCTATGTACGCCAAGAAACCAGTAACAATCATATGTAATATAACGATATTTCTCACAATTACACAATAATAGCCACCATATAATATCTATTAATTTAAAACCCATCCATAGATTCAGAAAAAGAAGAAAAAAAGAAAAACAAAAAGTTTGATTTGTGCGTCGGCCGGGAATCGAACCCGGATCAACTGCTTGGAAGGCAACTATGCTGACCATTACACCACCGACGCCTCCTGGAAGCTATCGTTAATGTATTCTAAATAAGTTCACTGATAGAAGATCCTGTACAAGATATTCTATAGGTAGTGGTAGGTAAGAAGGGTCAAGCTCCACCCAACACGCGACTCATTGTTTCTGCAGGGAGAGAGCATAGTTCCAGGAAGACGTCTGATGGAGTTTTAAGCTTAGTAATACTTTAAGCTTAACTATATGTGGCACTCATCTAATTGTGAACAGATGTATTATGTTTGTTAATCGTTTGATCATGCAACAAGCAATTAAATGAGTGGCTTATACCAAAGCAGCTGCCTTTCTAATTAATCAGCCTAAGTAATGTTTTTGGGATATTTCGAAACAAAAACATGTGTTCTTGTAGAAACCGAAAGTTCTTAGGGGACTGCCACATATATTCGTCTGTTATAATGGTGCTCAGATCTGAATCTTAGTCAGCTGAATGCCGATACACCCGATATACTTTTATTCGAAAATTAATATAATTTTCTCGGTATAATTCAATAAATAATCTTTGAGTTTTTCCCTTCGAATACGCTAAGGTAATGTTTGATTTTTCCATTTCGTTTTGCCCTTCTCTTCCTGCTTTCATATCCCCCCACCCCTTCCCCTTCGCACCTTCCCGAAAAATCATCCCATAACGGTTCCTTTTTTTTGCGGATACGTCACGTGCTGACCGCAGCGGATTAGAGCAGAGCAGAGCAGCGCAGAGCACCAATAACGGTAGCTGTCGTCGCGGCAGCAGTAGCCACAGAAAACAGTTGTACAACATTTACCGGTTTATGGGGCACAAGAAGAAACAGACGCGCAGTCGCAGCAGAAGCTGAGAGGCTGCCACAGCTGATCGAGTGAGTTGTGCCTCGCGGCCTCTGTTTCTGTCTCTGTATCCGCCAGCCTGCCTCTATTCCGTGCTTCATTCATGAATAGTACACAGCAAGGCGGCTTTGGCTCTCTTGGCGTCAGTTCTCTCTCTCTCTCTCTGTCTCTGCCGACGCGGTGCTGCGTCGCTGCTGCCTTAAAAGCTAACGTCAGCGCCTGCGCTCCGTTCAGACCGCGTTCGAAGCGAGCGCTAGACACGTCGCGTTTTTTTTGCAGCAGCAGCAGCCGCCATCGTCCGTCGACCGCTCGACGTTCGTACGTTATCGCCGGCCCCCCCTTCGCCCAATATCCCCAAACACCCCCCTCACTCGTAAGAGTTTTTTACTTTGTGTGTGTGTGAGTCTCTGTGTGTGTGTGTGTGTGTGGGTGTGTGTTTGAGGAGCGCGGAAATGGGAAGCTGCAGCCAAGTCCTGCGCGCGTTTTTTAGTGCAATTTGTATGCGCATTGAGCGGTTCCGCAGCGGTTTCCCAGCGGTTTCCTAGCGATTTCCTAGCGGTTCCGCAGCGGTTACCCAGCGGTTTCCTAGCGGTTACCCAGCGGTTATCCAGCGGTTACCCTGCGTTTTCTTAGCGGTTTTAAACGCGAGGCGCTATTTTGCAGCGTTTAGAATCTCCATTTGTTCCGCTTTCCTCCTCCAAGTTTCTTCCTTGTGTGCGTGTGATTTTTTTTTTTGTTTTGTTGGAGTGTTTTCTTCCCCCTCCGCGCATTTGAAGTCAAATTCGTGATTACGCGCCATTTCCGCATTTCAGGAACTGCCCAAAAAAAGAGAAAAAAGTGCTTGAAAATAAATATATATGAGAAATTAATACGAAATCCAAAGAAGAAGAGGAGGAGGAACAAAAACAACAATCAGCAGCAGCAAAAAAAAGAAACCAAAAAAAAAATCAAAGATAATTACTACGATAGATACAATGAGCAGCCAGCCAGCACTCGAAACTATAACGAAATGCAAATTAATTACTGTACAATTTAACAAATAACCGAATTGGAAAACAAATACGAATACGAATAGTCCGTGAATGTATTCCGAGTCGGATTTGAATTGGATTTGATTTGATTTTTGTGTGTGTGTGTGTTCCGCGCTAATAGTTTCCTGCACAGCGGCACTAACAATGGCCGAGGTGGCTGGCCATAACTAGAAAACTGGCCAAAATACAAAATTTGTTGCGAAAGTGCTGGCCTGCCTGGCCATTGCATGTGGCACTACTAGTGGCAGCAGGGAGGCAAGCAGCTGCTGCTCAAGTTGCTAGCTGCGGTTGCTGCTTAAACAAAATAAATTTTATTTTTATGACTTTTATGCGAAGCCGATAGGATGACAGCCATGCGAGCATACGAGCATACTACATACCTGTAGCTGCAATACCAAAAAAAAACAACAATAACAACAAAAGCAATGGCAACAAAAGCGCAACAACTGCAACACAAAAGCCAAAAGGATGGTGAATGTTAGAAAAGTGGATTGGAGCAACGAAGTGGGGGATACCCTAGAGCTACACCAGATCGTAGAAGCAGACTAAGAGTTCCATAAACCCCGCATTCCATTTCCTTTTCGGGCAAACCTCCAAGGAGTAAAGTTTGCTAGAAGAGTTTAAAGCATTTTGTTTGGCTATTTAGAATGTCCTGAAAAGCACGCCAAAGTATTAAAATAAATGCTCCAAAAGGGAAAGAAATTCCTTTGAAGTCTTCACTTCGAAGGCTGTGGGTTTGAGTCTACTATTTTCCAAATTTTCAATATACAATTTTGTATACGAACATTGAAGAATTCAGCATCTGCATCTAAGAATTTACAATCTACAATCTCGCACTGAAATATTTCAATCTGTCATATGTCCTTAAAGGCAAAAAATTATGTAGCAGGAATCCCCAATAGAATCTGTACTTTCCAATCTGCAAATCTCTATTCGAGAATCTAAATTTCAGATTACACTTTTGGTTTCCATTATGGATTATCAAGTCTTCCATAAGAGTCTCCAATGGGAGATTAGGATTCCATTCTAAAGTATTTTGAACTAAATGAATCAGAGCTAGTGCTTCGAGTGTATTCCATTCAAAGATTCTCCATCGAATTGTCCTCTAGTGAAGTCCCAAAGTCGAAGGATTTTTCCATACTCCCGGCTGGTAAGGGTATTCGCGCGATTTGCTGGAGTGCGTGACCCCAAACAGGAGGGGGCCTGCTGCACTGCAGGTACATGTGTGTGTGTGTGTATGTGTTTGTGGCACGACTTGCACTTGGACTCTACAGCGCCAAATCCACTTGAATTCACGAAAGTGAAATTTCACTTTGCAGTTGTCTTTTTGTTGCAGTTGTTGCTGTTGCAGTTGTTGCAGTTGCAGCTGCCCTGCTGCTGTTGTCTTTTGCTTGGCATTCATTTTTTTGAGTTCGCTCTTCGATCAGTGTGAAAAGTGAAGTGAAGCCTGCAAGCAGACAGTCGCAACCATAACGAGAATTCATTCAACAGCAGCAAAGAACCAAAAGAACGACCAGAGCAAAGCTCAGCGAAAATGATGGCCAACACGAGGAGCAGATGCCACAGCAGCAGCAGGCAGAGCATAGCAGCCGCCCCCCCAACACTAACAATTAGCAGAAGATCAGGAAAATCAATGCAGAAATCAACATTCAAATCAGCAGCCACAAGAGCAGCCACCAGATGGGCCACAAATCGATTGTTGGTCGGTGGCTGCCTGCTGATCACTTTGCTGTCCCTGGCCACAATGGCCATGGGCAAGCCGCATCAGGAAGCGCCAGCTGCCACTCAAAATGGTAAGTTCAATTAGTATTAGTTTGTCTCCTCAACCTTAGTCTCTGCGACTTTGATTAGAGCTGCCTGCGAAAGTGAAACTATCTTTCTTCATCTACCTACCTTTATCTACCTTTCGCGCAGTCTCTACGCTAATCTAAGCATTGTCTTAGAGAATTATGGTGCATAAAGTCGTCAACCGTCCGATCGTCTGGCCATCAGCCTCCAATGTCCACTGGCCAATGGTCGGTCGGTCGGTCAATGGCCAATGAGCAGTGTCAAGTTGAGCTCCGGGCAGCGGCTGCTGCTGCTGCTGGCTGACTTTGATTTGTGGCCCCGCTTTCACTTTGGCTGCAGGTTTCGTTGTGGCAGCACCATCGAATTCGTTGTTAACTTGTTTTCTTAGCCAAAAAAAGACTAATTCTATGAGAGAGAGAGAGATAAGTGATGGCTCAAGGGAATATCTAATGAGAGATTCTTCACGGAAATGAAGTTGCTCCCCAACATTATTCGTAATAGATATTACAGCATTTGGTTCGATGTGTTTTTAGCTCAATTAACTGCTCACATGTCTCACACTGCAGATGCAGATGATGAAGAGAAAAGAGAGGAAGGAGATGGTAGGAAATGGTAGTAGAGATAGCTGCAAGTTGAGGTAGGCTAGCGGAGAGTACCAAAACATCAACTCGACTTGCTAATTTGTCAGTAAGACTCAAACAAGCCATATAACAAAAGAGCGAAAGCAGACGAATGGGCATCAAAGAAAGCCAGCAAATTAATCAAAAGAAAAAAAGATACGAGGAGTGGTTTGAGGGGGGAAACCTGTGACAGAGAAAGAGAGAGAGACAGAGACAGACCGCCTCGAGACAATAGTCGAGGCGGCTATCAAATAACATTTTCCCAGACATCTCTTGGCGCGCTTACGACATCTTCAGCAATTACTGGAATAGAGGAGAGAGGTTCGAGATGGGACTGGGAGACTGGGAACTGGGCACTGGCGTCTGGCAGAGGGAACTGGCATCAGGGGACTCTGGTCTGGCCACTGGGTAGACCCACAGACCGCATTTTGCACTTGCTTCCGTATGTTTTTCCTTTGTCCCATGGCCTGGAGTCGACTCGTGGTGTGGCGTCTTCTCCCGAACCACAACCCCAACAGCTACAACAACTCCCAAGACAACTCCATCTACATTCGCATCTGGCTTTTTACCAAAAAAAAAACATTTTGTGCCGCTGTCTTCGTCATTGTGTCATTATGTCATGCGGCGAGTGTGCAAGTGAGTGTGCCACAGGTTCGAGTGTGTGTGAGTGTGTGTGCCACAGGGGTACGTACATCCAATCCATTTGCTAAAAGTTTTCCCAGACACATTTTCCCATTTTTACTTGAAGCAAAAACAATGCCTAGTTACGTTTCAATGCGCCGAATCGCGTAGTGTGTTGTAATCGAAAAAAAGGAGATGTCAGGCTATGAAGATGATCGCAGAGAGACACAGAATTGAGTTGTATGTATAGGTACTATACAGCACCATGAAGATATATCTATTTGTATACACTTTATGGGTAGTACTATATTGTATTTGGCAACTCATTGAGCCAAAGTCAAAGCCCAAGTAGACCCTCAGATTGCAACACACAAAGCCAGAGCCCAGACCGCAAGCCTTGTGACAGTTTTCCCAGGCCATGAGTTGTCAAAGAGGCAACCAAAGATGTTGCCCCAATGATGATGATCATGATGATGATGGTAATGATGATGCTTGATGTTTGGGGGTTTACTACGAGTGGGTGTGCAAAGAGTTGGGCCCCCCCCAATTTGGGTTAACTCTCAGACATGTAATAATCACATCACCTACATACCTACCTACCATCTGAATGCGCATTATACGCAGATGATGCTCAGTGGGTACTCCTCCTCCGGTGTTGCTCAGGGGTACTCCGATGTTGCCTGAAAATCCGAAAAAACGAGCCAAACAATTGCCATTCATTTGCACAATGAATGAAATTTAATGAGGCGCTCTCGCCTCGCCTCGTCTCGCATAATACAAATAATAAGTAATAAGTAATAATAATAATAAGTGAAAAGGCATCCAAAAATACATATATATACGTATAACGTAATCAGTTGAATGGCAGTGCCGAAACCAAAGCCATATAATCGATGTTGCATGCAACATTTCTTTGTGTATTCACACACACACATGCTGCTGCTGCATACTCATTCTTATAGTAGTTAACTACCTACACATATACTCAGATACAATATTAAATTTTATTATTTATCCAATTTATGAGCATCGACAATCGACTGAGTGTGCCCGCCCCCCCTGGGGGCACACACACATTGAGGGAGACAGATCTGGGGCTGTCAATTGCTTCGTGTTTACGAGCGGACACAATTATACTCTTACAAGAAGGGGATATGCACAATAAGAATGGATTTTGAATGCCAATATGGTGTATGAAAGCGTCACTTTGGGTGGAATAGAATTTAGATGGATTTTTACCATATATGGTATATAATTTGCAATGGAATTGTGCATTTATTAATATAAAAGTTGGATAATATCTAAGTAAAATGGGATGTCATATCTACTATACGCATACGCATCTTATACTATATATGTAGGAGTATCTGCTACGAGTAGCCTTGTATTTATATTGCTAAAAGACATACATTATCAACTTCCAAGATCACTCCTATTAAAATATTGGCATATATCTATTGCCATAACAATCCTCTGCACAAATGCTAACATTTTTAATTTCAGATTTAGATCTTTAGCTTATTTCTTTCCATTTCTGTCTTTGTCTATCTTTAGATAGAATTGGAAAGAAATAAGCGAAAGCAAGCTAATAAGCAGCTAATAAGCAGCTAATAAGCAGCTAATAAGCAGATTTAGATCTTTAGCTTAGTTCTATCCAATTCTTATATTACTTCTAAGAGCATACAATCTTCGGCACTCTTCCACGCCCAAAGCTACTATCTGTTGTGTATCCCTTTCCATGTATCACTTCTCATTTCATTTCTTTACTTCACGTCTCTTCTTGTGCTACCGTTGAAGTTTAATTTTCTGGCTACTGTGTGTATCTGTTGTACTATAATTGTGTCTTTGTATCTGTTGTCTCTAGTTGCAGCTACTCGTAGTGGTTCGCAGCCGGGGCAGCTGTGGCAGCCCCCGTGGGTGTGTGGCCTGTGGGCGTTTTGCGGTGGCCAGAAGAGAGCTGGGGCAACCAAATTGAACTTGTATTGGCGCGGGGGGGAAAATCGATTGGCTGAGAAGTGTGTGGCATGTCCCTGTGTGTGTGTTTTTATTTGGGAGTACTTTGGATGGAGTGTTGCAGAATGATCTGCAGTATGGTAATCATCTGGCGCTTTCTGGGAAACTTTAAAATGAAGTAAAGTGATGAAAGATGGTAAGCAAATATTCGTCATAGATTTGTTCTACTTTAATACAATCTGCTGTGCACTTTAAGCTACACAGAGAAGGAGTTGTAAGCCTATTTCGGGGTTTCCTGGAGTACTCTAGATGATTTTTACCATTCAACTTGTGTCTCTTTGATCTTATGTCAGCTGCCTGACCCATAGCTCACACTCCTTGGGGACTTTCCTGGAGTTGTTCTTTAAGTCCCACAGATTACCATCCCGAGCAGTACTTACTTTAAGCGATTGTACATACATACATATAGTATAGTACATACATACTTTCGATTATATTTATAGTAGTATGTATAAGATGGGGGATTCCCCATAGCACTCTAGCCAAATGCCCTTTTAAATATTTCATACTTTTGCGGTTCTCTTGATCGACTTTATGTGGTTGGGCTGGCTTGGCTGGCCGCTTTTGTAGTTTTTGATTTGGATTTGGATTTGGGTTCGTTGTGGGCTGCTTTCCTGACCATTGCCGTGAAGGCGTTTTGCCTTTTGCCAGCAATTAACATTTTGAACTTTGGCCAGAGAAACAGACAGACTACAGACAACGGACAGCGGACAACGGACAGCAGACTACAGACTACGGACAGCGGACAACGGACAGACTGACTATGAACTAAGTAAGTACATAAAATTGGAACAAAGACCCATTTTCGGTTTATCGCTTGACGTGGCTGGCTGGGGCATTGTCTTGTTGTTGGGCTGTTAAATTTAAATGCTCAGCTTTAACCTTTAAATTCAGCAAACTGTTTGAATGGAGACCGCCATAGTGGGGGGGTACCCTTAAGCCCGAAACTGAGTGTAATTACACACTTTTGGGGGGGTCTGGGGCTGTGGCTGTGACTGTGACTGTGACTGTGACTGCGGCTGGTACTGTGTTTGCGTTTCGTTATTGTGAAATGTGTACTGGAATCGAAATCCGAAATCAAAAAATCAAAATGTACTCGTTAATAAAAAGCTAAATGAAAGAAATGCCGCCATCCATCAGCCAGGGTAAGACTCAAATTGGGCAATGGGCTGATCCCATACGATACGATCCGCAATCGACAAATAAAACAAATGACATTGCCATACGGTAGCGACAACTGAAATGGGATTGGAGAGGGTGGATGGGGAGAGGGAGTGCAAACTGAATCGATCGTAGATCATTGAGTTATGCAAATCAAACGATCGATAACACTTCAGTTTAGTATCGATGAGCAAGGCTTGCATAATGCAGAGCAGGTGAACAGGTGGATGGAGTTGCGGGTGGTGGGTTATAGCATAATTAGCTCAAACTCATTAATATCACACGGGCCACATTCGTTCGAGTCCCGTGTCTGTCTGTCCGTTCGTTCGTCTGTCCGTTCGTCTGTCCGCTCGTCTGTCTGTTCGTCTGTCTGTTCGTCTTTCGGTTCGAGTCCCATCCGTGTGTCCGTCCGTCTGTCCGTTCGTTCGTTCGTCTGTTCGTCCGTCTGGGCATTCGTTTGTCTGTCCGTTCGTTCATCCATTCGTCTGTCCGTTCGTCCGTCTGTCCGTTCATTCGTCTATTCGCTCGTCCGTCTGTCCGTTCGTCCGTATTTCGGTCCCTCCGTTCGTCTGTCCGTCCTTCCATCTATCTGTCTCTGATTTGCTCTACATTGGGCGAAAGTAGCGAGCACACATTAATCAAAATCCACACACCGAACCACAAAAAACAGAGCGGCACATTTGAAATGAATTTATTTTTTGTTTTATGTGCTTTTTTTTTTAATTTGTGTGTGTTGTTTTTTTATATTTTCTTTCGCTTTATCACTTTTTTGCATTTGATTTGCAACATTAAATAAATTAATGAAAATGTGCGACATGCTGGGCCATAGATTAATACATAAATTGATCATGAATACACTACAAGAGGGTATGAATGATATTGATTTAGGTGTGTTTAGTGGCTAGATGGAGGTTTGATTACATTTAGGATTGAATATAGATATCCTTCAGATATGGAACAGACAACCTTAATGATAAGATGGCCAAATGTTGCTTGTTGAATAATTCTTTATTCATTCCTAAACACCTTTTTGTTCTTTCAGTGTTAGGTAACAATATTTCCATTATCAGTTGATAGTCAGTTGTGCTTTCTGCACCACTAAATGCTGATCCCAACTAATCACTTGCCATATCCTAGAGCATTCCCAACCCATGGCTAACTACCCACCCCAAGCAATCCTCGTAACTGCCCACCAGTGTTGCACAGTGCGCTGTCGAAAGAGCAACCCTGCTGCGGTTTTTTGGGTGACTTTCATGCCGAAGCTCCCTCCGCTAGCTGATTAATTGCGCTTTTTGTCTTGTGTGTGTAAGGGTGTGTGTGTATGTGTGTGTGTATTTCGCTTTCGTCCTAACATTTCGACGGTGATCGCAGTTACAACGCGTTAAACTCTGGCTTATGGCTTTTGGTTTCTTTTTTTTATTTGATTTATTCCTCTATGTGTCGGATATTTGGCGCAATTTGTTCAACAAAATACAGGTGGTGGGGGGGATACTTATACAAGTAAATGTGCGTGTGCGTGTGTGTGTGTGTGTGTGGATGTGGCAAGCGACTAATTCAAACTTAATGATGTCTTCTTTCGCTTTCGCAGTGAAAACCAACTCAGTAATTGCTCAGCTCTGACCGGGCTTCGATCGCTTCCAGCTCGCGCGCACAGGGCTCCCTCCCCATTGGACATTTTGGCCATTTTCGACACGCACCGCTGGCCACATTGCAATCAATCACAGCCAAAACGTTCCATTTCCCAAAAAACTAAAAACGAGAGACAGCAAACAACAACTATCAGAGAGCAAAACAGAGAGACAGATAGAAACGAGTGATAGAGAGACAGAGATTTGAACGCTTAAATGCAAATTGCGTTATGGCCCATAATGATCAGGTTAAGGGGGAATGTTGTAATCACCCTCCCCCCGAGACAGCAGAGCCCAGAGCACAGTCTCCATCACAGTTCCGTACCCTTACCTATCGCAGTCTCCCTCCCCTCCACTCTCTCTCTCTTCCACTGTAAAATCAATCAGACATCAGTTTAGCAGCTGCCTTATAGACCGGAGGATGAGCCAACCATTGAGTAAACAAAAATCATTTTTGGATTTTTGGGCCTCTGTTTGCACACAGCCAGCCACAGCTCCACAGCTCCACCAGAAGAGATGTCAGCCATCCATTTTGGATATGGGTACAGGATAGAGATTTGGTATTGGAAACTCCAATTCCAATTCCAACTCTGATTGCGATTGTAGTTCCATTATGCGTTATGGGTCGATTGGTTGCCCCACTTCAGGCGGCCCATCTGGATGGCCTCTGCCCTCTAGTCACCCAAGTGTTGTTTTAATGCTGCCTCTCTCTCTCCCTCTCTCTGTGGCAACAAGTGCGCTACACTCTGATTACAATGTTACCAAATACAACATTATTAATGTGGGAGGGGGCAGTTCATTGATGAGCTGCAGCATGGGTTTCAATCAGCAGTTAAAGGCTTACGATTGAGTGCTTCCTTTTGGGTTGATTAAGTGTGTGATATTAGTGGTAACTGAGGGGGTATCTGGTGGGTGTCTGAGGGGGTATCTGATGGATATCTGAGGGGACATCTGGCGAGTGTCTGAGGGGGTATTTAGTGGGTATCTGAGGGGGTTTCTGAGAAGGTATCTGAGGGGGTATCTGGGTGGTTTCTAAGGAGGTATCTGGGTGGTTTCTAAGGAGGTATCTGGGGGGTATCTGAGGGGGTATCTGGCTGGTATCTGAGGGGGTATGGGAAGGGCACAAGAACTGCTCTTAGATGTAGTTCCCTCCCAGTTTAATCCTCACAGATAAACTTGCAACTGCAGCTGCATCGTTGCTCGTTGCTCGACACCTGTCTGGGGTACAATTTCGGTTCTCTGTGGCTCTGTGGCTCTATGGCTCCTTGGCTCTATGGCTCTATGACTCCGTGTCTCTTTGGCTCCGTATCTCTTTGCCTCTGTTGTTTGTGCGGCCATTAGATTAATTGCATAACAAATTACCACTAAACGGCCACTAGAGAGCAAAGCGGAAAAAGTATCATGCCTCGGCATTCGGATATTTATAACCATTTAAACCCACTACTATATATACAGACGTTTGCAGGTTAATAAAAAAAATAAATAATTGCTCCCCATTCGTGGAGCAAATTGTTTTGGCAGGCCACAAAAGCTGCAATTTGCATAAGAGTCGTTTGGGGTTTTTATGGGGCATGCATTGGGGCATGGTTTTGGGGTATATATTACAGGTCGATTGGTGGGTCGATTAGTCTGTCTGTCTGTCGTTTGCTATCGGTATCGGTCACGGCGCATTGGCGACACTTTTTGGCATTTAGCGGTGTCGGCCCCCTCCATTTGCGAGTGCTTTTTGCTCGACTATTTGACTGGTGGAGGCTTTTGTCGCCTAACCTTCACCTTGTTGGCCAAAAAGACACACACACACACACACAGAAAACCCCCAAAACGAATTACGAGTAAAACGTTTGCTGCACATTGAGTGGTGTCCAAGTGTCGGACTGTCCACGGTCCACGACTGTACTATGTACGTGCCATGGCCCCCAGGTTCCAGGCCGGAGCGCGAACCGCGCTTTGCCAGTTTTGGGCTTTTGGCCTGGAAACGTGTTATGGCGGGTCGGTCGCATTGTGCTGACTCAGTGCGCTACCAAAATGCTTTTTGGCGGCGCTGCGGCACTGCCACAGATATCATTGATATATCACGCATACGCCAAGTGTGCAATTGCAACCTAATTAGACATTCAGATACGGTGAGAGAGGGGGAGAGAGACAGGCAGAGACATTGAGCTGACAATGGGTAATGGATTTCAGCCAAATAATACTTACTACCATTTCATTCGATTTAATTTGGCAGCATTTCACTTGTACTCCACACTTTGCTCTGCCCGCTCCACACTTCCCCTCCTGCACTGCCCAACACTCCACTCCCCACTCCTCACTCTCCCCACTCTTCCCACACTCGCCTAGCCGATGACCGTCAAATGTATTTGCCAAAAAGAAATACGAGATACAAAAACAAAATCTTAGGGCGCGTGCGCCCTTGTCTGTAAATATTTTGAAAGGGTCGTGCCACAGCACACACACACACACACACACACACACATACACACAGCTGTCGAAGCCAATCAAATCAAATCAAATGGAATCAAAAAGCCGCATCGTTAATCATAGCTGATCATAGCTGATTTTTTGCACAGATCAAACATATCACACACACCCACAAATACTCACATTCAGACTCACAGATATACTCACACTCGTACTCGTACTTGCACCTACAGATACACTCACACTCACACTTGTATCTGTATCTGTATCTGTGTCTATTTTTGAATTGTTTTCTTTGAATTTATTGTGATGTGTTTTTGATTCGGTTTTGATTCCCTTTCCTTTTCGAATTGTCTTGTAATTACAATTAGCCATTGGCAATTGTTTCTGAATTTCCTTTTGTGTGAGTGTTGCAAATGGCACGTGCTCAACACTGGTACATACATATGTATGTAGATTACTCCCTGGTACTTCCCCGAATAGCTATTTCGTGCATGATTCTATCTGCCTTCTATTGGAGTCCGCTCTCTTTCTCCACTTTTCGACATTGACCTCTCTCTCTCTCTGTCTGTTGCACAAAACAGTGCTGGGCAACATCTTTGTTTGCACTGCACAACACTGAATTGAAGTGAAAACTTTAACAGACAGCTTCAAGTGTACCGAAACGAATCGAAATCGAACTGTGCCGCATTCGGTTGGGTTATTTATTTATGCCACATCTGTTTCAACACTTGATTGGCTGCCACATGCAATAATCATATGTGATGTGTGATGTGAGACGAAGGCATTCATTGTGGCTTGCCACCGCACGCCAACTCAAGCAACATTGATTCTCAGCACCACCCCAGACCCCACACTTAACCTCAACCCCTGGTTGAACCACACTTCCACCCACCACCACCCACCGCACCCACAGAAAGAAACGCGAAGCGAAGCGACTTTTGCCTTTGTCTCAGAACGGCACCCACTCGAAGGCGCAGCTCCAGCTACGAGTGCATTGCAACAGTCGATCACAAAAGTACATGAATAGGTCTAAGCATATGTACATAGTATGCACATATATAGCACTCATGTACTCATGTATATAAAAGGCACATAAAGACAGCTACAATACAATTGCAATTCACAGCTGGAGTCGCACAAATGCGATGCCCAACGAAGCGCTCAGTCGCTGCACAATGTTCAGTGAGGCATGCAACGTGTTAGTCAGTCAGTCAGTCAGTCCCTCCATTCATTGAGTTAGTCAGTCATTCATTCAGTCAGTTAGTCAGTCAGCTAGTCAGTCAGTAGAACAATGTATGAAGCTCGGAAAACAAAACGCAACTAACTAGCCCGTCCTTGGCCAGTCAACATTATATATAATTATTTCTACAAATTCTTCATACTTCATTACTCGTTCTTCAGTCTTCACTCTTCGTTCTTCGTTTTTCATTCTTTGTTCCTCGTTCTTCATTCTTCGTTCTGCAATACTCACAGATAGTCAGATAGTCAGATATACGAGAGTACTGATGAGGTGAGGTGGATGTTGTTCTGTTCATTATGATGGCGTTAGGGAAGAACGTTAGCGGGTGTATGCCAAAGACAGAGGCAGAGACAGAGTAAGAGACAGAATCAGAGGCAGAGGGAGAGAGACAGGGTCAGAGATAGAGTTAGACACGGAATCAGAGTTAGACACACGGAATCAGAGGCAGAGTCAGAGCTAGAGTCAGAGACAAAGTCACAGACAGAATCAGAGTCAGAGATTGAGCCAGAGACAGACAGAACTTTAATGAGACTTAACGATGGGAAAAGTTCTTACAAGAATTACGATTACGATATAGTAATTTATTACAGATTCGTGGCCAGGTTAGGCATTGCCAAAGAGTTGAGGTATACCAAGGTATACTCATACTCGTACTTATACTCGTAATCATACTTATACTCATACAGATACGAATACCTATACTCGTAATGATACTTATACCCATACTTATACTCATACTTTTACTCATACTCCTACTCCTACTCGTACTCGTACTCATAATCATATTTGATGTGATCTAAACATAATTTACAAATAAGGTAATTGTCTGTCTGTCTTTCGGTATGGGTCTGTCTCTCGTTCTATCTGTCTGTGACTCCCTCGGTCATGCCATGCATGCCACATGTTCTTATGTGTAAGAAGATTTGCCTGAGGGTCACATGGAGCAATGCGGAGCGACGACAACAGCCCGAGCCACACATTTATGTCATGCAACAGTTAGCAAAGTCATAAATAATATTTAAAAGAGCCATTTAAATGCTATTATTGCCAGCAACTAAAACGGAGACGGAGACAGAGACATAGACTGAGAGGGAGACAGGGGACTGAGACAGAGACTTCGACTTCGACTGAGACACAAAACGAGTGCACACAGGAATTGGCGGCGTTTTTGCCATTGCAACTGCTCTTGGCCAAGCATTACCGCACCATTACCAACCAAGTTGCAGCCAAGTTTTGAGCCAACTTTAGTGAGCAAATCGCGCCAGCATTGTGGCACTCCGGCACTCCACCGTGGCATTGCCATCGACATCGCCAGCGACTGACTGACTGACTGAGTGAGTGAGTGACTAACTGGCAGTTTCATTAGATTAATAATGGTAACAAATACACATAATGGCAGATCAAGTGGCTGGCTGAGGCGGATTGCCAACAATTTTGCGATACAATGCAGCAGGCTAGCTCACTGGATAGATAGATACCCTTCAATCAGATTGTAGAGTGCAGAGAGGAGTTGCAGGATTAAATGTAAATGGCTAAAAGTTAAACTTATACTCTACATATGAGTATTACTATATGAGCAAAGATTCCTCTACAAATGATTCCATTTAATACATTGTATTTAGATCACATTTCCATCTTGCATATTTCTCTTTTCGCTTGTCGTTTTTCATTATTTTTGGCCTCTATAATTCAATTTAATATTTTTAATTTGTAATTGTAATAAATGCACAAAACTGCAGCCATGTCTTAGGGTCCTGCTTTCTCATCACTTTCCTATTTTAATTCCCTCTTGGTTGTACTTCCCTCTGTGGCTTTTGAAGCCTACCCAATACCTTCGTTCATAGTTCTTAGTTCCCTACGTTTTGGGATTACAGGATCAAATCTTGACTTTAGAATCTGCATTGCTTTATTTAACGTACTTCAATTATATTTTGTATATTAAGTGCTTGAAAGGTTGGAGTTGCAGGAAGAGTTTGTTGGGTTCAAAAAGGTATAGGCAAAATATTGAAATAAATATTGAAAAGTGCCACAGTTCGGGGCATTCCATACACGAGAATCTGCTCGAGTTACCAAAGGGGTAATTGGAGTCTTGAATTCGAAATCAGGACTACGAGTATAGTTTCTTTATAGCTTATAGTTATTCAGAACTTCCATCCATTGAGGTTATTTTGGAGGTTATTTTGGAGGTTATTCAGGAGGTTATTCAGGAGGTTATTCAGGAGGTTATTTAGGAGGTTATTGAGGATGTTATTTTGGAGGTTATTTAGAAGGTTACTCCTGTAGTTATTCCTGAAGTTATTCCTGAAGCTATTCCTTTAGTTAATCCTTTAGTTATTACTTTGCTTTTTCCTACCACAATCTGCTTCATTGAACACTTAAATAATCTCTCTTTAGTTAGTTACTCACCACTTGAATTATACATTATTAAGAACCTCTTTAAAGCTTTTCTTATTTGTACTCTCTATGTATTTTGAATGCTATTTTTGTGACCCTTTTATGTCCCACTAAAATGGGCATTGCCTGCAGATATTTCGATGGTCTCCACCGACCTGACTTTAACTGCATTTTGAATAGGAACAAATTTGATTTATCAGATCGAATGTAGCAGCTAATGTGCCTTGATCTGCTGCGATGGCTTGTTGGCTGGCTGGCTGCTGGCTGGCTGGCATTTTGATGTTCGTGAAAAGCCACAACAAATCATTTCCACGAGTATCTGAAATTCAATTGCCAGCAAGTACAAAGAACATTGAACAGATGCTGGCTAAGAATTCTTTGCAAGCTGGCAAAATGTTTGACATTTAAACCATTTGGCATTGTTGTTCTTGGCTTGGTTTTGACATTGAAGCTCATCGCAGAGAGACCGACCCCCAAGTACACAAAAGATCGTTCGACAGCAGCTGCTTGGGGTCTGCCTGGGGTTTGCTCTGCTAATAATTTATGGCATTTTCATAGAGTCACAAACACACAAAACATGGAAGCCTGAAACTAAGTCTAAGGCTATAGCTGAATGGGGGATCTTAAAAGAGTTTCTGCCTAAGGTCAGGCCTTCTAAGAATGGAGCGGACATTAAGTAATTGTTGTTTATTGGAAAATGTCATGTTCAATTAGTCGATCGGGCGGCCAATGTCAGGCTGAGGTCTCCTCCGTGCCAGTACCAGTCCCAGTCCCACTCTCTGACTCTGACTCTTGTCAGCATCTCCGTTTGACGTGTGGCAAATGGTGCGGCTGAAACGTGGCATGCAACGCTTCACTCTGTCAGCTGGGGGAATTGTGTTAACAAATTGAGTTATGGCTGAAAGCCTAAGCGGTGGGTTGGGGGAGCGGTTGCCATGAGAGCATCAGGTGGGCTATGTAGAACAGGTGATCTGTTCCAGTTACAGCTCCACTTACAGTTCCAGCTCCAGTTACAGTTCCGATTTAAACCTCCATTTGCCAGTTCCATTTTTCAGTTTCAGCTTCATGGCCCCCGCCTCGGGTCATAGTCATTACAACACTTAACGCATTGTAAGCCATTAACCAACACAATAGCCCTGATGTTAGCCGGAAATATGCCCCATGGGTGGGCTGCTAGACTCAGCCTCAGCCCTAGTGGAGAGTAGCGGGGAGGAGGGTAGCTCTAATTATAATTACAAGCAAAACTTAGTCTGGCGTAAAACTGCAGCTTAATGAATCATTTCAATGACGATGCCCGGGGTCAGAGGCAGCATCAGGCACAGACTGAGACTTAGACTCTAGAGTCAACTTAATGATAACAAAAACCTTTTGGCTAAGAGCCGAAACGCATTTAAAACCAAGCGAGAAAGGTTAATGAGAACTGGACTAGAGTGGAGTGGGGTGGAGTGGAGTGGAGTGTAGTGACGGGTAATTGGAGCTAAGTTTAGGCCAAATATTAAGCTACTTCCTGAAGTCAAAGTGCGGCATTACGTTGTGCCAGATGGAAATAGATCATATGTAGGTGCTAGAATTGGAATATCATCATTGAATCATTACAAGTGGCATTTACATACATGCGGGGGGGTTTCCTAATACATATTTACATGTAAATTAGGAAAAGGGAAGGCTGTAAAGTATTCCCACAAAAATTGCCAACAAAGGAAGGTGAATTCAGTGGATTGAATGCTTCAACTTCCACAGAGATAGAGGATAAAAGTGCTCTAGCTGATAGATAACAAATCTTTTATATGTAAAAGTAAACTATAATAATAGTATATACTATTATTAATAGTTAAAACTGCATGCCAATGCCTTTTCGTGCTACCATAAATGCTTCTTCCTTGACTTGCGATAAAGCGATATAACCTTGAGTGGCTTTTCAACGACTTAGACCACATCCTCGTTCGACTCGTTCCACGCTTTCAACGCGCAGCCAAATGAATGGATTTTATGACATTATTATGTGACTTACGAGTATTTTTTTTTGCCCCACGGTGGCCATAAAAGTAGTAGGGGTACAGGTACAGCCACACAGTAGCGGAGCTGAGCGATATACTGGAACTGAAACTGGAACTACGCGCTGATTGAGAGTGCAACTCAAGGCAACTCAATTAAGTGGCAGATAGACAGGGGGAAGGAGGGGGACAGGCAGGCAGGCTGGGAGGGAGGCAGGCAGGCTGAGAGGGAGGCAGATTGGGAGGAAGGCTGGGTGGGAGATAGATTGAAAGGGAGGAAGACTGGGAGGGAGGAAGACTGGGTGGGAGGTAGGCAGACTGGGAGGGAGATAGATTGGGAGGCAGGCAGGCTGGAAGACAGAGTGGGAGTAAGGCAGGCTAGGGGGGAGGCATGCAGGCTGCAAGGCGGCTTCCCACTAAAGTTATCATAAATAAAGTCATTTGTGTTAGCACAGAGGGGGTGGGTGAGTGGCTGTATCACGGATGGTTGCTATTTATAAGGCGTATAGGCAATCCCCCCAACCCCCTTTGTGCCCACCCGATCACTGCGCAGACGCATAAATCAATGGAGCCAACGAGCTAAGCCGTTGAGTTGGAAGATTTATAGGGAACCGTCTCACGGGATTGCTCAGTCGTGGCAGGTATACCCCGTACACCCCCCGTACTCCCCGTACTCACACCACAGACCGCACAACGATCCAATTGAATCGCTTATGGAGATCATGTATAGTATGTATATGGGATCAGGTATGCCAGGCACGAAGCTTTGCAGCTGAAACTGAAACTTAAATTGAAATTGAAATGGAAACCGAAAAAGCAAATTAACTTTGGCTCATGGCTAAGAAAAAGATGGCTAATTGCCGTCGTGTGTACAAATTAGTTTCAATGCTAAAAAGTTAGAGCATGTTATACTACAAATCGGAGCAAACACAAAATAAATAATAACAAAATAAACTCATTTATCAAGCGGGGCAGTCTGACTGTCAGGCAGTCTTCTGCTTGGGCCATAATTGGAGAGCAATCGGTAGAAGATTGAAAGACTGAGACTTAGACTTAGACTTTGACCCAAACTGAAACAGGAACTTAAGCCTAAACTGAAACTTAGGCTTAAACTTAAGCTTCAACTTAAGCCTTAACTGAAATCTTAACTGAATCTTCAACTGAACTGAAACTTCTACTGAAACTTCTACCGAAACATCTACTGAAACTTTAACTGAAACTGAGACTCAAACCTCAGCTCAACATAAACTCAAACTGAAACTTAAACTTAAACTCTACTGAAAGTCTACAGAAACTTAAACTGAGACTGAAACAGAAACCTAAGCTGAGACTGAAACTGAAACAGAAACCTATACTGAAACTTCAACTGAAACATCAACTGCAAATTCAACTGAAATTTCTACTGAAACTTCTACTGAAACATCAACTGAAACCTCAACAGAAACCTCAACTAAGACTCCAACTGAAACACAAACTACAACTGAAACCTATACAGAACCCAAACTAGAATCAGAACAAAGACATTCTTCTAGACATTGAGCTTTAAAATACTTAATTCTACTACATATACTATAATATGCATTCATTCCATTGAAAACGAATACGAATGTCGACTGCCAATTGCCTGCTGCATACGAAATCAACTGGAATCAAAAAGATGCATATAGCATACAAAAAACATACTATATAAACCGATATACCAGTATACTACTGTATATGTTATCCAATGTTGCAGCAATGCCACTCCCATGCCACAAATCACTGGCTTTTGGTCGTGTTCGTGTCTTAAGTCTTTTGTTGTTTCTCTTTTTGGGGGACTGCCTGACATTTGGCAGAGAATTCTTCTGCTGCTGCTTCTGCTGGTCAGAGTAAATGTCATTCTCTGCTCTTCTCTGCACGCTCTGAACTTTAAAGTTCAAGTGTAACACAACAATAACAACAACAATGCCTAACAATTGTGGTTACTTAGGCTGTGAGGCTGTGGGGATGGGATCCTCAGCGATTTTGGGGTTGGGTCGCCCGCATCATTTTTTTTTTGTTGGCCTTTTGACCCATGCGGAAGCAGAAGCACACACCCCAGAGTTAGAAGTCAAAACAAATGATGGATGGAGAGAGGGAGAGAGAGGGAGAGAGAGACAGAGAAGGAGTGCTGAAGAGACCTTCCAGAGAGAGACACAGAGAGAGTTATGAAGAGACCTTCCAGAGAGACACAGAGAAGGAGTGTTGAAGAGACCTTCAATTTGCTCTTCGTGATGAGTAAGTGTACTCGTCGCACTCGTGTCGCACAGTTTTTTGGGGCGTGCCCCGTTTTGTGGGTGCTGGCTGGCTGCTGCCTGCAACCTGCAACCTCGACCGACGCTTTTTGTTCACAGCGATGAGAAAAAAATGCAAATTTAATTATGCTCCCCCCAACAACAACAACAATAGCAAACAAACAAACAACCGACTAACAACAAACATCTTAAATGGCAGTCAAGTTTACTTGTTCATTTGTTCGTTCGCGCTTGTTCAGCTGTTTCAACTGTTCAGTTTTCATTTTCATTAATTTGGCTGTGGCCTGGCTTTTTGGTGTCACTTCGACTCTATGCTGCTGCTACGACACTCACACTGCCTGGGCTAAGGCTGTCCCAGACCATGGCATAGAAACCATTTATTCTAACATAATGAACAACAGAGACACCGCTTAGAGGTAGAGCTCAGAGGTAGCATCAGAGGCCGCATCAGAGGCAGAGTCAGAGGCAGCATCAGAGGCAACAGCTGAGGCAGCATTAGAGCTACAGTCAGAGGCAGCGACATAGCTCAGAGTTAGAGCCTCACTCAGAGCCATAGCCATAATGAGAGTCCGACTTAGAGTCGGAGTCACTCACACACAGTCACAGCCTCACCCTCACCTCGTAATTTATAGCATCAAGCATACGCCATGTGGACCGTGGGGAGGGTGGGGGTACATGAGATGCATGGACATGAGACCCCGAGCCGCATCTCTCAGAGTCAGCAATTATTATTGACAATTAATGGGCAGCATGTGGCTTGGCATGGCATGGCCTGGCCTGGCAAGTGGTTTGTCTTGAAATGCGATTCTCGACGACTCGTCCGTTTGCATTTTTCTCAGGCATGCACAGTAAACAAATGTGCATATATATGTATGTACTCCCATGTGCATATGTGCATAGGTATAGTATGTATGTATGTTCTATGTGTGGCCTCCCACCCTGAACCAAAACTGACATTGACCGCCTGCATCGCCGGCCGGCTACAGCTACAGCTGAGTCATCATAATCATCATTATGAACACCATTATCACTGACTGACTGATGCTGTGACTGTGTGACTGTGTGTGCTTAAGGCTACTGGCTAGTAGTTCTGGCCAGATTCTTTTCGGCGGCCAACAAGTCAAGTGCAATCGAATTGCAAATGAAGACAAATGAAGTGCTTGGCAGCTTGGCTTGCAGCGTGTCTTGCAGCTTGGCAGCGTGGCAGCTACGACTTCAAGGTTGACTCGCCTCAATGCGGAAAACATGACACGAAAAAAAAACTACTACTACTACTACTGCTACTCGTGGCAAAACGTAGACAAAACTGTCATTAAAGTGTAACATAAAAAGCACGCTAATTGCCAAGATTTCGAGTTACGAGCTGCAAGACTCTGCTGCAAACGCGACCTTATAAATAACACACAGATACGATGACAGTTGTCAATTGCAAATCCCATGCATATCCCCACAACCCCCATGCCATAAACCCTTACCATATAACCCCATGCCATACACCAGGCCATACACCATGCCATAATCCCATACCCAATCCCCCTACCATAATCCCATGCCATACAACATATCCAATACCCCTACCATAGCCCCATACCCAATACCCCTACCATAACCCCATAACCATCTAACTATCAATCTTCCCCCGCTGCCAACTGGCAGGTAGGTCTTACGATCACGAATAATACTCCAGAATATGTGCACATAAATATATATACTATATAGCTATATAATGTATCAAAGTTTGTGAGGAAAAACCAACTCAAAGTGATCACTGGATCGTCGGAAAGTGAAAGTTCTCTCTGTGTTTGTATGGGGAGAGCAGAGGTGCCAGAGCTGGCTGACATTGACTGACGAAAGGTCAAAGCTAAGCTGCTGCCAGACACGACGTATAATACCCGTACTTTTCTCCCTCGACACTGTAATTATGTTGTATGTATGTGTAGGTACAGTCCAACCTGTTGTGGATCAGTGTGCAGCAGTGAAAGTGATGATTGCAGCGGTCTTTTTTGTTGTTGATTTTGAAATTTATGAGATACAGATACAGGCAGAGACGGAGACATAGCAGAGACTGAGACAGAGACAGCAGCTGAGATAGTGAGACACGGACACAGAGACGCTGACGGAGCTGGAGAAGGAGAAGCTGACGGAGATGAAGGAGACAGAGATGGAGATGGAGAAGGAGACAGAGACAGAGATGAAGCTGGAGACCAGGACAGAGATAGACACGAAAGACAACCCACGACCTGATCGGTGTTTACACGCATGCAGTGCTGTAAGTGCCAACAAAGTGCCGGAAAATTTCATAGACCCGCTGATGACTTGCCACAGGGGATGCCAGAGGGGAGGTATACTATTGGACTGGGGAGTGCCTCCAAGCCACAGTCCCAACCACAACTCAGCTCCAGTTGATGCGATGGTGAAAATGGATAAGACTGCAACTGAAATGAATATGAATGTGAATATGAGTATGAGCTGGCTGAGTGAGTGAGTGAGTGATGGAGTGGCTTGGGAAATGCAACGAAAGTGTTGGCGAATGTCTAGCGTGGTTTGTAGCAGGGGAGGGATGTGAAGGTGGGTAGGAGCAAAGGCAGAAGAGAGTAACTGAGAAGTGAATGAAAAGTGTGAAAAGTGTTGTAACAAGATTGAACGTTTAAAATCCCTTTTAATTCCCAGCTGAGAATAAGAGAAGGAAGCTGAAGCTGGTGACAGGGAAGAGCAGGGTATATACTCTCATTGGAGAATTCTTTAGGCTATACCGATACTCTCTTTGCATAATTCTTCAGGGTTAAGCCTTGCACATCGCCAGGGTTGGTAAACGTCAGTAGATGGCTGGCAATGGGTTGTTATTGTCAAATATCGAATGCTTTTGAAGGGTATCTTATATCCTCAAAGGGTTCTTAGACTCCAGGATAAGCCGTATCTATTTGGGAAAGAGTTCTTTAAAGTTAAAGTCCCAGCAGTAATCTGTACAGTTCCTTTGCGAGTAGTTCCTTACGAGCTGCAGTCTTACAGCACTGCTAAAATCATTCGTTTTCCTACACTACGCTGCCCCAACTCTTATAGTTCGATTGCCTACGCCTCTTCCTGGACTCTCTCATTTGCATATACAAGTATGTAGCATGTACCATCTCCTACTCATACTCGTACTTGTACTCGTACTTCCCCAGCGATCGTTTATCGTGTGTCAGTTGGGTGCAACGAAGGCGATAAGTGGGCCTACCCAAGAGGCTGGCCTGGCGATGATAATCACGATGATGTTGATGATGATGATAATGATGATGATAATGATGGACGCAATGAGGCGGCCATTTAACGCCCACTTAGACACGCTCCCTCCACCCATGCCCATGCCCATTGCCTCATTGCGCAGCCAAAAACACAAAGCGAACATTGCAGCAGCAGACAGATACGAATACAGGCAATCGCAGATACACAGATGGAGATACAGCCCAGTCGCAGATACACAGATAGAGATACAAATGCGAAGACATACAGACAGACAATAACAATGTGTTAATTATACGGCTGACGCCCACGCAAAAGACAGACACAGGCGGCTGGAAAGCCGCAATCAGATACAAACAATCAGCGAAACTGAAATTGAAGAAGTCTCTCATCAAGAGGAGAGACCCGCCATGACGATGACTGAAGACGATGACGATGACTTGTGACGATGACTATAATGATAGCAATGTGCAATTTTCTGGGATTGTGATTGTGGACAGTAAGTGATCAAGCAACACACATGCATATGTACATATGTTCATGTCATGGTGTAAGCACACACACACTCCACACACTCGCAGATACACTTGAACACGCACACACACACACACTCAGAGCTACACTCCACACTTGAACACACACCCATGGGGTGTATGGATGAATTGTTGTGGGCACGACGCACTCAATTTAACGCATACGCCCCATTGTAGACCCCGGCCAGAGTGGAGCAGCAGCAGCAGCAGTCGTGCCAAGAGATACAGCAACAGCAACAACAACATCGTCATCAGGGTCATCATGTTACAAGTGCTCGCTCCCATCTCCTCCCACCTCCACTGCTGCTACTCTTTCCACTCCCACTACTGCTGCTACTATTTACCCCCACTGATGCTCCTCTGCTGCTCCTCTTTTGCCCCACTGCTGCTGCTCTTCTTTCCCTCCACTACTGCTTCTCTTTCACCTCATTGCAGATACTCTTCCCTCCCTCTTCTGCTACACTTTCCCCACCCACACTCGTGTCTGTGTATAAATAATTAATAACTATCCTTCGTGCTCCAGCTCGTACACCTTCTGCTTGCCTCTTTTGCAATCCCTCTCTCTCTCTCTCTCTAGCTCCTTTCTCTTGCTGTTTTTACTCCACTTTTCCTTTTTGGCTGCTTTTATGGCGCTTTGTCTTTTTAGCACTTTCATAATTCGCGTAGCATTAAAACAGAAAAGCGTTCCCATTTTAATTAGATAGCTCGGGAGTCTTGTTCGTTCGGGTAGCTGGTTGGTTGGCTGGAGGAATTGCCACAGCTATGGGAATGGTGGGGGGGTATGGGATTACACTATCAATAAATAGCACGTAGCGAGAAAGGTATTAATTATATTATTTAATGTTGATTGCAGATGTAACTTAAGTAGTATTGCGAACAGATTTAATTTAAGGGCTTTAAAAGAATAAAAAGCCAACAAAAAATCATTTTACTTTATCCCTTTAGATTGCAACTAATTATAAAAATTCAAATTAAATATGGAAACTTTTAAATAAATAAATTCAAATTGAATAGAATGTAATGAAGAAGAAATCAGTGGCTTTAGCTACATAAATCGAAAGAAAACAACACAAAAGAAAGAGCCTCGAGTCTCTCCTTTAAATACTTTCTTTAAGGGCTTCAACTTTATGCAAAAAGATCTCATGGGAAACCAATAGACTTAAAGTGCAAGATAAAGATACTTATATGAAGATGGAGATGGAAATGAACGATGGAATGCTAGAGATGAAGATGGTTATGGAGATAGAGATAGATATGGAGTTGCAGCAGCAAATAGAGCTGTAGTTGAAGAGTGGAGAAAGTCAGGGCTCGTGACGTTTTATTTGTTTTGATTTTATTTGGTTTTTTGGGAATTTTATTTTGTTTATTTTATTTAGTTTTTATTACATTTGTTTTTTGGGATATTTGCTTATTTTATACATTTTGTTTACTGCATTTTTTTTGGGACTTTTGTTTATTTTATTTCGTTTTTTATTGCACTTGTAAACTTTCGCTTCAATCACAACTCTTTGAACGCTGTGAATGATGATTGATGAGCCACCCAAAAAAAACAGAGAGAGACACTCCAAATGTAAGCGAGTTGAATCGAGTTTTGGGGCCACCGAAGCATTATTGTATGATTTGATTTTACAATGGAGACACCCAAAACCCCCCGAAATCCCCCGAAACTGAATGCCTGTCCCTGTTTATTGGTCTGGGATGCATGGGGCATGGAAAATGCTTGCCACAGATCGATGGCTTTCCAATTTGTTTTGGGTGTCTTTTGTATCTTTTGATCGATTATGTGTGGCAGTGGCCAGATTCAGATCCCACCAGCCAGGCAGGCAGTATCCAGGCAGCACCCTGGCAGCCAGCAGCCACAAAACGAGGCAATTTTCTAAATTAGCCAAATCGAATGGTTGAAACGTGCAGCAGCCAACAGCGCCCACAGCCCCCTAGCTTCCATGCAAGGCAAATAAATAATAATAAAGTAATCTATACTTACCACACGACATATCGCCGCTCGATGTGTTTGACCCATTTCTGGCAGCGTATACAGCGAACACTATCAGACATCGCTCGACAAAGCCAAAAAATACTCGTACTGCTTTTTTATTTGTTGGCGATACAGAGACGGCCAAAGCCAAGCACTACCCAATTACACTTAACAAACTCATTATGTTCAGCGTTCGCCAGAGTCTCAACATTAAAAGGAAATACTCGGCCAGTGAGAGAGCGAAGTAGCGAATACCCTAGCGAAGACACAAACCAGGATTTATGGCAAATAGGTTGATCTAGGATCAATTTTATGGCATCATTTCTAGTGGATTTTGGCAGATACAAAGACTAAGAAAGTACTGCCTGAAAAAGTTCTTCTCTCGTATTAGATATCCCAAATATTTAAAGATAGTTTTTAGCATATATTTTGCTACTATTTTGCATTCAAAAATTTAAGTGCAAGCCGACTTCAATGACCTGCCATAATACACTTTTGAGAGCGTATTAAAAACAACCAGCGGGTGTCAGGCCAAGAAATTGCCGCCAAACATTGCATGCAGTGAAAACTTTGCGAAAAAATTCCAAAAAAAACAAAACAAAAAGAGAAGCAAAAAAAAAAACAAAAATGGAGAGACATAAACACCAAAAAAGAGAAACAACAAGCAACAAAAATTGTTTTGAAACAACAAAATTGAGTGGAGGCAGGCAGCATATGAAAGGCAGGCAGGCTCCAGCTATGGCTTCAGCTCCTGGCTCTGAGGGTGGGGTCCGTTTGCTGCAACGAGTGCAGAGGGGCCAAAAGCATTTATGCCTAGAACATGGGCCAAGCTAACAATTTATGCCAGCTGCCGCTGACCGGCTCACATTATTATCGACTTTTATCGATACGACATTTGACTGCTTAACCAGACCCCCCCCATACACCACACGCCACATACCGCACACCACATAGCATAGATCCCAGTTCCCATACCCAAAGTTCCCCCTGACTCAAACCCAAACCAGAATCGAACTCGATCTCAGACTCCGACTCCGATTCGAACTCGAACTCCAATGGTCAGCCAGTTTCTGGACAAATGTAATTGAGTTGGCATACAAGACTTCGCATCGAGTTAGCGGACTCTGTCACTGCCTCCAAGAATTTTACAGAGACTCAAACACACACTGGGAGGGGGTTCCTATCTGATATCATTTTCAGCAAGAATTTTTAGGCTAAAATGTACAAAGTGTTGAAGGTTTTACGGCACTCGCGGTATATATATTTCAGAGTATTAGAAATGTGGAAACAAGCTTACAAATGTAGCAACAATATGTTTATCTGAATGTTGGAAATATTGCAGGTATTTCAAAGATTTAAGGGCTGTATCTTAGATCAAAATACAATTATCAAAACCATGAAGGTACAGCAGCTAAAAGGCGGTTGGAAAGAAAGTGGAGAGTGAGTGCTGTGAGACCTTAAATCAATCTACGAAAATAGCAGAAATATAACTTTGTATCCAGCATTCAGTTCCTCAAAGTGTTTGTAGATCCTGTAGTTATAGCTACCAAGTTCAGTTGCCGCATTTGTTTGGCGTTCATTTCCGTCTGACATTCTTGAAGGGTTTCGGCTTCGGCTTCAGCTGACCGGAAATGGTGTCGAAAGGCTTTCGTTTGCCCCCGTCAGCCTTTGGCATCTGTTGTTGTTACAGTCATCGCTAGGCTTTGAGCACCTGTTCGGCAACACATTTCACCACTTGATGTCAAACATCATACAAAGACATTAAGAGCCTTGCCGCTGCCTGGCCCCCTGCCACGCAGTACTCGAGGCAGCCGCGGGCCTCAAAGCTCTTGTGGCAGCACTCAGCTCGAGTGGCGCTGTACCAACTACATACATACAGTGTACATATGTATCTACATATATCCGTAGTGAAGCAGCGAAATCTCTTAACTGATTTCTCTTTTCTATTTTGCAGCCGAATTCCCGGAGGAGGACGGAGACATGCTGATGGAGCCGAATGACTTTACGCCGATCACGGTGCTGCGCTTGCAGGAGCAGCACTTCCACATGCCGCCCACCACCCAGCTGCAGCCGAGGCAGTTCCAGGCGCCCATCCAGCACGAGCCGGAGCCGGAGCAGGAGCAGTTCCGACCCATTGCCAATCCGAACACGAAGCTGGTGGCCCGCTCCGATGTGGGCGCTGATTCGCACAGCCAGGCGGCCCAGAACTTCTATCCGCCGTTCTACCACGAGGCACCGCCGCTGGGCCACTCGCGGCCCTACTTTGGCGTGGGACACGGACACGGCAGCGTCTCGGAGAGCACACCCCTGTCGCTGCCACTGCCACTGCTGGCGCCTGGGCAGCATCCCCAACAGCCGCAGCAGCTGCCGCAGGTGCAGCAGTTGCAGCCCCATCCCAGCCATGCCCAGCAGCAGCAGCCACAGCCGCATCCACATCCGCAGCAGCGGAACTTCGATGCCAGCATTCTGGGCAGCGGGGACTTTGGTGTGCTGAGGGGCGGCACCTTCTACCCGGAGGAGGAGATGCCCTACCATCCGGAGGACAACAGCGACTACATCTACGGCGATGCCAACAACGGACACGGCCGGCCCAGCGAGGGCTTCGTGCAGAAGTACACCTACCCGGAGGAGCAGTTTGCCAACTTCCGGGATTTCGCGGACATCAACACGCCCGCGGACTCGGCCTTCTCCCAGTTCGTGGTGGTGTATGCGGCCAAGAATGCCACCGCACCCAGCACTCACCCACATCCGAAGAACATATTCGAGCAGCTGGAGCTGCTCGATCGCGAGAAGGCACTCGAGGAGGCGGCGGCCCTCAAGCAGCAGTCGCCCGGCCAATACGCTGCCAAGGCCAAGGCCAAGCTCAGCGCCAAGTCCAAGTCAAAGTCCAAGCTGGCCAAGACGAAGCTGCAGAAGAAGTATCGCAAGAAGGCGAGTCCCAAGGCGGATCCGCTCGAGCTGGAGCCACTGCTGGCCCTCAGCTAAGCGCCCCGTGTGGGCAGGCGCGAATCATTTCCATTTCTCTCCACTGTTAGATTTATTTATTTTATTTCCAGATGACAACTACCACACACAATCCTCCCACAACATCCCACTCAAATCGATAGCGTCTAACTCTTAAGATATCCCTTGAATTACCCCTCTCAAAATATTCAGCTTCATTCCACTGCCACTGCCCTGCCATTGGTCTTTACCCTGTCACTGCCACTGGCCACTGCCACTGCCCCCAACAGTTCTTCAATCCCACTATCCTACAATCCAAAATGTCCAAAACACCTTTCTTTTTTTTTTTTTTTTTTGGTTCATCTGTCTGTCTGTTTTTGCTTGGTCTGTTTTGTCCTGTGCATCAGTTGTTGTAATTCGTAATCTTAGCCCGTAGTCTACTCTATGTATATGTATATGTATATCTCTCTCTCTCTATATATCTCTCTATATATATGTATATGTACTATATGCGTATCTAATGTAATGTATTTTTTGTCTAATTGTGCATAATTTTTGTTTAATATAATTATGTGTGTGCGTGTACATAAAAAAGGCGAGAAATCGACACAAAAAACCAATCAGCTGTTAAATATAATCTTAAAAACTAAATAAAAAAAATGAAATAAAATATAAAAAAAATTACACACAAAGTTGTATGATATTTCCCCTGCGAAAAGGACTCTCCCTCAAGCTGTCTCATACCTGGCATAGAGAGCATTTAGCAGTGTTGTAAAGGAGCCTGCTGTTCTGAAAATCTGTGCAAGAAAACACTAGAAAAGAGTATTGGGTAAGGGAAAGAGACTTCTGGGACTCACCCAAACGAGTAACGGCCTGCCCAGCTCAAAGAAGTAGGCGCCCAGCACCATTTCGCTTTGGGCACGCTGCAGGGCCAGCAACAGCAGTCGCCTGTGGCTGGGGCAGAGTCGCTGCCAGGGTAGCACTTGGTAGAGCTGCCGCGAGAAACGCTCCGCCTCGAGGCGCACCTGCTCGGCGCCAAAGAGATAGATGCACAGCTGTGTGGTCACCACCGCCGAGAAGAACACGAGGAAGGCAATGTTCTGATCCGTATGTGGCATTATATACTGACAGATCACAGAGCAGTAGAGGACACAAATGACCAGCACCTCGACGAAGGCGATCTGCCGAAAGGCCGCATTGAAGCGCTCCACCAGTGTGAGCAGACGAGCATGCTGGGCGAAGAGCTCCCGCAGGCCCAGGTCGGGGCGGCTGGGGTCGGACTGCAGCAAATGCAACTGCAGCTGAGTGGTGAGCCTGCGGTAGTGGGAGCTCAGGCCCAGGGCAAACCAGCCGTAAAGCGTGTCCACCGCCGTCGTGGAGCAGCAGAAGAAGGTCAGCACAAAGACCATTAGGCAGCAGTCCAGGGCATAGATATGCGGTTGCCTGACATCATAGGGGAGTCTAAGGAGAGGAACAATTACATATCTGAGCTGAACTGATCTCAGACCACACTCTGTCCCACACTTACAGCACACGAAAAGAGCTGACTGGCTCGAACCGGTTCGTTTGGTAGAACCGCAACATGGTCAGGGCTAGGGGCACCAGAAAGAAGGAGACACTCGTGCCGGCACACATGAGGAAGTAGATGGCAGCCAGCAGCTGGCCGCGACGCACCACTCGACTGGGCACGGGCTCCTGCAGCTGGCGGATGAGCGAGCTGAGTTCGCTGGACTTGGCCAGGAAGATGGTCATCTTGAGCAGCGAGGAGATCATCTGCAGGCCATGCATCAGCGCCTCCGAGCAGAGCACAATCTGATGGCGATGGCGCACCATAAAGGCGCACACGGTGCACAGCTCAAAGCTGGTGGCCAGCATCATGATGCAGTACTGTAGGGGCCGCCGCAATACTCCACCCTCAGTGCTGGATAACGGCTGCAGATCGATGCCCATGCGGGCAAAGGTGAAGCGTTGCGTCCACAGATCCGCCAGAGAGATGCCCAGCAGTTGGAACATGTCGTTGTCGTTGTCGTTGTCGATCCCAAATGAGGACTGAGGGTGTCAAAAGAATTTCCGGTCATGGCTGGGAATTCAGGGGAGTGGAGGAAGTGGGTTCATTGGCTGCACGTTGAAAACTTTTTTGGAAAACTCCATCGACTAATTGGTCCCATAAATACCATTTAATTTGCGTTGCCTTCGCTCACGCCCCGGACAGCGGATAAACTTGGCCAAGTGAGAGAGACCCCCTTTAAGCCTGGTCGTGGTCTTTGGTGCGGCATGGTCGGGGTCTGGTGTGGAATGGAGCGGACTGGTGGGGCATGACTGTGGTGGCCTGGCAAATGATTTAATTACATGCCTGAGGCGTCTGTCCGTCTAAACGTCTACGCTAACAGAGCACCACTACCCGCGTCGCCCCACCTGGCACTGTAGCTTTTGGGGCACAGTGGTGGATAAAAATCATGTGAATATTAGAGCAGTGTCCATCTGGAGGGGCTGATAACCCATCGTAGTTAATTAATTAATTAAGTTGCAATTCCCAACAATATTTTTCCTTAAATATCCTTGCTTTAAGCCTTAAAAAAGACTTTCAAACCGATCGAAAACTAACTGCATATACATAGACTGGGGACGAGTTTTAACTTCGATCGGGAGTTCTTTGGGTTTGCTGGCATGACAGTTAGATGCTGCTCACACGCACACAGGATGCTGTCTGAATATTACATAAAGATAACAGAATCCATAAACTATAACTACCAATCCATCCTAATATCATAATCATAATGGATCAGCGCGGGTTCAGCTCTCTTCTTCGCTCACTTCGCCCATAGAAATTCTTCCTGAAAGGCACTAAGCTAGGTGGATGCAATTCCATTAGCTCCTAGTGGGCGTCGATGGTGTAATGGTCAGCATAGTTGCCTTCCAAGCAGTTGTGTGATCCGAGTTCGATTCCCGGCTGAGACACAACTGTCCATCCAACTTTTAGTTTCCCTTTTTCTTCTCTTTCTGAATCTGTAGAGGCGCTTTAATTACATCAGAGTTATACGATGGGTAATTTGTGTAGAGCTCTGGCCATCCCATCGTTATGTGTTGCTATGCAATAGAGTCCCTTATTCTTCTTCCCTTCCCTTATAGAAGCTACCGTAGCAATGATCGTTTCTGTAGTCTGTAGATCGATCGCCTTAAACTGCATTTAACTTTCTCTATCTGCTTGTATGTCTCTCTCTAGCATTGCACACTTTGTCCCACTGTGCGCGCGCTCGTCATGGCTAACGGTACCCCCACTTTGCTGCTGCTGCTGCTGCTGGTCTTACGACTGTGGTCGGTCGGTCCCACTGCTTGGACTGCTTCCCTCACATCACAGCTGGTTGGTCTTGCTCCCCCTTGTGCCACCACCGAATCCAACACTCTGCAGTTCCAGTCGCTCTCTCAGTTTCAATCCCAGTGGCAGCAGTCGCAGCAGTCATGGTCATTGTCCGCTAGCGGTTCTTAACTGCCGTGGGCCAGCACTGCCACTGCCCCCCCACCCCTACCCCTATCACAGCCCCCTACCTACCTGTATGCTGCATGAGAAGTTGGCTGGCTACTGCCTTTGATCGGTCTTTGGTCTCCTCTGAATGCGTTTCTTTATCGCACCGCGCGCAATTCCCGACTTTGGCATATGTTTTGACATTTGGAGGCTGGCACTTAATTTACGGCCTCACCTTAGTGTGTCTCAGCAGAGCAGAGAGTAGTAGAGCGGGGGGGGGGGGGGGGAGACTGCACTCGTATTCGTACTCATGCGAGTGTTTATATGTAGCTACACTATGTACATATATGAATGCCAAAGCCAAGACCCAACTTCCAACTGTCGTACGAGCCAAAGGCTGCTGCTGTGGTGCGTATGGCAAAACAGATAGAGGGGGGATTGGAGGGGCACTCTCCATTGCAACGATATGTTTTGGCCTAAGTATTTCAATTAACTGAACAAAAACTAAGCAACGACTTGCCTCTGGCCTCCTCTGTTACTGAAAATTCAATTATAATTAATAATTAACCAACAATTGCCGCCCATTTGGTGGATGCTGGAACGTGGGAAAATTTGCAACTTCTACGAAGCGGAACTTGCATTAAGGATTTAAGAGTAAGTTCTGGAGCTCCTCTCCACCCCCTAACCACCACCTGCGGCGGAATCCTCTATGCTGAGGGATCCCTCAGAGATGCTCGCCACCTCCAATCAGCGGCGGTATTTAAGCTAATTAATGGGTTTGGCCCAAGCAATTCAAATCAATTGGATACGACTTGCAAATGATTTAATTAATTAATATGCAAAATCCATGGAGCCCCATAATTGTATATGGAATATAGGTGTGCAAATGATGAATAGAGTGAGTGTATGGTGAGTGAATGAGTGAGTGGTGTGGGGGTAGAGGTGAGTAACTCCTTCTCCTTAGAGTGTCTGTCACTCGTACTGCACTGGGGGCACTCCTCCTACTCTAGAGAGGCACAACACAAACAACAGCTTTTGCAGCTCTTTAAGGCCATTTGTCAACGCGCCCTGCCAAAAAAATAATGGCAAACAAACGAAACCAAAATTAAAACGGAAAATTCTTTGTGCCCCACATGCAACATAGGAGAACCATGTCCAGAGAGTGGCAGATCAGAGACCAGAGACCCAAACCAGAGCTAAAAACACTTGAACACCCACACACACGGATTGTCCGACTGTCCGACTGTCCGACTGTCGGGCTGTTGGTGGCTGTTGTGGCCTGAGGTCTCTTGTTTCGACGGCTTTTTGCTCGGTGGTTGCTAATAAACCCGGGCCACTTATAAACTCTGCGCCAAAAGATCTCTCTGTGACTCCAGCTGAGAAAAACTTCAACTCGAACAAATCTGGCGACAAGGCGGCAGCAACAACAGCAAAAGGTTTAACACATACTTACATGGCACACACACTTACACACTCACTTACACACACTGTTTCCACTGGAATCCATCGTTTTCGTTTTTCTCGGCCTTTTTTTGGTTAAGTATTTTTTTTTTTCTCCTTTTTTTTGGACTATTTGCGTTTCGTGCCGCTGAAAAACTTTATGAATATACAAAATCGTGAGCTTAATTGAAATTTATTGTTAATGAAAACAAAATTATGGCAAAGCCCAAAACTATGGCCACTTGACACGAAAGAACACCACAGAGAGAGACAGAGAGAGAGAGAGAGAGAGAACCGAAAAGTGATTTTTGAGTCGGCCCACATGGAGTCACGAGCAGCCAGCAGCCCTGCCCGAGGGGCAGAGACCCGCCCCATCTGCTGGCTGACTGGCTGGCTGGCTGTCATTAATTTAGCATTTAAGCGGCTCATTAAGGTGACAGACGGCGACAGCTGACTGACAGTATCATATCCAGTGGGTGATTGGGTGGGTGTACGTGGATGTGTAACTAGCCCCCGAAAAAAGTCACTAAGAATGTTCCCACATGGCCTTCACTTGAATGGCTTACATTCTAGTTGGGTTTCCAATCCTTTTGCCCCTTCGAGATGCACAATCCCCTACCAATTACCATTTGAGTTGCTTGTTGCCACATAGATCTACCCCCAGAGATCTGCCATCATAGATAGTTCTTGTAATTCTTGCATTCCATTTCGTGACCCATTCAGATTCTTCTTTTTTGTTGGCCTTGGACCCACTCCTACCCGTTGTTTTGTGGTTCTGCTTTATGGCCTTTTGGGCTCTGTCTCATTCCCATTTACGATCTTCTGCTTTTTGTTGGGCCCTTTTGCCCCTGGGGCCCCCAAGTAATGGTAAATATTTGGCCTAAACAATTGAACTGTCTCGGAATCGAGTCGACTGAAGTCTCTCGTTGCTTTTCGATGGCTGCTGCCTCTTCATCTCGCTCACAATTCTGTGACTTCTTTGCCGGTGGCGGCGGCTTCTGTTTGCCAAACGAACTTTGAAGTTCTCCACAGTTTTCGGTGCCTTTCACACACACTCGATGCAACCACACAGTCTAGACGATTTGGTTAGCTCTGGTCTGGTCTGGTCTGGCTGCCTTTTGTTGCCAACTAATGCAAATAAATTGTGAGCCACCAGTCACTTGTCACAGTTCACAGTCGAAGTCGAAGTCGCTTTTGCTGCTCATCAGCTCTGTTCTGTCGGTGTGCCTTGACTACATTTTTGGACTGCCTCATCATGGCAGTCAGCAAGCCAGCAAGGCAGCATCAACGTCATCGTTATCGTCATTGTCATCGCCATCGTGATCAGCAACAGCATTATCATTCTTTACCTTCATCATCATCATCATCCCTTTGACTTGTTTGTTGGTTGCTTGCAGTTTTGGTTTTTAGGAAGCGATTGTCTGTTGCTTGATGGCCAATCTCCCATCAATCGTGCTGCTAGCAAGTAAGTCTCTGAAAGCCCAGAGGTTCTAGTTTCTAGTTCATTTGTGTTCTAATTTCATTTACTAATCAGCAAGTAAATAAATTATTGTTATATCTGAGATAGTTGCAGCTGGTAGTATTAGTATTATGTCTCTGATAGTTGCAGCTGTCTGGCGTAGGGTATATCCTTGGCATTATGGCTTAGGATCTTTGGGGATCTTTGTGGTACTTTGTGTGCCTCTCACTATGTGCTTAGTGAACTCATTTAACTAGTTGTAAGATTTATTTGTAAGCTCCATGTTCCAGCTAGCATTCTTTGTCTAATGTTTAGTGTGGATTTTGTTGTTCTGTGCTTAGCCAGTGTCTGGGTACCCTTTGCCTGGGATGCCTGTGTTGCCTGGATGCCTGGGTTGCCTCTTGCCTGTGTTGCCTAGCTTCCTGTGTTGCCAGTGTTCCTGGCTGCCTAGTTGCCTGGTTTTCCTGCCTGTGTTCCCTGCCTTTCCCTGGGTTTACCTCACCTGTAGACTGTAGTCAATGCTAATGCTGGAAACTTGAAATATTTTAAGCAGCGATTGCAGCAACAGAGTCAGAGTCAGAGCCAGAGTCTAAGCCGCTAGTCAGAGTCAGAGATTCAAAGCCAAGTACCCGAGAGTGTCACAGCCAAGAGTGCCAAGATGTCTGTCGACAGACAGAGAGCTCAACAATTGTGGTATTTGTCGTCGTTTTTGTAATGATTTCTAATGCCAAAGCATAAACAATTATTTTCAATTGCAACACATTCCATTGTGGCCGCCATTTGCCATCGTTTTGTTGTCTTCTGTGCGGATTGGAATTGTAAATTTTTTCAGATGTCGCAGATGTTCGTTGCGGATGACTCGCAAAGCGTTTTGTCCGCTTAGTGCAGAAGTTTGACATGTGACTCGGGAGGGGGGAGGGGGCACCGCTTTGATATGTCAATGAGTCAGACAAACAGACAGACAGTCATTCAGTTAGACAATCATTCAGTCAGTCAGTCAGTCACTCAGTCAGCTGCTTAGTCAGCCAGCACGTGTCTGTTTCGAGTCTTATGTCTGAAGTCTTTCCCCATCTCAATGGAAAAGTGCGTTCCATGCGAACAAAAGGAACCAAAAGATCACAGCGGATTGAAGTCTTTTCCCTTGTCTCTTTCCCCCTGCATCCACTTGAGTCCACTTCCTTGAGCAGCGTTCCTCAATTACTTGATGCGATTACGCAAAGCATTTCCCCTTCCATCCATCCCATTCGACAGACAGTTCTTCAGAGTGCAACAATAAGCGGCAAAGTGTTAATGGTCATTGTTCAAACAAGCGATAATAATGATTACTCATGTCAATTATAATTATTATATAAGACAGATGTGTCGGCGCGCATATGCAGCGAAAGCCTCAAAGAGGGAGCCACAAAGCAGGCAGCAAGCAGGCAGCAGCAGAGACAACAGCAGCAGCAGAGGAGCAGTAACATCAGCAGCAACAACAGAAGCAGCCAACGGCAGCAGAGGAGCATTAACAGCAACAGCAGAGGAGAATTAACATCAGCAGCCACAGAGCAACAGCAGCAGAGGAGCAGTAACAGCAAGCGTAACATCAGCAGCAACAGCAGCAGAGACAGCATCAGCAGAGGCAGGCAGCAGCAGCAGCAGGTAACAGCAGCAGAGAAGCGTAACATCAGCAGTATTACAGCAGCAGGCAGCAGGCAGCAGAGCTTCAACCGAATTGCAATTGATTTTGTTGTATAATTTCTACAGCTTTATCTTGTCGGCAGCTGCATGAAATTTATTGAAGATGCTCCATGCTTTATGGCTCTTCGACTCTCCTCTGTTCAATCGTTGTTGTTGTTGTTGTTGTTGTTGCGGTTGTTTAACGAGCCGATGGCCCCCGTAGAGGGGAATTTCGCAAAACGAAAGACTCGAAGACACAAACTTAACTCTTGTTTTGGGGGGATTCCTCTCTCTCTCTCTAATCCCCCCACTCTTACTTGCTTGCTATCTTCTTGTGTGTTTTTGCGCGCACAAGACTTATCGTTTCATATCTAAATTAAGTACATGTAAGCCGAGAGCAAATACTACAGCAGCAGGAGTTCGGGATGTTCCCAGTGGCTGCTGGTAGTTGGGACCACACCCAAAGAGGCTGCCTTGGCTGTGGCACTCAGTAGAAGGAATGGGGAGGATGGGCTTGGGCATCATGATGGTAGATGAGGGATACCAAATGAACCTCTATGATGAATGTAAGTACACTGCCTCATGAAGTAATCAGAAATGGTTCAGAAAGGTATTCAGTTTCTTTCTTCTTTTGGGTTTATCATTTAGATAGGAAAGCCTACATTCTGTACATTCATTTCCATTGATTAATCTGCACTTTCATTGCTAGTTTGATATGTGCCACAGCCTCTACATGGATTGTTTGATAACCTAATTGGTGCAACTCCATAAGGGTTGTAGTTGCAGAGATATCTGGCAGTCATGTCAGTTCGCCAGTTCGTAAGCAATTGCAGGTTTGTCAGAGTAAAAGTACTACACTGGAGAAAGAGACATGCCAAATTGGCCCAAAAGATGTCGACTTTCGGGTGTCTGTTGCTGTTTGTTGCTGCCTGCTGCTGGCTGAATGAGAGACATTGGAGAGCGAAAGTGAAATTGTCTTTTGTTGTTGCTGTGGCATGCAAATTGAAAAATACTCGCCATATGTTGACAATTTCCACAACCAGCATTTCCCCCCCTTCACCATACCAGCCCAGGCAGGCAAACAACCGCTTTGGATACCCGCACGATTTGCTGCGGAGCAGGAAACATTTTACAACCTCAATAGCCACAGAAAACAACTTGAGACTTTCTGCCTTCAGTCACAGCCGCAGCCTCAGCCCCAACCGGCCATGAAAGAGGAAATCAATGTTGCTGCTGCTGCTGCCACTTGCACTGTTGCTGTTGCTGTTGCAGTTGTTGCTGCTGCTGTTGCACTCGGTACAAAAAAAGAAAGAAAAGAAAAGTCGCACGCTTTTACGTGGAAAGCGAAACCAATTTCACTTGCCGGCCAGTGTCCAATGTCCATTTGCCAGGCTTAGTTATGAGTGCAGCAGCAGCAACAACAAGAGCAACAGCAGCAACAGAAACAACAGCAACAACTGCAATAACAGCAACAGCAACAAGAGCAACAGCAGCAGCAGAGACAACATAATCATTGCAATTGACAAGATGTGTCAACCAGGACAATACACTTGGAGAAAAGGAGAAAGACAAATGAATTAAGGATAGCGTTTGAAGATGGGAAACTTTGTAGAATAATTGCAATATGTGCTACTGGTAGGATATGAGTGTGAGTATAAGTAAGAGTAAGAGTAAGAGTAGCAGTAGGAGTGGGAGTAGAAGTAGGAGTAGGAGTAGGAGCAGGAGTAGGAGTAAGAGTAGTAGTAGGAATATGTGTGTGTGTATGAGTAAGAGTATGAGGAAAAGTGTGAGTATGAGTTGGAACTTTCCATATATATCAATAATAGGTAACAGGTAACACCCATTAGCAATTATAAGAACGAGCTATGGGAGTTCCTTTATAGTTCTGACATGCGAACGATGATGATGAAGATGAACCAATGTAGCTCTGATATACCCGCATTTAAAGCGTCTCAAGTGCACTTTTCTCTTACTCCGCCTATGCCTACTTGGACACACATATTGCAGTCCAAATCTTTAGTTTCATCTACTGGAATGCTGGGATACTGACGAAGAAAGCTTTACACTCCCAGCTGAAAGAATGCTTCATCATTCTCTACTACCCATATTCAAACTTCGAAACTTTCCACTAAACTTCCACACTTCTACTTCAATGAAAAGTATAACCAATTTCGCTCAGTGCACACAAGAAAAGATGCAACACAAAAAGGGAAGGCAAGAGACGAGAAGAAGAGAGGAAGCGAAGAAGAAGAGTGAAATGCGCAACAACAACAAAAACAACAAGAGAAAAAGGAAAGCACGAAGACAGTGGTTGCAAATTGCAGAGCTCCAATCGGTTCGACTCGTTTTGACTCGTTTTGACTCGTTTCGGTTTTCGTTTCGATTGAATTTCGATTCAATTCAATTCGATTGCATTGCGTCAAAACGGGGGTCTGTCTGGTGTAAGTTGGAATGGTGTAAGGGAAGTGCAGTAACAAACGAGTTTCCTGTTGGCCAAAAAAGCGCGTAAACTACACGTAAGTTAGCATCCCAGTTCCCAGTCGCAGTCGTCGTTGTAGTCGGAGTTGGAGTGCCAGTCGCAGTACCAGTCATCGTTGCAGTCATCGTTGCAGTCCCAGTCGCAGTTCCAGTCGCAGTGCCAGTCGCTGTCACCGTTGCAGTCACTATTGCAGTCACCGTTGTAGTCATCGTTGCAGCCACAGTTCCAGTCGCAGTCACAGTTCGAGTCGCAGTCACCGTTGCAGTCACATTACCAGTTGCAGTCACCGTTGCAGTCCCAGTCGCAGTGGCAGTCATCGTTGCAGTCAACGTTGCAGTCACCATTGCAGTCACAGTTCCAGTCGCAGTGGCTGTACCAGTCCCAGTTCCAGTCGCAGTGGCAGTAGCAGTAACAGTCACAGTTCCAGTCACAGTCCCAGTCGCTGTCACCGTTGCAGTCACCATTGCAGTCACCGTCGCAGTCCCAGTCGCAGTCCCAATCATCATTGCAGTCCCCGTTGGAGTCTCCTCCGATCCCTGGTGTGTGTGTGGTGTGGCTGGATGGTTGGCAAATTTTTCACAATTTGCAATCAGCCAACAAGAGAGACTGTGGCTCTAGCTGTGGCTCTAGCTGTGGCTCTGACTGCGTCTCTGTCTCTTGCTGGTTGTCGCTGGCTTCCTGTCATTTGATTTCATTTCATTTCATTTCGCTAATGTGCAATTAATTTGCATTTGCATTATGTGGCAGACTGCCGTTTGCCTGCCGTTTGCCTCATGTTGCTAATTATATTTCTGCTACTGTTGTTGCTACACACAAATTACCACAAGACTCGCCTCTCGTCTGTCAATTGGAGAGGGGGGTTGCCCAACATTTGAATGGCCAACTGTCATCGCTGGCACTGAGGCATCCACTGGTAGAGGCAACTCCGGCAATGCCCACAAAAAGAACTCAAATGAGAGAGAGGGAGAGAGAGGGTTGTATACACTTGAGGGGGGTATGTACTGTGGCATGAACAGCCATACTATATCCTCTATATAGTTTACAGATCGTGGCCCTTCTGGCACACATATCTCTGAGTATATGGAATCCATGGCCATTGTTGCTACTTCCTTCTCTCTCTCTGTGCTGCTCTGTGGCAAGTGTCTGTTCGTAGTCATGCTACCCCTTTGTTAGTTTCAATAAAGAAGCGTATATATATATAATCATTTCAGCGACTGACGCAAGATGATGTTGCAAGCCAGGCAACAAGGCAGCCAGCCATCGGCGAGTGTCATTGACTAATGTTGCATGAAGCGCATAAAGCAGGCAAAAGGTAACCACAGCCAGAGCCACAGCTAGAGGCACTGCCACACAGCCACAGTAACCGAAAAATCCAATCTATGAAAAGAAACCGAAACCGAAACAATAGAACCCCAAGTTGCAGGCTGCCGCTTGCCACTGCAACAGCAGCAGCTCTGCTGCCCCAGCTGCGGCACAGCCCCCCAATTCCAACGTCGGTGTCTCCTCCTTTGGTTTGATGCCTCGACCGGCCATAATACAATATAGTATATAATATAATGCTGCATCTTCGAAATGTGAATAGGTTGTTTGGCGGGGTCATCGGGAGCGGGGGCATCGACGGGAGGCGTCTCCGATTAATTTATATGCGGGCTGGGGGTAGAGCACGGGGTCGGCCTGACATTTGTCGGCAAACGTGAAAGGGCAACAAAACTCTTCCAAATGGAAACATTCGTCGTTGTCTGTCAACGTGCCGTGCCCCCTACTGTTGCACCTACCCACCCCGCTCCTAGCCTACCCACCCCAGCTAGCGTCTCCCAGCGATGGAAAGCGCAGACTGAGCCAAAGTCTGTGCCAGAGACTATGCCTCAGACTGTGCCTCAGTGTCGGCCTTAGACTGTGCCTCAGACTTTACCACAGACTCTGCCTCACACTGTGCCTTACACTGTGCCTCAGACTCTGCCACAGACTGAACCTCAGCACTGGTTGCCACCTCGGCGTGCCAAAATGTTAAATGGGACAAGACAAAGGAGCGATTGGGACTGGCCCAGAGAGGGGTGAGAGCTGCAGCGGCTGAACCGACCACTTGCCTCTTTCCACTTGCCACTTGCCACACAACCGGCAACATTCGCCTGAGCGCCCCGGCAGAGCCAAATGTCAAGTCAAAATATTGCCAAAGAAAAACCTCCAGTCAAAACGCTGCATGCCCCTGCTGCTCGGTGGCAAGACATTTTTCACGACAAAATGGGTTATGAGGCACAGGCACCCGGTACACCGCCCCACCGCTTCCGATAGTCGATAGCCGACACCACGAGAGTGGCAGAGGAACAGGCTAGAAAGGGCAGAGGCTGAAAGGGCAGAGAGATAAAGGCAGAGAGGTCTAAGGGCAGTGGGAGAGCAAAGGGAAAGATTCATTTTGGTATACAGAAACAGATCTAGACAAGGTTGCTTAGACATCGTTATCGGTAGTAGTAGTTAAGGGATGCTATCGATCAAAGGGATTCTATATAGCAAAGATCCCTACAATAGCTACCCAATCGAACTTCTAGTTGTATCCAAGGTATTCCATTTGCGTCAAGCAAAACTTTCCCCTCAAGTATTCCCAGCGATAGTATTATCGATTTTATGGGACACACTCTCCGTTCCATCCCTAGTGTTGCCTTTTGTCTCAGGCGATTCGTGTTGGCCTGTGCAAATTGTTTGCCACTTTGTTGCAAATGTTTCTTTTTTTCGCTTTTTGCGCAATTCCGTGTGGCACGAAAATTTTACCCCTTTTTGTTGGGTTTTGTTTTGTTTTGTTTTGCTTGGGGGACTCAAAAGAAAACCTCTGCTGTTACTTTTTTGTGTGTGTGGCGTCCTCTTGTTAATTGTGCGGCTCAAGGTTTGCAGCTGGAAGCTAAAATTTCATTTGAAACGATCAATGCCAGCGATCAATCCGCGATCAAGATCCACGATACAAGACAGCTGAACTTTGGCCAGTAATAAGGTTTTGTTTTTTGTGCAATTGTTGCAAGTAATCAGCGATCATAATTCAAAGAATATAACCATCCATCCATCCATCCAATCGATGATCTATCAAATCGAATGCAAAGATCAAGCTGGACTCAAACCCGTGCAGCCAATCAATTGACATGTGCCGCAGCCCACACAGAGAACACAGAGAAACACTGATTGGGGGGGATTTGATATGTTAGATCTGAGATCTGAGATCTACGAGATCTGAGATCAGTGATCGCATAATAAATGTCCTAAGATTGTCACTGTAGCTGTGGCTGTCAAATGTCAACGAAATGTCAGTTGGCAAATGGCATCGCCAGCGTTGAATTCGATTCCAATTCTCGATCTTTGTACGCTGATTGTCGTACGTTGATCGTAGCTGATCGTAGATAGCGATAGCTTGCTCATTGATCGATGGCCCAATGTAAGCCAAATTGACAATTTCGTTGGGCTTACATGTCGCGCACACAAACACACACACACTAACTAACCTTGACTTTCAAATCAAATGTCAGCGAACCATATATAAATACAAGTATACAAGCATATACATACATAGAGTAGAGTTTGGACTGGACATACAGAGAGACAGTTGAATGACTTGGGCATGCCATAAGCCATACCTCCATACCCGTATCCATACCTCCTCCATATATACTCGTAATAAAAACAGAAACAAAAGTCAATAAATAAATAGACAAGACAAAAGAAGCCAGAAAAACATTTGCAGTCAATCAATCGGACATGCCGTACAAATTGTACATTTAAACGGATCACAGACGATCGATAATGGGGTGGAGAGCGGGATTGGGAGGGGCTATGGCTCATACGTTGCTCCGTTCAATTAGAGCTCCCCCCAACCACCATCGATGATCTCAAGGTAAGTATTATCGCGCCATCGATATACTCTGAGAGGGCAATCGAATCAGAGCCGTATCGACTACAAAAACAACGAATTGAGCCCCAACAAATTACCAACAATTGCTATTAAAAGCTGAGAATTTCCATTACCCGTTTAATTGCGTTCTGGTACTTTGGATTCCTATTTATTTTCGGCTTTTCACCCACAAGCCACACAATGTCCCACAAGCTCCACAATGCCTCCCCAGCCCCACAATTCCTCCCGCATTGATTGGCAAGTCGAGTGTGATTGATTGATGTACGCTGGGGACAGTGGACACCGAACTGAGGCCCACTCGAAGAGCGCGATAATCCATCCAAACACAAACATTGTCCACTGTCCACTGTCCATTGTCCACTGTACATTCTGAGAGCGGGGCCAGAGGGTAGGTTGGTGGATGGGTGGGTGGATTGGCTAGCTTGGCGCACCCACAATACATTGTGGGGTTCTTGGACTCGCTTTCGAGATCGATTTTTCGGGGCGATAAGATTAGAGGGCGGCCAAAAGTGACCGAACGGTTAGCTCTGAGAGCCAATTGAACCGAATTGAACCAAAATGAAACGCCCACAGCATTTCGGTAGACTCAGTCTTCAGTCTTCAGACTCAGCCTCAGCTTCAGCCTCCGTCTCAGCCTCAGCCTCCTTCTCCGCCTCTGTATAACTTGAAAGAGGGAGTTACCAATACCAGAGTTAGAGCCAGAGTCAGAGCCAAAGTCAGAGCCAGAGTCAAAGCCAGCGCCAGAGTCAAAATCAGAGCCAGAAGTGGATGTAGATTCGGCTGGTGGATATGGAAGTGCAGGCCATACATTCCTCAACTTAGATCAACTTTGTGTGGCACAGTGGGTCTGCTGTGCTAAGAATTGGGGGAAAACATTGAGAATAATCTACATAATTATGTGTCTCATTTTACATTTCATATTTTTAGTTTACAATTCGATCTTTAATGGAAATCCATTTGCTTTTCCTTAGGCTGCCATAATTCTGTTAAGCTGCCATAATTCCCTTAAGCTGCCATAATTCCCTTTGTCTTCTCTTCATTCTGTATGCCACAAAGCGTAGCTTAGGGATTTCTTCCCTTGGGTATTCCGCTGCCAAAACACAGTCCCATCTGTGTCTTCATTTCTCCTTCCGTTTTCCACCATATAAAGAGTTTTTCCTGAACTTCCTGAAACAGTCGAATGTTTCCTCTGCACTGATGTCCGCAGTGCCCCAAGCCACTGTCCGTCCTGAGGCATGTGTGTTGGCTTGGCTTGGCTGATTGGTTTCAATTTTTACCCATTTAAGCCACAGATACAGTACAGAGCCAGTCAGCCAGCCAGCCAGCCAGCCAGTGGTGCCTCGAGTGCTCGCATTGTGCACACAAATAAGGAAGCAATTTGCTGCCGACTCTCTGGCCCGACTTCAAGTGAGGAAACGTAGCAAAACAGCCAACTACATATTCGCAGACAAATTATGCGCAACGCCAACGCAGCAAATAAACAGAATGAGATACGAAGCCTCCCCTTCCCCCACCCCAGGGATAGGGGAAAAGCCCCAAATTCTGTGGGGGGGAGAAAAAATTGAATGCGTTGAGCAATCGATGTGGCAGCCAAGAATTTCTGGCACAATCATTTATTATGCATACCAAGAGACACCTTCGCTGACTGGCCGCCAACTGATGGATCGACTGATGGACTGACAGATTGACTGGACAATGTTGCAGCCCAAATGTGGCAGGCAGCCCCCATGGGCTTCCGTGCAACGTAAGGAGCTGCAACTGGAGCCAGGGGAGGAACATCTGCGGCTGTCACATGTCAAGGACAAGTCCAGTGACTACAGAATGCCTGAATAAATTTGCATAACATCAGCAAATGCCTGGCTGCCTGGCTGCCAGCCTAGCCAAACGCAAGACAATTGCAAATCATTGCAGATCGAGAGATTGAGTCAGTCGGGGGGCATTCGGCCGTTAGGAGAGTGTGAGCCAAAGAGGTGCGGCTACTCGGTAGCTCAGACCTAAAGACAGCGATGGCGACACGAATTGAGGCTCAGAGCTCAGGCTCACGGGTCACTCGGCCAGAGCATCTCGTACACTGGCCAAAAAAGTTAGAACTAATATGGTTGCTCACTAATGAAGTAGTATATTGATTAACAATCTATAGAGATCATTTCGAAAGCGTTCCAATAGGCAGCACTCAGGCAGCGTCTCAGAGAGTGCTTTGCCTGACAACAACTACTAACATTTTCTTCAAGTGCATTAACAATACCAACAGCAGCAGCAACAAACAACAAACAAAGCTGCATGTTGCATGCCACAGAGCTGCTCTTCATATTTCAACTGTGCAACTTTGCAACGCTGCTGCGGCCTGTCGCCATCGTCGTCGTTGTCGTCGTCGTCGTGTTTGGACTGCCGCCGCTTATCGCGATTTGTAACAAAATGCTGCTGAATAATTTTCGTATACTTTTTGCTTTGTGTAATAATTTTTACTGATTTTTGTGAGTTTTACTTGTTACCTTTTTTGCTTGTTTGTTTTGCTGGTTTGCAACTGTGTTGTTGGCTTTGTCTGCATTTCAATGTCTTTTGCGGGCTTGCTTTTGCGTAAATATTTGCCATTTTATTATTTTCTATTGACGTGAGACCAAACGCCGGCGCGCAGCCACAACCCCAGCTACAGCTACCAAAAAAATGTTTAATTAGCCCGTTGCGACAGTGGTGGCAGTGGGACAATGCTGCGCATCTCCACTTAGGGCCTAACGTGGCTGAGATCATCTGACATCGGGCTCACGTCTGTCTATCTGTCTGTGTGTCTGTGTGTCGTTTGGTAACAAAGCCTAATGAGCTTCCGTTTTGCCGAGGCTGTTTGTGTCTGCAGTCGACCATTAATTCAATGTGAAAGAAGCGAGTTCCGAGCAGATAAAGTGACCCCAAAGAAAATAATAATGGTTGAAACTGAATCGCAGAAGAAGCTCCTGCAGCAGCTCTTGCTATATATATGTATCTTTGAAGGCAAACCAATATTGTCGCCACAGCTGAACCAGTTCTACGGATCACAGAGAATTCTGTAACAGAATTCAATGCTGATTGCCTCTAGTTACAGCATAATCAAGTTATTCGTGCTCATGTCAGCGATATCTCTCTATCTAAATCAAGTGGCAAACATTTGACATTGTCTGACTCTCTGGCATCAGATGCGATGTACATTCGGATTCCAATTGATGCAGTGCAAAGAGTAAAGCAGTGCAGAGTATAGCAGTGCATAGCAGAGCAGTGCATAGCAGAGCAGTGCAGAACAGTTCAGAGTAGAGCAAAGCAGAGCACTGCAGAGCAGAGCAATGCAGAACAGAGCAGTGCAGAGTATAACAGAGCAATGCAGAACAGAGCAGAGCAGAGCAGAGCAGTGCATAACTGAGCAGAGCATAACAGAGCAGCGCAGAACAGAGCAGTGCAGAACAGAACATGGTAGAGCAGTGCAGAGCAGAACAGAATTTGCATTTAGTGTCTGCTGCTTTGGGTGATGGCTTTATGGCCATTTTTGTGGTGATTGCAATTAAGAAGAACAGAAGTAGCAACAACAGGCAGCAACAGTTGAAGCCCCAAAAGCAGCCTACGCACAGTGGAAAAGAGGCGCCTCTGCATCTCTGTATCTGTGACGACTGCATTCGAATGGCGTACGAGTATATCTGAAACAAGTTCTTCTCAATTACAATCTAACGGCCCAACAGGCAGTGCGCGGCTGGCAGCAGTTCGAGTGCAGCTCGAGTACCGTCCCTCGTGTGGGCCATCGGAGGTCTTCTGTGATCTGAGAGATCTGTGATCTGTGATCTGTCTTCTGCCTGCTGGCTGCTGTCTGCTGCTGCCGTTTGTCCCATGGTGCAGTGATTGTTGTTTTAATTAACGAGCTCAGCGCCGCTTGACTTGCCTCAAAGAAATCAATTGCTGCAAAGCAACAATGATATCCCCCCCCTGATGATATACTTGAGCGTTGAGCGTTGATTCGATGCGGTGCGGATTTCATTTTGGTATGTGTCTGAGAGGGGCTTGGGGTCTCTTGTCGGTGCGGTGCGGTGATCTGCTTGGAAGACATTGAACATTGTTGCTCCAAATGCTATTTGTTTATTAGCTTTGACTGCGATCGCTTGCCTTTTGGATAATTATTTATTAAGGTTTTACATGGCAGTCCCTGTCCCTGTCCCAGAAAAGTGCACACAAACAACATACGGACAGAGAGACAGATAGACTGACAGAGAGACAGACAGCTGCAAGGTTGCTCTTGCAAGCGAAAGAAACCAACAGCAAAGCCAAAGCCAAAACATAGACAGCTACATACCTACAGATAAAGATACAGATACAAATATTGTACATTAGATGCAGAAGCTGATGCAGATACTGGAACACAGCAGCTCGTTTTGTGGCGGCAGTCAGCTAATGGATTGAGATGTTCAACGAGTGGAGTGGCATGCTGCTCACTCGTCCCTGAACTCTTCGGCTGAACTCTTTTTTCAGCATCATCCCCGAGATCCCAGAGGGCCATGACAACACTGTAAAAAGTACTGTAATTATGAAGTAATTGAAAGTGAAGACAAATTGGTAGAACTACCAATATGTATCTTTGTGCCCAGCTGCACTGCTTGAACAGTTCTGTTGGCTCCATCCATAAGCAGCTAGCTGCAGGAGGAATTCAATCAGCTGAAACAGTACATCTGGCAGATTCGTACTTGCGTCACTAAGTATCTAAAGTTCCGTCGACAATTATCCACTTGGCTCGTTCCACTGTCTATACAGTCTCCACTTTCACGCTCCAGCGCCTGTGCAGTCAGCGGGTAAAACGTGGCCCATTGTCCGGTTAATTTGTTTGCGCTTTGTTCTCTTGCCCAATCCCTAATCTCCTCCCAAAAATAGTAAATGGCAGCAGCATGCGGATATGTCTTTCCATTGCTTGACCAACCAAGCAAGCGCCAGACTTGTACATAAGCACATACATACATATGTATGTAGGCTAGAGTTCTTATATCTTGTATATACACTATAGAATGTATGCTTTCAGCTTAAAATATTCTTTAAATTCTTTAGTTTCACAGCCCAAAAAGAACTCACACCCTGGCATATTCACTCGTTTTAGTTTATTTGTTATAAATTTCAGGCAAGTTTTATTATTGCTGTAACGGCATTCAATGTGGTTCGAGTAAGCAGTTGTAAGCAGTTTGGTAAGCAGTGATTGTAAGCAGTGTCTTAGAATCAGTATTACTCTCTATGTGTTGCTTGGACTGTGTGATTCAATGTGCTTTGGGCTGCGCTTGTTGCACACAACGGGATTCAGTTCGGTTTCAGTTCGGCTTCAGCTTGGGGAGGGCTCCTCATGCAAACCGCATGCACTTTGCCTTCTGGGTGTAGGTAACAGCGCCATATTCCTCCACAATCTGGTCGATGGCAATCTTGTTGAGGTTCTCCAGATACAGGCGCGTCTTGCGCGACTGAATGATGTAGCTGATGACGTCATGCATGTTGTCAAAGAAGAGGAAGCCTGCGGTGCCGCAGCTCAGGTCCAGGTACCGGAATCTGTTCACGTCGCAGGTGCAGCCATCGAACAGGAAGTAGATGAAGTCGTTGTTGTTGTGGTACCGGAATACCACATAGTTGCCCCAGGGCGCCATCACGAAGACGCGCTCCGCACACCGGAAGCCGGCGCGCAGCAGCTTGCAGATGCTGTCATAGCAGCCATTCTCCGATCCCACCACCGCCATAGTCTCGGGTATGCGCAGCAGCGCCGGGTAGTGATTGGGCTGGGCCCGCACCACATCGTGTGGGCCGCTGGACTCCGGACAGGGATCCAGCGGCGACATGACCTTGGGTATCTCCGGGCATGGTGGACAGGGCTCCGCCGCAACGGGTGCAGCAGCTACGGTCTTCCGCTTGCCCTTCTTTCCCTTCTTCCCCTTGCCCTTCTTACCCATGGCGTAAGGCTAACGATGAAGTTTTCTAGTGCTCTTCAGCTATTTGCTGCAGCTAAGGTCTGCTTGTGGGTGCTCTTTAATCTGATTACTGTGAGCCACAGGCTTGCATATTGCTAAGAGAAAAAAGGGATAAACAGGCTTAGTTTTGACAATCACAATCACCCTTGTCATATTGCTCAAATAAATTCAATTTAGTTTTAACTTTGATGTATGAATTGTCCCTTAAGGAACAAGGGACACATGCTCAGCCATATAGACTCCCCCACAATGCACAGAACTCACCTGCAACTCTGCAACGAATGTGGAGAGATTGATGGGCAGCAGCCAGCACCCAATGGAAAGCACAGCCGCAACACCACCGCTATATTGCCACAAAATGCCACAAAATCGTATCAAAATACGCGACTCCAACTGCGAACCAAACCGTTCTTGCCGCAAGCCGAAAGTTATAATTTTTTTTGGTTCGGAAAATATATATTTATTACTTGAAAATTTTGTACAGATTTAAAAATTTTGTTTACCGAAAATCTAAATTTTTTCCGAGATTTTTTTTTTGGTGTGTTGTGTGTGTGTCGTCCGGACACGATTTTGGTTATGGGAAAATATGCTCTGGCCTGACGAACGGACACGGGGCAGCTCGACAAATGTCTTGGCACGGCCAACTTGATACAGAAATTTATGAAATTCAGAAAAATTACACAAATAAATACATTATTTGCCATTCACAGCGTGACGCACACACACACATAAACAGCTGATGGTAGCACGGGTTGTAGTGTTGTGCAGCGTGTAGGCACTCCGATTAATTAAGTTGTGTGTCTGCGCCAAGGAGTCGCCTCTCGAAAGACTCCACTACCCCGCAACAATCAAACGATCAAACAAGCCAACTGCTGCTGGCCTCAGGCCCACACATTCTTGGTCCAATCGTTGATGGAGACGTGCGATTGCAAAAGGATCCTCCAGCCTCAGCTTCAGCTACAGCATCGGCCTCTGTTTCTGTTTCTCTTTCTGTTTTGGCCTGTGTGGTTTTGCGGCCAACAAAAAAGTGAATGGCTGTCAAAGCAATTAAAAGTCTGTGCTCTCGAGTGCACCAAAGGGTGGCTGTGGCTGGCTGGCTGCTGGGGAAAAAAGCCAAATAAATCACAAAAATATGGAAATAATTAAGAGTCCGAGTGCGAGAGGCCAAGAACCTGTTGGTGGCGAATACCTTTCGGAACCACCGACCGACCACAGACAATAACCAGCGACTTGTTTGCATATTCAGTGTACGAATTGCAATTACCAAAGCAGCCAAAGAGCTCCGCACAACGCACAGTGGGGCAAACTACACAAAGATGTAGCTCCAGACGATAGGAGGATTTTCTCAAGCATTTGACAACCTACCCACTTGCATTTCCCTAGCTGACAGTAAGCCCTTTCTCTTGCCATTTTCTTTTGGGCTCTCTCTCCCACTCTTCCGTTTCCACTGTGCTGCTTGGCTGGGGTCGCATGCAAATCTATTAGCTCCCCCCAAGCCTAGACCCATGTCTAGGCGCTGACTAAGCCGCAAATGACGCTCGACAGTTTGGGCCAGGTCTGTGGTCTGGCCGGGGTCTGTGCCGCGTCTAGACTGCAGTGGCTCTAACTGTTTGTTGTTGCTGTTTCTGGTATGCACTCTGTTGGCTCTGGTGCTTTGTTGTTGTTGTTTCTTTATGCCCAATTTGCGTCATTAATTTGTTTGGCTCGCTCTTATCAAACGTTGCCGGCGAATGGCGCTGGATGCTGCTGCTGCTGCTGCAGATGTGCAGATACAAAGATACTTTAGATAAAAATATGAATATAAATGGTAATGCATAAATACAAAGATAAATGCACAAAGATATCGAAAGCCAACACGAAATATGTTGAAACTGTGAGTTATTCAGAGAACGAAGAGAGAGATCTCTGGGTTATTCAGAGAACGAAGAGAGATCTCTGGGTTATTCAGAGAATGAAGATCCCATGTTGCATGTAGTAAAGATATGCAATTTTGATGGGACACAATGTGGAATAGCTGAGACGAAAAGATGTCTCGAAAGGTGGCATCGAAAGTTGCTATAAATCTGAAGATCTATTACCGATTTCATAAGAATCCTATGGGTATTCCATTCCTCATTGCAACATATCTTTTCTTTAGGTATTTTTATCGGGAAAAAGACGGACAGTTTGCAAGCGATCGAAGATACAATTGTCGAGTATTTTTCCTTTATTTTCTTATATCTGAGATACGAGAATAACCTCTTGGAAGAGATCACGAAAGGATCTTTCTTTCAGGCATAAAACCTATTGTTGCCATATAATTTTCTCTTCTCTCAAAGACCCCCTTTTACATTGGAGCTCCACTGATCCAATGGCATCCCTTCAGATCTTTTCTATACTCCATTCAATCTATCCCAACCCTGAGCTCAAAACCCAATCCCAAACCAAGTAACTTTTACCTACCTAGTCATTCCTGACACTTCAAAATTTGAGTTACTTTCTGGGGCCCGTTGTTGGATTGTCTTGGCTGGAATGAAGCGCTATCTTTATGCAGATCGCATACTGGAGGCCTTCAATGCCTTCCATCGGCCGATGGTGCTCGAGGAGGTGATCGCCTATGTGGCCGAGATCGAGCTCAAGTCGGTGGAGGAGGTGCGCCTGGATGTGGACAACACTCTGACGGCGGCCTGGATGCATGGCTTTGTCAAGCAGAAGGATAACTGGTATACCCTGGACTGCGGCTACTGGCACGAGGAGTCCACAGAGGCCAACACCACGGCTGCAACCAAACTTCGAGGGGATGGCAGGCATAAAATGTAGTATATAAGAGTATAGACGATCCATTTGGCAACCAAAGGCAGGGCCAGGCAGCCTCGAAGGTTTCTGATGGCCTGCTTCTGATGAATAAAACAGCTCTAGGAAAGTGAAAGATGTTTGGTTTGTCTTTTATTGTTATCTATTGGGGATATATTGGAGATCTATTGGAGATCTATTGGGTGTCTACTGGTGATCTATTGGGGATATATTACTGATCTATTGGGTGTCTACTGGTGATCTATTGGGGAGCTATTGAGGATCTATTGGGAATGTATAGGGGATGCATTGGGGATCTATTGGGAATCTATTAGGGATCTAATGGGGGATTATTTGGAATCGATTGGGAATCTATAAGGAATCTATTTAATATCTATTGGAGATCTATTGGGTATCTATTGGCGAACAATTGGGGATCTATGTTGGTGATCTATTAGGGATATATTGAGGGTCTTTTATGGATCTATTGCTTTGCATGTCCCCTGCAGAATTAAGCTCAAATGAGTGCCCCTGCCATGAACCCTTTCTAGTGCCACAAATAGCCCCAATGCCTGTCTCTTCGGCTGCTCCATACCTTGTGGAACTTTAAGCCTAAAGTCTGTGTTTATTTATATACTTAAATATATATATTTAACAGCATATCCATTCACATACCTAGTACATATGTATGTATGGCATGTAGTTAATTGCATAAATTAAAAGAAAAAAATACCTGGCTGGGATACTCGGGTACTCGTTCCAATCTCTCTCTGTTAAATGCTTTGACATTTGGCTGCTTCGCTCGTGCAAAGTCTTTCGCAGTTGTTTCCTCTTTGCTATCCTCGCAATGTGTGCCATTTGTGGCATGCCACGCAATCCCACTTCAGCCGCATCTCCAGCAGCAACTCCAGATGGGTTCAGTGGGTCGCTGTCTTGCCTGTCTCTCGTCGGGTCTCTCTCTCTCTCTCTGGTCTCTCTGGTGGGGCACACTTCTATTGCTTCATCATCCAGTAGCGCGGGGCAAACTCAACTGCTTGCTTGGCTAATGGGGCGCCACAACCTGTCGTGGCAGCATAGTGAGTCGGCAATCGCGATTAGGACACCCATATAAGTATGTACGTGTGTGTCTACTCTTCTGGATGTCCGCCTATCCGTGGATTATATAACGTTGCAAGAGTTGCATCAATGCCAGAGGAGCTGCTGCATGTTGCATCAATGGCATAGGAACTGCTTGCTGCATCTTCTGCCAACGGCTGGCAATGAGCTTCCAGTTGAAAGTTGCTGCAGTTCAAGTTCCGTTAGCTTTGCCAGCAGACAGACGGAAGCTTTAAGCTCGCTTAGGTAGCCGCACCAAGCTAAAAGATTTTGGCTTGGCAAAGCTTCTAGCTTGAAGCTTTTTTCTTTGCCTAATAGCTAAGCGCAGCTTTTGGCTGCTGAATAAGTTTATTCAGCGAGCTTCTTGGAGGGGTAATGCCCACATAATTTCCGCATGATTATGCGCAGAGTTTCGTTGCCACTTCACCACCCACATGCTACACCCCCGCTAAAGCTACTTGCCGCCCACCTGCTACCCAGCAGCCACACACCTGCCTGCCTGCTTCCTTCTGCAGCTCTGAGTGGTAGTGATGCTGGCTGCTTGGCTGCTTGACTGCTTGAGCCTGCCATGGATTTGGCGCGAATTCTTCGAATCAAAATACTCGCTTGAGCTGTGGCACCCCAACCTCCCTGTTGCCATCGATAAATGCAGCGCTACTAGGCCATGGGGCAGTGCAACGAACCGCCTTTGGTTCCAGGCGACGCCAGCGAGTCTGGGCCAAGCCAAAAATAAGACCAAGTCATTGGGTCAGGCCAAGCCCAATGAAGGCCAAAAACAGCCAGAGAAAAGAGTGGAGTGGAGGAGAAAAGCAGCAGCAGGAAAAACACTCTGGCGCCAACATTTTTATTGCAGCTCTTCGAGTGGTTTGAGTGGTTTTGGGTGACTGGCAGGGGGGTGGCCAAGGTGGCTCAGACTGCAGGTAACCAACCCACTGCTGCAAAGTAAACAAAATGCAAAACGCGTACCGCAAGCAAATCAAACAGTGTCCGTCCCGAACGAGGGGGGGTTCGGGGAGTACAGGAACTAAACCAGGAACAGATGAAAAGTATGGGGCTATGGGTGGGGGTGCTGTAGCTACTGTTCCAGCAGGCAGTCGAATAGTTGAAGGTCCTCTCACCGCAGGCACTCTAGCTAGAGAGAGGGAGAGATAGAGAGAGAGGGGGAGACAGAGGGCCACTTCAAGTGGCGCTTCATGAATGGCTTGGTCCGTAGCAGCAGGAGGAGAAGTAGGGGCAGTAGGAGAAGTATGGCCAGTGGAAGCAGTAAGAACAGAGGCAGCATCAGGCTTAATCCCAAAAATTGTATCTTTAAGTTCGGTGCTGTCGGTGCTGTCAGTTTTTACGAGTTTCCTGCTCAATGAAGTTGCACGTGCAACCGCTCAACACCCTCCCCTCCCCTTGGGGTACCCCATCGAAACACTCCTTCATAAATCCTTGAGGTTGTGTAGTTTGGCTTTTCGTTGCTCCTTTGTCTGAGAGAGAGCAGTGCCGCAGTCCTTTTTGATTTGACCTTAACACCCACGCCAAAACCCAATCCAACCCAATTCAACCCTTTTGCGACCCAACCTGAGACGCCCTGCCCTGCGCTGACTTGACCCGACCTGACCTGTTCTGACCCCAAGCAATCTAAGATGCTGCTAATGGCAAATATCGTGGTACATGGGGAATGGAAATATACGGGAGTATCTATCTATATTAAAATGCATGGGGATGAGCAGATTGAGCACTGGGTCACGTCTCTCTCTCTCTCTGCTTTCTTTGTCTGCTTTTACTTTAAAGTTCGAAAAGTGCGAAAGGGAAAAGGAGAGAGAGAGAGAGGGAGAGGGTAGAGGCAGGCAACCTTTGAGCAGCGAAACACTTTGAACCCAAAACACATTTCTCTCAATTAACAAATAAATGGAGCGCAATCAGACATTAAACCACTTGTGCTGAATAGCACCCAGAATAACAGAGCCCACACCAAAGGACCCCAAAGCCCAGACTCCCAAGCCCCAGATACCAGACTCCACACTACAGATCCCAGAACCCCCACCCTAGACCCCACACTGCATATCCTAGATCCCATGCCACAGACCCTCAGACCCTCAGACCCTAGACTCCCAGACCACAGACACCATACTCTAGACCCCAGATATCAGACCCCACACCACAGATCCTAGATCCTAGACTCCAGAACCCAGATCCCACACTCCGAATCCCCTACCCTTTGAACTGTTTTTTCTCTTTTCTATTGTTAAGTTTTTCACTCATTTTGGGGTCCTAGTTTTATGCATAAACAAATCCATTTTAGAGCACTTAAATATCCCACAAAAAAGCGCCCAAAAATTAAGTAATCAAATTGAGTTTTAAATATTTTATGTGAATATATTTTAAATGATTTTATTGCTCCCTTAAATAATAACAAATAGCCACAAATAAACGCACTTTATGCCGCCCAATCTATCAGCTAAATATATATTTTATTTGTGGCTGTTTTTTCTTTTGATTTTTTAACTGGGGAGCATAATTCATTTTGATTCGAATAATCTACAAAACGATTTCGAAACTGATTGCAGGCAATGTATTACTTTTGAATTCTCTGGCAAGGAATTCCCCCATTCTCCCCCCAAACGATTTGTTTTCCCTCCCTCCCTCCAAACGATTTGTATTCCCCACTCATTCGGAATGTTTCCCCCGAGAGCTTTTTGTCTTTGGTGGCCTGGCTAATTGCGTAATTTATTTGGCTGCTGCCTGCCTGCCTCCGCCACTGCCAAGTTTGTAGCCAAATTGTCAATACCAAATGTCTTTTTAAATTCCAATTGTGTGTGTTTTGCAGCCAACGTTATTTTTTTTTTGGCATCCGCTTGGATTGGATTTGTTTGCTACCAAAAAAAAAAAAGGAAAAAAAATTCCACTTGCTAAATAAATATGAGAAGCGAAAATTGAAACTGAAGCGCGAGTGGGGGGGAGGTAACCAGTAACCAGTCGCAGCTCCCACTCACAGTTCCAGCTACAGTCTCCAGTACTCCCGTTCCCAGTACCAGCTCCAGCTCCACTCTCAGTCCCAGTCCCAGCTACAGTACCCAGTATCCCTGCTCCAGCTCCTCTCTCAGTCCCAGCTCCAGCTCCAGCTACAGTACCTCCGCTCTACTCTCAGTCCCAGCTCCAGTTTCCAGTACCTCCGCTCCCTACTGTAGCTCCAGCTACAGTCTCCAGTACCTTCGCTCCCTTCTGGTCGTTTTAGTGTCGTTGTTGGATCTACATGCAAATGATAAAAGATGCCAAATTGCCAGGACATTGTGCGGTTGGGTGATGGTTGGGCGCTGAATGGGGTAGGAGGGGTGCCATGATGATTGGAAATTCTTTTTTTTCACTCACTTTCACTCGCGCTCGCTGACTCGCTTTCCCGCTGCCTCACGGTCTCTCTGTTGCTTCCTCTATCTCTCTCTCCCTCTTGCTCCCCCTTTCATGCTCTTTCTCCCCCTTTCTCTGTACTTTCTCCTCCCTCCCTCCTCCCGCTTCTCGTGTTTGTTTGGCTCCGTGCAATTTGCGTTTTTGGCGTTATTTTAGGCGCGTGGAAAATGCGCATAAGAAATATGCAAACACAAAACCCCCCCCCAAAAAAACACACACATATACACACAGCTATCTATACACACCCACACACATATATGGACTATCCATCCAAGGCTGAGTAAACATATCAATGATAAAAAAAAAAAACGGAGAACGGAAAAAGGAAACCCAAACAAGAGCCGCTTCTATCAGTGCTAAACGGAATGGACTGCCACGAGAGCTATGGAAATCACTACCCTCCCCACATCACTTGGCCATCATCATGACTGTGGGCTATGCTGTGGAGAGCATACCCCCAACCCTCCACCACCCACCTGGCCAGGCGGCCAGTTCTTACAGGTGTTGATGATAAAGCGATTAAGGCTGGGAACCGGTATGGAATGGGATGGGACTTTGGCTAACTGCGTGGCTCAGCAAAACGGGAAAAACACGACTTAGCTGGACCAAAAGGAAGCGCCACAGACACGTGTGCCAGAAGACAATCACCCCCCACCACCACCCCACCTCAAGACAAGGTCAAGCAGTGTCCACTAAAGCGCTTCATCAGCCGCCCCAAAATGGAGCATCATGGCACTCCTCCTGAGTGGGGCAGCTAACTGCCTTGAGTCTGGTCAATCATTCATGCAACTGCCACGAGTCTGGTCATTCATCTGTACAATTGGAGTTGCCTCTTGTTTGCTGCATGCCTCAAAGCACTAGCAATAATCGCGATACTCCCTATGGAAAGGGTATACCAAAGAGAAGCAGGAACCAGCAGGAGGAGCAGAGACTTTAGTTTTTTGGGTACGAGCCAGCAAGACAAGGTAACAAAACAATGGCCCACGCACACATACAACACACACACACACTCATACACACACACACTCATACACACACACATGCGTACACAAGTGCTGTATAAGTGCTGCCTCGAAGGTGTGTGTGTGGGCGCGTGTGAGTCTTCGAGTACAAACAAGCCATTTCCGGCTGCCTGCCTGACTGCCTGACTGCCTGACTGCCTTCCAAGCAGCAATCGAGAACTACACTGCAAGAAAATAAAGCAAAGAAAAGTGGGGGATATAGGTAGTAGAGTCAAGAGAGTTGCTTGCTTTAAGTTCAAGAAACTTTTCCCTCAGTGAACGTTGGAAGCTCTTCTTACGTTGCCTCAGCGATGTGGCAGCAACAGCAACTGAAACTGAAACAGAAACCAAAATACGAGATGCGAAATGGGAAATGTGAGATACAAGTGCGAGAAAAGTCCGCGTTGTGGCAGAGAGAGGGGACAGGGGGGGACATGTCAGATAAGCATCGCCGTGAGCAATGCACAAAGTGTTCCTGTTACTGGTGCTGGGTCCGGGTCCGGGTCCTGCTGCTCCTTCTGTTCCTTGTACTGGTCCTGGTCCTTATGCTGTTCATGGTAATGCTTCTAGTGCTGAACCCGTTCCTACTCCTTGTGCTGTTACTGGTGCTGCTTCTGCTCCTTGTTCTGGTGCTGTTCCTGCTCCTGGAGCCCCTTCTGCTGCTGTTTCTTGTACTGTTCCTGTTACTGCTCCTTATGCTGCTTCTGCTCCTTGTTCTGGTGCTGTTCCTGGTCCTGCTACTGTTCCTGCTCCTGCACCTGTTCCTTGTGCTGATGCTGTTCCTATTACTGGTCCTGCTGCACGTCCTGTTCCTGTTTCTGTTCCTGGTGCTGCTCCTGCTCCTGTTCTTAACTGCCATTTGGTGCGAAAAAGCTAGTGTCTAAGGGCTGGCTGCTGTGGCAATCTCCTTGAGCCAGCTCTTGCCTTGAAATGTTTCCCTTTTGCCATCATTTTGTCTTCCCACTACCCATGCCTGGCTGCTCGTTATATATAATCCCTTTGTTACGCATTTCATTCAACACAATTATACCATTTTATGCCACATATTTTGGTATTTCCTGAGCCTATTCCTTTCACTTTAAATCCATCGTTGGGCTGCTTAAAGCGGAAACATTTTCAGTTGCCATCGGATCAATGTGGCGCACAGCTTTCCCAGGAGATCAAGGTAGCCCTGGGGGGTTCGCGTCTGAAATGGCACCCATTTGTAGTCTAAATGTTGCACGACAACGGGCAGCAGGCATGGGAGGCATCAGGGGGCATGGGAAGCATCAGGCATGGAGAGGCATCATCCATGGAGGGCACTAGGCATGAGGGGAATCAGACATCGGGGACATCAACATCATCATGGGGCATGTGGCATGGGTGGGAGAGCTTCGATTGCCAATGGATGACATTGATGGCAGATTCCCAATGTCGTTGAGCGAGGGGAATGGGGGTGGTGGGTGGCAGACTAAATGCTAATGTGTAATTAGGCTGCCGGCTGCCCCACTCGTCCTGTCCTTAATGATATCCTGTGCGTGTATCTCTCTCCCTCGTGCCACCGTACTTTGCTTTGTGGCATGCCTTCCTCTGTGCCCTGTGGCAGCTGCCCTTTGTGCGAGCGCACTCCTATTTCTGGTACTCGTGATTCGCTCTCTCCCTATGCTCCTCCTCAGGGGCTTCTCTCTTTACGCCCTGGATGCTGGCTGGCTGGCTGGCTGACTGGCTGGCTGGCCAAGTGACTAATGACGAATCAATGGGGTTCGGTTCAGGTGCACACAGGATTAGAGGGTGAGTCAGAGAGGGGCGGGGGGCGACACACACAAAACGCTTTGTTGTTGTCGCCAGCATCGGGGCTACACTTGACAATTTATGGCACGTTATTAGCAACATGCAGGAGACACTCTGACGATAACTGCCCCTGATGGATGTGCCATTTAGCCAAGCCCCCTAACCCCTAACCTTCATTCACTTCATCTAACACTTACTCTCAGCCACACTGCCTCTCCCTTTCGCTGCTGTTTGCGTGCATCCCAATGCAATCTAATTGGCCCCCAAAAATAAAGGGAACTTCTTCTGCTGCTACTCCGCTGCCCGGGCGGGGGTCGCATTAATCATACGCCGCGTGTGTCGCAGTCACTTGATAAATGGTAAGCAGCTTGTGCCCCCAGCTTCAAGTGCAACTCCCAGGGCGAGTCTGAAAGATTGCGAAAGAGAAAGCGACAAAGAAAGCAACAGAGAGAGAGAGAGAGAGCGAAAACATTCTTGCAGCAAAACAATTTGGCAAAGTATGCCCCAGGCGGGTGCAACACGCTGCTGCCACAAAAACTTTTGGGCGGGCAACAAATGTCGAGAAGTTTTGAAAACAGCTGAAGAGAGCGCAGGGAAATGCTGGAAAATGCAGAGCCAAAAGGGAACTGCATTGGGCAGCTCTTAGCATCAGCTTACATCTGTGGCATTCTGGATGTTCAGGGTCCAACAGGAGCCCAGTAGGAGCTCAGCTGCCAGTGCCGCCTGGCCAGGCTCAAGTGACAATGAGACTCTCTCTCTCTCATTCGATTCAATTTTCCATTGCCAGTGCCACCGCCACCGCCCCCGCCGCTGTCATTACCAAGGCCATGGGCAATGCCACGCGCCACTGCCACGCGCCACTGTCACTGTCACTGCCACTGTCACTGCCAATGCCACGCGCCACGAGCCACCTTTCAGCCATGGAAGCCCAGTGGCAGAGCAGCCTTTTCATTCATCAAATTAGCCAGCTAATTAGAAGCGAGTCAACTGAAGCCACAGCATACACAGCGTACGCCTACACACCTCCTGTCTTCACATCCGCACACAGGATGTGACACACCCACACACATATACACCTGCATATACACCTACACACACTCCTACACACCTACACGTGTATGCATGTGCCCGAGCTATGCAACAGTCGGAGTCTTTCAAACAGACTGGACAAAAGGCCATGGAAGGCCCCCCCCGTAAGCGAAGCCACAAAATGCGGTACGAATGTTGCGGACACTGGCCAAAGGATTTTGTTCATTTCGCCCACTCTCTGCCCCGCCCCCTCCACACTGCAAATCTGTCGAATGCAAATGGCAGCTAATCCCCCGCACGCTCCAAAACTCACAATGCAGCAGCAAGCAAAGCTACAGTCGCTGCTCCTGCCACAGGTCCTGCTCTTGCCACAGCTCCTGTTACTGTCCCTGCTCCTGCCACAGCTCCTTGCTACTGTCCATGCTCCTGGCACAGCTCTTGCTACTGTCCCTGCCCCCGCTATAGCTCCTGCCTTTGCCTCTGTTGTTCTTGTATCTGCCTCTGCCACGGCACACGTGTCCGACTCAACATTGGGTTATTAGCGTTAATGGGGCCTAAGTGAGGGATTAGATCGATGTTCTGACTCCTACGCCGCGGCGCGTGTGCAGCAGCAGCAGCATCCCGCACAATGTTGCATGCTAGTCTAGCTCGTTGTTGTAGCTCTGACCTTGCCGCTGGTTGGTTATGGCACCTCTTGATGTGACTGCTGCCCCTAGAGCAAGCATCAGCAGAGCTGGCTGTATCCATATTTTTGCCCACCTAAGCGATGATGGATAAGATGCCTGACAGGAAACAATCTTGTTGCTGGGATGCTGCATGTTGGCTGTTGGCTGTTGCTGTCTTCCCTTGTTTCCCCTACGCCTCTTCAACCACTTTCAGCTACTTCCTGTTGCTGCTTCCTATGGATACTGTGACATTGAAAACTTCCTCCCTTGGTCGCATCTTCCACATCCGTCAGGTGTAGCAGTATACTGGTGGAGAGTGGGAACTGTGAAGCAGTATACTGGTGGAGAGAGGTAGATGTGTAGAAGCCTTCCTGGTGGAGCGGAGGGAGATGTGAAGCAGCTTCCTGGCGAAGAGAGGGGAATGTGTAGCAGCCTCCTCCTGGTGGAGTGGTGGGGATGTGGGTGCCATGCCAGACATCACACTAATCTCATGTTTTAATGAAATTATAGCAGGCTCTCCGATGCATAAGGGATAACTTTTCATATTTTACATTTAATTTTGGCAAATAATTAATTGAATTGTTCCGGCGGCTTGCCTCGGTCTTGGTCGGGCCACATCCCCCTCCCCGCTGCTGTCGCTTTTTCCTGCCATTTTTCCCGTGTGCGTGTGTGTGTGAGTGTGTGTATCTGTGTATGTATGTTGCGTGCTGCGTAGTTGTTTTCCATGTGCATACCTGAGATTGTTCTGGGTGGTGCTGGGTTGCTGGTGTGTGTGTGCTGCGTGCCGCCATTAAATGCCGCGGCTGTGATTTGAAAGCTTCGAAAGAGCTTTGCCTCATCTGCGTGCCGCAAGCGAGCTGTTGCTTGCTGCCACACACACCACTCCGCCCTAGCCTTCACTGCCTTTTTTCCGTGCCAAATACTCTACTCTTTTTGGTCAGTGGTTTTGGGCTTAGCTCGGGATTCCGGTATATCGTCATGGATATATGTATGAAACGCTCACGGCAGTTGCCTCTACACTCCGCAGCACTCCCTACTCCCCACTCCGCACTGCCCCAAACCTGTACCTAGAGTCATGGCTGTGGCTGTGGCTCTGCCTCTGACTCTCTGGCATTCCAGAGTCGCAAAACTTTTTTCAAAACTTTTCTTTATGGTAATTTGCTTTGCTTTTGTTCGGTTTTTATGGCCAGCACTGATGCCCACCTGGATGGATGAATGGATGGATGGATGTGGCCCACTCAGCACTCAGCACTCTGGGCGATCCGTTTATACAAGGATATAGAGAGGTGTACCTGTCAGGAAGAGGAATATAGAGAGAAGAGGTGTACAGGTTCAGGGATAGAGCTAAGGATACGCGTACTGCATGCTCGCCACGGGGCTGCATGCTCGTAGCCCCTAAGCCCCGTACAAATGCCAGACGAGCCATGGAGGAGTGCTCCTTAAATCTGAGCAAAGCCAGCCAGGGGCTGCTAGAACTTCCCAGTGCCCGAGACAATGCTTAAAGAGAGGTTGATGGGTAGTCCTCGGATAAGCTGGTATTATAGTAATATTCAGTAGAGAGAGACTTAAGACTGTGACTTGAGCACTACGAAGAACAATCTGACACAGCTGCCAGGAAGCTATTTGGGCATAATAATAATGGTAAATATTATTGAAAAATATAAGTAAATAATAATATAAATAATAATTGAGGTAGATATCATTTTTAATATATTTATTTATTATTATATTCATTTTTAATATAATTAATTTCAATATTCTACAGCAATTCCAAGGGCGGATAGGGTTCCTGTTGGCAGGCCACTCCCTATGGCGAATCAACCTGAAGGGCAGTTAGCTAGGTGGATGCATTTCGATTAACCCCAAGTGGGCGTTGGTGGTGTAGTGGTCATAGGCATAGTTGCCTTTCAAGCAGTTGTGATCCGGGTTCCATTCCCGGCTGAGACGCACAAATCCATCCAACTTTTGGGTATCTTTTTCTTCACTTTCCAGAATCTTTTAATGGCATCAGATATATGTATATGGTGGTGTACTTTTACAGTTAAATATAATATAATAAACATTTACATATATAATATAAATATATATTTATCATTTACATATATCAGAAAAGGAACATTTTTTGGCTATTTTTAATTATATTTTAAGGTGCGCACTAAAAACTTTTACTTCAGTTTTAAAAATCTTAAAAATATTTACAAATTATTTTCTTTCCCCTTTGCAGTTTGTTTCCCCCCGCTTCAAGGGCATAGAAACTTTGTTGTGGCTATGCCTTGTGGCATCTTCCTTATTGCTTTATCATTTCTTAGCCTAATCCCAGTGTAACCTTCAGCCAGTCGAATTCCCAAAGCGCTGACTTGCACAGCCCCAGACAGAGGGAACTCCAAACTCTTACTCCAATGACCCCAAATCGGTATTGTATGCCCCATCCGCCACCCCACCCCACGGGAAGCTGCATCAACTTTCACTTACGCAGCAGCGACTGCGGCTTTGCTCCAGTTTTTTGCAGCAGATGGGTTCAGGCGGGGTCAGGGCCAGGCAAAACGGGGGCAAGTGGCAAGAAAACATTTGGATAAATTGATTGGTGGTGGCCTGACCGACTAAACCGAACGATAGAACAACTGAGAGACAGACCGACAGACCCACCGCCTTTCTGGCTGCGAAAAATGAGAGCAAATTCTGCGGCGCCTCCAAGTTGGCTCTAAAAGTTGGTCTGAACTGAGGCTGGGACTTGGCCAGCGGGGCTGGGAATGGAACTGAGGCAGGACTGAGGCAGGAACTGGGACTGGGAGTGAGAGTGGGACTGAGACTGGGACAGGGAGTGAGAGTGGGACTGGGACTAAGACTGAGACTGGCACTGGGGCAGGGAAAGAGACTCTAGCTGAGGCAGGGACTTTGCCAGGGGGCTGGAACTGGAACTGCGACTGCAACTGGGTCTTGTCATTGATGCCGTTGAAGTTCATTGCCTGCAAACGATGATTGCACAATATTATGATCAATAAGCAGTGGAGGAAGGCCAGTTGGATGAGTGGGTGGGTGGTTTGTTCTCCTGCCAATGACGTTCGCTGGCTGGCTGGCTGGCTGTTTATTAGCAATTGGCCTTTGTTGCAGCAGCAGCAACGGCAGAAACATTGATAAGCAAGCTGCCTGGCTGCTGATTGAAAACCAACAAAGCGCATGCCACAGTAAGGGAGGACGGGTGTTGCCAATGCCAGAAGGGGCGGGTAGGGCTGCACAGTAAATGCGAAAACAATGACGCTGCCGTCTGAATGTTGCACAAAAGAGAGACGCACAGAGCACACACACAGTTGGGGGGCAAGTGGAGGGCCCTAATCCGAGGCAGGCATTTTGCTTCTTTCTAATTGGAGAAATCCCTCCCTCCTTCGTATTCCTCCATCTGAGGCGGAGTGGGGCATTCGTCAGAGTTCATTCCAATTGTCATGAATGCATCAGAAGTTATCCATTGTGTGTGTGTGTGTGTTTTTGGCTTCCCCTTGACTCGATTTCCATTTTAATCTTCCTATTTTAATCTGTGGCAAAGACTCGATTTCCATTTTGAGCTGTGGCAAAGCTTAAAACCTTTCATGGGTGAAGGTACAAGTGGATTTTGGGAACGCTTAATGGAAGCAAGAAAATGCACTCCAATTTGGAGGAAGCCACTGGGAAAGTCACATCCATGTGGGCTAGACATGTCATGAAGGGCAGGAACTCCTCAGGAATGTTCATGGAAAGGGACACCCTTCGAATCTTCAGAGAATCTAAGAGACTCCCCTGGAATGACCAGGGAAGGGACTCCCCCGGTATATCAATAGGAATACTTCTTAAAGCCTTGAGACTCTCTTTAAGGTTTCAACTGAAGACTGTCAAGTCTCTTTAAAGTTGTAACTAATGGAAGACCTTCAAGTCTCCTGAAAGTTTCAACTAATTGAAGAGTCTTTCGAGTCTCCTTAAAGTTCCAAATTGAAGCATCTTTCGAGACACTCTTTAAACCTTTAAACAAATTGAAGACATCGTAAACAGAGTTCTGATTTCCAGGTGGCAGCATTCCCACGCACAGCTCTACCCTGTCCCAGTGCTGTCCAGTTCTTGTCCAAAGGTCAGAGGTTGGCGAGAGCCCTAAAACCAAAATTCAAATGAATGATGATGATACATGGTACGAGGCACAGCCCTGAGGGGGGGGCAGGCACTGTGGATAATGTGGTCTGGGTTCCGCTTTGCCACACTCTCTGTAGCTCTCCCTGCCTCCCTCTCTCTCTCTCTCTTTCCCTTTGTGTGTGTGTGTGGGGGGGCATGGGCTTTGAAATCCCAGGCGAGTGCAAAAGATTAAGATTATGCAAATCGAAGTACAACATGCAAAATGCAACACAAGGCAAAACCAACAAGGAAGGAGCAGCCCCATCCATGGATGAGCACTCACAGTGGGTTAGGATAGGGCGAAGGCTCTACTGTATCTGTATCTGCATCTGTGTATCTATGTGTGTGTGTGTGTGTATCTGCGTGAGTGGTTTCTGTGTCAACAGTTAACTGACACAACTGACAATATGTAAGCAACCCCCCCACCTATTCCCTTTCCCCTGCTGTTGCTTGTACTTCAGGCAGTAACAACATTAATGATGTCAGGGACTCTGCGAAGACTCCGGCTAGAAGCAGGGAGTGGGAGTGGTAGGGAGCAGGGGACGACAGTTGGGATGCTGGATAATCAGAATGCACAATAATGAAATATTCTTCATTCAAAAGGGGGCACACACAGTGTCGCTGCCTCAGCCTCTCAAGCTCTCTCTCTCTCTCTATCTGCTGCTCCTTCTCTGACGGAAATTGATGCATCGGAAGTAGCATTGTGGGGAGGGGTGGGTGGGGTGGGTTCCATTGCGGTTCGAAATGCCAGCAAACTGATTAAATTCGATACATTCTGGTCGGGTTGGTCATGGCTTGGGAATCTCATTAATCATAATACTCAGATGTATGACCCATAGACCCCACTGCCAGCACCAAGCCACAGAAGCAGCCAGCCCACTCCACGCACCCAAAGAGCAGCTCAAAGACACACACACACACACACACACATGGCTATAAGGGTATATCGGGGGGAGGGTATATTCCGGCGTGAGTTTGGTTTTTGGGGCTCAGCTCTCAGCTCAGCTCTTGGCCAGTCACGAGGGATAGGCCTCATTAATGTTGGCCCCCCCAAAAAAATGTCAAATAAGTGAAGGATATTGCTTTATTTTATGCGATTTTATTTGCACGCACACATACAGACACACACAGATGCAGACACATACAGCTACAGATACACACAGCTACAGATACGCACAGCTACAGCTACAGATACAAATGGAGAGAGAACCTTATTGCTCACATACGTCAATCGCAGTCGACTCTTCGGCAACAGCAGCAGCAGAACCAAAAATAAGGAGGAGGAGGAGAATAAAAGAAAGGAAAAACAGAAGCAACAGCAGGAGGCACCCTACTGTCTTACAAGTCGAAGATATGGATACCCTTACGAACAGCAGATGGATGATACTTTCAATATCAGTTCGACTAATCATCTATTAGATATCAATAACACTGCCCAATTCCTGATACCTGTTTGGGCTGGTTAATTAACTCTTATTTGATATATGATATAAGCATTTTCTAGCTGAAAATATATATGTAATCTATATGTACTATGTAGGTATATATGTAGATATTTATAAAGGTATTTATATATGTATTTCGAGCAGCAAAAAGAAGACTCTTCTGTATGTTACTTTCCAGAAAACTTTCAAACTGCAAACCTAGAATAAATTTCATATTGATTCAGCAGTAACAGTGGGCTATAATGGCTATGGATATATGTACATATAATGGATAAATCAGTACCTCATAGTATCAGATATTTCTGCATAAATCTGTGGCAATTCTAGGCACTAAAAATACCCACTAAATGGGCACAAAAACACTCCTTGGAAGGGCACTAGAAAATACCCTTTGAAAGGGCACAAAAATACCCCTTGGTAGGCCACAAATATACCCCATTGGAAGGGTATTATAAACAGTTGAAGACGCGTAAATTGGGGCAAAAGTGCGACGAATCGAAGTGGGCGGAGAGGGAGGAGAGGATGGAGAGAGTGACTGGGAAAGCATAGAGTAGCGAAGAAGAGTGTGAAGCGTGTGAAGGGAGGGTGGGGAAGCGTCTGAAGAGAGAGGTGGAAAGCCCAAGGAGGGAATGGACAAAACTCTGGCACGAAGGGGGGTGGGTGGGTGGCAGAGAGTGAAAAGAAGGAAGCGAAAAGCAAAAGCAAAAGCAAAAACGCTGGCAATGGCAATGGCAATGGCAGTGGAAGGTGGCAGTGGGGGGGGAAGCAAAATACAAATAATAATAAAAGAAGTTAATGAGATTGGAATACAATAAAACTTAAGCGTATTTTTTAAGGTTGAGTTTTACTCGACTTAAGCCCCAAGGAAAATCGATTCTTGCCTCCTTCGTCGTGCTACAACTGGTGGGTGGAGTGGGTTGGGTTGGGGCAGACAGTAGGCCCACCCCCAGCCCAATGGATGCTCTGGTCAACGCAGGACAACGACAAATTGTTTGGACCCAGCGAATACTTCAATGCAGGCAGGCAGGAGGGCCTCTGGTCTGTCCTGGTCTGTCGATTGGCAGAGCGAAGTTTATGCCTGTGACATAATCGAGATATGAGCCAGAGATTGAGGTTTTTGGCGGGGATATATGAGGCCAATGGCTGAGGTTTTTTGGAAGGGTAAATTTGAACCCATTTCGGAGGTTTTTTTTAGCACCTGCCTGAGGTTTTTGGTGGGGAATTTTGAGCCCAATGGCTGGAGTTTCTGGAACGGAAAATTTGAGAAAATGTCTGAGGTTTTTGGAGGGGAAATTCGAGTTCTTCCAGGTTTATATTTTGTGGATGAGTTATAGCAATGAATCCTTTGCTAGAGCTACGCGTAGACCGTGTTCGGGTTATGCCACCGAGGCATAAACATAACTGGGAACAAACTCAAGATGAACACCAGCTCCTAAGAGCCTCAGCCTCAGCCCCACAGGAACAGGAAGAGTCAGAGCCACAGCCAATGCCACAGCGAGAGACACAACCACAACCAGAGGCAATGCCACAGCTAGAGTCAGAGCCTCAGCCAGAGACACAGTCAGAGCCACAGCCAATGCCACAGTCACACCCACAGGCACAGTCAGAGCCAGAGCCACTGCCACTCCTGCCAGTCTCCTTAGAATCTGTTTGTCTATGGAGTTGGCTCTTAGAGGATGAGCTGGAGGCGAGGCGAGTTAAGTACAAGAAGGCACAAGGCACACACTATAGCAGAAGGCATAAGGAACAGGCATCAGGAACCAGGCACAGGAACAAGATACACAGCAGAAGGCACCAGGCACAAGGCACATCTCAAGCAGAAGCAGCAGCAGCAGAGGGAGCAGCAGCAGCAGGAGTATGATGAATCATTGCGTGGCCAGTTATTGGCAGCTCTGCAGCAGTCAGCACTACCAACGTGCAGCTCATTCCCATTTCCATTTCCATGCCCCAATCCCATTCCCAATCCCATTCCCCAATCCCATTGGATACCATACGCAAAGCCATCAGCAGCGACCGCACCGACAGTTGGCTCTCATTAAACTTGGCATTCAAATCACATCGAAGCCGGGGGGGGAGACTGGACAAACTTCGACCCACTGCGTTCCAACTCGGCTTGCCTTGCCTTGCCTTGCCTTCCACTCGAATGGACTTTGGGGTGCTGATGAGGGTGGCAGCTGGGAGAAGGAGGAGGAGTGGCAGCAGCAGGGGGAGTGGTAGTGTTAGCAGTAGGGAGTGAGAGTGGGGAGTGGGTCAGCTGTCAATCTGAAACAATTTGCTTATTCACCAAAGTGTGGCCAGAGAAGAACAATAACCGAATGAAACCCAAAGAACAACAAAATGGCGTGGGAATGGGTGAGTGGGGGATGTGGAGCTGTGGGGTAGAGCTGTGGATTGGAGCTAAGGGGTGTGAGTGTGAGAATGGGTGGAACTGTGGGGCTGTGAGTGTGAGGATGGGCAGAGTGGGGGTGTGACTCTGCAGCTGTGTGACTGTGTGTGTGTGTGGTGTGGCTGGCTCTCTCGCATAGCAGAACGAAAATGCCAGAGCATTGTAAAGAATTTCGCAGAGCTTTCCTTCCTGATTTGCTTCCGTCAGGACATCCACGCTTCGCATCCGTTTCGATGACAGTCTTCGAAGCGCTTACCCTTACCCTTCCCTCTGTCATTCCTTTGCAGCACTCTGGCTTTGGCTCTGTCTCTTCCTCTGTCTCTGGGCATGTCTCCACAAAATGGGAATGCGAAAATGGGGGAAAATGGGGGAAAATTTCCATCCTGCAGTGGCAAAAGTGTCTCCTGGCATGCGTTGATTGGCTCATGGCATTTAATCACAGCAGCTCCATCATCTGACCCACATTGGAAGACACAATGCTTTCATGCCTGCCCAGTCTTCACAGCTACCTGGCTGCCAGCCTTCATCCCTGCCTCCATTCCTACCACTCTGCCTCCTTCCTTACCTCCCTTCCTGCCTTCACCTCTACCAATCTCAATCCTTAAGCCATCTGTGCGGCGATTGCCTTGGCTATGCACAGCACAAAATGAAATCATTCGAAAATTGCATTTGCATTCCCATTTGGAAATTCCTGGCAAAACAACATTAGCAGGAGAAGCAGCAGGAGAACGGAGGAGGAGCAGAAGGAGCATCGAAGGATGCAACCACAGAAGATTGGAAATAAGAATGGCATCTCGATTGGCCTGGCCTAATTAACCTGAGGAATGCCAGAGTTAGAGGCAGAGTCAGAGCCAGAGTCAGAGCCAGAGCCAGAGGTAGAGGCAGAGTTAGAGGCAGAGTTAGAGGCAGATCCAGAGTCAGAGCCAGAGACAGAGACAGAGCCAGGACTCTGTATGCTCTGGTATGCTGAAGAGCTCTGTCCGAATGGAGCTCCATACAGATGGAACTCCGTTCGATTGCAGCTCTATCCAGTTGTAGCTCCATTCGATTGGAGCTCTATCCAGCTGAAACTCCTTCCGTTTGCCGCTCTGCATTTTGATTCCTATGACAGTCCATTATGAGACTTTCAAAACTACAAATTGCACACAACAAAATTTGCTGCTCAAAGCACAAAGGGGCTAAGGGGCTAAGTGCAAAAGGGGCTAAAGGCTAAAAGGCCAAAGGTATACAGTAATTATAGTGCAGAGCAGCAGACAAAATATCCTTGTTGTGGGGGGACTGTGCAAAATATATAATTCAATAAATAGATCAATTTGGTGTACCAAAGGACAAGCCCCGCTGCCGCACGATAATGCGGATAGTGCCTGGTGAAACTTTAAATTACTTTAGATTGAAAGCTTTTTGTTGGTGGTTTAACCACCCCCACACCACACCCCCCGCTCCTCTACCGTATTGGTTGGTGGCAAAAGTGCACGCGCACTCTGTGTGGCACTGTCCGACTCGGTGTCCATCTGCCACCCCACAGCAACTGCCACTCCCCCAACCCCCCCTGAAAGGCAAATGAATTGCATAGGTAAATGAAGTATCGATTTTGGGGGTGCAACCACTAAAACAACAGGCGATAACAACATTACCACGAGACGTAGCAATAACAGCAACAACAGGAGCAAGAACAAGAGCAGCAGCAACAAAAACAACACCTACAACAGCTACAAAACTAACAACCTTATGAGGCAACAATATCTGACAGTTTTGCGACGTAGTAAAGCAGTTTGTGGCACTGTGTGGCCAATGTATAGCAATGTGTGGTGGCAGTGTGACAATATAGCACTCTGTGGCACGGAATGGCAGTGTAGCAGTGCAGCACTGTGTGGCACGGAATGGTAGTGCAGCAATGCATCAGCGTAGCACTGTGTGGCAATGTAGCAGCGTAGCACTGTGTGGCAGCCTAGCACTGAGCGCCACAGTATGGCGTGTGGCGACATTCGACAGGGGCGTGGTACCGAAACACCGAAAGCCGCTAGTCAAACAAAAGGCACAACAAGTTGCACCCAAAAGCAGACGAATATGTACATACATGACATACTCATATGTACATACTCATACATACTACTACATACTCGTACACAGACAGCTATGTACAGCTGCTGTCAGCACTTTAAGACAGTCAGAATAATAATAAGTTAATTGAAAATCTCCCCCCTCGGAGAACCTAAACCTAAACTTATCCTATGCATCCCCTGAAACTGCCACACAATAAGTTCTAGATAAACTTCAGATGAATGTAGATGCTCAAAGTGCTATTAATATGACCCCCACTGTAGGTGCAACTGTATCTCTATCTATATACACAAGCATGCACATACATATACATATGTATATGTACATATATACGAGAAATTCGCAAATGATGATGATGCATTATTAGGTTCGTGTGTCTGTGTGTGTTTGTGTGTATTCGAGTTGCATGTGTCCAGTCTGGGGGCACGAGTTGTTGTTTGTATTTGGCCTACCACTCAAATTTCAATCAATATGCCGGCAAATGCGGCATGTGGCATGCCACAAGGAACCAACCCATATACATATGTACATACTATGAATGGTAAATATTATGTATACGCACATACATGCATATGTATCTATATGTATGTGCAATAAACATGTGTCTAGTGGCATTATGCCCTGGGGTGCCACAGACGCTCAAATGAATATTTATACAAATCATATATCAGGAGGTACATATAGATATAGCCAGTAGTAGTACTATATAGCCCGCAGTCTGATTATATTCAATTAAAAAATGCAAATTGCTATCAAAATATATATTTACTGCGGTGCAGAAGCAGCCAGGGAGCAGCCAGGGATCACCCAGGGAGTAGCCAGGAGCAGACCAGGAGCAGTCAGGGAGCAGCCAGGGAGCAGTAAAGAGCAGCCAGGAACTAGAAGGAACAGCCAGGGAGCAGCCAGGACCAACCAGGAGTAGCCAGGGTGCAGCCAGGGAGCAGCCAAGGAGCAGTCAGGGAGCACTTTCCACACATTAAAGCACTTCCCATTGAAGGCTCCTGCGGTAGCCACACCTTTGATTCTTTTTTTTGTTGGAAACTAATTTTAAATATAATAATAATAATACCAAATACCTGCCTTAGCTTTCAGCATTAGTCTGGCTTAAATATGTGCTGAAATTATAAATATTTAATATTTATCTTCCCTCTTCCCTCCCACCTTCCTGCCCAACCATCTGCCCTTTCCATTCTGCTGACAGCAGCTGACAAGCGAGAGAAAGCAACAAAAAAACTTGTTGCTGCCACAGAACAGTGCTGGCAATGCCACAGCAAGAGTGACAAGACCCATAGGAATGCCACACAACACTGTGGATAGATTCCCTCTTCCTGACCACACACTCCCCTCTTCCCCACCCTCACCCCCCCGACAAAGGTCAAGCAAATGTTTTTTGCTTGCTGGGACCCATTCTGTTTTGTGGCAGTTAATACGAGATGAATGAGAAACAATAAAATAAATTGCTGCACGCTGCTGCCACACTTTCAACTCGGTCAAGAGCCAACCCAAGGTCATGTGTATGTGTGTGTGTGTGCCCTGCCCCTATAACGCCTACGCCTTTATTTTGGGTGCCCCAAAAACTTGAAAAGAGTTATATTAAGGATGTGCTCATAAATTCATGCAAGAGAATGCCTCAAAAAGGACGAGGCACCCCAGACGAGATGAGAAGGAGGCTGAGATGAGGCAGAGGCTGAAGCTGAGATGAGTCGGAGATGAGGCTACCATCCCCACTGAGAGCTGTTAAGCACACCCTTCGATATGATGGGATGCCCATTCCCGTTCCCTGTTCCCTTTTCCCTGTAACTTGTGCTCGGAGGACAGGCAAAAGAAAAACCATTTGACGCTTCATTTGAATTTCCAGCGGTTGCCAAGTCAGTTCGCACTAATTAACTGGCTACAGGACTGGAACTGGTACTGGGTACATGGAGAGGACAGATGGAGAGCAACGGGAAGCAGCTGCTTGGACTGGGCTGTGGCACAGACCAAAAAGAACACATCAATCAATCATCGTCATTGTCATTATCATTAGGCTGGCAGCGAACACAGAGAGAGAGGGAGAGAGAGAGGAGACGACCAAGCGAGCAAGTCGCTTTCTTTGCTCTGACGATGTCTGTTGGCCATCATCAAATTTTCATTACCATCAATAATAAGCCAGGGCCAAGAGGAGTCGACAAAGAGACCAGAGCCATAGGAAGAGTCAGAGGAAGTAGTCAGAGCCACAGACAGACACCAGAGCCATAGGAAGAGCCAGAGTCAGAGACGGGAGCCATGGGAAGAGCCAAAGTCAGGGGCAAGAGCAGTTAGAAGTTGAAAGATGAGAGATGAAAAATGAAGGATGTAAGCGTGGAGGAAGCAGTTCAAATGTAAGCAGTTGAAATGGGAACAGCTGAGCGACAGTCGAAGTGCAAATGGCAAATGGGAACAGAATAAGTACAAATGGCAAATGGGAACAGCATAAGTACAAATGGCAAATGGGAACAGCAAGGAAAATGAATGAGAGAGACAATGTAGTAGACAAGGGGGGCAGGCAGAGTACAGATGGCAGATGCAGAGTACAAATGGGGGAAATAAAAATATATAAATTCAATTAGAAATTGCAGATAGTTCGACTGACTCTGTTACCGTATCGATAATAGACATGAGAGTGGCAAGGGAACAGAATGATAGAATGGGAACAGATAGGTAGAGACCAGAGCAAAGCTAACGGAAGAGTAGGGGAACAGTGAACGGGATGAAAGGGAGAGGACTATAGCTAGGGAACAGCTAGCTACATGAACGGGGAACAGGGAGAAGAATGGAGAGACCAGCGGAAAGCAGAGGAGTGGGAGTGGTAGAGCAAAGGAGTGTAGACCCGAGTAGTGGAGAGCAGAAGAGTGGGAGCGGTGGACAGAGGAGTGGAGAGCAGAGGAGTGGGAGTGTTAGAGCAGAGGAGTGTAGACCCGAGGAGTGAAGAGTAGAGGAGTGGGAGAGCGGTGGACAGAGTGGAGTGGAGAGCAAAGCAGTGAATAGAAGAGGAGTGGAAAAGGGAGCAGGAATGGGAATGGGATTGGTGACTCTCAATGGGACTGGGGGGGACTGTGGACTGTGGACTTGCGACTGGTTGAATCGACTTGCTTTCAAATTAGATTTACTCGAATGGCCCGTGGCACGTAGGATTTTGCCTTATTGTTATTGATGTGATGAAGCTGTGTGATGTGACACCCCCACTCCATCCACCACCCACACACACGCACCCACTATCACGCCTGCTAGGGACAGTCATAAGGCCAGGGCATCCATCCATCCCCTTGGCATTCACAATCAACTTATTCTGACCTTTGACTGGTGGACAAGGCTTCTCGTCGCCCATGTCTCCCTGTGCTCTATACCCTCTAACCCTGTTCCCTCCTCACTGTCTCCCCCTGTGCTCTATCCTCTCACCCAAATCATAGAAGGATGTTCATTACCCCAAACCCTAAACCCTTTTGCCCTGTCCTTTAGTTTTGGGTACAACTTTACTTGTAGCATTTTCAACTAACTTCAGGGGCAACTAAGTTGCCTTTCAAGCAGACAATTAGTACAGATACAGCCACATGCACACATAGATAGAGATACAGCCACACTTACACAGCTAAAGATACAGCAAAACACACACACACAGTTAAAGATACAGAAAAAGACAGCAAAACACACACAGAGATACAGATACAGCAACAGACAGAGAAGAGATACATCTAAAGCAACATGGGTTATCCACAGTCCACAGATACACATGTAGCTTGCGTCCACAGCATTAAATGTTGCAACACAAATTGAATTTGTTGCAAATTAAAATGTAATTATATCCCGGCAAAACTCACCGTGCTGTCATGAAGGGTGGGGGAGTCCACGTGCGGGCACTCTCCTATATATATATATATACATATATATATGTATATCTGCTATGTGTGTGTATATTTTATCTGTGCCGCAATTTGGTTGCCTGGTTGCTGGCTGCTGCTGGTTCTAGGAAATTGATAAATGCAATGCTGTTCAGCTACCAGTTTTAGCTCTCTCTCTCTCTCTCTCAACGCTCGTCTTTCAGTGTTCCCGCTACAGAGCTTATCGCACTACACACACACAATACTTGCACCTTTCACAGTCCCAACACACACACCGGCAGTGGCATAGTCGGGGCACACACACACCGTCGGCAGGGGCATAGCCGTTGGTGTCTGATGCATTGAGTCGGACACAGACAGTGGGGACAGAGGGACAGTGAGAGAGAGAGGGGATACAGGGACAGCGGGACACAGAGGGACAGAGGGTACAGTGGGGACACAGGTAGAGAGCGGACAGAGGGTACAGTGGGGACAGAGTGAGAGTGAGAGGCAGACACCCAGCGAGATAGACAGACCGCAAACAGATGCGGGCAACGCGACTCAACTTGCCTCCTCCTCCAATGCTGTGTTGCACATCGCTGCCATGAATTTGTATGGCATACCCTACCAAAGGGTACATATCCTTAGTCTAGACTAGACTGTTTGGTGGCAGCTTGAACTGTGGCATGCTACAGCAGCCAGTGTATTAACAGCTTCGGGGGGTCTCTATGGGGGTCTCTTCTGGAGTATCTGTTGCTGTTATTTGGTTCTGTTTTCCAGCGAAACGGCTTTTGTCAACGCATTTATCTGTGGCAGCCACTGTGCTCGTACGCACGTAAGCTGCCTGCCACAGCGTAAGCGAAGCACTGGTATGGCATCGCATGGCTGCTGGCACCCTGCTGCTGCTGCTCCTGACAGGCAGCTGGTGGCACATTTCCACGAATCATGATAAAACGTACAAGTAAATACATACATATATACACATACCCATATGCCCCAAGGGGGGGGTATACTCTACTGTCCTGTGTCCTGTCCACAGATCCATCTCCCACCGCCTTTTGGCTTTGTGTAATTCGTTTCGGTTTCGCAGCTTGAAAGGCGAGAGAATTGCAAATAATTATTCGAAACAGGAGTAAAATTCTCAGAATATTGCCCGTGTGCATTGTACAGTGTTGTACAGTGCTTTAGTTACTGTTTATGCTACCAGGAACTCGAGCTTACCCTAATTGGACTAGCATTAGCCAGCCACTGCCACTGGCACTGGTACTCCTTCTTCTTGCCTCTCCTCCTCCTGGCTGGCTGTCTGGAAAGCTTCTTCACAGCGTTGGGAAACGAAATTTAAGCTCTTTTAATTATTGCTCTAAAATTTCAACTTATTATCTTTTCTCCCACTCTGTATCGCTCCCAGCCCGTTCCACTGTCTCGCTGCTAGCCCGTTCAACTGTCTTGCACCCAGCCCGTTCTATTGTCTGGCTGCTATCCCGTTCCGCTGTCTCGTTGCTAGCCCGTTCCGCTGTCTCGCTCCCAGCTGTCTCGCTGCCACCCCGTTCCACTGTTTCGCTGCTAACCCGTTCCACTGTTTCGCTGCTAGCCCGTTCTACACTCTCGCTGCTAACCCATTCCACTGTCTCGTTGCCACCCCGTTCCGCTGTTTCGCTGCTAACCCATTCCACTGTCTCGCTGCCAGCCCGTTCCTCTATCTGTTTGTGGCTTGGAGGTGTAGTGGGATGCTCTGAGTGGCAGCGCAGTTATCAGCCCCGTAGTTCAGCTTTTCACTTTTCCGCCCGATTTGCTGGCAACAATATTCCATTCCGGCGCATTCCATTCGACAGCCGACAGCCACTTTCTGCGGCTGCCAATGGCATCTGGCTGTCCTCAACCGAAAAAACCCAAAAACCAAAACCCAAAAACCAATTTCAAATTGAAAACCCCCGCAACTGAAGCTGCAACGGGATACTCTATCTCTGGGACACCTTTAGTACAGTAGGGTACAGTACTACACAACACATATTCTATGATACCTTGGGGGCAAAAGAATTCTAGAAAATATGCATCTACCTTTCCCCGTGGAATTCTTAAGGTAATGCTCACAAGAAGCTGTTCATTGTCGACTTTTAAGCTCTTTAAATGTATATTTACTTATGTCTTATATTATATTATATTATATTGAATATTTAAGAGTATCTAATGCTTTCCATATCACATTTTAGATTATGTTTTGGGATCATACATCCTGCTTGGAATTTCCCAAGATAATTCTCACAGGAAGATGTTTTTAAGCCCTTTAAATGTATATTTACTTGTATCTTATATTATATTATATTATATTATTTTATTAATGCTTTTGTAGTGTATTTCCCCTTTCGTTTTTGTGCGTCTGTCTCCGCCCTGTGCTTGGGGGTCAACTCTTTTGATTCCATTGGTACCGCAGCAACTCACCCCCCTCCACCAACCCGCCGATATCTGTTTGCCAGCTAATAATTGAAATTTTAATTGAACGTTTGTGCCGCGTTCAATGGCACATAAATAAACACCTGAAAGCAAACTATGTACTATATATGTAGTATATATATATACGCGCTGTCAGAGGATGCTCCCAGATTGCCTACAGTTATAAAGAGACATTCAGACAGACAGAAACACAGAGAGAAAGATACAGATACCAAAACAGATACAGATAGAAACATACATACAGATAGAGACACAAATACAGTGGGGGATATTCCCTCCTGGGTTTGATTCAAACAGAAATTGCGCTGAGGCCGCAAAATTCATTAAAAAAACGAAATTGAAATCAATTGGGCGTAAAGTTTTTTTTATTTATTTCTTTATATATGTATTTGTTACCTCCACACCACAGAGGGGAAGAGGAGCAGAGAAGCAGAGGAAATGTTCCACCTTGTTGCGTATACGCCATGGCTAACGAGCTGAAATGCCGGGACGGTGGGGAGGGTGCTGTATTTTTTATATGCGCTCCATAAAATTATTGTGAGAGAAACACAGGCAAAGCCAGAGTCCTGGCTGAGTCCTGGCTGAGTCCTGGCTGAGTCCTGAGCGAGCAATGAGTGCTTTGAGGCCATCCGGCAGCCACAATCCAACGACAACATTAATAATTCAGCGCCCAAGCGAGACCATTTAAATCACAGCCAAATCAATCAGTCAGTCAGTCGCAGAGGGGGGGGCAGTGGCAGCAAGGGGGGCATGGAAATCCCCCCCTCCTAAACTGAGCCAATTTGATACAATTTATTTTGCGGAATTGTTACATTTGCAAATAGTTTTCAATTGTGGAAAATGTTTCAATGTCAATGCCAATGCGAATGCAAAAGCTGATATTAAATATTTTATATGCCAATGAAAATTATGCCCATTCATACAAAACAGAAACATAGAAACATCCAGAATAGTTGCTGTGGGAATACTTGTAGTCCCTTAGAATTTTCGGTACATCTATTCATTTTTCTATTCATTTTTCCGTTTCCAGAAACAATAGTTTCTGTGGGAAAAGTCAGTCCCTTTGGAACAGTCACTCCATCTATTTATGTACTTGTCTCGCCTTCAAATTGTTTCCACTCTAATCAATCCTCTGACTATATCCATTATGCACTCTAAACAGATCAATCCTTCTACTACATATACCATTATCTACCTTAGACGTATGTATGAATTCTCTGCCTCACACCATTATCTCGGACGGAAGAAGGGGAAGAAGTGACTTCTACCCGTATTCCCCTCTGTCACACCTCTCAATAATACAAATTAAATTTGATTGTCAGCCAGATTTTAGCTAACAAAATGAAATACTGAAACTTGGAGGGAACTCCGCAACGAGCCTGCCAGCCAGCCTCGAAACATTTTCACACTTGCCACCTTGGGGTTTCCCCAAAGTCTATGCCTAAGCATATGTAGCATAGATATGTATATATGCCACCAATTTATGGCGCTTTATGCGCTGCTTGCCCCCAGAGATTGGCATAGACAGCAGGAGAAAGGCAGAGAGAGAAAGAGTGGGAGTGGGAGTGAGAGTAAGAGTGGGAGTGAGAGTGAGAGAAAGAGTGAGGGAGTATGAGAGTGTGAGCCGCACATTTGTCTCTTTTTTTTTTTTTTTTGTATCATTAAAAATTGACTTGGAGTTTATTATGATTGAACTGTTTCCATCTGGCATCGGGCAACGGGGCATGTGGCATGTGGCACACCCGCACCGGCATTAATGCGCATCAGATGGTGAAGAGGAGGAGGAGGCATCGGGATCCGGAGTCGGTGTCGGATCCGTAGTCGGTGTCGGGTTCGTAGGTGGAGTGGCGTCCGAGTGGGGTTCGAGCTTGGCAGCGGAGTCTGGCTCCACATGTAGCATGTAGCATGTAGCATGTAGCTGTCTCCGAGTATGGATGGATGAATGGATGAATGGATAGACAGGCACAGCGAGACTTCATTTACATGCCGCACGCACTGGGCACGGGCCAGCAGAGTGGGTGGGGTGGGTGCCCATGGGGGGCATGGCTGGGGGGCCGGATCACAGGAGGCCCAAACAGAGAGGCAGACAGACAGACAGACAGAGAGACACACAGACAGAGACCCCATTGAGACAGGCGACAAGTGCAAAACATAACGAGAAATACTCGTGACTAGCAAATGTCTGCAGCTGATTTCGCTGGAATATAAGACTTAAAATCAAACCTATGTTACATTATGCCCCCATATGTATGGAATATATGTACAATGGTGGCCCAAAAGTATATTGACAAAGCGCGAAGCAATTTACTTTGGCGTGTATCTTTTTACTCGTACAAGTAACGATAACTAACTATAACTACTTTCAAGAGAGAGCTACTACTTTTAGACTTAAGAGAGCAAAATATCGAACTGCCAAGTTAATCCATTTTTTATTGCTATGACATGTTTTGTGAGATATTATGAGATTTTTGGGTGGACAAAAGTATTAATTAGCGTTATGAATTATTGATGCACAAGTAACCCTCGGGTGGGTTTTTTTTTGGTGGGATGGAAGGCACAGAAGAAGGCACACAAATCCCTCACATCCCTCCTCAACGGGTCGGATATTTGTCCACTATAGCCGATCCGGAGACTTTGGACACGTTGAATTCTCTTCCATCCGCTGAACCTCTTCCTTGATATCCTCAAACAATGGAGGCCTTTGAATGCCAGCCTTTAGCTTGGGTCCCACCGTCATCTCCTCGTGCAACTCCGGCTGAAGCTTCTCCATGCGCTGCCAGAATAGATCGCATAGTGCGATGCCGCTCTGGAAGACAGGCGAGTCCTCCTCGTTGAAGAGGCTGCAGTTGTAGAAAATGAGTTGCATGTCCTCCAACAGATCTGCCCCACCCCAGTAGTAGTTGTATATTAATCGCTGCTTGATGGTATTCAAGTCCATGGGTCTATCGATTATTGTATGATAATCGTCGATGTCAAACTTCACGGCGTTAACAGGGTGCCGGAAGGGCGCCGATGACTTATCGCGCAGCATCACATTCACCACGGTCCACAGCTTCCATAGCAAATTGGTGCACCTTCCCTTGCGATGGGGGGGCGGCCGTGTCGCCGGCTGCACTATCCCCTTTACCGGCAGCACTTTGGCCTCCGAAGCCCGTGGCGGCCTCACACCATACTGGATCTGGCTATCGAGCACTTGCAGTGCCTTCCGAAAGTTCTCCCTCTGCTTGTCATTCATTTTGCTGGCTACGAAGTGGAAAGAAAAGTCATATTGTATTAGGTAGTCGTGTGTGTGGGCCTTAAAGAAGGCCTTAAAGCTACACCAAAGCTCCCTCAGAGTTGGGAGAATTAAGTGGGGCTTACTTACAATAATTTTGATTGACATATGGCTATGAAAAATGTAAGCGCAGACATTCGGATAAACTGATGCACCTACCACATTATATTAAACGTAAAACTCATATATATTTACCGTTCTTACACAATTTTTCTATTCGTTTGTTATTTGGATTAACGAGTCTGTTCCGAAATATCAAGCCAAATTATTCTGAAACTAGAATATTCTAGTTTCAGAATAATTTGGCTTGATATTTCGGAACAGACTCGTTTTCGTTTGTTTCACCGACTTTACTTATTTCTTTATGGCATTTGATTTGACTTTTGACATTCGATAACAAAGCCATCGCTGCTTTATGTATTTTATCGGTTTTTAGTGTTGAGTAATGGAAATAACGAGTAATGGGAACGCGCTTTAAAGTGTTGGCAAAGTTATATTATATTTTAAGGGATTTTTGTTCGTAATTATACATATTTATTGGGTATTTGTAGAATGGTTAACCCACACCTTTTCAGAAGCGTAATCAACCGTCTTATCTGTCTTGACCTGCGTCTCGATCTGCCACGGTTGTAACACGGTTGTTGTAGCCAGAACATGAAAGAAGTTTTCAGTGAGAATGTTGTTTTTTTCGTACTGGTTGCTTCTTCTGTGGTGTGGCCTACATGGCTGGGAAGAAGCTGATCGATCACTTTCTGTACTTTCTTCTTGGGTTTTGAGCTTACACACTCTCACTGACACTCTATGCCCATGTATTCTCCTCTAAACATTCCCAACCTACCACCTCTTAGATTTCCCATTCAACTTGCCTGCTTAACAATCCTATCCGTATGAAACCGTTGAATCCTATCCGTATGGCATTCGTTTTTCTCATTTCCGCGACTATGTCAAACCTTCTTCAATTCGGTAAGCTTCGAACAAATGATTTCTGCTACATTCTGCTTCTACCATCCATCCACTTAAGCATCTTCCATGATATTATCCTATGCCCCATCAGCTTCAATCCTTCTTCTATCCCTACTCTATGCTCCTTCTATCCCTACTCTATGCTCCTTCTATGCCTACTTCATCCTCCTTATATCCCTACTCTATGCTCCTTCTATACCTACTCTATCCTTCTTCTATCCCTACTCTATGCTCTCTTCTGCTAAACCCTCTGCCAACAGAGGCTCTTCCCTACAATATCCTTCCGATCCCACGCAGTCAGTCAGGCATATTCCATGCCTCATGCCTCATGCCCCCTGCTCGGCAATCATAAATCGACATTTTTGTGTGCTCTTCGGAATGCTTAGGCAATGTAGGGAGCAGCGGGTGGGGCCAGGCACGGTGCGGGGTTGCCTAGATTATGGGGCAAATGTGTTGTGTGGAAATGGAATCGAATGGATTGGATTGGATTCGTTGCTGGGTGGGGGGTGTTGGGTGGGGGTTGTTGGAGGCTCGAGTTGATTTTCCCAGTGAGCGGTGAAGCGGAAATGTTGCATGCCATGCACATACAAGCCGCTTACCGACTGAGCCCCAACATGGAATCAATAGGGGTCGGCCGATGTGCCAGCAGCAGCAGCAGCAGCAGGGGTGCAGACAAACAGACAGACAGACAGACACTGGGGCAGATGCTGCAGCCAACATTGATTTGCATGTTAACAGATGTGATTGTTGTGTTTGTGTGTGACAGTGTGGGTGTGAGTCAGGACGAGGACGAGCAGCTGATGATGAAGGCCTATGATGAGGCTCAGAGCGGGGGAGTGACTCAGCTCAGCACAGTGGGGAAGCGGCACAGCTCTGAGGGGAAACGGCACAGCTTAGTGGGGGAAACAACACAGCTCTAAGGGGCAGAGCAGCTCAGCTCAGTGGGGGAGGGCGGCTCAGCTCATTGGAGGAGAGCAGCTCAGCTCTGAGGGGGTGCGACTCAGCTCAGGTGGTGGTGGCGGTGTGCCGTCTGAGCTCCATTTTGCCACACGCTGGCTGTGAGATTACCCACACGCCTCGCTACATAAGTCCAACACTTAGTTAAAGTCACTTTGCAGCGAGTATCGCTTGGGTATGTGCTCAGGTATCCTCCTTCCAGGTATCCTCCTTTGCTTGCCAGAGTATTCAACTAATTTAAAACACTTTTTGCATATTTCATGAACGGAATTTAATTTGAATTGCAGTCGTGGCCGCTCTCCGTATTTATTTACCCATCAAAAATAGCCAGAAATAGCTATAAAGGATCGCAGAACTCCACTACATAAACACGCACCGCCTGCTGATGCTCAAACAACAACAACAACAAACCCATACGGCAGGTTGGTCTGAGATCAGATAGAAAAGCCGTTAGTGGGCGGGCACAGCCAGGCGGTTAGAGCGAGACAACTATATGCATCAGCCTTGCACTCTCTTGTGAGCAGCGAGCGGAGCTCCTTTTGAGCAGCGAGCGGAGCTCCTTTTGAGCAGCGAGCAGCGCTGCCCCGGCGCCAATTTAGCTGTAAATTAGCTATTGCCTCTGTTCTTTGGCTGCAAATCGTAAAAAATAATCTACAAATTGGTGAGAAAATCATTATTTGGCTATAAAAAGTTACTCCCGCTCCATTCGATATTTATGCAATTTTCGGCAACGCCAGCCAACACTGGCACACACATTTTGATATCATTGTGAATGGCAAAAAAAACACCGACAAAATCAGTGTGCAAAATCCGAGGCAGTCATTTGGCTTTTTTTTCGTCTCGTTTCGTTTGCTTTTTCTTTCGTCTCGTTTCGTTTGCGATTTTCGGCTCTCTCGTTGTGTTTCGGTGCTTGAAAACAGTTGGTAACTGTAAAATTCGTTTGCTAAATAGAACGGAATACGTTAAGGAAGAGGTGAGTGAAGATCTACATAAAGTTTGAAACAATTAAACTGCAATAAATGCCAGGGGAAAGAGTAAATCTTTTGCGCAGGAAAAAAAATGTCTTTTGCAGACGCAGACGCAGACACAGGCGCAGCAGCAGACGCAGACACAGAAGCAAAAGTGCGTGTGAGTGTGTGTGCGCGTGCGTGTAGCTTGCAGCTTGTAGCTTTGCATTTTTTGTTTGTTCGTTTTTCATTCATTTAGTGTATTTTAACTTAATTATAACTTAGACCCTCCCTAATAACAAATAATGAGAACAATTTTGGCTAACGGATAGAGCACTGATGTACGTAGGGAGGGGGTCATGCGTTGAGCGGTGCTGCTGCTTCGACAGCCGGCAGCTATCCATGTGTGTGTGTGTGGTTTTTTTTTTCATACATTTCTTCTAGAAGTTTCTTTGTTTTTTTTCTTGATTATTTTTAGGTTTTTTCTTGGTTTTTTTCTTGACTTTTTTCTTGATTTCTTCTTGGTTTTTTTTATTGATTTCTTCTTGGTTTTTTATTGATATTTTTGTTTGTCTTTTTTCTTGGCTTTTTGAATAATTGTTCCTTTATTTTTTCTCGACTTTTTCTTGTGTGAATGTGTGCGCGTGCGTGCAAGCTTGTAGCCTTTGCATAAGTACGTGTGTGTGTGGTTTTTTTTTAAACATTTTTTTCCTTGATTTTCTGAATTTTTATCTGGATTTTTCTACATTTTTATTGTTGAATTTTTCTTGATTTTTTTTCTTAATTTTTTCGTGATTTTTGCTTGACTTTTTTCTTGGATTTTCCTCAAGTTTTTCTTAATTTTTTCATTTTTTTTTAATTTTTTGCAATTTTTTGTGCATTTTTTGCGTGATTTTCTCTTGGCATTTTTCTTGATTTGTTTTTGATTTTCTCTTGTTTTTTTTCTTCTTAATTTTGTTCGCAGTAAAATGGACAACGAAATTATTGTCATTTTGGACAGCGAGGACGAGAAGAGTGAGAATGGCGGCGTCTCCGACAGTGCTGGGCCGCCCGAGGACTGGGAGCTGGACTCCTTAACCGATCTGAGCGATCACGGCACCACGTTCCTCAGCGACATTGTGGGCAAGAATGACTTCCAGCTGCTGAAGCTGCTGGGCACCGGCGCCTATGGCCGTGTGTTGCTGGTGCGCAAACAAACGCGCACCGACGTGGGCGCACTCTATGCCATGAAGGTGATGAAGAAGTCGAAGGTGGTGGCTGACCGGTGTGTGGCACGCAACACGCGCACGGAGCGCCTGATCTTGGAGTTGGCGCAGGGCAGCGCCTTTATTGTGGGCCTGCAGTATGCCTTTCAGTCGCCCTCGAAGCTGTATCTGGTGATGGACTTTGCCAAGGGCGGGCATCTGTATACGCCGGAGTACCTTGCCCCGGAGATAATTGAGGGGCCCGCGGCCGGGTATGGTTGGGCCACCGACTGGTGGTCCGTGGGCATACTCACCTTCAAGCTGATCGCGGACGATGTAAACACCTACATGGCGAAGACTGTGCCACTGTCGAAGTTTCGGCTCGCCGAGGTGGATGCCCTGACCTCCTGTGCCACGCTGGAAACGGGCCATCCCAGCGTTGTCACCTTCCATAAGGCGTACCGCGACGAGGGCTGTGCCTGGATAGTCATGAAGTATGTGTGGGGCGAGGAGCTGACCATGAACATCTATCGCTTTCTGCTGAACGAGTACAGGTGGTGCCGCCAGATCTTTGAGCAGCTGGTGCAGGCCGTGCGTCACATTCACTCGAAGAAGTTCATCCATGGCGACCTCAAGCCGGATAATGTGGTCTTTGAGCCGTCCATGACCGTCAGGCTGGTGGACTTTGGCAATGCCTGGTAAGGATCCCCTCCCTCCCTTTATTTGTTTCTTTGAGTCGAATCCTCCTTTTTTCTGTTCTGCAGCTACAATAGCGGCTTTCAGAGCTGGAAGGACTCGCCGCGCTACACGCTGGACCCCCATGTGGTGACCTACTCGCCGGCCGTCGATGTCTACGGCCTGGGTGCCACGCTGTACACCATGCTGGTGGGGCATGCACCATTTCGCATCATCCGCATGGATCACATGAATCATAGCGAGGACAGTAAGCTGGCGGTAAAGCAGCGCATCCTATTGGAGTCCTTTAATCAGGAAACCAAGCGATTTCGTCGTTCGAGGATCTGGTAATCTGGTGCATGCAGCGTAATCCCGGCGATCGTCCGACACTGCAGCAGATTCTCGACACCATGTGGATGCGACGAAATTGATGAGTAAGGGTAAGGGTCAGTCCCACCTCACGCACCACACCATGGAGTCGCAGTACATAGCCAAAGGAGTCCATTTAATATTAAAAATATATATTATATCCAGTGAGGGAACGTTAATTCAGTTGTAATTGGTAATAGTTCTTAATAAAGAAAAGAAGAGAGAGCCCTTTGAGAGGCACGGAGGTGTAGAGTACGCCTCCAAGCAGAGTTCAATTAGTTTTATTCATTTGCACATACAAAATTTAGTTATAATAACAATCCGACGGGTTGTCGTACTCCGAATCAGATTCGACAGTGCTCCAGCTATCGTCGGAATCGAAGGCCGAAGTGCTTATGCCCGAACCCAAACTACACAAATCTGACGACATTTGGGCATCCAAATCCACGACTTTACTAGCCGGCTCCGGCGGGTTTTCGTGGAGAGCCACGACGGCTGATGGAGAGCCATCAGCTACGGAAGAATCCTCAGCTACGGGAGATCCATCAGCTATGGAAGAGCCTACAGCTACGGGAGAGCCATCACCTATGGGAGAGCCATCACCTATGGGAGAGCCATCACCTATGGGAGAGCCATCAGAAACGGAAGAGCCATCAGCTACGGAAGAGTCTTCTTCTACGGGAGAGCCAGCAGCTATGGAAGAGCCTTCAGCTACGGGAAAGCCATCAGCTACGGAAGAGTCCTCAGGTACGGAAGAGCCTTCAGCTACGGGAGAGCCGTTGGCTACGGGAGAGCCTGCAGCTGCGGGAGAGTCGTCAGCTGCGGAAGAGCCTTCAGCTATGGGAGAGTCATAAGCAACGGAAGATCCTTCAGCTACGGGAGAGCCATTGGCTACGGGATAGCCTGCAGCTGCGGGAGAGTCGTCAGCTGCGTAAGATCCTTCAGCTATGGGAGAGTCCTCCAGTACGGGAGAGTCATCAGCTACAGGAGAGCCAGCAGCTACAGGAGAGTCATCAGCTACGGGAGAGTTATCAGCTATGGAAGAGCCAGCTACGGGAGAGCCTGCAGCTTCGGGAGACTCGTCAGCTATGGGAGTGCCATCAGCTACGGGAAAGACCTCCAGTACGGGAGAGCCAGCAGCTACGGGAGAGCCAGCAGCTGCGGGAGAGCCAGCAGCTACGGAAGAGCCTTCAGCTGCGGAATGGCCCTTAGTTACGGGAAAGCCATCAGCTACGGAAGAGTCCTCAGGTATGGAAGAGCCTTCAGCTACTGAAGATTCCTCAGCAACGGGAGAGTCGTCAGCTACGGAAGAGTCGTCAGCTACGGAAGAACCTTCAGCTATGGGAGAGTCCTCCAGTATGGGAGAGTCATCAGCTACGGGAGAGCCAGCAGCTACAGGAGAGTCATCAGCTACGGGAGAGTTATCAGCTACGGGAGAGCTTTCAGCTGCGGTAGAGTCGTCAGCTATGGGAGAGTCGTCAGCTGCGAAAGAGCCTTCAGCTATGGGAGAGTCCTCCAGTACGGGAGAGCCTTCAGCTACTGAAGATTCCTCAGCAACGGGAGAGTCGTCAGCTACGGAAGAGTCGTCAGCTACGGAAGAACCATTGGCTTCGTGAGAGCCTGCAGCTGCGGGAGAGTCGTCAGCTGCGGAAGAGCCTTCAGCTATGGGAGAGTCCTCCAGTACGGGAGAGCCAGCAGCTACGGGAGAGTCATCAGAAACGGGAGAGCCATCAGCTATGGAAGAGCCATCAGCTGCGGGAGAGCCATCAGCTATGGAAGAGCCAGCAGCTACAGAAGAGTCATAAGCAACGGAAGATCCTTCTGCTACGGGAGAGCCAGCAGCTGCGGAAGAGCCTTCAGATGCGGAGGGGCCCTCAGCTATGGGACAGCCTTCAGCTACGGGAGAGCCATTGGCTACGGGAGAGCTTGCAGCTGTGGGAGAGCCTTCAGCTATGGGAGAGTCCTCCAGTACGGGAGAACCATCAGCTACGGGAGAGCTTTCAGCTACGGTAGAGCTCGAAGACGGATCGTCCGAACCAGAGGCTGAAGTGCTTGAGCACGGACCTAACTCTGGATGAGTCCCCGATGTGTCCGATGTGGCTTCGGCTACGGTTGAGCCTGCAACTTGTTTTTCAGATTCCGTATCGATGGATGTAACATTCATAGAGGTAGACGAAGGCGAGGCAATATAGCCGGTGTCTTTGCCGTTTCTCATATTATCACGCTCCTTGGCCTTCACCAATGTCTCCTCAATCATGGCTGGAACAGAGCAATTATAGTCGCAGTTTCTTTCGTTGCGCCGAATTCTTACCGTATCCGTTCAACAGTCGCTCAAGGCACTGCGACGACAGCTGATTGCCAATGGGCTTCCTATCGTTATCCACATCCAATTGGCCCATGGTTAGGTCAGACTTTGCGTACTTCGATAGAGACATTTTCAGAGAATTTGCACTTAACTTTTCGCAATGACTTTGAATTGTTTGTGGGGCTTTGACAGATGAGCGAAGCCACCCAGGTATGCACAGAAAGCCAGTAATCGATGGGCAGCCATACTGAATCCCTGATTAATACCAAAAAAATAAAGAAAAATATTTTTAGCTCTACTAAATCTCAGTTAGTCGAAGGCGTGGCTGTTTTGTTATTAAAGTACACGAAAAAAACATTTAAATTAATTCTTTTGTAAAGTAAACAAAGCACTGATGTTTGAGCAGTGTGACCGTAGTGCAGGGGGTATGTACAGCTGGTCACACTTAGAGTGGGAAAGGAGTTACATTTGAATTTGCTGTTGGTGGATTTGAATTCAAGTGATCAGCTTTTGAGTCTTCAATGGGAAAAAAGATTACAAGGAGGATGTAATTCGATTCCAAACCAAAATATATGGGAAATCGAAAGACATTCAAGTAGGAAATGGAGTCATAGCAAGACTGGACCACACATATGACAGAGAATCCAAGCCCAATCAATAGTTTCGATATATATTTTAGTGTTTCTTTTGGCTTACCACAGATGCGTATGTATATGTGTATATTTGAAGGCATGTGTCGATACATACATACATGTATGTACATATGTATTGGTGTGACTCCTTTTAGGCATTCATCCTTCTTGCAACTAACCTTAGGCGGGGGGCAGATTGAGTGACTGCTGTTTGCCATTTCAAGTGCATCACTCCAGGGCACCTGCAGAACAGACACAGCTGACTTGGGGAAACCTTTGCCGATTCCACACCACTGCCCACTGCCCACTGCTCACTCCCCAGCCCACAGTCCACTCCACCTGCACCCTTGCCCCCTGCTGCTCCTGCGGCTTCATTCAATTGCCGCTTTCAGGGTCTGTGGCACAATTACGGATGGAAATTAAAAAGTTTTCTGGTGAGAAGAAGCGAGATACAAACGGGGGGGAGAGATACAAACGGGGAGGTGGGGGGAGTGATATACAAATTTGTATAAAGTGGAAACATTCCCCTAGGAAGTAGTAGGGGGGCTGGCACGGGGGCACAGCTGGGGCTGCTGCAACTTTGTTCGACTGCCGTTCGACTGCTGGCCTCAGGACTCAGACCTGCTCCTGGCAGCGTTTAACCATCGTTTTCCCCCTATTCAATTCGAGTGTTTTCCCCCCGCCCCCCGGCCCAGATTGGCATTTCATGGAGCTTACAGCTTTGCATTCCCGTACACTTTTGCACTCTGTTGGCAAATAAATACGGGGTGGAGGGGCGATATGATGCTCTCAGCGGGGGCAATTATACAGACAGACACTGTGCATCCACATAGCAGGGAGTCAGTAGCCTGAAGCCAGGATCCGGAAGCAGGGTGCCTGGGCAACGGCGAGCGCGTCATAAGCTTCTTATAATAAAGAAGCTGAAGGTACTGGCGCGTGGCAGGATTGTGTCTCTGCCGCAACAAAAGCCGGCTGCTGCTGCCGGACTGCAACTATCAAGTGGCGGGCAGCAAACAGACATGCGGCAGGGGGGCATGGAGCATAAGGTACAGGTATCCGAGGTAACGGAATCCAGCGGATGCAACTTCAACGCGCAGACAACCTGTTAAACAGCTAATTTAAACAGATTTACGACTCTGCAATTACAAACTTCAAGCTGCAAGACTGTCACATGCCTCCACCCCCCACCTACACCGTTGCATGGTGCAGGGGTTAACGCAAAGCCTTGCCGCAGCAGCAGCAGCAGCAGCGTTGTGGTTCCTATTACTCAGCCACGGGGCATGACTCCAAGGCGCAAGATGAGCCCCAGCTGCCACGTGGACTGCAGCAGCAGCAGCTTAAACTCGATCTGACTTCTGCTTAAAGTCGAGTCTCTGGCTGCACATTTGATCCGCATTTTGAAGTTTTGCAGTTCTGTGGATCCTGTGTCTCTTGTGGGGAACATCTTTATAGAATCTATAAGTTATAGCTTCACTTTGGGGTATTTTGTCTGCTATTTATGTACTCGATGGAGCGTCTCTTCATCAATCCTTCTAAAGCGAATCATATTCTATAGCTTTGCCATACATGCTGGTAGTAGATTATATGTATAAAAATACTACAATATTCGTACTCTATCAATATCTGTAAAAGGCTTCCGTGACATCGCTCTCTTCCGTTGTATATTCTTATACATTATTTCCATCCATCTGAACTTTCATTTATCTTATCTAATGCATCAGTTTTATCTTTGTGCATCATCTTTCTATGGCCTCTTTCCTAGTAATCAAATTCCGTTCATCAAACCGAATGCTATATACATATCTTCTATGTATCTTTGGTTCACGGAATACCTAACATCGATAGCAAATCTTACGCATCTGTATTTTGCACCCTTTTCCCCTATATGTATGTATAATACTATATATATAATTTATCAATTTATCTATTTCTAATCAAGATATTGCAATCTATTTTATGTATCTATCTGGTACTCATTATATCTACTCTCTGCCCCGTGTAAGCCACCAATCAAATGCGAGTAGCGCCCCATCAATCCTATCTGTCAACTGAATCTGCTGGTCCAGCTTCGGCTACCGTTTTCTCTATCTGTGTCCGGTATCTGTGTGTGTGTGTGTGTACGGGGCAATGTCGAGGCTGTTGCATCTCCACGCACGCACAGTCAAGTATACGCCCACCCGACCACCCATCCACCCAGCCGCACAAAAACACTTCGGTAGGATGCGAAGCAAAGCTCTCTGTGGATGCGAAAGCTCTTTCGTGGCTACCATTCAGCCAAAGCTTCACGCGGTAACGGCGCTTCCCCAGCTGCTGCTGTCTCATCTGCGAGGCTGACAGCCAGCCAGCTGCCAGGCCTCTGCCGCTACTTTTGCCTTCGCCTTCACTTCGCCTCTGCCTTTTGCGCCTTCACTTCGCCTCTCCTTATGCGCCTTCACTTCGCCTCTCCTTTTTGCGCCTCCACTCCACTCCGAGTCAGACGACACACCATGCCCAGCAGCCCACCATGGGACTACGACTGGCACTGGCACTGGCACTGGGCACTTCCTTCGTCTGAGTTTTCGGCGCTGCACTTGTGGCGCCTTCCCCTTGTCACCGCACCCGTTCGTAACGGCGCTCACCTTGGCACACTTCGGCTGGCTGGCACAGAGACACTGCTGAGTCGGGTCCGGGTTCGGTTTGGGTTCGGGTTCGGGTTCGGGTTCGCGTTTTTAGTTGAGTTTCAGTTTCGGTTGGCCGTATCGGCTTTTGTCCCGATTTCGGTTGAGTTTCGGGCGCATGCATCAAGTGTAACCATTTGTTCAGTTTCAGTTTCTGTTCAGTTTTTCCCGGGAACTCGACGCAGCGTGTTGTCTTGGCACCGCTAAGCCAGCGACCAGAGCAACAGAGCCACACAGAGCCACACAGAGCAACAGAGCCAGAGCAACATCCACAGTCAGAGTTCAAAATCAGAAGCCGAACAGACCAGGAGCCAGCCATACCGTACACACGGAGTCACAACAGCGACCCCAGCCTCAGAGACAAAGTCAAAGTCAGAGTCAGAGCCGAGCTCAGCCGCAAAAATTGTTAACTTCAACTTCAACTTCAGCTGCTGTTTCATCTTCTGGCCAACTCTCTCTGAATTCTTTGTTTTTTGTTTTGTTTGTTTAAAGATCAACTGAAACATTGTTTTTATGTGCGTTTCTGTGAGTGAAAACTAATTACGAGTATTTGTTTTTTTTTTATTGTATTGTAAATTAACTTGAAAACTGCAAAAGCAAACGCAAAAAGGAAAAGGAATCGAGAAATCTGTGCAATTGATTGGTCAAATCAGTTAACAGGAAACTGGGTACCCCCCACTCAAATAACAGGTAAGGAATATTTTTCAATTAACTATTAATTGCTTTAGAAATTTTTAAACGGAATTTAAATGATATTCTGAGCACTTGATTTCAATTTTGAAGTGTTAATCGAATCAAATTGAAATGCCAAATACAATTTCCAAGAATAGGCTGTAACAAATGAAATACAATATATATAACAAGTGGAAACTTCGGAATGGAAATGTGTGTAGTTCCCCTAGTCAGTCGTGTGTGATATCGTTTTCAGCTACCGCAACATTATTCATATCCATCGATCCGGGCGTACGATAATTCATTTGTAATCTACATTGATCATAAATAAACTCATCGCTTGTCATAATTAATTCAATGAAATTCTCTCTCTGTCCGTCCCCCCTCCTGATATTATATCGTAAATTATGGTATGTGTGTGTGTGTGTGCGGGGGAGAATGCTGCTGTGTGCTGTATGTGGCATCGGCAAATTGGAGAAATCGCTGAGTTGCGGTGCGTGTCCGTGTGTCTGTCCGTTAAGTGGAATTGCAGGGACATTGCATGTGAAATATTATGTGCAAAAGTTTCTTTCAAGTTTGTGTGCGTTAAATGCAACTCTGCTACTCTCTAGAAAGTATATACATTGACTATATAGATGATTGTGCGTGCAATAAATACAGAAATATTAACGGACACAGATGTCTGATATTTTTATTTTATAAAACTAATCAAAAATCGAAATGTCATTGCATTTGCAGTGTATCTAGGCGCTCGGCTAGGTATCTCTCTGTGTGTGTGTGTGTGGCTAGACAATTTCTATAGTACATTCCACATGGGTGTCTGTCTGTCTCTCTGTGTGTGCGAGATGATTTATTATTATGCCATTATTGGCCGCCGCCTCCTTATCGCACTTGTCCCAGTTGCTTGCTTGCTGCCTGCCTGCTTGCTGGGGAGCAGGAATCCCTCTCGAAATGCTTCGCTGCCTCAATCTATATTCTCTATTATTTTTTTTTTTTTTGTGAACTGGATAGATTTGTGTCATCTTTGGACATTGCTCATCGGCTAACAGTATATATCTATATATATATATTTATCTCGATATGTAGCTACCCCTTTTGTATGTGTGTTTAATTCATTAACTGAGTAATCGCAATCGATAATGCGATAAAATATTTATACACCCGCCAGATAACCCGCTCTATATCGGCTCTGTCTGTGTTTGCTGTTTGCCTTTTTTTTTTCTGGGCCCCATTGTCAGGGCCAACACAACTGGCCCCTGGCCTATTACTCATCCAATGGCTGTCATGAAGGCTGCTGGCTGTGACTTTGTGATCATTTCTCGGGGGGGGGATCCTGAATGTATCAGAATGCCCGCTGGAGCAGTAACACTGGCATCCATCCACTGAAGTGGAAGTCATCACTGATACATTTTGAGCAGGCAGATCGGTTAATGGCTTCCTTTATGGATCTTTCCCGGGAGGTGTGGCCTTTCGCTGCTCCCAGCTCGCAGCTCCCAGCTGCCTTTTGCCTATTTTAATGGCCTTTTGTCTTAGATATACAAACACACACATAAATTCCATTTTGGCTGCCATTAAACCAGCTCAATCAGAAAGGGGAGAGAGGAGAGACAGACAGACACTCTCAGCAGGGAGCAAAAGGCAACATGCATAGGTGGAGTGGCAGTGGCAGTGGAGCTGAAGCTGAAATGAATTGAACCGAAAAGATGAACAAAGGACTCTTAAACTCTTAGCCCTCAGTCTCGGCCAAGTGCTTATCTGGCTCGTGTCTCTCATGCAGATTGACTTCCAGTGAGACTGATGCCACACCACCCATCCTCTTCTGGGAATACTACTACATATAGCGTGATATCCATGGAACTCAATTATCTACCCGTTGCCAAATGTGTGATTCAATTAACTATTTATTTATTTCACTAGAAATTTTTAATGCGAAATTCCAACTAAATAAATTGAATGGAAAATGCAAAAAAATTGCAGCAGCCACGAATTTCTCAGTAAACGTAATTAATAATTGGCCCAAATGGGAAATGGCCAGTGGTAAAATATTCAACAATTATTGCACGTGTGACAGAGTGACAGACAAATCATTCTGTGGATTTTCTTGGAATTTATAGCCACAATTCGTGCGAAATTTTACGAAATGCTCTTTTTTCCCGGGTATTGTAGAGAAAGAAAAATTATCATTAAAATTATTATTAACGTATGGGTAAATCAATTAATAGAGGCATACAAAAATATATATATTAAATGTGTTTCATTAGTCTTTAAAGTCTCTTCAGGAGCAGCTTCCATATCATCTTTAACGACACAGAACTCAGATCCTTTGGTCGTTTTCTTAGTTGCCACTGCCCCAACCGAATGCTGTGGCACACTAATTGAAATGGCAACCAGGGCAGAGGGAACTCTGTGATGGTCCAGTGCCAGTTTCATCGACGGTGTGGCACAGCAACAAGTCAGCGAGCGGCATGCCAATCGCGCTGCGGGGCGGATACAGTTCATTAGGGGATACAATTTAAGTCAACACACACGCAGACACACACGCACACACGAAACTAGTGGAAAGTGTCTCATTAGTAGGAGCACGAACACACACACTCAGATCGAAGGAAGAGGAACACACTTACACACACATCAAATGGGAAGCTCTGGCAAAGGAAGAGACACAGACCGAGACTCAGACCTAGACCCAGAGCCACAGCCAGAGCTATAGTCAGACCCATAGCCAGACCCCTAGCCAGACCCCTAGCCAGACCCCTAGACAGACCCCTAGCCAGACCAAGACCCTCTACCATCTACCAGGTCATAATTTTCCCCACCAAGACTTTGCTGTCTATAAAAATTCACACAAATTGTCGCTGTCGTTGTCGTTGTCGTTGTCATTGTTGGAACAGAACTCCTCCTTCTTGGCCATGTCTGTGCTGTCTGTTTTCCGTACTGTTGCGTTCGGAGGGGGGTGGAGCAGTAATCGGTGGAATCTGTTGCAGGCATCAAGGCTGAAGCTGAAGCTGAAACAAGAAGGAAGAAAGTTGCGCGAAAAGAAAACGGAAACTAGAGCGAAAAAAAACTTGTGCGAAAAAGCAAGTTTTACTGCACGGTGGGCTAAAGCAGCTAAAAAAAAAACAAATATAAAACCAAAATAAAAACAAATAAAATGAAAATAAAAACCAAAAAAAAAACCAATAAAAAACATAGAAAGAACACAGAAAACTAATAAGTTTAAATGAATATTAAATGGGAATATATAGAGGCAAAAGAGGGGAAACGATGGTTGAAGTTATTAGAACTAGACAAGTTGTGAGTTATTAATTATAGCTAGCAGTTGAAATGTCTAAATAAATACACAAAATAATTGGAAATTATAATTGGTTGAATAGGTTTGAATATTAAAGGTTATATAGGTTTAAATATAAGCACAACTCAAGAGTGTTTCATCAGTAAACCCCCCAAAAGGTGAATCAAATGAAACGCAAGCCTACAAAGAGCTGCCTTCAACTTGTAGCTGGGATGATTATGTATCTATTATGATTATATATGTACATATGTATCTGTTGAATTTTTAAGTTAGTAATTATAGTACAAACAATCAAAATATAACTGTTTTTATTTTAATTTAATTTGTGAGTGATGTTTGGTCGAATATTTTTCGCTCTAATTAAATTTGAGTCCACGATCTCTTGGAGTTCTTCAAAATAGTTAGAGTTAATTGGGTTATAACTAACTACATAACTACAGACATAGCTACATACATAACTACAGACATAACTACATACTTAACTACATAAATAACTACATACATAACTACTATACATATGTATGTAGCATTCATGCACTCCTTTACTTACTATACACCAATCTTCACTCCGATTACCCCAACTACTCGACTTTTGTTTTATTTTTGTTCATTTATTCAGCCCAAAAGATTGAAAATAAAATTTGAGCCACTTTAATTCCATTTTTTTGGCACCACTGCTCCTCTGCCCCACTGTGGCAAGCAACAAGCGACACACACATGGCCCCTGTCTGATAACAAAGTGTGTGTCTGAGGCTGGTAGCTGTAGCTGTAACTGCATGTGTATGCGTGTGTGTTTGAATGTGTGTATGAGGGGGGATGTGTGTGTGTGTTTGGTGGGGGTTTTGCCTTTTTGGGTTGTAGGTGCCGGCATGTCATTTGGCTGCTCGGGTCATTGGCTCCTCTGCGACGCTCCGCTGGTCTCCATCGTCACTGTTTGGGGCACCCAGGCGCACCCAAGGCACCCAAGCACCACCACTCACGACTGTAGCCCCCCCCCGACAGCCAGCTCGATTCTTGTTGCCACTGATAAGCATTAACAGTAGTTGTTGGGCCCCCCTTTTGGCTGTTTGCCCGTTGACAGTGCGGGTGCCTCGTTTTTGGCCATGACTGGGGATGTGTGTACGATGTATGGGTGCGGCATGGCCATGGCCATGAGTGTGTATGTGAGTGTGTGTGTGTGAAATTTGTGTAATGCCTGCGGCGTTAACAGAAACAGAAAGGAGATGCGATGCGAAGACCCATAGTGCCGCTCTTCAACAAGCACCACGCCTCTCTTGCCACTGCCCTGTTGTGCGGTGGGGGGTGTGGATGGGGGAGGGTGGTGTGGATGGGGGGGCTGAAAAGGTTCCACATAGATGTGTGTATGTTTAAATTGCCTTTTTCGTGTCATTCCTGACACAGACACAAATTTTGTGCCTACACATAAATGATAAATATGCATGCCCCACAAGTAGTAGTACTCTGTCGCACTTCTCCAGCCCCTCCCTGCTTCACGCACCACGCTAGCCCACTTGGTGCGTGTTGGCTGGGGCACGGGTGGGGGGGTGGCACGTTGCTTTTGTCTTTGCCACTGCCACTGCTGACTGCTCTTATCTGCTTCTCCCTCTAAACAGCAAAAACCCGACACACAAAATGGCATTTATAATTACTTGAGCCCTCGTTTTGCTGCGGCTTTGCGATTAAGCCGATCCACCAGCCAGAACCTCCCACCCCCCCCAAGACCCTAGACCAGAGACCCTTACTCCTACCCCCTCTGGCACCCACAATAGCAAAACTGTGCGACTGTGACATATCAAAGTGTGTCGCCTGCCGCCTCATAAATATTCAAATCAATTTAGTTGCAACACAAAAGTTTTCAAAACAATAATGGGGCACGGGGCACAGGGCACGCGAAAGGGTGGGGGGCTAACAATGTCATTGGCCTGGTCGCTCTCTCTTTAAGCCTCGAATCTATATTTATCCCCTTTCACTCATAAATTCAGTTTGATTATGGACTTTTGTGGAGCAATGGGCGGTGGACTTTCTCTGCTTATAAGTCCTTGTGCCACAAAAAGGTGACACAAAAGTAAATACCACATGAATGAAATAGGGGGCGGCAAATGGTTTTTAGTTATGGATTACGACGGGCTATGGGCGTGGGCTACGGTTGAATTATATATAAGTTTATGCAGTTTACAATTGAATTGCATAGAATTTTGAATGAGCTGCGCCCTGGAAGTGCCCTGAAAAGTGTGCTATGATTTCTGTTGCGACTTGGCAGTTGGATTTTCGTTCATGAAGATAGTCATTTAGATGCATTTATATTCATTTAGATGACTAACTTTGAATCCCTTTTGTTGCCAGTGAATTTTTCAAACAATTTCTAAAGATTTTCGGCCATTTTAAGGCTTTTTTGTTTGCCTAATTTCCAGCATTTCCTTTAAGCATTTCCTGCCCTTGCCCAAATTACACCGATCTCAGATTACTCCCGATTGAAATTAGCTTCTGCCACCCATTAGATATTAGCTGTATCTATTTAAGCAGCGCAGGATAGGCATTCCATCTATCTGTATATAATATTTTGCATTCTATTTTTAAGCACATTTTTGAGTCAATAAACTGAATAGCAAACGAAATTTTGAGCAGCCATATCTATTTTAGAGGCGGTTTCATTCAGGGTTTTCGCCATGCCCACCCATGGCAGAGGGCCTGCCACCCAACAACCCACGGCGGCTGCCTCTGTGCCCAGAGTGTGGCTTTGTTTTGTCATTTATTTGTCTACTGGATTCCCCGTCCGCCTGCGCATTCCGCTGTACATACCCCTGGCCATTCCCATGCCTCAGCCTTAGCCCATGCCCCTACCCATTCCCCTGTACATTCCCCTGTCCATTCTCCTGCCTATGCCCTTGCCTCTACCCATTTCGCTGCCCCTACCCATGCCCCTGCTCCTGCCCATTATCCTGCCCCTAGCCTTGCCCCTACCCATGCCCCTCCTCATTTCAGGGCCTCCTCCATCCATCCCGATGCTGGGGCTCTTTTGTGACATTTTCATTTCGCCTCGCTCTTGCTTTTCTTTTGCTATTCTTGCTTTTCTTTTCTTATGCTTTTGCCTGGGCTCTGATTGTTTATTTGTTTTTCATCAGATTTCCACACTGCCACTGCCACTGTCCCTTACCCCTCCCCCTTTAGGGCCCCATTCCCACTGATTCATTAGCATTCTACCGCGAATGAAATACAACGAAAAAAAGATAAAAAAGAAAAGGGAAATTTCTTTTGCTGCCTGCCCCAAAGGAATTTTTGATGTTTATCTTTTGTTTGTTCTTCTCCTTCCTTGCTCTCCTTTTCTCCTTGCTCCTTGTTCTCCTTCCTTGCTGCTTGTTCTTCTTCCTTTCTACTTGTTCTCCTTTGCTTCTTGCTGTCTGCTCTCTGCCTGTCTGTCTGTCTGCCTGTTGCTCTATCAATTGCTGCCTCCTTTTGTCTGCCTCTCCTCCTGGCCTCGCCCCTTTATAATCAGCCGCCCTTCCCCCATCCCCTTGTAAATGCCTGGCTGCCTTTGAATGCTCTAAAGATTTTTGGAAAATTTATTTAAATCAGTTTCAAGCCGTGAAATCCATCGAAGTGAAGTAATTTTCCAGCACTTTAGTTTCCGAGGGAACACTCTGGGAATTTCTCAGTAATTTTCAGTGCCAAGGTTGAGCTCTGTCTCTCTCTCTATCTCTCTCGATACTCGGCGGAAATCTCTGTGAAAATTCTTGTGACAAATTTCGAGGAAAATGCACTTGTCAAGCAAACTACAGACTATCCAACAAAGCAGCTTCCAATTTGCATTTCCCGTGAAACTCATCGTTTGGGGTTCGATTTTCCATTGTCACATGTTGCACAATTTTCTAATTCCATGAATTAGAATCCCCCTGCTAGAGAGATCTCCATTCCATCCCCCCCCCACACATTGTGCAAATATGCAGCTTAGTTTTACCGAGAATTGCCATCAAAAGCAGCTACACAATTTCCATATGCAGTACACAGATATCCCCGTAGATATTTCCATATGACAGTACAGAAAGAATTCCAGTAGATATTTCCATGTGACAGTACACAGGTTCCATTCGGACTGATATTTGCTATGCCTTCGGGCCGTGGGGGGGATAGTTTTCTGTTCCTGGAAATCAATTGTTGTCACTCTATTCTGCTGGACACCGGCGTGGGGAGTGCTCTATACTATGCTACTCTGCTGTGAAATCTGTACAACCCACACACAACCCACCTAGCACCCACTAACCACCCAACCAGCACCCAATTATAATGCACGCGATCTCTGGCAAAACGACTAAATGCAAAGAGCAAGGGGGGGTACACTTGGGGCGGGATACGGAGGCGTTACAGTGGTGGAGGTGGCGGAATACGGAGGCGGTATAGTGGGTGGGGGAATATGGGGGCGGTATATGAAGGCGGAATGAGGGAGCGGGCTAAGGAGGCGGAATAAGGGAGCGGTATATGGAGGCGGGATACGGGGGCGGCACACAGGGGGGCGTAGATGTAGGCGGTGGCACTGGCACTGGCAAATGCATGCAACATTTGTAGCTCTTTTGAAGAGCATCTCAAGCCCTAATGCAACCGGCAAACCCAGCCACGCAGCCGAGAACACCCAACCAGCCAGCACACTCATCCACCCACCCACCCCTTCCACCTGTTTCATAGAAAACCCATGTGCATGGTGGGGACGGGGTGTGGGGAGAGCTTTATGTTTGTACATAAGTATTTATGCCTTTCAATTTTAGTGCTGCACCTGGCTGAAAGCCTGGTTACTGGATGCTGAATGTTGAATGCCTTGCACACCCCCACCCCCACACTCACCCTTACACACAGAGCTCCTGGCCATAGAGTAGCAGAGTACCAGATGAGCCAATGCATTCAGGGCCGGGCACGAACCTCAACCACAGCCAGAGCCAAAGTCCCTACCCCCTAACACACTTGCAAACAAATACCAAGTCGCCTTGGGTTGTGGTTGGGTTGGTGGAGGATTGAAGGGGTGCGGGGTGTGGGGGTAGGATTGGTGGACTAATCTGGCATCTGGCGCATACAACACAAATTGCAGTTGGCCTTAGAGCCGGAAAAGGGGGGCGAAAAAAAGAAATTCGAAGCTTTTAATCGGTTGAGAAGTAAGTTCCTGGATGGAAGGAGGGTCTGCTCCAGGCTCCATTCTACCCCAAAACCCTAAAAGCAGACATTAAAAACCCCCTAAAAACAGAGATTAAATCAAACCAAAAACATTGGGATTATTACTACTAAATATAGTATATGGTTTAAAGCAGATAAATGCTGCTAATCGGGAATATATTTTAGTATACAAAGAAAAAACCCTTAAAAAAATGTTTTATAAATATTTAAAAATATTGAAAAATATTAAATAATTCGAGGGAATTCCAGGGAATTCGTGGGCATTCGTGGGGCATACCCTGCTGCTACCCTTTAACAGAAATTACCACAAATAAAACCATAATTTTCCACCATTTTGGGGGCGTTTTTTGTTTCATTTAATTTGGATTCGCCTCATTTAATGTTTGCTACGTTTTCAGGATTATTTATTTCGAAATTCATTTTACGATTCTACCACCCTCTGATACCCCCACTGCCACACTCCATCCTTCCATAATTTATTATTATTATTATCATCGTTCTGTTTATTCATAAATAGCATCGAATGAAAAGTAGAAAAAAATGTGCCAGATAATAAAAAAAAAAAAGGAATGAAAACGAATGGCAAGATAAAAAAAAGACACAGACAGACAGGCCGCTACGAATGTAGAATACCCTATAAGTGGGGAGAATTCTTTGGAGCATAATTGCTGGAATTCTTTATTGTTGATTTCTATGGAAAATGTGAATTGTATTCTTTGGAATCTTAGATCTTTCACGTCTCTTTAATTCTGTGGAAAAACTAATCTCCATTGCTTCGAATTGATTCGTGGAACTACAGATATTCCAGGTAATCCCAGGTACAAGCCAGCCCTACACTAGTGGAATTAAAGGAAACAGCACAGACCCTGCCGCTCCTCCCCTTGTAGCCCCCTTTGTTCACTCTACATTGCATTGGCAATTTCGTTGACTTTCGCAAAAGTTTATGCAAATCAAATTGTTCAAGTGCCATTGAAAAGTAACCACTTTTTTTCCATTCACTTTTGCTTTTAGGTGGGGAAACACGCAGGGGAAAGCCTTCCCTATCTAGAGGCATCCGCCCAGACCTGACCTAGCTGTAGCTCTGGCTTTGGCTCTGGTTTTGGCTCTGTCTCAGGACCTGTATGGGTCTCAGGCTTTGGCTCTGTCTCTGGCTCTGGTTTTGGCTCTGTCTCAGGCTCTGTCTCAGGCTCTTTCTCAGTCCCTGGCTCTCTCTGTCTCAGGCTCTCTCTCTGTCTCTAGCTCTGTCTCTTCCTCTGTCTCTAGCTTTGTCTTTTCTTCTGTCTCTGGCTCTTTCTCTGTCTCTGTCCCAGGCTTCTTTCTCTGTCTCTAACTTTGGCCTAGGGTATCATTGTTTGTTGAGCACTTTCCAGGGATGCGCCGGCATAGAGGGGACGAGGCAACCCAAGGGCAGGCGCAACAAAATGAAGAGCAACAGCGCCACAAAAGGCTGACAAATTAATTTAGAGCAGAGCAAAACTAAAGCTTAGAGCCAGCCAGCCAGCCCGAGGCAGCAGCGTAGGAAACCAGAGGTTCGAAGCAGCAGCAGCAGTGAAGCTAAGGACCCTAGACAATGCACAAGAAGAGCCGCTGGCAATTCTTCTTCTTGGCAGCACAGGATGCTCTCTCCCGCCCACTCTCACTCTCACTCTGCCTCTTCCGCTTCCTCTCAGTCTCCCCTCTCAGTCTCCCCTCTCACTCTCCCCTCTTCCTTACTGGCCTGGTCTAGCGTGGGCTAATCCATTTATTCGGCTGACTGCAGTCAATATGCCGCAACTCGTTTAACTTGAGCAAATTTTTGGGGGGCGGCAGCCTCCTAAGCCGCTGCCAAAGTTTCGCTGGCAGTACGGATCAACTCGTCCTAAGACTTCGTGCACACACACCAACACACACACACACACACATACACAGACAAGTGCACATAGATGCTGGTACACGCATACAGCTGCAAAAGTTTGGCTTGCCTAAGCGCTTTTCCGACTTCCAAGATGTAAGAGTAAAGAGAAAAGCAGAAAAATTCCACTAAAAGCGAATCGCAAATGCTCTGCCAATACCAAGGAAAGCTGAAAGATCAATCTAACTTTAAGAAATCGAACAAAAGCAGTTCAAAAACTCAAATTTTTAAGCCATAATTGAACATTTTGCATGCACAGACTGCCAGAAATCGAAGAGGATTCAACGCTCTTACTCTATCCTTTCAATCCTTGTTGCTTTTGCTATCTTCTCTGTTGAAGTTTATCCACTTGTCGACCACAAAGTATGCATAAAGCATGCCCCAGCCCTGCCCTATAATTGAATAGCTGGCAAAGTGTGCGTTGATGCCAGTTTTCGGTATCGCATCAGCCAGCCATTCGCTGAATGAGAGATTTCAAGGCGGTTTCAAATGATTTCCTTCCTTCTCTCACTCTCTCTCTGTCTCTCTATCTCTCTCTCTCTGTGTGGCTGCTGCTTGTTGCACATTGTGCTAAATACAGTTCAATGTGCCACAGCACAAAAGGCGACAGCCACAGGCGGTGAGAGGCGGCGAGAGGCGGCACGCGGTGCGGAGGCAGAGTAAAACCATTTTTCGCACAGATACAATTACATACGCGTATTTTTCAAGGCATTTATTTTTTGTTGCTGCTGCTGAAAAAGGCGTGTTTCGTGTGTCTAAGTTGGTGGGCGTTGCCTACCCAGAATCTCTGTGTATCTGCAGCTGTGTGAGTGTCTCTTTAAGTAACATTTACTTAATCGCTGGAAATGCATTTTCATACCCTATTTTGGGTTGCGTCTGGCAACAAACCAAGTCTACGACAATGGGTTTGCTTAATTACAGACTGAATAGAGTCCCACTGAACATAATTGAATAATTATTGAAAGTGAATACGAAAATGGGTGGAAAAAGGAGTGAAAGAATGTACCTAAGATGCAACAGCAGCTCCACTCGAATGGAAGATACCCGAACCCACTGAAGAACTAAATTCAAGTGATAGCTTCTGTTAGTCTTCATTTCCCCAGAACATGTTAACTGGAAAACAACAACTTTTACGCGTATCTGCAGCTGGTACGTAAAGCAGTTGAATCTGCTTAATGGAATGGCGCCGAAGTGGGTCAGTGGGAAAACCCGCGAAATTCATTCTGTTTAATTATCTCCAAAAAGTTCAGCGCAAAAGTTCAGCGCGTTCGGGGAGAGTACCCTGTGGGGAGATGGTGAAATAAAAGAGAAACCATATTAGGCTGGGATTTAAATACCACTCTTGCTTATACACTTTTCAATTTAACATTAAAGAACTGTTTGTATGCACTGCTTTGCCAGCACTTAAGGCTAGCGTGGCCACTGCTTTACTCTGCCCATAACTTCCCTCTTAAAGGGTACGTATGCTTCTTGAGATGCCAAACTTGTGTGTGTTTGTGTATTACACATGTTGTTGTTGTTTTCTCGCTTATTTAGTGAATGGTTTTCGCTTTTAATTTTAATTATCAAATGCTGACACGGTGGATAAGCAAGCAAGCAAGCATGGGGCGGGGGGAAACCTGAGTGGGGCATTTGTAATTTATGGCTTTGTCTCTCTCTCTCTCATCCAAAACATTTTCAATTTGCAGGTAAACACGAAAATTGGCGAGGAAAATTATCATCGAGTCACGTAATTAAAACGAAACGTAAGACGAGCGCAGAAAGAAGGACAGCAACAGGCAAATATTTGCATACCAGTGGAAAATACAGACAGACACACAGAAGGAAAACGCTAACGGGGCTAATAATAAACTAAGGCCCAACTACCGCGTTAACGTGGCCATAACCATTGCCCGTTACGGCTACAAATACACTTACACTTACTGCTGATAATAAAACGTCGTAACGTCGTAACGTCGCGTCGCATCGCCTCGCAAGCAGCAGCACCACCACCAAGCAGAGGGAAGCAGTTCCGCGAAGCATAGTGCGAGCAGCGGCAAGCAGGGCAAAGCAGAGCCAAGCTTAACGAGCGAACAGTAAGACGTGAGAGCAGAGCAGCGGCAGAGGCAGCAGCAAAGTTCCTACTGTTTATGCAAACGCCAGCGACAGCCAGCATAAAGGGACGACGACACCAAGCAGTAAGAGAGTGTGAAAGAGACGTCGACGTCGTCGTCGTTGTTGTTGAGACACGTTGATTTACGGCCTGCCTGGGGGGGAAACCAACACTAGCAGCAGCAGCAGCAGAGCGACAGCGAGCAGCAGCTCACACACACACACACAACCAAACTAGCGCATCAGCGACCAGCGGACCAAACCAAGCAGCACCATAGACAGCAGCAGGATGCGTGGTCGTCACTTGCGTCGACGCTTCAGCCTGCAGCCGTCCTTCATGAAGGATGACAACAACGAGGATAAGCCGAAGCGTGACAAGTAAGTTATGGCTAAATAAATCTGCAACCATCTCTGCAACAATGTATGTACGTACAATGTATATTATACATACTCTACATGCATATGTAATGCCCATACGTGGACGCATATGCAGGTTCCACACATAACACCCCCCCACAACAACAACTACACCCAACACGTGATCAGGCAGCTGGAAAATTTAACAAAAATTGAATAAGGTGTCACCTGTACACCATAGATTTTTTCATATTCAATGCTCCTTCCAACTGACTTGCCTAAGTAGCAAGCCCAAAGCCGATTCAATTATTCCAACAAATAAACTCAAAAGTAAAAGCTTCTACTCATTAGCAAGTTTTTTTCGTGTTCGTTCGCATTCATTAAGCAACAACACTGGGCAGACAAATGATTTCATTTCAAAGTTCAACAAAAAAATTCATTAAAATATTGTGTGCCCATAAATAATGTAGTTTTTTTTTTTTCTTAGAAATACTTTTAAGGGGGTGACCCCGAACAGTGACGATTCGAAAGATGAAAAAGTTTACAACAAGTTTACATGTTCCAGCTGTCCCCTTCGGGACCTACTTCGGTAGGAGAACGCGGAACGCTGGACTTGGAACAGTCAAAGTGTCGCAATGTCTTGGGCGGGTGCTGAAACGAACTTCAATCGCTGTTCGCAATAATTGCAAAAGAATTTTGTACCAACCTCCAATCAGCCTTATCGGGAAAAAACTGTCAAGTGGGCGACTGAGGTGGTACCTGGAAGTCGGCTGATCAGGTGGAGTACAGCCAGCTCATATACGACTGTCAGACACAGACCCAATTCCAATCTCCTGCCGTAGGTGGTGGGCACATGTTAAGAATCCTTACGGTTCTCTTTGGGGGCAAACATTTTTCATTTCTTCAACGCAAGTTCAAAGAACGACATGGAAGACACCCAAAAAAAAAGAAGAAAAGTACATGAAAATGGAAGAAGATGCGAAAGGGAATAAGTGATTTGGGACACAGGTTGCGGGATGCGGGATGCGGGCAGCGGGATGCGGGTTGCAGGACCCGGGGTAAATCGCAAAAAGGGAAACAGTCGCGGACAAGGCAGTAGTACCCCGACTGATTTCCTGGCCGGACATCGTTGCCTCTCTGTTCCCCCCTGCCTGCCTGTCCGCTGTTTCCCTTTTTAGTTTGCATACTTTTTCCTTTTGTTTCGCCTGTCAGGACAAGAATTTCATGTTTTTCCTGCTATTGTTTCTTCTGCTTCTTCATCATCGTTTCCTGCGTCGCTTCAGTCGTTTTGGGGCCTTTGATTAAAATATTGTTGTTGTTCTCGGCCTGGGCCTGCCTGGCCCCCCAAAAAATGCTCGTATTTATAGAATCCCAAGGCAACCCCCTCCCCCCCAACGCTACTTGGACATGAAATAACGCTTATTAAAATCAAATATGAGAAGATTCCGCTGAACAGTTTTGGCCAGAGAGACCAGTCTGTGGTCAACTGGCAACAACTTCCAACTGATTACAATCCGAATCAGCAGCAAATACAAATGTGGCACCAAACTAGTAATTTGTGTGTGGCATGCAACATATTACGCGGAGATTGGAACTGGATTTTTAAAGCGTGAAATCCCTTTAAGCGGCTGCCAGATGTAATTCCCTTGATTCCCAATTAATTTGCACGTGAAACACGAAGCGGCAGAAGCAATATATATAAAGGCACCTACACTACATATACACTACATACACACAGTATGCGTGTATATAAGGGGGGGTGGGGGGGTGGCATTCTACTACTCCTCCTACTTGTGCCCTTTTGTTTGCTTTTTTTTCTGCCTTCGCTCTGTGGCTCTGTAGCTGTCGTTGTCGCTTGTGTCGCCCTGTCGCTTTCCAATGTTGCCGTAATGATTAATTTTAAATGTAGCGCACAGATTTAATGAGCCGCCCAGGGGATAAAGTCCGACCCACAGGGCAAAGGCATAAACAGTAACTAAGGGGGGTGGTGTGCGGAGTGGGGTGGTGGGGTAAAGGCAAGCCAAGTCAAGGCTAGCAATGTAGGATAGGTTTTGATATTAAATCATGAATCAATTTGAGCAGCAAATGCGCGTTTACTAGTAGCACAGGAATTAATTGAATTGCAACGATTTTTAACTCACTCAAAGTCACGGTTTTTTCAATGCCTACCAGTAATACCACACACACTCAACACACACACCCATTAAACACACCACAATTGTACCCATCAAACACCTTACAACTATGCCCCTTTCTACGAGTATATCCATTCTTATACCTATTCTTATACGCATTCTTATACCCATTCAAACATCCTTTCCCATATCCATTCCTATGTCCATTTATATACCCATTCTTATAGCCATTCTTATACCCATTCTTATAACCATTTCTATATCCATTTTTATACCCTTCTTATACCCATTCTTATATTCATTCTTATACCCTTCCTATATCCATTTATATACCCATTCTAATACCCATTCTTTTACCCATTCTTATACCTATTCTTATACCCATTCTTATACACATTCTTATACCCATTCCTATACCTATTCTTATACCCATTCTTATACCCATTCTTATACCCATTCTTATACCCATTCTTATACCCATTCTTATACCCATTCTTATACTCATTCTTATACCCATTCCTATACCCATTCTTATACTCATTCTTATACACATTCTTATACCCATTCTTATACCTATTCTTATACCCATTCTTATACCCATTCTTAAACCCATTCTTATACCCATTCTTATACCCATTCTTATACCCTTCCTATATCCACTCTTATACCCACTCTTATACCCACTCTTATACCCTTCTTATACCCATTCTTATACACATTCTTACACCCTTTCCTTTACATTGCAGAGTGGGCCGTACCAATGCTGTGGACGATGCCATCGGACCGGCCAATGCCCGCCACAAGATCGTCGTCATGGGCTCCGCCAAGGTGGGCAAAACATCGATAATTACACAGTTTCTGTACAACACATTCAGCACAAAGTACAAGCGGACCATCGAGGAGATGCATCAGGGCAACTTCTCCATTGCCGGCGTTAGCCTCACCCTGGACATTCTCGATACGGCCGGCTCCTATGAGGTAAGTGCCACAAAACGCCCACACCCACACCCACAGTCTCTCTCGCCGCACTCTCACTCGAGGCAGCGAGTGGCAGCAGTTAATTAAATGAATCAAAAATTGGTAGAGAGCTGAAGGTTTATCCTGCTGCTGTTTGGGGCTACCTCTGCTGATGCTCCCTCTGCTCCTTCTGCTCCCTCTGCTGCTTCTCCCTCTGCTGCTGCTCCTGCTCCTCCTGGCTGTTTCCCTTCTCGGTGCTTGTCCGGTGCTTTTAATTTTAAATAACCTTCTCTAATGGGTTGCAACAGGGCGCCAGCAGCATTTAGTTCATGTTCAATATTTCAAAAAGACTTTCCCAGTTGCTTCCCTGGCTGCTGCTACTATTAGTCCTGCTAGTTCTGGTTCCTGGAGCAGCAGCTGGAACTACCTTTGAAGCTTCGCCAGTTGCTATCGACATCATCATCCAGCTGCGTGCCCCTTTGTGCAGCGGAAATTACAGCCTGCGATTCAATTTCGCTGCCACTTCCGTCAGGCGCGAATCGAAATGGTTGTTCATAAAAAAAAAGAGGAAAAATGAGAAAAAAAAATAACATGAGTGAATGAAAAGAATGAAAGAACGAACGGCAACAGATGTTGAGCAATATGAATGGCGGGGTAGTATCCGTGTATCCGTGTATCCCCTGCATCCGTACTTATAGTATATGGCCTGGCTATACGAGTATGGCAACATGGATAGGGTCGGGAGGGTACATGGATGGGGGGGTGCAAATGGAGTCAGTCAGGCAGCGAGTGCAGTCATGTTGGGAGCCAAAGCCAAGTGAACTGTGACTCTGGGGCGGTAGCAGCCCCCCCTTTCATACAGGCGTGTCCTTGAAGCGGCTCTCCATTCGATTTATGTATGTGCTATACAATGGGAATCATCATCAGCAGCAGGGGGGGGCGGCACATCGAACACATGCGATATCGAGTGCTCGAGAACTATGAGGCATGGGCACAAAGAAAAGGCTGCCCTGCTGCAAGATGCGGAACTGAAATTGGAAATGCTGCCTGCCACCACTAATGAAATGGATTTGCACGGCAACGCAGAGATTGCTTGCAGTGTGCCAAGGAATCCTTATAGGTACCAGAGCAAAGTAAAACCAACAAATCCCCATACCCAATCAGCGCTCAAATGAGCTGCCGCCACATGGACAGACAGGGGCACTTGACAATGGACCAAACCACTCTTCAGCTGGGTGCAGCTGCCCCAGCAACTACTACAAGCAGCAAATGGGGGTATAAATTTGAACACTTTCACGGATTGCTCATAAATTTTACGATCCCTCGGAGAGCAGAAAACAGCCACAAGAGGACGGAAGGAAGGAGCAGCAGCCCAGCAGTAGCCATGAGAGTTTTGTGCAGGCATAAATCCAACGACCACTGGCAGTTCACATCATCATGTGTGTGTACAACACATCGTACTACATATGTATGTAGTTAATAATAGTAGTGCCAAGTGGATGGAGTGTGCTGCAGCAGGGACTGCGACTGGGTCAACTCTGGTGTCACATCAGCCAGAATATCATGATATATGCTGCCCAAAAAAAAAGCGAATGGTCTGCCTGCTCCATGCAGTTGGCATTGCAGAGGCTTCTGCAGTTTTTTTTCAGCTGTCTTCCAGCCATTGTTACTTCTATCCGCATTAGTCCCAGCGGCGGCGGCTCACGGTGCGTATGCGCAATCATTTGCAGCCAAGTGGCAGTGCCATAAATGGCATTGCGGCAGAGGACAGCAAGCAAACACACAAACACTCTAAAACATAAGCATTCAATGTACAGTGCGTTTCGTAGACATAGGCCTCATAGGCTTTGAGAATTTTCCAACATTTAAAGATATATTTTTGATCTATAAAACGATAAGTAATCGCATTTATCGATGAGTTTGTTATTATTTGGGCTATGAAGCTAAGAAATATGTATTCCTGTGCTAATGAAACGCACTGTACTACTTATAGTTTGCTTATGGCTGGGCGTGGCGGGGGGGAACCATAAACTGCCGCAAACATTCTGCATGGCCAGTGGGAGCTGGCAATGAGACCGCAGAGCCTGGCCAAATAGTTGACACTAACGACGGACAGCTAAGCACTCTCTTTTATGCACACTCCCTCTCTCTTTCTACCTCCCCCTCTCTCAGGCTCTCCCCTCTCTCCCACTGTTACGCTCACTTGTTTTTCCAGTTTCGTTCCACCGTGCGTATGAGTGATATGCCTGCGTGTGCCCAAAGATAACAGACCGCAGGCCACATACCACATATGCCACACATACAAAAACGAACACACACACACACACACACACTGTCACACTGTTAGCTGCCCCCCGGTAGTCTCTATCAATATTTGTTACGCAGAAATTACGACCAAAGCGATGGCGACTGCGGGGGGTGGGACATAAAATTCATTGTTTACCCACCGCAAATGGTATTTGCTTAAAAATTCCAATTTGCAAATATTTTTAAAATATATATATGCATATATGTACATATATATATATTCTACGCTCTGGCACGCCGACACCTGGCGGGGTGTCAACTCGATGTGGCTGGACAGCGTCGACTTCTGTATGCCCTTACCTCCCCTACCATAATGCAGTCCAGCCCCGAGTCCCGTGGCGTCCAATTAAATTCCGCTGCCATAATTTCTGACACATAATTGGATTGTACACCTTTTTGCTTTAAGCTTTTGCTGCAAATCAATAACGCAAATGCGATTGCTGTGGCCTCGCCCAGGCACTGCCACTCTGTGGCAGGGTGCGGTGTGTGGTGTGGCTCTATGTTTATGTTACTATGAGGAAGGAAGCCAAACTACAGCCATAATGGTGTATCCAGCAGCAGCAGCAGCACACATGCAGTCGAGCATCTAATGGATTCTACTAGTAGGAGCAAAAACACAGCTGGCCATTGTACACACACATAATGGAAAACACGTAAAGGGTTTCAACACACACACAATTTTTGCAACGAAAGATGCTTTAAACTTTAAACTCTGAGAAGAAAAGAGAGGGAGTACTATCTATAAGATCTATCTGTTCGAAAACAATAAAGCCCTCAACTGCAGGGCAGCACTGCATAAGCTGCAGCACTTCAGAGCCACAGTCAGTGGCTTGCCTCAAAACAAATTTCAACAAAATGCTGTTCAAAGAGGGAAAAGAGAGATGGGAGAGAGAGAGGGAGAAACAGAGAGAGATAGATAGATCGAGAGACAAAGAAAGGGCTGGAGCAACAATTGTCTGCGTGTGAATAAAGTTAGGCAAAAAAAGTTCACCAACCAAGTTAAAGTTTATTTGCAGAAAATTTAGTTTTAGTTTTTAGTTTATAGTTTTAAGCCGAATCAACTAAGTGCTCGCTCGACTTTTGCTCTGTACTTTTCTTTTGAGTTCTACCCACACACAACGCTTTGCCCTCGACTGCTGTTCTAATTGGCAAAGGTGTGGCATCCATGTCCGTATGCCATCTGGCAACAGGAATGGAATACATCAGCTACAAGAACTTAGACAACATCTAAGGATATTCCTTATTGAATGCAAATAGCATAGCCATAGCTACAGGCTAAAGTTAAGGCACAAACTTCCCCTCACATGAGTTGAACGGACAACTGTCCGTTGTGCGGAAGTAGTGTCTGCTGCTGTCTGGAGTTTACTTCATTATTGCATGGAAATGTACAGCTCTGCTCCTGCTGTTTCCAATGAATGTCAACCAACTGCTTCTGCTATTGGCATTGAAATTTGCTTTGGTATTGGAACTTGTGCAGTGTCCTGTCCTTGCCTGCAGCTTACCACAAAGTCCTGGACTGCATGCCTGCATGGGGGGCAGTCCCTACTCGACTCTCGTTGGAAAAGCGCAATCGAAGAATGTGAAACAAAAGTCACACAATCAGCCCCGGCAAGTGGCCAACCAACCATTTGGAGTCCATTGAGAAATCAAGAGCCAGCGCATATGCACGCCAAAAGCCTTTGACAGGATTGCTGCAGAGAGTGGGGTGGACTATGGTCTGGTTGGAGGATGCCAGGGCATAGAATCGAAGGGATGGGGGATGGGGATGGGGCTGACAGCAATGACAGGAACAGCATGGCATCATTGCGGTGTTGTGCTTCGGTTGTCGCATGTGAAACAAGCGGAAACCACACACAGTCACGGGGAATGGGAAAAGTTGTGGCTGCTGTAGCCGGAGATGGAGCTCGAGCTTCAACCACCCAAAAAAAGAAAAACATCTACCACCTACAGAGCTACAGCTACATCTACTCGTACACCCTTGATGATGCCGGGCAATCCCATGTTTGAGCGTGTTATATACAATAATATGAGCATGGGCCTGCCATCATAACAATGGTAGCCTCAGAGTTGCCTCCTCTCTGCTCCTGTGCTCTGCTCTGTGGAAAAACAACTCGGCCCAACTTCGTTTCTGATGAAATGAAAACATTTGGTGTTGTCTTCAAGGAAGGAAGCGTCTGGCAGAAGGCTGGCAGGAAGCGAAAGGAAAGTCAGGCAAAAGGAAAGTCGAGAAGTCAAGGCAGGGCCTCCCCCCACCTAATGGAAATGTGTGCTGGATGTTGCTTTAAGCTGCGGTTCGAAGCCACAAGGCTGGCTGGCATAGACTTTACTGGGCTGAAGTTACGGCTTAGTTTCGGCTGAGTTACGACTGATATTTCGGATGAGTTTCGGCTGAATTTCGGCTAAGTTTTGACTGAAATTTCGGCTGACTTTCGACTGAGTTTTCGGCTGACTTTCGGCTGAGTTACGACTAAAATTTCGGCTGACTTTCGGCTGAGTTTTCGACTGAGTTTCGGCTGAGTTTTCGGCTTAGTTTTCGGCTGAGTTTTCGACTGAGTTTCGGCTGAAATTTCGACTGAGTAACGACTGCAATTTCGGCTGAGTTTCGGCTGAGTTGCGACTGAAATTTCGGCTGACTTTCGGCTGAGTTTTAGGCTGAGTTTTCGGGCTGAGTTTTGTCTGAGTTTTGGCTGATGTTTTCGACTGCGTTTTGGTCTGAGTTTTGGTCTGAGTTTTGGGCTGAAATTTCGACAGAGTTTCGACTGAAATTTCGGCTGAATTTTGGCATACCTTTCTGGCCTGGCAATGAATGAAACTGAAACGAAAAGCACTTAATATAATATGAAGTGGAATCCATTCATTGGCAAGAGTTTTTTCAGATGTGTCGCTGGGGGTTCTGAAATAAACAAAAAAAAAGGTTTTTTTCAATTGTACGCCGAAATGTTTATCAAACCGTAACCGTATGTAAGTCTGACTACAAAAAGTCTGGCGAATACAATGGGGCATGGCAATCCAATCAATGCACAATCGATGATCGTTTAAATGCGTTTCAGGAGTGTGCTCTCTGAAATCCCTTTCAGTTTCATTTTTGAAACATTTCAATTCATTGTTTTATGGCAATATCCCCCCCCCCCACACCCCACCACCCCACCAATCGGTAACCATTTGTAGACACAACGCGATTCCGGCAAGCTCTTTAGGTTTTGGCTTGCCTAAAAGGATGGACCCGCTCTCCCACTCTCTCTCTCACTCCCTCTCTCTCTCTCTCTCTGTCTCTCTCTTACTCTGTGTGTTATCTGAGCTACAGGACACTTGCCTGGCTATTGTTTTCGAGAGGCGGCCCTTACCTTCAGCGGTTGCTTTTTATACCCGTACTCGAAGAGTAATAGGGTATATTGTATTTGTGGTAAAAGTGGATGTGTGTAACACACAGAAGGAGGCGTTTCCGACCCCATAAAGTATATATATTCTTGATCAGCATTAATAGCCGAGTCGATATAGCCATGTCTGTCCGTCCGTCTGTCCGTCTGTCCGTCCGTCTTGTTTTTCACTCATTGCACGAAGGCTATTAGAGCTAGACCAATCAAATTTTTTTTCCAGACTGATGTGATATCTCACTCCTAGAAAAGTGTTTTGAAATTTCGCCCCGCCCACTTGCGCCCCCACAAAGAGCGCACATCTGTGGCGTCCACAATTTTAAAGATAGCAGAAAACGAAAAATGCAGAATCATAGAGACAGCCTATATCTTTCAGGGGCCCAAATCTGATTCGGATCGGATCATTAATATAGCCACAATAGACAAAAACATACGCAAAAACTTCGCTCCATCCCTTTCGCACTCACACAAAATCGAGTCGATTTGGTTTTTTGTATTTTGTGTCGCCTGGATCTCAGAGACTATAAGAGCTAGAGCAACCAAACTTTTGGCCAAGACTCCTGTGATACCAAACCTGAACAAGTGTATTTCAAAATTTTGCCACGCCCACTCCCGCCCCCCCAAAATACGAAAATCCACAATTTTGAAGATAGGAAAAAACGAAAAACGCAGTATTGTAGAAAATGACTATCAGATTCCCGAATTTGGTCCAGATCGGATCATTATTGTAGCCACAGTGATCAAATTAATTTACAGCAGCAATTCCCCCCCCACTCCTCATGCAGCGTAAGTCATTTATTGGGGTTGATTGTCGCTGAAGATTCTCTCACACGCACACTCACGCTCAAACATGCTGCCTCGTGCGGTGTACGTGTGTTGTTGTGAGAACTGATGTAGATGTAGATGACAGATGCAGCAAACAAATGTTAAATGTAAAATGTAAAAAACTGATACAACATTTGAAAATTCCACATAAATCACATCTGTACTGACTGAGTACGGGTATAAAAGTAGAGTCGCGTTTACAGCGACTCCGTACGTTCTTTCTTGTTTCTTCTCGCTTTGTGTCGCCACTCGTTACACCCACCCACAGCCACTCTTTACATTTTTTGCTTGTGCAGGTTTTTTCATTGGGATTTTCAATTTTCAACTGGCCAGTGGGACTGCCTTTTTTATTAACACGCTCCATAGAGGTAGCAGGCACCCATCTCTCCCTCCCCCTATCTCTCTCTGTCTCTCCCAGTTGGCTATGTCTCTTGGGGGTAGGGGAATGTTGATGCGTATGGTGTGGGGTATGCGTATTCAATTTGGTACCAGCTCGACAGGCGCATGATTTTGAAAGCCATTAGTTTAGTACTATGCTATACTAGACTATACTCGAGTCGTCTGTATGTCTGTATGTTAGGTAGCTCGAAAGGAGTGCTGCGGTTGCGGTTCCTCTTGGCTGTCAGACAAAACGAGCGAATGAATGCCGCCGTAGGATGCCTGGAATGCCCCACTGTACATCTCTCTCTCCACTGCCGCTCTTGGTGGCTCTAATTCGTTTCAATTTTGCCATGATTCATTTCGTTTTGCCATTCCATTCCGTTTGCTATTCTATTTTTGAATGGAATCAGCGTGTGGCTGCTCCCGGCTGAACCTGAATCTGAATCTGAACCATACGCTTGGGCTGACTGGCTGACTGGCTGGCTGTTGTTCTTCCTGTTGAAAGATTCAAGCACACACACACACAAAATTCACAAATTGCATACATCCGTGCACGTGTGTGTTCGTTTGTGTGTATGTTCTTTGGTTTTTGGTTTCTGGGTTGGGCTGCCACAAATGTGAACATCTAATGACATGGGGGAATGTCGAGTGGCAGAATGGCAGAGTTGCCGGCAGTTCACGGTCAGATATACGCATATATGGGTGGGTGGGGAGACCTTGTTCGGCTATCAAGGACTTTTAATTAAACAAAAGGGCACGCTGTGTATATTCCTTGACAAACCCGCAATTCATAGGCCACTTTTCTGCGAATATTAATTACGAATTTTCGGGTGGGGGGGCCCCACAAACAGATCCCCCCGCAGGCAGAAGAGCTTATGCACAGCACGTCTGTGGCAATGGGTGTGCGGTGTGCATATGCATGGCACGTAATTTGCCAATTGGAACAACACGAATCACGAATCAGGAATTACGAAACACGAATCCCGAATTAGACTCGCGTGTCGCCTGAATGACTCCCAATGCAATCGCAGGAAGAGAGAACCCTAGACAGAGAGAGAGAGATCATTTTTCCACACCTGGCAATGAATCAATCGCACTGCTTGCACGTACAGCTCTGGTCATTCGAATGAAGACGAACTGCCCTGTAATGAGAGCCAAAGCGTAAGCAATCCCCGCTTTATTGGTCGCTAAAGCCATCATCCATATGATGATGCTTAAAGTTTATGGAACATTCATTATGCGTAATGCTGCGATTCGCCTTTTAACAACTGTCTGCTGCTGCTCTGCTGGCAGTCTGTTGCTGGTTCTCTCTGGCTGTTACTCTCTTGCTGATACTCTCTTCCTGGTCCTCTTTTGCTATTACTCTCATCCTGGTCTACTTTTGCTGATACTCCCTTTCTGGTTCTCTTTTGCTGATACTCTCTTCCTGGTACTCGCTTGCTGTAACTCTCTTGCTGCTGCTGCTGGTGTTGCTGATCTGCAGTTCACTACGTTCTGCCTGTTACTGCCGCTACTGCCGCTACTGCCGTTACTGTCGCTTACTGCTTGTCGTTTACAGCTTGTCTGTTGTTCAGCTGCTGCAGATACTACACTCTACTGCTTACATGCAGCTTTACATATGAATGTACATAATAGAATCTTTATTAGCACGTAAGGAAATCGTCTATGTATATACGAAAGCGATTATTCATGTTTAGAGTGCTAGCATTTCCTATGAAGCTCTTATTTTCCAAGTATTTAAGAGTAGAATATTAGAAAATTATGCAAAAAAAAAAAAAAAAAAAAAAACTCTCACAGTGAAAATAAATTCAATTTAGGTTCCCCCCCTGCGTTTCCTGCGTTATTTCTCGCTACCTTCACCAGCAGCAGCCATACCATTACATTTGCCATACCATATTTCAGTATGTCCGTAGCACATTTTCCGGGGCGGAAAATTGCTCACTGAAAAGTGTGAAAATGTTTAACGGGCATAGAAAAACGAAATTTACATGATTATCCGTGATTATTCAAATATACATACAAATGTATGTACATATATGTATATGGTGTGTGCATATGTGTTTTGAGTGGGGGCCTGTGTGTGTGACAATATAAAATATGCAAATTATCATTGAGGAAACAATTGTTGTTGATGGCTTTGCCCCCCGCCCCGTAGCCAAGTACTCACAATTTGCATACGTTACTCAACACTTGACTAACTTTGACTCTCTCTCTCTCTCTCACTCTTTTCTCTGTGCCTCTTTACAGTTCCCGGCTATGCGCGCTCTCTCGATATCTTCGGCGGATGCCTTCATCCTGGTGTACGATGTTACCGACAGCAACACTTTCGAGGAGGTCCGCGCCATACGCGACCAGATCCATGAGACAAAGGCCACCACAGCCGTGCCCATTGTGGTTGTGGGCAACAAAATTGATTTGCTTGTCGATGGCGAGACAGAACGTGAAGTGAGTATCATTGGGGTTTAAGATTGTGGTTGATTCTGGTGTCTGTGTTATCATGTGCGCGGTTCTTGGCTAGGTCAGCCCTCCGCTAATTTGCATCAATTTTAATTGCTGTCCACAAAAGTGGTTGCGCCTCTCAAAGGAGGCAGCCCGACCGCTGTGATTGTACAATAACCGATTCATGCCACATGCCACACGCCCACGAAGTGCCACGGTGGATTGGGGAGGCGTTTCGGCAATTATGTAAAGTTTGTCAAGCGTAACCGCCGTAGAGCTTGGGGGCCCATTCGGGAGCGAGGGTGGGACAGCACCAAAACAGTTTAATCAAAAGTTTTCGGTGCAAAAACCCCCCAACCCGAGGAAGGGAAGGGGTTCGTGTGTTTTGTGGTTGAGGGCGGAATCTGGGGTGTGCAAAGTCAGTTAAACAATTTGTCAGAATTTTAGCAAAGCTCAAAAATAATTTGTATATTCAATATACAGTGAAAGCTCCATGGAGGGAAACGCTAAGATGAAGCATAGATAGCTAACAGAGGGAGGGGAGAAAAGTAATTAAAAAATCTAAGAAACTTTCCTCTAAGTGGATCTCTCACTGTGCAATCATTATTGCCGCCCAAGGGCAGGGTCACAGGGTGTCTGTTCCCTGTAAACTCTTCAGCTAATATGTGCCCTTAAATAAAATCCAAGCGAATGCAAAGAAAAGTTCTCAAACCATTTAAAGGGATGCCAAAATGCAACACTTGAAATTCCAGCCAGTGGGGGCGGTATAGAGAACGGGGTTAGATCTACAGAGAGAGGATGTGAATAAAAGTGGCAAAAGCGTGCCGAAAAGACAGACCTTCGAATAATGTGCAAACTATGCGCGAAAGTCACACGAAATGGAATGTCATCAAATGTGTTACCCCCCGTTAACCCCTTGCCTTTTTCCGTTCCCCCCCATTTGCATAATTAGTGAAACGCCAGAGCTGAAAACTGAGCGAAATATCCCGCACCGACAACGCGGAACTACGCACGGCAGATGAGCCCAGAGATGGCAGATGTGCGCCGCCCTCGTGTTTCGAATTCGTGCTTAAGCACGACTTAACTGTACAGCAGCAGACACAACTGTACTTGCCTGAAGATATTTTACACAAAATTAATTGACTTATTCAACGTTAGCTTTTGAATTAACTCTAAGCGACTCCAGCAACAGCAATTCAAAATTTAACTCCTTTCAAACTGTAAGTGTGACCAGGTGTACATGCCCCATGCAGTACGGCCACACTGCACAATCAGCAGTGTTTTGTTTACTTTACAATAGAATTGTTGTGTTTTTTCTTGGTTTTCTATAGCAATACAGCCACTAACTGAGCTGTTGCAGAGTTAAAAATATTTTTCAATTTTTCTAGTATTAATCAGGGATTCAGTAGGGCTGCCTATCGATTACTGGCTTGCTGAGCATACCTGGGCGGTGTGCACGCTCATCTGTCAAAGCCTCACCACAAGTAATTGAAAGTCATTGTGAAAAGTTAAGTGTGAAAATTCCGCAAAAAAATGTCTCTGGCGAAATTGGCAAAGGAATTTCCCAAGCTCAATATGGAGAAGGATAGGGAGGGCATTAGGAGATTGCTGGCATCGGAGGGCATCCATGATCCATCGCCTGAACTTGTGGACAGGCTGCTGGTCAAGGAATATGGTAAGACATGCGGTGAACAATTCTGTGCAAACGGCAGAAACAACGAATGTAATCCGCTTTGTTCCAGAGATGATCAGGAGAGAATTGATACTGATTGAGCTTCGTCGGGGCTTCGACAATGATGACTCCGATGACTCCGATGACTCTCCGCCTTGGCCTGAGATATTTCCACGCAAAGCTGCCACTTCGGAGTTGAATCAAGAGGACTTAGGTCCGAGCTCAAGCACTGCGGCCGCTAGATCTTCCGTACTCTCGCGCTCTCCCTTAGCTGGCTTGAGTTCGGATGTGGGTTCGGGCCCAAGCACTTCGGCTGCCAATTCGGACAAGGGCTCAAGCTCTGCCATAGCTGTTCCGTCAAAGTCGGCTGTAAAAGTTGCTGAAGAAACTTCGTCCTCAGGCTCGTCCTCAGGTTCGTCCTCAGGTTCGTCCTCAAGTTCGTCCTCAAGTTCGTGCTCAGGTTCGTGCTCAGGTTCGTCCTCAGGTTCGTCCTCAGGTTCGTCGTCAAGTTCGTCCTCAGGTTCGCGCTCAAGTTCGTCCTCAAGTTCGTCCTCAGGTTCGTCCTCAGGTTCGTCCTCAAGTTCGTCCTCAGGTTCGGCCTCAGGTTCGTCCTCAGGTTCGCGCTCAAGTTCGTCCTCAGGCTCGTTCTCAGGTTCGTCCTCAGGTTCGTGCTCAGGTTCGTGCTCAGGTTCGTCCTCAGGTTCGTCCTCAAGTTCGTCCTCAGGTTCGTCCTCAAGTTCGTCCTCAGGATCGTGCTCAGGTTCGTGCTCTTGCACTTCGGACTCCGATTCTGACGAAAGCTTGGGCTCTCCCAAAGCTGATCGTACTCCATCAACCGTCGTGGCTCTCCACGAAAAGCAAGCGGAGTCGGCTGTAAATGTTCCCGATCTAGATGAAGAAATGTTGTCAGCTGTGGATAATTCAGATCCAGAGCCGAAGCCTTCGCCTTCAAATGCTGAACAACTCTTGAGCTCTCCCGTAGCTGTTTTGCCTATCGAATCTGTTGGTCTTCCAATTGACAATGAACCAGATGATGAAATCCAATTGGAGTCGGCTATAAATGTTGTCGATCTGGATGAAGAAATGCCGCCAGTTGTGGATCATTTAGATCCGGAGCCGAACTCTTCCCCTGAAGAGCGCGTGAGCTCTCCCCTAGAAATTGAGCGTGTCCCAGATTATTGCAGTGGATTACCGAGTGATACCGAGTCTGTTTATGGTGGGGCTGTAGGATACGAAATGCGGGCAGGGGCAGTTTTTAATTATATGAAAATAGATGAAGAATTGTCGGCAATTGTGTATAATTTCGATGCAGAGCCGAACGTTTCGGCCTTATATAGTAAACCACTCGTTGTGGTACCTGTTGAATGTTTTGCAGCTCTGAATGAGGGCGAAGATTATATGGTTCTCGAGGATGGTTGTCGAACCCCGCCCCCGGGTTGGGCTTATATTGTTGACGATACAAATGTAAGAATTTCATCAGAGCCCGAAGATTCGAACAACGATGCGAACATTGTTACCAATGATAGTTAATTAATTAATGTAGAATTTAAAAACACCTTTCAGTATTTAATTATTTTATATTTACTTTTATGAAATCAAAAGCAGCGAATGGGAAATAAAATATATAAAAACACTATTACACTGCTTACATATTAGTTATATGCAAAGAGAGAGATATTTCCATGGGCACTGCTTTGATTAACTGTTAGCTACTCTGTGAATTCGTGTCCCTGTGCCATCACCAAGCAGTGCGCCAGCAGCGCAGCAGCATCGCTGCAGCTGTGGTTCCAGCTGCCACCCCCCATCCCACACCGTTATCCTACTCGTTCAGAGCTTTTGCTGTCAGCTGCATCGTAAATTTGCTCACAGTCAGCGGGCGGCAGGAATTTGATGGACAAAAGCAACAAAAAAAAATAGCGTAGCACGCGGCGAAGCACAAGGAATGTGAAACAGCAAGGAATGCAATAGTCGCCACTCAGATGCCACCACCACTCAAAAGGAAGAATGAGCTACTAAAGCCGTAAAGACTTACACGCCACTTGAAGTCGACAAATTGCTCGAAAATTAGCTACACTTTAAAGGCTTTAATTACTATATGCTGTGCGACTTATTTTAGAAATCGGAGTAAGCTTTGCCTTGCGGATTATCCAGACAGATGAGCCATATCCGAGGCGTTGCCATACTTGGACCCCCAAGCTTACGCTTCTCAGATAAGAGTTCGACGAGAGGCCACTTCCTACTGTGCTATATATAAGTCCAGCTATGAGAAGCGTTCTATATAGTATATATTTAAATATATATAAAGACTTGTGTATATGCAGAGTTAAGCGCAATCAGCAGTGAAATAATCTCAAGTAAAATACACCCCGAAAATGTTATAATAATAATAACTGAAACTGCGCACACGACTCTGGGAAGTACTTTGCATATCTTAAACGATCATCGTTGTGGCTGTCGCTGAGTCTCGGGTTAAGTCTGGGTTGGAGTCTGCTGCGGTGTCCGGGCGGCCATTACGTTTCTGCATAAGTTCTGGCCTAAGTATGGAGAGGAGACCTAGCCCCGGGCCACACGACCAAAGTGATTCTAATAAATACAGGCACAAAAAAAACTAAGGGGAAAAGAAAGCGAACCCAACACACATAAATATGTGTGTGTGTGTGTGTGGCTGGGAAATTCCACTTTGATTGTCAAACTTGAAAGTGAAATGGGAAGCGGAAAATGGCAAATGGGAAAGTCAAGTGGAAACGGTGAAATGGCGGTTAGATGGGGGATATGCGGCTCTCGAGTGTCAAGCGAAATGTGAAAAGTTTGGTGTCTAATTTATGCAAATTTTAATACCAAATAAACACACATATGTATGTACATATCAAAGGCAATAATTTATATATCAATTTCTATATATTATATCGAAGGTAAAGCATCCAATGAACACTATATACGAGATATAACCCTAGAATCTTTCACATTTTAGTGTGCGAGCTTAGTGCAATAAATTTATGCATTTCTTTTTTTTGCTCGAATATTATTATTATTATTTTATATGACTTTCCTTTGACAAGCCATCCATCCATCGTTCCCTTTTTATCATTTTAATCCCTTTTTCACTTTATGCCTATTTTGTTGACTTTCGTTTTGGTCAACTCCATTTCGGGGGCTTTATACATTTTAATTTGCTTTTATTTATCTTTCTCCCTTGCCTTGCCTACGCTTTCCCTTCGTTTGCTTACTTTTCTGTTTCCATTTTGTCTTTTTTGTTGTTGTTGTTGCTGGTATTTTATTTGTCACTTAGCCTGGTGCTGTGCTTTGGCCCTTGCTGGTAAGGTGCTGCAATTTAGCGAAGCAGTTTTTGCATTTTCGCTGCAAAGAGGAGGATTACCTAGATACTCGTATTTATTTATTGTATTTATTATTGCGAAATACTTGCGCTAACAGCTGCAGAATTGAAATAATCGCACGGGAACACTGTAAACTTAAGAAAGTAAACAAACAAAGTCCTGCCTGCCTGCCTGCGTTCTCTTCTATTTTCTACTACTCGCAATACAACTGTTAAGCCACGCTCTGCTTGATCCTCTGCACTCTCCCACACCGTACTGCTTGTTCCGCAACACTCCCACACTCTACTGCTTGTTCCGCTACACTCCCACACTCTACTGCTTGATCTTCTAGTATACTCCCACACTCTACTGCTTGCTATGCTTGGCTCCACTGTTCGCTGCTTTCTGCAATTGCTGTGATTGCGGTGCTAAGGACTGCTTTCACTTGTAAGCTGCTCGCTGCACGACCTGCTGTACTGCTTCCTTTCACGGTTCTCTAATGGTTTTGTCCTCTAGCGGTCCGTCTGTCCGTCCGTTGCCTGTGCGGTGTATTGACTTTAAGCGACTTCTGATATAATAAAAATGCAAATTTCAGCAAACGCCAGACTGTCGCGCCCTAGCCCGTGCACACCCGACCCGACCCAACCCCACCACCCAGCACCCTAACATCTTCTCATACTTTTTTCTTATCCTACTTCTTATTCTTTTTCCCCTCTTCGTTTTCCTGCTTCTCATCGTTTTTTTTTCTTGTTGTTGTTGGTTGTTTCTCAACGAAGTGAAATCAACTTTTTGTTGGCGGCTTTTGGGTGTTTTTTTCGTTTATTTCTTTAGTTTTTTGTCTGCTGAGCTGTGTGTGTGTGTAAATACATATAAGTGTATGTGTGTGTGTGTGTTAGGGTCTCCAAGAACCTTCTTCTTTTCGGGGCCGTGGGCACCTTCGGCCCTTCGATTCTGCCCTCGTTTTCCATGGCTGTTCATTCGGAAGAATTGGGGACCCCGCATGCGGTGGATTCTCTTGAAGTCCTTTCGAAACCATCGCCTCGGTTTCGGTCTCTCTCTCTCGCAAAGTTAGCAAATTTCTTGTTTCTTGCTGTGTGTTTGTGTGCTCCTTCCTCCCCTTCTCCCTCTCCTTCTCTCTGTCACTCCTGTTTACGTTTTTTTCTACTTTTTTATCGCCCCAATTTAGACGTCTTTAAGGATTTCGATGCCGATAAGAAATAATAAAGTTCCGTGTTCATTGTCTGCGATTTTCTTCGGGTTGGGTAAATCGCAGTTCTTCTTCTTCTTATTATGCTCCACGTGCCAACTGAGGGGACACAGGGGGGGCAGTAGTGGCAAATTGCAAAGTGTATTTCGGATACAGCAGAGTCGTTCCTTCAGGTTCCTATAAATTCGATATAGGACATAGAATTTTGCATGTAGAAATCGAAAGTTTATTTCCCGCACTAATCGATAATTTACTTACTTATCGATGATGTAGCTGTCGATATCTCCATGTGGCGGCTAGGTGCATCGTAATCCTTAAATATTTTTTGATAGGGAAAGATTTCGGTCTTCTTAACATGGTTTGATTCCTTCATTCTCTTCTTTTGTTTGGTCTTCTATGGGTTCGTTCCTATGTGCCTTTCTTGTGCCTGTGTAGATGGAGCGAAATCTTTCCCTGTTTTGTACTTTCTTCGCTGTAGCCTCAATTCGTTTGTGTCTCCTCATCGTCGATGACGAGTATGTGATGAGATGTCTGTGTCTGTGCCAAGTCCGTATCTAGAAGAGCTGCCTTTGATGCTCGAGCATCCGGAACTGGAACCGGTCGGAATGCACTCGCCCGAAGCACCGAGAGAAATCGCTGATTGAGCTGCGACTGGTGTTGGCGCTCCATGCTCAGCTGCTGGCTGATCACCTCCTTGTGGAATGCCAGTCGATGGTCTGCGCTGGGCAGCAGCTTGGTGATTCTACGCACCATGGAGCGGGTTCGCTCCTGCACAGCCAGCAGCTCCATGACCTGGGTCTGGGCATGCTGCTCCTCATGGGTCTGTGGCACGTGAGTCGGTGCTGATTTGTGGCCGACGAGTGGCACCTGCTGCGGTGGTGGCACAAGGGCGAAGGGCCAGGCTGGGCCACGGCTTGGAAAGGATCCAGCCAGCTGGGCGTTTAGCCCGCAGAAGCGCTTGTTGATCAGCCTGAAGGCAGGATCTGCGTTATCCTTCTCAAAGAACTGCACCAGATGGCTGTAGGTTCCATTATGCTTACCCTCCATATTTCGGATTTGATTTTTCTTTCGATTTTGATCCGTACAAACTATGGACTTGGATTCGGACAACTGCTCATAGCCAGGCTACTGTGCTAACCAAACGATAACCAATAATCGATACAATTCGCACTGACAGCCACACAGAGTTGTATTCTGCTGTAAGCTTGCTGCACATTCACCTGACAACGCCTCTTTTCTCATGCTTTTCCAGGTGGAGTACGCCACCACAGAGTCCGTGGTGACAGTCGATTGGGAGAATGGGTTTGTCGAGGCCTCGGCCGCCACCAATGACAACGTTACGCAGGTGAGTCAACGCCGCATCCATATCACAGCCAATGATCGACACCCATGCTACGTGCAACCCACAGGTATTTAAGGAGCTGCTGTCCCAGGCCAAGATCACCTACAACCTAAGTCCGGCTCTGCGTCGTCGCCGCCAGTCGCTGCCCCAGCAGATTGGCAACAATGCGCCAGGCACACCGCTGCACCATCATGGCCACCATGGCCACCATCATGGCCATCATCATGGCGGCGCTGGGGCCGCTGGGGGATCCGGAGCATCTGGCTCGGCCTCCACATCGGCTGCGGCGGCAGCAGCAGCAGCGGCAGCATCAGCTGGCGGCGCTGCCGGCGGTGGGCATGGCTCGCATGCCCCCACCCCAGCACAGCTGCAGCATCTGCAGCGCATCCAGGAGCGGAGCATAGGCGCCAAGCGCAACTCGTGCAGCATCTCCTAAGCAGGCAAAAGTCCAAACAAAGAATTACAATTATACAATTATACATATACCAACTGAAGCTTAACTAAACAAACGGTCTCCTACAAACGGTTTTCAATATTTCTTCAATAATTACACCCAGACTTAGATTCAGATTCAGTCCCGATTTAGATTCAGTCTCTCATACTCAGAACCTTTAACAGACATACAAAAATCTAAAATGTAGCCTCGACTCATACATATGTACCTTGCTATCAAATCTATCAAATCTATCTGTCACTTGTGCTCTCCTTGCTATTAAACGCTGCAATTACCGTAGTACCTAACTATCCTAGTACCAGCCACGGATTTTGGTGGCCAACTTTTGCCTCTGGTTTCCCCCAACTCTCAGCGCGAAAGATACAATATACAACTATTAAATCGTAAATGTCGTAGTCAATGAATGTTGTAGAGCGAAAAAGCTAGACCCAAGGGTTAATCCCAAATATTAAACTTAACCACAAAAGCAAGCAAACAAATAATCGACATACAGGGGAGTATCTACATACATACTATATATGACCCCTTGAACTCTCAAAGTTGGCAAAAACTTAGCGTCTTTTTTTTATATATGTGTGTGTCTTTGTGTACCTTTTTAGCCGTGTCTGTGTCTACTACTCGTAGTTGCTGCAGGAAAACAACATAAATGCATACATAAATATCCCTATATACATATATATACTATACCCGTTAACCGCATACATGCGTGCTTAAGATACATATGTAGCATCTGTGTGTGTGTAGATTATCCATGTAGCAGTCCCCCCCCTAAAAACCATTGTACCTAAACACAGCGAAAGCGTATCGTATTTTTGTAGACAATAGGTCGATAGCTTTGGGTTTCTCTTTGCGTAACGTATAGCGACGAGCCAGTGTTGAGCAAGCCAGTGTTGAGCAAGCCAGTGTTGTGTCAGGCGAGAGAGAGAGAGAGAGAGAGAGAAACTGCAAGCAGTAACAGTACCAGTAACAGAACAAGTACCAGAAAACGGAACCGAAAGCAAATGCATAGTTAAGAAAGTATTTTCGTTTTGTTTTTTGTGATCGATGAGGTAGGACAGTGTGTGTCAGAGTAGTAATTTTTTTGTATTGTTTACCGTTAGCTAGTAGCGTAGTAGTGTTGGCTAATAAGTGTGCAAGCCTGGCGAGCGCATAGTGCCACGAGGAGGAGAAGGAGTAGGAGTCGACGATTAGAAAAAACAAAAGTGTAAGATTGAAAATGCAATGAAAAACACCAAAGACAAGCAAATACAACTGAATAATATATAATGAATATATATATAAAGAGAGAGAGAAAGAGAGAGAGAGAGAGAGATCGATCTATATGTAGCTATAGATACCACATATTTATATGGAAATGTTAATGGAGGATGGATGGATGGCAGTTAGTATTTAGGTGATGCATATTAAGAGAGTGGGTTCCGAATGTGCAAACGGATGGGCCAAAAGTGAAACGAAGCTATAAATTCGATATGTATACAAAAGTGCTTACATTTATACATGACACCATCAAACATACACACATAAGTACAATACCTTTTACACATACATACATACATACAAGCCCGCATATTTATAATGAAAGTCAATCCCAAATAAATACAGAGAGTTATATTTATATTACCAAAAGAAACAAATATGTTAGTACGTAGCCAAATGCTACCAAAAACTCAAACCCATAACCCATAAACAAAAACCCAACAAGAAATACCAAAACTTTAATGACATACTATAAAAAAAAGTAAAACTTAAACTTAAAACTTAAAACTTAAAACTAAAACTTATATTGATATCGATATCGATGTGTTTGCTTAATGAAATGCATACCCCCAATGAATTTATGTAATTTTTTGTAAAACTCTAAAACAAATCTAAGTACATGCATATATACTGTATGTACTATAACAGATAACAGATATATCTGTATTTTGTGCATGGGTTTAAGCTCATGTTTCCATAGTCCATGGCATGTCGAATGAAGCTGACTTATACACTTGCAAAGTTCATAGAATGCAACGAAACTGTACCAAAAAGATCATCTAGTTTCGAACTCATTCCAACTGGTTCTCTTCTCTAGTTTCGAACTCATTCCAACTGCTTCTCTTCTCTATTTTCGAACTCATTCCAACTGGTTCTCTTCTCAAGTTTCGAACTCATTCCAACTGGTTCTCTTCTCCAGTTTCGAACTCATTCCAACTGGTTCTCTTCTCTATTTTCGAACTCATTCCAACTGCTTCTCCTCGCTAGTTTCGAACTCATTCCAACTGCTTCTCTTCTCTAGTTTCGCACACATTCCAACTGCTTCTCTTCTCTCATTTGAAATTCGTTTCTTTGCAAGTGTATAGGCAATAACGACTAAATTTGAATGCCAATAAACCGCATCCCTTTTTGTGAATTGTGTAATTGAGTAGCAAGCAAAACGTAAGATCTATCCAACCATTAATGGTATGGCGGGTCTCACGCATTACGAACGATTTAGTTGAAGTGCGCACTGGGCAAGGGTAAGAGGCAGCAGTATGCAGTGCGTGCATTAAAACTAAGTTAAAGCAAAGCCACGTAGAATTGATTAAGATGTTAGCAAGCCCCAAAAGGAAACCAGCCAGAGAGAGAGACAGAGAGTGAACACAGAGAATTCACACATGAAGAACTGGAGAGCTTAAGGTTGTGTCTGGGTTTTATTTGGGCAGATGAAGAGTACCTTTTCCCCCCCACCAGCCCTAGGCTTGGTAATGGTCCCTTAAATTCCTCTATATATACCTATACCACAAAATATATATAGTATATATATCATACATAAATACTCGTATGGATGATGATGGCTCAGAACTTTCTTTCGGCAGCAGCAAGCCCAGCAACAGTTTGTTGGATTTCTTTGGTTCCTAGACGCGTTCCGATTCGACCAGAACCTGCAGCTGGATATCTATATAATCCTAAAATCTAAATATATATATTATATACTATATACAAATACATATGCATTAACTATATACATATATATATATATATACATATACAAATATGATGCAAATTAAATATAAATGTAAAACTAATAAAAAAAAACGGAAGCGGACGAGCCGGAAATAAAAGCAAAGGGGAGATTTTTTTTGTGTGTGCTTAAATTAACGCTTTTCCTTGGACAGCTTTTCCTTTGACAGCTTTTCCGCTGTTCTCCTCTGTGTGTGTGTGCTTTGAGCTTTTTAGCTTTCCAGCTTTAAGCTTTCCAAGGACCGTTAGCTAGGAGTTTTGAATGCGAAACCATGCGAACGGTAAGCCAGGGACGAGCCCTCGAAAGCTCCTAGCTGGTGGGTGTGGCAAACTACTAAGAATAATCGATGGTGCCTGACAAACATAACGGTAAGCCCAGCTGCAAGTGTGTGTGTGTGTGTGTGTGTGTGTTTGTGTGTTTGTGTGTATAAGTGTAATAGCGGCAATAACAAACCAGAGTCCAAGGCCAAACAAATGAGCGAAAAACGTGCGAAGGAGGCGAAAGGAGGACAAACCGACCGAGCTGAAGGTTACGCGAAAATTGCTGTACAGCCAGTGGGACCCAGCCAATACGCTGCATTGGAAAGTCTTTTAAAGGAAAGTGCTTCAAGGGAAATACACATATGAAAGAGCTGATGAGAATGATGAACAGAAATGGAGCGAATATAAGTGCGGGATGTAGGATAATGAACTGAAGATTTGGGGGGCCACGAGACACATGCTTTGCGAGCTTTGAAGGTCTCAGATGCATGTAGATACAATATGTAGAAACAATATGTTAGATCCAATATGTACATCCAATATGTAGATCCATTTTGTAGATCCAATATGTCAGATCCAATATGTAGATCCAATATGTATGTACATCCAATTTGTAGATCCAATATGTTAGATACAATATGTAGATCCAATATGTTACATCCATTATGTAGTTCCAATATAATGTATCATACGATTTCTGGGATATATAGAAGACTATTTTCAGCGGGAGTGAATACTGGAAAATCATCACCTTACTAATGGATGTACAGCGGAATGAACACAGATGCTATAGATGCTTCCCATGAGTAATTTATTATAAGAATTAAATAAACAATTACACATAAAATAGTTGAATATTTTTGTTGTATTTTATGTGGCCAATTCAAGGATTGTGTAGGGGGGAAATCATCTTGAAGAAATTCCAGTAATTGCATTATTCTTGTTAGCAAAATTGAATCAGTAGCGAAGAAGACTAAATTAAAAAGGCAGTGGAAGAACTTCCTGCAATTGAATCTGCAACTGCAACTGCAACATCTAGCAGCACATGTACCCCGTGATTTTGTTGCACGTATGTGTAGTACATAGCCTTAGCCGGAGAAACATGAAGCGAGGCCAAAGAGGACAATGTCTTTTAATATCAAAATAGACGCAGGCGCAGATCGGGTCACGTTGTGTATGAGGAGCCGCATATATACTCTGGTTGGATGGGGGGTTGTCCCCTCTCTACGTGTACGTACACGTGCCACCATCCAGCCTGCCCCTGCATCCCTCTACGGAGTAGGGAGTAACTGCGTGTGTAATTGCGGCTGTGTGTGGGCGAATCGTAGTACTACTACTACACACCTCAAATACTACGCCATCGACTGCGACTGCGACTGCGATTGCTGCTGCTGCTGCTGTGACCTGCCCCATGTGCTCCCCATGGCACCCCCCTGGGTGGGTCGTTTGGTGGGTCGCCGGCAGTTGACAGCACAGCTGCCTGTCTGCCGCGCTGGCTGCTGCCACAGTGCCACAGTGCCACACGGGCATTTCAACGTGCAACGCTGACGCGCCACAAAACAGAAAGAGAAACCAAAACAGACGTCAAAGACACGGGCCACAGCCACATCATCTCAAATAAAATGCAGGCGCCTCCATTTCGGTTAGGCCATGGAAAATTTTCGTGCCGGAAATGAAAGTGGAAATGAAAATGGAAAATCCAAAGCCAAATCCAAATCCAAATCGAAATGGAGGAGAGACTTCAAAAAGACAAAAGATGAGCGAAGCTTGAAGGAATTTTCTACGGCTGGGAGCATCGGAAATCGACTTGAAGAAGATGTTCCATATTGTATGTAAGTGTGTGTGTGTAGTGTGTGTGTGTGTGTGTGTGTGTAGTGTGCATGTATGTGTAACTTATACTATACCCTTGTACGTGCAAAACACGTGAGTGACCTTGAGGCCACCCACAGCGGCGGGGGGTGGTGGTGGCCCAGACCTTGACAATACGCGTATTTGGAAGCAAAATAGCAAGAGGAATGGCATACATATATGCATATATGTTTATGTACATTTGTTTGTCTAGATGTAGGGATTATCTGTACTAGCCTAGCCATTTCCGCCTGAAGCATTAGCTCCCCCATCTCCGTTGACCCACTTCGACAACCCTTGCGCATGCTTTTCGAGCAATATTCTGCAGCAATATTTCAAGATCATTGCCAAGCGCACAAGACGAGTTTCATATCTGGCGACTGGGATTACGCAGAACAGAATGCGACGGAGCGACCGACCACCACATGGCAGTCCAATGATTTCGAGTGCGGTCGGTCGGTCGGTCCACAGGCCCCGTGGACGATAAGCGGCGGCGTAAGCATAACCATCTCTCAGTTCCGGTGATAAGCGGAGCCAAACACAACGATAAGTACCGAGCAGAGACCAGAGAACACAGACTTGAGGACCAGAGAACCACAGACTCGAACACCATATACCCAAGACCCGTACTGGGTATATGGTCATGCCCTGACGACCAATGTGTGGGGGCGAGTTCTGTGCGATAAGAAACAAATCACAAGCTGTGTTTTTCTTCTTTTGCTCTTTTGTATCGAATAGTTTTCTTATTGTTTTCCTTTTACTTTGCTCATTCTCGTTCTTTCTCATTATTTGTTGTTGTTGTTGTTGTTGTTTTGCATGCGGGCAATCAGTGAAGTCCGTTCGGAGAATAGGGTTTATCGGCCATATCCTAATGTGGGTGGTGCGGCATGGTGTGGCATGGGGCAGTGGAAGTGTGTGTGTGCATGACGCGCCTCTGGGTCGCGCAGGGCCTTAAAAGGCGGCTGCCCAACGGACAACAGTCAGTCGCACTTAGTCCGTCGCCTTCGCTCGGTTACCCTCAACTATTAACTCGTACAAATATCAAAACAACAATTACAATTACTCAAACCATTCCCGAACTGTTGCTCTTTATTGTGTGTGTGTGTGTTTTTTTAAAGTGATAAATCTTTGTGAATCTCTGGCAGAAAAAAGGGTGAAACAAATTGTATGTGAGTCTCTCACATGGCTGGTCTAGCTGACTTGTTTCCAATATTGCTAGCTGCCTTGTGAAGGGCTTACGTGTGTTTGCAGCTCAACTCGAAAGTATATCTAAATATGCCTAAAACTTAATGAAATAAAATTTTCAGTTGAAATACAATTTCAAATTTAAATTGTTGCGCGCCCAAATAGATGCCGCCACCAAATTGATAACGATAAGAGCTATCGCACACGTTTAAAGTGCGGCACCTGCGGCAGATGGCGTCAGTGTGTGCGCGATTGTTCAACTCATTTGTTTTGCCAGAAAACAAAAGTTCAACTCATACCAGCCAAACACACATTTGGTTTTATATTTTTTTTTTTTGTGATTTTGCCACTGGCAAAACGCATTGCATTTACGTTTTCTGAACAATACGGCCAAATTGGATTTAAATTGTCACAAATATATCGAAGAGTGACGTCGCTCGGTGCTCGCTATCGATGTTTGTTGTGCTCTAAAACGGAGTTTTAGATTATTGGAAAACATAAACATTATAAATGATGGTTAAATGGTACTGTGAAGCATAGTTTTCATAAAAATTTCACTTTTCTCTGCTGTTATTTTCAAAATAAAACGCTAATAGGTTGCGCTTATCGCACAAAACTACTCATATGCTTATCGCAACTATCCCGTGCAGCGAGTCAAAGGTCAAAAGTCAAAGGTCGGTGTTTCTGAGCTAACGGCAGAAAAATAATGTTGATTTGGTCGGAATTCAAAAAAATAATTGCGTTGATAAGGTATCCCACAACAAAAAGAAATCACATGAATGTTTTTGTTAGTCAAAAAAGACTATTGCCTCTAATATCGATAAGAAATTTATATCGATATATTCATATATCAATATTTTTAACCCCAGCTAGAACAAAAAGGGAATTACACAAAAAAAATTCTTACGAAAAACGAACAGCACTGTGGCCAGCCTCGAATGCTGCAAGCTGGGGCGCAACAACAACAAATCGCAAGTGGCATGTGGCAAGCGTGGCAGTGCGCAAATGTAAAATGCAGCGAATATTCGCATGTGCAGTGTGATAATAAATAAACGCAGGGTTCCAAAAAACGCGAGCGACGACGCAGGGGCAAAGCAAACACAACAACGTCGCAGCAGCAGCAGCAGCAGCAACCAGCGGCAGTAGCAGCGTTTTGGCGGCGGCGGCGCGTGTGTATTTCTATGTATAGATGTGTGTGTGTGTGTGTTTGTACGAGAGTGTAACTGTTCCTACAGGAGAATACCGTTAAGCAGCAGTCACAGGCAAGGCCTGGCCAGGAGGGAGGCAACATCCTCATCTATTAGACACACGCAGGTGCGTATACCCTGATTATATACCCTCTACGCCACACTACTCCACTCCACACCGCTCTGCTCTGCTCATGCCGCTACCCTACCTCTATGCATGCATGTTGCTTGTGTGTGTGTGTGTTTGTGTGAGCGCGACGCAGACGTGAAGAATTTTCGATTTTCCACTATATTCGGTTTTCGCGCAAGGCAGACCGTGTGTGTGTTCTGTTCAGCGCGCAGCTCAGCGGAAAAGTCGGTGCAGACAGTCGCAGTAAGCAATAAGTTTTTCACGCAAAATCCAATTTTTCCATCTCTTTGGTGGGGGGAGGGGAGGAACAATAACAACAACAAGAACGACGTAGCAAATGGGCAAGGGGAACGGGGTACGGGGTGAACGGTAAACAGTTCGAACGAACAATACACAAACAGAAAACTGTTTTTTTTCTCACACTCTCATCTGTTTCATACTCTCTCCATCGCTCTCTGCTGGCTATTTAAAACCCAATATGTAATGCATTTGCATGTGCACATATTCATGTGCCCTGTGCTGTATCCGCTCGGTGGGTGCATGCGAGCGCGAGCGAACGAGCGAGCGAGTGTGTGTGTGCGTGTGTATTAGATAATCCAGAAAGAGACCCTTATTTTGTGTGTGTACTGTTACAGCGGCGCCTTGAACCGAACGCCGACTGCGAGTGTCCGTAATTAAAACATGCGCCGAACAGCAGCAGCAAACTGTTCTCATTTCTCGTGTCAGCCAGCGACGGTCGAGTGGTGGTCGGTCGGTCGGTCGGTCGGTCGGTGTGGTGTTGGATGGTGGGGGGGTAGCAAATGGTTCCAGTGGTGGTTGGGGGGCGGCATACATAGCGTATGCGTAACATATTTCCAAACACACATTTTTCTTTCCAATCTGCCTGAACCGAAATTCCAATTGGAATTGAGCAGGAAAAATCTGTGGTTGTTTACGTGTGTGTGTGTGTGTGTGTATCTTTTCTGTATAGGGGTTGCATTTCCTACACACACACTCACACACGCACACCCACCCCCTCCTATAGGGCACATAGGGATGGATACACAGACTCATTGCCATAGCAGCAGCAGCAGCCGTCAGAGATTTTCGCACACAGGAGGCTGATTGAGGTGGACGCTACTGTAGCAGCAGCATCTCAGTGGCAGAGCAGCAGCAGCAGCAGCCGCTGCTTTAAGGGGGTGGGTTGTACGAAAATTTCATAGTCGAAAAATTCGAAACAAGTACAGTTCCAATTGGAAAACAAGCGACTGGCACATGGCAACGTCGTCGCAAGGTTGTATCTTTGTCTGTGTCTGTGTGTGTGTGTGTGTTTGTATCTGTGAGTCATTCAACCGTTAGTTTCCTCCTTACGGCTGTTCCCCCCGTATATGTACATTAAATATATGATATTCCTTCCACAATATTATATATATATAGGTAAATATGTACATACGAGTATATATATATTCATATCACTCACACGGGGGCATATGCGTTTGCCCATTGCCCATTTGCCCCGTGTGCGCCGTCGCCGCGGCCCGCCAACACACCGCACCGCCGCATGCGTAACGTACTTTTTCACTGTTCTTTCTACTTCTACCCCCCTACCCCTCCCCAACCCCATCCACCTTCCACACTTTATTTTGTTTTTATCTTGCATTGTTTTTGTAGACATTTGCGTCAAGATACACACACACATATGCAGATACAGAACATACACATGCAGCAGCGTGCCAGAAAGAGTGGGAGAGAGAAGAGAGAGAGCGAGAGTGAGAGAGCACTTGGCGCACTAGTGACAGATAGAACACGGAATAGCTATCGATTAGTTATTTGCGTACAGAGCGGAGAGCACACTGTCGATTGTATGCATATATGCCACACAGTGGAACCTCTCGCAGTGGAACTCATTCGTCGTGGTACTGGTACTCCCGTCAGTCTGGCGACTCGAAAAGGGATTCATTTCGAAGGAAACGGTGAAAAGGATTGATTCAGATGCTATTCTTAGAGGAGACGACCCCTTGCATTGGTCATTCTGTTCTGCTTTCACTGCAAATAAATTGCATTGGCATTACCCTTACCCTCTCTACTCTCTCAGACTCTAGAGAGTCGTGCGCTCCCCCAAAAGGGCTTTATCTTCGTTTGCCACTCGACATTCGTTTAGTATTTAATATAAACAAATAGACTGCTTGGCAAATTGGAATTCTCTGTGAATTCCACAGGCAGCAGTAAGCATGTCAGAGAGATTTCGAAGAGTGATAGGCTGCTGCGTTGACAGCAATCCCCTCAAAAATCCCTGAACAATTGCTCCCACTGTGCCACCGTGCCACTTTCAGCATGCGCCAAAGCTGTCGCTGTCACTGTTGCTGATGTCTGTGCTTGTGTGGCAGGCAGTGAGCGCGCTGACACAGTGGGAGTTTGCGCTATGCCCCATACACATACACACATGCATAGCGTGTGGAGGGAGCACACATTTTACTAGGCGGTGGGCGCATGCACCCACTATCGTTCCCACTGTAGGCACGTCAGATACGGAAAATGTAATACCATCCCGAAACCGAAAAGAACAACAAAACTTTTCTAAGTATTTCAAATGTTCTCTCTTTCTCTCTCTCTGTCTCTCTGTGTGTTTGTGCTTGTTATAAATAGATCAGAGCATAACATCAGCTGCGCCCAGACACTACACACAGGTCGAAAGCAGGCAGAACAAAGCTCTCTTTGCTGACAGTGTTGCCATATGCGCAAGCGCCGAGTGTGAGTGTGACACCTAGCCATCCAATTTCTTTTGGAGATTGGTAGATACATACACACACATAAATGAGTTCATTCTTTGCGTGGCACAAGCTTGTAGCATGCTTCTCAGCGCCATCGAACTTGACCAAACGTTGCGCAGTTCTGCGTGAAGAAAGAAATAGAGAAAAGAGCGATGTTTGCGCACACAAAATCCACACAAACAAAGGGTACACTGTCGGGCGACACACAAAAGGCACCTGCTTTTAGTGTTAATCAATTGCCATTCACGCTAGTCAGCATTGCATTCACACGATCCCCCTGCAGGCAGATTTAACTCCCTTCCCATCTCATTATTTATGCGCTGAAATCTTAGAATGCTGCGTGTAGAAACTAACGATCGAATATCGAAACTTTTGTGTGTTCATTTTCCTATAGTTTTCTATTTACATTGAAGACATTCCAGTTACCTATCTCCAGGTAGCAGGTTTCCCCATAGCGATCACAGAAATTCTAAACAATAAACAATGCAAAATAAGAATATTCGAATCAACGAAAGATACATACATATACGGATACACCTTTCATTTACCTTTGAAATGGATATGGACAGGGACAAGCGCTTGCTGTAAATACATATCTGTGCAGATAAAACAAACGTACAATGTACATTCGATGCCATTGTACCCATTTTTGACATGTATGGCCTCTTTTTGTGCCCGCCACTGTGCGAGGAGGAGAGTGTGATTTTGGCATGCTCCAGTGACACGCGCAAGTGATACGCGCTTACCGCAGCCCAGAAAATCCACCCCCTGTTGTCGATACACACAGAGAGAAAGAAGGAGAAAGAGAGAGGGAACAGGGTGGTGCTGCACACTGTGGTGTGGTGGTAGTTGTGCTTTATCGCTGCTGCTGCTGGTGGTGGTGGTGGTGGGTGGTGGTGGTGCTGCCAAGCAGTACGAGCAGTGCATGCGTGGCCATATGTCCGCCGGGGTTAGAAACTGGAGACGGGGCACTGACACTATCATTATTAAGCGCCAGGAGTTTGCGTGCCGCCTTGTAGAAGTTGTTTTTGTTGTTTATCGGTGCATCGGTGTCGTGTCGATGGTAGTGGAGAAAGTAATGTGGTGGTGGTGTTGGCTGCTGCTGCTGCTGCTGGTGTTCCAAGGGTTGATGTTTCGAGCTGAATTTATATGTCAGGGAGCGGGGGGACTTCCATCCAGTCGAAGGGTATTTGGGGGGATGAGCACTTATTTGGTGGGGGTAAGCTGCGCAGCCCTGCAAAAAGCACATACATACACACATACAACTTTTGGTGTCTCTCTCTCAAATGCTGCGCAGGATGGCTGCCCGGGGGAAGTGGAAGGGGTCTTAGGCTGGGCACGCATATGCAGGCGAAAGCTTTCCCCACGGAAGCTCTCCGTTGTGCCGTTTTCCAGTGCTGAGCTTCCAGCACTGTTCTTACTCTCTTTGTAGGTCTCTCTCTCTCTCTTTGTTATTTTACGGTTGGAGCGGGGGGAGGTGCTGCAAAGGTAAACAGTTAATTTGAGAGGTGGACAGCATTACATATACGATACTTGTGCGGTGGGCTTTCCTTTCGCACTCTCCCTCTGTCTCTCTCTCTCTCTCTATCTCTTAAACACGTCGCCCAGCGACGTCGACGCATGGGCGCAGTATTGATTTTTAACTGCGTCGACGTCGCTGCTCCGGTCCGTGGGGTGGTTTGGCAGTGCGCTCTGCTTTTGCTCTGCTCCGCTCCGCTCCGGTCCGCTCTGCTCTGCTCTGCTTGTGGCTGTGTCGCTCTGTTGATGTTGCTGTTCTTGTTACTCCTCCCTTGGCCGCCTCTGGAGCAAGCACTGCCGCTGCCGCTGACGTTCTCTGAGCAAACGCAAATAGAACTCAACGTTTGAGCGCAGCACCCAGACACCCGGGCAGCACAGCCGCAGCGACAGCCACAGCCACAGCGCAGCGAAGCACTGAGCCGCACTCAGAAGAGCCACACGGAGTCACACAGCCGCCAGAGCCGCCAGAGAGAGAGCTGCAATCGGTCCGGGTCCGGGTTGTGGAGAGCTACTACAATCTTACAATCGTATTTCCAGTTCCGATTTTCCTCTGTGTTTTTTTTTTTTCTCTGCGTCTGCGTTAAAGAGTTCTCGTAGAAAACTCGCACGCACACCGGAAAAGTGCTTAAGTGAAATATAAACAAACTGTTTTTTCTGTTTTTGTTGTATGTTGTGTGCGTCTTGAAAAGTGCGTGAAAGATTAATAAAGGTTCATAAATAACACACGATAAATGATAAATGTGTGTGCCAGAAATCCCAATGCCATAAACACACTATAGTAACGAGTCCCAATTGGATTTTCAACTATTTGAACCCCCCGGGAGGAAGACCCCCAACCGAAAGTGAAACCGAAATTACGAATTTCGTAAATTGTCAAGGCAAGCAATAAAACATAATTTGATAATTTTCAACAATAAATAAATTAAATCAAGTAAAATATGTCGAGCTTGGCGAATTCTGTGTGTGCATTCTCGAATGCATTCGAGTTCGAACTTGCAACCCCAAATGTGCAATGCGCACGTGCAGAGGCCCCCCCAAGAAAGAGCTAAACTCGAAAGTGAGAGTGGTAGAAAGAGAGAGAGCGAGAGAGAGAGAAAGAGACAGAGCGAAGTAAAAGTGCTAGAAGAAAGAACAAAGCTCGTCGAGTCTGCGCAGTGAGAAGAAATGCTCAGGGATTCTTTAAGAGAGAGCAGAAAGTAGAAGAAGAAAACAACGAGAGTGAAAGTGAAAGAGAAAGAGAGATATGCTGTGAAAGAGAGTTAATTGTAACAAAATTTAATTTTTAACTTAAAAAAAAAAAGTACAGTGATACATAGATAATAGTTACAAAATAAGAGAGAACCAAAAGTGCCGAAGTTATTTTTTTATTTAAATTTAATATAAAATAATTTAAAATAGAAAATACTGTTAGCAAAAGGTACACGGGGGATGACTATTTATCTATGTATGTTAGTAGATACATGTAGATATACAGAGAGAGAGAGATGGACTACACAATCACATAAGCTTGTTCAAATGAAAGATATGGGTATATAAGAATAATCTGGATGGAGCCTAAGGAAATACGTGTGAAGTTTTAATTGTTTGATTTTATCCGATTCCGATTTAAGGACTTATAAGTTCAACCCAAAAAGTCATTCCAGGCAACAGAAGAGTATACACGAGGTGTTGCAGTGGCATGCCTCATCCGAGCATTCTGTTAACCTCTTGGACCCTACCCCCTGCACCCTGCCCACCACCACACAACACATACTCGTATGTAAATTTAGAGACAAGCTCACGTTCTCCGTTGCCCATCCATTGGACCCTACACGTATGTAGGTTGTTCTTGTTGTTGTTCATTGTATTTAGGTGCTTCAATGCGGCTTCAAAGTCGATAAGGCAGTGCAGCTGTGAGTGCAAGAAACACTGGCACATTTGTAGTGAGCAACACACGTGAAGGGAAAAAAAGTAAACCTAAGTAGCTGAGCAATTGTTTAAAACTATTCGCATTGAGAGCATCCCAGGTATCAAAGTTTGGATCGATGCTAGAAGTAAATGTTTTTGAAGGATGAGAAGCCAAGACAAGTTCTAGAAATTCCAAGCTATATGTCAGAATATAGAATATAGAATCGAATGTCATCTTTTAGCTTGTCTTTGCTTCAACTGGGTGCCCCCTCCAAGTGTACCCATGTGTTATACCGCAGCTGTACATACATACATGCATATGGTACATGGTACATTATATATTTCTGTCATTTATTTATGTGTGTGTGTTGTTGCTGGGCGTTGCGCATGCGCGCTTTTGACCTGATTCACATTTCGCTTATCAGCAAGAGAACTTTGGAGGTTTTTTCCCAGTAAAAGAGACTACCAGAAAGAGAGAGAGAGAGAGAGAGAGTGTGACACATACATTTATACATGCATAATTAAAGCACTTAAATGTTAATTCGGTTTTTGTGTGTGTTTTTTTTTTCTCCACAGCTCTTATCATCACACAGTGCGCATGCGAATAAGGGGCCAAAAGTCGAAGGAACGAAGGTGAAGGAGGACCGGACCGGATCAGACCAGACCAGAAAGAGACAGAGCGGAAGAGAGAGAGAGAGAGAGAGAAAGAGTGAGAGACAGATTGAGCAAGGCAGATCCCCCACACACAGGCAAACTGGCAACCACAAGCTATCGTCTGGTCGTGGCCCCGGCCAACAGCCAGCGAAGCTCCGGCGGCAACAATGTGGTCGTAACAACCACCGGCGGCGGCAATGGCGGCCCCAATTCCAACGGCGGCAATGGCAGCAATGGCAGCTCCGGGAGCGGTGGCCTCAACGTGACCACCATCACGACGACGAGCAGCGGCAGCCACACCCACAGCCAGGTGCAGTCGGGCGGCAGCCAGAGCAACGGCACCACCTACAAGATAGAGATGCTCGACGAGGACATACAGAGCCTGGGCAGCGACGATGACGAGGAGGATCTGATCAGCAGCGATGGCAGCCTGTATGACGGCGATCTCGGCTCGATACCCGTCAACGATGATGTCGCCCATCAGCTGGCCGCCGCCGGACCAGTCGGAGTGGCGGCGGCAGCGGCCATCGCCAGCTCAAAGAAGCGCAAGCGGCCGCACTGCTTCGAGACGAACCCGTCGGTGCGCAAGCGGCAACAGAATCGGCTGCTGCGCAAGCTGCGTGGCATCATCTACGAGTTCACGGGTCGCGTCGGCAAGCAGGCAGTGGTGCTGGTGGCAACGCCGGGCAAGCCCAACACCAGCTACAAAGTGTTCGGCGCTAAGCCGCTGGAGGATGTGCTGCGAAACCTGAAGAACATCGTCATGGACGAGCTGGACAATGCGCTGGCGCAGCAGGCGCCGCCGCCGCCCCAGGACGATCCGTCGCTGTTCGAGCTGCCCGGCCTGGTGATCGATGGCATACCAACGCCCGTGGAGAAGATGACACAGGCCCAGCTGCGAGCCTTCATTCCGCTAATGCTCAAGTACTCGACGGGACGGGGCAAGCCGGGCTGGGGACGGGAGTCGACACGGCCGCCCTGGTGGCCCAAGGAGCTGCCGTGGGCCAATGTGCGGATGGATGCCCGCTCCGAGGACGACAAGCAGAAGGTGGGTGGGGTGGGTGTTATACAGCCGCCCCCTACAAATCTCTGAATTGTACTAATGATCAGCTTCCCTTCCTTCCTTCCGTCTGTGATGGCTACAGATTAGCTGGACGCATGCGCTACGTAAGATCGTGATCAACTGCTACAAATATCATGGACGGGAGGACCTGCTGCCGACGTTTGCCGATGACGATGACAAGGTGAACGCTTTGATCTCGCAATCGGGAGACGAGGACGAGGACATGGAGCTATCCAGCACACCCACCATCCACACAGTGACAACAATGACGCCACCGTCAGGGAACAGCAACGTGAGTATGACCCAAATGGCCCCCGAACCCCCCAACCGAATCCCATTTATGAACAGCGTGCTGCGTGCAGCGTGCAGCGGCAACGCAACATCTGGGTAGCATGGTGTCACGAGGCGCACGAAAATTAATCTATGTCCGGTCCATACTGCATCCCCCCCATTCTCCATCCGCCCATTCGATTCCACTAACCCCACATTTGATTCATTCAACTAACTAACCGACAAACTCAAACCTCCTCCAACCTTCAACTCTAACGAACAGCAACCGCAGCAGGTCAATGTGGTAAAGATCAACAGCGCCGGTACGGTGATCACCACCCACACGGCCCAGACCAATTCCCCGGCCCCGACGATCATCCAGAGCACCAATAACCAGCATGTGACCACTACGGCCACCCTGCCGGCCTCCACCAAGATCGAGATATGCCAAGCACCGGTCCAACAGCACCACCAGCAGCAGCAGCAGCAACAACAGCAGCAGCAGCAGCACCAGCAACAACAGCAGCAACAACAGCAGCAGCAGCAGCAACAACAGCAGCAGCAACAGCAGCAGCAACAACAGCAGCAACAACAGCAGCAGCAACAGCATCACCAACAGCAGCAGCAGCACCACCAGCAACAGCAACAACAGCACCACCAGCAGCACCATCTCCCCGCCGGCAGCACCGTACACATTCAGCCCATCAACGGCGGCCAGCCGCAGACCATACAGTTGACGACCGCCAGCGGGACGACCACGGCCACCGCTGTGCCAACGACGGCAGCAGCCGTAAGTGCCGCGCAGGCATCGCAGGCAGCCCAGAATTCGGCCGCCCAGACCGTCACTGCCCAACAGATAGCGAATGCCCAAGTTTGCATCGAGCCCATAACGCTGAGCGACGTTGATGTTCGTACTAATCTCAAACTGAAACTGAAACTGAAACTGAATTCGAATCTGAATACGATTGTTGTACTTTCTGTTCTGATTCTGTTCTTGTATCCCACTAATCAACGAGCCGGGAGCACGACGTGCACCTATGGCAGCTATGCACATGGATATGGATGATGGACAGGGACGAGCAACTAACAGACAATAAGTCAGTTATGTATGAGAAAGAGATAGGGCTATATTGAAAACATATTCTAAGCGTATCATGCACACGCCATGTATGTTGTGCAATTGTCTCATGCCGCGCCAAAAGGAGTGAGCTTGTGCCTTAGATAAAGAAATGCTCAACAGTTGTAGCTGATAGATCCTTTCTTTAATTCGAATGTATTTAAATGATTTCCAATCAAAGTCACGACAAGAAAGTCACACCAGAAAGAGACAGAGTTGCATTAAGCAAAAACAGATTGAGGCAGAAAGTAAAAGGAATATTTGAAAAGGGTTTTGATATGATTGTAATAATCACCCAGATATTTATAGTTCCTGTGCATAGGTCGTCCATAGGTGCGCTCGTTCATATCCCAAAAACCCTTTTCTGTTTGCAGATTATTATTTGGCTCAACGTTATGTTGTTCTGCTGCTGATGTTTGATGTTTGCTGTGTTTCTTTTTTTCTTATTCTTATTCTTTTTTTTTTAACTTTAACTGCAATGCTGCCAGTCACACTCGTTTTATTATCATTTTGTTAACATTATTTGATATATTTTGATGTACTTTTCTGGCTTGTCTTTTTGCAAAGTGATTAAAACTGATTATTTGATTGATACTTTGATTTGATTATATGATTTTTTTGTTTTGTTTGTTTGTCTCCTAATTTTGTTGTCTTCTTTTTCAGCTGGGTTTTCATTGCAAGTTCTCATTATTTTCCATCTGCCACAAGTCGCACCATTCGAAACAATATCCCACACGCACACACAACTCCAACAAATACAAAAACGAATATATATTCACTGTGGTGTCTGCTAATTGAATGTTGCTTCCGATTCATAGAATGTTGTTTGTATATAATTTATGTTAAATATCTTTTAAATTTACTTTTTTGTTTTGCACTTTATAATTTGCTTTGTTCGCTTGATTAATCTGTTATAATCCCTGTTGTATTCTGTTAACGTCACATAACCACAACTCTTGATTGCCTCTCTTTCCCGTACAGTACACCACGCAGACTGTGCTCTCGCAGAACGCAGATGGCACGGTGTCCCTCATCCAGGTGGATCCCAATAATCCCATTATCACGCTATCGGATGGCACAACCGCCCAGGTGCAAGGTGTGGCAACGGTAAGTAGTACCCCCTTCCTTTCTGAGACTCTATTAATCTCTTTGGTATTTTGCAGCTGCATCAGGGTGAGGGTGGTGCCACCATCCAGACCGTACAAAGTCTCACCGATGTCAACGGGCATGAGAACATGACCGTGGATCTGACCGAGACGCAAGATGGCCAAATCTATATCACCACCGAGGATGGGCAGGGTATGTAGAGCCACATCATATTGGATTATCAATTATCAGACTAATGTGTCGTTTTCTTTGCCCCCCTCCAGGCTATCCCGTCTCCGTGAGCAATGTGATCTCGGTGCCCGTCTCCATGTACCAGTCGGTGATGGCCAATATGCAGCAGCTGCAGACGAACAGCGACGGCACCGTGTGCCTGGCCCCCATGCAGGTAGATACCAGTGCCACGCGCACCTCCAGCTCGGCCTCGGGGTCCCAGCCGCCGGCCACCGGCTCGCTGCAGTGCTACTCGCTGATTAGCGCTGGCCATGCCGTTCTCGGCAGACGCGGTGGCGGCGGCGGCGGCACGACCCTGGGGCACCACCAACAGTCGCTCACATTGCAGGCGGCGCCGGGGGCGCGCTACTATCTGGCGGCAGCGCCAGCGGTCACCGCCAGCAGCAACAATCACAGTAGTAGCAGTAGCAATCATAATAGCAGTAGTGCGGGCTTTAATCTCCATCAGAACCATAACCAACATCATCACCACCACAACAACAACAATAGTACCCTTGCCAACAACAACAACAACAGCAGCAGCAACAATAGCATTAAGCGGGGATCCCTCCCCATTTTGCTGGCATCTCCCATTCCCACTGCCCATTCGACCACAACAAGCACCACCACCACAACGTCTGCAACCACAACGCGCTCCACGCGACGTGTGGCGGCGACCAGCATGGCCGGAACCTTGCCCCAAAAGCGTCGCAAGCCCGGTAGAAGCAGCCGCAAGTTACCCACAAAGGCGGCCACCGGGGAAACATCCGCCTCCAGTGGATCCCCCGTAGCCATGGGCTCCTCCACCACAGCTGCCGCCATACGTTGTGTGGATAGTGCCAGTCTGACGAACATGCAGCTGCAGCTGCCGGCCAAGACGATTAAGCTAGAGAACTTTGAGTAGAAGACCAGTAGAACCGTAGACCCCCACCCAGATATGCATAGATACCGATACAGGCACCTCTCGAATCTAGTCAAGAAGCGGCTTTGCACAACAACATAGACACAACTAACACGCACACACACACACACACACTTGCCATCTATACTTAGAAGAAACAAACAAACAAACAAAACACATTGTGAATGCCAGAGGAAACGAAACGAAGGAAACGAAGCAGGAAAAACAGAGTAGAAAGGAAAAGTTCCTGGAAAGCTAACATGGAATAGAATTTATGTAAATTCGGATCGAAAGAAACTTCGATGAATTGCAAAACAAAATATAGGAAACCAAATAGGAATACAATAATTTGTTGATAAATGAAACAAAAACCAAAAAATCAGACAGATAGAGAGAGCAAAGAAAATCAAAGAAAGATAAACAAAGGCAAAAGCAAAAGCAAAAAAGAAAAACTAAAAGTGAATATTAATCAGTCATGTTCCTAGTTAATCAAGCTGCAACCCCGCCCGCCCCCTATCCAATTTGGATATACGTTTTTTTGTTGTCGTTTGTTTTAGTCTTAAGTATATTATATATATAATCGTGCACATAATCTTGCTAGGGCATAGAGTGGAACTCAGACCAAATATTTTAGTATGTAGTGAATGTGAAGCAAGCAGAGTGAGATCGATCTTTGATCCAGCAATTTGGAATGCTAGGCAATTCTTGAGTTAGTTTTTAGTTCAATAAGTAGTCAAGCGAACAGGGTACAGCTAGTTTAAAACCCCCACCCGTACCCCGTAACCCAAAGCCCAAAACGAAAAACCCAAACCAAATTTTAGTCATTGAAAATGTAGAAAAAATCAGTTAAGAGCCAGAGCCGAAGCCAGAGCATGCCATTGATTTTTGAATATAATTTGTGCCTTGGAACCATACATATAGAAAGTAGGATATATATATATAGTACATATAGGGGTAGGTAACCCATTACTTGCCTGGCATCGGGCTATCGCTGCTCCCCCTGCAAATATAATTGAAAGTGCATATAAAGTTATTTTTATGTTGATCTATGACTATTTTTATTATTATTATTATGTTTTATTCAATTATTATTATTATTATTGTCATTATTTGAATGTTTTAGTTTGTATGTGTAATTGAAAATATTATAATTTTAGTTGTTTTAGACCAAATGTTTTAGACCCCCCCGCAGCGCTTAAGTGCAGCGCTCGGAGTGAAGGAAAGTTAAGTGAAAAAGTGAACGTAAACAAAAACAAAAAAAATACCAAAAAAAAAAAAATACCAAAAACCAACAAATTTTATTGAATAAATCTTTTGTTGTTGTGATTTTAATTATAATTTTTGTAATTGTTTTATTTAAATTATTTTTCATACATATTTTTTTGTCTAGCACTGATTTTGTGTAAGTATTTTTGGATCCTTTCGATTCTGCTATTTTTTCTTCATTTTATCCTTTATATATTCCATTAGAGAAAGATAGATGGATGCGCGAGGCCCCACATAACATCAGCATATATAAAATTAAATTTAAAATATTCCCTCCAAACATTTTTAAAAACATTTTCTAAACTTGTTCCTCTTTTTCTTTGCTTTGTGCTCTTTCCCCAACAGGTGGAGAATGGCGATCAGCTGGAAACGATCACAATGTCACCGGGCATGCATCAGATGATGATCCAGGGCGGACCGGGACAGGAGCCACAGCTGGTGCAGGTCGTCAGCCTGAAGGATGCCACCCTGCTGAGCAAGGCCATGGAGGCCATCAACTCGGGGAATGTCAAGCCCGAGGATACGATCATTATGGAACAATAGCTAATGCCCATTGAGGTCATGATCTCGCCGGAACAGAGCCAAGATCCGGAATGATCAGACCTCAATATCCCCTACTCCTCCCAATCCTCGCCCCCGTTCCTCATACCGTTTGCCGTGAGCAGACTCGAGCAGCGTTCCCAGCCAGAATAAGTACCTGAAAGGTGTGTTGCGAATCTCATCTGGGCTCGGACGAACGCTTGCTTGCGGTTATCCCCAAAAAAAAACCTAGTCAGCCATCATTACCCCCACCCATCCATCCATCCATTCATCCATTCCCCCAAAAATCCAACTCTAGTCACGAATCTAGTCAAGTGAGAGGAGAGCAGAGCAGATTCGATGTAAAAAATAAATCAGTCTAGTCTTCGCATAGGAAATAATCTTAAAACTTAACTTTAAATCCTTGCATTAATTCCCCCACATTATTCGAGTGTTTTTTTTTTTTTTTAGACATTTTTTTTGTATGTGCTCTATATAAATAGTTCAATTCAATGCGGGAGAGAGGAGAGCTACCCGTAGCAGCTGGATATACTCATAGCTATATCGTAATATATACATACATACATATGCCTATATATAAGCATCGTCAGCAGTCGTCAAGTACCCCCTCTACTCCACTCCACATAGCGGATAACGGATAAAACGGATAGCGGATAGTCGCACACCCCCCCCACCCATATGGGAATGGATCTCATTGCCGAGATAGTTCAGATCAGCCAGATCATCTAGGTTATACACATATACATATGTAGGGGATTATACATTAAAACGATTATCAAAACAATTAGCAGACATATAGTATATATACATACAAAGATATTGGTATTGGTATGATATGATATGATATATGTGGGGTACCCTTATATATCGGGTTATTGAGGCGTTTTTTGCAATAATTAACCAAAACGATGGATATTTAACGAATGAGATTACAAAATGAATTAATTATACACACAACTTAGGAAAAACAACAACAAATGAAAACCAAATGCAATGTAAACAGACGGCATCAACTTTAAACTTAATTAAAAAATTACCAAAATTAATTAATTACTAATACGAATACAACAACAACAACAAAAAAAACAACAGAAAACCTATGAATAATTATCGAATAAAACCAAAGAAAAAAATGTACGACAAAAAACAAAAGAGAGAAAGATGGTATGGGGTGGGGTACTGCACTCTTTATGGGGAGTTTTGTGAATGCTTAGATGGAGATGCTCCACAATTGATTGAGTCATTCCGATGATCCACGAGTTTGGTTGGTTGGTTTCATAAGCCCTGGGGCAGGATGTGGGGGCCCAGCAAAAAGCAGGAAGAGGAGCCGTGTTACGACATAATCCGGAAGCCAGACACAGTAACGGAGAGAGAGAGAGAGAGACCAACCAAAAGGGGACGTACGACCGAAGCCGATCACAATATTTGATCGAATGTCCGTCCCTCTCACTTTCTCTCGCTCACTCTTACACTCTCTCTCACTCACTCTTACACTCTCTCTCTCTTTGTCTGTCTGCAATTTCGGTTGCAGTGCGATAATTATAGAGCCAGCATCCAAATATTAGCGAGAAGTAGAGGCACCTCTACTCTCCATGGCAGGTCCCATAAATATCATAAGTTCATGGAGGCACAAAAACTAGTTTTAGCCCCCCCTCACAGAGTCGCATCCGCAGCGTGCTGTTGACCCGCTGCTCCAGTACACCACAAAAATAATAATAATGTGTTGCCTGTGCACCGTCTCGGAGATGTCTCGCCAGAGTTTGCCGCCTGCCGCTTGCCCCTGCCCCGCCATAGGTCGAGGTTGTGGAAGCAACGCTTCCTCGTTGCCAGTTTTCCACTTATGGGGGCTGTTGTAGGCTTTAGCTGACTGGAAAGCAATTGGAAATTGGATGCTATCCTCTAGCTATTGGGGAAAACAATGGAATTATGGGTTCTGGAGCTAAAGTACTGAGTTTGTTAGCCCACTTTCATTGATGATTCTGCGGCTAGAAAGGTATTTGGCTGGGTTTGATGGATCAGTAGCTTTGGGGAGGAATATCACACAAGTTTGTGGTGTTTTTTTTTAATGCTCTATGACAGCCAGCTGCTGAGGCTGTGGATTTGGCTGTGGCTATGGCTGTTCCTCTGGATGTGGCTGTGACTCTGGCTGTGGCTGTGCCTCTGGATGTAGCTCTGACTATGGCTCTAGCTGCAGCTCTGTCTGTGTCTGTGTCTCTTCCTCTGGCTCTGCCTCTGCCTCTTCCTCTGCCTCTGGCTCTAACTCCGCCTCTGGCTGTCTCTGTGGCCTCGTGCCTTGCTGATCTAATCCAAACCGAACGCTTTAGCCCGCTGAAGCAGACGCTCATAGCATGTAGCTGAGTATCTGATGCTGTCCACTTGGCTCGAGACTTCTCCTCCTCCTACCCATACCCCCCAAATGCTGTGCCCTGTAACTCCCATCTACAGTTAGCAGCTCTGTGCGAGTGCGTCGTGTTGCGTCTTCAGTGACTGCAATTGGTAATGCAACTGCAACTGCAACTCTGGGACTCTGCCACTGCCACTGCGTCTCCGTCATCGTCTGGGTCGTTGTTGCAATTGACGCCAGTTTATTTACTTTGTCTGTGCCGGCTGCCTCTTCCTCCTACACCAGCCGCCACCCCCTCTGTCAGCGACCCCTTCCGCGGGTATCCACACCGTCAGATTGTGTAAGAGATGCTGATGAGTAGATTTATGAGTGTGAGTGCGAGTGTGAGTGTGAGTATACCGCCGCTCACATTGCACTTTCGTTGGAAATTATCGCATCTGTAATTAGTGGAGTGCTGCTGTGGCTGCTGTGGCTGCCACGCCTCCAAAGCCGCCCTTTTGCCTAGACCCCTTAATGAGAGGAAAGCGATTGGTTTTGCGGTTTTGTGGCTCGGCCAGCTGCCACATCTGTAATGGAGTGCTGCAACTTGTTGTTAACTGAAATATTGTAATATAAATTGTTTGAATTTTGTAACCCAATGAAAACATTAATTTTAGAATAATTAGAAGATGTATTTGTACTCTCTTAGAACAATCTTTCGACACCCCTTTAGACTCCCCTTTAGACACCCCTTTAGACACCCCTCTAGAACCCTTTTTAGACTACCCTTTAGACTACCCTTTAGACACCCCTTTAGAACCCTTTAGACACCCCTTTAGACATCCCTTTAGACATCCCTTTAGACATCCCTTTAGACATCCCTTTAAACATCCTTTTAGAACTCTTTAGCTAGCAAACAATCCGATTTATATACGAGTGTATGTTTTCCATTTTTTAGTGCTAAAATTGTAGATGCAAGCTGCAGTTAGAAGTAGACTACTATAGATAGTAGATAGTAGATAATAGGTAATAGATCTTGCCTGAAAGTGCTTTTAGGAATAGCTTTTTTGGCCAAAGAGATTCTCTTAAAAACAACCGTCGAACTTGCGTTCTAGAAAGAACTTTATATATTAAATTTATTCAGCATCTGTCTTGAGTATTTCTTGGCTTAGGTCTTGATTTGCAGCAAGAATTTATTGAAGGGTTTTTGATCATTTTTCTTCTGAAAATATACAAAGGCAGGGGCTCGTCTGGCAGCTCTCCCAAATTCGAGCTTGGCCAATTTGTCTGAAAATTTTTCAAGCGATCTTTTGGAACACATTTTAGCTGTGGACTCGACCATATAAGGTATGAGGTTTTCGCTGGCTTTTGGTGTCTGTCTGCTGGTGTGGCTAATGTGAGACACGTCATGCCCGAATGCTTAATGGATGTACGCTGACATCTGAGATCTGGGATCGCGGATTGGGCATTGGCAGCGGACACTCGCTGGCTGGCCAAAATGTTCGACTGGCTTTGTCATCGTTTTGGGGCAAATTGCAAATGATCGGGCCATTTCGGGGCAGACCCCCAGATGCAAATCAAATAATGTTAGCAGCAGCGACAGCAGCTACAGCAGCTACAGCAGCTAGTTGCAAGTTTCAAGTTGGCTGCCACATGGATTATGTAATGGGAAAGGTGCAGCGCAGCCAACTGCTTAGTCCGGACTCTATGCTGTGCTCATGCTGATGCTACACAAATGAAACGTTGGACCAACGCTTGCCACCAACGCCACACACACACACAGCCACAATCAGTTGCAGATGGGACAAACGAATGAAGTCACCGTTATGAGTTGCCTTGTGGACAGAGAGTCGCCTCACTTTCGCCTGCCTACTTGTCCCCATCTACATCCAAATCCACATCCATATCCCGGACCCCTATCCCTAGCGCCTCTAATAGCAATGATGATGATGATGATGCGGCAGCATTTGGCCCACATTGTAGCAAAACTGTTTGGCTGGCTGGCTGGATCTACCATCTACCATCTGCCACATGCCACTTGCCATTTGCAACTACCGCAGTGAGCGTGGAAAATCGTTGCTTTTTGCAGCATTTTCTTCAGTGCTTTTCCGGTTAATGCTCGGTGGGGCTCTGCAGCAGCCAGCAGCCAGCAGCATCTTTCGGCTCAGCTTGGGCCTGGGTGGGTATATAAGCCTGGGCCGCCAGTGGTGGTCATGTCAGTTGTGGATTCGCGGCGTTTCCACAGAGCGTTACTCAAGCGTACAGTGCAGCACTTACTCGAAGCGTTACCAGCCAGCAATGAAAGTATGTGGATTCGGCAGGACTGTGGAATATACCCCAACCCCCAAAACAGACATCACGCATACGCAACGTTGTCCCCTTTTGTTCTTTTTTTTGTTTGGTGCTTTTTCGTGAGTGAATCCTTTGCTGATTGCTGATGGCTGTCTCTGTGTCTCTGTCTTGCAGGCCTTTGTGTGTCTCCTGCTCATCGGAGCGGCTAGCGTGACGGCCAAGCCGAAGCCTGGCGGTGGAGGAGGCTGGTCCTCGAGCGGCGGCGGCGGTGGAGGAGGAGGCTGGTCCTCGAGCGGCGGCGGTGGCGGTGGACATGGTGGTGGTGGCGGCGGCGGCGGTGGCGATATCCAGATAATTAAAGTCATCACTGAGAGCGGTGGAGGCGGCGGTGGCGGTGGCTGGTCATCTGGAGGCGGAGGAGGAGGCGGCGGTGGCGGCTGGTCATCTGGCGGAGGAGGAGGTGGCGGTGGCGGCTGGTCATCTGGCGGAGGAGGAGGAGGCGGCGGCGATGTCAAGCTCATCAAGATCATTAGCCTGGGTGGAGGCGGCGGCGGTGGTGGACACGGCGGTGGTGGAGGCGGCGGTGGCTGGCAGTCCAGCGGCGGAGGCGGCGGTGGTGGAGGCTGGTCATCTGGCGGCGGTGGAGGTGGCGGCGGCAGCAGTGCCAAGGTTATCAAGATCATCAAGCTGAGCAGCGGCGGAGGCGGCGGCGGTGGCCATGGCGGTGGTGGTGGTGGCGGCGGCGGTGGCTGGTCCTCGGGCGGTGGAGGCGGCGGCGGTGGTGGCTGGCAGCCAGCCGGTGGCTGGGCCTAAGACTGAATCCTAAGACGGCGAATCTCCGACCAGGAATTGGAATCGATTCGTAGTCGGATCGGATCGGATCGGTCAGCAGTCTGTAAATACTGTAAATATCCAATAATCGTTTTTGTTTTTTTTTTCTCCCACTCGTTTTTTATACCCTGAAATGTAACTAAATTATGACTCAATTATATGGCAAATTGCATTTGCTTTGGCAAACGTTTTGCATTATATTCTTGGAGCCAAATGGAAGCAATAAAACTCGACCCAAATGTTACCCATCTTTGTTCTTCACTGGGTGGCATATGAGTGAGTGATTAACCCTTACCCTTACCCCTTTTCTACAGGGTATCCAAGTGCTATGCAAATACTCGCATTTAGATGATAAATGACAGAGTTCTATGGAGTGGCACATAATTAATGAAGAGACAGTGGCTCAACAGTTTACAAGTGGCGGCCAGGTGGTGTCGCCCCCAGTGCAAGATCTGATGACTTTGTGGCTGGCCGGAGGGCTTCATCAGCTGCTTATGCTGCACCTGGGTTCCGGGTGCAGCAGCGTCACTGAATGCTATATAAGCGCTGTTCTCGGCCGGATTGGAGCATCAGTTTTAGTGGACTTAAGCTAACAGCAGCAATCCCAAGCACAGATTTACTTTTTATCAGCTCATCATGCGGTACGCCCTACTCGTTGTGTTCCTGTGCGGACTCCTCTTCGCCTTCGTCTCGGCCGGAGGCGGTGGTGGAGGGGGTCAAGGAGGCTGGCAGAAGAGTGGCGGCGGCGGTGGCGGTGGCGGCTGGCAGCAAGGCGGCGGCGGCGGTGGTGGCGGCTGGCAGCAAGGCGGTGGAGGCGGCGGTGGCCAGGGAGGCTGGCAAAAGGGCGGTGGGGGCGGCGCTGGCCAGGGAGGCTGGCAAAAGAGCGGTGGAGGTGGCGGTGGCAAGCATGGAGGCGGCGGCGGTGGCGGCAAACATGGCGGCGGCGGCTGGTAAAATTTATCCACACATTTCGCTCCCATAGCCAAACGATCCTACGAGCACCTTCCAGCGATTGCCCCCGGCCAAGATCTGTTCCCAACAACACAACCTACTTACAACTTTTCTTCTGATTTCTCCTGTTTCTAACTGTATTAATAAAGAAAGCTCTGCTTAGCATTGCAAAAGCTTAAATTAACGTTCATTTAGTCTATCGATCGCCTGGGCAGAATATCCTCAAATAAGAGCAGCAAATGACGCAAATATGAGCAGTCGCTGACCTATCGATAGGCGGTCCAATCCCACTCAATCGAAATTCAAATACGCCCAGTGCGCCTCTGGCCAGGGCGTGCTTGAGACCCAACAGATTTGGTGGCAAAATCCATCACTTACTTACAATGATTTGCATTAACGACATTTTATGCTGTTTTTTAACGCGTCTTTAATTGATTAAATCTGTTTTTGGTCAGAGATCAAGAGATCTGGCCTGGACTGGCCTGGCATTTATCTGAAAATTACATTAACTAGTTGTAAAAACTTCAAGTCAAGTTCAAATGTGTGTCGTGTGGGAAGATAGATGACGAAGCTAGTCTCTCAAAGCGGCTGCGAGGCAAGCGACGTCATTTTATCTGTCTGACTATCTTTTTCGGCGCACCTTTCGAATCGCCCTTATGCAATAGGCCGCCGCAGCTAAAGAGCCTCTTTTTGTCTGCCTTTTGTTGTTGTTGCTGCTATGAACTTCAGGTTGTGGCTTATTACTTGCCTTATGCACATGATTTGCCCCTGAAAAGTACAGGTTTTTTTGGGGAGCATATAACACAAAACCAATGAGAAGAAGAAATGAATCAACAAAACGTATGTCAATGGGAATTTCGCGATAAATGTGCTAATAAAATAAATTTTCGAGTACCAAATAAATTTCAATTATCTTCAGAGATTCAGAACCAACACAGAGAGAGAGAAATAGAGGGGCTTGTTTTCCAGTTGGTGCTCTGCATATCAAAACCGAATCTAAAACCCAAAAGCTAGAAAAAAGAAGTGAATCATTTTGGGTATTTACGTTTTATTGGCCTCCATCAAATTAAAAGCCAAATAAAGAAATCAAACAATAACCAAGCAACACGCTTAGAGACAGAATTGTTTAGCATTTAGCCAAAACAAATACGAGTATGCATCTGTTTGGCAGATAATCTGCCGGCTCATCTGCCATATCGAAAGGGATATTAGCCGCACCCGGCATAGTTGAAGGATTACTAAGCTCGTAGCTGTTTTACTGACTACTAAACTGATTGTACTGCTGGCCATACCCTCCGTACCCACTAGGGGACTCCATAGCCCCCACAAGTGGATCCATATTTAATCCAAGAAACATTACTTGCTATGCAGATTCCTTGGAAGTTTTCTCTACCATTTATCTTGTTCGATAGTTTCCCTTTGAATTTCATCCAATTTCAAATCGGTTTCAAACACCATTTAGATACTCTTTTAAATTTTATGTATTACCCACTGTATAGTACATCTGTACATTTGAGTTGTACATTTAATTCGTACATCTTTTGTCTTTTGAAACCAACTACAACTTCCTGACTACCAATGCTAATGATAATGATGTGGTCTCTCTCTCTCTCTCTCTCTCTCTCGCTCTCTCTCTCTCTCTCTCTGTCTCTCTTTGGTAACTCTGCCTCTGCCTCTGACGTCAAGTGATAATCAGCTTTTCGGGTTGAATAAACTGTGAAACGAAAGTGAAGGCATAACAATTTAGTAGAATAAATAAGAGGGGGAAATATCAGATATATCGTTAGTCATATACATATATATGTACTTACAATACCTGCCAACAAATGCTAATGAGTGCGGGTTGACAATGGAGGCATACTCGAAATGCTTCGCTGCACGTTCTTTGTGAAAAGTTTGTTGTTCAAGTCATTTGTTTTAGACCCCCTAGATGTGGGATTAACTGGGGGTTTTTGTAGGAATAAGAGGGATTACTTTAGCAGACTACATCCTACATGGCATAAGACTGTTCTGAAATATCAAGTCGCCATAAAAAAGAGAATCTTAGAGCTCTTACATGGAATAAACTATAAAGAAAAGCTCTTAAAGTTGTCATATAATAGTTGCAATCAAAGCCAAAACCTTCTTTCCACAGTGCTGCCTCTTCTTGATGATCTTGAAAATCATCTGTGGTGGGGGATTGTAAATGCTTCAGTGATTATTTTGATTGGGTTTTCCATGATCTTGATTTCAGTCGACCCTGATCATTTTTGGGGCTGGCTAAAAAAAGCAAAAAAAAAAAAAAAAATTAACGCATTCTGATGCCCAGTCAAGCAGCGATGCCGCATTGTCCGCCACGATTATTATTGTGTCTTGTGTGCTGTAGGAGGGAGTGGTAGGGGGGGTACAGGGCATTCCCAGATTTCGTCACAAACTGGTTTCGCTTTCGGTTTGTGTGTGTTGTGTTTGTTCTGCAATTTGCGTAGAATCACTTGGCAATGCGTGGCATGGCTTTGGGGGCAGCGTCGCGTAGTTGTAGCTTCTTGACGCTACATATTCGGATTCGGATCGAGATACTCGGATTTCGGAGGGGGCTATAAAAGTCTCGGGCACTTCACAATTGCAATTTAGTTTCGTACAAGAAGCGCTCGATATCGCCATGGCTTGGATACGTGTGAGTTGTGTAAGTGAAGCCCCTGACCTAGACTGAACGAACCCGTCGCTTGGATACACCTGCTCATTGGTTTCTCTTCGTTTGTAGTTACTGCCTGTCGTCTTGCTGGTCGTCGTCGGTTATGGTCAGGCGGCACCTGCTCCTGCGCCCGTCAAGGCTGAGGGACGCACTTTTGGCCTGCTGGGCGGCGGCTTTGGTGGCAGCGTTGGACTCAGTGCCGGCGTTGGCCTAGGAGGTGGCCTGTACAGTGGCTTTGGAGGCGGCGGCGGCGGTTATCCAGGCGGCTATGCTAGTGGCTATCCAGGCGGCTATGGTGGCGGCTATGGTGGTGGCTATGGTGGCGGCTACGGTGGTGGCTATTCTGGCTATCCTGGCGGTGGTTACTCTGGCTTTGGACACGGACCACATCATCATGGAGGATTCTATCCCGGTGGCGGCGGCGGTGGTGGGTCATACTACAACCAGGGTGGCTCCTATGGTGGTCAGTACAGTCAGTCGCAGTACTCCAATGGCTATCATAATGGTGGCTATGGCGGCGGCGGTTTCTTTGGTTAAACTGAAACCTCTGCTCCGGCTGTGATCCATCCAACTGTCTATTTAAGTGCCTTATTATTTTGTACAAAAGTGCAGGAGATTGTTAAATAAATACACATACAAATTAAATCAAAATCCGGTTTCTCTTGGGGGAGTACATATGGGTACTATATGTACATATGTACTGGCATGTAGTCATACTCTTATGTACTATTGTCCTTGGCAGAACTTCTTTTTTGTTTTCGTGATTCTCTCTCTCACTGCTTTTAATGTACCGAACGAGACGTGCATAAATTTAATGGCCATAGATCTGAGATTGATGACTAAGCTGTTGCCGGTATATGGTCTGGGGATTTCCTCCCCAAAGATACTGCGGGAACGCGTGTTGGAGTATTCCAACTTTGTGATCTTTTCGTGTATTTCGGTCTGAAATTGTTTGGGCTACCAATTGAAACATTTCCTTATGGCCATAACGTGCACATTCACATTATAGTTTTATTTTTGTTTATGTTTTTCTGTTTTGTTCTTACGCATTCCATTTGGGGCTAGATAAATAAAAGTTTTTGAAAGCTTTTTGGGTAAGTTTTATGGACAATTTATACCCTCGATTAGGGGGTATCTGCATTAATCTATATTAGATTCGAATTCAAAGCTATGAAAGCTATGAAAAGCTATGAAAAATGTATAAGGGATTCACTAGAAAAAGTTTCAAGTTGTAGTCTAAAAATCACCCTAAAGGAACACTCCCTTGATACCCCCAACCGTATTAGCATTTATCAACTTTCCTTTGTTTATATCTCTCCCATATATGGTCGAATATTTCGTTCTTATATTTATTTCCTAATAGTTACTCGTGATCACATTTGAACTACATCTCTAGGCATAGTATAGAATGGCTGAATGATGATCCTCCGTCTAGTGCTCAGCCGTAGCTGCTGCTGCTACGCAGATCCCGCGATCGATAGCTGCTGCTGCTGCTACGCAGATCCCTCGATCGATAGGCACCCGTTTGATAGACCGGCTGCACCTGCCCGGTCAGCTGTTGGATGATGCCATTCACAGTGGTGGCTACGCCGCCCAACAGTTGCGCAGGTGTCACAGGTGGCTGCAAAAGGGAGAGTGTGAGAGGGTGGGTAAGAGTGGGCGGAGCTCATACTTACCGCTCCAGCTGAATCGTAGTAGATACGATTGGGTACGGGTCGGCGCACTGGTGGGGCGGCATAGCTGGGATCCACCTCGGGATCGCTCTGTAAGTCACCCGCAGCCGTAGCCGGTCGAATGGGGTCAGACAGTGGTACGCCCGGTACAGGGGCGGCTCCAAGCAAGCCAGGAGCGAACAATGACAGCCATGTGGCAAACGGAGCATACGGACGGACTGGCACGGGAACGGGGTACGGCTGTGGAATGGGATCAGAGAGCAGACCACCGCCTAGGCCACCTCCGCCTCCACCGTAACCACGACACCCGCCTTGATAGACTTTGTACACATTCACATCGAAGAGGAAACGACCCTGCTCCTCGGAATCCTTTTGAACGCTCTTGGCATCGCGTCCAAAGGGTGAGCAGGGATTTCCGCCACCATAGCCGCCATATCCACCACCATAACCCCCGTAACCCCCATATCCCAAATAAGGACGAGCCAATTTGCGCAGCTTCTTCTTGAGTAGCAAAGTCCGCTCATCGCCGAGAGACTCGTCGAGTTCCTGGTTCCCGGCGCCCGCAAATTTGGCATTCACCGTGTCCGACTTGGTCGCGGCAGCAGTGCCAGTGCTCTGCCTCGACTGCAGATTCCTCTGCGCTGGTATGGTGTTGTACGAGTAGGGCGAGGGCCTTCTCCTGGGATAATCGTAGCTGTAGCTGCGTGTATAGGCCATCGAGTAGCTGAGGGCTCCCAGTAGGAGCACAAGCAGCAGCTGCATATCGAGGATGCGCGAATTCACGGAGTCCGCGATGACTTCTGCTCGATTGACTGGATGGGCACGAACTATGCCGCTGCTGTGGAGCATTCCACAACTTATTACCTTTAATTTGGCACATTTTTGTTGCTCTTCCCTTAGAAGGCAGCCCCAGCCCGAGACACTGACTGACGATTGCCTAATGCCCTTTTTTTTATTGTCTCGCATTAGGCCGCCCACCCAAACCGCCGGCATCAACATAATCATCATTATAACCATCATCACCCACGCCCACATGTGGCACAACAATAGCAAAAAGGAAACTGGCAACAACAACAACAACAGCAACATGCTACAACACTCTGCGACAACTCGTGTGCATTGACCTGTGTCAGCCAACGTCGGCTGCTCTGTCCAGCAGCTCTCACTCACCCTGTTGTAGTTTTTTGGCCAAAAAACAAGAGTAGGTCAATGTCACTGCTGCTGCTGCTGCTCTGGGAACGAACCCAATTAATTGTGGAGGGCATTTACAGATCCATACAACCAACATTAATCACCTTTTTTCAACGAAAACAGTTGACAACGGATGGTATCAGATTCTCCTGCAAAAAATATCCTCAAATAAGAGCAACGATCAACGCAAAAATGAGCAGCCGCTAACCTATCGATAGACGATCCTGTCCCACACAATCGAAATTCAAATGCTTGGAAATGCACGCGGCTTAGACTCGTTAGCTTGTCATTCTTTTTTTTTATTATTCGTATTATTATTATTATTATTTCGTTTGACTTGATCGCTTTACTTGCACTTGCGCTTGCGCTTGAGTTTTGGGTTACATATAAATGGTTTTTCTGGTTTTAACCCCCATACAGTGGCTCTTAAACCGTGGCCTGTTCTCTGATCTCGGCAATCTGCTCAAGCATTTTCTAGCTTTGCTTTCTCTGCTGTTGTATGGTATTATTATTATTACTTTTGTTTTGTTTTTTGTTTTAGGTAATTTTATTTTCGTTATTTTAGTTTAGTTTTTGTTTTGCTACGCCACACATATACACACATACAACGTACTAAATTTGTTTGCATTTTGCATTTGTATTTATTAGTTGTGTTTTTCTGTTTTATATTATGTTTCGTATTAATTTCATTTTAGTTTCATTTGGAATGCGTATAAATAAAAACTTAAACAGATTTACTGCACACACATTTTTTTTTTTTTGTTTTACTATATACGTTTGTTTTGACCACTACTAAAAAAAAAAAAAAATAGTTCCAATTTAATTATACATATGTATATTTATATATAATATATATGTATATGTATATATAGATTTCTGTATCGCTCGTAGAATCTGTCAAGTGTTTAACATTGTGTTACATACATACATACATACATATACTTGTAGTTATTTCCCCCCTCATCATCTACCACCCTTCCGTTCAATATAAAATTCATGTTTGCGCCCGCCTCCAGATGTTGCACTCTGCCTCATACTACTATATATACTCGCCATTCATATTCGTAGTCATTGTGTTGTATATATGTGTATATGTATATATATTTCTATATAGTATATTTCATCAAAATATGTATTCATGCCTAAAAACCTGCAACTATTCCGGTCTCGTTAGTGTTTTTTCTTTTGTTTTTTCTTTTGTTTATTTGGCTGTGGGGGAAACCAACTCTTACTCTTTCGTTTCTTTGTTCTCTAGACTTGTTTTTTGCTTTGCTTTGTTTGCTTTTTGTTTTCTTTGTAGTTTACGATAATTAATTACAACAACATTTACTTTTTTTTTTGTATTTTTCATTTGATGCTTACTTAGCCTAATGCATTTTCCATTCTAATGCTCATTTTACTTAACCCTGTCTGCCACCCTCCGTCCCTCACACTACTTCTACCCTCGAGCATCATCAATTATATCCGCTTTTCATTCGTTTACTCTTTGTTTTGGCTTTTACATATATTTTTTATACAGTGCTTCAAGTTCGCTACGGGTTTTCGCACATGGAATGTGTGTGGAGTGTTCTCTAAGTGATTCCTTTCCCTCCCTAACTTCACGATCAATCATCATCCATCATCATTCCTTTCCATTATCCTTAGCTCTCCCCTCTATCGCTCTCCCTCTCTCTCTCTTTTCTTTTTGGCAATGACGTACTGATTTTGTTGTCTCTCTCTCTTTTCGTTTCGTTTCAAAGCATTTACTTTGTTACTTTCAAGTTAAGAGTTAAATTGTTTTTCTTTTTTGTGTTTAAGTACGCTTTGATCTTTGTCTATAAGTTATGTGTATATCGTTATCGTTATCTTTATCGGTATCTATGTAAAGTAAATAGATTACGTAATTGCAACATATGCATTTGATTCTCTACACACACTCTTCCACTTGTCCATGCCCCTACGCGCTGCTGCATCATCACGTTCTGATCCGCCGGACAGCTGCTGCCTACGGCGGACAGTACGGATTTTTCTGGCTCTGTTAACATTATGGGATATCGATTGGCTTTTGCTGATGTTGTTGTAGCTTATGGTTGTAATATTATTTATTGGGTATCGGCTGTGGCTCTTCTTCATTTTCATTTCGTAATTTGATAATTTACAATTTCGATTAGCCCGTCAGAATTTGTTAAGGAAATTCTCGCTCGTTGGAGCTTAGCTTAAGAAAAAAAACAAAAAAAAAATCGATTGTAAATACATGCATACTGTATATACTGTATTGTATGTATTATATATATATTATGTATATTGTATATAAGTTAGTGTTGTAAAAAAAAAAATTAAGTGGAACAATAATGGTTAATCGAAGAACAATTTCGTTAACATAAATAAGTACAGTACAGTAAGTGGGCGGGCGGGTGGTTGGACATATACTGGCCATACAATATCCGCATGGGAATGGGCATCGAAGTACCAGAAGAACACAAAGAAGACATGGGGGATATGGGGCGGGGGTACATTCGCAAAACAGATAATATAAATATTTATAGGTAGGTAGGGGGGGCGGTGTCGATATATATATGTATGTGTGGGTGTGGCACTTCTTTGAGGGGACTGAAGCTGGAACCCTGGCTGGCTGGGCTCGTGGGAAATTTGTTTGTATTTACAAAGACTGCGGGGTAGTAGCAGCAGGCGTGCAGTTTGAGATGGATGGGAGGGGGGTTGCTCTCTGGTCGCCTTATGACTCGTCCCGATTGTTGTGCACCCACTGGGCGGGCACCCATTGCGGCTCACGCTCCAGCGAATTAATCTCCGCCAGCAGCTGATGGTAGGCACGCTCCGTATCATTGTTGATGATGATCATGTCGAAGAGATGGCCCCAACGCGCCTCCATATCCCTGGCCGTGGCAATGATGTCTTTGAGCTCTTCCTCCTGTAAAAAGTAATACAGATATATGTATATATTGGTGGTGTGGATTCAGTTGGATATGCGATGTGGGGGGACTCACCTTGAATGGTTCCCCATTGCGCAGCTTCTTCTGCCGCAGCTTGTCGAGGCTGGGTGGCGCCACCAGAACGACATACGGTTTCAGGTCGGAGGCTCGCAGCAGCTTGAGGCTCTGCGGATGCAGATTAAGCACGCAGATCTTGCCGCTGGCCACCACCGTTCGTATGGCCTCCAGTGATGTGCCTGTTGGATTGGAATTCGATTAATTTCCGTACTGGGGGTGTATGGGGTTCTCCCACTCACCGTAGTAGGCCTTCTCGTACTCGCCGTGCTCCACGAAGCGACGGGCCAGGATGTCCGCCTCGAAGGCCTGGCGCGTGATGAAGTGATAGTCGACACCGGGCACCTCGCCCTCCCTTCGGGCACGTGATGTGTCTGCAGGATGAGAGAGAAGATAAGGAGATAAGGAATGAGAGATTAGCCAGGATATTAATTGTGTGCATGAGGGGTAGCAGATGAGGGGATGGATGGACACCAGAAGCCTGGGCATAGCGCTAGCAAATGCTCTGGGAATCAGTGGCAGAGGCTGTGCTGTGCTTTACCCTTGGCCTTGGTCTTCTTCTTCTTCTGCTTGGCCTCCTTGAGGCGCTCCTCGAGCAGATAAAACACTGCCAGGATAGCGAGAAAGAGAGATAAGTAGAGAAAGAACGCGCGCGAGAGAGACAGAGAGAGAGAGGCAAAAGGAGGCTACTCCACTTACGTGGCACTGCAGCGGAGAAGCGCTCCGAGTCCGCCATCAGGCGCTGGCGCAGCTCATGGCGTCCGATATTGGGCGGTCCAATCAGCACAATGGGCCGCTTGTGGGTGGCCCGTGGATAATAGAGGGCCACCTCCTCGTAGGTGAGTATCTCCTCCGGATCTGTCTCATCCGGCGCCGTCGTGGCATACAGCGGATAGCTGCAAAGAGAGAGAGAGAGATCAGCATGGAATCCTTGAGAATGCTATAGCCAGATGCTTACCCTGCCTCGGAGCTGGCCTTCTTCTTCTTTTTGCGACCCTTGCGCGCACACAGCAGGGTGGCACCCTTGCTGCTGGCCCCATCCTTGCCACGGGAACGGGCCAGGCCCGCCTCCTCGGCAATGGCCAGCTTCATCGTCTCGCGCTGGTGCTGGAACGACTGACTAGGAATGAGGCCGGCCAGCGTCTGATCCTCCTCGCCCTCGCGGTACGCCTGCCACCAGTTGGGGTCCTCGCGGCTAATCACGTGCAGCACATCGCCCTTCTGGAAGCTGATGCCCAGCTCCCGGCACGGAATGTACAGATCATCCTCCGGATCGTAATCGAAGTGCGCCCGCACATGCAGCACGGCCGTGTCGCGGTGTGCCCCCAGTCCGGAGCCGGGCACGCCGCTGACGGCAAGACCGCCGGAGAGTCCAAGGCCCGCCAGGCCGCCCGATGGCGGACTGCCCGCCGGCACAATGAGGAACGTCAGCGTGCCCTGCATCGCACCGAGCAAGGCGCACACCTCGTTCACCGTCTTGCCGCGCAGCTCCTGGCCATTCACCTCCAGAATCTCGTCGCCCTCGTGCAGCAGGCCGGACTTCTCGGCGGCTCCGCCGCGCACGATCCGCCCAATGACCACCGCCTCGCCCTCGTTGCGCACGGTGGCGCCCAGCGGCTCCGTCGACTTCTCGATCTGAATGATTCGGATGTTGTCGTTCTGGTCGTTGAGCGTCCCAAAGCAGGCGCTCATCGGCATGGCCATGGGCATTGGCATGGGCAGCGGGGGCGGTGGCGGCGACTCGCCGCGCGGCAGCGGCATTGCTCCGCGCTGCGCCAGCGTTGGGGGGACAACTGGTGGCGGCACCACCACGCCGCCCATCGCTCTCTTGGGCCCCGTCACCGGACTGCTCGCTCCGCTCATCGAGCCCATTGCCAGTCCCAGTCCAGTGCCGGGTGTGGGCGTCGGCGTGGGCGAGGGCGTGCCGTCCGTGTGATTGGCGATGCGATCGTGGGCCAGCAGCAGGCCCTCCATCTCGTGGCTGGTGAGCAGGTTGCCCAGCTCGATGGCCGCCGCGGTATTCGACTGGGTGATCATCTCCACGATGTCCTTCTGCAGGCCGAGGGCGTTGTGGTGCAGTGGGCCGCCGACGCGGGGACGGCGGCGCTGCAGGACGGCGGTGCGGGCGGCCAGCACATGGGCCACACTGGCGCTGGCCAGAACGCTGTGGGCGGCCGAGACCCGGCCGGCCAGCGTGCTGAGTCCGCTCTTGCTCAGCTGGCTCTGGAGGCGGGTGAGTGCCGCTATAAGTTCGCCATAGCCTGGGGAAAGGGAAGTGTCAGTGTCAGGGCATTGAAAGGCGACTCCGATTGAGAACTCACCATCGATCTGCTCTGGCTGCGTCTGTGGCTGTGGCTGCGCCTGATCCTCATCCGGCAGATACGCCTCATTCTCCACACCGGCGGGCATGGGGGCCAGCACCGTTGCAGCCGGCTGCTGCTGCTGGGCCATGGCCTTGCCCGGTGTGGCCGTATCCTGGAGCGCCTTCAGCTTCCGGGAGCCACGCAGACTGTTCCGCAGGAACTCATTCTGCTGGGCGATGCGCTCCTCCTCCTCGCGTCGCCGGCGCAGTTGCTCCTGTGGGGCGAAAAAGAGGAGGTGAGGATGTGGAGACAACTATGGGCATTCATTTGGTAAGCAAATCGAGAGAGAGAGAGTTTATAAAATGTATGCCCCCCTCTAATCATTGTTTTTCTCCTATAGAATGGCATGATTATGATGACTGGGATTATGCTGGCTGGCCATGCCCTGTATGGACAAGACACAAATGGGCATGGGTGGCATGGTCATAGCCTGGAGCTATGGCCCACCTTTGCGGTGTATGCCGCTGCCAAGCATCCAAGAAATTCCAGAAAAATACAACATTTTAGAGCATTTTTAAAAGGATTGCTTTGAAGGGAAAAATCAGTGTTGGAAAACGTTTATACGTGCATCAGCACTTCTCGGTTGTGCTAGCTTTGACTTTGGGGGAAGATACACCTAAATGGGGGCCATAAAAAAAAGATATTCAAAGTCTAGGTATAGAATCCCAAAAGATTTTCATAAATAAATTTTAGAGAATTTTAAAAGGATTGCTTCGAAGGGAAAAAAATCAGTGTTGGAAAACGTTTATACGTGCAGCAGCGCTTCTCGGTTGTGGCTAGCTTTGACTTTGAGGGAAGAAACACCTAGATGGGGTTTAATTTTCCCAACTTTTCATACTTTTCCCTGCCCAAGTAGGCCGTAAAGATAATTATTCAAAGGCTAGGCATAGATCCCCAAACATTTTCTCATTTCCAAACGAGTTCCACACGAAGTAACAACACAAATTCCGATTTCTACGAATTATTTCACAATTCAAACAAAATATATATTAACGTAATTGCAAACAAAATTTGAAAATGTCACAAAGCAGGCGCCAGCCAGCTGAGGCGCCGCTGTGCCCCACCTGTGGCAAGAAGATCTTTGAGCTGTGCCCCACCTGTGGCAAGAAGATCCTTGAGCAGGCGCCGCTGTGCCCCGCCTGTGGCAAGAAGATCATTGAGCTGTGCCCCACCTGTGGCAAGAAAATCCTTGAGCTGTGCCGCACCTGTGGCAAGAAGATCCTTGATCAGGCGCCGCTGTGCCCCGCCTGTGGCAAGAAGATCATTGGTCAGCGCGACGAATCCACTCCGAATAGTTCTAGCAGCCTTGAAGCTGCCAACTATTCGCAGATTGCTGAGCAGGGGGAAAGAGAGAACGAGAAGGGCAGCGAAGTGCAACGTTCGCAGACATCGATGGAGCCAAAGAGCAGCTGTAGTTCCGTCGAGGAGATGGACATCTCTGACACGGACTCTGAGGACGCTGAATCCCTCTCTGTCTCTGGGCCCCTCTCTGTCGCTGAATCCAGCTCCAACTCTGAGTTCGACTGCGACTCTGCACAGAGTGGCAAACGGAAGAGGGCACATCCCGACAGCAAGCGTACGCCTGCCCCGGCCCCCAAGAAGCCAAGGGTCAGCTACGAGCCGCACAACTTGGAGCTGCCCAGTCCATTCTCCGCGACCGACAGTAGCGAGGCTCAGCCCGCGCACAAGGCGGTGGTCATCAGGGAGATGCAACGTCTGGGTCGGACACCGAATGCAGAGTATGTAGGGAACGAAATGCCGGACTACCGTTTGGCTTACAGACGCCTGCTGGAGAAGGAGAAGGCAGAGCAGACTGCACAGGAACAGCAGGAAGAGATGCAACTCGAAGACGCAGCTGTAGAGCAGCCAAAGCAGGAGGAAGAAGCTCTGCAAGAGCAGGAGGAAGATTCCTTCAAAGGGATAAACCTAGAGCAGCAGCAGGAAGGTTTGCAGTCGGCCGAGCAGACTGCACAGGAACAGCAGGAAGAGATGCAACAGGAAGAAGCAGCTGTAGAGCAGCCAAAGCAGGAGGAAGATGCTCTGCAAAAGCAGGAGGAAGAAGCTCTGCAAGAGCAGGAGGAAGATGCCTACAATGGGATAAACCAAGAGGAGCAGCAGGAAGGTTTGCAGTCGGCAGAGCAGCAAGAGATGCAACACGAAGACGCAGCTGTAGAGCAGCCAAAGCAGGAGGAAGAAGCTCTGCAAGAGCAGGAGGAAGATGCCTACAATGGGATAAACCAAGAGGAGCAGCAGGAAGGTTTGCAGTCGGCCGAGCAGACTGCACAGGAACTGCAGGAAGAGATGCAACTCGAAGACGCAGCTGTAGAGCAGCCAAAGCAGGAGGAAGAAGCTCTGCAAGAGCAGGAGGAAGATTCCTTCAAAGAGATAAATCAAGAGCAGCAGCAGGAAGGTTTGCAGTCGGCCGAGCAGACTGCACAGGAACTGCAGGAAGAGATGCAACCGGAAGAAGCAGCTGAAGAGCAGCAAAAGCAGGAGGAAGAAGCTCTGCAAGAGCAGGAGGAAGATTCCTTCAAAGGGATAAACCTAGAGCAGCAGCAGGAAGGTTTGCAGTCGGCAGAGCAGCAAGAGATGCAACACGAAGACGCAGCTGTAGAGCAGCCAAAGCAGGAGGAAGAAGCTCTGCAAGAGCAGGAGGAAGATTCCTTCAAAGAGATAAATCAAGAGCAGCAGCAGGAAGGTTTGCAGTCGGCCGAGCAGACTGCACAGGAACTGCAGGAAGAGATGCAACCGGAAGAAGCAGCTGAAGAGCAGCAAAAGCAGGAGGAAGAAGCTCTGCAAAAGCAGGAGGAAGATGCCTACAATGGGATAAACCAAGAAGAGCAGCAGCAGGAAGAGGAGCGCGAAGCAGAGGAACCCCAGCAGCAGCAGCAGGAGGAGCAGCAAAAGGAGGCTTCAGAGCAGAATGAAGATGCCTCAATGATCTGGTCTTCCGATGAAGAATGTTAACATTACAATTAATTAATTAAACAAATGAATTGAATGAATTGAATATTGAATATTGTATTTTCCTCAATTTGCAGCATCCAATTCGAATTTTGGCCACAGCCAAACAAAGATCCTGATCCAATCTGCGATTGAGTTCGGCATCAAAGTCTGCCACGCTGCATTAGTCAAGGGTTTGCTGCTGGATGGGCCAGGCTAGGATAGAAGGGAGTTTGGGTTTTGGCTCTGGGATTGGGATTGGGATTGGGGACTGCCGCCAGTGGGCGTTGACTCTTAAGTGGCGCACTTAATCCGCACTCGCGACAATTGCGCTAATTTAATTAGCAGCAGAAACCGCGACGGCACCTGGAACGGACATGCCACAGATTCCAATGCCACAAAAAGAAGGTCAACAAACAAACGATGGGTCGCCCATCCGCATACCCTGTAGCATTGGCACTTACAGTCAAAGTGGGAAATGGACAGCGAAAACGAGGAACTGCAGCAGCAATTGCAGGGTATCCATTGGCCCCAAAAGAGTCTTTAGCTGGATGGGTGGCTTGGGTGGCTTTTGTTGCTTGTGGCCCGTTGCATACCGCAGAAAATCCCATCGAGGACAGTCCACAGTCACAGTCCCCCTTCAGGGCAGGCACCGGCGATGCGTTAATGAGCGCAAAGCGGTTAACAAAAGGGGTGGTGGGTGGTGGGTGGGTCTTGGATTGCATATAATGCACGCTGTGGGCTATGTGGCAGGGTGGTGGTCTCTGTAATTATTGCGGAAGCCCCTCAAGTGTCTCTCTACCCTCAGTGCCTTCACCTGTTTTGCCAGTTCTGTCTGTCTGTCTGTCTGTCTGTCGGTGGGTTGGTTTGGGTTTGGGTGGGTCGGTAGTATTGATGCCAAAGTGCTTATAAAAACCAAAGAATTGCATCCAAAAACTGCTATGCATTTAGTTAGTTTAACGTTTTAGTTAATCAGCTCAACAATTGGGGGGAAATGGAAAGAAGGTGTGGGAGGGTTTATAGCAGAATAGTTCAATGTGGCGTATGGCAGGGATTTATTTAAAGATTTAAAGACTAGTTCGAATCGGTGTTTAAGTGTTGTAAATGCAGTGCATCCTTAGGTACCGTCTTTAAGCTCTTTCTTGCTCCCATTTGCACTCGGATTTGTATAAACTTTAGCCATAAAAAACAAACACAAAATGCAACAGAAAATACCTGAAAACACACAAAAAACAAAATCCCCATCAGGCCTTCCCTTCCATTACTGCTTTCAAAACTCTAAAAAACAAAAACCCTTTGCACAGCTTTGCCTTAAAATCGTAATACCCTGTTAAAAAAGAGTACAACAAAAATCAACATGGAAAAGACTGCAAAAAAAACAACAACAACGGAATTGAATAACAACAGAAAAGACGCTCAAAATTCCAAAAGGCGGAAGAGCCAAATAGAAAGAGAAAGAGGAACACACAGAAGAAGAAGAAGATGAAAACAACAACACAAACAACAACAAAATCGGCAACTAAGAAATAATAAAAATTCTGCTAAACTTGCATAATAATTCGTAGTGGGGAAGTGGTAGAAGGAACGGGGGGTGGAACGGAACAGAACGGCACCAGAAGAGCGGCAACAACAAAAAGCAGCAAAGTGAAGAGCAAAAATTCCAAACAACCCAACACCAACACACACACTACACACACACACACACAGCAAGAGAATCAGCAAAAATTTCAAGCACCTCTGAGAAATACCGTACCGACACCCCCAACCCCTCACCTTGACCCCACCACGCAGCAGCCACCCACCATAGCAGAGAGACAGAGAGAGTGAGAGAGAGAGGGAGTAAGAGGTGAGGGTCAGCCTCATGCAGCAGCACCCAGCATACACCTGTACCCCTCGTACTCCTAGCCAGCACTTCCAGCACTAACCATGTGAACCGAAACGGAGATTGGAGAGCATTGGCATTGGAGGTTGAATGAAAACAGATGACAGTGACAGAAACGTAGACAGAGAGGGTGAGGGAGACGGAGACAGCGAGACGCAGCTAACACAGAAAGAGCAAAAGATGCCAGAGAAGATATAGTGTCAGGCATAGGTAGAGTAGCACCAGGCGATACACTCAAACAAAAAGCAGAGTCAATGTTTTTCCATGCTAAACAATAGATCAGCCAAGAAAAAGAAACCTCTTCCTTTTTTATACCCGTACTCGAAGAGTAAAAGGGTATATCTATAACATAGAGAAGGAATCATTTACGACCCTATAAAGTATATATATGCTTGATCAGCATCAATAGCCATGTCTGTCCGTCCGTCTGTCCGTCTTGTTTGTCGCCCATTGCTCGGAGGCTATAAGAGATGGAGCAACCAACACTATAAAAGTAGTGTCGCTTTAACAGCGACTCAACACGTTCCTTCTCGTTTTTTTATATTAATTTTATAGCATTATTTTTGTCACATTCATCATAGTAGTCATGGAAATGTGGTATTAGTTGCAAAGAGACACCCCACCCCACAACCAGACACCAGAGATCTTTCTGTGGCAAGGCGAATGGCGAAAGGACCATTAAGTGGAGTACCTCTAAAAACTGCAAAAATGAAATCAAAGTTTTGCTACGAAAATCAGTAGGGATTCCCATCTTCCCTTCCCTTCTTCCCTTCTTTCTACTTCAGCAATAAACGGGTAGTACTTGTCGTTGTCATTGAATAAAGTGCTTTTGAAATTTTTGAATGGCAGTTAAGTTTTGGGATGGACATCAGTGAAAGTAGTTCTTTGGGGTTTTAAGACTTTTTATCATCCAGTTGACATCCCTGCAGAGCACACCAACCAAATGACAGAACATTTCGCAAAAACATTTGTATGTGGGGCTTGAGCAAAACTTTTAAGACTTAAGCCATCAAAATAAAGCCATAGAGAGAGGTATACTATACGGGTAGATACACATAAGAATGAGTAATGAAATTCCTTTAGAAAAGTCTGTCTAAACGAAATGAAACTCCCACACAAAATTGGAAAAAGTTAAAACACTTTAGACATTGGCCCCATGTACCTTTGGCTATTCATAGATCAAATGAAGCCTACAAAAGCTTCTTACCTTCGTACGGGGCCATCAATCATCTGACAGCAACCCGTAACACCAGAAACTTTAGTAATTGTTAAGGAAAAACACACACCACTAACAAATGAAGGAATGCCTTAAAAAGCAACAAAAAAAAACCGTTGACGGCAAAGCCATGACATCATCATCATCATTATCATCATTGAAGTCAGAAACAACAACGACGACGACTGCGCCGGCATAAATAAATATTGAAATTGCGCGTGCAATAAAAAATTAAAAATATATTAACGCTGAATACCCTCTCTCTACCCACACTCAAAGCAAAGGGTCTACTCAGCCAGCGAGTGCACTTTGTCGATATCCCAATTTGGATAAAGGTGTAAAGACACCTTTATCAGACAATCAGTATTAAGCATAATAAATCACTAGAGACAGTAATTAATTGATATCTTAACTAGATCTTGAGATAATCAAGGAAATTTTGTAGTTCTCTCGAAGCCTTGGGCTCATCATTCCCCTTCTATACATCAGTTCTATGTAAAAGCAGTTCAGCAATATTGGAAATCTTTTTGGTATTGATATAAACCTGGTATACAGTGTATGTATATACCGATACTGAGTGTGAAGTTATCTTAGTGTCGCGGCACGTGTGCATCGAATCAAATGTTCCGACTGGTTTCTGGTTTGTTAGTTGTTTTTTTTGTTTTTTTTTGTGCTTTGCTTTTAATTTTTTATTGCTTTAACACCTAGGCGGGGGGAACTCACTCGAACGGCAGCCAGTTAGCCTACTTGTCAACTGGTTTTCGCTTGTTGTTGGCTATTTTTACTTTAGTTAGCATACACTCGGAGCTATACACATACATTTACATGTACATGTACATGTATGTAGATAAAGGCAGTTGTCGCTAAACAACAGGGCTGCCGGAATGTCATGCCCCATTCCCCCCACACTTGCCTGTTGCTGCCGCAAACGTGTCGAGGATCGTTGAATTTGTATGCCGCGACGCAGGGCGGAGGCGCTACGCTGAGGCGTGGCCATCGATGTGGAGGCAATCGATGCTGATGATGGTGATCCTTGAATGGCATCCAATTCCACTCCTACTCCCACTCCAATTTCCATTCCATTGCCATTCATATCATAATATTGGCTGCTGTTGTTGTTGAGTTTAGCATTTTCCTTCTCGTGTTGTTGTTGTTGAGATTGTTGAGTTTTGTTCGAGTTATTGGTGTAATGATTGTTGTAATTATTGTTGTTGGAATTATTATTGTTAATATGATGATTATTGCTGCCACACAGAACGGCAAACTTCTGGGGCGTATTCTCTGGCACAGGCACACCAACACCTACGTGTGGCACATCCCCAACAACCACATTGTTGTCGTTGTTCTCCAACGTAATGCTTAGCGTTGAGACAACCATTTTGGTGCTGTTTGTTGCTTTGATTAGTCAGTCATTTGGTTACACTGTCACTGGCACTGGCACTTTACTTTCATTAAACGATCGGTTGGTTGGTTGGTCGGAGGCAGCTCTCTTTTCTGGCTATAAATAAAAGTTGCTCTGTTGGTCACACCACAGCTGCAACAGCAGCAGCAACAGCAGCAGCAGCCACACCACAAGGCACTGTTGCGGTATGCAAATGACCCCCTCAAATGCCCACCCACCTGGACAAATGCATAAATTTGAATATGAAACTGTCATTTCAGCTCGTTTCAGTTGCAGACCCCCCCAAAATGAAATGCAACTAAATGCGCATTTCAAGTTGAATTTGTTGCTGTTGCTGCTGCTGCTCAAACCAGAGAGCATTCCAGCGAAAGTTCTACATTTATTCTCCATCTCCACTATATACTATATATATTTATGTGTGTATCTTAGCCTTGCCGAACAAAAAAATACAGAAAAATATTCATGCTTTCCCATTCAACAGCAGGGCAGGGCAGGGCAGGGCAGGGCTGACTGGAAATGCCTCGTGCATTTTTTTACAACTATTTCCATTTTACAAATTTGTTTATTTGTATATATTTATTGCTTCGTTTTTTTCTACTTTATTTTTTTACTCAACCCAACCCACCACCAGCGTTCCCTTTCCTTTCCTTCCCTTCCCTTTTGGCTGCTGCTGTTGTTGTTGTTGTTTTAGCTGCTGCTGGCGACGTGCCTGGCTTGGGAAATGAGCAGCAGCAGCCGCCGTTGACGCTGCATTTCCATTCGGAATAACAATAACAAAAAAGCACAGGCACAGAAAGGGAAGGGAAAGGAAAGGGAAAGGGGAGGCACACAACAACAAAAAAATCAACAAAAAAAGGTAAAAATACAGACAAAAATAAAGAGTTCACCTGAACTGTTTATCATTCACTCGGATATACATATATATTATAATTTGTGGCGCTGCTCTTTGTTCTGTACTCTGGACTACTACTACTAAACAAAAAAAGTCGTGCGTCAGAGCCAAAGTCCAAGACGATTCGGTTCTGCTCTGCTTCAAAACAAACAAAAATATACGATCTATACAAAATCAATGCAACTTAATAGAGAGAATAAACATTGAATTCTGTATTACTGACTGTTGGCTACTGGCTCTAGCTGGCTCTGTTCATACATATATCAATCAAATTCTGGCCAATTTCATTCTCAGATTTTGTTATTTCTGAAACCACATAATCTCCCATACATTTCTGGGAATTTTCTATAATTTCTCACTGCGAGTCTCCCCTTTTCTTTTTGTTTAATTTGGTCACACTTTTGTGTACTGTCCTGTAGGCTCGACAGCGGTTTTTTTTCCGCCTGGCCACACTGTTAATTCACCGTTATCATCCTTGATTGCACTTTCGCTGTTTGATGTTTGTTTCGCAAATTGTTTTCTCAACTTTTGTCGAGTGATTTTTTACGAGTGTGTGTGGCTCATGCCTCATGCCTCCTGCACTGCTGCCTGCTGCATTCCTGCTGTTAACTTTTGGTTACGCGAGCAGAGCGCTCCGTTATGGCTGCAACTGCAACTACCACGCCTTGTTTTGCCTCTTTTTTTGGGGCATATACCGTTGTTGAATTGCTGTCGTTTTTATGTTTTTGGTATTTGCTTGTTTTTTTGGATTGCCTTTTTGCTCTGCTGTGTGGTGTGTGCGGTACGTGCTTTGGCAACAGTGAGAATTTTTTGGCTTTTATGGGTTATCAAGCCACGCCTTATTTGCAAAAAAAAAAAACGCCAATGGATTGCGGCACAAAAAACACACACAACAAAAAAAAAACACACACACCAAAATGTTGTCTGGCACAGTGGCTTTCAAACTGCAGCAGCAACCCCACGAAGCGAATGCAAATCCTTGATCCGTTATCCAAGATCCAATCAAAAGGGAATACTTTATTGTTGTGGTTCCTACTTTATAGAGGCTGAACTCTGCTTCCAAGATATTTCTTTATCTTATCGCGATTATTTCGATTAATTTTTTTTTTTTTTGGTAACGCACTTGGCCCGCAAATGATATTGGAACTGTGCGGGTGGGGGCGGGGGGTTCTAACAAAAAAACACACACAAAAACAAAAAACAAGAATATATATTTTCTGCGGCCGATCGCCGAACAACTAAAAACGCGACTGCGAAATCATAACAAACGAGCGCCACACACGGCAGCAGCAGACAGAGCGACAGCCGGGCGACAGCCGCACCGACAGCAGCAGCAGAGCAGCAGCAGAGCGGCAGCACCGGAGCAGCAGCGGAGCACCGTTGCGACGGAAGCGACAAAGCGACAGGCAGAGAGAGCTTCAGCTTTGTATTTGTAAGCACTGGCCAAACGAGGGCAACATTTACACTGTCCATAAGAGTACGCAACAAAAGGCAGCATTTCTGCATAGAGTTCATACTACATTTTACATGTAGTACTTCATATATACATGCAGCATTAATCCTACTCGTACTTCCTTTCTACCTTTCACCCTGCTTTAATACATTTATAACTTTTATTTGCTCTACAAATACTTTTGCTATAATTTTTCTTCATTGAGCTGCGAGTGAAAGGCTTTCCTATTATATATGTATATATATATATTTTAGCGTTTCAATGATCTTTTCGCTCACTCAAATGCGCACGCACACACTCACAGACAGGCGGCGATTCATGAATATTCAAATGTTATTGATTTTCGTTGCAAAGCAGCGGCTGCTTCGTTTATACGGTACTTGGGTGCCGAGCAGCGTGCTGGCAAGAAACGCAGAGACCCAAAGAGAGAGGGAGAGAGAAGCAGCAGCAGCAGAGGCGAGAGCTTAGCACAGAGCAGAGCCGAGCAGAGCAGAGCCGAGCAGAGCAGAAGCAGGTGTGTAAAAGAGTAAGTGAGGGGAAGAGCCAGCCAGCCAGCCATCCATCGGCGTGTGAGAGCGTAAGTGGGAGAGGGGGAGCGGCTAGAGAGTTGGACGAACGTTGAGAGGTTGAAGAGGTGTAAGCCGGCTTAAAACGCACTCTGCTTTTGGCTGCATCTGTGTCTGTGTGTACGTGTGTGTGTGTGCTTGGGTGTCCAGGGTGCCCAGGGCAGGTGTCTGCGTGTGGGTGGGTCAGTATTTTGCTTACAGTTCGCTCACCACAAAATGCGCATTAAAATAAAATGTTTAACTAATTTTCGTTCGTACTTTTGACACGCAACCTCGAGAGTGGGAAGCAAAAGGAAAAGTCGTGCCATGGCATGGCGTTGTGAGGGGGCTGTGGGTGGGTGGCTTTCAAACGAAGAACAGTAGCAACAAAAGTCGACTCTGAATAAAAGCAAACAAAATCAAATCAAAAGCAAACAGGTGAAAAAATGACAAACAATATCGCTGCGGTGGTAGCTTTATCTACTATGTTTGTATGTCTGCTCTCATTTATAGCGATAGCAGAGCCAGAGTCGATAGCGATAACGGAGAGCGATAAGAATGCTTGCGCCATGATAAATTCCACAAATATGCATTGATAATTACCATGACAAAAAGAAGAGGAGGGGTGAGGCCAAAACAAAAGGCTTATCATTTGGTACATCCATTGCAGCCATTACAATTCATTTTGTAATCAAATCAAACGCGAATTATCGATCATTATCGATAATTATTATCAATTCAATGTCCATCCCAACTCCTTCAACTCACTCTCTCGTGTGCATATGTTCCTAACTGTTTTTCCCCCTGATTTGCTCTTCAGTTTTCAATTAATTACATGCATTTATTTTTCGCACTGCCACGCCTACGCATATGCAAAATAAGGGCAGGGCAACAGAAGAGGGGAGGGGTGTAATTTTTCAGAGAGAGATGTCCCGCAGGCGGAATGAGACAATTCGATTAAAAAGTTGCATAATTAATCATTGCATTAAACAACTTTTTGCCCATCCTCCTATAACCACCCACCACCACCCACTCTGAGGGGGGGGGAGGGTTGGAGCATAGCCTGCTCCCCCCCCACCGCCCACATGCCTTGCAGGCAAGCAGCCAAATGAATGCAAAATGTTTTACTTTTTAACAGCATTATAATTTCCCTTTCTTCCGCTTTGGACAAAAGCGAGAACACTCGCCCCCCCACATTCCCCTCCCCCCCACCCTTCTTCTCCACCCTTCTGCCAGGCACCCACCTACTGCTTTTTGCAGAGGAAAAAGTTGCTTGTGGAACTTTTTTTTTCACAACCCTACCACCCCCGCCCGCCTTTAAGCCGTAGCACCGTATAAACAGTTACGCCCTTCTGCCAACACCCCTGCCCCTGGCACTGCCCCATCTCTGGTGGCACAATCCAGCATACCTTGCCACGGCTCGCCCCTTGGTGGTATTGTCTTGTGGCGCGGTAAAAGTTTTTTAATAGTTTTACTAGTTAAATGCAAAAGGGGGGGTGTCCCAGGTCCAAAGGGGTCGCTGCAAATCAAAATTCCCGCCGCCCCCACACCCACACCCTACTCACTGTTTAAGTACAGCTTAAAGTTCGAGAGCCATTGCACTTGTGGTCAATGTCCACAAAACTGGGCAACAAAGAACAAACAAAAGGCAAGTAAAACAGCAAACGAACCGGAAGTGTTGCCCCCCCAAACACACACAAAAAACACAACAAAAACAAAAAAAACGTTTGTTCTGTTGCCGTTGCCAGTGAAAAGGGGAAGGGGGGAGTGCCTGTTGGGAGTGTAGTTAGGTGGAGGGAGGGGTAGGGAAATGCTACATGGCTACATGTTATGCATGTCAACGAGGCCGCGTAAAGCAGAGAGAGATAAGTACACAAATGCTAAATGGAAAGACTGACCTGTCTGGCCAACAGTTTGGGAAGGTACAGTAGATACTGTACAGTAGATACCCAGAACCCTCTCCCCCCACATACAGCAAATCCCTGTCAGTGTGCGCGACAGCAGAAAGGAAAAAGGAATTTCCACTGAAAATTATAATTTTTATGGGAAAAGCACTTCAGCTGCGCTAACGCCGCCCCCCCTGGGGTGTCAAACAGTAATTAATGCTGACAGTTTTACATTCATTGGCAGAGTTTCTTGGCAGTTGCAAATTTTCATAGCCTATCCCCAGGCGACACTAAAAGTGCTTCAACAGTTGGACAGGGGTTCTTAGGACATTCCACTCACCTGATACTTCTTGATGCTATCCAGCTGCTCCAGCGTGGGCTCCACAACCTGTGCGATCTGCTGCTGCTGCTGGTGGTGCAACTGCTGCTGATGGTGGTGCAACTGCTGCAGGTGATGCTGCTGCTGACTGTGGCTGCCACTGCCACTGCCACTGCCGCTGCCATTGCCATTGCCCGCTCCGGCCCGACGATCCGGCAGTTGTGGTGCGGGCGAACAGTTGACCAGCCGGCCGTCCTTCTCCACCCGTAGATGATCCCGGGGCGGTGGCACAGGCTTGGCATTACCATTGAGCTGTGGCGGGAAAATGTCATATTTCACATCAGTTTTTTCTTGATTCATTATGTTCATTATCCACATGAGTCTGTGTGTGTGTGTGTTTCAGTTTGTGTGTGCGCGAGTGTGTGTGTGTTTGTGACTGATGATTTTCCAGAATTAACTTTTTTTAATGGATTTTTTGTGTTCTGTGTGTTAGGTGCAAGCCCCCGTCCCCTGGCAAGATGGATGACAGACTGAGGGGCAGGCACATGGGAAGGGAATAACCCACCCCGTGAATGCACTTCGATATGTGGATGCAAATGGATGGCTTGAATCTTAAAGGGTACGTCCTTGTTCCCATTGCTATCCAAATTTATTCTTTGAAAACGGAAAGAGAATTCCCCAACAACAATTTTTATGTCGTGTGCATGATTAGGCATTAAATGCGAGTTTATTCTGAATCAGCAATCGCTTCTTGTTCGTGCGAATCTTTTGATGTATATTTTGAACTAAGTTTTGAAGAGATATTCGACTATAAAGAGAGACGCTATTCGAGCTCCTCGGTATATGCAAGTCCCGAGTGGATATGAATGTTCTGCTAATTGAAACTTTGCTGCAAATGGCATTTAAATTGAGAAGTGAATTAGGAAACACATTAAAGGCGGCACCGCACCACAGCCTTGAACATTTCGTAGCTTAATCCTTTCGCAAAATCAAGTGAGTGGGTGCCATGGGAGCCATAGCTGGTCTGGTCTGGTCCCTTAACGGATATCTAAGATTCTCCGTTCGTGTGGGGCTCTGGCAGAACGTTGTGTGGGTGTCTTGGAACCACTTGGGGGCATATCGCATAGCTGCCATAGAAACGAGGGCTGGGCAGCAGCAGCAGCTCCTTCCCACATTGGGCTTAAAGTTTTTTGCGGTTGTCACTTGCTGCTAGAGCTTGTAGCTTGGAGCTTAGAGTGACTCGGGGAGTGTACTATATATGGAATACACTCGGAAAATAAATGCAATTACTCTCTTGATTCCTTTCATTCAGTGCATTGTCTGTCTGTCTGTCTGTCTGTCTATCTGTCCGACTGTCAGCTGTGCTGCCGTTCTGCCAAAGCCATGAATAAAAGAAAAGATTTGAAAAGGGTAAAGGACAGCAAAAGCAACACACTAGAGATACAGATACAGATACAGCTACAGCTACAGCTGCAGATACTTGAAGAATGAAAGGAAAAGCGTTCTTTTTCTCTCTTTCTCTCTTCTTCCTCAATCTTTCTTCCCTTTCTTTCAGTCACTGTTCCGCTTTTGTTCTGCAGCCATTGGAAAATTAATCGAGAGCAATTTCATATAAATGGCATTTATTTTTCATCGCCTGAAAGAGCTCAGGCGAGTGCTCAGGGGAGAGAGAGAGAGAACCAAAGAGAGAGACAGAGAGAGAGCTGCAAATGATGAAATAAGCAGCGGGAACAGTCGGCCCAGCGGGTTGCCGTGCCCCAACCATCCCCCACTGGGCTTGAAGAGGGCTGGAAAAGGGGCGGGTTGGGTCGTGGTCCTCTACTGGTTATGTTTGGATTAGGCCACTGCTAACGAGGCCAGTGCTGCGGCTTTAATGCCACGAATTAGGCCAACCGATTTCGAAGGGGCTGCTGGTGGGGTGTGTGCCACATGCCACATGCCGCATTCCGCCTCGGGGTCAACTGTGGGACAATGTCCGACCTGCTTTATGCGTGCTGGCTGGGGGGGCAATGCTAATTAGTCAAAATCTGTAGGTACCCGCTTATCCACTCGTAAAAATAGCATGCCTCGATATACAGTCGATTCATATTACAATTAATAATCGATTTGTCATCTAAAAGATGGCTCTGTTCTGGCAGGGTCCCCCTGGACATAGATGCAATCAGGCACAGGGACACACAATATGCTACACACTTATTGTACTACGAAATAGAGAGAACTTACAGAGGAAAAGAGACACAGGGAAACAGAGGACAACAGATACAGATGCATATACAGAGCGATTGTAAAGGGAGAGACAGATATACAGAGAGAGATAGACAAAAGGAGGAGACAAAAGACAGAGCGGGGGAAAAGCTCTAGGTTGAAAGATTCAATTCAAAGTACAAATACAATGTGGTATACCTCATCGGACACACGCTTCGCATCGCTGCCTATGCCTGTTCCCATAACACTCCCACCGCCAACAGCAGCGGCAGCCCCCACAGTGGCAACAGTGGCAACAGTGGCAACATTGGCAGGTGGCAGCGAGGAGAGCGTTGTCTGGACCGTGGAGGCGCTGCCATTGGAGAGCAGCGATCCGCGTGAGGAGAGATGTGCCGGCGGCGGATATCGCGGCGGCGTCTTCACGATCTCGATGAAGCTGTCGGGCACATCGACAGGCAGTTCCCTGTGCTTGGCCATCGGTGGCAGGGTGGGCAGCAGTGGCACCACTGGCTCATAGCCGGGCGGGGCAAGGCTTAGGTCATCGGGCACGGTCGAGCTGCTGCCGTTGCTGCCACCTGTGCTGCTGCTGTTGCTGATGCTGGTTGGATTCGTCAGCGACGAGGAGGCGGCACTCGCAATGTGGCTGCTGCTGCTGTTGCTGTTGCTGGTGTGCATGGAGCTGTTGCTGCTGTTTAGCGAATTGCTATTGCTCGTGTGGCACGTATTGCTGCTGGCCATGGTCTGATCATCCACAGGCGGCTGCCCCTTGGGCGTTGTGACAGTGGTTCCACTTCCACTTCCGCTGCTGTTGCCGTTGCTCGTCGCTTGCTGCTGTTGCTGTTGATGTTGCTGATGCAAGTGGCGGTAGGCAATGCTGCCAAAGGAGTCCAGGGTATGCTTGCTCAGGACCTCGTCGAAGGTGCCTGTCGACGTGGGTGAGCCGGAGTCCTGGCTGCGATAGAGGCCGCCATCCACCACGCAGAGATAATCATCTGTCATGTTGTTGCTGCCACTACCACTCCCACTGTTGTTGTTGCTGTTGCTGCTGCTGTTGATCGTTGCCTGTTGTTGCATCTTATTGTTGCATGGCGTCTGCTGTTCTGCCACTTGTGTGGCTGTTGTTGTTGCTGCTGTTGCTGCGACTGCTGCTGCTGTTGCTGCTGCTGCTGCTACTGTTGTCTGTTGCTGTTGCTGTGGTTGCCGTTGTTGTTGTTCCGATTGTAGACAATTTTCATAGTTTTCGATTTGTTCCAATTTAGTTTGTTGTTTTTGATTGTATAGATTTTGTGTGGCAACATCATCATCGATGGTTGCAACAATTGTTGTTGTTGTTGTTGATGTGTGTTGATGATGGTGTTCATGTTTTTGTTGTTGTTTTTGTGGTTGTTGTTGTTGTTGTTGTTGTTCATGTTGATGTGAAGAATGATATGCAACAATTAACAATTTGTTAGCATGATCATCATTATGGAATGTCGTTATTGTGGTGGTGGTATTGGTATTGGTGTTGGTGTTGGTATTGTTGGTGTTCTTGTTGTTGGTTGTGCTCTTGTTGTTTTTGTTTTTCTGTATGTGTGTGAGTGTGTGTGGTGTATATATGCATGTGTTGGTGTATGATTTTAGTGGTGCATGTTGGTTGGTTGGTGAATGATGTTGGTGGTGCAGTTGCAGGTTTTTTGTTGGAAAAGAGAATGCATGACATGTGAATTTGAATGAGTGTGTGTGGTGGTATGAAGCGAGTGGTTGTTGTTGTTGTTGATTTGGTTGTTATTTAGTTTGTTAGATTGGATTGTTTTTAGGTGGTTATTAGTTTCCTATGTTATTTGTTGCTATATTCATTTCAGTGGCTGGGTTTTTGGCGGGTGGGTTCTACAGCAGGGTCTATGGTGTTTCTACCTTCCATTAATCTAACTTAGTGGTGTTAATTTGTTGATGCTGTTGTTAGTGTTGGTGGGTGTGTGGGTTGGGTTTTATGGGTGTGTGGTTTTTTGGTTTTAAGGACTTTCGTTGTGTGGTTTTTGTTGTTGCTTACCTGCGGTGGACGGGGTGGCGGATATCTGGGTGGCGTCTTATTGCGGGCTATAAACGTGTCCGGACAATCGACGGCCATCTCACGATGTGGTCCTACATTAAGAGAGAGAGACAGAGAGATTTACAAATATAATTAAATATATCTATAAGTAATACTAACCGTTATCTTGATTCACGGACAGCATGGTCAGCATTTCCTGGTCAATCTCTCTTATGTCGCTCGAATGCGTGCGATAGTGATGGGGCTGCTGCTGCTGTTGTTGCGGATGCTGTGGATGCTGCTGCTGCTGCTGTAGCTGTAGCTGTTGTAGCTGCTGCTGTTGCAAGTGATGATGCTGTCCACTTATATAATCATCCGGGAGACATGGCTTCAGATCATCACCGTCCAGGACAACTATGCTTGAGCCGGAGCGCCGGCGATTCCTATTCGAGGGAATTGATGGAAATGAGCAAAGGGAATTGCATTAGTCAAGGAAAAAAGCCATCAAAGCAGGATACAGTCTCGGCAAAAGTTACGATTTCTGTGCTCTATCCCATAGGGCTGCTCTCTCCCCTCCTGTCTTGCACAGCCACAGTTTGAGCTGCACTGTGTGGCTACTCAAAAAACATAAAATGCAAAGAGGGCATGGGGGTAATAGGTGTTCCAGGGGCAAAGAGCTGCAAGAGCTGGTCCTTTATTATTTCAAAAAGTTTTCAATTATGAGAAGGGGTTTGCTTCGTTTCGCACCCCCCGTCCCCTCCACCTCCTCCACCGCCCAACTTTTGTCAAACTTTTAACATTTTTTTTGTTAACTCTTTCACCCTCACACTTTGGCCCACACTCAGGCCCCCTCCTGCATCCGCCACCCAGTCTGTGACTGCTTTTCATTTTCGTGGAAAGGCAATTTGCGCCTTAATCTGTTCGACTTTTGGATTATGGGGGTTTTCTACAGCGTTGAAGAAAACCCTGAGGGCTAATTGACAAAGTGGATTTGATGGTGCGGCCCGTGCCCGTGCCCGTGCCTGTGCCAGCCATCCGTTGCACGACAAAAGCAATTCCAGCAGCTGGATTTTCTGGGCTATCCTGACAAGTGCAGCTTGCAGCTTGCAGTGAAAAGAAGCCACCACCCACTCAGACACCCCCCATAGTTCCGATTCCGACCACGCACAGCCCCTTGATGAACGTCATTCACAGAAAAGAGAGATAGAAAGACGTTTTCAGCGCCAGTTCCATCTTCATCAACGCCTACGACAACATCCTCGGTCCAGTAAAGGAATGTCCTGTCCACCCACCACCCCAATCTAAAGTTCCATTTTGCTGATTTCTATTTATAGAATCCCAATCCCCACAGTGCCCCATTCAATCAAAGGGGGGAGTGGGAGAATGCATTAAAAACCGATTTCTGGCGGAATGCAGGCGGTACGATATGGCTTTGGGGCATGGGGCCATGGGGCATTCAGCGAGACAATTAAATTTGCGTAACTTGCAGCAGCCAAAGGCAAGGCGTTAGAGAAAGGGAGAGAGAATAGAAAAGGGGGCAATGGGAATATGAGTGTGAGCGGGGGATAAGCGGGAACCATAAACGAATTAAAATGCCTTTGGCTCTGACATCAAGAACAGATCCCCCCACAAGGCTTGCAACGAAAGAAATCAGCAAGAGGCACAGGCAAAACATAGAGAGGAGAAGAAGCTCAAGAAGATGTAGAAGAAAATTATGAAAAAAAGGAAAAGAAAATTATTGTTAAATTGAAAGTAGAGAAGAGCAGCCATGGCGCTGGAAGGTGTGCTCTGCTTCCCAGCTAGCAGTTCAGCAGTTGATGCAATCGGATGAATCCGTTAGCTGATTATTTGAATTAATGAATAGAGGCAATGCTCATTGCTGTGGACATTTCAATTATGTAGTTTCGTAGCCGGCAGCTGGGCTGACAATCACCTCAGCAAACGTCAACGGAACGCAAATCTCGCAGACCAGGCAGCAGCCAGCCAGGCAATTATCATGATTGATGTCCGGCTAATGGACAAATACGTGGTCGGCTGTACGGGATATCTGTGCCATAGCAGGCAGTCAACCCCCTCGTCTCTCACTAATCCCGCTGGCACCCGCTACAATGGTGGCCCGGGGATCCATCAATAACCCATTGGGTTGGGGGGGCAGGCCGGAGAGAGCAAAGAGCACGGGTCTACGGAACCCGGGAAAAGCACAACAATTGGTAAAGCTGTCAGTCGTGAAGTGGGCAATGGCCAGACCTTATCCCAAACCCCACCCTGCCCATCGATGACGGTTCACGCATTAGGCAGACACAACGGCAACGGAAGGATGGGGCGGGGCCACAGAACCCGGAAAAGGGTATGTATATGTGTATGATGGAATTGTCCGTTCCATTGTTACACTGAAGCAAACAAAGAAGCCAATTTCTGAATCTATAGCTTCAAGGAAATGCCACAATTCAAATGCCACATCCTCAAAAGTTTCCACTCAAAATTGGGGAATGAGTAACCCTCTGTTCCATTGAAAGAAGTGCTGTACAAGTTACCCCTAAGCAAACGGCAGCTTACAGCCTTCTATCAACATAAGTGTCCGCCTACGGGAGCGTGCACTGTGATTCCAGCTAAGAATCGAAGCTGCACTTTGATTCCCTTGTGAATAACTTAAGTTTGCTTTTGCTTTTCAGTCGATTTTTTCTTACAGTGCATCATGACTGTGAGGAAAGTAGGTGGAAGAGCAGTGGCAGAGGGTTGGATGAACGGAAAGATATAAGTAAGAGATAAATGCAGGACGCACGGATACACGGGGAAGCCATTAAATGTATTTTGCATTTCCATCGCTGTATCTGTATGCCTTTCTCTTCCTCTCCCCCTCTCTCACTGTCACTGTCTATCTTTTTGTGTATCTGTATCTGTGTATCTGTGTGATTGCATATGTCTCTTGTCATATCAACAAATGACCAGAACAGCGACACACATTCTGCATTGTTGGCGCTGCCCCGTTGTGGCATGACATCAACATGCGACAAGTTAATTGTTTCTGGCCATCGAGCGCAGAGAGAGAGAGAAACCAGAGTAGAGTAGAGAAGAGGAGGCATGAGCCGTGGCAGGGACTAGAACAGATACTGATAAGCCATCCCGCTTTCACCCACACACACACACACACACACTCCCGTGGCAGCGGTGGCAGCGCCCCCTTCATTCGAATGATGATCAACGATTTTTGTTGCTGGTTGTATCAGCAGAGTTCATGCTTGAGAGCTTGCAACTGCAACAAGTGGCTGCCACACTTGCACCTGATAGCACCAGTTCGCTGTGTGAAGGGGTGTGGACCGGAAGAGGCTTATTTGCCCCGTCTCTGGTCTCTGCCACAAACGGGAAGTTGTTCTCATTGTGGCAACGAGCAATGGTGGTGGCATGCCCATGAGTCATGAGCTCTCCCTCTGGAATCAGGGACCCCATTCTGCCACTCCCCACATCTCGATGAAGCAGCAACAGCAGCAGGTAGACCAGAATTTGTGGGTGTGACGGACAGAAGAGAGCAGAGAACAGAGAACGGAGAACAGAAAAGAACAAAACAAAACTCGATTTCAAGCTAATTGTGGACTGACTGCGTTGCCACAATGATGATGATGATGATGATGATGAGAATCCAATAATGCAACCTCCAAAGGTGAAGTATAATTGGAAAAACTGATTCATTTCTCCCATCAAGTAGGAGAAGGAGGAGCAGCAGGTAGACTACAGAATGCCAGCTCCCAATGGCACGCAAAAGAAAACCACCAGAAATTGACTTAAAAGCTGATTATGGATTGCGGTAGGGGGATAACCCATCCATGAAAACCAGAGAAAAGCGACCGAAAATCAGAGAAAATCCAAAGATAGACACGCAGTGAAAGAGAGGGGAAGAGAGAGAGCGATACCTCTTCATTCGATTTCCAATTGAATTATTCATTACAATCGGAATGTGGGGGAGGTGGGGGTATACCTGTAGACCCATTCCATTCGCCATACCCATCCTTGTTACTCGAGCTTAATTGCCATGAAAACCGAAAGCCAATCCAAAATGTAATGTGCCCCACCCCCCTTTTTGTACGAGAGTCCATCATCATCCCACAACGCCCACGCTTTGGGATAATTTTGCAATTTGCAATTGCATTTTCGATTGCCGCTCAATTGCCCTCGCACTCAAATCTCCACTTAGAACTTCTCTCCTCTCTCTCTCTCTCTCTCTCTTTCGGTAGATTCTCTCTCGAGTGTTTCTCGCTCCAATGCTAAATGTCCGGAGAATGCCAGGAGAATCTCTGTGTGTGTGTGTGTGTGTGTGTAGCTATGGGTAAAGTTTTCCCTGGGCAACTCAAGCTCAAGCTCAAGTGAAGCAAATAGTTGTGAGGTGGTAGAAGAGGGTTTTTGGTCTGAAGCTGAAGCCGGGGGGGCTGGGAAAATTTCTTGAGAATTAATTAAAAGCTAAACACAAAGGGAAAACCGAACAGAGCACAAGAAGGGAAGGGGTTTGGTCTGGTCTGGTCTGGTCTGGTCTGCAGGGTGTGCACCATCATAGTGAATGCACTCACAACAGTAACCAGGCAACCCCAAACCCACCCATACCCCCACCCGTATCCACTGACTGATTCATCTTACGAATCGCACCTGGAATATTCATTACAACTTTTATTACTCCACAGAGAATCCCGCTACTATCCGTCTCTGCTGCGATACCATTTCATTCTATTCCAATGATAAGATGAAGCAACTTTCCCATAAGCGAACAGACACATTTGAATTACTTTCTACACAAAAAAACATTCCGAATTATAAGGATATGTACTCATTGATTCAATTTATCTATAGTTATATCATCATCCCAGTGCTATCTACGTGTAATTTACGATAGAGGGGTATCCCGAAAGCTGTAACCGGTCACTGTTTTGCAGCGGGAGGGGGCGTAGTTGTGGTGGTCTCTGGTCGTCGTCCCTGGGGCTTGGTATAATGTGGGGGGCGTTCCAATTAAAGTACAGTTGAATTCCTTTTTCCCATTTTGAAATTGAAATGAAACTTAATTGATTGCCGGTTTGCCGCTTGCCGGTTGCCTGCTTTCCTATTGTTCTATTGATTGTTTGTTTTCGTAAGTTTAGTGGGCAAATGGATGCGTATGTTTATATTATGCTGCTCTGTACTGTACAGTTGTACTGCAGTAGTTTTGTGTACATATACTTTAGCAGATTGTTTTGTGCCGTGGTATGGGTATCTGTTCCTCTTCCATTCCGGCGGAATTAGTTTGCCAGTTAGTTCTTCTCTTGATGCAATTGAAAAGGCAAATACTTGTATACAAACTATGAAATTTTTATTATTATTAAATTTTGTGGATCAGATTTATCTATCTACGTAAGTATCTATCGGCTAAAACATATTTCTTGGCTCGAACAAACTCCATTCTATTCTATCTTTGGCTTCCACCTCTCACATTCAATTTTCGTGCAAAACTGCTTGAATAATTATTGTTGTGGTGGTGGTGGATGGGGGGCATGCAATTTTGAAGATTTCATCGCTGCTGTGGTCTCTGCCCAACACTATCATTCATTCCATTCCACTCAAATCCACATCTACTTCCACACTCTGCTTTTCCCTCTAACCACAAAGGAATGCCAAGACTTTTCCCTTGGCGCCTTTTCTTCGCCAGTCTCCAGTCTCGTTGTGCCTCCGAGTGGAGGGGGAGTGTTGGGAAATGCCAGGTGGTAGTGGTATTTGAAGGTTCTGCCCCTCACCTGTTGCCTGGCGAGAGGCACTGACCAGTGGAAATACTATATGTGAGTGGTAGTAGTTGTAAGTAGAAGAGTGTTTTCTATCTCTCTCTCTCTCTCGCTCTCTCTTGCTTGCAATTTCGCCAATAAATGTGCACGAAAGCGATTATGTAATTATGGGGATCGTATCGCATTGTTTCGTATAGATTATAGGAAATCGTTATTTTCGTGCAGATACTTTTCGAGTGAATTATGTATGACTGCACTTCAGGCTAGGGCTGGGGCTGGGGTTGTGCCTGCGACCACGAATTGTGTCATGTTTTGCATACGAAATCCGATTATATTAATGGTGTATGTGTGGAGGGGAGTGGGGATGTGAAAGCTCCACTAAGTGTCCACAATCTATGAAGACACTAGGTTTGGCATATACAGAGATACTTTAAAAATGAGATTGGGGACATTGATTTACTGAAAGATCATCTATCGCATGTTAAGGTTCCACAAAAACATTCACTCCCTGTTCTTCCAGTACAGATGCTTAAGAATTTTCATAAGAATCTTCAGAACTTTCCAGCACTATCCAACACTCACCATTGCTTTAGGATGCGCATTTCCGTAATCCTTTGGTTCTCCACTGGCACTCTTTTTGTATTCTGTCTCGCTCTTTAGCTCTCTCTCTCTTTCTCTCACTGTCGCTCTTTCACTCTTAAAATTTTTATAAACTTTTTAAGCTGTTCTTTGGCCTACTCCTTTTGGGTTCACACATTTCAGCCTTCAGACACACGCACAAAATAAAAATAATTATAAAATTTAATACATTTATTAACTAAAAAAAAAAACCAACAACAGCAACGAAAATGGGGAGGGCATAGGCACGAAAACGCCTGCGCCATGGCAACTGCAAGTCGATCTCTGCCTCTCTTTCTCTCTCTCTCGCTCGGACTTTGGGCATTTTATGATTTGAAAAAAAAAAAAACAATAAAATAAACACTTTCGAATTGAAATTTGTGTGCCACAGTAGCCACAGCAACAGCCAAGCGCAAACATGCCACAGCTGCAACAATGCACCGTAACAAAACTATCTTTCTAAACATTTTGAATCCATGGTTTTAAATCTCCGTCCAAGACATGGAAAATCTTTTTTAATTATTCAATTATGCACTTAACTACGGAAATTGACTTCAGAAATAAACAGCACAAAGCAATCTTGACATTCACATAATAATAGTTTATTCTTTGCTTGATTTACCATTTCAATGGAATTTTGTGATTTTAAGGTTTGTATAACTTATGGGTGTGAAAATCTCAGTAGATATTTTTCAAATGATTTCCGCGATCTTCTTTGCACATGTACATATTCTGCATCTAATGCTGTCCACTTTTTGTTCAGTGTAGCCATTACAGTTGTTGCCCGTTGCATGTCCACACACAAACACACATTATCACACGCACACACACACACACACACACGAACACACTTGTTTTCTTTCACTTTTGCGGCAGAATTACATCTGCATTTGATCTGGCAACGCTGAGAGCCGCAGCAAGCCGTTTCTTGTTTGTTTTTGTTTGTGTCCTAACTATCATCGGCTGCCGCTGCCGCTGCCTCTTCTTCAACCATAGAGTTCTCTTCCTCTTGCTCTCTTTTAATTGCAATTTAATGAGTTCTAACTGTTGTTGTTGTTGGTTTGGCTGCTGCTGCGAGAGATAGAGAGGAGGGGGGAGGGTCGTATCGATCGTACCGCTCTCTAACGGCAAGTTGCAGTTGCATGTTTAATATTCCACTATTTGTCGCCACATTACTGTTACTTCTGTTGTTATTATTTTCTTTTGCTCTTGCCGTTGCCGTTGCCGTTGCTGTTGCTGTAATTGTGGTTGCACTTTGGTATAGAGTAGCACGCGTTTTTACCCTCCACACACGAACAAAGTCTCAGCCAAGACTGAACACAAAAATAAAAAAAAAACACACTGAAAGCCGAGCTGGAAAATAAAAACAGCAAAAACATCGCCGCCGCCACTCCGTTGCTGCTGCCGCTGCTGCTGCTGCTGCTGTTGTTGTTGTCGTTCGCCGTTCAGGCCAAAAGAGAGCGGACACAGAGAGCAAACAAGAGTGGGATAGGGATAGGTGATAGTGAGTGCATGGCAGAGCAAGAGCGAGCGGCAGAGCATGACTTGAGTGTGTTTGTGTTGCTTGGAGAGCGCTTTGGGTCTTCGCCCTCTCTCTCTCTCGCTCTCTGTTTTACCTGTCGTCCGGCCAAGCAGCGCAAGTGCAGCGCGCTCAATCGCCTCAAGGATATGTGTACATACATACATACATATGTACATATGGGATGAGAGAGCTGAGCAAATTGCGAATATGCTTATTCAAGTGTGCGTGTGTGTGCAAACAGCCGAAGGAAGATTGAGGAGGCGGCGGCAAAGGAAATGGAATGTAGAAATAGGAATAGGAATAGCAATGCCAAAAGCAACAACTGCCAGACAACGAAGAAACGGAGATGAAGACAAAGGCAAAGCAGAATTTGTCAAAATAGAAGAGAACTCTAGCGGCAGCAGGAACCACGACTATGGGATACTCTAAGGGGATACTCTAAGGGGAAACTTGTGAAGCAGAAAACTACAAAATAAGATAATCTCTCGCTTCATTTATATCTGGAGAATATAAGATATGCAAGAATAAAAGGAACTATATTAATGTAAATAAAAGATATAACGAACAATACATTTTGAGATGCTCTGCGTAATTGAAGTACAAACAGCTTCATGGATACCAACAAACGACTTTCAGTTGAGAGTAAAATATTTGGAACAAGTACTATCAAATTTCTGAAACTCTCGGAATTCTTGGAATTCTCTAACGAGAATGGTAGGAAATGGTGTGAAAAATCATTTAGCTATATTTTATAACATATTTTACCATGTCCCAGAACTGCCAACAACGGATGCGTCGATCAAGGAAGATCGATCCTTCCGATCTGCAGGTTTTCTCTGGATTTCAGTTTGGTTTTTCTCTCTGCCTCTCCCACTGGAAAGGGTATCCCAAGACCAGGTTGCAGCAGTATCAGAACTAAGGTAAAGGAAGATCGATCCTTCCGATCTGGTACTAATGAGTTTTCTCTGGATTTCAGTTTGGTTTTACTCTCTGCTTCTCCCACTGGAAAGGGTATCCCAAGACCAGGTTGCAGCAGTATCAGAACTAAGGTAAAGGCAATTGAGCGAGCAGCAGGTACAAATATATACAAACACACACACACATGTGTACATGCATCCCCATGCATATGCACATACATACAAGCACAGATGTACAGGTATCTGGTTAAGCCTATTGTGGCACACAAAAAGAACAAAAGGCAGGGCCCCTTGCCTCGAGGTGTGTATATTCGTGACGTGACTCAACAGCCAGCGATGTATTTGCCCCTGTCTCTGTCTCTGTCCCTGTCCAGGCCATTGCCGCCTGCACAGCCAAGACGTGCCCCAAAGGCAACCAGAAGAGAAGCTGCGACTGAGACAGAGGCTGAGACAGCGTTTCTGGGGCTGGCTCCATTCCAGGGTGCATTTACCACAAGGTGAGACATAGTCCAAAGAGAATGTTCTCGCGAGACGAGCGAAGTCGAAGAGCAACAAAGTAGACAACTCTGAGAGTGCACAGGAACAAACAGAGAGAGAGAAGTAAATGAGAGAGCGGGAGAGAGAGTGTGTGTTTCGTGGGAGTGAAGCAGGTAGCATTCCTAGGTCATCAGAGATCATGACAAAAGCTACAGGTATTGTGTCCTCCTTTTTAGGGCTCCTGTTGCTCCTCTGACATTTCGTTTGGCCTCCCTTTTTGAGTACCGTTGTTCTTTTACAGCCTCATTCCTCTAGTCGTTTGTTCTTTACCTTTTCACTTTATATTCTTCAGTGCTCAGAGGATCCATCTCCATACCTGTGGCAAAAGGCAGTGCAAAGAGCACAGGCCGACAGCAAGTAATATACAGAAGAAAGAGTGCGAGAGAGAGAGGCAAAAGCAAAACAAAGCCCACATAAAGGTAAGCTCTCATTGTGTATGGAAGAGAGAGAGAGAGAGAGAGAGAGTGAACGAAAAGAAGGTGGAGAAGAGACCCAAAGCACCGAGAAGCATCCTCCAAAGATACAAGATACAAACAACATTGAGGCACACACACAATCACACACACATGCACACACACACCTACACTTGAGTTGAGGCTCACTTGAGCTGTGTCTCTGTTTGTGTGTGCCAGAGCCAGAGTCAGAGCCAGAGCCTGTGGGGCATCATTTGGGTCGTCGTTTGCGTTTGTCCCCCCCGCCGCCTCCGACTATTCCCCCCCTAGCCGTTCTCTATGCTCCGTTCCACAATCCCAGAGTTGCTCAGCAGTATTACAACGGATTTATCTCAAGTTACACCCACATATACACATGTGTGTGTTTGTGTGTGTGGCGACACAAATATGATTTCATTTCATATTTTTCCAACTTTTGTTATCCTCCCTTTCCCCCCACCAGCCAAACATAACAAACAGAACAAGGGTATGCCACGTAAAGCAGACAGAACGAATCTAAATGATTTTTATGATCAGTTTGAATCATTTCTATAGATATTAACTTTAAAATTTAAAATGAAAAATATTGAAATTTAAAATATTTTGTATCCAAAATTTTCATGCGAAATCTTTAACGTGTCCGTGATTTTTTCTCTCAGTGCCTTAAATGGAACAAATATCCAAGTAATGGGTATTTGTGTAGCCCTTATGTTCCCCCCCATTTGCCTGTTGTTGTTGTTATTTCGTTAGTTTTGTGCTTTCAAAATAACTTGCAGGGTCCTCTGTCTCCTCTGCCGTTCTCTCTCGCTCGCTCACCCACACGCACACTGTTCCACCTCTCTCTCTCTCACCCACCTCTCTCTTTTCTGCTCTAGAGAGCACACATCTGTGGGCAGAGCGAGAGAGCGGGAGAGCGAGCCATGTGTCTACTTTTCGTTAATAGTGTGCTCTGTGGCAACTCTGTGGCTCCTAACGACAGGAAATTAATGATTTAATTACATTTTCGGCTAGCCAGATTATAAACAGAGAGAGACAGAGACAGCGACAGCAACAGCGATTGCGAGAGGGAGCAAAGGAGTAGGAGGAGTTGAAAAAAGGGTTTAGGATGCCGGAGCAGCGGCACCTTTAATTGATTTCTCATGGCCCCATGGGAAAAACACTGACCTGACCATCCCATCCCATCCAACCATTCATTGTCTCTATGTGTGTGTGTGTCTCTCTGTTTCTGTATCTGCTTCTACTTTTGATTCTGATTCTTGGGTTCCCTCTCTCTTCTCTAATATGCCACAAGACCAAGTCCTACCTCAACAAAACCTCAACAAAAAATCAACAGAAATGCTGCGCCTGCGCGTGCCTCGCGTACCAATCGAGCCATGGAAATGGACGTGGCCGGTACCGAAGAGACCGCAGAGTCAGAGCCCCTTTCAGGCCAGGCCATGGCTGGCATGCCAAAGCCAAAGGCAAGAACATCCAATGATTGCTCCCTGAGTTCACAGTTTGAGAGCCGCAGTTTGTACAGCACTGATGGTTTGGCACAGAAGCAAAGATCATTTTATGCAGATTATGTGCTCCATTCAAAGGTCTTACTCATAAATTAGCAGCAAATATTCACAATCCCGTAATAGTCAAAATAGTGTCTGTGTCTATTCGCTTATGGGATATTTCTCGATAGCAAGGACCTCCTCCGATTGACCGACAGCCATGTCATACTGGCGGCAGTGGGCCTATAGGCCAGTGCCATCGCCAATTATTGTCCACACGAAAGAAACATCGATATACATCGCATCGCGTGACATCAGCTCAACCATTTGACAGGGGAGGCCAGGCCAGGCCAGGCCACAATTTGATGTGCAAAAATGTTGGAAAATTTCCATTTTGAGACCCAGCAGCATGTGAGGAGTGAGGCTGGGCCATGAAATTCAATCGACTTTCTCATTTGTTGCAACTTCTGGGACTGCACAAATCCCGAAACAGAGACACACACACACACAGACAGACAGACAGACAGAGAACAATGTCATCTGCTGTCAATGTCAATTGTTCGTGATAAGTGCCCCGAAGAGCAGTGGCACAAATGTTGCAACAATGGTGGGGTAAGCGTGCAGTCACATTTCGACAGGTGGGGGGGCAGCTCGCCCCGCCCACTCAGTCACTGCCACAGGCCCAAATGAGCAGCGCGCAGCTAACAACTAGTGAATAATCCACATTCGAATTTGAGTGCAACTCTGCCTCTCTCTGCCTCTATCCCCCCCGCCACATATCAAGTGTCACCATCATCATCATCATCGACAGGCGAACATCATTCGGTGTCTGTCATTCTGTGTGCAACCGATTAGTCAGCAGATTTTCAAATTGCTACTCGTAAAGCGAGAGGCGGGACAGGGGAGACCGCCGGCAACCCACCGTCCAAACACTGACCACTAAAAGTTTGCACGAGCATTAGAATTCTACAACAGCTACTATAAAGAGATAAGGAATATATATACATGCATATATATGTACATATGTATTCAAAATGGGTTGAAAATTAAGCCAAAATGGAGCTCTCTCTCCTTCGTAGCACCGATCACTGTAATGGCTCACAAACTGTCCAATCGCTGTCGAACTTTAACAAGGGCGCAAATCGATTAAATATATATAAATATTCATCAGCGGGCGAGGAAAATAACTCGTTAATTAATAATGAGCATAAAATGATGGCGCACGTGCCCCACAAAAAAAAAAATAGGGGCAGCAGGGTGCAAGTCTCCTCGCCGCTGTGGCTGCTTGGTGGTGCGGGCGCCCCCTGGCATATAGTTTTTGCTGCTGATGGCTGCTGGCCGCGGGCGAAATCACAACAGGTTCATTTGCGATGCCACGAAGGACGCACCTGCCACAAGAAAGCGCACAAGAGAGAGAGAGGGAGAGCGTGCTAGTCTGGGAAATATGTGTGAAAAATGTCAGCGATGGCCAGAGGCGGAACGCGGCACAAGGATGCGAATGCGGATGAGGAGGAGCAGACCGAGACCCAGACCCAGGAGCCATAACCTCTCTGGGCTCTGGGCTCTATGCTGTGGGCTGTGGACTGTGGGCTTCTGGGCACTCTCCTGAGCCAGCCAGGTGGAAAACCCAGCGAACAGAGGCGAAGCGAGTGAATAAATAAGCAGTCATAAAAACAACCGTGAGTATACACACACCCATAGCACACAAACACCCACCCACCCACTCAGCCATGCTGCACAACCCACATGCTGCCATGATGCCGGGTATTTCCGAAGCGCGCAAAATTCCAGGGGACAGGCAAAAGCAGACGCAGACGCAGGGCACAGAATAGGAGTAGACCAAAAGGAGTGCCACAGAGCCAGTGCCAGAGCCAGACCTAGAGGATGCGAGGGCCATTGAGCAGGATGAAGGAGCAGCAGGGGACTGCAGGCAAACAGGCAGCCAGAGCGGTAATAAATGCTTCATAAAATACAAAACACTCTCTGCCACATTCACATGCTCGTCGTACTACACCATTCTCATTCATTCATTCATTCATTCATATTTGAACAAATGAATCTGCAAACAAAACAGAACGGAACAGAACAGAACAGAACAGAACAGCAATCCCCCCGTCAAATGCTATGGCAACACACAGGGCAATAAGCGCTGCTTAAAACAATTTATGAAAACGTTTTCAGTTGCGGTAAATATACAAGAGCTAACCCCCCCACCCCCTTTCTCCTGTTGCATCATCATGCCTCATCATTCTCAGTTACATCAGACGACGACTACTTTTACTTGGCCCTTACATTCTATTTATCCCTTGGATCATTGATTCACATCCCACACAGTTGTGCGAGCATTGTGTCAGGGCTGCGCCTGTCGCTTATGCTACACTTTTTTAGCGCTGAGGGGACACAGTGGTCGTGGAACTGTAATTGCACTCACCTGCTAGAGTCCTGCCGCAAACTCTGATCACCCAATAAAAGTTCGGTTCTTCCTATTGATATGCTACTTGTGGGACTCTGTTGCAGCTGCTGCTGCTGTTGCAAGAGTTGTTGTTGCTGCTGCTGCTGCTGCAACTCGTAGGCGGCACTCAGCAAATGCTGCTGCTGTTGCTGTGATCGATTGTTGCTACTGTTGGCTGTCGCTGTCGCTACATTTGTGTTGTATGCATAGACATCGCTGGATTGATGAACAATGACGTCATCTAGTAACTGTTTAAGCAAACAAGCAAAAAAGAAAAGTTATTTAGTATCAAGAGAAATATTTATTTCTAAGTCCATGGCAAATAAGTTGCAGCATCGCGTGGCCAATACTTTCACAAAATACACAATAAAACAAAGCGAAAGAAAAATATCAACAGCAATGTAATGAAAGAACGTACAGTCAGACTGTCATCACGGGTGCAAGTTATGCATATTCTTGTGGCAACTGTCGATGCCCCACACACACACACACACACAGAGGCCAAAAGACAAACTGAAACTGAAATTCGAGAGCAAACCAATTACAAAGTTTGACAGTTTGACCCAGACGAAATGAACAAAAAAAAAACAAACTGATGAAAACGTATCATGTGGCATGGGTGGTACCCAAATTAAAGTCAAATCAAATCAAACGCAAATCAAAGGAACGCTTCACGTTTCCCAACAACACATTTATATAAATCAAAGACAAATCAGAGAGAGAGAAAACAAATCGGGGAAACTGAAATTCATAATTCCAAAAAAAAATGAAAATCCAACGGAAGGGGAGAAATTCACCTCTCGTCTCGGTGGATACAGATTGTTGGCTATCAGTAGATCACAATTCTTCATCAGGGATGCCGTTGTGGCAGCCGCTGTTGCTGCTGTTGCTGTTGCTGTTGCCGCTGCTTGGTGGATGCCGCTGGATGCGATGGAATTATTGCTATTATTGTTGTTGCTTAAAAGTAAATGTTGCTGATGGAAATGAGTCTGTTGCTGCTGTCCCTGTTGCATCTGTCCCTGTTGCTGCTGTGAGCTGTTGTTATTGCTCGTATGCTGCGATTGCAGCTCGGCAAAGGCCTGCTGCAGCTGGCCACTGGATATGGCCGTCGAGTACTCCGTCTTGGGCGTCGTTGTGCCATGCAAATGTCCGCCGCTGGGCGGCAGTGCAATGTCCGCTGCCGTCACAATGCTGTTGGCGGCCAGCAGCGGCGATGTCGAGGTGCCGGCATCCACAAACTGCACATCGTTGGTGCACAGCTGCAGTGGGGCGGGGCGGCTGTGGGTCTGGGCGTGGTGGGTCTGCTGCTGCCGCTGCTGGTGAATGGCCGCCGTGGTGGCCAGGGTGGCCGCTGCCGCCGGCAGCGTTGTGCTGGCCGGCAACGTTGTCGTGGGCAGCTGGGCGTGCTTGTTGTTGTACGAGATGTAGGTGATGCCACAATAGTTGGCCCCATCCACATCGTCGTCGTCGTCGTCGAGATCCTCGTTGTCCACCTCCTCGGCCAGATGCTGAAGGCTGCTCGCGAGCAGCGACTTGGCCTGCAGGGGCTTCCCCGCCGCAGCGGCCGCTGCCAGCTGTTGCTGCAGCTGCTGCAGCTGCTGCTGCTGCGCCTGACTCGCCTGGTAGATCTGTCCGGTGGCACTGCTCGTCGAGCTGCTTGCCCCAATGCCGACGACGACTGGGGCGGCGGCATTCGGTAGCTGCCGCTGCCTCTGCTGCTTGAGGGCCGCTGCGGTGGTGCTGTTGGCGTTGCGATCGGCGGCCGTGGCCGCTGCCACAGCGGCACTCACCAGCGCCGAGGCGCCCTGGCTGGCCGACTGCTGCTCGACGGCGGGCGTGGGCATCGTACAGGTGGCTGTGGTGGGTGCCAGCATCGGTGCGGAAATGGGGCCGCCCGCCGTGGCCGTTGTCATGGTGGAGCTGCAGCAGGTGATCTGATTGCTGGTGAAGGACGTCACATAGATGGGCGTCGAGTCGTTCAGGAAGCTCAGATCTTGCGGCTTCTGACTTGTCGTAGTGCCGCTCTTGCCGCTTTGCTGCAGCTGTGTGTTGGCAGAATCATTCGATTTTGGCAGGGACACAGATAGTAGGAGAAAGAGTGTGAGAGCAGAGATATATAGATAGAGAAAGAATATTAATAATCAGTGAAATATCTATCAACCAACCCCATTATAGTGGGATGATTCTTAGATGGAGTTGGACATAAATAAAGTAAACTAAAGTAGAGGAACCAGACGAAGTAGTAGAGCAATACATGTATGTAGTAGAAGCCTTGTTTCTACTGGAATACTGTGACATAAACTACATATAAAATTATTTTGTTTGCTGCTTTAATGTACCATAATGTCTGTAGATATTCGAGTGCGTAGGCGTGCGTCTGTGTCTCTGTCTGGGGCTTTTAGCGTGGGCTTGTTGCCTGTTTTTTTTTGTTCGAACGAAAGCCAGACAGACAGCAGAATGTTGGCTGCATTTGTTGGCTTTTGCCGCACCTTTCTCGATGGTTTTTCTTTAAGGATTACTCTGCCCCTCCCCTACCCTGTCCCAAAACCAATTTCAGTTGCTGTCAAACCTCGTTTTGGGACCAATTAACTCTTCTTAGCCATAATCGAAGGTGTTATCAATCCAATTTGGTCTTAACCTTGTTTGCCATACGCCCCCATCTTTCACCCACCATTGAGTTGGCGGCTGAAATGGATGGGGGGGCATTGCAGGTGAAGGCGGGCGTAGGGGCGGCGTAAAGCCAGATCAGTGTCAAGCGAAGAACAATTTTCGGCTTTTTCTCTTATTTTGATGCAATTACGTGGCAAGGAGTCCAGGCGAGAAGAAGACAGACAGTGAGAGAGAGAGAGAGAGAGTGGGAGAGAGAGATGGCACTGCAGTATAAAGAATGAAAGGGGGAGGGGTGGGAGTGGGAGTGGTGTGTCGTGCCTGCTGAGGCAGGCAGCATCCTTTAGGGGTCGTGACCATTTTCACCACTTGAACGTTCAATCGAGCTTCGTTCAGCTCTCTTCCTCTTGTTCCCCATCAAAGCCCCTCCCCTGCAGACCATTACATGACATGAGTAGTACTTTTCATACCCTTCATGCAGAAGGGTTCCCACTCGTTCGCTGTACAAATGTCCCCTAAGCGAACGGCTACATTCGTTGCGAGTGCCACTAGGCATGAATGATTTCAGTTGAATTATGAATAATGCCAATAAATACTACTAATAGAGAAACGAATCAATAATTGCAACAGATATCAGCAGTTTCCCATTTCAATTAGAATCGAAAATCGTTCATATATGTATATACATATCCCTTAAAGGGTATCCAAAGGCCATGGCAGGGTGAGGCTCTCTTTAAAAATGTTTTCTTATTCGCATTTTATCGGATTATTGACAGCAGCCACCACACACACAACCACACACACACACACACACACACACACACACACACACACACACACACACACTCACACACACACAGTCAGTCGGTCAGTCAGTCGGTCAGTCGATGGTGTCATTCGGTAAGAGGAAAAGTGAAGGCTACTCCTTGGGTATCCCACTCGACTCTCACTCCCCTCCACACTCCCCATTTGGAGTAGCACTTTTCAACTTATCGCATACACATACACATGTACATGTACATGCACACAGTCACAGAAGAACCAGTACAAAAAAAAATCACTTCTTCGATTGACTCCACTTTCCCCCTGAATGCTGAATGCATCCTGAATCCTAGACAAAGGCTCGAGGAGGCCAGGATGGAAGCAATTGCTGCCGGAGCGTTCAACTGTAATGATGAGAGTCGACCAATACTCAATAGTGGTGCAGAGGAGAGTAGCATGCAGTTACCCCCGCTTGGGATTGGGATTGGAATTGGGGTTAATGTGGCTCTCAAACTGTGCAGCAGACCACACGGGCCACAAGCCTGCGCCAATGATTGGGTGCCAAGTGAATACACTCGGATCAATCCAGTGGCACTTGAGACCATAATTGATGCATTGATTGATTGATTGATTGATTTCTTTGAATGGCAGAAGGCAAGCAGATACAAAGCGATGGTGGCCGTTCACTTAGGGGACATTTGTGCAACGAAATTAGCTTCCCAAGGGGTTGAATCAGTTGAATACTCATACCAACAAATTAAAACAATGTAAAGTACAAGTAATCGCACAAGTAGTTCATTCAAATCATTCAAAACATTCAAATCGTGACAAACATTCCAAAAGGGCCAGTCCATCCATCCATAACACTTTTGCAGGTGCGTAAACCCCAACCAGCCCCACAAGAGACACTTTCGAATACTTACGAGGCTGAATATCGTATACCGAATACGATTACGGGTTGGAAATGAATAATTAATTAACTCTATTTACACACCCATTCATTCATTCATTCATACACACTGAGTGACCCATACACTTGTGGGAGAGAGAGAGACCGAGAGAGAGAGAGAAAAATGCAAGAGACAAAGTGGTGGTCTAATCTGGGGAATAGCTTTTATGTAAGCTTCCTCCTCCTGCTGCTGCTGCTCCTCCTGCTACGTTTTTTGAAGCGTGAATCGCTTGATTAGTCCCCTCTGAATACACTCACTCACTTATACTCACACTCACTCACTCACTCAAACACCCACAAGCAAATGGGATTGCACTGTGTTTCACTTTCAATTATCCACATATTTGATTTAGCATTTTTTTTCTCCTCTTTTTTTTGTACAAGAGTCTGTGTAGAATACTTTATACACTGCACAACAAGGGGTTGTATATGTGTATATGTAGTACACATGTATGTACAATGTATGTAAGTATATATGTTGCTTGCAGAAGAGTATTCTAATATTCTAGATCAACAGCAAAGTCTGAGTGTCGTTTGTTGTTTGCTTGACCCTTTAGGGGGATTTGTTTTATGTCAAATTTCCCATAAGCGAAAGGATACATTTGTTTCATATATCTCCTCTTTCTGCTACGAACCTTGGCACACGTAAAGTGTATCCAAAGCTTCGGTTATGTGATGGCCCCAAGAGTCACCTTCTTTTTTTTTCTTTTCTTTTTTTTTGCGTAACTTTTGATGGCAATTTTGTTGTTGTTGTTTTCGCTTTCACGTTTATTCAAACTTTTGTTTCTAGTTTTAATGTGTGTATGTATGTGTGTGTGTGTGTGTGTTTATTATTTTTATTTTGTTGCTGTTTCTGTGTGTGTGTTTCGTTTTGGTCTTATTTCCACTTTTAGTTTCAGTTTTGCCAGAGTGTCTCTCTCTCTCTCTGTCTCTCCTCTCTCTCTGTTTCGTTTGTTGAATTTTTAATTGAATTTTGGGTGAGTGAGTGAGTACTTCCTCATTTTTGTACCCCCGTACCTTGTCTGGGTGGGGCAGGCACTTTGTGGCACCAACATGGAGGGGGCACTGGGGCGCACTGTCATTGTGATAGAAAGCTGTTTTGATAAAACATTTTCCCATTCGATTTATGTATGTTTTGCTTCCAAATCGAACATCGAGTGGGGGTAACTCACAATCAAGTTTTGCTTTAGTGCCACATGCAACATGCAGCATGCACAGTGGCACCTTCCTGCTTGACCAATAAACCAAAATAAGTGCCCAGAGGAGATAGCCCTCGACAGCCACAGACAAAATGTGAGATACGAGAGGAAAATCGAATGGAAAGTCAACTGGAAACGTTTCGCATTTCCCCATTTGCCCTGTTTCCCCACATTTCTCTCACCCAGTGTGGCTTAGCAGCTGTGTGAAATGTGAGTAAAGGATGCTGAGAAAAGGAAACACATTAATTAACTCATTAAGTCAGAAAAGCAGAAGAAAAGTTTCGCAATTGCTGCTAAAAGTTCACTGGAAAAACCCCCCCATTCATGGACTGTGTGAAACCGGCAGAAATTCACAGGAAATTTCCCCATTGGAAAGTAATTAAGTAAAAGGAAAGAGAAAGCGAAAGCGAAACAGTGAGCAAACATATTCTACTGGGGCAAAGTGATTAAAATTCACTGGAAATACGTTTTCAAGGCTCCATAGAAAATATGTTTTTCTGGGAAATGTGCATCATTCGGCAAAAGTGAAATTGCAATTCGCTGGAAAATCATCCGATGAAAGAGTGTGTTCTGAGTATCACTGTGAACACTCACAGAACACTCACTATTCACTTACCTTTTTCGACAATTGGGTTATATCCACGGGCGTCACTCGATTGAGAGCCGCCAATCGCTGCAATCGCTCCCGGGCGTGCTCCTCGACGGCAATAACAAATGCGTCCTGCACCGAATTCCCAATATCCCAGGCTGCAAAATAAAGATAACACACAAAATATTAATAAGTTTAAGTTTAATTCATAGATTTATTCGATAAGATATTTAAGAATTATAAACATATTTTTATCACAAGAAACAAAAAGAATGGAATACATTTTTGGTTGGCATAAATATGTTTCAGTATCTCTTGCAATATAATAAAAATATCATGGTTAATATCAGACATTTGTAGCCTCAAGGACTCATTAATTACAGGCCTAGATCTACAAATAAAATACCTACAATTTGAGGAAAATAAACTAAAAGAAGAACGAGCAGAATCATGAGGAATGATCATAGGAATCTACCACATTGCAGTTTTGGGCTCGGTTTCATTATTATAGTACAAGCTGATTGGCAGCCCATTTAACGTTTGACTGTTTGAACACCTGGCTTTTCAACCAACCTTTACTGATTGAGCAATGCTGTTTGAACACCTGGCTTTTCACTACTCTTACAGATTGAGAGGCGCCTTGCCTTGCCTACTTTTAGGATGTGGAAACTTTCCTCTAAATATTCCTCCTACAACATCGACTGCTGTATCAGAAATACCCTACACTAGGCCTTCTGTATCAAAAACACCCTGCAACAGTGACTGCTGTATCAGAAATACCCTGCAATAGGGCATATCATAAGTCAGCTTGCCTCTGGCAAGGGGAAAATCATATTATTCCGAGACACCAAAAATAAATCCGAATAATGTCTTTAACTCCCCGGTATCCAGCGTGAAGTCATTTTCTCGAGCCTTCTCAACTCTCTCCCTTTCCCCTCCCCCCCTTCGTCTGTTGCCACAGCAATAAGAGAAATCCCCTTCGCAAAGGGGGGGTTGGTGGGCGGGAAGGGATGGAATCTGTCCCCAAGGGCGCCGTCTACGAGCAAACATTTCCAGTCCCAGCGATGAGTCTGGGATTACTTGTACCGTTTTCGGTAGGGCTGGTGAGGGGGTGGGCTGTGTGTGTGTGTGTGTGTGTGTATGGTATTCCCCAGGCATTCATTCAGTGCATTCATGGCGCTCTAAGCGAATCGTTCAATGCATATTCATGAGTGCATTCGCCGCAGGCCACAGAATGTTTTGAATGACGCCTGAATGGGCACTAGGGGGGGGAGGGCTGACTGCCGCTCCTCCGCCTCCTTGATTTTCATTTTCACTTCCAGTTTACAGTTCCAGTTTACAGTTTTGCCAGTTTCGTTGTCCTTTTTCATTTTCAAAGGCCAGGGAAACGCTTTTCCTCTCTTGTTCTCTACTCTCGCTATCTCCATAGCTCTTCACTCGCTAGCCTTCACTCGCTATCTCTATCGCTCTCTCCCCCCGCTCGCTTTCTTCCTCGTTCTCTCTCTTCTACTCCTTCTTTCTCTCTCGCTCTCTCTTTCTATTCATTTTGTTTTCTCTGTTTCGCTTGTGAGCAAAGTTTGTGTGTGTTTTTTTTGGCTGAGTTTTCGTTGGTTTGATGACAGCAGCGCCTCAGGATTCGCCTCAGGATTCGCCTTAGGATTCGCCTTAGGATTCGCCTTCCATCTCCCATTTTACATCTGCAGTGAAAGTTCCTTCTCGTTTTTCCGTCTACTGGCTGTCGTCCTTAGACGGTTATATCCTTATTCGTCGTCGTCGCCCACTCAACGCCTCAACTTTTTCCTGTCACTTTTATTGCTTTTTTTTTCGGCTGCACTCCGCCCTGTCCGCCCACTCTCTGGCCACCCTCTGGCCACCCTCTACCCCTCACTCACATCATGACCTCGGCTTTAATTTCATTTCGCTGCCCTTGCGTTTCGCGGCTGTTGATTGCGTCGAAAAGTGGGACTTAGAAAGGTGGGTGTGGGGTGGCTGGCAAATTGGGGCGGTAGATTGCCCCCAAAAGACGCCCTCGATACGTCACCCATTCACCCGACGTCCAGCCACCGTGCTGCGCCGTGCCTTGCCGCTCATTCGTGCCACATTCGGGGCCGGGGCAAAAGTGGAGCGCTCGGGCCGAAATCCAATTAGGCGCCGCGTTGTCAGCCTCGATGTCGCAACATGTCGTTGAACCTGCCCCAATCCTACAGCATGCTCCACCACCACCACCACCCTGCCACACACACACACAGCACTCCATGGTGGGGGGAAGTTGAGCCTTGCCCCTGTCACTGGCACTGGCACTGCCTCTCTGTCTCTCTCTCTGCCCCTTCACGTGCTTCTCTTTTCTCTTTAGCTCTGACTTTTAATCTCATTTGTGTCCATGTATATGTGTGTGAGTGTGTGTGTGTGCCGTGGCATGCCTCTCATAAGTCTTGACATCCCACGCGTCAGTGTAGATGATGGCGGCGGCGGCGGAGGCGCCTCTTCAAGTCCAGGCTCCGAATGGTGGTTTTGCCTCCCCCAACCCCAACCCCGATGATGATGATGATGGTGCATGCCCCTGCACGAATGCATCCGTGCAGCCCCATTGGACCCGTCGTCTTCCCGTCTCACACATGCAAATCGCGACACACTGGCTATTAATGTTGCCACACGCCAGACTATGCGCCAGGTGACTAGCATTCGCACTCATTCATTCACCATTCACCTACCAGCCCCCCATCCTAGAGGTGTCTCTTGTGTCTCTCGTTGTCGGCAGACACCTGAACCCATGTCCGGTGTCCATTCTGCCCCCCTTGTTTGTTTGTGTCCTCTGCTTGATGCTTGTGCAATATTTTATTACCTCCCCCGGTAATTAGCTATTAATGGACGTAGACGAAAGGCGATGCGTTGTGGGTTAAGCACCGGACAGGACACCTACCTACACACATACATACATAAGTGTAAGTGGATGTGCCACATCGAATTCCGATTATGAAATGTATACATATATGTATGTTAATCAAAAGGTAAATTGTTCTTTCAATTATGCTAAGCCACACTGTGATAGAGACTCAAATAGATTCTAGCTGGCTCTGGCTGTAGCTCCTGAGATTTCGGGATGGGGCAACATCTACTTCGCCTAATGGAATTGCCATGAATGAAATCTATATAGTATATATTGCGAATGAAATTTTGTTGGGTGTTCTGTGTGGCATGGCCACCCACCATCCTCTAATTGCCTCTACCCGCAGAGGCAGCAGCAGCAGCGGCAGCAGAATCGATAAACAATGGACCAAAGTGCACTCCAATTGCAGCAGCAACAGCAGCTGCCACGTGAGAGGTGCCTGCCACTGCCACAGCAATCGACCACCAACAAAATCGCACAGCGAACAAACACGATGAACACTTGAAAACATTGCCAAACAAACTTGTGCCTCCATCCCCCAACACCCACCAGCCAACACCACACACAACCCACAACCCACTCACACACCCAATACACAGTTCTTGTCAAACTGCAGTGGCCGTGTGTAGCTCCCTCTCTCTCTCTCTCTCTCTGGAGATTCTCTAGAGGTTTTTTTTGGCGGTACGTGGGCGGTTTTTGCAGTACCTGCCGCCGTGTCGAGAGATTTCAATTTGCAGCGCAAAAAACTTTGGTACAAAATCAAGCCAAAACTTGCATGAATCTAGAAAACTTTCGCCTAGTTTCTGGACAGCCAAAGTTGTCCGAAAGGGGGGTATGGGTAGGTGGAAATAGCATATATATAGTATATAGTATAAATATCATATTTATAGCATATTTTAAGCTCTAAATTCTGAATGGAAAAGCAATTTAATTTGGGAATTATCTTTGAAGTTGATTTGAAGTCTGGAATGGGAGAGAACTAGCTTTTCCATGCAGCAATTTCCCCTTAAATTCTACCTCTAGTTTTCCACAGCTTTCTAGTAAAGTTGGGACTAAAAATCAGCCGATATTTCCTTCAATTATCATAGAATTTTATATGTTTCCCCCGCTCACACCAGTGGGATTTACCTTGTGACTTCCGCATCATCTTTGAACTTTTATTGTTTTTGTTTTTAAAAATAAAACTTTTTTTTCTGTCTCTGCCTTTTTGTCAGTAGTTTTTTGTTGTTGTGCCCTTGGCCTTTAATCAGATGCAGCTACAACAACAACAACAGAATAATAAACAACAACAAAGCTGCCCCACTAACAATGGCAAAAATAGCATTGAATAATAATACAAAAAATATTTCGCGCTGTGAGAAGCGCAATTAAAAATTTATTTAGCAATTAAATAATGATGTTTCGTGACCAACTGATGGATGGATGGATGGCTGTTGGCAGGGGTAGAGGTGATAGAGTGTGTCACCTGTGGTAGGTATGCCCCCCCCCTTCCCACTGTCCGACCACCACTCCATTCCGTATGAGAAATTCCGTTGCTCGCATGTAAATTTGTATCTTGTATCCCATAATATGCAATCATGCAGCAGCCATCAGCTACGCATATCTATGGGTTACGAGTATCAAACCAAAAAACCACATGCAACATCCAAAGTGATTCAGAGAGGTAACAGAGTGAGTGAGAGGGGTAGAGAGGGGCTGAGGTAATGCAGCATTTCGCGTAGTGGAATTCCTTCAATTAGTAGCACCATGGAATTCCTGTTCAACGTTTGGACATGCGAGTAACCAAGCAAGTGTATCTCTGTGTATCTCTGTGTATCTCTGTATCTGTGTGTATCTGTGTATCTGCATCTGTATCTGTGTATATCCGTACCGACCACAGCTCACCGTTCAACCGTTCCAAACCACTCAAATGCTCAACCCGCAATCATCATTGGGCAGGCATCAAATGTGAATCTCTATGGGGGGGAGGGAATCTCTCTCCCAAATATTCTGCAATGAGAATCGAAGAGTTACCCCCAGTCGAATGCCTCAACTGTCAGCAGTTACAGCTACATCTATACATGGTAGGGGGAACGATTATACATAGTATATAGTATATAATTATTTATATGTAATTATTATACTCTTCTTTTTTTTGGCATTCTTTTGCCTTGACTTATTCGTCTTATTCGTATTTCCTTAGCCGCTTTTGAAGTGAGCGAAACGAGTTTTGATTTTTGAATTTTTGTTTTATCTTCACGTCTCTCTCTCTCTCTCTTCTATCTCTCTTCGCAGCTACACTTTCAGATGCACAGATACAAAGATACTTGGTTGTGTTTTTTTCCCTCTCGCTGTCCGTCTGTGTCTCTCTCACTCTTTTATCTACGAATCATGTGCACAGCGGTTATGTAACCGCACAATCGAGTATCGAATATCGCATTACCATTGACACTGGCGCTCTGCCTTAATGCTGCTGCATGAGAGCGAGAGAGCGCATCGACTTGGACTTGAAATGAAGTTGGGGGGGATTCAACAGATTCAATGGCTTGAGGCCTTTGGGCTACAGGTGCTGCTGCATGCTCGAAGCTCTCAGTATCGATGGGAAAGTCTCTTCTTTGGGGGGGTACCATCTGACACCTGAAGCTGTTTAAAGCAGCGGAGTAAAGTGAATGATTCTGCAGTTAGACTTTGAATTAAATACTAGACTCTAGACAGCCAGGAGGAACACTTCTACCCCCTTCATTCATTTCTGAATGAAATGAATTCCCCCAAACTCAAGAAAGTTGCAATTCATCAGCCACAAAACTTTCTTTAATTACGCATTTATTCATTAACAATAGAATTATGAAATGGTGCTTTGAAGAGGGGGGTTGGCTGTGTGCGATAGGGTATTCAACTCACACAATGAATATCAAAATGCATATCAATTTGTGTCACAAACGACTTTGATAGCCCCCAATTGAGGGGGGCTTTAAGTGACGTGTACGCTACCTTGGCACCCACACCCTCCCCCTCCCCCGCAACCCCATTGCACCCCATTGTGTGGGCCAATTACTCATACGCCCCATGGGCCATGGGCCGTGACAGTTTGCTTTATCGCTCTGAGTTATCCGCTTATCGGGAGATTCGCTTGTTGTCGTCGTCTGTTTCTTTTCTTTTTGGGGATTTTCGGAGTAAACAAGAAAACTCTTTAATTGTGATTACGAGTACACAAGTATGCGGCATGAGATGGCAGAGGGATTGTTGGGTTAGAGTTGAGCAAGGGAATGGAAATGGGGGAGGCATCTCTTAAGATGATGGACAGACAGAGACAGTCGCATTGTGCTGACGGTATGGGTCTGTTTATCTGTGTTTACCTTTTGCCATGAGTTTAATCTAAATTTAATTCCCTGCCCTGCCCTGCCCTGCTCTCAGTTCTAGGTAACCCATTCGACATTCATTCATTCATTCACTATATGTATTCGTATGAATTTCCCATTAGCGAAAATGGAACTTTTTGCAAAACTAAACTCAGTTGGGGAAAACTCTAAGAACTTTTCTGTTTTGCTGTTTTGGGTTCGTGGAAAACGTTTAATATACAGTTTATTATACATTATGATAGATGAGTGTTGCTGCCGGAAATTACGAGTATAATCAAAAACATTTATACGAGTAGTATATGAATTCTATGAATTGCAATTGGAAATGGAAATGGAAGTGTGGAAGTGAAAATGGAAATAGAACCCGAACTGACAATCATATTATCATCTCAGGGTCAGTATTTGTATTTGTCGTCTGGCTGTGGCTCAGGTGTGCATTGTCTCACGTTTGTTTGTTTATTGGCTTGCTCGATTGGCCGCTTAGCTGCTGCTGCCACCCCCCAACCACCACCCACACCCCACCCCATCCCATCCCACAAATGGTTGTGCTTTGTGACGCGACATCTTCAAAGTGCAATTAGCTTTAGTAGCCGCCAGCCCACACTTGTACCTTCTGCTCTCCATTCTGCTGCAACTTACAGCAAAGTTCTGCTCCCACTCGCAGAATCTCTCTCTCTATCTCTATCTCTTGCATTTCGTTCCCCGTCTCGCTTCGTGTGGCAACAAGTGCTTTAGTGCTTCTCCCAAAGATCTCCAGAATTGAGTGGAATCGAAGAGAGGAACAGTAAAAATTGAAGTCGAAGGACGAATGGAATTGAAGAGGGGAACAGTGAGAATTATAGTCGAAGAGGGAATGAAATCGAAGAGAACAGTGAAACATTGGCATCAAAGTAGGAATGGAATCGAAGAGGGGAACACTGAGAATTGGCATCACAAAAGGAATGGAATTGAAGAGGGGAACAGTGAAACATTGGCATCACAACAGAAATGGAATCGCAGAGAGGAACAGTAAAAATTGGCATCAAACAAGAAATGCTGAAATAGGAATCGAAGTGAGGAACAAGGAAAACCAAAGCAGAGAACACAGAAAACAGAGAATGAAATTAGAGATGGGGAACACAGAAAGTGAAATCGTAGAAGGAAGAATTAAAATGGGAAAGAGAGAAACTTCTGATAAGGCATTGAAAGAGGAAACACTGATAATATAAGAATATAAGATAAAAGCTTTAAAAGTGGAGCATTGAGAATGGAATCGTAGATGGGAACCACTGAAAGTGGAATGGAATTTGAGAGGCGCTGACTGAACGCGAAATCGAAGAGGGGAACACTGAAAATGAAACAGCGTTAAACGAAAAGGAAGGGAAACGGTAGAATTATTCTTTATAATAAAAAAATAAATAAAAATTTAAATTAAATTTTACTTGAGTACAAGCAAAAAAGAATCCAAAACTGATACAGAAACGGATCGAAAGATGAATAAAAAATTATTTTAAAATACAATTTGGGGTGTAATATATTGGTCGAGCTCTAATTTCTCTTCTCCGCTGTACCGGAGAGACGTGAATAGAGAGCACGAGTGGAGAACATGAATGAGTGGCTGGCTAGCTGGGTGGCTATGAATAAAGATGAGTGTTTATCGAATGAATCGAATTGGCATTGAAAGGTATCTGCGCATATCCAATTATGTGTGTGTGTTGAAGCCAAGCTGATGGTCTTATAGCGGTAAATCGTTGGAGCATCGCAGAGCGAGCGAGAAAGAAATCTCTCATTCGAGAGAGAGAGAGAGGGAGAGGGGAACAGAACACCGTTTGCAACGGTTAAAGTTGCATTCAAAACAAAGTAGCAAAGAGGAACAAAAAAAAAAGTCAGAAAAGAAAACAAAATAACGAAAAAGATAAGCAAAAGAAAACAAGACAACGAAAGAGGAACAACAAAATGCAGCTGCAATAGCAGCTGATAAAGAAACAACAGAATACAAGGCACTGGAAGAAACAGAGAGAGAGAGAAAAAGAGGTAGAAGAATGGCTACTCGTGGGTAGCGGCTGTGGGGGGGGGAGTTACACCACAAGGCGTGGTGTACAAAGAGGAGCCAAAAAATAAGCAGAAAGGAGTGTGAAAAGAATGTGATAATGATGCAATGAAAAAGAATACGAATACGAGTACGAGTAGCAGCAAGAATGTGAATCCATTAATGAATGTTTTTCGAATGATTAGTTTATGCAACATAACGTTGTTGTTCCCCATTTTTCCCATAAGCAAACGGACACAGATACGTTCTTCGTTGGTTGCAAGCATCCGTTGCACATTTCTCTTTGCAACATCAAAGCGTATCCGTATCCGTTACCGTTACCCGTTGTTGCCGTAACCGTATCATTTTCCAATGATTTTGCCCGCACATTTCGATGCATTTCCATGGCCAATACTATTTTGGGTATCTGTCCCTCTCGCTCTCTCCTACCCCTCGGTCACTCATCGCCCTCCTCCCTCCTCTTTGCTCTGTCACTCTGTTGAGGCATTGACTTTTACACATCGCAGCACATGGCCATGCTTGTAGGTAGAGGTACCCGCCCGCAGCCAGCCAGCCAGCAGCAGCCCCAGCAGCCACCCAGAGCATCGGAGAGGCGCTCAATTGTATCGTCATTGACGCTAACTGCGACGCTAACTGCGAAGCTAACTGCGACGCTAACTGCGAAGCTAACTGCGATGCTGCCACTGGCATACGGCGTGCAAAATAGAAAGACTCAGTCAGGGTACATTGATGTTAAGGTAAGGTGTTCTCCAGCTTTTCAGCTGGGTGCTAACTCTACACACCTTGCGTTTGTTATACCCTGCGACTTACTCACACAATCGACTGCTCCAGCGGCAGCGGCGGCGACGTGGAGCCCAGAAACTTGCGTTACCGGATTTCGGATGCTGTTTGTTAGTCGCCGCCGTTGCCGTCGCTGCTAAGCCTTCTTCTCCCTCTCTTCGTCTTGGCTTTGCACACACACACACACATACACAAATGATGAGAGGTAATGTTATGCGGTTTGGCTATCCCACTTGCACCTGCAGGCCGCTGCGGCAATAGACAAAACTTCAGTGTTAGCCCCCCTACCCAGCTCCATCACTATTTCTTACTATCTGACGACTACCCCTGCTCCCTGCTCGCCTCTCTAAACCCATTCCATCTCCCTCTGCCGCTCTCTGTCTATATTGATTTCGTTTTGGAATGTTTCCCAGTGTGGGTTTCGCTGGAAACTGGAAATTCTTTTCGGGGTCCATTGAGGTTGACCCAAAAAATAAAAGAGCAGGCCAGAGAAAGGAGGTTTTTGGATGATATTCCGAATGCCGTACCCAGTGCTACAGGCGGAAGGGGAAGAGGAGCATGGGGAGTATGGGGTACGCCCCTTTGGAATGCAATTTGAGCAGCAGTGCAGCCCAAACTGTAGAGGAGACTGTATGTATGTAGGTATGAGTACATAGATTAGATCTATAATAATAGTTGATGGTTATTGAAAATGATTGATATTCATTAGAAATTATTATTATTATAGTAATTTGGGTTTTCCTGCTGCTGCTGATCGAATATTGTTGATTGCAGCCTATTCAGAGAGACATGTGTCTGAATTAAGTAGAACATTCATTTGTATAATGAATGGACCATAATGGATGGTTCTTTAAATTAAGTCAACATTTAGCTGTCTCCTAGAAACTCTTCTTGTCTTGAGCTGTCTCTAAGAATCTCTTCTTGCCTTGAGCTGTCTCTAAGAATTTCTACTTGTCTTGTTATGTAGCTTCAAAGATATTTCTTACAAAGAATGTTTCTAATGTTCTTCCTTTCTAAATGTTATCTCGCTCCTTTAAAACTAAAGATTTGGCCCCAACTGGAGAGATCCTGCTCTGAGCTGTATATGGTAGTTCTATTCTAGATCTATCTGGATGTCCCAAAATACTTCAAGGCTTCAGCAAGTATTCAAAGTAAATACTTTTCTCTGTCCTGAATGAGATCTTCTCTTAGAGAACCTTTTTCGGGGTTCTTATGTTTGTTTGCATGTTGCTTTTGCTTTGTGGCTGTGGCTGGTATGTCGGGGGGAGCCATAAATGTTATTTTATGTTTATTTTTCCACACACACACACTTCTTTTCCTCGTTTTGTTTTAATCGTTTTTTCTCGTTTTTTTTGACAGTTGATTTCCACATTCAACAAAAACTTGTTTCGTTTTGAGGTTAGTTTTCTTTTCGGCCCGTCTCTCTGTCTCACTGTCTGGCTGTCTCTCTGTTTTCTTGTTTAGCCGCTTTTTACAACAACAACAACAACAACACGTGGCGCACAGCGCTGCCAAAACTGTAAGCAGCTTTTATTGCCATTTGTACCTCTCTCTCGCTGTCTCTCTCTCTCTGTGTCTCTGTTACTATCTCTCTATGTCTGAGTGTGTCGTTCCCTGTCTTGCTTTGTCTATTTTTTGCAGTTATTTCCAGTTGGCTGAATTCGGTGGGAGGCAATGGCAAATGCTCCTCCGCTGCTCCCTCCCCGGACTGGAGGCTGCAAACCGGCAGAGCTACGTACGTACGTAGCTCGCGTGAAGAGAAATAGAGATAAAGATAGGAGATAGGAGAGAGCAACTCCCACCATTTCCAAGCGATTGTCCGGCGTTGGTCCATGGGGATGGAGGAGGTTGTAGAAGGCAGCGGGCATACGCTTTTTGCACACTCACGCCCAAACAAAAAGTGGACATACTTACATACATATACCTATGTACATATGTATGTACATAGATATAGTATTGTATGTACAATCAACACCCATTGCCGCCGTGTTAATGGGTTAAACAGAAAACTGAAGTTTTGCCCATCAAATAATAGGTGGGGGGAAGAGACAATACAAAAAAAACATTACAAACCATACAAAACTTTCCGTGAATCGAAGCCGGCTTGAAATTATTCACAAAGATACAAAGGAGGCAAAAGATAAAGATACCTGCGGATCATACTCCTTGCAGAGCCATAGCTGTAATATATATTAACTCAAATGTTGATCAAAGTGTGCTGGCATGATCGAAATACCCAAAAAGAGAAATGATTCATGGCAGTTCCAGCAGCAATTATCAGAGTGTAGTAGAAGCCCCATTTATCTGACAGTATTTTCATTTAATGGTTCACTCTCTAGGCCATTAGTGTAGGGCAAGCATACATATAGTAAAACTCATCATACCCCCTTGTGCATAGAGTATAATATACAAACTTACACACACCTATGAAGAGCCAGGGGCGGACATGACTGTGCCTGTTTCTCAGGTACTTGAAAAAAGGCAGAGAGCAAAAAGAAAAACAGAAATAACAACAACTGCGACAATGTTGATTCAGAGCAACAGCCGCTCCCCTCCCCTACCCAACCCCCACACCCGTCACACAGACCCACCAAAGCTACAGAGCCTCCCAGCTGGCAGCTGTGGTGTTAACTCCATAGCCCCCGCATCGCGCTGCACAACCAGTAAGAGCAACACCTTTTGGGGGAATCACTCCCCCCACCACACCTCCCACTATCAGTCGAGCAGTTTTACAGCCATTGGATGGTTACTCACTTTGCTGGAGATTGTACTGCTACTGCGCTGCAACTGCGCTGCAGCTGCAACTGTAACTTCTATTTGCACTGCTTCTATTACACTGCTTTGCCGATTCTACGCTTCTGCACTGCTAACTGTTGCCACTGCACTGCAACTGCGAGGCTGCTGCTGCTACTGCTGACACACACAAACAAATCGAATGCAATTCGTAACACCGAAAAAAAAAAATACATACACTATCTGGCAGAATTGGGGGAGGCGTACAAAAACGCTGGAATGATGCTGCGGAATGGCGCAACGGCAAAACGACGACGACGACGACAGCGCCGACGCGAGCAGAGCACAGAACCGCGCGAAACACGTACGAAACAGAGACGCCAACGCGTGCGCGACGCGGCGCGCACTTCAAAATGAAAGCAGCAAAAAGCTAACTGCGGGAATGTGAACGGTGCGGGGGCGGGGGGGAGGCGGCCCACAACGAAAAAACCGAAACGACCGTCGAACCACACACACTCCGACGCTGACGCTACGAAAACGTCGACAGTCGCCGCACAACTGACGCGCGGCTCCAACGTCAAGCAGCCGGAGAGGCCCCAAAAGCAAACGCCCGCTGGAGGGCTCCCTCCATACACACACACAGAGAGAGAAAGAGAGAGAGAGAGAGAGAGAGCGCGATGGAGAGAGAGGTACAGCAGTGAGAACGAGCGCGAGAGAGGGAAGAAAATGAGCGCAAGCTTTGCTCTAAGCAGCAGTCCAGTGGTGGGGATAATGTGGAATAGTGGGGGACTTACCGCAAAGTCAATTGCAAAAACAAAATGCCCCAAGCAAAAAGGAGAACCAAAGAAGCAAAAGCAAAAGCAGCAATAATTAGAAAAGTACAAAGCGGCCGCTTCAAGGGTCGAGGCTTTTGATACCCTCTTAATAGATGCAGATCGATCGTTACTTTGGCAGTCATCAACCAGTTTGCCATCACATTCCCTATACCTATGACAGCTGAAAACAGTTGAGCAGCCACTTGATATTACTATCAAACTGTAACTATCGATCAACAGTTTGACAAGTACTTGGTGTTGCTGGAACTGCTTGATCGGCGCATGTTCCTTTTAGACAGAAGTTCTGCCACATTAGTACAGGCAGCACTGTACATGATCGTGTAAGGATAATGTTAATAATGTCCAAAAACAAAGCAAAAATTCTTAAATTATTTATATTTGAATTGTAAACATAAATCGAAAATGTTAAGTGACATTTTCAGGCAGTTTTTAACACTCACCCAATCGAGAATCATTCTTCTTGCGCACCCGCAAACAGATCGTACACGATTTGATGCACTGCAATTGGAGTTAAAAAAAAGCAATCAATATTATCAAATATTTTATGTACCATATAAACCTTACATCGTGTATGTGCCGTATGACCTCTGTGCGCGATATGTTCTCCAGTGAAAGGCCATTAACCTCGAGTATCTCATCGCCCACTTCCAGATTATCGCGATCGGGCGGTGAGCCATATAGTTTAATCTTACCCTCCACATTCTCGACGAGTATGATGACATAGCCGGATAGTTCGACAACTTGTTGCTGCAACGAAAAAAAAAGTGTTTTCATTCAGCAGATACAAAGTAATTTCCCCTCCCTCTCTCTCTCTTAGAAAATACTATGTGTGTGTTTATAAATTCTTGTGTAAATTGTGGAGCATAAAGTAATTTTCATAAATGCTTCATTTACAGCCCGCCCACGCTGGAAAATTTCATCTTAAATGGCAACAACTTATTTATGCTAGAAATGAAAAGGAAACAACAAACAAAAAAAGCACGAAATATTATAAAGCCGAAGTTTATATACCCTAGGATGTATTTCTTCGTAAAAATACTTAAGCATGGGTTAAAAATTCTACAAAGATTCTTTACAAATAAATTACACAGACATATGTAGATGTATGTACGAGACATATGTATGTACATACTTTATTCAGATCTGCAGCTCCATGCCAAGATGTTGGTCATAGCAAAAGCTATCCTTTATTTAGGGCATACAAATCAAATTAATTACAAAAAAGGATAAAGGCAGACCCAGGCAGGACACAGAAAAGAGCACAACCCGTAGCCCCACATCTTCACCCATGCCAGTCCCCCCCTGTCTGATGTGTGTGTCTGTGTGTATGTGTGTGGGAGTATTTGGCCATTATTGCTTGGGTTGGCTCGTTATGTTAATTACAACAAATTATGCTCATGCGGCATCCTCCCATTCATTGCGAGTGGGGGTGTAAGCCCCCACACCTCCCACTGTCTCCGCACCAGGTGGCTCCCAAGGGGTATGTGCCCCCACACTCACCCACCCACCCACACTCGCTAGATAGTCGTTCTAGTTTAGATGTTCTCTACGTTCTCTGGATTTATGGCCACTAAATTGTTTAATGCCACCCCCCACCCAGCCGCACAGTTTTACAGTAGCTAATGAAATTTCACAAAAAATACTAGGGATAAATGATTTTTATATATGTTATATATGTATGTTAAAAGTAGGCTTCAGCTATGTATACCTGGTTATTATATACCCAACTTGCATTCATTTCACCTTAGGGGCAACCTTCCAATGGCCATTGAATGTGGTCCCCCACTCATCATACAGTGTCTGAATGATTCATTTCACCAATGTGACAGGGTAGGACAGGGCTGGACTGGTCAAGGAATGTGTCAGACAGTTGCATCCGAAACAATTTCAATCAGCTCTGCAAAGTGATGTGCAACATACACATGCCACAGAGTAAACGCCCGCCGCTCCCCTTTCCGAAAAGAGAAAAACGAAACAAAGAGGCAGCCAGGAAAAACCACAAAATTCAAACCAAAAATTGGCAAAAAGCATGTCCGAAACCAGCTAAAGCAGGCCCAAAAGCACACACACAGACACAGACACAAGTCCAACAAGTAAGAGATAAATTCCAGCATATACAGTCCGTACAGTGACAACAGCGTCGTGGTGTGTGAGCCATTCGATACTTTGGCTGATTGATAAATTCTTGGATAAAGTCATGCCTGATACACCAAAGAATTTCGGTACAAATTTCCCATAAGCAAAGGGACACGCGAAGAGACTGCTGTGAGTTGTTCATAGCCACAACTAAGGTTCAAGCAATGAGATTGACAATCAGATAGATATGTATGATGATTTCTAAAGTTTTTTTGAATCGAAAGAGTTTACTTTCCAGTAGAAAGTAATCTGCTTAATGGCTTAAAATATCAATTAAGCACAAATTTCATGCTAAGAGTATTAGGAGCTGCAATGGGTTGCTGATTTAAGCCAAAGCTCATTACAATGCCAAACTGAATGTACTCAAAAATAAAGAGGATTTTGTCATTTTGTTGTTTTGAAGTGCACAAAGTTATATGATTCCAAAAGCCTATTAATTTCGTAACTCAAAACAATTAGCAGACACTGAGGTGCTTTATTCGAGTAGCGAACTTGGGCTTCCTGCTACATTCCTTATGGAATTTAGCGGCTGCATATACACATCAAGTATATATTTAATTGCATATTTTATGGGGTTTGGCGGTCGCATCCAATCCGATCCGGTTAGGTTCATCCTTTTGTGTTCCTCGCCCAGATAAGAGTTTAAAAAAAAACCGAGAGTGCTTCCTAATTGCAAAACAAAGTGAATACAAAAAAAAAGACAAACGGAAATCAAAAATTATGCCACATGATGCAAGGGGGTCCACAAAAGCCAGGGGAGGTGTGTGCTTGTGTGTGTGCAGCAGACGGAGGCGTGGCTGGACAATAATTGTTGCAAGTGGCAGGGGCCAGTGAGTGCAACAATGGGACAGCGTAAACGGGTGTGTGGGGGGTGGTGGGAAAAACACTCAACTGGAAGTGAACTCGAGTCGAGCTGGCAAGCGGCCAAAAAGAACACACAAAGCAGAGCCAGATCTGCTCCTGGACCTCCAGCGCCACCGCCTCAACCTGATAGCACCCCCCCAATGGCACCTGGCTAAAAGAGCGCCCAAAGAGCACACAAATGAACAGGAAGACAGAGCACGGGGAGAAAGAGCACATTTTCCAAGCGGGGCGGCAGGTCGGGGGCCAGCCTGCTGCTTCTCATGTTTCACGCCTCATTCTGGTTCGGCTTTTCCCATTTTCCACCATTTCGTTTTTTTTTTTTTTCACTCGTTGGGGATTAACGTGGCAGAAAGTCGGGCCAATTGATGAACTGCCACAGTGGCCTGCCAGAAGGCAATGCTGCTGTCGAGGCTTAATGTACCCTGTAATTCTAAGCAGACAGAGCGGAACTGGACATAAAAACTCATCTTTTGCTGCTAAGCAACGCTGGGAGAGAGAGAGAACAAGATAGAGAGCAGGAGAGTGCCTGTAAAGTTCGACTGCCTACACTGCAGTTCTAGTAAATATTTCTACACCTTTGAGTCTCTGATATGCTGCCTTTGTTTGTGTGCTAGAATATGGGGACTACCCTCAGTGCAGGGTATAGGGCATACAGGGTATTACGGTACTAAAACAAAGGAAAGCAAAAGAAAGAATAAAATCCAAACCTAAGCTGCATAATTATCAGCGCTTCAACGCCGGATGCAGGCGCTCTCAAATTCACATAAAAAGATACGGAATGAAGGAGATGAAAAAAGCAAGAGAATAGATGAGAATGAGAGGCATATAGCGGAAGAGAGAGAGAGCAGCGAGAGAGATGGGTGTGAGAGAGAAGGGATGAGCTGTCTAAGGGATTGACGGAGGGCCACTATGGCGACATAGACAAACTGGGGCACTTGAAACAGAGAGCAAAAGCAAAAGCAAAGCCAACAGCAACATCATTGGCAGTAGCCCCCTTCAACACCCCCCCCCCCTTCTCTTGCCACATACTCTTTTGCCACACTCGAATGAAAAATGACAGCAATTACGCTTAAATTATGCGTTTGTTTTCATATGAGCGTCCTTGTCAGTGGTTCTTGTTGCTGTACTTGAAGCTCATTTCACACATACGACGATACATATGGCCAAGACTCTAGGACACATACATATACACATATGCACACCCACACACACACACACAATGACCTAGACCAGGGGACAAGTTTTTCTGTTTGTCGGGGTTTTCATGCTTTCTTTTGGGACATCCTTCAATGCTGTGTGTGTTCTATCATCTTTCTGTTTTCTTCCTTTGGAAATGCCCTGAAAACTGCACAAAATCGTGCAAATATCTACACAGACATACGACAATACTATATAAATATTAGCTACATGCGTATAGCTGTATGTATTTGTCGGAAACACGTTCGTAGGCATGGGGTTTTGAGGAGGAAGGCGCTGAAAAACACTGCTGCCTGATCACCAACCATTTTCGTAGCATACATTTTTGGGTGTCGCACAAAGCTTTACAAATTTACCAACACTGATTTCAGGCACTGTTTGCTGACTAACCAACACTAATACTCAATACTATTTTCCCTCTCGCGCAACTATAAATTAAACTACACTAAGAAATTCCATGTTTTTTGAGCTTTCATCGCTGACCAACACTGATTGCTGCCCAACACTCTTTCTCTGAAAGCAAAGAGCATATGATATTCGAGCCGGAATAAGTTATTTTCCCTCTCGCTTGACTGCTAATGACAAAGCCAGGAACAAAACCAGAAACGAGCAAATAGAAAAGAAAAAAAAAAAAAAAATAGGAAATGGAAAATGGGGAAGAAGACATGGACAAAAGGATGGGAAGGCAAAACGCGAGAACAAAGCTCACACAAAACGTGAGACAAAAAAAAACACACACACACACACCGCGTGGGAGAGGGAGTGGGAGAGTGGGCGAGAGATAGAGAGTGAAGGCAAAAAAAGAGAAAAACAGCAAAACAGAGGAAGGAGAAAAGAGAAATGCGAAAAGCGAGAAAACAAGAACAAAACACTTGACTTGTCATTTTTGACATATAAATGGCGAAACAAATCTTTGGATATTGTTTTAAATGATGCACACACATGCACACACACACACACACACACATACATATACACACAGTGAAAAAGAAAGAGGGTGAAAAACCGTGAGAGAGAAAGAAACAGAGCAACAAACACACTACATAGATAGACACACACACAGACAGAGGCACTGGCTAATAAGGAACTGAGAGGCAAAAGGGATGAATGATGTTGAGGTTTAGATGGGCCTCGAATGTTGGCTGAGGGAGGGGGCGAAGGGGAGTGGGGTTGGGTGGATTGATGGTTTCAGGGGGCCACAGGGGGTTATGCAACAAAGTTACACAAATGATACGCACAATTGTCGCCCTTGTTGCTGCCTTTGTTCCGAAGATGAAGCTGAAAATTTTGTGAGCCGCACCAGAAATCAAGCAAACGAGCCAAGGACCATGCATGATGGCATGCGTCTTTGGATGGTCGCAATTGGCACAGGGTTTTTGGAATTGGGATAGACAACAGTTGGACGTACCGAGTGGTACGAGTGTAGGTCGGGGTAGGTAGTACATATCTTTCTTATAGAACGGTCCAGCACATGCGCATTCACAAACACACACAAACGCACACGCATGTGCGCTGCTTTCAGTCCGTTTTTGGGTACCATAACCCAGTGGAGGCAATTACGAGCACAATTACGAGTGTTCCCAGACGTTTTGCCTTTAAGATGCACACGAAGGTACATTGTCTCGCTGTCTGTCTGGCAACTCAGGGCCTTTCTTTCAATAACACTTTAATATTTTGCTTGGAAAAGTATTTAGATGATGATTTAAGGGTCCCATCGAGTCAAAGTCTAAGTCTAAGTCTTAGTGGGAACTATGAATGAGAGGCAGAAATCTAAAGATGCAAAGATACCCATAGCTGAAGACCATTAATCACTACACCAACAAATCCTGTAGCAACTACAGCTACTGCACCAATAACTACACCAAAAACTCTACAACAACAATAGCTATGCTTATAATTACACCAACAACACATTAATACGAGGACACAGCTGCAACTCCAACAAACACTAAAGCAAGAATAATCTACACCAACAATAACTACAACAACATTGAAAACGCCAACAACAACACTCCAACAAAACCTACACCAACAACTAGAACAAATGACTCAACAACAACACACACACATCAGCATTTACGTTGACCATGATCATCGTATCAAAGTTATTGAAACATTTCAAGCTAATTCATGTATTTACAACAACAAAAAATGTTTTCTTCGACAGACAAACCCCCTCAGCCGCCCTTCAATTCAAATGCTGGAAAGTCAATGATGAAGCAGAAGTTACACGAATGGGGCAAGAAGATACGTTTATACATATGTACATCCGAGACACCCACACAGCCAAGGCAGACAATTGGCAGGCGGCACATGAGGCGTATGCGTAATGCATACACCACTTTCACATATCAATTTTCTGCTAGGCCAATGAAATTTCCAGGAATTGTGTAATTATTTTTCAACTACTAAACAAGAAATCTGAAGCAGAAAAACTGGTCAGACGAAAAGAAAAAAAAGAAATAAAATAAGAGTCAGAACCAATTTGCTCGAAGAAAAAGTGAAATAGAAGAAGCTTAGGGAAAATTGGCAAAAGGCAAAGAAAAGCACGTGGCAGAAAAAAGGAAAAAAGTATATGAAAAAAATTGGAAATAGAAAAAGAAAAATGGAAAAAAAGAAGTAAAGGAAAACAGGTAAATATATAAAAATAAAATCAAAATTTAGGAGAGGTCAAACATATAAATAAATTCAGAAGATATCCTTGCTGATCGATAATATCTTTGGCTGTATTCGCCAGCTCCTACCCTCTGTGCCATTGTACAAATTTCACATAAGCGAGCGGATATTATTATAGCAAATGATTAGCTACACAAGAGAGACTATTTGCCACGAGAGATTCAGGAATACTTAAAGAACTAGCATTCTGTTTAATACATCTGTTGAAGTTTCTATGGGGCCGAATATGCCAAGCCACTGTTGGGAAATGTCAACATTTATTTAAAATCAAACAACCACCTTTTCAAGGCACGACAAAGTCAAAGTATGCCATAAGAAAACACACAAAGAATAAGAGCAACGAGAAGAGCGCGAGATAAACATTAAAGATGAAGAAATAACCATTGAAGTGGAGGGGAGAACACTCACCGAGACCGGGTGGGGGAAGGAGGCAAAAGAACAACGCCACAGACTTTGAAAAATCGAAAGAAAACTTCTGGAAAATGAAACATATGTTGAAGAAAAAATTCATCGAAGTGCACTAAACATTTATGTAGAAGCGCCACCAGAAGTAGAAGCAGGAGCAGCAAAAGCAGAAGCAGCAGCAGCAGCAGGAGAAACAGCAGCAACCTTCAACATGGTACATTCATGTCGAATGGAAAATGGGGTGACGACGGACGCAGAGAGAGAGAGGGTGCAGGGAAATGAGTGCTGAAGGAAAACTAAGTGGGGAACATTCTGCAACAGAAACTTTTTCACAGAGAGGGTCAGCGGCTGAGGAGGCAGAAGAAGCCAGTGAAAACAATCCACTGTTATACAGCTCATTTCATGAATAATGCTTCACAAACGCACCATCCATCCAGCCAGCCAGCGAGCGAGCGAGCGAGCAAGCATCCAACCACCCATCCATCCATCCATCCATCCAGGCATCTCAGGACTTTCCCTCTCTCCCACCCACTCCACTCTACTCTCATTCCACATGACCACAGCTACTGCTACTGCTTCTGGTACTGCTCCTGCTACTGCAAGAAGCTGATAAAAGTCGAACGCAAAAAAAGCGTTGCCTAGTTTTTGGGGCCCAACAGAAATTGCAACTTTACATGAAAATGGAAGGGCGGGTAGCGTGGGGTGAATTTAAAGGGGCTGGGGCGGGGTTGAAAGCGTAGTATAGGAGTTCGTGCCACTGGCATGGAATGGGCGGTACACTGTGTGTATGTGTGTGTGTGTGTTTGTCTATGGTTCAGCGACTTTGTTTGTTTGATGGACGATGACAATTATGACAAACGGAGATTTTTACCCATCATTATTTACGACTGCCGACACACACACACACACACAGCCATACAGTTTATTTTCTTTCTTATGTACACACATACACATACATACACACACACGTACACATATTGTGACAGTATAAAAGGCACCTCCTCCATTGAAGAGAAAAAGTAACAACTTCAAAATGTGTCCGGGGCAATTTCCATTACAAGCCAACCCCATCAAGCAACGAAACGAATAGAAGATACTCTTTAATTGAATGAATTGAAAGCCTTTAATTGATGATTGATACAGTAGCAGTGTTTATTGAAATATTTGTGCTACATTTTGTAACATTTAAAACTCTTTTTGACACATTTATAGTCTGGTAAACTGTTGCAGCCACTTGCCAAGACTGTACGCTGATGAATGGATTTGCAGTTGCTTCTATAGGTTTTTGGCTGAGACTAAGATTGGAGCTGGTGAGCCAAACTCTAGAGGAGGCTTTCTTGATTGGTTTCTGTTTAAAGATCCCTTCGTGAGGTAATATACTCTGTATATTCCATTTCTTTCTGTATGAGGTTGTAATATTAATGTACCCCCTCCTGCCAAATGCGTTTGATTGCTTGATTGAAGTCTGATTGCAACCAAGGGTCTTGCATAGGGTATCCAAAAAGCAAAAAAACAACAACAACAACAAGCAGCAAAGGGAAACTTCCAGCAGTTCCAAAAGGGACGCAGTCTAGGGGTCACACACACACATGCATGTGGACATATGTACCCGTGTGTGTTGTTCGTGTTTGTGTATGTGTAATAGCCCAAAACGGCAATGTTTAATTAAAAACGATAAAAGACACAACAGCGGCGGATGGGCAATGCAAATATGTAAAAGAAAGCGAAGCAGCAGGCACACAGAGGGAGAGAGAGGATGGCAGCATGGGAGAGGAAGAAAAGTGAGCAATATATATAGGAGTGTGTGGTGCTGGGAACTGTGTACTGGGTGCTCTGGCTGGTGTCCCATCAGTGACAAGGCTGCGCTGCATTCATCAAGCCAAGGCAGCCGCCCACTCCCGCTCTCCCACTCTCCCACTCTCTCCCACGATTGACAAGCAGCGGATGCAGTTCCTCAGTTACATTTATGTTCCGTCTCCTCCATTTACTCCTCTCTGCACGTCTTTCTGTGTTGTCCTTTCGTTTCTGCTACCCCATGCCTCCTCACTCCCATACGCATACGCTGGCACCCAAGCCAAATTGAAAGCGGAAATGTGCTGCAGCCAGCCAGCCAGCCCCCCCACTGGGACAGAGCCATAGTGCGACACTGGCAGACACCCGACACCCAGCAGCAGCCAACCAGACAGGAGGGAGGGAAGCTGTCAAATAAAATTTCACTCGGACTGAAAGCGATTTCCCCCCAATGGGACGCCGATACGCCGGAATCTTTTGCACAGATCAAATTAAGATCTTTTTGAGGGAATGTACCGGAGACAAAGAAAACGGCCAGAGGGCAGAGGACAAGCAGGGGAAGAGCAGGGAGAGCAGGGGAAAGCAGGAAGAAGCTTTAATTGCAGGGCTACCATTGATATTAAAGACGAATCGAAGGCAAATTAAAAAGCATTCCTGCCAACACAGATGGGGAATTGGATAACTAATTGGCAGATAATTCTCTTGATTATAATCTAAAATATAGTTGGGGGAATTTGCATGGCATATTTATATAACTTGGAGCCATTTCGATTCATTCTTTCTCATTTGATTCAAATGTAAATATTGTCTTGCGGGGGAGTGCGAGTAGACAAACAGAAAGAAAAAAAAAAACGACTGGCTGGCTGGCTGGATGGATGGCATTTAATTCATTCATTGAATACTTTTTATTAGTTCCTTTTGAATAATTTATCAATTATTAGTATTAATTTATTGGGTTTTTTTTTGAGGGAGAAATATATTCATATTAACACATTTCGATTGGATAGAAAAACTTGTTGATTCGGTAGATGAATCATTTTAATATTTCTGCTCTATTTATTTCACAATCTTTTTCGGTTTTTTCTTTTCGCCCGCAAGTATTTCTAGCTTTAAACTACAGACAGAAATCAGAGTCAGTGTCAGAGACAGCGACAGAAACGGAAACGAAAACGAAAACGAAAGAGTGGCCCAAGGGGTATATAGTAGTACATAGTAGTAAGTGGAGACTCTCGTTAACGATGAGCCGCAAGAGCCAGGAGATAGGACACCATCATATTTGAAATACGCACCCGGACGCCAAACCTAATAGAATAGGTAGTCTGTGTGGGTGGTGGGGTGGTGTTGGTTTGGGACAACCAACAACAACTATCCGGCTATCAACTTTATGCAGACTCACCTTTCCCTGTGACGAGGATATCGTGGACGCCGACGGTGTGCCCGAGGATTGTGCGCTTAATGTGGATCGGCTGCTGTTCCCTTGCATCGCGCAGCGCGGAGGCGCCAAGGCAACGGATTTCACTTCCTCGCTGCACAGGAACACTTCCTCTACCCACAGCCAGGGGTTAACGACTTGATTCCACTTTTTTCGAATCCGTCTCCGGCTTTTGGCATCAATGATCTCGCAGACTCTGCTGTTGTTTGCTCTGTTGCATTTTTTCTATCAGCATGTGGGAAGCTTCTCGTATATACAGTATTATATCTGGAACTTATACGTATATATCTCAATATCGAGCAAGATCTCTGTGCTTCGAATAATTCGGATTTCCTTAGATTTATATTTTTCTTGGTGTTCTGCAAAGTACAAATGATTAAGGCAAGTTAATATGGTTACAAATAGATGGAGCTAATGCTAGGAATACTTAGATTTATATGAAATTCTACAAAATAAAAACAAGCTAACTGAAATAGAAGCTCTTCCTGAAAGTGGAGAAGTCATCGCTATCAGCAGTGTAGTTACATATATCGAAAACTATCGAATGTCCTACGTTTGCATCATAGAAATGTTTGCCATCTCTGGATTGTTCCATTTTTCTAGAAACTTTTCATGTACTTTCTTCATCTGCTGCTTCTGCTGCTTCTCCTTCTGCTTTTTTTTCATTCCCCCCCTTCCGCCTACAGCTTTGCTTTATCTCCAGTTTTCATTTCTTTGAAGTTGAAGCTGAGCTTGAGGCAGCAGCTGAGGCTGAGGCTGTGGCGAAGGCGAAAGCAGCGCCAGCGGCAGAGAAAGTTGAATCAACAAAATGTGCTGCTAGCTGCGGCACCAAAGGAGACTCTGCAATGGCCAAAAATAGGGCTAGGTCATCTATAGCAGCAACAGCAGCAGCAGCACCAACACACCGTTCCAGAAAATGGAAGCAGAGGAGCTGCGAAACGGATGCTGCAGTCGGCAGGCACGCCCATTGAAAGTGGGCGACAACAAAGCAGAACGAAAGCAGAAGCAAAAGCAGAGCAGTGCCAAGGGCAACAGCAGCATACCCATACCTTCCCCTAATCAAAGGCCCCTTGAAGCACCCTTTGCGGCGCAGACATAACCTCAACTTCTTGCGCGCTGCTTACCACGCTGCCAACGCCAACGCCTGCGCCAGCAGAGCTGCTACCAGCAGCAGAAGCAGCAGCAGGACCGGCAGAGAGGCAACGGCAGCCATTTTAGAGGCCAGGCAACAGCTTTACATGGATTTATGTCTATATACATGTACATATGTATATGCCTGTGTCTTTATATATGTGTGTGTGTTCATGTGTATTGGTCTGCTTTCATTTATTTTGGTTTTTTTTTTTAATTTGGACCAGCAACAACAGCAAAAAAGGGTGAAATAGTGTCAAGGAAACTATTGAGAGACAGTAAGCCAGTTTGAATAAAAGATTATATCTTTCGGGACCTAATTGAAACATCTAAACGAATCAAATGGAGAAACCCCCAGGTACGCCAAAAAAAAACTCTCAAAAATTTCAAGTCAAATCAATATTCATACCAAGATACTGGAGCCCAGCCAAAACAATCTCCAATTTCAAAACCAAATCAATAATATTCCAAAAGAACTTTACAAAAAACAGCATTCAATAGAACGAATCCCAAGATGTATCGAACCCACCTTCAAAAGAAAACCCCAAGAAAACTCTACAGCAAATGAGAATGAATAAATTGTAATGATGCGATTACTATTTATGATGAAATTTAGCACAAAAAATAATAAGCTAACATATAAATGAATCTATGATGAATAAATACATTTAAATGTAGTATTTATTAAAAATAAATAAATATAGATAGCATGGACAGGTGGTATGTATTTTCCTTACGTTTTTCTATCCAATTCCTTGTGATTTCTTCCTCTATTTTAATGCTTAAACTATTACTTATTTCGATTTGATTTGGCTTGGTTTTTTTTTTGTGCGTTTCGTTTCGTTTTAAGGGCGAAAGCTTAAGCTAAAATTTATTATTTATTTCATTTGGGTATATTTTGTTGTTGTTGTTGTTGTGCGCTTATGATACCGTCTTGAAGGTGGGGCGGCTATGTTTTTTACATTTTTCTGCTTTGGCTTTTGGAAAAAAAATACAAAAAAAAAGGAAATATGTGAAAGAAGGGCCAACACACTCGCATAGACACCCACAGACACGCACACTCATACGCACAAACAAACGCACACACAAACGCACACACACGCACACACACACACACACACAGTGAAGCGCGCACGCGGCGAGCAGCACGGAAAAAAAATGTTGAGAAATTTTGGCAACGACGGACTCTACTACGGGCCACGGCGACAGCGACAGCGACAGCGACGGCAATGGCAAAGGCAAAGCCAAAGGCTCCGGCAAACGCTAATGAAATCTGTAAACTGCCATCAGATTTGAAATTGTTATTCATAATTATTTGAAAAAAAAAAAAAAACAAATTCATTTCTATGGGCCCCGGTATTGAAAAGCCGTTTTTGACTTCAGTTTTTGTGGCCCTGTTGTGTTTCCAGGGCGCTGTGTTGAGCGAATCTCGATACTGTTGGGTCCCGTTGGTCTGGTTTCCTTACGTGCAATCTGCCCGTGCGCTGCGCACGACGCGTCTGCCGCCGTGAAATGTGCTACGATTTGTGTTGAAATCTTGCGCGTAACTGAACCGAGCCGTTTTCCTATTCATTTGTATTCCACTTTTACCGGAGATGCTGCGCTCGTTCGGTGTCGGATCCGGTCGGGTCGGACTTTTGCCGTTATTTGGCGTAGTCTCGTGCGAGCAGCAGCCGTTGCCGTAGCCCCGTGCAGTGGCACTGGGCTCTGTGTCGGGCTCTGGGTCCGAGTCCGGCTATCGCTTTGGCTCTGGCGCTGACTCTGACTCTGGCTCTGGGGTTCAGGACATCTGGCTGAGCTACCGATGCCGCAGCACCCGACAGCGATGGCAGCGACGCGTACGATGATGCTAATGCTGATGTACAGTGGGCATAAATGAGCATTTGTAGTGACATGTTATGCATATCCTCAAAAGTTTATTCACAGATCAAACGCTTTAAATCAGTCATCTTTTATTTTATCTCTTTTTCGGGTAGCATGGGTTGTTTTGCCAACTCCGTTTGGCTCTGCTGCTCTATATCCTTCTATAAAATGTACAATTTATAAAGTTTTATAAAGAGTTTGGTTGGTAATATTCACCTAATGTATTATACTTTTTTGTTTTAACTGTTGGCAATTATGAACTGATCCTAACCTTATCGAAAGCGTTACAGACTTAGCAATGAAAATGTTAATCAAATAAAATAACAATTAAATAATATAATATGTTTATTTATATATGTCTAAGTAAAGCTTAACAGATGATACTGTGCAAGGCCGCCGATGGACCAGCCGGGCAGAGCAAAAGCCGATTCGGCCGAACCAGGCCGAGCAGAGCCGAGCCGATTACAGCAGAGCCGCAGCACCAATGGGTGGCTGGGAACAGGGTACAAGTGTGCAAGGTGAGGTTATTGTCCTTTGCGGGCAGCATAGGTTGTTTGCCAGCTTCGTCTGGCTCTCCTGCTCTATTTCTTTCTGGAAATTAAATCGTGTTTTTCCACTAATGAAAGGTACAACGAGGCCACTTGCATGACCTTACCTTGCCCCAGTATACCCTGAGATTTTAAGTGTTTGGCTGTCTCGCAAAAAAACACATGGCATTCCATGGCCCAAAAGGCCGCCCGCCCACACATGGGCGCGTGGTGAGCGGCCGACGGGATGTCATGTCCCAGAGAGCAAGAGACACAGCAGCAAGAGAGTGAGTGTGCGGCGCTGGCAGGATACACAGCAGCGGCGAAGCAGCATCTGAGGCCGCAGCAAAAACTGTGCTCTCCCCCCGGCCCACTTCTCTGCACGAAACATGCGCAGAGTCCAAGGAGATTATTTTAATTAAATAACGAATCAAAGAGGGATGCAGCATCAAAAACATATGTTAATAATACCATAACGTATTAGATAATATTAATTCGAATAATAATTCAAAATGACAGCAAACGAGTGTTTAAGGGCGTGCGTTTCAATGCATTTGAATTTCGGTTTAGCGGGGCGGCCACGGACAGCCTGGCGGTGCTCACATTTGCGTTGATTCCGAGCACATTTTCGCAGGCATCCGATAGACGCGAATGGTCAGTTATCGCTATGGTCGTATTCCACTGCTTTGAGTATAGGTATCGTACGGAAACCCCAAACAAAACGGTATTAGAATTATAATTTCAGTATTCGATAGCAATACCATATCAGCCCTTTCACTCTCACTGCATGGATTTTCCATAACATTTTTATTGCTGGTCTTACTCGCTCTTCAGTTAAAGAGTAGTAGAATACGACCATTGAAATGTCATTTCTGTATCGATATAGTATCGATATTGTCATCGATATCGCCATCGATATAGCCATCGATACCCATCCCTAAACTGCACAACTCTGGTTTTTTTATGTTTTAAAAACATATGCGGAAACAAAAATCAATACATTGCTAATGCATAGCGATTGCAATTGATTAAGCCAAGTCTAATTAAATCCAGCCCATTGCAGCCACAGTGCCCAAAGCGACGTAACAAACGTAACGAAAAGACATCGGGACAACGACATCTCGACAATGGTGTGTTGTGTGCGTGCGTGTGTGTGTGTTTTGTATCGTGTTGTCTGATTGTTTTTCGTGCGTGCCTCCGCTGCCTCTGCTTGCGTGCAGTCAGTCAGTCAGTCGGTCGGTTGGTCGCAGAGGGTGACACGGCGAGGAACAGTGGATCAGTGCAGGGACGGTAGCACTGGCACCAGTGCACCAGGGCAGCAGCAACTACAAAGGCAGAGCCGCCACAAGCAAGGAGTGCAAGGCAATCTCTCTTTCTAGATCTGGGTGAGTGGAAAAAAAAGGCGCGCTGCACCCGAACCCGCAACGGAGGCAGGGCAGTGGTGGGTGGATGTTGCATCGCACCACACACCACCACACCGCACCGCTCTCCTTCTTTCAGCTAATGCTATTGTTAAGCCCCTCTTTTTCTTCCATTTGGGTTTATCTCGCAGAATTCGCAGAATACCACAACGCGACGCGACGCGACGCTCGACACAAAGACTGCTCGAGACGGCAGCGTGGATATCGGTGCGCGGGCCGGACGCGATCGCGATCCTATGTCGCCGAGTGTGAGCCTTTGATGCGGCCACAGCACAGTCGATAAGGTACGGCAATCCCGGTAGCAGGAGCAGCCATGCTCCCCATCAGCGAGGAGCAGAGCCAAAAGCACCAGCCGAGTCCAGACAATGGTGTGGACGATGCCGATGCTCAGGTGGGTGACGGCAGCCTCTGGACAGCCCTGTACGACTACGATGCCCAGGGCGAAGACGAGCTGACGCTGCGCCGCGGCCAAATCGTGGTCGTCCTCTCCACGGACAGCGAGGTCTCCGGCGATGTGGGCTGGTGGACGGGCAAGATTGGTGACAAGGTGAGTAGCGGCCCCAAGAGAGAGAGACTGCGAGACTTCACTCACTGGCTGTTACTGTTCCCACAGGTCGGTGTATTTCCGCGTGACTTTGTCACGGACGAGGATCCGCTGCAGTCGAACGTGCCATCGGCCATTGGCAACATCCAGCCGCACGAGATCAAGTACGAGGAGATGGACATCAAGGAGGTAATCGGCTCGGGTGGCTTCTGCAAGGTGCATCGCGGCTTCTACGATGGCGAGGAGGTGGCCATCAAGATAGCCCACCAAACGGGAGACGATGACATGCAACGGATGCGCGAAAATGTACTGCAGGAGGCGAAACTCTTTTGGGCGCTCAAGCACGACAATATCGCCGCCCTGCGCGGCGTCTGCCTCAAGACGAAGCTCTGCCTTGTGATGGAGTATGCACGCGGCGGCAGCCTCAATCGCATACTTGCCGGCAAGATACCGCCAGATGTGCTGGTCAACTGGGCCATACAAATTGCCCGGGGCATGAACTATCTGCACAACGAGGCACCCATCTCTATCATACACCGCGACCTCAAGTCCTCCAATGTGCTCATCTACGAGGCCATCGAGGACAATCATCTGCAGCAGAAGACGCTCAAGATCACGGACTTTGGACTCGCCCGCGAAATGTACAACACGCAAAGGATGAGCGCTGCGGGCACCTATGCCTGGATGCCGCCCGAGGTGATCAGCGTCAGCACGTACTCCAAGTGAGTGTACCTTCTATACCTTCTAGCAGAACTCGAATTTATCTCTGTCGCTGTCTCTCTTTTCGTAGATCCTCGGATGTTTGGAGCTATGGTGTGCTGCTGTGGGAGCTAATCACTGGCGAGACGCCGTACAAAGGCTTCGATCCATTGTCCGTGGCGTATGGCGTGGCTGTTAATACCCTGACATTGCCCATACCAAAAACCTGCCCTGAAACATGGGGATCTCTCATGAAGAGTATGTCTTCCGCTTCCCCATTCAGATGTTTTTCATTGATTATTCGCCACGTATCTGTTGTATTTCAGGCTGCTGGCAAACGGATCCGCACAAACGGCCTGGCTTTAAGGAAATACTCAAGCAACTGGAGAGCATTGCCCGCTCCAAGTTCACGCTGACGCCTCAGGAGTCCTTTCACTATATGCAGGAGTGCTGGAAGAAGGAGATAGCCGAGGTCCTGCACGATTTGCGCGAAAAAGAAAAGGTATTAGCCAACGAGCGATTCAAACTTTGGGAACATATCTCCCTCCTCCCATTCCACCAAGAGGAAACACCTTCAGATCCTTTTTGTGTGTGATCTCCCTCTCTCTCTCTCTTGAGTTTTATTCATCTTCATCTACCTCTTGCCCTATCTTGTATACTCTTTTTTGAATTATCTGTGATGAAACTCTAATCATTTGGTTTATACTTTTTCTTCTAAACAAAAAACCAAACGAAATTATACCTCAAAAAACCATGTAAAGCGTTTCCAAACCATCGAAGAGGTAAGAGGTAGCTCTCTCTCTCTCTCTCTCTCTGTCCCTCCCTCTGTCTGTCTCTTTCTCTGCTTGAGTTTTCAGTTTCAGTTCCTTTCGTTACTTGTTTTGTGTGTGTTTTTGGCTGTTTCTGATTCGTTTCCAAATAATTGGGTTTATCAACGCTGCCCCACCCACCCACAATATTTCCCCACCCACCACAAGCCAACTGCTGCATGGTTCTGAGTTTTGTTTTATTCTTCCTTCCTTTATTTTTTTTGATTGCATGTTCTTTGACAATTCCCGCACTGAACTTATACCCCGTATAACCCCCGTGTAGGAACTGCGCAACAAGGAGGAGCAGCTGCTGCAGGTCCAGAACGAGCAGCGTGAGAAGGCGAACCTGCTTAGGATACGGGAAAAGAATCTACGGGATCGTGAGATCGAGCTGATTGAACGGGAGTTGGTCATGATGCAGCCAGTACCAAAACGAAAGCCCAAAAAGGGCAAAAAGGTAATACAAAACAACTGCCATAATGTCAAACTGTCTAAAACTAATGCTAATTCTCATTGATAGCAAAACAAGCCGCTGCAGATATCATTGCCCACGGAATTTCGGCACACCATTACGGCCGTGCGCGACAAGGCAGAGCCGCCTGGCTCACCATCCTTCTCCGGACTGCGACTCGTTGCACGTGAGTACTTCCAACAGTCCATCAATATTCTATATTCTGATTAAGTGACTACCACAAGATCTCATTCTCATTGTTTTTCGATGACTCAAGTTAATCTAATGTGCGTTTCATTACCATAAGCTAATAGAACTAACAGATTTCCATTGGACAATTTGAAAATTGAAAGCAAACGTAGACGAGGGAGCCTCAAATGTTATTCTTGGCATTAACCTTGTTCAGTCGTTTATCAGTCAACTGAAACACCCATTCAAGAACCCATTCAACAAACATTTTCGATGCGAGCGACAGTTTCGAGATACAGAGAAAACTCCGCAATACAGCGAACTGTATGAGTTAGATTCAAACGGAAGACTAACTCTGCAAGAGTCGATTGGACTGGTGTGCCTTACATGCAGACAAAGCTTAGAATGAGCCCAAGGGAACGAGTGAGGCAGACAACAAGAGGAGCTAAACTGCAGCTACTGCTTGAGATATTAGCTAATGACTTCCCTAATTAAGTAACCCATATTATAATGGGACAACTTCCGTATTACTATACGACATTTGTGTTCTGTTGTGCTTAAGGTACTGAAACGCACTGCTCAGGGCTTTATATTCAAAGATTAAAGATTAGATTAGACGTAGACAAGTATGTGTAGTAGTCGCGGAAGACTCATGCCCCAGGAATGTAGGCCATAATCATACCTTATACATATTTCAATTTGTTTATACTTTTGTTAAATTCCAATTGATTTGTTTCATTTTCTTCTTTTCTTTTCGTTTCTTTGTTCTTTATTTTACTTTGTGTTTTTTTGGTTTTTATTTTGATTTTTGGTTACATATTACCGCTGGTTGTTTGTCTCTGGCTCAGTCACCGATGGGCATAAGGGCAAGACGTGGGGACCCTCGACGATGCATCAGAGGGAGCGCTCGCTGCTGCCCTCGCAGCTGGGCGGCGGCCAGCCGGAGTGGCCCGCACAGACCTCCACCCATTCGTCGTTCAGCAAGAGTGCCCCCAATCTGGACAAAAGCAAACAGCAGCAGGGTCCGGGCCAGGCCATGCATCATCCGTCATCGGCCTCGGCATCGTCGACGCCGCCGCCCCATCAGCAGCTGCTGGATGGTACTGGTATGGGCATGACCGTGGCCGTGGGCGGTGCTGGTGTGGCGAGCACATCGTCCTTTTATGGGGGCGAGGCGGCTGGCAGGGCCACAGGTATACCATTGCCATATTTTCTAACGCGCCCCAACCACAACAACAATATCTCCACCACAACCTTCACCAACACCACCAACAACAACAACAACTATAACTCTGCCAACAACAATAAGAGCAACCAACAACAAATGATTAACAATAGCAATAGCAACAACAACAACAATAGTAATAATATAATTAGTAACCAGAGCAAAACTAATCCGATAATGCTGCCCACATCCTCCACCGCATTCTCATCCGCATCATCCTCCATCATCATCCACTCGAACGCCTCATTGCCCCACTCCAACATTAACAACAACACCAACATCAGCCACATCCAGATCCGCAACAACAACAGCAGCCACAACAACCAGAGCAACCAGAACAGCAGCAGCCAGAGCCAAAGCAAATCCTCAGCCAAATTCTACCATCGAGCCAGAAGCCAAGAGTACGGGCTGGACAGTGTCACAACGGCCAACTACCAACTGCCTACCGCGCCGCTGTTTCTGGTATCGGATGACAGCTCGGAGACGGACACGGTGACACCCACCACGGGCTGTTTTCATTTCCTCAAGTCCAGCAACTCCACGGCCGTTGGCGCCAACAGCAGCAGCAGCAGTGGGGCAGCAGCCATCGGCTCGGGCGTGAGTCTGATCCGTTTCGGTGGCAGCCTCGGCAACAGTCCAGCGGTGGGCCGGAAGAAGCATTCGCTGGACAGCAGCCACCCGCAGGCGGCAGCCACCAGCCTGGCCCTGCCGCTGGAGGCGAGGGGTGAGAATAACACCTACGATCGCGCCTTCTATCGCCAGGTGGTGAAGAAAATCAACGCCAGCAGTGAGCGGGTGAACTCGAAGTCGAGCGGCGACCTGACCATGTACAACTGCAGCACACCGTTGACCACCACCATGGCGGATCCGCTGGGCCTGGACTACGATGATGCGGAGGAGGCCTTCGAGGGCGGGGGAGGACGCTTTCAGCGGAATGCCTCTGGATCGCAGTTCCCGCGGCATTGCTTCTTCAAGGAGCCGAACAACAGTCGGCAGCAGGAGAGCTCCAGCGACGAGGACGAGGTGGAGGACGATAACGATGAGCGTGGGCAGGAGCAGACGTCGATGGACACGTCGTCGGCCTCGAGCCAGGTGCGCCAGAACTCGACCACGTCGCGCAAGAGCTCGGTGACCTTTCAGAGCGTCAGCTTCGAGGAGCCCACACCCACAAGCACAGGCACTGCCAAAGCCGATCCCTATGCGTCCAGTGCATCGATCAGCTTCTCCACCTCCTCCTCCTCGACGGGTGGCAATGGGGATGGAAACGATGTGCGGCATGAGCAGGCCATGGCCATGGCGACCGGCAGCCAGAATGGCTACAACATTCAGGAGAACTCCATACTGGCCACACGCCGCATGCTGGACGTCCAGCCCCATCCGGATGTGATCAAGATGAAGCAGCATCTGCTGGAGGAGGAACAGCGCCAACACAGCAAAAACCAAAAGAAGCAGCGACCCAAGCACATAACCAAATCCAAGTCCGTCGAGGCGCCCGCCGATACTGCACAGAAATCTGGTCACCAGCATCCGCACCACCATCACCATCATTCCTCCGGCTCCAACAAGATTCGCTCCCTGATGAACATCTTCTCGCGCTCGAAGAAGAAGTACAGCAAGCTCTCGGAGCATGCCATGGGCGGGGGCGCTCACATGGGTAGCACCGAATTCAGTGCCATCGATCCTTTCGAGGCGGCCGATCTGGAGACGATGGCCCGGGGCGGCAGCACCAGTCACACTCTCAAGCGCAAGAGCAAGAAGGCCCAGACGCAATCCTGTGAGCAGTTGGAGCGCTGCTGAAGCCGACAAAGAATGTAGAGACGATAGAGGATCTAGGTGTGTGGTTGGTGTTGGAGTTGGATATCTGGATCCTGGTTAAACCCCCGCTGCACACGCAACACTTTCCCCCACACCCGCACACAAACGCATAAACTGCTCATTGTTTTATATTAAAACCCTAGAATAAGCCAGAACCCGATCACACACATAGATCCGAAAGACGGACGACAGATAGATATACCTAGTGGCAGGGACCTGGATTTGGGGCTTCCTCCACGAAGGAGGATATCAAATGATAATTTAACTGCCAACCGAAGGCCCTTGATTTTGGTTCCTAACGAAAAGCAAAGCAATATTCATCCCGATGTGAGATGGAGACCAAACGATTCGTAATTAGTCCAGTGATTTGTGTGAGGTATTAAAGGAACATGTTGATGGATTGACCCCTAAGAGAAAGAACTTTTAAGAAGTCACCATTAAAGGGTATTTGAAATTACCACTATGAGGAAGATATCACCCGTAGGTAGATGAAGGAAGGAGTGTAAACGAAAGAGAACTGTTTACCATGAGAAAGTATAGAACGTTATGGGTGGACACGGAACACTAACACAAAACCCCATAAAGATGCATGGGACGATGGCAAAATATTTCAAAGCTAAACCAATATACAATTAAAAATGTTTAACGATTTGCATTAACCTTAAGAAAAAACCATATACTATATACCATATACTATATATGTATATGTATGTGTATGTATATGTATACAACTATATTTATAGCGATTCATGCCTACCTACATGACCCAATGTAGCCGTATAAATCCCTACCATACATTACATACTATACCTATATACACCTTAGTTGAACTAAGTTTTAGTCGTACGAATCCGAGTGAATTTTTGTTGTTGTTTTTTTTTTTTTGTAATTTTCCCTTACTTTGTCCTTGTGAGAGTTTTATTTTTTACAAATTGCAAAAGAAAGAGATTTCATTCCGCTTGTGCTTCACATTTTGTAGATAATTCCTGTCCTTTTTTTTTATTTGTTGAATACCACATACCCAAAGAGTGTATAATTATACACTCAGAACCACATAAAGTAGATAAAATAATTAGAAATATCCGATATTTGTAGTGTCGACTGGTTTTAAACTAAAATGATTTATACTTGCTTTTTTTTTTTTGTGTACCCTAAACTAAACAAAACCTCATACGTTTTTTTAAGTGAACCCAAACATTATTTAAAAATTATAGGGTCGGAAATTATTCCTTCTCTATGTTACACACATCCACTTTTACCCCAAATACAATATACCCTTTTACTCTTCATCTTAAAAGATATTCGATGAATGAGAGGATTAAAACCATTTTGTGGAGCACACAGGGGAATTAAATTTAATTTCAATTGATTTCGATTCGATTTAGTATTTTGAGCACAGTTTTATTTTTACAATCGATTCGATTCTTTCATTTATTTATGATTTCTTTCAAAAACAAACCACAAAAAAAAAAGAAAAAAATTAAAAAAAAAAAACTGTGATCAAAAATGAGAAAGAAAAAAAAAATTAAGAAGAAATTATAATTTTTTGTATTATTTTTATGGACATTTTCTGTTAGCGTATATATATATTTATCAATTTTGTTCGTTTAACGTTAACATTTCGATTTGATTTCAATATGTACTTTGTATATGAATGTATGTATGTATTTTCCATATTGGGCGGGGCCCCAAAACGCAGGAGCCTGACCCTCCCCTCCTAAAAGTGGAAATCCGATAATAAAACAAAACTAAAGAGAAACCGTAGACAAGTTTTGATTGCTATAAACCCGTAACCGTAACACGCTCCTCCGGTGCCCAGCCCCTACCCACGTACAGTCAGACACTTGAACGAACTTGGTACGGACGGAATGGTACACATGGTAAATGGTGTGCGGTGGTTATTGCTATTGGTATTGCCTGCGGTTCACTGAGTTCCCCTTAGCCCTTTGCCCCTACACCCACAACAAACAATCCTGACTAGAGACCTTGACCCAATTATCCAATTATCAATGCGATCCTCACGTTACTCAACACTGTCTCGTCAACTGCCGCTCTTTGTCTGGAATGCTGCGATGCTGTGATTCTGCGCACCACAGGATACCAGAGCAACAACAAAATGGACAACTGGCGCCCGGGAGTCACCACGAACATGCCGATCATGTCGCCGTCGCCATATCTGCTCAGCCGCTTCACCAGCAATGTGCCACTGCCCACCCTGTATGCAGGCGACTCTGCGCGAAAGCCGAAGCTCTCGGTGATCGAGCTGCTGCTGTACAACATGGCCTCGCTGCTGGCCGGCGTGGCGGCCGGCTACGATGTGCGCATGTCCAATGTGTCGCCCGTGCATCCCACGCTGCTCAGCGAGCTGCCGGCCCTGAAGGCGGCCCCGAAAGCAGCGGCAGCAGTTGCAGCGGCAGCGGCTGCACTGGCGCTTTCGGGTGAACATACGGAGGAGGATTTGCGGGAGCAAGAGGAGGACGAGCAGCTGCAGCTGCAGCTGAAGGAGGAGGAGTCGCAGGAGACGCCACGCAAGCTGGCGGGTCACCCAAGGTGAGTATATGGGAGAACACTCATCGAAAACCTCTATTTATTTGACATATCTGATTGAGCAGGTATGGCAGCCTGGAAGTGGGCGTCAGCACATCACAGCCCACATCACTGGCCCGTCGCATCGGTGGCAGTCAGCCGTATTACACTCCAGTGCAGCGCACACCCCAACACCAGATGCACCTCCACCAGCAGCAGCAGCAGCAGCACCAGGCGGCACCACTTGCACCAGCGGTGGCTCCCATACAACCGCAAGCAGTTCAAACCGCAGCCATAACCGCTCTCTATGCGGGCTCCCAGCCACCGACACCGTCGCCCCGGCGAAAGCTGAGCAACAGCAGCTTCGGCAACACGGACGGCGCCTTCGAGGAGTTTCGCGTGGGCGGTGGCATCGGTCCGCCGCCGCTCTACGCCCCGGCCGACTACCTGAGAAACGGGCCAAGCTACTCGAACGATGGTGCCGGCAACTATCGCAATGGTTACTTTGGTAAGCGATTCCTGTCCATTGAAGACCTCATGATTCAAGACTCCTGATTCCCAACAGGCTCCAACTACTTCCCGTATCGGCCGGAGCTGAACTACAGCTATGAGCGGGATTGCAAATCGTATCCGGACTACTCCTACGACTACAATCATCGGCTGCCCGACTACTACGACTATCAGTATGAGGCGCCAGTGGTAACAGTGCCCGTTGCCATGCCCGTGCCCGTGCCCGTACCCATGCCGGTGGCAGTGCCCGTTCAGGCACCCTCATCCCTGCCGCTGCAGGCCCAGACGCGAACGCCGCCACCGCGTGTCCCCCAGATGGGTGTGAGTGCCGGCGGTCATCGGCGGACGCCCTCGACCGTGTCCAGCAACTCGAATGTGCTGCTGGAGCACGAGGAGCTGCTGTACGACTACAACAATCTCAATCTGAATGTCGACTACGAGAGGGACAGAGAGCAGGCGCCACTGCCGCCGCCACCCACCAAGCAGGAGCTGTACGCCGGCTCGCCCAAGCTGCTCAATCGCCTCATTCACAGTCCCTTGCCGATGACCAAGAGCAAGTATGCGTCGGTGGCACGCCCCGCCAGCCTGCCCTTTGAGCAGCACGCCCTCACGCTCACCTACCAGCAGCCGATGGTGGTGCCAGCGGCCAGCGGAATTGTCAGCAGCAGCCAGGCCAAGCTGCGCAGCTCGCTGAAGAAGTACAACAACAGCAGCAGCAGCAAGGGCACACCGCTGAACGGCTCCATATCGTCGCAGCAGGGCACACCCACGAATCCCACGCCCCCGGACTCGCTGACCAGCGACGACAGCTCGTACCTGAGCGCCAAGGAGGGGTCCATCGGTTCGCAGCACAGTCGGGTACGCTTTAGCCCGGAGGCGTATCTGGATGCCAATGCCCTGCCATTACCGGCTCATGCTCTGGTCCGCCGAATGACGGCGCCGGCCATGCACCAGCAACCGCAGTCACAGCAGCAGCATCATCATCATCGGAGACATCGTCAGGCTTCCAGTGCCAGCACACCCTCGCCCTCGACATCCTCCTAGCAGGCGCGTCTGGCGCTAACTCTGCAGTTGGCGCGCAGTCCGGGAGCGGACATCGGAAGCGGCAGTGGCGGCGGCGGCGGCGTAAGTGTGGCAGCGGCTGGCAGCATCGGACTGTCCCTGCATCAGCAACGTGTGCCCTATCGCTGGTACTCGGGCGCACGACGCTCTCGTTCTGCCCACTACGAGTATCGGCTATGAGAGAGCGAGAAAGCTGGGACGGCAGCAAGTGTACGTGCGGCGCAATACCTCAAGGAGTTTCGGAAGCAATACCCAATAGCCTCAGCAGGGGATTATCCATGGATATCTTGTAAGCTAGGAGTAGTCATCGTGGTTGTTCACATTGCGTGTACTTAGTAGCTATAGTTAACGATGTTTCGACCCTCTCGAATTGTGCGATTTTGCCTTAAAAGTAGCGTTGAAGTAGCATCCTAAAAAAATCAATCCACAAAACGAAACAAAAACAAAAAAAGAGTTCTATAGACAATTCGTACTCGTTGTATTTTATACGTGTAGAGCGAGTAGCGAGTAGGTTTCCAACTCGCTAAACAACAACAGCAGCAACCGCAACAACAACAACAACAGCAGCAACAATAATAATGTTAAATAATACTTTGTAATTCCGTGAAACATCCCAAAATCAAGACACACACTCACACACAACATACACACACACACACGCCAGCCAGCCAGCCGCCGTAAGCTCCATTTTTTAAGTCTGAGAAAAAAATGTTTATATATATATTCATACCTATACATAGACATATATATATATACTATACATTACTATATATAATGATATTTATAGATACCTAGACTAGACTATACATAAAAATTATATATATATACATATATGTATATAGCTGCGTTAATACCCTGTGCCCCCTTCTCCAGCCACTTACTAGCTCTGAATTGTAACTAAACTATGCGTAGTTATGCAAGCTACATATGTACATACACGCTATACATATGTACATATGTACTATGTATGTGTCAGCCAATGCCCCAATGTCCTATATATACAGACAACAAAACAAGTTTAACGTTGCGCGCTATATTCCGACTAACAAAACGAATGTATAATATCACGAATAACATTATATACAACCTATATACATACACATACATATATGTACATATATGTGTGTGTATATGTACCCATGTTCTTGTGCTTAAGAGGTGTATTAGCTTATTGTGCCCTTGCAGATAGGAATTTAAATCAACTGTCTGTCCCGTCTGTTCATCACTCACTACTATATACCTTATAAACCATTATGTATCCGATCACTATATAGATATAGTACATATACATGGTTAGAATCCATTTGCAAGGGTATCCAAAATGCCTCGGACAGCCGAAGCTAGACTTCCTCCTCTCTCTCTCTCTCTCTTGTTATATACACAGACACACACACACACACACACAGAAACAAAGCATATATGTATGTATATACATATGCAAATTAACTATAATTAATTAATAACTATATTATTTAGACAAATTGTTGTTTATGCTCACCAGAAGAAACGCAAAAAACAAAACAAAAAACGTTAAAATAAAATAAAAAGGGAATATACGAGTATGTACGTGTCTGAACCAAAGCAATATATCTACACACAGACACACTATACTATATATATATACACTATATATATTATATACTCTGCTCTATATACTATTGCTATATATTGTACAATTAATGAAACAGAAAAATGAAAACCATCAGATACAAAAAATGCTAGCCAACAATTTTACCTTCTAGTTTAATTTCAATCCCCACTACCCCCTGCATTATTTATGAATTAATTAATTAAAGCCGTTTATTTATTTGCATTATCAAGCGGCGCCTCCCAACCCCCCCACCACCCCCTACAGTCACCCAAATATCTGTATTTAAATGCAATAATAAATGCTGCTTGTGACTTATGTTATGTACAAATTAGCAATTAACATTTAAACAAACAAAAACTCATTTAATATTTAAACCATTTCGATTCGAAGACCAACAAAATAAGTGACAAAACAACAACAAAAAATAAAACAAAAAACACACAAACTATTTTTTATAGAAAACCAAAAACAAACAAATTCTGCGAAATTCTTTTATGTGTGTGTGTCTGGCAGAGCAAAGGGGTTCTGCTGATGGAGAATCTATCCATGCAGGTGCTTCACTTCGATCTACAGACTATCTCCGACTTGGCTGTTACTCTCTCTCCCTATCTGTGTGCTGCAGAAGGTCATGCAGCCTGGGACACACTTGAGGCTGGCTGTGTCCCAGTCCGACGCATCATCGATCTATCGATGCACCGATTGACCCCCATCATTTGACGTATGACTGTTAGGGGTGGTGTTGAGAAGTTTCGGAATTACAAGTGAAATCGATTTGAATCGCTAATCGAGATCCTGCCCCATTCCCAAAGAAAATGCAAAAAACCAAAACTAATACACAAGACTGTGGCAAGTGGCCCCAATTCGATGTGCCACACTTTGTGCTGTACCGTTGGCTGCAACCTGCTGCTGCACACAAAACAAAAAAAAAAGTGGAATGGAAAGGCGCCTCGCCTCTCGCTCTTGCACTTTGCCTATTTTCTATTCCTCTTTCTAGTGCCAGGCTCGGTCCAGTCTCCAGTCCAGAGCCCCGATGCGATGCCATTTGGCCAAATGTTCTTCTGCTCTCGAGCCGACAAGTTCTGTTTTGTGGAGTGGAGTCTCCGACTCAGTCACAGTGTCAGTCGTCGGTGCGCGTGCGCCTGCTCTTCCAAGCAAAGAGATCCATCCATTCCAGCATCCAATTTTTTGTTTTTGTGTGTAACGCCGCGACGCTCTGTACTCTCTGTGTGTGCTTCCAATATTCCCCAGTATTTCTGTTTTATTTGGGCCAAGATTAGGCGCATTTGTGGCATCCATTTGCCAGAAGGGTAAGTGTGGCTTATGTTTATATTTATCCAATTATTGGCCAGGCAGCGCATGCTGCAGTTCCAGTTGCACTTGGTCTTGGCCTTCGCCTATTTTCAAGCAGTCGGCCAACAGGTTTTGGCATGTGCCACATTCGATGGTGGCTGAAAGTAAACCACAAACAAAAGCAAAAAGAAAAGCAATGAAGGTCACCTGTTTGTGGATGCCATGGCATCCTTTTTTCATTCCATTTTTCATTGGCTAAATCGTAAGATCTATAAGTAAAGGATAAAGAAGGGAAAGGCAATGGGGAAATTACGGGGGGAAGGGGAACAGATCTAGCTGGCTGGAATCTACTAGGCAAAGCCTAGCCTAGTGTCTACTTCTAAACCCCAAAATTCCCAAAGTTCAGTAAATTGCATTCAAAAAATGATTCGAAATACGGAAACGATAGAGGGTCCGGTAGCTATACCAACCGCCCAGAGTGCCACTTCCCTTTTGGGTGCTTCCAATGAGGAGCAGCAGGAGGAGGAGGAGCGCATGTGCTGGATTTGTTTTGGCGGCGATGAGGAGGAGCTGCCGCCGCGCCTCGATTGGCTGCATCCGTGCCGCTGCCGTGGCGGCAACAAGTGGGTGCATCGCGCCTGCCTGAATCGATGGATCGACGAGAATCAGCTGCAGCATCCGGGTATGCCGATTGCCTGCACCCAGTGCCGCACCGAGTACATAATTGTGACGCCGCCGCTGAGTGTGTTCGATGCGCTGCTGCACCGGCTGGACCAGCTATACGAGATGGCGTGTCCCGCTTTTATGCTGGGCACACTCTCGACGGGACTGTACTTTGCGGCGATGACCTACGGTGGGCTGACCTTCGTCCAGATCTTTGGCTACCGCGTCAGCCTGTCGTTGCTGAGGGACGAGCCCACAGCCCTGATGATCGTCCTGCCGTCGATACCCGTCGTGTTGCTGCTGCTGCGCAACTTCGCCTGGGACGACTACTTGATATGGTTGTGGCGCCAACTCCGCGGTAGCCGTCCGCGTGCTGATTTGGATGAAGACGGTGAAATTCTGCCCGGTGCTCCGCTCGACGAGCAGTACTATGTGGCCGGGGCACCCGATCATCGCGGCATGAACTTCCTGCAGCTGGGCGGCGTCGGCGTCTTTAGCAACGAGGGCATTGTGAGTTCTTGCGCCAGCTTCATTGGGGCCCTCAGTTTGCCCAGCTTTGCCGTTCTGCTGGGCCGCACACTGTACGCGAGGGTGAACAACAAGCTGCTGGGCATCCTGCTGGGCGGCGTCACCTTTGTGGGCATCAAGGGAATGGCCAGAGCTTATCTACGCCACTCTCTGCTGCAACGTCGCAGGGGGCGTTACGTACTCGATTATATTCCGTTGAATGGGCAGAGCCATGGCTCGCTTCGTGGATTGGGCAACACACGCTAGAAGAAACCCATCCAAAACACACCCACACACACACTGAGAAGAAGCTGCACTGCTGCTCCCCCACTCGACATTCCATACTCTACTAAAACTTTACTTCTGATCATCTTCTTTTGTATTGAAAACCATTAAGCCAAAGAAACAAACACCAAGCAGCAAACTGAGAAGTTTAAATATGAATTTGAATTAAGCCAAACGGTAACGATTAACCGATAAACGGACACCTGAGACTCTGCTGGGATCCACACCATCCACACGATAAGATCCACTTCAGTGACTTTTGAAAATAAATGCACAAAATTTATTTTTGTTTGCTTGCAGTTTCCATCGTTTACTCTTTCTTGTATTGTATTTGTGATTCGCGAAACATAACGCATTGGCGGGGCTAAACGATTTGAAGAGTTTACAATTTAGACTCGGTTCTGAACAATTTGGAATTATCCGATTTGAACAATTAGTTAGTAGGAGATATTTGTGAATGTATTAGGAGTTGTTGGGAGTAGAGTTGGCAGTAGTTGTGCTGAGGGTAGTAGTTGTGCAGGTGTCGCAGCCAGGGGTTGGGGGGCTAACAGGAGGCCCACACATATCGCTTGACAGCCACCAGGCCAGTCCAGAATGACTGAGCCCAGGCCCTGATCCTGCGACCGGTTTCAGCCGTGGCCTTGCGTATGGGCCGGCGTGCGGCATTTCTGCGACGTTGCTGGGGCGTCATCTCGATGATGTGACCCGGCCAGTGCATCATCATTTTGTTGGCGGCATCTTCAGTGTAGAAGAGCAGATGGCACGGCCGCAGGCGACTGGGATCGTGGACGATATACTCGAGAAACTGATTGGTGGCCGACATCTTTTTGGGTCTCTCCAGTTCGGGCGGCAGGGCGCATATGACCAGTGCCCGCTGTGTGGCACCGAAGCGCGACTGCAGCCAGCAGATGGTCAGTGGCTCCGGCAGCGGGTCGAGACACTGCAGCAGGGCGGACTCTGGCTGGGCGTACAGGCGCGTGGTGGTGTCCGGTCCGGCCAGATCCAAGTGTCCCGTCGCCAGGAAGCGATACAGCTTGGCGAAGTTCAGGCCCAGGTAAGCGTAGCTCCGTCTGACCTTGGGGCCCGGTACGGTGACCTGCTCATCCTCGTAGCAGATGCTCATCAGCTGGCCGGGCATTTGCGAGGGTCGCGCCACACCGAGATGCTTGCAGAGGCTGCGCAAATGGACGCTCGATGTGCGCCGCAGCATGGGACTGGACGGGTCCGCCAGCACCCAGTGGAGCAGATGAACGGCCTCCATGTCATCGTCCGACATGTCGTCCATTGTCTCCACTGAGCACAGGTTATCCATCATGACGCTGCAGCTGGGCCAGTTCTCGTGCACGGCCTTGCGCAGTCGTTCCATGTCACAGCCATCGTCGGGGCCGTCGAAGAGGTCGTCGTCGGTGCTGGTGTTCTTGAAGGCTGGCGGCGCGGGCACCAGTGTGTCCCCGGGGCAGCCGCTGCTGGCGGCCGCAGCAAAGATCAGCAGCTTGGCGTCGTAGGCCAGCAATTGGCTGCGCAGCATGCAGCGTATGTCGTTGACCAGCATCCGCAGCTCGTTAAGGTTCTTAGGCCGTGTGCTCTCGGACTTGGGTATTCCGTTCCTAATTGGGGTTTGGGTGTTGTGGGGGGGTTGGGGCACACGGAAAATTGGCAAGAGATTCTCACGCATATACAACTTACTCATAGCCAATGGGCATATTCAGATCTTCTTGGGATGTTTTCAGATACTCGGCGCTGGCCAAACTCCTGGCGCGACTGCAACAGGGCACATCATCATCACCTTCATTCAACTCCATGGCCGGTTGTGTAGCAATTTGGTTAAATCCACAAAAGAATTTCTAATTATTTGTTCGACTTAACAATTTTGGTGTCGAATTTGAAATGAATCCAGTGTGACTACTGGTACTATGACTAGAATAAAGTCAATGTTTAAAGTTGAGCAGCATTCAAAACGGCAAACGGCAAACTCAGCGCCTACTTTGGCTGGCAGGGCTGCCAACTTTATTTCTGCCATTCCGATTGCTTGCTTAGCCTATCGAATTTGGCAATCGACATTTGAAAGTATACGCAACGAACCTTGAGCAAGCATAAACTTTAATGCCAAGTCCAACTTGTGTTACTGCTGCAAGAACAGATGTACTGCACCTGGACAGAGCATACACGTGCATTTGAGGAACCGAACCCCGAAGCGTCGACGCGTCACCCATCTATCAGATTACAACGAACCGGTGGGGGAAAATCGATTTAGAGCGAAAGCGAAAACGTTGATTACATTTTGCTGACATTGACACCCAAACGAGGCAGGAAGTACGGACAAGCCAAGCCCCCGCCTTGTTGTAAAACTAAATATGATATTGTTCTGAATGACGCTGATCTATTCTGATGCCAACGTCAACGTGTGCAGTTTTTAGAATTTCCTCATCCTGACCTAGACCCTCTCTCACCATGACGCATCTGTGGCCCAGAAAAAGCTCAGAAAAACAGACAGCACAGACACACAGCTTCAAAAACAACAGATTTAGAGTAGTAAAACGAATCAGTTGGTAAGGGTACGTGGTACGGGGTACGGCTACGGGTACGGGTACGTTTACGGGTCAACTGGTCATCATCTTCATCTTCAACAACGGGCAACAACGACGTCAATGCGGCGCGTTGATCACAGTCTCCGCCTCCAGACACATACTCGTTATGTATGTATGTACATATATACGTTCGTTTCATACGTATACGGATTATACATACATGTAGAGGGAATGCTGCTGATACTGGCTGGCCCCTCAAGTGCAAAGTACGAAATTCCAATGCGGTTTTGCCGGATTAAAGATGTTTCCCCCAAATGGATGGATGGCTGGCTGATTGACAGGGGAGGCGAATTAATTGATATTGTTTTTCTTTGGAAATTTGCTTTTTATTTTGCACTAAAAACTACAACTTAATCGTACAACTACAACTACACACAGCACAATATGTTTTTGTGTTGTTTGTCTCTACGGGGAAAACTAATGGGAAAAACTTTGTTTTTCTGGCAGCCTATACATCATATATGATTCGATTTGATTGGCCTAAAAGCCTACCAACTAAAAGCTACTACTACTTAAAATAGCACTTGACAATCCGTATACATACATACATATATAGGTATATAGCTTAATACATAAATGGGCATCGTAACGTATCGTATCGTATCTCTCTCCTCCTCCTTCTCCTTTTAACCCACAAGTATCAAACATTTTGCAATGATTGAAAACTTAATTGCAGCACTCACTGTAAGTGAAGTGGTTCTTCGGGTTTTCCGCTCCTTTTTCATAGCTATGTATGCTGGCAGGTTGTACATATGGGGGGGGAACACCACCACCATTTACTTTGCTGTTCCCGGCCAGTACCAGTAGATGGGGGCATGTCTGTTTGTTCCACCAGTAAAGGAACCATCTAGAACCTCTTGTTGTTCCGCAGAACGGCCTTTTGCCGGAGATCTTCGCGCAGACATTGCCCCGAGTTGGCGGCGCCGGGACCTCGTTCCAGGCACACCGTCTCCGCTCGCAGGCTAAAGCACTGCGTCTGCACCACATTAAAGAAGAGCTTGCCAATGGCATTGGCCGCCTCGTCGCCGGCCATCTTCAGGCAGGTGCGGAAGCGACGATCACAGCTGCAGTGCGACAGCGTGTAGGGGCGATAGTTGAAGAGATCGTAGCGAGTCGACATGCCGTCTATCCACAGCTGGCAGTGGTCGTGCTTCCGGCAGCATTTGTCGGCCATCGATGCGCCGCCCAGGTCGTTGTAGGTGCCATTGGCCAGATTCCCGCGGCCGCACCAGCGTGTATTTGGGGCTATTAGCCAGTCGGATATTTGGCGTCGCTTTCGGATCAGTGCAACAACGTCATCGTCATTGTCGTACGATCCGTGACGGATTTCGGCAGAAGCAGCGGCTGGCAGTGGCAGCTGCTTGGCCTCTGCCCCAATCTCCGCAGCGCCCAGCTGCCATGCGATGAACATGAGCACAATGGGGCAGAGTAGATAGAAGTGGGTGTAGCCGTGCCTGCACTTAATCACCCGCGCCATGTTGTCTGCTTTCATTCAGCTTTGCGTATCGCGGGGCTTAGATTTGTATATGGTTTCGCGTACGGCACGCTCTCAACTAATTGTTGTCCACGCCGCGAATCTCCGGCGTTTTTATACGTTTGCCGCACCGCAAAATTGGGAGCTTGATGAACACCAGTAAATATACCGTAAATATACCGAGGAAAACTAAACGAACTTAACCCACATAACCACTATCTATTTAAAGCGGTGAACTGGAGCTAAGCAACGCTAAATAATGCTGTTTTTAGCATTACCTACCTCTCTTTACTTAACAAAACAAAAATGAAGTCTCGTTTTGCCTAAACTGCGCTAAAATTCTTTCATTTTTATAACATTCTTGTGAGAATTTTCGCACTCACTGGTCGACAATGGGTTAATCCATCTGCTTGGCCAGTGCTGGGCAGTGGCTAATTGGCCCACAGCTGTTCGATAAGTCATCCAAATCAAAGCAATTTCGAAAGCAAAAGCAATATTTTTTTGTATATACATGTTAAATTAGGATAATCAACCAATTAACGTTTTAAGTGTGCCCCCTCCCGCGCGCGGTGGCCCATGCATGTGAGAGAGAGAGGGAGAGGAAGAAAGACTGCGAGCGGCGAACATGCAGCGACCCCAGGCAGAACATAAGCAACTGAAGCACCACCACTCGGAGCAAAACGAGCACAATAGCAATAATGGCACACGCATCGCGGCGGCAAGCAGCAGCAGCACCCATAGCCATGACAAATCCGCACAGCATGCGGGCGGTGGCGGCGGCGGGAGTGCTGGTGCTGTTCAGCCACCCAAAAGTCTAGCCCTAAGCCAGAACAACTATGCCGCCTCGGATACGTCGGGCGAGGAGGAGTTTCTGGACTCGCGCTACGAGTGCGCCATCTGTATCGACTGGCTGAACGAGCCGGTGCTGACCTCGTGCGGCCACCGCTTCTGCAAGCGCTGCCTGACCGACTGGCTGCAGAACCACAACCAGTGCTGCCCCCTGGACAATAAGCAACTCTCTGCGGAGCAGGACATCTTCCCGGACAATTACACGCGACGCGAGATCGAGCAGCTGAAGCACAAGTGCCCAAACTCACCGCTGGGCTGTGCCCTCGTTGCCTCCCCCATCGAGGTGCATCGCCATCTGCCCAGTTGTCCGTACCGACGGCAGCCGCAGCCGGAGCAGCTGGAGGAGAAGTGCCCCTTTGCCAAGATCAAGTGCGATTTCGTAGGTCGCCCCGAGACCAATCAGCTGGAGGAGCATCTCAAGTCGGATATGCCGCATCACATGCAACTGATGCTGCAGGCCTTCCAGCAGACGGCCATCGCCACCTGGCAGCCGCAGAAGGCCAGCACCAGCGGCAGCTCGCTAGAGAATGGTCACGGCCATGGCCAGCTGGCACCGCCGCCCCAATACGCCAATGGGGTGGACGAGCAGATCGTCCAGACGATGTACCAGCGAATCGTTGTGCTGGAGCAGCGTACGCGCGAACAGGAGACGCGCATCGAGAATCTCAATAAGCAGCTGCGCCTGGCCCGCCAGCCCATCGATCCGCGCTACAGCAACGGCACCATTGTGTGGACCATCGGCCATCTGGGCAACCTGGTGTCGCGTCTGCGGGCCAATGCCAACAATCAGGTGTACTCGCACGAGTGCTACACCTCGCCGTATGGCTACAAGTTCTGTGCCCGTCTCAACATTCAGCCGCGGAAGCCGCATGTGCTCAGCCTGCATGTGCACTTGATGCAATCGGAGAATGACTTCCATCTGGACTGGCCCTTCAAGGGGCGCATCAAGCTGTGCATGGTGCATCCGACGGATGCGAGTCAGTCACAGCATGACACCATCATGACCAAACCGGAGATACTGGCCTTCCATCAGCCGCGCGAGGCGATCAGCACACGCGGCTTTGGCTTTCTCGAGTATGCCAACATATCGAACATCATGCACTTGGGCTTCGTGGCCAACGATCAGTTGCTCATCAAGATTGAGATCAATCTGGTTTAAGGCAATCTGGCAACGGGGAAACACTGAAACTTGTAACAGGGAATTGGAATATGGAACAAGGAGAAGAGAACATTCCACAACGAATGGATGGATCATTGCATCTCAATATCCACATAATTATATTTTATATAGCATATATATATATACTATATATACATAATCGCATGTGTAGAGTGTAGTAGCTGCAGTCGATCATTAATCAGTTCTAGACGCCTCATACATACTATATATCCCATTTATATGGCTACTACTACTACCTACAACTAATCGATATTATCTATGTATCTACTACTCGTAGTACTCCTAGCCTAGAGTAATCTCACTTTTAATGATCCTTTGTAGCCCCTTATTGAGGGTGAAACCTTGTCAATCCCCATTTTAAATGTATTTCTATATCGAATTAGTTTTTACCCAAATGATTTGAGCTTTTGTAAACCGAGTACGTCCATTTTTGTTATACTTAAGTCTGCATTGTTTTAACCCTAGAATACCCTTGAAGGAAAGCAACTCCGATCAGTCCATCAAGTATATTTAAGTATTCCTCTATCCGTTTGTCTGTCTGTCTATTGTACAGCCTGGAATTCTCTTAGTTATAAGCTTTTATTGGTCGATCTTCCTTCAAGGGTTTACAAACATTCGGTGGCCCGATGTTATATCTTCCTTACTGGTTAAGGTTTATTATGTTACCCCCTAAATCCTCCATAGAATCTACGCTACTGCATACATACATACGCGCTTTATGCGTTAGCTCTCGTGAGTAGAGCGAACCCCCCCAATTAAAGGACATTTTTGTACCGCCAATTGGGAATTTTCTGCCTTCTGCTCTCAAAGTAAGGAAACTTTTATTACACCTTTTCAAATGGCTGCCCGTAGGGACTCTCCGAACGGGTGCTGAAGCTATAGATGCCCTTTACACGGCCCACCTCGAGGGGATCGCCCAGCGCAACGGACTGCGGAGCATCGCCCTTGCAGCGACCGACCAGCAGCAGGAACTGAACATATCCGCTGCATTGGGCGTAGGGCGTGTAGCGGGATACGTGCTGCACTGCCTCCGCATAGAAGTAGACGGCACGGGCATGGGCACAGCTGTTGTTCAGGTCCAGGCCGCAGCCGGGCTGCCGCTTGCCGCCATTGGCATAGAAGTCGCTGTCGCCCATCGGCGATAGCTGCCCCTTGACCAGGCCGTTCGTGTGAACGGCGACCACATAGTCGGCATCGGTGCTGGACAGACGCAGGTTGTCATCGGGTATGATGAACAGTGGCAGAGCCGGATCCAGGGCCACAATATAGCCGAGACGCTGCTGGCCGTCGCTCATCGTGTTCAGCTGCTTGCCACAGAAGCCCGCCACATGGGCGCCCATGCTGTGGGCCACCATCACCACTTGCGTCAGATCCAGGCTGAATTCGTTGGCCAGAAAGTACAGGAACTGTGCGATAAACTTGCCCACGCCCGGCACCAGCGGTCGGGCCTCCACATACTTCATGGCTGCAATCGTACCCCAGTCGACGACGATGATGTTGAATTTACCACGTGCCTGGTAGGCGGTGCGCACCAGGCTGACGGGTTCATCCTCATACGTGACGCTCCAGCCATGTACGATCACCCTGAAGAGGAGGAACATCATTAGAGGCAGCTTCTTCCCCACACTTATCTCTTTTTGCTCACTTGGTTGGGAGGCGCACATCAAAGTTGGAGGCACTAACCGATGCCGAATCGTTGGTGTACAGCCTGTGCGGTTGATCCGGACTGTCGGGCGTATACAGATAGAAGTTGGCCATATCCGCCGTGTCTTCCCCCATTGTCCCAGAGAGCAGGCATAGCCATAGAGACAGCGACAGCTGGGGGAACCACATCATTGTCTGACGATTGCCCATGGGGGACTGTTAAACAGAAACGAATCGTTGGGCCCTATCGAATTTCGGGGGCTGCAGCACGGCTTCACGGCGAATTATTTCGATTTGCGTGCAACGTGTCTGCCTGCGACTCCAAATAAAATTGAATAACAATTGAAATTCTTCGAGTTTTCCGTTTCGGCTTTTAATAACATCCATTGTGCATTTGTGCGAGCACTTGAGCGTTTTTATATGTACATTCTACTATGTCTATATTCAATGCCCGCCACTATCTTTCTTAGTGGCTGAAGAGGCTGCGAGGCTGAAGAGGCTGATACTCTGCCCTCTTCCCTACCCTGAGTACCAGCAGGCAGACGGTGCATGACAGCTACTTAATGACTTAATTTCCTAACAAACTACTTAGTTGCAGAGACGTGTCTACGAGACCTGCCAAGTGCCAGCACCAGCACCAGCGCCTGTTCCAGTATCTGCTTGCGATTGAGTCTCCTCCTCCGTCCCCTCCACATTCAAATCTATGGCCATTGTGATGGTTGTCGTCGAGGCGGGCGCATTCTCGTCAATTAGCTCGATGGTCACCGTCTGCAGCTGCCCAACAGCTTTTTGGCTGGCGGCACTCTTGCTGCTGCTGCTGCTGGCAGTCGTACCCTTGTTTGTTTTGGACAATTCGTGGGTGCGCATATGGGCGTTAAGGCCACCGGACTGGGCAAATGTCTTGTTGCACATCTTGCAGGGATATTTACGGCGCTCCGTGTGCAGCAGCTTGTGGACGCGCAGCGCCTTCTTGCGCTGGAACGTGGAGCCACAGACGTCGCAGACAAAGGGCCGATGATTCGTGTGCGAGACGGCATGAACGTTGAGGTCGTGAAAGCTGTAGAAGGCCTTGCCGCACACCTCACACTTGGCCGGCCGTTCGCCAGTGTGCCGTCGCATGTGGGCGGTGAGGACACCGCGATCGCGGCAGGGCCGGCCGCACACCTCACAGATGCACGGCATCCGGCCCGTATGGCAGATGTTGTGGGAGGTGAGCTCCTTCTGCGTGTAGAAGGTGGCCTCGCACTCCTGGCACTTGTACGGCTTGATGCCGCTGTGGCGCTGACGGTGGCGCATCATGTTGCCCGATTGGGTGAACGGCTTGCCGCAGATGTCACAGAAGATGCCCGTGTGCTTCCATCTGTGGCCGTGCAGGTCGCGCTCGGTGCGAAATGTCTGGTTGCACTCCGCCTCGGGGCATGTGTAGACCTTGGCCGGCCCCCGGTTTCGCTTTCGCACGGCGCCATCCTTGTCGTTGTGCTTGACACGTCGGTGACTCTGCAGGCTCCGCTTGCTGTTGTACGCCCGATCGCATTGATCGCACTGGAACAACATGTCCTTGGTGTCGTCCTTGAGGTGGGTTGGTTCTTCTTCATCTTCGTCTGCGGCGTTTTCAATTGGCTCGCCGGCATCGGCCTCTCCCGTCCACTCGGCGGGGTCTGGGTGCAGGTCCAAAAGCGCCTCCTCCGTCTCCACTAGTGTGTTTTTCATGGCAGTCTCTCGTTGCGGGCGCGGTGGGGAGTCTGCAGCCAGGTCCTGCCCCTCATCGATCGCTGATATGTGCTCCAGATCCACATTCTCCTGCTCCTCCAACTCGCAGCTCTCGTGGCCAATGGGATCATCTTCAATCTTAATGGTGGCCTCGAATAGCTTGCAGTCGTCTACGGCGCCTGCCTGGCCGAGATGTTGCAGTCGAAAGTGTTGCGGAAAATCGTCAAATGCCAGCCGCTGCCCGCATAGGGAGCAGCATATGTCGTAGCTGGTGGGGCTGTTGCAGAGAACCTCACCGCATCGAAAGTTGTGATACGAGCCGGTTCCTATCACCGGCAATGGCTGCAGCTTGATCATCTTAAGCCAATACTTATGGCTGGGGGATTCTCAGTGTCGCTTCAATAGTTGACTCATTTGGCGTTTGGCGTCGTTTTTGTTTTCGCAACTCCAAGCCACAGGCCGTTGGTTGACATCCGAAAAGCAGATCAGCTGGGCGGCTAGTGTTGGCAAACGTATCGCAAGCTTGTTTGACCACTAATTGGGCGCGTAATTCAACTTGGAATACCTATGTAGTTTTTCATAATCGAAAATCAAATATAATGGGCCCTGTCTTTTGTATCTACAGCCGCGCAAAACGCAAGGTAAACGTAAAGGAGTGTAAATAGCTATTTGGCCATTTAAGCTTTCTATCAAGCTCTGCGTGGTGGTGGCTGTCCGAAAGCTAAGCAATCGATACAAACTTGAGTTCGACAACACTGAACTTATACAACACTCACCGCAGACGCGCTTGTGCGCAAGAGCCCGTTGTGTATTCAGATTTGGTATACATCTTTTTTCATCATTGATTTTTTATTTGATTTTTCGCCTTGACACTGGGAAGTAGCACACGGATAGACGCTGGTGAAAAAGTGGAAAATAATTAAGTGAAAATGTCGGAGGCAGCTGTCTCCGCCAGCAATGTTAATGCCAATGAAAAAATGGCCAACTTGCTGAAGGAGGCGGAAAATTTGAAAACCAAATTGGAAGAGGAGCGCTCCAAACTGAATGACGTCAATCTGTCGAACATTGCGGAGCGCCTGGAGCAAATTGCTTACGTCAACATCAAGCCACGCAAGGTGCTGAAGGGACACCAGGCCAAGGTGCTCTGCACCGACTGGAGTCCCGACAAGCGTCACATCATCTCATCCTCGCAGGACGGTCGCCTCATCATCTGGGATGCGTTCACCACCAACAAGGAGCATGCCGTGACCATGCCCACCACCTGGATCATGGCCTGCGCCTACGCCCCGTCGGGCAACTTTGTGGCCTGCGGCGGACTGGATAACAAGGTAACTGTCTATCCGATCACCTCTGATGAGGAGATGGCCGCCAAGAAGCGCACTGTTGGCACCCACACCAGCTACATGTCGTGCTGCATTTACCCAAACTCGGATCAGCAGATCCTGACGGGTAGCGGCGACTCCACATGCGCCCTGTGGGACGTGGAGTCGGGTCAGTTGCTGCAAAGTTTTCACGGCCATTCGGGCGATGTGATGGCCATCGATTTGGCACCCAACGAGACGGGCAACACCTTCGTCTCGGGCAGCTGCGACCGCATGGCCTTCATTTGGGACATGCGCTCTGGCCATGTGGTGCAGTCCTTTGAGGGCCACCAGTCCGATGTGAACAGTGTCAAGTTTCATCCCTGCGGCGATGCGATTGCCACAGGCTCGGATGACAGCAGTTGCCGTCTGTACGACATGCGGGCCGATCGCGAGGTGGCCGTCTTTGCCAAGGAGAGCATCATATTTGGTGTCAATTCGGTGGACTTTTCGGTCAGCGGTCGCCTGCTGTTTGCTGGCTACAACGACTACACGGTCAATCTGTGGGACACGCTCAAGTCGGAGCGCGTCTGTCTGCTGTATGGCCATGAGAACAAGGTCTCCTGCGTTCAGGTATCGCCCGATGGCACTGCCCTATCCACGGGCAGCTGGGACTATACCATACGAGTGTGGGCGTAAACAAATCTGTATACCTATATTTTCATCCCCCACCCCCTCCCTGTAAGGAGTAACTGTCAAGGACAGTTGCTCTATAGATACATACACAAGAATGCATTTTTTTTTTTTTTTTTTTTTTGCAAGAGAAAATTGCAATTAATGTGTACATAAAATATATTTCAAGAGTGATAACAAATCACGACAAAAACACACAATTATTGTCTATGGAATAATTCCATTAAATATGTATCTCTATGTCTATATATTGTAATTAAATATGGGACATAAATATTACTTACTTACATACATATGTATATGCGCAAAAGAATTAAACTATAACTATATAATAATACCAAGTGGCTCGATATAATATAAAATAATAAACAAAATAATTGTGAATGTATAACCCATAACCCATATAATACAAGTCTGGACTATGTGCCATATACACTTATTATACTTGATGTCTATAATATTGATATTGAATGCCCATTAAGGAAAAAGAAACATACATATAATATTCTCTATTTGTGTCTAAATGGATTGTTTAACCAACAGATATTAATGTGGGGTAACAATTACTATAATAATAATCCAAAAAACTATGTTTGATGCAACACACAGCGGCTCATGTGTGATGATGAATAGAAGATGAAACAGAGGAGGTACATTATATTGTACGAGAGTATTCCAATTAAACACTGGAATGAGAGATACCCAAATATGTTCGGAGCAGAAAGAGTACTTACTGTTTTCCATAAACTCTGATGTTCTGGGCAGAGAAAGATCAATAGCTACCAAAAAGTTGTAAATAATTTGCATTATCTTCTCTGCCCGTTTCTTCGAAAATATTATAATGTGTGTATGTGTAATCCAAAACCAAATATAACTCACTTACATACATATATGCGCAAAAGAAACTATATATAATATATAAATGGACATTTAACTGCAGAACAGACATTAATTAGTGTATACAATCGTATATACAACACGGAAAAGAAAGATGCTGAAAAAAACAAAATAAATTCAATTATTTTCAGTTTATATTTACTCAATATTACATACATATATGCGCAAAAGAACAAACTATATAAAGGATCACACGCTAACCATATATAGTAGAGACACTTGATGGACAAAACAACAGATATACATATACTATATGTGTAAGATTACATACATATATGCGCAAAAGAAAGAAATGGGAAATCAAATAAACATCGGATATATGTAACTTTACATGCATATATACAGTGTGCATAGAAAATAAGTTCCTGTTTGAAATAAATGTTGCAAAAAATGTAACCCACACTTGTGTTTTAATCATTCTTGAATCATATATTGGTAAACATTGCTTAGGGGAATTACATATATTAAGTGTCTTCCAGACATCAGAAGGAAGAGCCGCCGACGCCTTAAACTAAGCATAAAACTATAAAGGGCTAGAGTAACCCAATTTTGGGATACTTCGTAACATTGAAGGGGGGCGAACATTCAGGACATTCACAATTTTGACTAAGCACGAAAACAGAACACTAAGAATCTTAGCAAATAACTAAATATCTATCAGATTGCAGCATCATCAGAATCACTCGTTACTTTATCTCTCTCTCTCTCTCTCTCTAATTCACGCACTCTTCCTTTTGCAGTGTGCGCCACCTGGCGGAGGTAATGCTAATAAAATAGAGAGAGATAGATGTAGCATTACATACATATACACTGAGTCAGTATGGGGTATACTATCAGTAGAGTCGCGCAGCCCTTGCTGCAACTCACAGCGTACCCACTCGTTTTCTAATGTATTCTATATACACAAAAATTAACTTAATGTGGATATGTAGGTAGGTACTCTGTGGCCTGCTTAGCAAGTGAATACCATCTCCAGTTCATTGTTGTCGGACACACCGTTGGCTGCCTGCTGCTTGTGTCCCCGCATATGGGCCGAGAGTCCCGCCGCCTGGGCGTAGGCATTGCCACAGACTTTGCATTTGAACTTTTTGATTGCCAGATGCAGATGCTTGTGGTGGTAGAGAGCCTTGGGGCGGGAGAAGGTCGCCTCGCAGTCCTTGCACTTGTACGGTCGTTCCGTGGAGTGCATGGGCTGATGCTCGTTCAGCAGCGACTTGGAGGCGAAGCAGCGCGCACAGGTGTCACACTTGAAGGGCTTCTCGCCCGTGTGGGAGCGTCGATGGACGATGAGGGCTTCGCGGTATCGTGACCTATAGCCGCACAGCTCGCACACATAGTTGCGCTCCGTTCGGTGTATGCGACGATGGGAGTTGAGATTGTGCTTGTTCGTAAAGGATTTCTCGCAATTCTCAAAGTCACACTTGTACTGCCGCAGCCCAGAATGTCCCTGCACGTGACGGAGGAGAGTCCGTGAGTTCTTGAAGATCTTGGCGCACAGTTTGCAACTGAAGTCAGTGTGCAGCTTGCGGCGATGCGCTTCCAGGGCTCGTATCACATCGAAGGCGTCGCCACAGTCGCTGCACTTGAACGCCTTCGGATGCGGATGGTACATCTTGATGTGGATGTTCAGGTATTTCAGCGATGTGTATTTGCGATCACAGTGCTTGCAGCAGAAATCCTTGGGCTGGCGCTGCATTAGACAGAGCTCAAGAATCAGTGGAATATATATAAACAGAGGGAAAACCATGATCATGATCATACCTTGAAAATACTTTGCTGGTCCTCCTCCTCGTCCGCGTTATCTTCATCTGTCCTATCACAGGGGCTGCTCAAGATGGTCTCTGGCTCCAGGTCGCAGCCGTCACTCTCAGAGTTTGATGAATTCTCGGCACACTCCCAGAGCTCTTCAGTTTCCCGATTGCCCATCGACTGGTCACTGATACGCAATGCAGAAGGGTCCTCCTCCGGGTCATCTACATCATCGCATTTCACTGCGAGGAGGATTGACTTCTCCTCTGCAGAGTTATCCAGGGGCTTCTGGACAGTCACCGCCTGCGTCTGGGGCCTGCCCTGCTTGTCGAAGTGTATGTTGCGAATGTGCCGCACGAAATCATCAAAAGAAAAGTGCTTCATGTCGCACAGGCAGCAAGCCAAGTGGAAGCTATTGCACTCCTGCTCGTAGAAGATCTCGCCGCACTTGGGCTGCATTTTCTGCTGGGCATGCAGACGCGTGTAGTCCACATGGACTAGGCAGTGTTTCAGCATGGCTGCACACAGGTTTTCAGCAGTTTCCCATGCAGAAAAAACTCAACCAATAACAAAAATGTAAACAAACGGGGCCCAAGGAGGATTTCGATATGAGGATGGATATATCGATAGCAGACAGAAAACAGTGCTCACAAACGTTAACACAACATTCAAATGGCACTGGCCAACGGATTCGATTCGGTTTTTCTAGCTAAATTTATTCGTTACATAGGAAAGCATTATATGTAGATAATTAACAATCTGCTGCTGATGCAGCATGTGTGTGTGCCCAGTCAGTTATCGTTGCCCTTCTGGCTTCCCATATTCATCTCTATCTCCATGTAGCTTTCGGCCGTTGCACGCTGATTACGCTGACGATGCCACCGCTTGTGCTGGGCATAGCCCGCCGCCTGGGCATAGGATTTGTCGCACTGTGAGCACTTGAACCGCTTCACCTGGCCGTGGAGTGGCCGGTGATGGTAGAGGGCGCGTGCACTCAAAAATCCAACATTACAATCCTTGCACATGTGACGACTGCGCCGCTGTTTCGCATCCAAATGCAGCTCCTTGTGCGTGGTCAGTTGATAGCGGGCCGCAAACTTTGCCTGGCACGTGTCACAGCTGAAGGGCTTCTCGCCGGTGTGTCGCCGCTTGTGGACCATCAGATTGCCGCGAATGCGTGTCCTGTAGCCGCAGTACTCGCACATATGCCGCAGCAGATCCTCCGCAGTGTCCTTCTTCGCTCTCGCCTTCGTTGTCATCTGCTTACCGACCATTGTCACGCTGCGTGTGGTGGGGCATGCCAAGTGCTGGCTGCCGCTAATCGCTGGCACTATGTTTAGCCGCGTTTGGCATTTGGCGCTAGCTCGCTCGCTCGATTAATTGTTTGTCAAAAGCAAATTGTTGTCTAAATTTAAATTCGGCCATTGCCGCACACAGCAGAAGCGGCAGCAGCAGCAGCGGCATCAACTTTAAACGCAGTCCAACCTCCGCAATGCACAGGGATTGTTACGAATTCACTTTATTCCATACATATATGCATTAAATACAAAAAAAAAATTGTACAATTCTCAACAGCAGAGCGACAGGGCGGGCCACAGGGCTTCCGATTCGAGTTCTCTGTTCGTTCTCTCTCTCTCTGTTTCTCTGGTTTCGGAACGGTTAAGGAAATCGCCAGTAGATATTGTGTGTTTAGCATTTGGACTACTAAACAGCTACAACTAGACTGAAAATTGTGCCTAGCGACGACTATATGCCTAAGTTCTTAAACGTAGTCCAAAGAAAGTCTTACAGCTAGAGGTCGTAAATGAATTGATTTGAAAATATATCTTAAGTGTGTAACGTACAATCCCCACTAACCGATCCAACTGATCGTTCTTTTATCATTTCTTTGCGCCCTACGATCCACCGTTGAGCTCCTCGTTGCGATGCTTGCGCATGTGTCCGGCCAAGCCGGCTGCCTGGGCATAGGCATTGCCGCACAGCTTGCAGACAAACTGCTTGGTGTCCATGTGCAGGAACTTGTGATGGTAGAGCCCCTTCTGGCGGGAGAAGGTGGCATCGCAGACATTGCACACATACGGCCGGTCCGTCGAGTGCATGGCCATGTGCTCGCGCAGCCCCGAATGGGAGGGGAAACGCTTGTCGCACACCTTGCAGCCAAACGGACGTTCGCCCGTGTGACTGCGTATGTGGACGCGCAGCGTCTCCTTGTTGCGGCAGCTGTAGCCGCAGTTCTCGCAGACGAAGTTCTTCTCCTCCGTGTGCACCTTGGTGTGATTGCGCATGTGGCGCGTGGTGAAGAAGCGCTTTTCGCAGCCGGGATGCGAGCAGACAACGTTCCGTTCGCTGTTGTGCCGCAGCTGGTGGCGCTTGAGCTCGTGGCGCGTCTTGTAGCGCCGTTTGCAGACCACGCACGCTACTCCGCCGTGTGCCTTCAGCATGTGCTCGTCGAGCAGACGCAGGCGCGGCAGCTCCATGTCGCATTCCACGCAATTGAACGATGGGGATGCGGCCGAGACGGCGGCCTGGCGTCTCACCTTATGGTACTGCTTCATGTGCACCACCAGCATTAGCTTGGTGAAGAATGTATTGTCACATTGCTCACACTTGTACACTGGCTGAGGGCGCGAGTCGAGAATCCTGCACATGCCGTAGTCGGCTTCCACCTCGGGATCCACGGGCTTGTGCTGGCGGGCTATGTGCCGATCCAGGGTCTTCTGCCCCTGATAGGTCTTGGGGCAGTGCGGGCAGGAATGTTGCTTCTTGATTGGGTCTTCATAGTCCTGATCCTGGTCCTGGTTATCCTCCAGATCCTCCCTATCGAAGTCCAGGTGGATCATAAAGCTCTCGCCCTCCTCGTCGGACTCCTCCTTGTAGTCCACTTTGGAAGTGCGCATTTGGCGCAGGGAATCGTTGGAAGCGACCACATTGGAATTGTCCCATTTCAGAATGATCCTGCCGGGATCATCGTTCTCCTCATCCAGCTCATACTCCTCCCCACTCTCACTGTCCGCCGGGTCATCTTCATCATTATCAGAGGCGATCTCGTGCCATGCAAAGGGATTCACCTCTTCCATAATGGGAACTGGCGACTCCTCCGACGGCTCCTTCTCCTCCTTGAACTCCGCCAGATCCGCTGTCTTGAGCAAGCCGTTCTCGAAATGCACGTTCTGGACATGCAGCAGAAAGTCCTTGAACACAAAGCTCTTCATTTCACAAAAGGCGCAATCTATGCGAAAACTGTGCAGGCTCTGGAAGTAGATCTCGCCGCACCTGGCGTTCGCCATGCCTGCGTATGTGTCTGCTTTGAGGCTCTTAAGCATGTTCAGTGGTTCGCTCGTCGTCCTCACGCAATGCACATTTGTTTTTCGCTTCACAGGAGGATTAGCTTTTTATCTTTCTTTTAAAATTTGTGTAGGTTTTGTTGAAACAACGCCAACGCTTCGCTTTGCGTCTTCTTCTTGATGCTATGTCCAACAGCTGTTTGTGCCTCACAAGTGATTTGCAGCACTGTACTTGGTTTTTGTCGCGGACTGGTTACACTGAAAACTTGTTACAGCGGCGGCACATTCAAACAGATGGTACTGCTTCACGCATCGGCTAGACATGGGTGTGATGTCCAACTTTGCCAGGTGTCCAGCATCGATAAATCGTCGACGACAAGATAATTAAGCAGAAAGATAGTACGTTTTTACGGTTGTTAACAAGGAACGAACAGCTGATTGACGACAGCCATCATAGAGAGACCATACCATAGAGGCCGATGCAAACGCACGCTTGCCAGCACTGTCGGCGCTGTTTCTTCCTCTTCCTGCGTTGTGGCAACACGAGATTTGCCGAATTTGTGTGCATTTATCATCAGTATCCAGACAAATTGATAGTCTAAGATGAGTACCGAACTCACGGAGCGCATTCTGCAGCATCTGGATACCACCGACAAGGTGGACACTCTGGACCTGGCCTCGCTCTTCGACATCGATCACCAGAAAATTGTCGGCGCACTGAAGAGCATCCAGGCGCATGGTGACCTAGTCAATGCCACGACAGTCACACACAAGTCCCTGGAGCTCACCGAAGAGGGCCGTCAAGTGGCCCTGTGCGGCAGCCATGAGGCTGTCGTATTTGCCAATGTCCCCGACGGCGGAATCGAGCAGCGTGTGCTCCTGCTGGTCAATGGCAATCCCAATGCCAAGGTTGGCTTCAGCAAGGCCATGGCCAATGGCTGGATACTGGTGGACAAGAGCGAGAAGCCGCCGCTGGTCAAGCGCAAGGTGCCAACGATTGTGGATGCGGTCAAGGAGCAGCTAAATCAGGTGGCAAAAGGAAAGACCGACCTGCCGGCCAATGAGGTGGCCGACTACAAGAAGCGCAAGCTGCTGCAGGAGACCACCGTCAAGAGCTTTCTCCTGTCCAAGGGGCCAGAGTTCGCGACGACACTCACCAAACTGGAGACTGATCTCACCGTGGAGATGCTCGCCAATGGCCTGTGGCAGCAGCTCAAGTTCAAATCGTACAACTTCGATGCCTTGGGGGCGCCGCCGACGCGTGGCCATCTGCATCCGCTGCTGAAGGTGCGCACCGAGTTCCGACAGATATTCCTCGAGATGGGCTTCTCCGAAATGCCCACCAACAACTACGTGGAGTCGTCGTTCTGGAACTTTGACGCCCTGTACCAGCCGCAGCAGCATCCCGCTCGCGATGCCCACGACACCTTCTTCGTCAACCATCCGGCCAGGAGCCACAAGTTCCCCCAGGAATACCTGGAGCGTGTGAAGATCGTCCACTCCAAGGGCGGCTACGGCTCCATTGGCTATGGCTATGACTGGAAGCTCGAGGATGCGCAAAAGAACCTTCTCCGCACCCACACAACGGCCGTGAGTGCACGCATGCTGTTCAAGCTGGCCAACCAGGAGGGCGGCTTTAAGCCGGCCAAATATTTCAGCATCGACAAGGTATTCCGCAACGAGACACTGGACGCCACCCATTTGGCGGAGTTCCATCAGGTTGAGGGCGTCATCGCTGATGTTGGCCTCACGCTGGGCGATTTGATTGGGACGCTGTACGAGTTCTTCCGCAAGCTGGGCATCACTCAGCTGGAATTCAAGCCGGCCTACAATCCCTACACCGAGCCGAGTATGGAGATTTTCTGCTACCATCCGGGCCTGGGCAAATGGATCGAAGTGGGCAACTCGGGTCTCTTCAGGCCGGAGATGCTGCGGCCCATGGGCCTGCCGGAAAACGTCAATGTGATTGCCTGGGGCCTATCGCTGGAACGGCCCACCATGATCAAGTACGGCATCAACAATATTCGCGATCTTGTTGGACCCAAGGTCGATCTGAAAATGGTGGAGGATGGACCTATTTGCCGGTTGGATCATGCGTAGAATTTAAACACGGAAAAATCTGCGATCAAATTGCATTTTATTCACAAATGTTCCAAAAATAAAATATTTATAACTGTATTTGGTGCGGTATTTTTGAATCTCCGAAACGCTGCTCAACACTTATTTGATGTAGCCGATGAATTTCCTGTTTCCAATACAAATGAATATTTTAAAATTTAGATTTAAAGGAGCTACCATTTCCTTTTCAAGAAGTTTCGGAAATATATAAATCTGATTTGAGTGGAGAGGAATTCGGAAATATAGGAAACCCCGAACCGAATCGAACCATGCGCAAAAGCTGGCAACCCTGCGCGCATAATCATCAGGGAAAACAAACGTCACAAGAAAAAGCAAAACAATACAAAAGAGATTGCGAAAGAGATTTGTTGGGTCTCGCTGTGTCACTGTGTCAACAAACAAACACTGGGCTAAAAATGGAAAGCAATCAAAAGCCGAGCCTTCACCAGGCCATTCAACAAAAGTTTGGCCTCGAAAATGATTCCACAAAATTGAACACATCAACATTCAAACTGGTCATACCAAAGCTGAAGATTCCGCAGCTGAACAAGGGCAACCCAACGCCCACTGACCTTGCTGCACAGGAGAAGGAGCGTCAGGCGGTGGATGCCCGCAATGAGCTGCTGCTGGATGAAATCAAGCGGCGTCGCCAAATATCCGAACGTGGCCAGACGACAGGCCAGGCGGCATCATCGGGATTTGTGATACCACAGCTCTGCATGGCACCGGGTGAGCCCTTGGCGGATGCGGCCAAACTGAATATTCCCTTGCTGAACAGGCTCCTCAGTCAGAAAATGAGTGACGGACAGCAGCTGCCCAAGCTGGAGCGTGCCGTGGATCGTCTGCACATATCGGCGGGCGACAACGGAGGCGACACAGTCTCGCCCCTGCCTCCTGTGCCAACGGCCACGCCCCTCATCGACCTGACCACAGCCGTGATAAAGAGCAGCATTAATGCCCCTCCCAAGGAATATGCAACCAAAGCGCGACTAAAGCGAGCCCAAAACACGAAGACATTCGATATACCATTTATCGCCTACGATCCGGTGAAGCGGTTTGCCCCCTCGCCGTGTTTGCTGACGGACGACAAATCCACAATGATCGCCGATGGCAGCGATATGTTGGCTCCAGAGCATCACAGTGTCATTGGGAGTGTGCTGGATGCCGTGGTGGGTTACCCGGAGCCACGGAAGCCCCAGGTTAAGTACGCCGTTTCGCTACTGGAGCGACAGCACCTGAAGATGTATCGGCGAGAGGACTATGGCAGCAATGTGAAACGATTTCGGTTTGATACACCGTCGCCCGACGAGGTAGTCAAACAGGCCCTGCAGAAAACTTGGCGATCTTCGAAAACCTAAATTGACAATTTGCACCAAATACAATTATAAGTATCAATAAAATATCTTATACGACAAGCATCAGCCACACATTCCATCGACGTGTCTGCGCGCCCAGAGCAATCGCATGGTGAAAATGGACAACGCATCTGAGCAATTATGCTAATTATGACTATTATATGTACATATGTTTAAGACCATTAGCAAAACCATTTTCCAGTTAGAATCTGGTAATGAATTAGAATTAACGACATTATGTGGTAGCGTTGCCAGACAGAAAAAAATCCCGCAAAATACTGATATCGATATCTTAAAAATTAAGTGTGTAATCAAATTTATACGCTCAGGCGATCTTAGAACAATATAGAGAAAATATTTAAATCAGTTAATCGACCGTTTTGTTTTACTCGGTTGCATAAGAAGTGCAAAATAAACCAGTCCGATGCGAACATCGTATGTATCGATAGTCAACTCGATAATGACAAAGACAGCGGGCACACACACTTTTGCACATACACAACCACAGGCACACGCGACAGCATATGCATAGGGAAAAGAAGCAAGAAGCAAAGCAGAAGCGAATAAGAACTGCGTATATGTGAAATAAACAGCAGCCGACGCAGACACAGTGGTGTGGTTTTTTCGGAATAGATCTCAGAGGCCCAGCGGAGACGCATGATATTACGCACAATCAGAAAAGTCAAGTAAAAAAACGGGCATTAAGTAATCAACAATTCGGACGAGAGCCGACTCGAAAAGTGACAGAAAACAGCTGTGGCGGTGGAAAGGGGACTAGAAAAGTATCCATAAAGTGCGAAAGGTCAGCAGTAGCTGTAGCTGTAGCAGCAGCAGCAGACGGCGCAAAGGAACATAGAATAAAATTCTTTGTTGTGACTGTGTGCGTGCTTGTGTGTGTGTGTGTTGCGGTTCTTGTGCTTTTGCTTTTGCTTGTGTGGTGTCTAGCTGTCACTTTCTGGCGCGCGCAAAAGATATACACACAAATTGAAAAACGGTTGCCACCCCCCAAAAACACCCGCCCCCCTCTGCTCCACCACCTTGATGTACGCGCCCGGTTCCGGTGCCGCTTGGTTGTCGTTGTCGTTGTCGTCGTCGTCGCTTTCGTGGTTCTCGTCTCGTCCCTGTTTTCCCACCAACGCATCGCAACGCAATTGCAATTGCAATTGCATTCTAAAGTGGAAGTGTGCTGGATACTTGTCTTAATTGCCCGTCTAACTCTTGAATTGCCATCGTCGTCGTCGTCTGGGCAGCGCGGAGCAGCGGAAGGAAGTGGAGTTGGAGTTGGAGAGCAGCTCGCTCAGGTGCAGCCGGTGCCCAGTGCCAGTGCCGCCAGTACAGGTAAAATGGATACATTCAAAATCAAAGAATCCATGCTTGTGTGCTGCGTATGTGCATGCATGCGTGTGTGTGTATGTGTGTGTGTGTGTCCTCCCCGAATGCGATTGCAGAGAAAAATAATAAAAAGCAAAAAAAAAACTTGAAATAAAGTAACAAAATCTCATGTTCGCTACATGATATATAGCCGCCGAGGTGTTTAATGGAAAAATCCAAAAAAAAAGTCTGGCCCCGCAAATATCTCAATAGCTTTGACGAAACAATAATTTAAAGCGTCTTGTCTTGTTTTCAAAGTGTCGTCTGCCCATGTCTGCGCTGCGCTTGTGTATCCCCCCCTCCCCGTGTCCGTGTGTGTGTGTGTATGTGTCTGCTGCAGACAGATATTTGACCTTGTTTGGCACACACAATACATACTATTGCCATAACGGCAAATAACAAAACAGAAGCACATGCACGCACACACAAACACAAATGTGCCGCAATATAATAGATGTCTGCGTTTACACCTACGCATGGCCGAATCTCTCCCACAAGACGATTCGATTGCATTTTATGGCCGGGGCCCCAAAACAGTTGAAATCGAAATCAATGGCCAAAAAGTTGTTAGATTACTTAGCTTCGATGCCATATCATATCATAGCAACACCAAGCAGCGGCAGCAGCAGCGACAGCGACCCGTGTAGAACCGCCAATTATCACCAGCAGCAGCATCGTCATCAACACATCGGTCCGGTCGTCGGGTAGTGTGTGTTTTTTTTTTATCAGATCCAGCCATTCGCCAGCGGCAGGCTCACGTACAAGTGGAATCAAATCACACACACACACACACACACACACACACACATGCATGCAAATTATCAAGTTTTAATTATTTTAGCATGCCCCGCACACACACACACACAGCACAGCACAGCCTGATCCAAAAACTAACTGTATAAAACAATTCTAGAAACGCTGACAACGCTCCACGGCACTCCAGCAAAGGAATTTGACTTGAATTTGCACAAATTGCATTCAGAGAATAATCGCCCCCCCGCCCAGATCATATAGAGAGGGATCTGCTGCATCCACCCGATCTCCGCATAGAGCTTCAGCCAGGAGCTGCCGCCAAGCATCAGCAGCGCAGAGTGGTGCCAGAACCAGCTCCAGCCCCAGCGCCCTCATCCCTTGTGCCCTTTGTGTGCGCGTGTGGCTCTGGGTGTCCACCGACCGTGAGATGTTGCCATTCACCCCGCAAGTGGTCAAACGTTTGTTAGCACTCAAAAAGGGCAACGAGGACAACACGGTCGAGGGCAAGTGGTCGGAGAAGGCCGTCAAGAATCTGGTGAAGAAAATCAAGAAGAACTCGCAGCTGGAGGAGCTAGAGCGTGCCATTTCCACACAGAACTGCCAGACGCGCTGCGTGACAGTGCCGCGCAGTAAGCCCGTCCCACCCGGCGAGCATCTGCGGAAGGGTCTGCCGCACGTCATCTACTGCCGCCTCTGGCGCTGGCCGGATTTGCAGTCTCAGAATGAATTGAAGCCGCTGGATCACTGCGAGTACGCGTTCCACTTGCGCAAGGACGAGATCTGCATCAATCCGTATCACTACAAGAAGATCGAGCTGTCGATATTGGTGCCCAAGTCGCTGCCCACGCCGCCCGATTCCATAGTGGACTATCCGTTGGACAACCACACGCATCAGATACCAAATAATACCGATTATAATGCTGCGATAATACGCAGCGCCTCGTTGAGTCCGCCGCAGTATATGGAATTGGGTGGTGGCAGCAGCGGTGGTCCGGTCACCTCCTCCTCAGCATCAGCCTCCGCTTCAGTGTCCGTTTCGGCCACCTCCTCATCGTCATCCTCGTCCTACCAGCAGCCGCTATCGTTTGGACAGAACATGGACTCGCAGTCGAGTGTGCTCAGTGTGGGCAGCAGCATTCCCAACACGGGCACCCCGCCACCTGGCTACATGAGCGAGGATGGGGACCCGATCGATCCCAATGACAACATGAACATGTCGCGCCTGACGCCGCCCGCCGATGCCGCCCCAGTGATGTACCATGAGCCAGCCTTCTGGTGCTCCATCTCCTACTACGAGCTGAACACGCGGGTCGGCGAGACCTTCCATGCCTCCCAGCCCTCAATTACGGTGGACGGCTTCACAGATCCATCCAATTCGGAGCGCTTCTGTCTCGGTCTGCTCTCCAATGTGAATCGCAACGATGTCGTCGAACAGACACGCCGTCACATTGGCAAGGGCGTTCGCCTCTACTACATTGGCGGCGAGGTCTTTGCCGAATGCCTCAGCGATTCGTCCATATTTGTGCAGAGTCCGAACTGCAATCAGCGCTACGGCTGGCATCCGGCGACCGTTTGCAAAATCCCGCCCGGCTGCAATCTGAAGATCTTCAACAATCAGGAGTTTGCCGCCCTACTCTCCCAGTCCGTGTCGCAGGGATTCGAGGCCGTCTACCAGCTGACACGCATGTGCACCATTCGAATGTCCTTTGTGAAGGGCTGGGGAGCCGAGTATCGTCGCCAGACGGTCACCTCAACGCCCTGCTGGATTGAGTTGCATCTGAATGGGCCACTCCAGTGGCTGGATCGTGTTCTCACCCAAATGGGATCGCCGCGATTGCCCTGCAGCTCCATGTCGTAGGCAGCCAAGTATCGGATCGGATCGGATCGGAGAAGACCTAACGTTACACACAAAATGTAGGGCGGGCCCTGGTTCCCATTTCCAGAATCTGCATAGCAATGCATTGCATACTTTTAAGCGTGAATGGAAATGGGAATCGGGAATCGGGATCGAGAATCGAGCGAGAGGCAGAGCACATAAGAAATAAGTTTTCGGGCATACAAAAATGAATGAAAAGCGCCAAAAGTAGATGCAAACAAACGGCCCCCCCCATATACAAAGAGAAAAACCACTCCACACATACTTCATATAAAAGATATACACAGAAGCATATATATCTTTAGAAACGTATATCCCATATATGAGATGAGATGACAAGAGAGGACATGTTTTAGGTCTATATATTGTGTAGGTGGAAACGTGAGAGAGGTTGCAGTTTTTTTTTTTTTTCTATAAGATAATCCAGGCAGCTTCGGTATAACAATGTTTTTTTTTTTCGAGACATACATATATTTTATGATACACAAAAACAGGATAAAAGAGTACGGAAAACCCCCCCTGTGGGTGTGGGAGGTTAGCGCTGGAAGCGACAGTCAAAATTCTTTGTGAAAGAAGCAAAACAACAAAAATACATATAAATGGGTGACTTGGAATATATATATTTGCTATATAGAAGAGAAGGAAGCAGCGATGCAGAGAGAGCGAGAGAGAGAGAGTGGAACAAAAATAAAGAACAGAAACTGGGATCTATCAAGCTGGAAGCTTACACACAAAAAACAAATAAAAAATATAAAAAAAACCACAAAAAATAGAACAGAAAAAAAAACCAAACAGCAGCACCCCCCCACACACGCTACAATATTGTACATAAAAAAAAAGAAGAGAACACCAGAAGAGCAGGGAGCAGCAGCAGCAGCAGGGGAAGCAGAAAGATATATTGACAGGATAATGGATCGTGGCTAAATTTTTGAGATGAAAAATGTCATATTTGATGGTTGTTAAAGCGTTTCGATTGTATGTATGTTTGTGTATCTGTGTGTGTGTTGAAGAAACTCGAACAGAAACAACACACCTTTTGTTAGTCGTAGTAGCTACATATATATACTACTATATATCCCATACATATGTGTGTATGCAAAGCACTTGCCCGAGCGTCGAACCACCCAACACAATCAGAGTCCATCCATTTAAGACAACCAATCCAAAAAGAGGGGTAACCTCTGCTCCTGTAAACAATTTCAAAACTGCATTTATTCTGTAAGGAATTTAAGGAACCATAGCTCAAATGTCAATTACAATTTAACTCTCGTATCTCCCCTCGGCATGGATGTGTGGGGGGGGATGCTCCAGTAATGCAATAAGTACTCTACATACAACATTGACTACCCGTTCCCCCTGCTGTGGCTCAGATTGTGGGGGCAAGTGTGCGCGTTTTTTCTTGGGTCATTAGCTTTTAAGTCTTCTTCTATCATATATGTAATTACATTTTGGCTTGTCTAGGCTGCGCTAATGCGGTAGCATACCCCCCCAGTTTTAGATGTAAGTTCATTTCTATTTTTTTGTTTTTTTTTTATCAACCAATCAACCAAAAATATTTGTATGCAAGTGGTTTTGCTTTCCTTTTTGCTATTTGTTCGTTTTGAACATGAACCGAATAAATGAGATGGATCTAATCACGATTGGAATCGCCCCAGATTAACGTTTATAATTTTAAGCTAAACCAATCGCTTGTTTTTTATATATATTATATTGTATGTATACTCTTGGCAGTAGAACAGATCCCCCCCAGCCACACACACACACACAAATAATGTAATGTAATTTAATCTATAAGTTATGCTTACACACACACAGAGATCAACAACAGCAGAAAGCCCTTAAAAAACAGTCAGATCAACGGGAGGAGGAGAATACCTACCTACCTGCCTACCCATTACCCGTACCGTACGTACATATACATAACGTATAAATACAAGTACATATATACATATATACCTATATATATCTAATATACAAAACATACAGATAAAGACAAACATATGGAACGTATATTTAAATAAACACTTACATCAATTAAAAAACAAACAGAAAAGCTAAACCCAAAGGCAAAAGCAAACAAACAAACAAGCAGAAGTGAATCCTCTTCAGCGCTCATGTATCTTTGAATGCTGTTTGTAATTGGATTTTCTTAGAAATCGTGCCGGGCACTGGGTGCACGCGTACGGCCGATACTGGGTGTGGGCAATCTGGTGATGCTTCACCTCCGACGAGCTGAAGAAGCGCTTGCCGCACTGCGGCTGTGGGCAGGGAAAGTCACGCTGGTTGTAGTGTCGCTTCAAGTGCGTATTCAGGTAGCACTGATCCGTGAGCACTCGGCCGCAGATCGGGCAGGTGTAGCTCAGTGATGCAGTGATGGCTGTTGTTGCAGCCAGTGGCGGCTGCTCCTGTTCGGCATCCGATTGAACGGCTGCCGCATGCTGCAGCTTGGTGTGAATGCGTCGCGCATGAATTGAGTGAAAGGTCAGATCGCACTCCTTGACCAGACACGCATACGGCTTCTCGCCAGTGTGGAGACGCCGATGGACGGCCAGGTAGTTGGCATAGCGAAAGCCCTTGCCACAGATGTCGCACTTGTGCGGCCGATCCGGCGTATGGGTGACATAGTGGATGCGCAGCTTGTTCAGCTGCCGGAACCCCTTGCCGCAGCCATCGCACACATGCGGCTTCTCGTCCGTGTGTGTCATCTTGTGTATGCGCAGGTTGTAGGCCTCCGAGAAGCACCTGCCACACACGTCGCAGACATGCGGTGCTCCCTGCGACTGTTGGGTGCTTCGCTTGCGCTTGTTCTTCAGTCGCGCAGGATTGCCTGTGGTATCCAGGGCCTGTGTGGTGGGAATGCACATTATCCATTATTGTCCAGTGAGAATTACTTTCCGGAAGAGCTCACCCCATTCACCAGATCGATCAGATCAAAGCCTGCACCAGGCGACAGCAACTCCTCCATGTCATCAGTGTCGTCGCCCCTCAGCTCATCCAGCTGGGCAAACAGCTGCACATCCTCCAGGCAGTCCGAGTAGTTGGCCTGCAGTTGCTCCGCCGCCTCCTGCCGTGCCAATGCTGCCAGATCGGCCATCTCCTGCTCGGCCGCAGCAATGGACACCAATGGGTTGGAAGGACCAAGCGTGGGCGCTAATTGAACCGCTTCCATGTCCCTATCCGTTTGCTGCATTGCTGCGTGCTGTGTGTCGCAATACCGCACAAAAGTAACAAAACAAAAAAACAGTGAGCTGTGAGCGGTGATCGTTGAGCAATGATAAGATTACGCTTCTGTTTAATTATGTGTACTAATGTTACAACCATTGGCTGGCCACCAGGGAACACTGTCACCGCACCGCACCGCCCCACCAGCAGCCTTCAAACGATCAAAGCGGATCGGATCAGATCGGATCGGCGCCTGTTAATTTTTATCGAATACTGGACCAATAAAAACTCACCGATAAATGCCGTTTATTTGCACTTTAAACATTTATTTGCTGCTGGCTTTTGTTGTGGTGCGCGCTGTGCACTTTGAGCCAATTGGACAGTCCATCGGCAGCGGCGTAACAGCACCGCTTCCAGCACAGCGCACCAACATTTTATGGCAGGCCCAGGGCAGCCCACTTTATCATCAGCATGTTGGTGGGGACAAGACGGAACAGCAGTGCTGATAATAACACTATGCAGCAGCATTTTTGGGGCTTTCGAGGTTTCAGGTTGATTGGCTTAATGTGAGATCCAATTGGATTTAATTTCCTAAATTATCTTAAGCCAGAAAACCTAATGGGAACCTCTCCACAGAAAGAATATTTAATAAGTAGACACAAAATACAAGTTGAATTATTTATTCACCAATTAAATAATACAATTGTTCAATTATTTCATATATCCCCTCCCCAAGCCCATGCAAATGATGTGTACAATTGTTCAATTACTGTGTTGAGTAGTGTAATGAAGGTTTGTGGGCCACAGCTAAGAGCGGGACGGCACGATGTCAAAGAGCAAAAAGAGGAAAGAGCACGAATTAGAATTTATCGAGCGCCAGCGATCAGATCAAAAGTGCAAATGAGAAATAATTTTGTGATTATAGAAATCAAGCTCTCTGCCCTGGCTTGATCTCTGATCCTACAAATATTCTCACGGAGAGAGCTTTTAAAGTGTGTGTGTGTGTGTTTCCATCTGTTCAGCATGCTGCTCATATAACGGTGATCAAAGCTGGGGGAAAAGCACATTCAGAATTTATCAATCGCTGACCAAAATATATGTGAATCGAAGCATTCGATTACAGGTTACAGTTACAGTTATATATGAAGGAAGCTTTTGGAGAGCTAGAAGAGCGAAGCTTATGCGGCGAATTACTCAATTTGGAGCGGAAAAGGAGGGTATCGATGTGGTGCGTGATATGAGTATGGAGAAATGATAGATTTACACTTTAAACTTCTGCAGCAGATGTCGCAGTTCTTCGTTCTGACGTCGCAGGAACACAACCTCCGCGTCATACTGGACACGCATCTTCAGCACCTCCACGTAGTGATTGAGGCCATGCTCGAGGGTCTTCCACAGCTTGCATTTGGCCGGCGGGAAGCAGCCGGCGAATTTGCGCCAGAAATTCCGTATATCATCGTCGGAAAACTGAATTAAATTGACGGCAACCGATTGGCGGCCGGGCATATTGTGATACATTTGTCTGTGCATTTTGGTCGTGTAGAGATTCATGGCGTGCAGGCAGAGGGCCGGCTCCATCACCAGATAGTGATTCTTGCAGCCCTTGGACGCCACATGACCCTTCACCATGAACGTATCCACATGGTGATCCGGTTCGCGATGCAGCTCCTGTTCGTCCAGCTGCACCTGAATGTCTGGGTCCAGTCGGCTGGACTTCTGGTGCTTCATAAAGACCTCGGCACACTTGCGCGGACTCAGTCCGCCCGGCTGGCAGTTGGGACAGTAGGTATAGGGCAGAAATACCTGGGTCAGCTCCTGCACATCGGACAGACGCTGGATTCGCAGAGCAGCGAATATGTTGTCCAGCCGCACCAGGCACTTGTCCTCCTCCGAATACGGTTCGAGTATCTTGATCAGGCGCTGCTCGATGAGAAACCCGCCGCGATCGGCCAGCTTTCGGACCAAGTTTCGCATCAGACGCAACGACTCAACTGGCAGCTCCTTGATGTCTGGCTTGAATTTGCCTCCGCTCTGGTTCTGCGCCCGGTTCTTGGGCACCCGCCCTATGCGCAAGTCGAATCGCTCCAGGACGTTGTTGTGCTTCTGGCGCGTCCGGTTGATGTTCACTATCTGTGGAATTGGACGCTGCCACTTGAGGGCCAGCTGCTGCTCGTGAATGATGCGATCGATGTGATAGACCCGATCGACAAGCAGATTCAGCTCTTTGTAGTTGATCTCCCAGATGCGGTTGAACTTCTCCTTGTTGTTGAGGCGCGCCTGGTGGGCCTTCATCTCCATATCGTGGATGTTGGCGTGCAGCTTATAGATGTCCTGCGACAGACGGTCTATGTTGCGCTTGCCCGTAATCTGAAGATTCTTCAGGCTGCGACGGATGCGCCCAATCGATTCATGGAGGCGGGCCACTCGCCGCTTCTGCTGGTTGTTGATGATCACGTTCTCCTCGTTGCGCTTCTGCAGCACCTGGTAGTTGTAGTCGAGCTTCTCTGAGTTCATCAGCACGTTATCGCGCGTGCGTCGCAGCTCCAGCTCCAAGCGTTCGCACTCCTTCTCCAGGCGGATGCGTGTGCTCTTGGTGAGCTCCTCCTGGGAGGCGTTGATGTGCTGCGTCTGATTCGCGTAGAACTGCTGCCGGGTGCGCACCAGATTGGCCTTCTCATCAAAGTTCTTGTTGAGGGCATCGAAGAAGGTGCGCCATTTCTCCACGGCACTGACGGCGAACAGCTGGCGCTCCTCCTCGATGGTGTGGCGAAGCATTTGCAGATGCTGCTTGTAGGCCTCCTTCAGCACCTCCACCTGGTGGTCGACCCGCTCTACCAGGCAGCACAGGTCCTGCGACTGGCGCTCCCGATCGAAGTCGTATTTGGCATTTATGCGATCGACCTCCTTCTGGCAGGCGTCAATCATCTCATCCTTGCGCTGCATTATCTCGGCGATGCGCTTCTTTTGGTCCTCGATCTGATCCCAGAGCATCATCGGCTCGTTGATATCCTCCAGCTCCGTCCAGCGTGCCTTAATATCCTCGAACTTGGCCATGGTCTCGATGCTCTCGCGTTGCAGCTTCACCTGTGTCTGCACCTGCTGCGTCGCCTCGAACATCCGCCTGTTCAGCTCACGCCGCTCGTTGGCCACACGCACATTGGTGACGAGCTCGTCCCCGAAGCGCACCAGCTCATCCAGCCGCTGGCTGGACAGCTCCAGCTGTTGATCGATCAGTGGCTTCTCTGTCGCACAACGCTCGGCCGTGCCCTTGGGTGCATTTTGGAACTGATTGCGCACCCGGTTCAGTACAGTGCGGCGACGCTCGTCCAGCTTGCGTACGGGTGCATCGCAATGCTCGTTCACGATGAGGGCATCGATGTGCTCGTGGAAGGTCTCCCAGCTGTCCAGGGCTTCGGCATCCGACTCCGCTCCCTCCTCCTCGCCAATGCTGGGCTCGCTGAGCAGATCTGTCTGTGCATTGATCTCGACCTCATCGTCTTCATCCATGATTGATGATTCGCTTTGCGTGCGCAAATCTGTGGGTGAATGCCGGCTTTAGCTTTGCTCTGTTGTGAATTTCAATGGGCTGCTTTCTAACATCCAGCGCTGTGTTGTGCCCAAAATAGTTGTTTGATCGAAAGATCAACGGTTGCCAGGCTCCCCCCGTAAGTAACATTTTGCTTTTTGTCTCACTTAAAATATTCTCATACATATGTGTGCGATAAGTCGCAAGTCGCATTTACACACAACTATCGATAGTATCGAATATGGTACATTGCATTTTGGATGGATGTATTTACATCTCGTTGACGTCATCCCGGGGTCACTGCGAATGGCAAATGAATGGAAAATTTTCCATTTGCCGAGACATAATCCCCTTTCCTTAGCAATGATTCTGATCGATTTCAGCATTATGCATTTATCCTAAGCCGCCCTGTGTCAGCGAGGTTGCATTTGTGGCACTCTGATGCCCATGTCGAATACAGCCCTGCTGCAGTCCAAGTTGATGATTGTTTCCCTCACTTACATGTTTTTCTTTTGCGTATTTTTTTGTTTATTCTTGTTGATAGGGTTTAGACTTATTTATGTATGTTGAATTTCTTTTATCTATTTACATACTGCCGAAATGTGCGGAAAACGTGTGTGTGTGTGTGTGGGTGGGGTGGGGAGGGGGAATAGTAGAGTCTACACCACTTTCCTAATTATCATCCTCAGTCTTCAGAGTGATTTCATAAATCAGCTCATCGGTGTTTTCCTCTTGTCCCACGGAATGCTGCTCTGGCTGGCTATTCTGTGGCATATTGGCATAGTATTTCTCCTCGTTAAAAGTCTCTGTGTCTTCTGGGTCCTCCTCGTGCAGTACAACACCCTCGACCATCTGCCCATCGTAGTCGGATATCTGGACATAGCGCGGATCGACCTCATGGAAATATCCACCACTGGCATATTCACCATCGTCGGGATCATCGGCATTCGCCTCTTCAAACAGCAGGCCAGCATCCTCATCGAAATCCTCCTCCATTCCCATTGTGTCCTCATCGTTCTCAGCCAGTCCACTGGCATCCCCGGAGCCGGAGGCCCCCGAATGCAGCTCCTTGACATAACGCTTGGTATTGGTGCGGCACTGAATGGAACGCTTGTGCGCATCGAAATAGTTAATGTCGGTGAACTCCTCCTGGCACAGGTGGCACACGAACGAGTCCTGATTGAGGTGCATCTCCTTGCGATGGCGCGCCATCTTGTGCGCGTCGCGACACTGCATGCCACAGAAGGGGCACTTCAGCATGCGGCGCTTGCCCATGTGCACGTTGCGTATGTGCTCCTGCAGTGAGAAATTCTTGTAGTAGGCCTTCTGGCAGCTCTGGCACTGGAAGCGCCGCTTCTTCTCGTGCGTGGCCTCCCGATGGCGCTTGAGCTGCGTGTTCTGGGCAAACGTTTTGCCGCACAGCTCGCAGACGTGCTCCTTCTTCTGGTGCCGCCGCTGGTTGTGCACGCGCAGATCCTGCTTGGTGGAGAAATACAGCTTGCATACGTGACAGACGTACGGACGGATGCCCATGTGTCGGCGGGCATGACCGGCCAGGTATTTACAATCACGATACGTTTCCGTGCAGTAGATGCAGGAGTAACGATTGGTTCCAGGTACCAGATGCAATTTTTGATGCTTGGACAGCTTGGACTTGTGCATCACATCTGGACATATGCCGCACTCGACGGGCAGCTTGTCGTCCACCAAACCGCTGGTCATTGAGAACTCCACAATCGGTGTGGTGTTCTCATCGAAGTCGACAATGGTGGCCAGGAGGTCGTCGAACAGCAGATAGCGGCGAGGTCCCTTGAACACGTCAATCAATTTTTTGCTGGGCTCCACAAACTGTGCGGGCTCCTCCTCGTCGAGGAAGGTGTTGTAGGTGCGTATGACGCTCTGCGGATTGGCTTTGAATTTCTTGACTGGCACTGGAGACGACGCCGATTCCAGCCCCGCCTCGGGGTCCTCCAGCGATGAGTCTTGGTCCAGCTCTGGCTCTGGCTCCAGTTCCGGCTCTGTCTCCGGCTCGGGCTCGTGCTCCTGCTCGTGCTCGTGCTCGTCTACGCCTGCGAAATCAGGCGGTTGTGTGTAGTACTGCTCGAACTCAATCTCGTCGTCTTCTTCGACCATTTCGTCCATTTCGGAGGCTATCTCCGTCACCACATACTGCTCCTGCGGCAACAGTTGCTGATCGTTGTCCAGCTGCTGCTCAAGGTCGACCTCCTCCAATTGCAGATCGTCATCGTGCAGCTCCTCGTTGACAATGAGAAAATCCTCGTCGTATTCGTTGCTCAGGCCCTCCAAAACAACATAGGTAGCGTCCTCGTTGACGGCGGCCACATGCCCCACAGCAATGCCATTGCCTTCATTGGGATATTCGTTTGGTGGCAGCACAAACTCAATTATCTCAGACATATCCAGATTCATCTGATACGGTACGAGTTTCGGTTGTTTCGTCTACCGAAATTCTATATTATTTACAATTTCCACGAGTATGTCGCTGCGAATCCAATAAAATTGTGAAGGGCAGTGTGACCGCGCACTTATCGATCAAATATACCACCTGACACTATGAAATATACCAGCATATAACTTCAACTTATTTAAAATATACCGAGAACAGAACGAACCCAACCCACTGAACCGCAGATAATAATACCGGTTCTAAATTAATCTTGTGTATTATAATCCTCATATTTTGATATTCAGATTTCTATTACAATTTGGATAGGACCACGCACAACGAAAAGCATCGATTTGGTTTTGGTCACTATCGATAGCAGCGATATACCTTGCGTGGCACAAGTGTGGCCAGCTCATTTCGCAATCTTACGATGTTTCCGAAAAAGTCATCGAATTGCCGCCAAATATCGATAGTAAATTATTTGAACGGCCTCTGATCTCGCACCCGCCAAATCACAGAGCATGCGTAGCCACGACGTCTTCTGCTTCTTCCATCACGCTTTGCGGTTAGCGGGCGACTACTAACTTGGCTAACTTCTTGAATCGTATCGCTCTTCAGCGACTGCATTGCATTTGCACACTCGGTGGCGCGCGTTTGCCCTGGCTTGACTTATTCATCTTCAAATCCGTTTTCTCCGGTTATTATTATTATTATTATCATTTTTTTTTTGCACACTTCTTCAACGTGTGAAGCGAACGCATGCGTAGTGGCTATAATCAACAAAATTCCAAAATTGCGGTTTTCTCAGTTAATTTTTCCCCCCCATTTGAATTGACCGCAAAATTGTGTAAGAATACCGTTGTTTTTTTTTTGTGCTGTGCAAAATATTAAGTGTAAAAAAAAAATAAATAAAATTATTAACAAATCATAAAGGATTACAAAGGACCTTTGAAATTGTTCCCCAAACAAAAGGTGAAGGGAAGGGAAGGTAAGCCAAATTTTTGGTTCGATTTTGAAAGGTCTTTTCGGGTGGCTGGGATGGGACATTCAAAGTAGTTTGATTGTTAATTGGAATGATTACAATACCCGCCGAATGCAAACACAAATTGAGCTAATAAGAGATGTGAAGCTCTCTCACAATAAATGGACAAACAAGCCCAGGCCAAGCGAGCCATCGAGCCAACATCAAATGGGTTGAGGGATTACGCAAAGTTGCAAACGCATTATGTTGATGTTGATTTAAGCTCTGCTTGTTGGCTTTTATCGCATTTATTTATACGTATTTGGTTTATTTATTTGTTCGCCGTGCTGCAACATCACTCTCCCTCCTAATCGCATTCGGCGGGCGCAAACTTGACCCGCTTTCGGATCGGAGAATTGGCAGGCAGGCAGCAGGGACAACGGGTGGGATTACGGGAAATAAGTCTGTTCCCATTTATGTATAAATTTCCATTAAATCGAGTGCACCAAAGATTATAAGGTGTTTAGGTTGACCTCAAAAAAACATGGCTAAAGCTGTACGTTTTCATCATCCATCTAACTATCTATTTCGCAGACGACACAACCAGACTCTTGCGACCAGATTCTCTTCTCGCACTCGGAGTAGGCCAATTACGACACGCCCCTACCCACCCCCACCCCACTGCGCTGCCACTTCTACGCTCCATCAACTGGGCAGCAACAACAGGTGTTGGCCGATCCAGCAGGTAGCATCATCATTTGCGGTTTTCATCGCCGGGGCGGGCCTGGGCCGGCGGCAAACGGGAAATCGGAAACATGTTCTCCTTCTTCGTCTTCTTTGGCTTTGGCCTCCACCGCGGGCTGCTGCCACTTGCCGCCGTTATCGGCCTGCTGCATCTGCCGCAATTTGTGTGTCATGCTAGCTGGGCAACCAGAACGACGCTAACCGCCGCCACCACTGCCACTGACACCTCCCCATCCCCATCGCCAGCTGCAGTCCCAGTCCCAACCCTAGCTCCATCCTCAGTACCATCTATGCAAATCGAGCGATTGCAGGTGAACTGCAGTAGGGAAATGCTGGATATGCAGCTGCTGCTGAGTCGACCATTTCGCGGCCTGCTCTATGCCAAGGACTTTCCGCTGGAGTGTCGCTCCCGCGGCAAAGACTCCACCCACCTGCAGCTGCGCATCCCCACCTCTGGCTGTGGCGTACGGGCCGATCCCCTGGCCGACGGCGGCATAGAGTACACGGTGAGGGTGATGCTTCAGATGGAGCAAAAGCTGCGCCAAAGCACGGACATTCTCAGCTCGGTTAGGTGTCAGCTGCCCGCCAAGGCCATGGGCATGCCGCTGCCCGGAGTCCCAAGTCTGCGGACGGACAGTGGTCGGGAGAGGTAAGACCAAATAATTCCAAATCTATCCTTAGCCATAGCCATATCCGTATTCATTTTAGGAATGCAAGAATGCGTGCATTGGCTGCTGCGTCGGCCATCCATTTGGCCCCCTCCACGGCACCTTCGACAGTGCCACAGCATAATCATCATCATCATCATAATCATCATATGGACACGCCGCGTGTTCGCATTTGGCTGGAATTGGGCGGTCCCAATGGCACTGGCTCTGTGGAAGTGGGCATGCCCACCACCCTAACCGTGCGCGCCATTGTGCCCGGCACAATCGGGGTCCGTGTGGTGGACTGTGCGGCACTCGATGGACTGGGAGAGTCCACGCAGCAGCTGCTCGATGCACGCGGCTGTCCCATTGACGAGCAGGTGAGTACAGTAGACCCAGTGGCTGACTGGGCAGTCTCTTGGAGATTCCCCCAACCATTTGCGTAACCAGCGCCGGCGGCGACACATTCTACAAGTTATAGAAAGAGAAATAGAAAGAGAGAGAGAGGGAGAGAGGTAGACATGTGATTAACCGTTAGACCAAAGAGGCAAGACCCAGACGAGACAAGACAAAAAGTCATTAATTAATGAAGCTAAAGCTGCTGCTGATGCTAATGCTGATTATGCTGTGGGGCGATCAACGATTGATCGCATTTAACTTTCATTTTTATACACAACTGACATCTTAGAGGGGTATTAGAGAGTATACATACACAAGCAATCGGTAAGATCTTGAGCCCCGATCATCGCTTCTCACTCTCACAATCGATTGCAGGATCTGCGAAACTCCCACAATCGATTTTGCGACTTGCACATCCCCAAAAATATGTTTGTCTCTCTCACAGACCCACACACACACACACACAATACACACGCACTTTGCAGACTGCAGCAGCGCCGCCTCATTAATTGTAACAGTTATTACAGCACCGACCGACCGCACGGCATTAAATGTGAAGGCAAAAGGCAGCAAAACTGTTAGCCATAATTACGCGATCATCGTTAGAACAGTTTTCGTTGCCCAGCCAAGCAGTGTGTAGCCGTAGTCCCCTCCCTCCCTTCCACCTTAAAAGTCATTAAAGAAACTACGAAAAAACAACTAAAACAAACGCCTGCGAACGAACTGTTCTCGGGGTTCTTGCTTCAGTTCTTCTTGAGTAAATTAGGAGGTCACAACAATTAGCCAACAGTGAAATACATAGAAATATTTATCGTTTAGCATTTTGACATCAAGTGGTGGTGTTGCTCCATCCCCGGACAGCAGCAGCAGCAGCACAGCCAGCGGAACGCAGCGGAATGGGCAATGGCAATGGCATTGCCAGTCGTCCGGCCATTTGCATTTTGGTCTCCTATCCTCTTCGTTCCGTTCCATCTAGGGGGGCTGGGCGGCAGCGGCGGCGTCGCAGCTTTATGCACATGTCATTCATTTGCGGCCTTAAATGGGTCAAACAAATCTTTTTCTGACGCTGCCATGCTGCTCTTCTCTTCTCCATTGTTGCCTTTGCATTGGAGAAGCAGCAACAACAAAAAATCTCACGGCTTAATTTTTGTGTTTTATTTTAACGGAATGAAGAAAAAAAAACACACAACAGCAGCAACAACAACAACAGATGAAACCATTTGCATTTTATGTTTGTTTTATTGTTTGACTCTGCCTCTGACTTGGCTTGTCTTCTTGGACTTACCTTCCGTTTTAGCACATTTCATTTTCTTTTGCGTTGAGTTTATCCCTCCCTTCGCCTGGCTGCCCGCACCCTAACCCTGCGAACAGATCGCAAATTTATGCGCACAACCATCACAAGTTGATTTGTTTGGTTTAGAAACACTTCTGGGTCAGAGCGTGGAAGAAAAGTGAAATAAAACTTTTGTCTTTTGTTTGTTTGCGCTCGCGCGCACCGATGGCACAGTTCTTTTTTTTGTGTCTTATATCGAGAATGTGACCCACAACAACAACAACAACAACACAAACAGTGCGCATCAAGAACCGTTATGCCAGCAGATATGTACGTGCACTCAATGTCGATAGATCCTGTGACCCGATTTCGATGAGATTTACAACACTATCTATGCATAATTGGCCGGAAGACAAAAATTCATGACTTTTTCATCCGTTTCGATCCACTTTACAGTTGGTTACATATGTATTTACCATCTTTTTGCACGTGAACTCGTTTGAACTTCCTCAACAATTTGCTCTTATTGTTATTGTCTCAAGTTTCACAGTCACACCAAACCCATACCATCCGCACAACTCAGCCAGCCAGCCACCCACACATGCGGCAACACGTGCTCTCTGGGGGTCTTGTAAATTGAAACCAGACATCATCACCAGGCTAATCAACGTGCCACCACCGGGGTCCGGTCCCTCTTTTCGGTTTTCCTACTCGCGCTACCAACAATGGGTTGGGAAGACGAGATGTAAATCACATTGTCTTGTAATTTCATACATATGCTTTACGTATACATAAGAGTGGAGTACTCATACTACTACTATGTATCTGTCTCTGTATCTCAATCTGCCATTGAACTTGGCTACAAAGACATGACTTCTCTTACCACGTAACGGAAATGGCCAAATGTGAGCGTGTGAGAGAATGGTTAGCGCGGAAATTTGTCACCGCATACCTCACCTATTGTATAAGCGATCATAAAACATACATAAAAACGTAATATTTCAGGTTCAGGGACAGCAACAGAAACAGAGATAGAGACAGGTTCAGGAACACTGGAAACCCCAAACAAGTGTTGACCCAAGACCCCGATCTAAAGTGTCATTTTTGTTTGTCTTTCGCGACTTTTGCAGGTAATGCCCGCTCTACACATACACCACAAGCCCGCTGAGGAGGGCTGGTCAAAGCAGCACGAGGAAGATCTGGTCGAGCGTACGTTTGCGGCCACATTTCCCGCCTTTAAGTTTCCCGATCGCGAGCGCCTTCATGTTAGCTGTGGCGTGCAGCTATGCAAGGGGAAGTGTCCGAATGTAAGTACCAGCAAGACCCAACCAACATATGCATATCATTCCAATTGGTTGCAATGAAAAACGAAAGTGTTGCCTGCTGCTGGCTGCCGGCTGCCGGCTTCTTCTGCTTCTTTTGGCCAAGGTGCACACTGCAGGTGCCCAGCGTAGCGTGTTAGGATTTAGTGCTGTTGCGTCTACTAATTAATGTGGTTATTGCACCAAAACGCACTCAACTGAATAGCTGAATAGAGGAGGCAGCCGGCAACAGGCAGGGCAGTGCATCTGCAGCAGTAGGTGCTGTCACCCCCCCATTACAAATTCGAATATATGTAACTCTGATTTTTGAATCATCTTCAAGTTGAATTGTCGCCTCGCCGAGCAGCAGCAGCAACAGCTGCAGCTGAGTGCCGACCAGCACCTGGCACGCATTGAGGTGTTCAACTCACTGGCCGTGACTGCGCCGCAGATCGAAGTGGATCGACTGCGCTACGACCGGCGATACAATATGAGCGGTAAGTGCAATCCACCCGCAATCCTCAGCCAGATCCATTACACACAGCTTGGGCTTATTCCAGTGGAGGATTATCCACCCCATGTGCGGCCCCTGCCAAGTGAGGGCACCCTCTGTCTGTCCATCTCGAAGCTGGCCATTTCCTTTTGTATTCTTGGATTGATCTTTCTGGTGGCCGTAATTGTGGCCATCTTTTCACTGATACGCAGCCGTCGTCGAGAGCGTCGTCATGGCACTCGATTGGGTTTCGGCTTGGGACTGGGCAGTGGCACTGGTACGGGTACGGGTACGGGCATGGCCGGAACGAGCACATCGAACAGCAGCAGCCGCCTACATCGGGATCGTGCCGAAATCTGCACATCAATGTTCTCCTCGAGCAGCGAATCGGCCCAGTCCCAGCCCCGCTTTGGTGGGAAATTTTTAATGCCCTATTATCCCAATGCGCTGCCTTATGGCCGTGTTTATTAGTTTATTCTAGCATCTAGATTGTGTTACGCTTCCCATAGACTGATGTGGCGTTAATCTTCAAATTCGTCTAACGAGTATCGCACCAAATTAAGTCTTAACTTTAAAACACTCAAACACTGTCTACGATTAGTGGAAAGGACCTTGAAAGCGTTTTCTGATTGAGCCTAAAATGTATTTTGATGTCTTTTCGTTGCATTATATTAAGAACCTTCATATAATTAGCTTTTAAATATTTGAATAAAATTTAATTTGATTTTCGATAAGCTCAACAAGTTTTTTCCTATCGATTATTCCTCCTGGCCTTGTGGCTATCGAGCGCAGCAGCTGTTTTTCCCTTGCAAGAAGAAGAAGCAGCACGTGCACGTTGTTTCAAAAAGAAGTTCGTTTTGTTTTTAAGACTTATTTAGAATTATCCGCTTTGGCACCATGTCCAAGGTTCCGCCGAAGGGGCGTGCCAAGCCCAAGACGCCGTACAAACGCTACTTCGACACAGAGAATGCCGCTGGCGACGGCGACGCCGCTGGCTTGCAGCCCGTAAAATTGAAGCGCAAAAATCAACAAAATTTTGTGGGGGATTTCATCAAAATGCAAACGCAGTCGAAAGCCAGGAAGCCACTGCGTCCCAGCAAGGTCAAGACGGAGCCGACCGACCCAGCCGAAGACCAAAAGAGCCACGTACCCCAGGAGCTGCTGGCCAAGTACTCACGTGGCGAAAAGGTGGGGGCGCGCGGCGTCAAGACCAGACACTTTAAGGAGCAGCAGGCGCGCAAGGAGGTGTACCTGGACTATGCCACAGAGCAGGCGGCACGCACAGAGCTGCTGCTGCAGGAGACCGCCGGCCAGCTGGCGGCCGATGATGGCGAGATAACGGCCGAGTATCGTCAGGAGCAGATTGCCGCCAATGTGGACCTGCAGTCGGCGTCCAAGCACTTCAATCTGCAAATGGAGTTCGGCCCCTACACCATGCGCTACTCAAAGAACGGCCGTCATCTGCTTCTGGGCGGCAGGCGAGGCCATGTCGCCGCCTTCGATTGGGTCACCAAGAAGCTGCACTGCGAATTCAATGTGATGGAGAGCGTGGCCGATGTCCAGTGGCTGCACGTGCCCACCATGTATGCGGTGGCCCAGAAGAGCTGGGTCTACTTCTACGACAAGAAGGGCACGGAGCTGCACTGCGTCAAGCGGCTGACGCAAGTGAATCGCCTGGATTTTCTGCCCTACCACTTCCTTCTGGCTGCCGGCAACAGCACGGGCTACGCCTCCTGGCTGGACGTCTCCATTGGCGAGCTGGTGGGCAACTTCAACACCGGCCTGGGCGACATACGGCTGCTGCGACACAATCCCAGCAACGGTGTCCTGTGCGTGGGCGGCAGCCGCGGAGTCGTGTCCATGTGGTCGCCCAAAGTGCGCGAGCCACTGGCGAAGCTGCTGTGCCACTCGACAGCCATGACGGCCATGACGGTGGATCCCAAGGGCCAGCATCTGGTCACCGCTGGCCTGGATCGCACCGTCAAGGTGTGGGACATCCGCATGCTCAACGACCAGCCGCTGGCGATCTTCCGCTTGCGTCTGCCCGCCAACGAGCTGGAAGTGTCGCAGCGTGGCATGCTGGCCCTGTCCCAGGGCACCTATCTGGAGACCTACACGGATCTGCTGTCCGGCGGCGGCACTGGGGATCGCACCAAGCTGCCCTATCTGCGCCAGCGCTGTGATGCCTTTGTCCATGGCATGCGCTTCTGTCCCTTCGAGGATGTTTTGGGGCTATCCACGGCCAAGGGCTTCCACTCGGTGCTGGTGCCCGGCTCCGGTGAGCCCAACTACGATGCCCTCGAGGACAATCCGTACGAGACAAGCAAGCAGCGTCGCGAGCACGAGGTGCATGCCCTGCTCGAGAAGATTCCGCCCGAACTGATCACCCTGGATCCCAATGAGATCACCGGCGTCGATGCGCCCACACTGCAGGAGAAGGTCGACGCCAAGCGACAGCTATTCCACCTCAAGCCGCCCGCCATACGCATGAATTCGCGTCGCAAGATGAAGGGACGTGGCGGCACTGCCAAGGCGTCGCGCAACAAGCAAATTGTCAAAGATATCAAGCGAAAGGTAAGTGGCGGCACATGCTCCAGCACATCCACATCTATACTGGTTTTTATTTCGTTATTCCCCAGGAGTTCATAGGGCAGGTGAGGGAGGCCAAGAGGAGCGTGATCAAGCAGCACAGCAGCAGCAGCAAGGAGTCGGCAGGCGATGCCAAGCCAAAGGCCCCGCGCTCTGTACTGGATCGGTTCAAGCCGAAGCCCCAAAAGAAGCACAAGACCTGAATGGATAGATCTTCCATCACTTATCGCGAGAAAATATATTATATTAGAATATAAACTAGACATAGAAACTAGAATTGTGGCCCTGCCTTGGGGGTGGTTAGTCGTAGGACAGCACCGACTCCAGGTAGCTGACAATTTGTTCATTTGTGGAGGAATCATCTTCAGCTTGGGGCTGCTGCTGCTTGGCCAGCTGCCCGAGCGCCTCTTTCAGTTGGTTTCGCTTGTCGCATGTGCGGGCATAGTAGAACAGGTTGAGGACGCGCTTCTGATGCTCAAACTTGTCATCGTCTTGGGTGTTGCCCGTCACCTGAAGCTGCGACAGGTGGCCAAGTATGTCGCCAGCGCTTTGGACGAGGGCGGACATGAAAACGGCGTTCATCTGGCGGCAAAGGGTGGCCATGGCACGCAGCGTACCCTCGGCCACCGTTGGCTTGAGCAGCAGCTCCGGCAGATAGCCCAGGAAGATGGCGAAGCGCTCCTCGCCGCCAAAGCGTGCATACAGATCCGTGTGCTGGACAATCTCGCACAGCAGACCCAACATCTTGGTGGAGACGCCCTCGCGTGTGGCATAGCGTTGCTCGACATAGGCCAGCATGGAGGCGTCCAGCAGATTGGTCAACTGGTCTGGTATCAGATTGAACAGCGCCCGCGCATTCTCCAGCAGCAGCGAACGCAGGGCGGTGACCAGCGGCAGCTGGTGCTCCGGCGTTAGCTTCTCCAGGCGCTTCAGTGTGTCGCTTATGTACTGAACGAGTTGGGCAAAGACGGGAGCATGTTTCTCGCTCGGTTCCGGGTAGAACTGGCAGGCAATCTGAACAATGGCCAGGTTCTGGGGCAGACACTGCTCGCCGCCGTCGGCGGGACCCTTGTCCTTGGCCTTTTCCTTCTTGCCTTGCGTCTGGGTGTGTGGCATCTGCTGGTAGGGGAAGCGACGGCTCTCCTGGTCGAGGAAGTTCTTTAGAAACTTTTTCGAATGATGCTGCCTGAGCCAGGTGCTCAGCTCGTTGGTGCTGTTCGCGGCCTCGTGCTGGCTGATGAGCGTCCACAGCTGGTTTATCAGGTTGACCACAACGTAGAGGCTGGCCGAGGCATCCGGCGGCAGGAGGGGCTGCTGTTGTTGCGGCCTCACCTCCAGCCAACTGTCGTGCAGCAGGGGCATCAGTTGCTCCACATACGTCTGCAGCTGGATGCCCTCCGCGCTCAGCTTGGGCTCGTGCAGGATGGCGTACAGGCTGCGGGTGTCCTGCGCGTACGGACTGAGCAGACCATAGTAATTGGCACGGTTTTCATTGAACTTAACGACATGCACTGGGTATTTGGTGCTGGCTGTCTTGGCGCTGTGCTGCGCCAGTGTGCCGAGGATTTGCTGCAGGCGGAGCAGCACCTTGGTGCGCCACTTGACGGTCGTCTGCTTGCCGTGGCCCAGGTTCATGGTGAGCGTACGGTTTGACTTCTCGTTGTCGTGACGCGAGCGCGAGATCATGTCAATGAAGTTGCCCACAATTGTGCTGGCACTGCGCTCCGCCAGCAGTGCGGGTGCCACTCGCTGCATCAGCACGTCGAGCATCAGCAGGGAATCCTCCTGAATGGCGGGATGGATGTGGGTCATGGCGCACTTGAGGTACGTGGAAATCACATGGAAGAATGGCGCCACAGCCTGTGGATGCAGCACCTCGAGCAGTACATCGAGTGTCTTGAACGACTCCTGGCGTACGCTGCGCTCCATGTCGAGGGCGCCAGCGGCGATGCCCTGGAACAGTTCGTTGAGGTGGCCGATGAGATGATCGCCCTGGCCGGATTTGACCGACTCGCGTACATTGCGCATGGCATCCGTGCGGAACTTGAAGCTGTGATGTTTTAGCCGGGACAGGGTCTCCTTCAGGTTGAACTGCCGCTGGCCAGTTTCGGTGTACGATGTTTCCTTGAGCTGCTCACGGATCTCGATCTTGCGCACCTTAAAGTCGGTCTTGGTCACGTTGAGACCCTTGGGCAGTTTGGCGCCCTTGAGCTTTACTTTGGCCTTCTCGGCGCGCAGATTCTTCTTGTGGTGTCCTCCCATTTTCCGAAATCTAACAGCAAATGGAAATCAAAACGTGCGTGCGACACAGCTGACCGAACAGTAGCTGGTATTTTTTGTTGTATACGTTCACACTAATGTGGTAATGGTGGGATTGGCAAAACTGGTCAGTTTAGCACTTGTCAGTTTTTTAGATACATCGATAGAATTGAATGAAATTGACGCATTTATCGATAAATGCGAGTTTCATACCTGATTATTCCGTCTTCGCTACAATATTTGCCTTTACCGGTTCTGCTGCCTTGCAAAATCCAATCAATTCATATAATTTATAATAATTTAGGTGAGTCTTCCATCGGCCATGGACGAGCAGCAACAGGCCCAGCCACCAGCAAACAATGAAACTATTAAGTACTAAATTGTATTATCCGTGCGTGCGTTTCTGTGTGTGTGTGTTTGTGTGCGTGCGTGTGTGTGTGTGTGCGTTCGTGTGCATTTGTCTATATGTGTCTTTTTTTCTCAATCTCCACCAGTGTGCTCTTCTTCTTGCTGCTCGGCACATTTTGTATGAGCGCTTGTCAAAATACGAGAAATTGAAATTGACTTCCTTTTTATTCAGCTTTCGAAATCGCCTCGCCACCACTCAGTGTTATATTCGGTTAAGCGTGTGTGGTGTGCTCCAGTCTTAAAAAGTCTCAAATCACTTACAAAACCGTGAAAAACGTTGAAAGATCGTGGCGGTGAAAAAGCAACAAGAAGCCACCGCGAGACGAGCATAATTCCAAGAAGCAAAACGAAAACGAAAAAACTGAAAACTGAAAAAACTCGTGGACAAAATTCACTTCGTTTACTTTCGTTAAGTTACGTTGTTTTTTTTTTTTTGACGTGCAACCGCGTAGCGTACCGTAACGTATCGTCACGTTCCGGCGGCCGACCCTCCCTCCCCCCCACACACATCATACACCACACCGTACCTCACCTCACCTCTTCAACGTACTGTCCCCGCCCTAGCTCCCGTTGTCGCGCCGCATTGCTCCGCTCCACTCCGCTAACCGCTCGGCCCCCTCCGGCTTTCACATTCTATGGTATTTCAACAATAAATTCGTTTGCCAGGCAAATTACGCAAAATAATCCCCATAATGTATGTAATACTCTGCAATATATACAATACACATGTGCATCCATCAATGTTGTTGTGAATGTGTGCGTAAATGTGCGTGCGAATGTCTGTGTGTGTGTGTGTGAGTGTGCTGCACGAAGGACCAATGGATGATATGATCGATCCCAGGGTTCCCCACTCGCTTCCGATACTGCCTAATAATAATAACTGATATATTGTATATCTTCCCTTCAATTCCCCACCCACCCGCAGCAAAATGAGCAGCTCCGAGGAAGTCTCTTGGGTCACCTGGTTCTGTGGGCTTCGTGGCAACGAGTTCTTCTGTGAGGTAAGTGGAATAGATTTATTTGGTTTAAATTCAATTTGGAATTCAGCTGTTATCTAAGCAACAGAAGGCTGACGCTGACGCTGGCGCTAGCGCTGGCGACGGCAACAGCAACAGCAACTGCGGCGGCGGCAGACATCGAGCGCGCGCTCTCCTTTAGTAGCGCGGGTGCAACAATTGCAAAGCCAAGTGCATGCAGCCCAGCCCTGTGCCTGTGCCAGTGCCAGTTTGATGTGTGTGTGGGTGTGAGCATGTGTTCGAGTGTGTGCCACAAGGTGGGGCACAAATGTGTCAAACTGTACACCAGAGACCCCTCCCATCCCCACTTACACACACACACACACACACACATAGGCTCATCACACAGCTTGGTGTCTTCCTTCGTTTAATTTAAATTAATGCATGGCCTCTGTGTTGGATCTCTCCCTGCCAGGTTGATGAGGATTACATACAGGATAAATTTAATTTAACTGGATTAAATGAGCAGGTGCCCAATTATCGCCAAGCCTTGGACATGATACTAGATCTAGAACCGGGTAAGTCGTCCCCAAGTCTCCCCCCTAATCGAATAATTATGCTCAATTACTTACCACCCACAGAGGACGAACTGGAGGACAATCCGCTGCAGTCGGACATGACCGAACAGGCCGCCGAGATGCTCTACGGCCTTATACACGCTAGATATATATTAACAAATCGCGGCATCGCTCAAATGATTGAGAAATATCAAACTGGCGATTTCGGACACTGCCCACGTGTCTACTGTGAAAGCCAGCCAATGTTGCCTTTGGGTATGTAGTACCCTTCCCCATCCAACACTCCCCGCCCCCTCATTCGATATTTAAGCAAGGGCATCCTCAAGGGGCTCCTCCAATGTAGTAGCAGTAGGCATGTTTGTAGTACTAGTGAGTGTTTTTTATTTCTGCTGAATGTGCAGCAGCTTTGGCGCAATTTGGAGCCGTTTTCTATATTCTTCGAGATAGTCTAGAGATTTTGTTTAAATATCTAACACCCTAACATCATAGAGCATTGAAATTCTATCCCAAATTGATTAAATCTGTCTGAAAATATGAACCTTTTTGCTTTACGCTGAATCAGCTTTCTTAGCGGTGCCCTTTTAGAATGATTTCTGAATGTATATGTAAATATTTGCGAGTCCAGTATCCCCCGAACATCGTATCAATGCTCTCAAATGTCACAAGAATGTTTACTTATATGAGCCCAGTCTCTGGGATCCGATACCAAAGTGAATCATCAGCAAATACGACTATTTTCTTTGCCTTAATGATTGAATGTCATTTGAGACTTCCCATTCTCGCGATCATCCAGATATGCAGATGCGTCACCAATCAATCGATTGCCAATTTGAACATGAGAAAGGTGGCATACCGACCCAGTTGACAACAATACCTAATCCTACCTTTTGTGTCGTTTTTCAGGCCTTTCGGACATACCCGGTGAGGCAATGGTGAAGACCTATTGCCCAAAGTGCATTGATGTCTATACACCAAAATCATCACGTCATCATCACACTGATGGCGCATACTTTGGTACTGGATTTCCACACATGCTCTTCATGGTGCATCCCGAGTATCGCCCCAAGCGTCCTACTAACCAATTTGTTCCACGGTAAGTAGTGTTTCCCCGCTGCGCCAGTTTCCTTCCCATTGCAGCAAACAAACCGAAAATGGCATTCAAATAATGTTTATTTGTTCTCTCTCTCCTCCATATCTTGATGCGTGTTCCCCCTGGATGGAAATTCAACAACACAATTCAACAACAATGCAAATACCAACTCTACAATCAACCGATAACCAGGCTGTATGGCTTTAAAATTCACAGCTTAGCTTATCAAATTCAGCTGCAGGCAGCAGCCAATTTCAAAATGCCACTACGAGCGGTAAATTTAAAACCTTAACTAGCTTTACGTAATTCTCACAATTATTTACACACAAATACCATACCACCACCAAAACAATCAATTCATTATTACATTCTTTTTTTTTGTGATCTTTCTTTCGTTGTCTCCCGATTGACTAAAATCCTCCACCTCTTTTAACACCAGAGAAATCCATACTATACCATACTTCATAAGTACATACTATATATCTGAACTAAGCCTCAACTATATACTATATATATATATATATTATATCTTTTTTTATATTTGTTTTCTCTCCCCAAACATACGACCACCAAAACCACAACAAAAAAAAAAAAAAAAAATCAAATCAAAAAAAAAAACCCACCTAATGGTCATGAATCCACCACAAAATCCGAACGACAACCGATCACGATCCCCTTGTCTCGGTCAAACAATATCTCCTCTCTCTCTCTGTTCGATCTGCAACCGATCGATCTGTTCGATCGATTCTAACATTGTGTGTGTAGAAAAACTAATTCAACCAACCAACAACACACACACACCAACACACGCATATACGCACCAACAACCAACCAACCAACCAACAACAACAACACACCACAAAACACAAGAACTACAACAACAACCAACAACAACAACAACAATCCATTCAGTTGCATATACAAAAAAACAAAATCTGAAAAACAAAAAAAAAATCATTAAAAAAAAAATTACGAAAACGAAATAAAACAAAACAAAAAAATAGTTTACAACGGGAAGACCAATAGACAACAAGAACAACAACACGGCACACTGAGAGACATGGTAGAAGAGCAGACGATAAGTGGAAAGTGGAAAGAAAAGAGAGAGACAAGAACAACTGCTGTATTGAGAGGTTTTGAGCGCCAGGAGCAAAGAATCATTTATACAAATATAGAAAACAAAAAAACAACCAATTGCGTTTATATTGAATGAAAACAAACAACACAAAACAAAAGCGACACAACAAAAAAAACGCTGACGATTAGTAGAATGTATTAAAACAAAACAAAACCAAGAAAACAGTATGTAGTAGAAGGAAAAAATGCAATTTTTGAGTCGAAACGTGTGCGAAAATGATAATATGATTGTGAGGTTTTCTTCAGCACAACACAACAGAAACAAATACAAAAAAACGGACAGGCACGCATGCACGTTCCGTCATTATAGCATTATAGCAATATTTTCTTTCATCAGTCACCTGAAGACCAACCTCCCCCTCATTCAATCACACGTTTAGTTCACGTTAAGATAAAACGTTTTATTGTGTTGAATTTGCTATTTTACTTTCAATTTTACATCAGCGATATACATGTAGTATGTGTGTATATATTTTATTTGTCAGATTTTAAACGGATTTTTAAACATTTTGTATATGTTTTATTGTTAGGTTTTTATTATTTTAGTATAAGCATAAACCAACACTGGCTCTGCGCTCTAAAACACATATGCATACAGACACCCACACCCACACACATATAGCAGCCATTCACTAACACTATACATAGAAATGAACATAATCCAAAAACCACAACACCATACATGTATTGCATATGCGTTTGGCTAAGTAACTGATTAACTGATTTTGTTTGTTTTTTTTTGTGTTTGTTTAATATGTATGTATGTATTTTGTCTGTCATTCGCGGATGTCTGTATGTTTTTTACGTGTTGTATGATGATATTCACCGCCTTGGCATTTCACAACACTGGTCGTCATACGCAACACACAACACACACACACAATCTACAGTAAATGTGAGCAATGGAACGATTATGAGAATGAGCAAGACAGAAATATAGAATGATAGAACGATGATGATTAGAGGAAAGAAATGAGTAATTAACATTTAGCGATATACAACGATATATAAGAAACGTAGTACTTCCAGATAACAATGCAAAAAACAAAACAAAAACAGCAATAATAATAACACACACAAGCACACACCCACACACACACGTACACATACACAACACACACACATAAGAAACGCAAAGACTACATATTTAGACGCATTGATAAATGAATTATTAATGATAATCCTGTATAAATGCCTCCTAAACCCACCCCCTACCACCCAACCTACACCCCATAGCACCTAGAATTCAAGAATTCCCAAGAATCGACCAAAAACAACAATCAAAACGGGACACACCCACAACTCCATCCAACTGTAGAGTACCCTCTAGATGTGCCGCACTACACTGTAGTACCCACATACAATTATGCCGATAATTATGTTATCGATTCCGATACATGCTCATCCCTCTCGTCACACATTTCACCATCGGAAATGGGCTCAGAGGCTCCATCAGCAGCAGCAGTAGCTCCAGCTGCAGCTCCAGCTTCAGTGAACTCTCTAGTGGAGCCGGATTGTGCTACTCCAGTATCGGGATCAGAGGGAAACGTGCCGTCGTCTCCCCCATCGAGTACAGTGTGCTCTCTACAGGATGAGATTGATCAGAACTTGAGCAATGAAGTAATCGAATACGAATCGTACACATCCTTCACGTCACATTGCACAGTGTCGGGATTGAACCCAGGGGGTCCCCAACAAGCAGATCCCTACGAAGAAGAAGAAACCCAAGAAGAGGATCCACGTGAATAAAGAGAGAAAAAGAAATGAAGTGAGAGAGGGAGTTGTTACAACTGGATGGATGGCGGTAGCAGAGAAACAGCCATCCCTGCACAGAACCTAACACACACACATAAACCTAACCCAAACCACACACACACCCATGCATACACAAAGCACACACATAGCACAGCACAACAACAACAATAAAAAAGCAAATCCGCAAGATTCTCAAGAAAAAACGAAAAAAGAAAGAAAGAAAAGACAAACTTCCATGTGGACACACTGGGCTGCAATGCGGCAAGTGTTGCCTTATTCATCGCAAAAGCAATAATAATAATACCTTTATACAATTTATAATCGCATAACAATTGACAAAAACAATCAATCAAAACTGAAAGAGAAAGTGAGAATAAAACGCTTATTGATATACCGAAATAAATGCACCCGCTTGTGCGGAGTGTGTGCGTTCAGTAGTGTTGTACTCGTAGAGTTTTTCCCCCAGTAAATGGTTGTTTGACCTTGTTCTAGTTATTGTACAAGTAGAAGAAAAGAAAGTGGTGTGTTGCTGCCCAACCATCAGCCACCACCAGAGTTTAGTTTTAGTTCTGTAAGAGGGTCCAAAATTTCAGAATCGTTGCAAAAAACCGAACACCCCACACGCCCCCGCCATCATGTTGTTTCTGTTTTTAAATGCATTTCCTGTACTCACCACAGAGGATTTCAGAATTGTAATATTGTTGAATAGAATTTTAATTGGAATTGGAATTTGAATTTGAATATTGCATTGCCTTTTTTTGAATCTGCCAAAACGTAATAATACACAATATATAATTGTATAATTTTTTTTTTGTTTTTTTTTCTGTTAAGACATGAACTATTAATACTTGCGTAACGATTAATTATTATAAAAGGAAAATGCTGCAAAAACAAACGAACGAAAGAAAAAAAAAAACAAAAAAAGAGAAAACAAAAACAAAAAACACCTACATATACAATAAATTGAGAAACATTTTTTAAGCAAATTAGGAATTAATTATATAATATATATATAGTATATATGTATGTATGTATATATCTACATATATATATTTATATATAGATATGTATATGTATATGAGAATCTATATAGAGATCGATAGAGTGCCGAGAAGGAGCGTTGATAATTTAATGTGAGATTGCAGAAAACTGTTTACAATTAATACAAAAAAATGATCGATGTGAACGAAGAAGAAGGAGAGAAATGAGAAGAAGATAATGATGTAGACGAAACAAAATGAAAATGAAAATGAAAATGAATATAATGGAGAACAAAAGTAATAATAACAATAACTAAAAATAAAAACGAAACTGATATTTAATACAAATCACAGTCTATCATTTTGCCTGCCCCCCCTCACTCACCGCAAACTCATAATCCATTATACAATACAATATAGATAGCCCACCATACCCAAGTGTTTCACGAAGAACTGTGTGTGTTCCGTTCCCGACAATTACCCCGCCTGGCTGTATTATCTATCACTGTTGTTCCACGTGTGCCGTGTGCCATGTGCCATGTTTCATGTTCCATGTTTGATGTTCCTTTCTGCTTTACTTTTAATTTATTTTCACTTTTTTCATGCCCACTATGCAATGCATCTACGACTGTAACTAGGACTATATTGCACTCTGTCAGGAGATCCTAAGTCGTCCCGATCCCGAGGCTGAGGCTGAGTGATCGTCGTTGTGCGTTACACTACTCCTACACCTGCTCTCTCTCTCTCTCGATATCAGACTCTTTCCATCACTAATACCTATACTTATATATTACTCACTCACTCGCACCCATTTCAAAACGCTCACACACACACATACAAGCAACGACGACGCTGCCGTGCCACACACTACTGACATTTCACTGTAACGGTGCACGGTGTACGATACGATACGATGGTCAATGGTGGGACAGACAGCAGGGACAAAAGCTAACTGCTGCAGCATCATTACTGTACTGCTTGCGCCTACATATTTACCGTTCTTTCTTACTTCCCGCTTTGCCCCCTCCCCGCTCGATCAGACCGAATGCGAATGTGAATTCCGAAAAGAATAACACATAATAATAATTGTTTGATAAATAAAAAATATCTGCTAAAAATACCATTACTATTGCTTATGCATTGTATACTATACTATACTATATTATATTTATCCAGTGGCTGGGCCTACCCTAGCACATCTCGTCTCACCTACACACTGCATTCTGCCTGGTTCACCCCGTCCATTTGGTGGAGGTGAATATCTAATAGACATATGTATAAGTGGTGCCCAAGGAAACCCAAAAAAAACGCCCCATTAAAGCACACATAAACCCCAAAACCGAATCCCGGACAGATCCATAGTACAGATAGACCTACACACACAGAGACACATACATACATATGTACACACAATACTAGATGGTTGCCCTAAGCTTCGAATCGAATGAGTTGAACTCCTCTTTTTTTGGGATCCGATCCGATCCTACCACATCCGATATCCTGCCATTAAACATTGAGATTTGATTTGCCCAACAACAACAAAAACAAACCCTTTTCGTTGGTTTAATGCCAGCTATATTCTATTATGGTTCTTGATATTCATAAATTCATACATACATGCAACATACATACAATATACATACATATATACCACTGATTCATTGATTGATAATTTAGATGTGTGTGTTTTGATCACATTTATATACATTCTTCTTTATCTTCTGCTTTCTTTTTTACTTTCTTCTCTCTTTCTCTCTCTCTCTCTCTCTTCCAATGTGTCTTGTGTGTGTGTGTGGTTCGTTCTCTGATCCAACCCGGATCCCATCCGATCCGATCCGATCTGATAATGATTAATGATGGTCTGTCTTGTTTCCGATTCGATGGTAAAACGATAGCAACGTGGTCAGCCACCCAAGGACGAAGAGCCTGAGAATAATGCCATCGATACGATTCCAAAGCGCATCTAAGCGCATCCCACAAGATCCAAGCAGTGCAGCCCCAGCAGAGAGCCGATACCAAGCACTCTCACACATTCAAACACAAACACACACACAACCACACGATACACACACCCACAACAACAACAACAAAACAGAAGAGTCATCGTTAAATTGTGGATGCATAGTAAAATAAAGTAAAAGAGAAAACGTTAACAAGGCCCCCATACCATCCCCTCGACACAACCACAACCACACACACACACAGACACACACAAAACAAGGACAAGGACCAACATCCAAACAAACACACACACACAAAACAACGCTGGATATCACTTATCGATGAAAGTTATCGATAATACAACACACTCACATACAGACCTGTTCCCGACGACGACCTATAGGACACGGCGCGCATTCAACTTTATTCTTTGCATTTTATTTAATAAGTGAAGGGCGGCTAAACGAGTTTAGAATAGTTTTTAAAACAACAAAATATTTAGTCAAGAAGTGGCCGAACCGGATAAAAACCCACCTCACACTCACCTCCTCTCTCTCCCTCCCCCATGTGTCTTCTTCTTTCCGCTCCTTGTCCATATCCTTATCCCTCCACTGATTCCTATCCATCCCGATTCCCTGCAACTCCCCACCCGTAACCGTTCACGTTTGAAACCGCTTTGTCTTCTAGCAATCGAAACACTTTAAACTTAAACAACAAAAATAATAACTAGCCCAAGCTGATCGAAACATTGGAATTAATACAGCAACAAAGTTAAAAAAAAGAAAGTACGCAACCCGCAACCAACAAAGAACCTTAACAAATAATTAAAATTAAAACAAAAAAAAAACACTGAACGTGAGCCGAATTCTAAATAGAGAAAAAGTAAAAAATATATATGTGTAGATAGGGCTACCCTATTTCTTTCGAGATCCGAGAGCGCATTATTATATAAAATACATATACAACATAAACATATAAACAATATACTGTTAGCTTATTTATATATATATACACACACATACATACATATTTAAAAAACCAACAACAAAACCAACAACAACCAACAAACGGATAAAACCAACAACAACAACAACAAAAAACCAACAAAATATTTTATGTATTTTTTTAATGTATTTAAGAAATAATTAAGATTAAAAAAAAAAACAAAACAAAAAAAGAAACAAACAAAAAAAAAACGAAGAAAGTTATGAAGAGGAGTGGAACACACTAAAGAAACCAATAAGAAACGTCGACTGTTCACCAGAGAGAGAGATGATACCGTTATCGCAGGAATTATATAGCAAAGAGCTCTTGAGTTGATGCGCAAGGAAATGAGAGATAAAATCCGATAAAAAAAAAAGAAAAGAACATTGATGAGGAGGAGAAAACAAAGAAGATGAAAACAATAAAATGATGAAAACCAAAAATTATAAAACATATTTTATTAAATCTTGTTTCTTGCTTAGCCAATGGACCAATACCACCCGGCATATCCATCCACCGAAGATCATAACAAAACTCTGAAAAAAAAACTTAGCTCTTTCTTGGCATTTAAAAACATTTTTTGTTTGAATGGTAAATTTCTTATTTAAGATAAGATTTATATTTCCTTGGTAGGGGGTTAAGTTCCCAACAAAAAAACGCGAGTTTTTTAAATGACAAAGTTGGTAAGTTTTGTTGTTATTTAAGGTTTTGATCTACGCCTACAGCCCCACATGCAAACAAAGCCTTTGCCAAAGTACAGTGAAAACATCACAGTACTAAATTTTTTTGATTTCCGGTTTCATGGGACATGGCCCACCGTCTGCTGTGAATACTAATCATCCTCCTCCCACTTGGATCCCCACGATAACCGTCTACATAAGTATAGTAAATGGACAAGACAAATAGATGATTGTTACTTTTTCAATTTTTTTATTTTATTTTTAAATAAATTAGAAAGTTCTTCGTAAAATCGAAGAATCCATTATGTTGCTGCTAGTGCCTGGCTGCTGGTGCCTGGTTGGTGTGTGTTTTTGCTATTGCATCCTGCGGCTGCGGCTGGTGCTGCTGCTACGGTTTTATCTTTCTTTCTTTTATATATTTATTTTTATATTCTGCATTGTCTTCATATTATTTTGCCTATCGCCAGCCCCGCAGCTCTCTTTCTCATTCGTCGTTTCGTCGTTTCTAGTTTCCTCTCTCTTATACATATAACATTTCATTTTGCATTTGCTTTACCTATCCTCCCCCTCTCAATCTGTGTGACGATTTCCGGGGTTTACAGTTATGTGTATATGTCTATATGTATATTAAAAAAAATGTACAGTTTTACATAATTACGGATGGGTTGGAGAGGGGTGCGCGGGTCTGCGACGCGGAATGCGAGGAAACACACAGGAATCCCGATTACATTTCTTAGTTTTCCTTAAAAAAAAGTACTCACAATTTTGTGCTTAAAATAAAGAAAAAAAAAATGATAAAATTTAATTTTGGAAATTTCCTTAAAGCCCGAATTGATGCTTGTGGGTGGGGGGCGGGTATGGTGTCGGCCGGGTGTAATAATAGTAGTAGTATTTGTTGCTGTTCATTCTGGTTGTTGTTTTTGTTGTTTGTGGTTGTTGTTAAGTTACATAATTGTGTTATCAGTCTGAAATGATCTTTTATCCATTGTGGTGGGGGGATTGGGCGCTGGTACCGCCTTACAGCTCATCCTTAAGATCGGCATCATCGCCGCCCTCTGGAGGTGGAGCACCGCCAGTGCCCTGATAGAGCTTGGCAATCACCGGCTGGACAATGGCCTCGAGATCCTTCTTCTGCTTCTTGTACTCCTCGGGATCGGCATCAGGGTTCTGCTCGAGCCACTTGATCGACTCATCGATGGCCGATTCCAGCTTGGTCTTCTCGTCGTCGCTCAGCTTGGCACCCAGCTTCTCCTTGTCGCCAATCTGGTTTTTCAGGCTATAGGCATAGGACTCCAGCTCGTTGCGGGTCTCGACGCGCTCCTTGAGCTTCTTGTCCTCATCGGCGAATTTCTCAGCATCGTGGATCATGCGATCAATGTCCTCGGGCGTCAGGCGGTTCTGGTCGTTGGTGATGACAATCTTCTCCTTGTTGCCGGTGCCCTTGTCCTCGGCGCTGACCTGCAGGATGCCGTTGGCGTCAATCTCGAACGAGACCTCGATCTGGGGAATGCCACGTGGTGCTGGTGGGATGCCAGTCAGATCGAATTTGCCCAACAGATGGTTGTCCTTGGTCATGGGGCGCTCGCCCTCGTACACCTGAATGGTGACGGTGTGCTGGTTATCTGAGGCAGTCGAGAATACCTGCGACTTCTTGGTTGGGATCACGGTGTTGCGGGGAATCAGTTTTGTCATCACACCGCCAACGGTCTCAATGCCCATGGTCAGTGGGTTGACATCAAGCAGAACGATAGCATCAGTGTCTTGTTCGCCAGAGAGAACGCCAGCCTGGACGGCGGCACCATAGGCCACTGCCTCATCGGGATTGATGCCGCGAGAGGGTTCCTTGCCGCCAAAGAAGTCCTTGACCAATTGCTGAACCTTGGGGATACGAGTGGAACCGCCCACCAGCACAATTTCGTTCACGTCCTTCTTGTTCATGTCAGCATCCTCGAGCACCTTTTGCACGGGCTTCAGAGTGGAGCGGAAGAGATCCAGGTTGAGCTCCTCGAACTTGGCACGGGTCAGAGTCTCGGAGAAGTCGTCGCCCTCGAAGAAGGACTCGATCTCGATGCGCACTTGATGAGAGCCGGACAGGGCGCGCTTGGCCTTCTCGACCTCACGACGCAGCTTCTGCACAGCACGGTTGTCCTTGCGGATGTCCTTGCCCTTCTTCTTCTTGTACAGCTTGATGAAATGGTCCATCACGCGCTGATCGAAGTCCTCACCTCCCAAATGAGTGTCACCGTTGGTGGCCACCACCTCGAACACGCCGTTATCAATGGTCAACAGGGAGACATCGAAGGTACCACCGCCCAGATCGAACACCAGCACATTCTTCTCGCCCTCCCTCTTATCGAGACCGTAAGCAATGGCAGCGGCAGTCGGTTCGTTGATGATGCGCATAACATTGAGACCGGCAATGACGCCAGCATCCTTGGTGGCCTGACGCTGGGCATCGTTGAAGTAGGCTGGCACTGTGACCACAGCGTGGGTGACCTTCTTGCCGAGATATGCCTCGGCGGTTTCCTTCATCTTACCGAGGACCATGGCAGAGATCTCCTCGGGGGCGAACACCTTGGCGCCCTGCGACGTGTCCACGCTAATGTGAGGCTTTGAGTTCTTTTCGACCACCTTGAAGGGGAAGAACTTAATGTCGTGCTGGACATTTGTGTCGGACCATTCGCGACCGATCAGGCGCTTGGCATCAAAGACCGTATTCTCTGGATTTGTCGTCAGCTGGTTCTTGGCGGCGTCACCGATCAGACGCTCGCCATCGGCAGTGAAGGCCACATATGAGGGAGTGATACGGTTGCCCTGATCGTTGGCAATGATCTCGACGCGTCCATTCTTGTAAACGCCAACGCTGCATGAGTGGAAAGGGACAAAAGGGGGCAACGATAAGTAACGATCAATTGGAATGGAATGGAATGGAATGAGGACATAACTAATGAAGATTTAACGAGGAATATGAATACCTACCAAGAGTATGTGGTTCCCAGATCAATACCAATAACGGTACCCAGCTCTTTGTCCTTCTCTTTCTTTTCCTCGCCCAGCGAGAGGCCGACAAAGGCCACCACAGCCAGTAATATACATAACCTCATCTTGAAGATTCTTCAAAATAAACTAAAAGCGACAGAGAGAGTGAAAATAATTTGCGATTAGTATTGATTTCGATAATTCCCTAAAGCTTGACTTTTGTACACGTCAACACACTGACTAGATGGCACACACACACGCACACATACACACACGTATATATACACGCAGTGAGAGAGAATAAAATTGCTGACGTCGATGTAGTAGATTTCAACAAGTGTCAACAGGTACCGTTAGGTGTCCTACTTAACCACTGAGTGACAACGTCGATAAACGGCCTATAAGAATTTATGGTACACCGCCTATATGGCACACTTGGAGTTTTTTTGTCTCTACCTGAAATATTTCGGAGCGATGACGAAGACACACGTCTGCTTCAGAAGCTAACTGGCCAACAACTGTAAACTGTAAATCGCTGTTCCAAGACGTGTGTTTCTCTGCTGCCGGCACTGACATTGACCGACGCCAACGACGCCAGCAGCGCAGCAACATTGGGGGGCGACTTTTTTGTATACGTGTAACATTTTTCTGGTTCTTTCTGTTGCTTAATCTCCAAGCGAAGGCTGAGAGAGAGAGAGACAGAGATAGAGATAGAGTGGGAGAGTAGCGCAGCCGGCTCGGCTCTTGGTGTGCGGCGAGAGCAACAAAGAAAGCGTCAAACTGGTTTCTTTTTTTTATTCTTCGTGCTCTAAGAACCTAGGTACATATGCATGTATTTATGTGTGTATGTGGGCTAATAAACGCACTCGCACACTCATGTATGTGGTGAAAGTTTCTGTGGCGGTGGATCGCAGCTAACCGGCAAGAGGCAACTAACAAAATGAATTTGCACAGCTGTTTTATTATTACTCTCACGCTCTCTCACACACTGCTATCTATCTATAAATTTTTGTTTCTTTTACTTTTCCACTGACGTGTACTTTGCCACAGAGGGAGCCGAGCCGGATCACAATGTGCGGAGGAAGCTTTAAATCTGCTGCTATAAATGACGTGTAAAAAGCTGATTGAATGGCATACACACATACTATGTACATACATGGACGCACACAACACAGCCAGACAGAAGAGGAAGGAGCGGCAGAGACAGCGATAAAGTTAGCGCAGGCGCTCTAGCGCCAACTCAGATCAAATATTAATATCACAATTTATACTTATTTTCTGAGAAAATTGATTAATATTATAATGGCCAGACCACAGGAGTTTGGGTTTAACAATTAAGGAGCAACGCGGGGGTGACATCGGGACAGTCAGTGGGTGAGATGCCTGCGTCACAGAGTTCCCAGACATGCCCAAGTGCAGTGTTAACAACGCAAAATGTGAATGAACTTTGTGGCTTTTTTAATAACTTATGCTAAGGTAATTTATGCGTTACCAACCGACGCCAGAGGTCTGCCTATTCAATAGTTTTGTGCATAAATTGGTTAATTATGCATAGCACTACCAGGAATGATACACGTCATAGTGCCGGAGAGGCCAAAATACTCAAAAAAAAAAGTTGGTAATGTTAACTGCATATGTTGCAATGCAACCAAAGGAAAGCTTTGACTATTTCTATGAAATATTATTTGTTGGCACGTGTTAGTTTTCCTGCAGGCTGCTGCTGTGGCAATTTTTTTAGGAGCCAGAGGCCACCTTTTGCCAACATGGCGGCAGAATTGCTGTCAGACTGCAATTACTGTATTATTATTAACACTATTCCAAATACACTTGGTCTGGTCTTCGCACTGAGAAATTGCAATTTTAACACTTACATTTCAATGATTTTTGCTTAAAAGTTGAACTGAACCCTATTTCTGCCTTCGATGAACTATTTCTAAAATTCTGACGTGCCGGCTAGTTGGGGTGGGTGGAGAACTATCGGTATCGGCGCTGGAGGTGAGTACTGCACTATCGAGAGGTTTATATATATATATATATCCTCAGAGTGGGATACATCAACAAATGCAACGCACAAAAAGAAGAGTTTTTGACCCCATTTTGCTCTTTTTTAAATTAAAACTTATTATTAATTGGTTTGTATTCAGATTTGCTGAAACAAACCATATGCTATCGAATAATTTTGAACCATCGATAGTTCTCCACTAATCCAGCTATTATCGATATATAAATATTTATATATGAAATGTTTAAAGAAAAAGAAACAATTTTACGGTGTAAAACCAACCAGATGCTTCAAATAAACCTGATTTGAGTTTTGAAACATAATTGGTTTCTGACTTCTGTTCCGGCACCTTCTACACAGCCACACATGAATATGTACTAACACACGCGCATACAACTTTTGGGCCACGTCAGTGCTAAACTGCGTCGAATCAGTATTGGAGAACGTCAGTTTGTACAAACTGATTTTCAAACAAAAAAAATATTTCACCGCCTTCGCTCATACTTACTTTTTCTAAATTAAACTAATTGCTGCACAAAAAAAATATTATAAATTAATTGTCACTTTGTTGCGATCCCTTTGTAAGTGGTTTATTCTTTGTTGTCTTTTTGGCTTGGTTTCATATAATTAATGGAATTATGTTTAAATGTTTAATTAAATGGTATGATTTAGTCACAGTTTTCTTTTGTTTTTTTGGAATTTTCTTGTATTTTGATCGCACTATTTCTGTGATTCCAATGGAACGATTTTGTCGCGTCTTTTGTCTCTTGTGCTTAATGTTGTATTCCGCTGACGTTTGTTTTGAAACTGATTCTCGCTCTCTGCGAGGGAGGCTATTTATGCGAAGCCACAGTGACGTGGTGCGACACGTCAGTGCATGCAGCAGCTTTGATTGGCGGTGCCGGCGTCGTCTCCGCCCCACCCACTGGAAAGTTCGCCATTGTGCACGAAAGCCAGAGAGAGCGAACCGAACCGAACCTTCCTCTCCAAATGTTTAGCCAAACATTTGTCGGTTTCGTATGGTTCGTGCGGGGGGAGTGTGGCCGTGATTTGGGTGGCGGCGAATGGAGGTGAAACCGATGTTTGCCTGATGCAAATATCCGTTTACCGTTGGCAAGACTCTTACAGCCGCCATTACTGACGTGTACATTGCCCAATTTTTATCCTACGATGATGTTTACTATTGAAATGGAATTGCTGTCAGATCGCATATACATATTTACCGTTACTCTAGGGCAGCGTGATGTTATTTACCGCTTACGAGAAGAAGTGGGACATTTTGGGGAAATTTAAAAAACTGTCATGGAATATAGGAATGTCCCTAAAATCGGCTACTAATATCCTTTGCAATTTTTCCACAATTCTCAAAATTTACACAAAATTTTTTTTTCATCATTTCTTTCCATTTCGAAACATTTAAAAATTTTAAAATTCTTCGAGGTATTTCCAGAAATTCCAAATTTTTCAGTCATTCCTTTTTATTCAAAGTCTCGTTGTTTATCAGTGCAGACTAATTCGTATATGTATGTACATATTTGAAGTGATAAGATGTTGAGTTGGTTGTCTCTGGAAATTCTCTTGAACATTCAGGAAACTGCCAGAGCATCTCGCGAGTTATCTGGAAATACTCGCAAGCGAACCAGTGCCCGCAAATAAAACGCACAGCAAATTTCTTTGGTTTTCTTGACTTTTGTAATGACACTCAATCAATATCAATACACATATTTTCATAACAATACATAGAGCATGTAGTAATCCATACATAGATGAAAGACGAATCAGAATCGTCTATCGCCGCCCACCTTCTCTCTTGTCCAAAAAAGTAGCTGTTGCCAAGCTCTGGTCTGGATTCTTGTCAAACCATTTACATTTCTATTATCATACTTGTGTGTGTGTTGTGTGTGTGTGTGAGAGGGGGCGTATCATATCTCATTCAGTTTTCTTTTCTTTTTTTTTGTGAGGAGAGTGCAGGACAAGCTATAGCTATGGCCACAAGAAAACACATTCAATAATCTCTATTCGTTAATTTTGGTATCTAATCGTATAATAATATATATGTATGTATGTATGTATGTAGGTATAAAAAAAAGAGTGTAACAAAATGTAATTTATCTATGGCAAATTTGCTTGATTCGCGCGAGTCCCCTCTTTATTTATGTTTGTTTGTTTGTTTGCTGGACAAATATTATTATGGGATATAGTCAAAGTGGAATGGACATGGTCCAATATGGTTGGCCCGAGGCCATCCAACCATCATCCAAGCGGCCAGACGACATTATATGCATATAGAAATAGTTCTTCTTTAAAGCTCAACGACAATATCTTCGTTTCATTTTGTTTCTTATTTTTGTTTAGTTTTTGTTTTTTGTTTTTTTGTTGGTCAAAAAGTTTTTGCTAATTGAAAATGAGGGGGGGAAAAGCACATCGAAAAACGATCAGTAGTTAATACGTTATATGTATATATATAAGAGTACAGTTACAGTTACAGTTACAGTTCTGGGCAATAAGAGTGCACAAAAAGTGTGGTGGCGCCTTTCCTTTTCTTTTCTTTCCTTTCCTATCCTTTACTTTCTTATTTCTTTTCTTTTTGTTTTGCTGGCTCTGCTGCTTTTATAATAATTTTGAATTCTTTTAATGATTTTATTATTATTATTTTCTGTTTTCTGCTTGTTTTTTTTTTCGCTAATTTGCTGAAACTCTTGAGTTGCATAGATCCGTTATCCCAATTCAATTTTCCAAGCATGTGGCTTTCCTCTGTTTGGTCCGAAACAATTTTTGGGTCTGTTGGGTGTGTGTGTGTGATGGAGATACAATATAGACAGCATGCAGTATCTGCCGGATAACCAAAAGAAGCAAGCGCGACACGGCAAGCTGCTTACACGTATCCATTATACATATACATATATATATATATATATTTAGTCGTGTATGTATGTATATAATCTATATTCTGTTTAGTGCGGTGGCAGCAAATTGTTTCCTTATCCAACTTTCATTCCAACTCCCACTCCCCACTCCTCTGCTCGGTTCTTACTCATGCCGAACACCGCATATGGACAGGAACGTACTGAAGTTGTGCAAACTGCACGCCGGCAGCACTGTGTATACAATGGAGGCCATCTCCTGGCATTTGAGCCGAAAGTCGTGCAGCGACTGCAGCAGCAGCTCTGTTGGTGGTGCCGCATTCACCTGATAGAAGAGTTTCAGGTGTATCGCTGGCTTTTGATGCTGCTGCTGCTGCTGCTGTAACTCCTGCTTCTGATCCCCTCCAGTCAGCGATGGCGTTGAGGGCGGTGTACCGTCCACTTGCTCGCTGACAGCCTGAGCTGGCGGCTGCTTCAGCTTGGCAATCGGGTAATCCTTGAGCAAACGATTCACAATGTACGTCAGAATCTCATCCATATGCTCCGCACTGACCGACTGAGCCACGCGGCAATGGTTGCCCAGTATATCGTCGCTCAGCTGCGTCAGCTGGGTGGTGGACGAGGCCAGGCCGGTGGACACATAACAGACAATGGCCGCACAATTGTTCTCATAGTTCCAGCGGCGACGTATCGAGATGGTATAATCGCCAACCGAACAGCCAGTTTCCTCATCTAAATGCAAATTGTATACCGGGATCAGATCAGATATTTGGATAGATTGCAAACACAAAACACACACACTTACAGTCAAAGCGATCGTTGTGGGTATGCGCCCAGACCTGCCACTCGACGAGCGCCTCCCTCGGCAGGGCGGGCAGCACAATGTAGTCCATGATGGCATTTGTCGTACGCCGCTCCCACTGACGTCGCGCCTCCCCAATGAAGGCGGGATGGGTAACAAAACAAATGCCATGGACCACATCGCGCAGCTGCCCATGGGCATTCATGGCCTTGGCAATGCGACTGATGTGGCGCAGCGTTAGCTTGCATTGGGGTCGTATGCCCCCCTCAATGATTGTCATGCTGCCCGGCACCAGGGCGATCTGTCCCGAAATGTATGTGATTTCTCCAATCTGCAACAGGCCAAGAGACATTCATTTGTTAGTTGATTGATCAAATAGGGGAGGACTGGATACGACTCACCCTTGTGGACTGGCTGTAGGGTCCTATATTGGCTGGCGCCCAGTGCGAAATGCCCTGCACATGCATTGTGCTGCGGCGTCCATTCAATAGCGCAGCGGCCGTCTCCTCGCCCTCACGATCACGCTCCTCGACTGTCATATGGGCCGTGTTGGCCAGACCAATTGTCTGGCGATATGCAATCGCCTCCATCACCACATGACAGCCATCGGGCAGAGGACACTCGACACAGACGCGTGTCGGGGGATTGTGAAAGTCAAAGGCCTTCAGGTAGACCCGATTCAATGCCGGATAATCGGCAATGGAGCGCACATAGAGCGTTATGTAGCATAGATCCTGCAGGTCGTAGCCCTTGCTCGTGCACAGGGCCTGCAATGTGTCGAGGGCGCTCTGCATGCCCTGCTCCATGCCCGCAGAGTCGCAGCCTGTGGCAGGGGGAGAAGCGGAAACAGATTAGCAAATCACAAATGGTTCGGCAGTAGGATAAGGCGGGTTGGGGGGAGGGGGACATGATATGGGTGGGTGGATAGGTAGAAGGAGATTGATATGATACCCTGTATGCCGGCCAGCCACATCCAGCCCTTGGCATTGATGGCCGCTTTGGCCTCGTTCACTAATGGACGGAACTCTCTCTCGTATTTCATTGGACTCGGTGGCTGTGTCATAAGACTGCTAATGCCGCCAGCTCCTGTCCCTTGACCGTGCCCGTGACCGTGACCGTGCACTGCTCCAGACGGATTATGGCAAGTGGTCGCGCTCAGCCCAAGCGAGGAGATGGCCAGCGACATCGAGCCGCATACGGCGGCCGTGCTGCTGCCGAGCGGATTGCCCTGGGTGCTGCTCGCGTAGCTGCCGCTCAAACCCAGGGCACTGGCCGTGGCCGAGTTGGCCGATTGATTATTGTTGGCCAACGATGCCGCCGCCGTCAGCAGCATTAGCGATGCAGTGGATGCCGCCGCCGAATTGGCCGTCGGTATGGGCTCGTCGACGCTGGCGCTCTTCGTGACAATGGGTATGGGCGAGGAGGCGGACGTGGCCAGGTGGCGCCCGAACGAGTTGCTGCGCGATATCAGCTCGTTCTGGCTGAGCGATTCCCGCAGACGCGTCTCCTTCTCGATCAGCTCCAGTTCCGTTTCGCTGAAGTCCGGATCACTCAGATCGCTGTACGTCGACTCGTTGAGGTCGCTGATATAGTCGAGGGAGCGCTTGACAAAGACCACATCATTGCCACTGCCGCCGCCACCACCGCCGCCGGCGGACGAGCTGCCCGACTCCTTTGGCTGGAGTGTTAGCTTCGTGAAATTGATGTATCCCACCGGGCAGATGGGATCCGCACTGCTGATGATCGTCTGGAAGTCCTCCACGGAGATGCGCTGCCGAAAGAGCGGGCAATCCAGCGTGAATGTCTCGTATTCACCACCCTCGCCGCACACATTCAGACCGTACTTGTCGCGCATCTTGAGCAGATGCGGCTGCATCTCACGCAGCGATTTCCCCAGATGACGGTCCGGCACCAGTCCCAGGGCAGCCACCTGTCGACCAAGCGGATGTGGGTTCGGAATGGAGAAATAGGAGCTGTGCCAGCGGCCACCATTTATGGCTTACCTTTATAATAATGGCATGCACCTGGCAGTCGATCATCTCCTGCAGCAGTTCAGTCTGGTCTCTCCGCCACAGGTAGGCCAGCGATATCAGACCAAGGCGGCTGCACACATTCTCGACGCGCACGCGCTGATAGTCTGACAGGATGGCGCCCACCGCCACGGCATCCACCTGAAGTTCGTGCTATTTGGGAGAACGACAAAAGTTATACTACTAAATGCAACACAACCATGGCCCACTGCCTCTATATCTACATATAATAATAATAATATTATTATTATTATTATTACTTTTTCTGTTCACGTGCACGACTACAGAGTTTGGCTTCGTAACTCGATAGTCCCGCGAATCAGGAGACAGATAAGATTAGCGGCAAAACGACTTTCAATTGAAACTCAATATTCCATCCAATTACTGCTCTTATCTGTTATCTGCTTTTGTTGTTGTTGCAGTTGCAACAGTTACACCCACCGTAAAACCAGGGGCGTACTCAAGGACTCGGCACAATAATAAACAATAGCTATATAGAGGATGCAGGTTTCCCCCCCTGTTCAGCAACGAAACAAAGTCTTTGCGGACTCGAGTCGCACAAGCGAATATTCCCAAGAATAGTGCGAAATCATAGCAGAATGCCTTCGACTCATGTTAGTTGAAGTCTTAGTCTAAGTCTATCACTAATATTAAATTCAACATCAAGCTATGTTGTTGAAAATGTCGGCCTTGAACAATAAGTTTATCCCGCAGTCGTATTGAATTCCGGTTGGTATGGGTATGGTGTATACTATAGTTTTCTACAAAGTAATTTGACCCTCCCCAACTAGTTGCTCCCAGTACTAATGGCACAGATTTACATTCTCTAAACGAAACAAACAACAAAGCACCGGTTTTTGCACGTAATCTGAAGCCTAGATCTTGCACAACAAATAATCTGTTTTCCCCATTTCAATCTGGAAACAACATATCAAAACAATTGTATGACAACCGACCGGTGCAGCAATTTAAACGTTTGCTGACTTTTGTTTATATCTTTGCCATTTATAGAGGCTTGCATGACAATATTTACAATAGATATCCAGAGGTGCAGTGCCCAAGCTTAAACAATTCTCTAAGCTTTGAAGCATTGGCCCAATTTGCACTGATTTTGATTTTGATTTGAGCATCTGTGGATATGTGAGGCTAATTAATGGAATAAGCCGGATAATCGGTTTGCGATTCCTAGCTCTGAAGAGCTTAAGAGCTGTATATACCCTGACCTACTCTAGGTTATAGAGCTTTGCTGTCAACTGCAATCAACTGCAGTTGAGTACTCCAATAACGGGGAATCGCTGCAGTCAATCTGTGCACAACAAATGTGGGAGACCGACAACCTCTCCAACATTTTCATTCCATCCATCCACCAATCAATCAATCAATCACCTTGCATGTCTCCAGCAGACTGTAGAGATCCTCCACCTCGTCATCGTCGGTGGGCACATACTGTTTGCCCGTCTGTGTGCTCTTGCCCTTGGTCTCGCGCCGATACAGGGGCAGTCCCATGGCATTGGCCAGTATCTCGATGCCCATGTGGCCCACTGTCTGGTACATAAAGCTGTCCAGCTCATCTAGGGATGAGCACCAAGAGAGAAGGAGAGAGAGAGAGAGAGAGTAGATAAAGGGAGTAGTATCAGTCAATAATCAGTTGTGGGCATAGTCCATGGTAAATGATTGCACAAATATTAATGTTGCGTTAAACAGAATTTAAATGGCGGTGGAAATGGGGTATGGGGTAGGGGATATGGGGTATGAGTCTCACCTCTGTCCTTGGGATGGAGATTGGCCAGGGCGACGATTTCATGGCCCTCGGCAACGCATTGCATCATGTTGTAGCAGCTATCCTTGCCGCCACTGACCATGGCCACGACCCGCATCTTGGTGGAAATTGGTCTCTTCCGTTTGTCTGTGTGTGTGTCTGTCTGTCTGTGTTCTGATCTTTTCTCTCTTTGGGAGTAAGCTCCTTCTCCTGCGCGTATTTCGCTCGCTTCCTATGCCTCGTGTGTGGGAGTCTCTCTCTCTCTATCTCTTCCTTTATCTATAAGTTCAGATCTGTGGATCTGTCTATGGGTTTCCTTCTAGCACTCTTTCTCTCTCTGAGGGAGTCAGTCTCTACTCCTTTCCTTTACAATAGTCGCTTCCTCTATTCACTATTGATCTTTGCTCTCTCTCTCTCTCTCTCTCGGGTGTGTGTGTGTGGGTGTCTCTTCTCTCTGTGGGTATGTGAGTGTGTCTGTGTTAACTCTCCTTTTATTTTTGGCTTAGTTTGTGCTGCTTGTTAGTCTCGAGGTGCGTGCTCATTTGGTCTAATTGTTGACTAGACTTATTGGCTAAAAGAGAACGTATTTTTATCTGTTTCTGTGGCTATAGTTTCGTTCACGGTTGTGGGTGCTGCCTGCTTCTACTTCTGCTGTGTGCTGTGTGCTGATGTGGTTGTGTGTGTGGTGCTTGTCGTGCCTGCAATATTATTAACACAGTGCGGCGGCTGTTCTCCCTCTGGGATCCCACTTTGTGGCGCTTGCGGCTGGGCTCTTGTCAACTGAAAGAGAGTGAAAATGATCGGGAAAAGAGGGAACATCAGTATAAGATGAAAATGTTACATGGAAATACTGTTAGGATATATCCAACCAATGAGCAAACTGTACAAAAATATCGATATATCGAAAGACTGGAACAGGAACGGTGACCAAAAGAGATCAACAGATCAACCAATACCCAATGTGGCTGTAACGGAAAGAGAGAGAAGATAAGCTCTCATTGCAATCGAATCCAGTGCATTTGTAACTGTGAAATGGATAAGAGAAAGCCTCATCAGGAGGCTGCTAAAGAGAATGGCAATTCCTCTCTAAGCAAAGAGAAACTGATCAAATTGAGGATCAACAGGATGTCAAGTTCATAGTTCTGCCAGACAAAGTGTATCTTTAATCATCTTGCAACATACAATATGTACATATAACGCAAGAGGGTGGGGGAAAAAGGACAGCATAAAAGCTTGTTGCTGCACAAGAGGAAACTCAATTATGCGCAAAGTGCATGCCCATGCCGCAGCAAACGGGCACAAGAACACAAACATATGGAAAAAGAGTAGACGGGACACCTTGGACACGCGCTGATTGCATTACAATGCCCGAGAGAGGAACAAACAAGGATTCAAAGTTTTCTCTTATTAGCTGCAATTGGTTTTTTTTTTTGTTCCAATTTCTTATTGTCACTTCTCGACACATTGTGTTTGGTCCTTGCTTGTTCCACTCGCCGCTCACCTCTCTTCTGCTTGTAACTTTTTGCTGCTTCATTTTTTCTTTCGTGTTATAGGAAGGGATGCATTCTGCAAGGGGGGAGAGATTCCAAGAGATTCGATTCTAATTGGAACACTCGACCAACCAAAATGATTGCACGAAGGTCACACACACACACACACCATGTACTTATGTACATATGTATGGGCGAACACACACCCACCCACTGTCATCTATTTATTTATTTTGTTTGCATTCATTTTGTTTAGAGACAACATATTGACGATTGTTTGTTGTTTGGCTTTCTCTTTAGTATAAATGAACATTTATAAATAAATTGAATTAGTTTCGCCGGCGTGGGTGGGTGGTTAGAGGGTGGTGGCAGCATAGGAGCAGCAGCAGCGGCAGAGAAAGAGCACACACAAAAAAATACAAATAAGCGCGTGCGTTTTCAACAACAACAACAACAATAAATGAAATAGAAACAAAATGAAAGCATAGAATGAAAAGAAGGACCGCAAAAAACGGACGATAGCACACATACACACGCAGCTTTATTGCATATACGTTCTCGTTTATATATGTATATAAATATATTTGACCCAAATACAAAAAAAAATTCTTTTTCTATAATTTTGGACACTTTTCGGTTTTATTCGCCGATGGATGAAAACACTCACTGGATACCAAAACACACATAAAAAAGCACACACACACTTTTTTGCACCTCAACTCTTGACAAAAAACAACAACAACAACAAAAAATGTGGATTCCGAATAGGATGCTGATGCGTTTTGCTACCGTTTGAATATTTTGAGAATGCTAAAGCTTAAAACGTAGTTTGTAACTAACCCGTTGTTGGGGGAAAAGCTAAGCTGCGCTCCGTCTGCTGCTACGCAGCTGAATAGTTGTGCCACAGAACTTTACGAGAAATTTAACGTGGGAAAAAATATTATTTTGCCGCTAATGCAGCCAGCAGTGTGACCGCGGATCTATCGATAAAATATACCGCTAAGCCCTTAGAAATGTACTGAAAAATAACAACGCATTCTTTAAATATACATTGCACGCACTCAATAATATGTGATGGTATGATCTGATATGTACGTATTTCCTATGATCATCCTGTAGATCTCACCAGCGTGATCGTTTATGGTATTTTATATACTTTTTGGTATATACTCAGCTCAGATTTTGCTAAATTGTATATTATTGGTATAATGGTATATTTGCTCGATTTTATGGTATTCCATGGTATTTTCTGTTTGGCCACACATTGTAATGCCATTTAGCCCACACAGTCAGGCGTTTTAACTGAAATTTTTGATGGTATTTTAGTGGTCTATTCTGAAATATGAAATAGTATATTTCAGTATATTTTTGTAGGATAAATGGTATTTTTCGATTTGTCCGGCGCTGTCACGCTGTTAATAAGTTTACATTAAAAAGCATGAGCTCATCCATTGTTAAAGTTTTGCCATAATACAAAAAACTACATGGCTTAGTAAACTTGATGTGATAACCACTTTAAATATAGTTATAGTAACAGACACTGATTGAAAGTTCTGCAGTTGATCAACCTTAATCCCCTAAACAGTAAATGTACATATGTATGTGTATATCTCTGGTGAAATATCTGTGGATTTTGTGAATCTGTTTTTGTTTATGCATTAAAATGATTATTTTTTAATAATGAGATAAACGTCGTTTTACAAAGCTTGTAATGGATATATTGCTCAACGAGAATTAAATCTATAGTTGCCCCAATGGATATATTGCTATAACTAAAAACAAAACAAAAACAAATAAATTAATAGAATACACATTAACGAGAACAAAATGGCAAGCGCAATATCGTTAAAGTCCAATGTGATACGCCGCGTAGTGAGCAAAAATCGTAACCGGTACAAAGATGGCAAATACGACTTGGATCTTACATACATTTACCCCAATATAATTGCCATGGGGTATCCAGCTACAGGTAAACTGCAGGGCATATACAGAAATAGTCTAAAAGAGGTTCAGCAATTTCTGGAAGAACAACATGGAGATCATTACAAAGTGTATAATCTATGCCTTGAACGCAGATATAAACCCCATCATTTTCATGGGAGAGTTGCACTTTTTCCGTTCAAAGATCATAATCCACCGTCGATTGAATTAATACAACAATTTTGTAAAGATGTGGATTCTTGGCTCAAGGAAGATGCATCGAATGTTGTTGCCGTGCATTGTAAGGCTGGAAAAGGAAGAACTGGTACCATGATAAGTGCATATTTACTGTACAGTGGAGTATATAAATCCGCTGATGAGGCATTGGCCTGGTATGATGAAAAACGTACATGGGATCGTAAGGGTGTCACAATCCCATCTCAGCGTCGATATGTTCAGTATTTTTCAAACCTAGTTTGTTCTAGTGTTCCATATTCGAAAACAATCCTTAAAGTCTGTGAAATACGGGCTTCGGACTTCAGTTCGCTGCACAGCCTGGGGACGGTACAATGTGAAGTATCTGTACCACAGGACTTTACAGCAGAAAATGGACCGGAAACGTGGACTTTTGATTTCCAAGAATCTTGTGTGTTGAACATAAGTAATCCATCATTATCGGTTGCCGGTGATGTAAACTTTAAATTTGCACAAAAGTCTTCTGGCAAACGAATATGCCATTTTTGGCTAAATACATTCTTCGTTCGAAATTCTTCAGCTTGCGAGTCCGACGGAACCCTTTTGAAATGTACATACACTTTAAACAAATCCGAAATCGATAATGTTCACAAAGACCGAAAACATAAATCGTTTTCGAAAGACTTCACGATTTCCATATTATTTGAGGGAGAAGCGTGCTTCAATGATGACACAAAATCGAATAAAAAACAACCAATAACCGCATTGGAAACCCAGGATATATCGACTTAAATTTAAAACGACCCAACAGCCAATTTAAAAAATGTCTCGACTGCGTCAAAACGCAAGCCGCCCAATTGCAGACCTCTTGTATGAAACTTGAATAATGATTCCACAGGAAAGGATTTAACAAATATACATACTTTCGAACCACCGTCCATTGCAAAAAGTAATTTAGCCACTTGGCAGAATGGTGATATTAATACCACTTCCGATACTCGAAGCATAAATGATAATAAACACATCAATTATGATTCATACATCACATATCTTCAACAATCTTCTCCAAAAGATGGAAAGGGAGATTAGAAATCTGGTGAATCAACACGGCTGTAATCAATACTTACGGACTTATAATTCTTGGTGATGTAGAAAAGTAAACAAATTGCTAAGCTAATCTTATCGAATTTGTAGTAGTTGTAAGTTGTTGTAGTAAGTAGTAGTTAAGTAGTTTTAAAACTATTGTTTAATAATAAACTCGTAAATTTTGTAATGTAGACATCAGTAAAGCCATATTGTATGTATATACGAGTAAATAGGGCCTAAGCTTTGGAAAATGTGAGTATTGTGTACTGTGTAATCTTTGGCTAATATGAACTAAACCTTCTCTGAGCCTTGTATTATTATTATTATTATTCTGTGTGCTAAGACTGTAAGCAAAACGGCAAAATATTATAAATATTAAAATTTTCGCTGACATTGTGTGTATTATAGTATATCATTTTTGTACTCAACAAATTTTGTTTATATTTTTAAATTGTTGATCTCGCAGTTTAAAACCTAAAATTAGTCTACCGCAGCCAAATTTCTAGATTAATTTCTGATTTGATAAGATAGAATAAATCTTTGCAATTAAATTAAAGGATTGGGATACATCAATTTCGACGACAAAATATCCCGACCAAAGCTAGAGAGGGTAAATGGTGTTGAACGATGAATGGCGTGCCCTATCGATATTACATGAATGTATATGTTATTGAAGTTGCAGATTTAATATTAATGAAATAACCGTATTCTATATTTTATAAGCATTTTCAAAAATAAAATTTAAATGAAGTATCTTTGATATGTTCGCACAAATCATTCGATAAAAATAGCGCTGTTATTCTTTATATTCATTTTTTTTCAACCCAAAATGTGTTAAGCCAAATCAAGGTGGGAAAACACTAATACAATAAATACGGGCTCATCTATAGACTTTCATCATTGTTTTACCCTGTGAATGTAATGAATCCATGAGGAGTTAGTACAACGAGGGTAAGTTATGATACACAAGCCTTCTGAGCGGAGAAATTCATGATTTTTTCGGTCTATGGATCCAACGAGGAGATTGGATCTACGTGAATCTACAGTATTATATTCTACGAGCTCAATTTGTTCACCTATTTAAATAGAGGGGGCTTAAGTGGGTTAAATTGGTTCACTCATTCGAGGTTTATGGTATATATTGGTATATTTAAGTAATTTTTTCGGTATATTACGGTATGTATTATCGATAAATGCGCTGCCGTCACACAGACGACGACAGCGACAGCGACAGAGCTGCAGACCAGACCAAAATAATAACATAAATTGTGCAAAGTGCAAAAGAGGTTACACAAAAGAACTAGAACTAAAAGACGAATTTCCGTGGAAGAGCAGAAAGGCTGGCCAAATATATGTACATATATATTTTGCATAAGTAAAAACTAATTTTTTTGTTTTTGTTTGGAGGATATTTTATTGTGTTGTTGGTGCAGCAGCAGCGCAACGCAGAAGTGAAATCGATAAATAACGGCATAACGAACAACGTAAACAAGGCAAAGCAACAGAATAGCCCCACAAACAAAACCCAACACAAAAGTAAAGATTTAATGTCGCAGTTAATTTGTGTGCTAGAAAGAAACAGCAATAGCAAAAGCCACAGCAGCTGAGGCAGCAACAACAAAAAATCATAAACGAAAAACGTACGACGCAACCGTCTGCGTGTGTGTGTGTGTGTGTGTGCAAGAGCAGGATAGCTAGAAAGCCATAGTGCGAGGCTACGCGTGTGTGGAAGCGAGCGAGCAATAGGGCTCTGCGTCGACGGCGGCAGTGGCAGCAACAGCGACGACAACAACGATTTTGACACAATTTAAAAAAACTTCAAACGCTTTTGCAGTTGAAAGTTTGTTTCTAAGCTTGACTTCTGTCTGCGCTCAAGAAAAAGATCACATTTGTGTGTTTCCCTCCCACACACACACACACACACACACACACACACACGAATCGAGCATTTTACGGTGGGCGTGTCGTTAGTGACGCAGGCACTCCCCACTCGCAGCACCCAAAAAAAAAAACTCAAGACGCAGTTTTGGATTGTTGCTGCCGCTGCCCGCCTGCAATAACGGAAGATAAGAAACACAACAAGACCAACAAAGAGCCACCATCATCTCTTCTCTTCTCTCTATCATCGCACCCCCTCCAACGAACATCAACAAATAAGTAAAATATCAAGGGAAACAGCAGAGGAAAGCGAGGTAGAAGAAGCAGCAGCTGAAAACATATGATTTTTGTTTGTGTTGTTGTTTTTGCGCGCGCTCTGCTTTTGTCGTTGCGGGGAACAAGTGGAAAGGGAACGAGCGAATAGAAAGAGGGGAACAAGAGAGAACGGTGCCAAGTGCCCTGGCTGCTGATTCAGACCAACGGAACACCACAAGGCAAGAAGAGCGGGGTAAGTGTGCGCGCGTGTGTGTGCTCTTCTTTTTTTGTTTGAGGCGCAAAAAGAATAATAAAGATGGAAGGAACAGACTCAATATACATATGTAATGGAGAAACATACATAACAACAATAAGTGCGAATAAAAGCAGAGAAAACGATTTTATGCAATTGTTTTTGAAATCATCACACACACACACACCACAATATAAAATTGTGCAAACAAAGAGAGAATGGCAAAATAGAAAACAAAAAACGCAGCCAGCGATGTGAAAGAGAGAGCATGTGTTATTTTGCAAATTACTTAAATGTCAAAAGTAGTGGAAATTTTGTTTGTCTCTAAATGAAAACAAAAACAAAAATTGGAAACATCAAAACACAAACAATAAGGGGAAAATACCTCGACTTCTCTCTTTCTCTCTTTTTGTTTTTCTCTCACATACATACATACATACATGCATGCATACATATAAGCGTTGGTTAGCGAGAGAAGAAGTGGGGAATATTGGTGCGCATTAGAGACAGACAACAAGGCAGTGGGAAACGAACGGAATATACATATGTATATGAAACAAACTGATAGTGAAACACATTTTGTTTCTGATAAGTCAAGCCAAAGTGTAATACCCATTCAGTTCTCGAAAATCTAGTTTCAAATTTCACAAACAATACAAAATCAAGTGCACATTTTGCAGATCCAACTGATAGTGGAACACATGTTGGCCCACAGTGGGTGTTCAGTTATGATTCAGTTTTCTAACATTTAGTTCGCACTTCGTGTTTAGTTTATACAGCTTTTGTCCCACAGTGCGACGCTGAGCTTTTGGCAGGGTGTGAGAGAGAAGGTGGGTAGATTTTTTGGGTGGGGGAGAGTGAAGCAAACAACATTTCGTTGCAGCTGAGTGAATGGCATTGCGCTGGTGTGTTGTTCATCTGCTTGTGTGCGTTAGTTTTTGTTTTCGCTCGTGCTCTCTCTCTCTCTACCTCTCTTCTGATTTCTATACTTATTTTGATAAGTTCTGCCTCTGCCCCTCTTCCGCTGCCTCAGCAACTTTGCGCTTCTTTGTTTCCAAAATATGTACTGGTGGTGCAAAGCAACCGCAGAAAACAAATGCATTCGGTTGACACATAATATTGCTTTTATTTCGATTCATTTTTACAAATTAAAACGCACCTCAAAGTTTCTATTAAAAGTGGCATTTCTCTCAATTGCCTTTCTGCACTCGCCGCCCCTCGCCGCGTTCCCCCCTTCGTCTGCCACTCTCACGATATGCAAGAAGAGAGCAGCACGTCTGTGGCTTTACCTAACGGGGGAATGTTTGCCAAAAAGAAAAAAGTTTTCAAGAGCGAAACGGAGGTTTCAATGTTTGTGTGAGTGGGTGGCTGGGTGGCTGGCATTGATGCTGCAATTTCTCTCCCACCCCACTCTCACCCAGCACTTTCAACTGAAACCCTCCCACGAACTGAAACCTTTGAGTATTTCTCGTAAATAGGGATTTACATATATGTATGTACATATACGAGTGTGATCCCCAACGAAATGTTTTCTTTGTTACATTGCTTTCAACACACACTCTTATCTGTGTAAAAATTGAATGATGTTCCTCATCTACTACTACTGCTGACGCTGATGCCCTAGAAAATTTTCCCCATAATCATTGATAACGATCAGCTGTGTGTGGGTTGATGAACCTTTATTATTTTATAACTACAAAATACATACATACATATATAGAGACGCTGATGATACAGAGTTTGATTTCTTCCTCTCCCCCGCTTCCTTAACCCAGAAACAACCAAATTTTGTATATCCTTAGATTGTTTTGGTTGCAATATAACAGCCAAAAGGCTGATTCGTAAACTCAACCAAATTTTGATCCAATTTGGATCACTGTATATGGTAGTATATAATATACATAGTAAGGCTTTATGTGTCTGTGTGTGTTTGTGTTTGTATTTATAGTAACACCTGTTCGCAGAATTTTAAGTGAGTGTGAGAGTACTTTTGTGGGTTTCTTTGTCCACACAAACAAACAAAAATACAAAAAACAAAAAAACAAATTGCTTTTCGTTGAGATTTTGTCAAGTGGCTTTTGGCAATGGACGATATAAACAATGGTGGCCCCAACAATCCCACACACACATACACATACACATGTCTGCATTGGTTGCAATCTCTCTCACTCTGCCTCTCCCTCGAAAATGTGAATTGCGTGCAGAAAATTAACCCTTTGCGTCTTGCATTTGAACCTACAATACATACAAAGCTATGTACGTACGTGCATACATACATATGTATGTATGCTGGAAGTGGATATCGAATGTCAAGGATATCGAAGCATGAAATTATTTTGCTGCACACACACACACTTACACACTGATGTCTTTATGTCTCTCGCTCTCTCTCTCTCTCTCTCTCTGTCTTGTTGGTTCTCTCTCCTTGTGAATAGGTGACGGACTAATACTAAACAAAGACAAATGCGTTACGTTACTGATGAGAGCCCCTCTTGGTCTTGGTGCATGGGAGGAGAACCCCCCGCCTCGACTGACCCGTTCTATTTCACTCTCTTAGCTAAGCGGGTGTGAACAGCTGTGGGTGTATGTATGTGTGTGTGACATTGCTCGTAACATGATTGTTGGTGTTGCTGTTGTTGTTGTTGTTGTTGCGCGTGTGCCAAGCCAATTGAGGAATGCAGCGTTTTGCTAACTGCGCCTCTGTCGCCCTCCAATCGCCCACAAGCCACCCCACCCAGCGCTGGCACCGCTGGCTCTTGCACGTTTACTCTGCAGAGGAAACCCTAACCCCCAATAATACGCACCAAAATATGTATATGTACGTATGTATATGTATGATATGTACATATGATGATGAAGAGGAGGTTGCATTTGCCCGAGAATACCTTTTTGAATTTCGCAATTCTTGCAATCACAAGCGTAATGCATTTAATCATTCAATGACTTCAATTTTACAAACACGACTTCGTGTCTTATCATTTGCCAATTCAAATATGTACGAGTATGTATTAACGGGCACCATTTTACCCTCAAGTAATTACCTCATCTCTATCTTTATAGTAGCTATACAAGTACAAGTATATGCATGAATATGGAGACATCTGGTATGGTGGCATTAATTAAATGAAAGGTTTAAATAATTATTGATTGTGATCGCCCCGAGTCGTTTGTTGTTTACTTTACTAGCATTTATTTCTGCAGAACAGCTGTTGCTTTTCATATCGTTTTTGTTCTTTTGGCTCTCCTTTGCTGCTGCTGATGCTTTTTCTGATTGGGTTTCCTAGCAGCAGTACCCAGCGCACAGCTTAACCGCAGGCAAAGTGTCCTCCTCTTACTTATCTGGGTCCTGTTTATGACGGGAAATCCAACAGTTGCTGCGCCAGCCCAGGGCACACAAGGGGAATAATAATAATTGCTTATCGCTGGCTGGCTGGCTTCTCTTTGTGTGTGTTTGATTGTCTGTTGTTTGCTTGCTTATTGCACATTGCATCTTAAAGCTTACTGTACATACATTTAAGCTGCAAACGAAGCTGGGCAACTGAAGCTTGGAAGCTTCAACTGAAACTGTAAACTAAGGCTTTTGGGTTGAACTGACGGACTTTTTTGTTTTGTTTTGTAATTCAAGTGTTTTTCTTCTTGTTGTTGTTGGTTTTGTTTAATTTTTTGCGTTGTTTGATTTGTCAAATTTTGTTGTATATACGATGTATATACATATGTATATATTTTGTTTTATTGCACTCAATTTACGCCCCAATGTAATTGAAATGGACAATAGTGTGTTGCTGAAAAGGGGTGGGGGGGATGGCAGTGTTGGGAAGAGATAAAGAGGGAGCGGAGCGAGAGTATACAAACAAACAAACAAAAAAAAAGACACATGTAATGCGCTAATAAAGTGGTACGAGCAGAAACACTGAAAGAGTATGAAAGAGAGGGGCAGGTCTAGAGGGCTGGGCAAGGTACGTACGTATGTATGTATGTATATACGTATGTATGTACTACGTGCGGGAGGAGCTGGTGTGATGGAGTGGGGAGGGGGAGGGGGCTTGCGACTGTGCAAAGATTAAAAGCAATTTGATTGAGACAAAGGGAAAAACGGAACAAAATGGAAACGGCCAAAGAAAACTATGAAATATGCATATAGTACAACGGGAGAGCTACAGAGAGAGAGAGAGAGAAAAAGTGTGCCTGAGTGTGTGCGTGTGTGTGAGGGAGAGCGATAGATCTCTTATTCTCTGTTACCCTCTACAAAAGGTATTATGATTAGAAGAGATGCAAGAGAAGTACAAAAGGTACCCGGGAACATATACAATTGACAATTTTAGTAACATTGCAACACAAATAAAACTGCGTAGCTCGAAATTTCAATGTTGATTCATTGTATGAGTCAGCGATAAGCGAGGATTATGTACATACTTTTGATACATACATACATACATACATATGTACATATACGTGTTTTTGATTATCCATATAATGAGTGTCGACATACATACATATCCGAATTCAAGGGTATCAATCGCTTCGGTCTCCGTTGTTGCTGCTTACCTTTCTCTTTCTTGTTTTATTCAATGCTTTTTTTTTTGTTCTCTTTTTGCTTGCAGTTGACGACAACCAGTGGCAGAAGCAGAAGCAGCGTCGTGGGAATAGAGAAGCAGATTAAGAGAGAGGCAGCAGCGCAGAGGCAGAGGCAGAGGCTGAGGCAGCGCAGCGCTCATTCCCATTCCAGATTGCACAGACAGGCTGTCTCTGTTAGGGACTTCGACGCCGACGAGCAACAAGAGTAGCAGCCAGTAGCAGTAGCAGCAGCAGCAGCAGCAACAGCAGTAGGTGATTCCAACAGCTGACCCAGCTGCCAGTGTGGAAGATCCACCGACCCACTCACCCGCCACCCGACAGTCGCAGCTGTGGATAACAGCGCCCTCGTAGGAGAAACAGACAACGAGTAGCAATCCAAACGACCCGATAACCACAAAAATCCCATCCACATCATGTCCGCGGACTCGCCACGCCGCCATCCGTCCGGCGTTGGCGGGGGCGGTGGCGGTGTCGGAGGTGGAGGATCGCGCGGCGTCGGTGGCTTGGCTGTGCCGGCAATTGTGCCGCCCCAGACGGTATCGGATCGCTCGATACTGGACTCGGCCATTGGTTTCATCAACGATGTCACCCTGGCCAATCAGCCGGTGCAGGATCCCAAGGACACGATCACCTGGGCCCGCTTCGAGACCTGTGCGGACGTGAGCGATCCCCGTTTCGGCGATGACTGGGAACTGGAGGGGAATGCCGCACCGCCGCTTCTCCTCATCCTCGGCTATGGCTTGGGGGTGCAGGTCTGGGCCATACCCGCCAACGGGGAGGCCGTTGAGGTGCTGTCCTGGCGCCATGGTGTCGTCACAGCCCTCCGAGTGCTCCCCACACCGGCCACGGCGGCCGCCCTCGATGAGAACGGGCGCGCCGATGAGCCAGTGGATGCCTTTGCCGAGAAGCGACCACTGGTTGCCCTCGTCGATGGTGGCAGTGCGGCGGCAAGCGGTTTTCTGTCCGGTGGCAGCGGCGGCTCTGGCATCGGTGGGGGCAGCGGCGGTGGGATCGGCTCTGGCAGCGGTGGCAGTGTTTCTGGAGTGGCCCAGTTCAGTGCTGTCAATTTTTTGTCCCTCAAGACGGGCGTTCAGGTGAAGACAATCAAGTTCAAGAATCCGGTGCTCGATATCCAGGCCAATCGATCGGCGGTGGTCATTACGTTTCACGAAAGGATCGCCGTGTTTGATGCCCGCACCCTGGAGGATCGCCTAACCATCACAACCTGCTATCCCAGTCCAGGGTAAGTGTGGAAATACCTTTGGCGTTGGTCAGGCTTTTCATTGTTCATTGTCTCTCCCGTTTGCAGAATCAATCCCAATCCGATTGCCCTTGGGCCACGCTGGCTGGCCTATGCAGAGCACAAGCTGCTGCACTCCAAGCGCAGCGGCGGTGGCTGCGATGGCGAGGGTGTCCCCAGCTATACGGCCACTGTGCTGAATGCGGCCAAATCGCTGGGCAAGGGTCTGCGGGAGTTGGGCGAACAGGTGGCCGCCGGTTTGACTGGCGCCACGGCTGGCAGCGGTGCCAGCTCCAAGAGCAGCAGCTTCGATTCGGCCAGCGGGGGTCCGGATGCCAAGCAGTCCGGCGTGGTCACCGTTATCGATGTGAAGGTAAGACTCCCGCCAAAGCTCAACAAAACCGAAGTACCCATTCATTCAATGCTTCAACATTTGCAGCATCCTGTTAAGGATTACAGCCCCACGACGGGCACACCATTGAGCTCTACAGGCGGCGCCCAGGCTGGCGGTGATCCGATTGTGGCTCATTTTGTGGCCCACAGCGAGGCTCTGGTGGCCATGGAGTTTGACAGCTCTGGGATGCTGCTGCTGACGGCCGATCGACGAGGACACGATTTTCATGTCTTCCGCGTGCAACCGCATCCGGTGGGACCCTGTCTGGCGGCAGTGCATCATCTATATGTGCTGCATCGGGGCGACACGAGCGCCAAGGTGCAGCACATTGCCTTCTCGCTGGACTCGCGCTGGGCGTCTGTGTCCACGCTACGCGGCACCACCCACGTCTTCCCCATAACGCCCTACGGCGGCGCCATGGGCGTACGGACGCACACATCGCTGCATGTGGTCAACAAACTGTCGCGCTTCCATCGCAGTGCCGGCCTTGGGGCCGATGGACGCTCCAGTTCCCCCATTTCGCACTCGGAGAGCACCACATTTGTTCAGTCGCTGCAGCCGTATCACAATCCCACGCTTCCCCCCTATCCGCGGCCGTCGGTGGTCCAGCCCCTCGCTCAGCTGCGACAGCCCTTTACCCTTGGCTCGCCGCCTGGTTCGGCTGGCGGCCTTGGGGGCGTAGTGGGTGTGGGGGCCGGCGTCGGCGGAGGTATTGGTGTGGGGAGCCATGGGGGCGGCATCGGCAGCGGCATCGTTGGCGGTAACAGCAGCCAGAGACAGCGACAGCGACTCTCCTCGCTGTCGGATGACAGCGGAAAGCCGTTGAGCGTTTGCTCGATATTCGCCAAATCGCGCTCCTGGCTGCTGGAGCCGCTGACGACAACACGAGAGGCACCGCATCGCGTCCAGCGCAAGGCCGTCGACTCGCTCTTCGTGATGGCCGGCCATGGAGCGCTCATCCAGTACGATCTGGACACGAAGTTACCCTCAAGTGAGTGACGTGCACCGCATCTAACCCTTTCTAATGTCTATAATGATTTATTCTGTTAGATGTTGCCAAAGAGAAGATTTGTGATGACACGCCCATTGAACTGGAGGTGGAGGCCCGAGCGCAATGGAATCTAGGGCGACGCAAGGATGGATCTCATGAAATCATACCACCGCTGGCGCTGGACAATTGGCTGATCAAGGATCGCCACAGCAGCCTGCTGCTGGACAGTGCCCATCAATTCGATGAGCCCGACGAGCGTGCCGAGAGCTGGTTAGCCCAGGTCGAGATCATAACGCATGCGGGACCCCATCGACGCCTCTGGATGGGGCCCCAGTTTGTTTTCAAGAACTACAATACGCCCAGCGGGTATGTGGGATACGATTGCCGCCTGGCTGGATATTTTTTATTATGGCTCCCTCCCCCCATCTTCTCCCTTATTCTCTTAGCTCAAATTTGAATCATGTGGATGCTGAGGCTGTGGAGATTGGGGTTACAAAGACAACAACCACAACGCTACCCTCAACGGCAGCTGCCTCGTCAAGTGGCACTGGAGGAGTGGCAGCCAAGGAACGTTCGAGTCCCCTGAATATGCCACTGAGCGCGGCCGCCTCTCTGGCTGCCGCCTCTGGTGTGGGAAGCACTGCAGGTCGTACGGGTCCTGGAGTGCCGGTGCTTATCGAATCTGGTTCGTATAGTAAGTGTCTAGCCCCCCGGATTGATTTCAGCTTTCTCACACATTCCCTCTTGCGTTTGTTGCGTCCTTAGGCAGCATTGAGCAGAGCCCCAAGCTGATGGATCGCTTCCGGCATGGCCATTTGGACTCGGACTACGGACATGGCGATACGCGGCTAAAGGAGGACCTGGCCGATGCCATGCGAGAGTCGCCCTCAATGGCAGCCACACGACGCGAAACGGGTAAGACTGAGCTAATCGTCATAGCCATAGGAATATAAGAATGCATGAAACCGCGACACAGTCAAGACTTTTTGGAGTAGAATGATGCTGATGCTGGAGGGGATGGGAATACCTCTCCCCGCAGGCATACCATCCCACCATAAGGCGTTGTATTTTATTGTTAACAATCTCTTTTTTACGTTACCCCGCCCCCACCTCCATTTGATTTATTTTTCTAATTTTAATTGAATTTCTTGTTTAATTTTTAAAAACTGTTTTTGGAAAGTGGAAAAAGTTGTTTGTTGAACTTAATCGAACGCTTTCAAAATGAAAATGTTTAATTCCGGATAAGTTTTGTTGGTGGTCAGCAAAAAACTAAGAAAATACAAAAAATGCACCACAAATTGGCATTTGGTTGTTGGTTGTTGATAATAATAATTATGATGATGATCCATTGCCATTGCCACCGCGCTCTTATAAAGCCCCCCGCCCTCACAAGGACCTCCATTCCCAATCTCGATACCCATTCCTCCATTTCATTTCCATCTCCATATTTCTCCTCTCCAATCATTACTTTCTCTCTGTATGCGTGTGTGTGTGTGTGTTGGTGTGTTGGTGTTATTATTGAACTTTAAGTTTTTGAAAATTTTCTGTTTTCTAGCCGGAATAAAACACTCTTAACCAAACGATTTCTTTCTTTCTTTCGGTGGTGTGTTCTCTGTTAAGCTTAAAACCAAACAAAAATACTTACACTTCATTTTAAATCTATTTCTATTTTAATGAACAACTAAATTTAAGCTAACAAAATTTTTGTCACAGCAGAGCCCCCGCCCTTCTACCGCACTTCAACACTCACCAATGCCATAGACATTACCTCCACCCGCGCCCCACGCAATAGTTTTCCTAGAAGAATGTTTTTTGTGTCACATCACTGAATAATCTTTGCAGACAACACCAGACACCCCCAGATTCGGTTCCCATTGGTCTTTTACACATCGTTTCGTATAGGGTTTTCTATCTGTCTACTGCTTTCTTCTCTACTGCCTGAAACCTTTTTTACACCACACAAAACACCACAGCACACCACAAATACACCACAGCACACCACAAATACACCACAACACACCCCATCACGAACTGTTGTCCTTTATTCACTTTCTTCTTCTTCTTCTTCTTGCCGCTTAGAATTTCCTTTTAGCAGGGAATTTTTTTTGGTTTTTGTTTTATTTAGCTTTAGATTTCTTCCTTTTTTTCCTGCAACTTTCAATTAAGAAAACCAGAAAAACATTTTCCCTTAAGCGTGCGAGCGAGAAAGTAATATCAAAGAGACCCGAAACAGAGATAGAAAGCGATTGTGTGAGCGAAAGAGACAGAGAAACAGAGAGAGAGAGAGAAAGAGATGGAGAAAGAGAGCGAGCGAGAGAGAGAGAAACGTAAAGGAGAAAGAGCACATTTAATGTACATGAATATTTTAATAAAAAGCCAAAGTCATAACAAACAAAAGAAAAAATTCCAAAAATCAATTTTCAAAAAAATTCACAAAAAAAAAAACAAAATCTAAAATTTCGAATTTATTTTGTCCCTACGCTATTTTCTTAATTTAAGTTTAATTCTTTTTCGTTTCGTTTCCACCACTAAAAATGAAAACAAAAAAAAAAAAAAAAAAAATACTGCAAAAAAAACAACCTCAAAATTAAATTTAAATTCCAAAAATTCCCAAGCAAATGTAATTTTCGTGAATTTTCATTATTATTTTTTTTACTAAGTGAATTTATTATTTGTTTCCGTTTGAAAATATTTATTATTTTGAGTGTTTTATGCCACAGTTTTTTTTTTTGTTCCGACACTGATGCTAATAAAAAAACGCATTCTGCAGCGCTCTGCTTAGCTACAAAATCAAATACAAGTAAAAATGGTTACGAATCACTTTAAAAACAAACAAACAACAAATGCAAATAAAATGAAATTAAACGATTTTCATTTTGAATTAAACATTTTCAAATTTCGAGCGATAATCGAACTATCGATAGACCCCAAACCGAACGAATGAACAAACAAAAAAAAAGAAATGCATTTAAAAATCCCGCCTTTGGCTTTTTGTTTTCTGTTTCCTGTATGAACCAATGAAAAAAAAAACAAAACAAAACAAACAAAAAATGCGCTTTTCTCATAATTTGTTTTCTCTTCTATTTCTCTTTCTCTGCTCTGTGTTGTGTCCTGCCCCAACGTTGTTGACCCACCACGACCACTACCACCCGCCACAGGCCAGCCATCAGGTTGTTCGGCATTGGCTTCCGTGGCGACAGCCTCCTCCTCCTCCGTTTCGGCCAGCGATAACGTCTGCTACTATGACGCCCTCGCCGAGCACGAGCACCTGAACGATCCTGATCACGATCCCGACGTGGAGGGCGGAGGTGAGGCACCGCATAAGGAGGGTCAGAACGATGCGGCGGCGGGACGGACGGCACCGAAGGCGAGGACCCTGGCCAAGGGGGAGCGACGCCATATGATCGAGCACATGAGATTAGGCAGCGACTGCAGCACCAAAAGCAGCAGCAGCATGGCCGCTCTGGCCTCGGTGCTGCCCAACATATGCAGCTACGATTATCCCACCGGAGGACATCATTACGGCGGCGGCCATTCCAGGATCGAGAAGATCGTCAATCCGCTGGGCACGGTGACGGATGTGAATGCGGGCATCTCGGGGGAGCTGCAGACGGACATGCTGGACGAGGTGGTATGCCAGCTGGCCGCCGAGGAGAGCGTCATCCATGAGAACTGTGACGAGGCTCTCTTTCGGCCGGTGGTGGCCATATTTTGCAACGACCTGGTCGAGCAGCGCAACCATCAGCAGCAGCTGGCCAAGGAGGAGCAGGCAGCCGCTGCTGCTGGCTTGGGACCGGGCTCGAAGGGCGGCGAAAATGATCACTGCCAGCCGCCGGTGGTGCTGGCCAATAAGCTAATTGTGCCCGTCATTGCCAAGGAGATGGACGAGGTGCTTGTCCAAAAGGAGAAGCAAAAGTCACAGAGGTCACAGCACCAAAAGGCGCAGCAGCAGAAATCGCAGCTCAAATCCCTGGCCGCTGCCGAAGATGCGGCCCAGGCGCAACGATTTGCCGAGCTCTCGCATCTCAATAAGCCCAAAGGCGGGGCTAGTCCAAATCCCAGCAACAACAGCAAAACTGCCAGCAGTCAGAGGAACGCAACAGGGGAGGAGGAGGCCAATGCCACTCCGACCATCAGCAGTGGTGGCAAGGCATCCAAGAAAGCCAAACAGAAGATCCAAGCCCTCAAAGGAGCAGACAAGAAACTGCCTGTAGTCGAAGTGGCAGCGAAGGAGCAGCTCAAGAGCCAGCTGAAGGAGATCCAGACACAGAATAAATTGCAGGATCTAGATGAAATAGTTGTAGTCGTGGAGGAGGGTGACGAAGAATCAGAGGCGGAGGCAGAGGCAGAGGAAGAACCGGAGTCGGATCATGCTGATAGTTTGCTGGCCAATAAGAGCAGCATTGCCGCTGTCATGGTGAGCAGTGCCAGCGCCCAAGGATTGAGTCTCCTTGTGGAGACGACCACTCAGACGGGTGAGGATGATACCGAGGAGGAGGCTGAAGACGATGATGATGATGTGGAGGAGGATGAGGAGCTGGATCTGGAGAAGGAACTCCAAGAAGCTAAGAAAAAGCCAGAAACCATGACAATCGAAAAGGAAAAGGACAAAGAAAAAGCCAAGGAAAGGGAGAAGGAAAAGGAAAAGGAGAGACTCAAGGAAAGGGAGAAACTTCAAGGGAAGGAAAAGCTAAAGCTGGAAAAGGAGAAGGAGATAATCCAGGAGAAGCAGAAGCAAGAAAGGCAAAAGGAAAAGGAGAAAGAGAAGTTGAGGCTAGAAAAAGAGAAGCAGCTTCAAGAGAAAGAAAGGGAGAAAGAGAAGCTTCAAGAGAAGGAAAAGCTGAGGCTCGAGAGGGAAAAGCTGAAGCTGGAAAAAGAAAAGCTGCAAGAGAAGGAAAAGCTGAAATTGGAAAAGGAAAAGCAGCTCCAAGAAAAGGAACGAGAAAGAGAGAAGGAGAAGCTAAAACTCGAAAAGGAAAAGCTGGAAAAAGAGAAGCTTCAAGAGAAAGAAAGGGAAAAGGAAAAGCTACGTCTCGAAAAGGAAAAACTTCAGGAAAAGGAGAAACTCAAAGAGAAGGAGAAACTTCAGGAGATGCTAAAACAAGAAAAGGAGAAGGAGAAACTCCTGGAGAAGAACAAGGAAAAGGAGAAGATCCGCAGCCAGGAGGCTAAGGGTAAAGCAGCTGAGATTTCTCCACCAACGACGAGCTACGTAGTAAAGGTGATAGAGGAATCTGCTCCCAGCAAGAAACCAATTGCCTCCCCCACCGCCGTTGCCCCAATGGGCCAGTCCAGTCCCTGGAAGAGAGTCGGTGTCGTCAGCGATGAAAGCGCTGCACCCAAGCCGCTGTTGGCGGTGCAGCAGGATTATCCCACGCTGGGCAAAAAGCCGAGTAAGCCGAGCAGCCCAGAGAAGGGCAGCTTGTCCCCTCCAAAGTCAAGCCCATTGGCAAAGCCCCGAGCAGCCAAAGAGAACTTTGAGGACTTTCTGAGTGGCATGAGCTCGCTGCTACCGCTGCCCGATCTCGAGCCACTCGAGATAATGAAGAACGAGCCCCCGCCACTCACCCCGGAGGGGGGATCCTCACTCAGTCTGATCAACTTCGAGAGTCCGCTGCAAGAGAATGCGGAGGTAATAAAGATCACGCCGCCGCCACGAGGATTCACCGAGAAGAACCTTGTGCTGGCCCTCTGCGGATCCCTGCACTATGAGGAAGAGCAGGAGCAGGAGCGGGAAAGGGAACGGGAACGGGTTCAGGCTCGAGAGCGGCAGATGGCAGACACCGAAGTGGAACTGGAACTGAAGCCCCATCCGTATGTGTTGCTGATGGCCCAAGATGACCATCAGCAGGCGCCGATGGGCATGCAGAAATCCACATCCACGTCGAACAACTCATCCGGCTCCGAGGAGATCATCCTCATGGAGGAGCCGACCAGCAGGAAGCTCAGCAAGAAGCACAAACGAATGAAGCAGCTCCAGCTGCAGCAGCAGCAGCGCGAAAAAGAGCGAGAGAGGGAACGGGAAAGGGAAAGAGAGAAAGAACGGGCCAGAGAGCGGGAGACAGAAGATGAGGAACTTCGTCCGCTTATCAGCATCAGTATGTGCGACTCCCAGCTAGAGAGCCACTCGCCCGTCAAAGCATCAAAGGCCAATCGAACCGAAGAGCCAGCCGATGCGGATGCGGATGATGATGAGGAGGAGGAGAGGGAAAGGGAAAGGGAGGAGGAGGAAGAAGAGGAGCTGAGCCAAACACTGCCGGAGGATTTGCTCCACTTTGGGAGCAGTGGCGTGGCCACCAGCGGTACCACTGCCACAACGAATACCGCAACCACAACAGACAGCGAGGGACCCATCCCGGCCACCACATCCGATGACAATCTCGTCTATAGCTCATCCACAGCCGCATCGCCGCCGCACAAGCTCAAGACCAAGAAGCTGGAGCATAAAATCAATCTGATAGCAGCCATCGAGGCGGCCACCTCTTCGTCCACTTCCTCGGCGGAGGAGAGTAGTGTGGAGACGGCCGGTCCCATTGTCAGTGCCGCCCCCCACTCGGATACGAATCCATCTCCAGGCACGTCGGCCACATCGGCCAACTCTGGCGGTGGTGCGTCGACGAGCTCTGCCATTCCCGCAACGGGAGCCACTTCCGCCGCCGCTGTGGGTCTTCACGTCGGCTCCACTGCGGGCATGGGCGAGGCCAGCCAGCCGAGTGCCACAAAAAAGAAGACGAAGCGGCGCAAGAGATAAGAATTAGCAATTTGTTTGCTGTGCGTCTTCAGTCTCGTTGTGCTCTGGCATCTGTATGCAAATCAGGAGAGAGTTGCGAGTGCTAGTTCCCTCCACCAGGCGCTGGAGCAGGAGCAGGAGCAATCGCCGCCAACGGAGCCATCGCAGCAGCAGTCTGAGACGAACCAGGATGAGGATCAGCAGCAGCAGCAGCAGCAACTATCGGTCAAAGACATTGCCATTGCCAGAGCCAACTAGGAGCAACAACAACATCCAAAGACAGCAGCAAACAAAACTCCAATCTACACCAACCAATTGGGAGGTGGCTCCCCAAATCGAACAGCAAGTCGTTTTTGGCCAAAATAATGTTTCAGAGAGAGAGAGAGAGAGAGAGAGAGAGAGAGAGATGATGGATGACACACCGTACACCGTATACCCTGCCCCTCCCAATTCCACCACGAAAGATTCTAGCTTAATTCTTCAGCTGCAACAAAGCAACAAACAAATACAAATACAAAACAAAACAACAAAAAAAACACAAGAAAACACAAAACTCTCTACAAAAAAAAAAATTGTGATTATAAAAGTAAACAACAAAAACAAAACAAAAAACAAAAAAAACTAATTGTAAAAAATAATTTAAACAAAACAAAAACACCAAAACAAAAACAACAATTTACATCTGTAGGAGATTCGTTTGGACAAAAAGCAAACAAAAAATTTGACAAAAAAAAAAGAATTAAAAAAGATGATGAAGAAAATATACAAAAATTGATTACTAACCCAATTTTTAAGTGCAAAAGTTATATTGTTAGCTATAAATCTATACAAAAAATAAAACAAAAATATACATATATGTATACACACACACAGACAGACACACACACACACATTATATGTACGTACGCTATATATATATATAAAGGCCTAGGCTTAAAAAACAGAACAGAATTTGCAAAAAAAAAAAAAAAAAAAAAAAAATGCTCTCAGATAAATTGTACATAAAAACAAAAACAAAAAGTACCCAAAAAGCGTAACTAAACAACAAGAAAGTGTACACTAAAGCCCCAAAACAAAAAAAAAAAAAACAAAACAAGAATGTAATTGTAATACGCAATAATATGTACTATATATAGTGCCCCATTACCAACTGGAAATCCATGAAATCCACATACTCCTGCGCCCCGCCCACCTAAACCTAAACCCTCACGCTATAGCTTGTGGGGTTCCAAGCAATTTGGACAAATGTGTGTGGTCAGAGCTAATGAATTTTGATGTAATTTCGAGATACGTTTCATATATGTACTTTCAATTGAATGCTGTTCCAAGCGGACTCTTAACATTGGCACAATCGTTAGGTATTGCTCAATATATAGTACTATATATACACATCAATTAATTTGGTAATTCATACTCTATTAATTTACAAGTAGTTCTGATATATAGACAGAGAGAGAGAGAGAGTAATCCAAACCATGGCAAAAACTCAAGCGGAACCAAAAATTCCCACACCTTTTACTGGCCATTATCCAACACTGTGCGATCCCATGTTACAATTGCTTGGAACCTATCAACAAGATTGGCTATCGTTAAGTTTTTTTTGTACCCAAATTGTTCAAGCTTTCGTCTAGTTTCTCAACACACACCAAACCCATCCCAGCCCCCAAAAACCCGCTCATTCAAGGCAGTCTCTTTTTTAGTTAGTTCTTTTTTTGTTCGTGTTAATTTATTGAATTTCAATAGAGAATTTTTTTTTAATTTTTTTTATTTTTTATGTTGTCCCTTTTGTTTCCGTTTTTTATTTTTGTTTGTCTGTAAAAAGTAAGCAAGGAATGAATTAATTTGTTTTCTGTATATACATATATATATATATATATATATCGATCGCATTGTGCGAACAAGGAAATATATAAAATCGAACTGGCAGTATTTATGATTTACGATTGGAGCGGAAGGAAGAGTAAGAGTTAGAGTAGGAGAGTAGAGTTGATGGATAATGGGTTGGATGGGAGAGCAAGAGAGAGAGAAACGCTAAACACTCAAATTTAATTTAATGAATTTAATGTATGATTAAATAAATGCAATTTTAGTTAAAAAAAAACAACAACCAAAACGGCCATTGTGAATATATAATTTTGATAAAAATGGATGGGGAGCAAAATACATAAATAATATCTGCAAAATATATTCCGCAACTAATCTACCATTTCTCCATATATTATTTCACAGCCAATTACTTTACCAAGGATCAGCTGGATGGATTGTCACACAACAATAACATTAACAACAACAACAACAATATAATCTTCTCTCCCGGCAAGGGCAAGGGCAAAGGCACAGGCACCAATAGCAACACCAACAGCAAACATAACAATTTAAATCCCAAGCTAAATCCCATGGCCAATCATTATAAATCCCAGAAATCGCAGGAGCCTGTAGTTGATTCTTCATTGGGTGGAGGAGCCGAGCAGCAGCAGCAGCCCCCAAAGCCTGCCCAGGTGACCCAGGTGGTATACGATGGCGGCGAACTGTCGACGGTGGTGAACATCGAGGTCTTTGACGACCAGCTGAGCATGAGCAGCATCAGCACGAACAGTCGCCTGTCGTTGGAGGGACCGCCCTCACAGTCCTCGCCGCCGCTTAGCCTCACCAACGGCCTGGGCCTGATGGACACCAACCTGATGCATTTCAGCGAGAGCAGTGGCCTGGCCGCTAGAGCCGCTGGCACAGGAGCGCAGCCAGACACCGAGCTGGAGGTGGAAGTCGATCTGGATGCGGTGGATGAGGGCGACGACGATGAGGCGCTCGATGAGCGTGTGGAGGAGCGATCGATGCGCAGACACAATTTGTGAGAGTTAATGCAGCGGTCGACCGCCCAGCGACGATTACTGCACAGGGCAGAGGTGGGTGGCCGGATCGGTAGTAACTTTTACTTGCGGCGCCTGTGTGCGCAGATACTTCAGCCCAATGCAGTCGTCGAGGAGCCCTAAACAAAGGGTCCCCCCCACCCACCAGGCTCTTGATTTAATTTCGTTGTGAATCCTTTTTTATATCTGTTTATGTTTCTGTATTTGTATCTGTATCTGTATCTGTATCGGTATCGGTATCTTTTTGTATCTTTATCTTAATTTGTCTTATCTGTGTCTAGTTTAATTATGTTTGGCATTATCCGCGGCGTCTCTTATAGTACATTATTTAGTCCATAGCCGCAACCGGAGAAAGCCTCTGCTCCACAGATAATAATTTTTTGTTAATTTTTTTCAACTTTTCTTTGATGTATGAATTGTGTGTCCCGTACCCAAACCCCCAACCATTGTGAAATGCAAAAGCAGCAAAACGAAACAAAAAAAAACGATAAAGTGAAACATACTATAACTACAATACATAGAAGAGTATAATAAATAGATCAGATCAGACCTCAGCTGAATGCCGTGATATTTAAAATAAAATTTAATAACAACAAAAATGTGAGAGAGAGTGAAGCAAAAAAAAGCAAAAAAGCAAAAGCAAACGCAAAGTAAGAAAGGAGAAATACAATACATTATTAAATATACATATATATCTTATTAAATCCAATGATAATATATGGCAACAAGAAAGTAACGAGTAACGAATATAACCATGAACCATGATCCATTATATACATTATACATACATACTATATACATATATATATTGTAGAAATATTAAATCAATCCATTTACTTACCCTAGATACTAAGGAATGCTTCTTATGCCAGACAAAACGATTTCAGATACTTTAGTTTTTTGTATACTTTTTCTATATAAAACAACATATTTTATATAAAAAAACAAACATATATAGAGTATGTACAGTATGAAATATATGTTCAATGAAAGCTCTACTGAACGTGCTTTAAACTAATTTGCATATATGCATATACCCATCACATTATTTACCAATTCCAATTCTGAATTTTGATTCTGCCTTCAGCATTCATCATTTTTTGATTCCCAAAAAACAGAACTTCATTCCAGAGAAATTCACACATACTAAATTCAAACAAATAAAAAAATAAACTAAAAAAAACTAACTATAAATGCAACAAAAAAAAAAAAACATATCCATATACAAACCAGCTATAGATACAAACATATATTTTCCAATAATGGTGCTGCAGTCCATCAACAGAGAACATTTACCCAATAAAAGTTCAAACTCGCAAAGCAATCCAGACAGGCAGGGGACATACATAAATACATAAATTAGTACATAATAATATTTAACAAATATTTTTGTATTCAAGCAGTTATGCTAAAAAAATGTAAGCACTCTTGTCTTGCCTCTTCCTGTTTCCACCTAACAACATCAAATCAAATTAAATAATCACACACACTGCTGGCCAGGTTGCGGATATATGTAGTAGATCGATGCTACCTATATACATATACTATACCACATATATATATTTTGATATAAACCAGAAGTAAGATGAAGCCGAGGCATATTTTTTATACTTGTACTACTACTATCGTCTTCACGTTTTTTTTTTTTTGTCTTTTTCGATTTCAGAAAACTTTAAGAAAACTAATTTAAGGCGCCAACAACTAACTGATCCTTATCTATGTATCTCTACATATACATATACAATAGATGCATGAAATTGGCTGACAATTTACTTAAACTTAAACATACACAAATACATATATATACATATATTTATATATATGTTTGGATATATGTAGATATATCCAATCTGATGCTGATTACATGTCGTATGTCTTATGTCTTTTCCCCTTATTAGTTAAACGAGAATTATGTACACACAAAACAAAACACAAAAGAAATTTTTTTTGTAAAATCCATTTGTATAACCAAAAGTGTCATAGAATTCATTTTGAGAGATTAATTTTCGAATTGATTTCATCATATTATATTATATAAATAAATGCATAAACTACAGAAGCTCTCTGTGTAATGTGTCTGAAAGGGCTGTGGGTTAATCCACTAGCTATAGCTCGTTGAGCTCTAGTCTTCTGGTGGGTAGTTCTTCTGGATCTGCTGATGTGTAGAGGAATCTCCCTCTCTTTGATGTAGTGTAGAAACTTCCAAACCGAAACCAAAACCCAAAAGCGAGCAAAAGTTCAATCGGTTGCAAAAGTTCAGCTAGAAGCTATATGGAATATAGTCGCTACTATCCGAACTACTGCTACAATAATGTTTTTGGTATTTATTCAGAATCCAAGCAGCCTTTGAAAAAGTTAAAAGTATTTCCAGAGTACTCAAATTTAAGATGAGTTCCGCCTTCGAACAATGGTCCCAGATAAGTCGCGAGAGCTAAAGGATCTGATCTCGGAAAACTTTTAAACTACACCTTATACCTAATAAAATAAAAACTTATAAAAACTCCAACTACGATTACGACTTCTACGCTGCTGACAGAGAGTAGATTAGGGGGTATTTTGGTTATTTATTAAATTTAATTACTGATCGGATCGATCGCCTCTTCCGCTCTCACTCGAGAGCCCTGACTCTGACTCTGGATCACTTAAACTGGACATTGTTCTGCAGAAGTTCCAGGATTCGCTCTTCGGGTGCCGCCCAGTGGCAGTGGGGATACTGCGAGGCGCAATGCTGTGGCCTTGGATCCTTGCCAGCGAGAATGGCCTCGCGAAGTGCGGACTGCTCCAGCCAGCTGAGGATCCAGGACCAGCTGGTGGCCGCATCCAGCGCGTGGTCCATGTCGGAGCCCTGCTGCCTGCGCACATTGTCGCTCGCCCTGAAGGTCAGGGTGCAAGCGGACTTGAGCAGGCAGGCGGAGAGATCCACCTCGCCCTTGAAGTACGTTCGCTCCACTGTGCTCAGCATACTGGGAAGGCTGCTCTCTGTCGGAGGGAAGAGAGTAGTAAGCAGAGAAGAGAGTAGTAGTAAGAGCAAGGACGAGGACCTACCTACTCGCTCGCCCGTTTCGTTGCGGTAGACGAGCTTGAAGTTCTCGAACAACTCCGGGAAGCTGCGATCCCTGTCCAAGAGTCCACGAGCCGTGGCATTAGTGGACGATGTCTTATTGGGGCCAGGGCCAGGGCCATTTCCATGGGAGTCATCCTGGGTGATGGCTTCCAGACCCATGCTGCGAATCAAGTGCCCAACGAGGAGTCCACCAGCTGCCACGAGTCCGCAACTGAGCAGCGCCGCGGAATTGATTATGACCAGGGGCTGAAAACGATAGAGAGAGTGTACTATAGAGGGATGAAGGGGCTCGACTCGAGCGAGGGTCAGGATGGAGATCGGGATGCCTACCTTTGGCGGTGCATTGCGTTTGCGCTTGACGGGCACCTCCAGGAAGGGCACCAGATAGTCCAATCCCAAGGCAATGTGCTTGCCCACAGCATCGAAGGATACCAGCTTGAATCCTGGACTGTGCGGACTATGCGGCTTCTGCCTCAGGTCCTGCCTCAGGTCCCGTCCATCTTCACTCGTGGCGGATCCATTAGCCTTTTCTCCCTCTCCCTCTCCCTCACTGGCAGCCCAGAGCAGGGGCACAATTGGCCAGGAGAGCGCAGATGATGGGCAGCAGCTTCATTGTTTCTTCTTCGTTCCTTTCCTTTCCCTCTTATTTCCTTTCCGCTGGGAACTCCGTTCAACTGGGAGGCTGGCGAGCATTTGAAATCCATTTGTCATATTTGAGTTGCAGCAGACCTCCCCTGCCCATGCTTGGCTGGAGTGGCGTGGAGTGGATCACATGTGTCTGCTGGGTGCTGGGTGCCGCTTGGTTGCCCCTTGGCTGCGATAATTTGGCTTACTCTGCCCTGCCCCTGCCCCTTCCTCATCTCTTCCTCTGCTTGTCAGGCAAACTGCAACAAAGTGCTTCTGTGACATAAGTAACTGGAGGGAAGGCGCGAAAACGATTAGCTGGAGAAAGAGTCAGTCGGTCTGTCGGTTCGTCACTCGGTCCTACATGAAAGCGGAAGATCGCCTAGATGATTGCTTGCTGTTGAGTTACCTTCGCTAATTGGAAGAGAAATGGAGATAGAGACAGATAGAGAGAGAATTAAATGAGTCGAATTCTCGGCATACCCATTACATAACTTAACAATCCCAACAGCAGAGGGTGTGTGGGTGTGGGTGTGGGTGTTCGAGTGGCAAATAGAAGTAAAAGTAAATTGATTGACTGGCAATGTATTATATTCCATGATCGGGGAGGCGATAGCCTACTTTTTATTATGCGGCATATCACTAGCCACTAGCAACAATAAACAATAAATAAATGTACTTAAATAGGCTTGGAAGTAGCTTAAAAATAAAAAAAATATTCACTTAGGATACTCGAATTGGTAGTATCGGGGTATGTCAACCATTGAAGTACTGCAAGACTTTTGGCAACGTCCGCGATGTCCAGAACGAGCTTTGGGGCTTCCCCAGAGTGGGGAATCTGCATCTCGCATAGGTGTTGCTGCAGATCCGACTCCCACTCCCACTTCCCACCCCATTCCCACTGCTCTGTGCCGTTTGGATGGCGTGGAGAACTGCAGTGCCTCTGGTGAGGGAGTCCAGCCAGGGAGAGCTAAAGAGATCAAAGGGGTGAGTGGCCAATGGCACTGGTACTCATTCGAGTCTTACGCACCTGGCGAGCACATGGAGGAGACGCGCATAGCTCGGGGAGATGCTGTGCTGCAAGTACTGGCAGATGTAGCGCTGCACACAGGCGGACATGTCAATGTTGTGCTCCTCCAGGTGCGACTCCACAACATTCGTTAGGCGGCGCACTGTCAGGGGGAGAACAAACACAAATAGTTGAGACTAGGTATGGTATGCTTGTGGACTACACTTACCGCCTCTGCTGGTGTCCGATCTGTAGCCGTATCCGTTGCCCAGCGACGTGACCACCAGCGGAGCCAGCAGAAGGCGCACCACGGCTGCAATCACAGCTCCCGCAGCCACCACAAACGCCGTGTTGAGCAGCGTTCCCGTGCGCAGGTTCAGCAGATTCTGCACGGCCTCCCGGGCCAGGCTCATGCTCCGCTTCACCGGCACACTGACGAATGGCACGATGAACTCCAACTCGACACTGACATCCTCGCCACTGGCCTGAAAGTGAAAGCCTCGTCCCTCCCGCCCTAACTCCTCCATATCCGCCAGATGGAACTCTCCTTGCTGGCGGGGCTCAAAGTCTCGGAAGCGCAGCAGCTTCGCACTCGCACTCGCATTTCCCTGGCCATAGAAGTCTCCATTGACACTTTCGCCGCAGTAGCCGAGCAGCAGAAAGACCGTTAGTAGGCCCACAAAGTACAGTATCTGCACCAGCCACATCATCATTCCGTCAGCTCGTGCTCCCGTCTCGCCGGTTCGAAGGTATATGAATGAATGAATGAATGACTCTAACTTGTAACTCCCTACTCAGTTATTACTCTATGCCATGCTATGCCTGATGCTTCGACAATCAAGATATGATATTCATTTAATCCGAATATGAAGCGAATCCGAGCTACATACAAGCAAAAGTACGAGTACGAGTACAAAATACTCGACGAGTATGAGTGCGAGAGCGAGTATGAGTAGAAGTGAGACTTTAACGCTTCGTGGGCTAACTGAGAGGAAAAAGAAGATGGGGAAGGGAAAACTAACATCTTATTAGAAAGACATTTGCAGGCGACTATGGGCTGGAAAATTTGCATATGAGTATGCTTGATATGAGTAGGCTGAACTCACTTGGGGGCCATGCCACACACTTCGTTATGTCACACCTCTTCGAGTGCCACAAAGGTTAGATAAACAACCCGGAATTGGGCAATGGATTGGCTCAACGGCAGGTAATCGCTCAAACGAGCTCCATCCTTATAGTTAGATAAGTAAATCAGGGCTTGGCAGAGCGTCAGGTATGTTCCAATGGGAACCAACAGAATAGTCAGAGTCAGAGCCAGAGCCAGAGTTCTCTACATAGTTATCTTCGATGCATTCATTGGTGGCTGGGAACCCCCCAAGTTCTGGTGCTTCTCTGCTTGCTAATCCCTCACATGTGCGATGCTCCTATATGTTCCTCCAATATGTTCCTGCACCCCAGCAATTTTTCCTCCTTTGATTTGCAATCCAACCTTTATCGGTCTGCCAAGCCCTGATTTGTTTATCTAACCTTAAGGATGGAGCCGCTTTGTGTTACCCTTCATAAAATACGTTATTATTGGTTGGTGGGGGGTAGCTACCGTTGGGCCATTCCATTGCCTAATTCCGGGTTGTTTATCTAACCTTTGTGGCACGTCGCACGTGGCAAATCGCACTCGAAGAGGTGTGACATAACTAAGTGTGTGGCATGGCCCCCAGCCTACTCATATGAAGCATACTCATATGCAAATTTTCCAGCCCATAGTCGCCTGCAAATGTCTTTCTAATAAGTTGTTACTTTTCCCTTCCCTATCTTCTTTTTCCTCTCAGTTATCCCACGAAGCGTTAAAGTCTCACTTCTACTCATACTCGCACTCGCACTCATACTCGTCGAGTATTTTGTACTCGTACTCATACTTCTGCTTGTATGTAGTTCGGATTCGCTTCATATTCGGATTAAATGAATATCATATCTTGATTGCCGAAGCATCAGGCATAGCATGGCATAGAGTAATAACTGTGAGTAGGGGAGTACTGAGTTACAAGAGTTAGTCATTCATTCATTCATTCAGATACCTTCGAACCGGCGAGACGGGAGCACGAGCTGACGGAATGATGATGTGGCTGGTGCAGATACTGTACTTTTGTGGGCCTACTAACGGTCTTTCTGCTGCTCGGCTACTGCGGCGAAAGTGTCAATGGAGACTTCTATGGCCAGGGAAATGCGAGTGCGAGTGCGAAGCTGCTGCGCTTCCGAGACTTTGAGCCCCGCCAGCAAGGAGAGTTCCATCTGGCGGATATGGAGGAGTTAGGGCGGGAGGGACGAGGCTTTCACTTTCAGGCCAGTGGCGAGGATGTCAGTGTCGAGTTGGAGTTCATCGTGCCATTCGTCAGTGTGCCGGTGAAGCGGAGCATGAGCCTGGCCCGGGAGGCCGTGCAGAATCTGCTGAACCTGCGCACGGGAACGCTGCTCAACACGGCGTTTGTGGTGGCTGCGGGAGCTGTGATTGCAGCCGTGGTGCGCCTTCTGCTGGCTCCGCTGGTGGTCACGTCGCTGGGCAACGGATACGGCTACAGATCGGACACCAGCAGAGGCAGTAAGTGTAGTCCACAAGCATACCATACCTAGTCTCAACTATTTGTGTTTGTTCTCCCCCTGACAGTGCGCCGCCTAACGAATGTTGTGGAGTCGCACCTGGAGGAGCACAACATTGACATGTCCGCCTGTGTGCAGCGCTACATCTGCCAGTACTTGCAGCACAGCATCTCCCCGAGCTATGCGCGTCTCCTCCATGTGCTCGCCAGGTGCGTAAGACTCGAATGAGTACCAGTGCCATTGGCCACTCACCCCTTTGATCTCTCTTAGCTCTCCCTGGCTGGACTCCCTCACCAGAGGCACTGCAGTTCTCCACGCCATCCAAACGGCACAGAGCAGTGGGAATGGGAGTGGAAGTGGGAGTGGGAGTCGGATCTGCAGCAACACCTATGCGAGATGCAGATTCCCCACTCTGGGGAAGCCCCAAAGCTCGTTCTGGACATCGCGGACGTTGCCAAAAGTCTTGCAGTACTTCAATGGTTGACATACCCCGATACTACCAATTCGAGTATCCTAAGTGAATATTTTTTTTTGTATTTTTAAGCTACTTCCAAGCCTATTTAAGTACATTTATTTATTGTTTATTGTTGCTAGTGGCTAGTGATATGCCGCATAATAAAAGTAGGCTATCGCCTCCCCGATCATGGAATATAATACATTGCCAGTCAATCAATTTACTTTTACTTCTATTTGCCACTCGAACACCCACACCCACACCCACACACCCTCTGCTGTTGGGATTGTTAAGTTATGTAATGGGTATGCCGAGAATTCGACTCATTTAATTCTCTCTCTATCTGTCTCTATCTCCATTTCTCTTCCAATTAGCGAAGGTAACTCAACAGCAAGCAATCATCTAGGCGATCTTCCGCTTTCATGTAGGACCGAGTGACGAACCGACAGACCGACTGACTCTTTCTCCAGCTAATCGTTTTCGCGCCTTCCCTCCAGTTACTTATGTCACAGAAGCACTTTGTTGCAGTTTGCCTGACAAGCAGAGGAAGAGATGAGGAAGGGGCAGGGGCAGGGCAGAGTAAGCCAAATTATCGCAGCCAAGGGGCAACCAAGCGGCACCCAGCACCCAGCAGACACATGTGATCCACTCCACGCCACTCCAGCCAAGCATGGGCAGGGAGGTCTGCTGCAACTCAAATATGACAAATGGATTTCAAATGCTCGCCAGCCTCCCAGTTGAACGGAGTTCCCAGCGGAAAGGAAATAAGAGGGAAAGGAAAGGAACGAAGAAGAAACAATGAAGCTGCTGCCCATCATCTGCGCTCTCCTGGCCAATTGTGCCCTGCTCTGGGCTGCCAGTGAGGGAGAGGGAGAGGGAGAAAAGGCTAATGGATCCGCCACGAGTGAAGAAGGACGGGACCTGAGGCATAAGCCGCATAATCCGCACAGTCCAGGATTCAAGCTGGTATCCTTCGATGCTGTGGGCAAGCACATTGCCTTGGGATTGGACTATCTGGTGCCCTTCCTGGAGGTGCCCGTCAAGCGCAAACGCAATGCACCGCCAAAGGTAGGCATCCCGATCTCCATCCTGACCCTCGCTCGAGTCGAGCCCCTTCATCCCTCTATAGTACTCTCTCTATCGTTTTCAGCCCCTGGTCATAATCAATTCCGCGGCGCTGCTCAGTTGCGGACTCGTGGCAGCTGGTGGACTCCTCGTTGGGCACTTGATTCGCAGCATGGGTCTGGAAGCCATCACCCAGGATGACTCCCATGGAAATGGCCCTGGCCCTGGCCCCAATAAGACATCGTCCACCAATGCCACGGCTCGTGGACTCTTGGACAGGGATCGCAGCTTCCCGGAGTTGTTCGAGAACTTCAAGCTCGTCTACCGCAACGAAACGGGCGAGCGAGTAGGTAGGTCCTCGTCCTTGCTCTTACTACTACTCTCTTCTCTGCTTACTACTCTCTTCCCTCCGACAGAGAGCAGCCTTCCCAGTATGCTGAGCACAGTGGAGCGAACGTACTTCAAGGGCGAGGTGGATCTCTCCGCCTGCCTGCTCAAGTCCGCTTGCACCCTGACCTTCAGGGCGAGCGACAATGTGCGCAGGCAGCAGGGCTCCGACATGGACCACGCGCTGGATGCGGCCACCAGCTGGTCCTGGATCCTCAGCTGGCTGGCGCAGTCCGCACTTCGCGAGGCCATTCTCGCTGGCAAGGATCCAAGGCCACAGCATTGCGCCTCGCAGTATCCCCACTGCCACTGGGCGGCACCCGAAGAGCGAATCCTGGAACTTCTGCAGAACAATGTTCAGTTGAAGTGATCCAGAGTCAGGGCCCCCTAACCTCTCTGTCTCTTCCTCTCCTCGCGACTCATCTGGGACCATTGCTCGGATCTTGGATTCTGAATAAATACCAAAACATTATTGTAGCAGCAGTTCGGTTTGTGGGGGGATATAGTAGTACTCTATTCCCAACGATCTTTAAGTGGGTTCAGAGCTTTGTAATCGTATTTAAGAGTATTCAGAGTGGAGTTCATTTGGCTGTCTACCCTAAAACATTGGGAAGTTGGGAACTGGGACTTGCATGGAGCACTTCTGATGTGGTATGCTCTGAGGAGATCATCAATCATTTGCAAGTACTTGCGATCAACGATGATTGATAGTATCTAATGTTGGGTTGTCTGCTGGATAAGTCCCCAAAATGAGCTGCGTCGCTGCGCTCCCATTAATCCAGATTATGTCAATCTCTTTTGTGGAGTATTCATGGCGAATATTCACGGAGTATTCGGGCAATTTGTTGATCACTTGCCAGTGCAATATTTTGTGACCTTTGGCTGTTACGAGTAGAAGCTTTGCGGCTAATTCGATAATGGGGGCCCCCCCATCCACACCAATCTAAACGCCACACGCCACAAGCAACGTTGCGACATCGCTGACACGCATAGCTGACCAGAGACAGAGACAGAACCCGGGAGACTGAGAGCATTCCAAGCCCCCAGAGTGATCTCTCTCCAGCATATAGAATGTGGAGGAGCCCCTTGATTGAAATCTCTGGCACTCAGTGATACGTAGACCTTCGACATGATTGGATCATTGCTGCTGGCTGTGGGCACATTGGCGGCGCTGCTCTATGGCTTTCTGGTGTGGAACTTTGGCCACTGGCGAAAGCGGGGCATCAAGGAGCCGCGGGCGCTGCCACTGCTCGGCTCGTTCCCGAATATGATCTGGCCACGCCAGCACTTTACCATGGACATGCGGGATCTGTACATGTGAGTAGCAGTGAGAGAGATAGAGAGAGAGAGCGGGAAGAGAGCATTTCTGGTTGCAGGAAATACCGGGAGACGGATAGCTACATCGGAGCCTATCTGTTGCGTTCGCCCAAGCTGCTGCTGCTGGAGCCGCGGCTGGTCTACGAGGTGTTCGTGAGTGCGTTTCGTCACTTCGAGGACAACGATGCCGCCCGCATGGTGGACACCGGCAAGGATGTGCTCGTCTGCTGCAATCCCTTCGTGCTGGAGGGCAACGAGTGGCGCCAGCAGCGCGGCATCTTCTCCAGCCTGCTGACCAACGGACGCATCCGCACCACCCACACCATTATGCAGCGCGTGTGCCGGGATCTGTGCGACTTCATTGGCAGGGAATCGCTCAAGGGAGAGCCGCAGGACGGCATGGATGTGGGATGCATGGGCCCCTGGCCTGCTCCTGGTGAACTAATCTTCTGCTCTTACAGCTCGGCCTGCGCTTCACCGGCGACAGCCTCTTCGACTGTGTCCTGGGCATTCAGGCGCGCTGCTTCAGCGACTCGCCGCTGCCCGTGATCCGGCACAACCGGGAGATGTCCAACGAGAATCCCGGCCTGGCCATTGCCGGCGCCCTCAACGGCCTCTTTCCGCGCCTGCCCCGCTGGCTGCGCCCCAAGATCTTTCCCCGCTCCTACGACCGCTTCTTCGGGGACCTCATCCAGCAGGCCTTCCGGCTGCGGCGTGGCCAGCATCAGGAGCGCAACGACTTCATCAACCATCTGCTGGCCCTGAAGCGGGAGCACGGCCTGACCGAGCCGCAGCTTACGTCGCATGCCATGACCTTCATGTTCGACGGCCTGGACACCACCTCCTCGACCATCTCCCACTGTCTGCTGCTGGTAAGCAAAGCCGGTACAAGCTGGGGATAATCATACCACACAGCTGTGAGGGAATCTTCTGTTGCAGCTGGGCCGCTATCCGGAGTGCCAGCAGAGGCTGTACCAGGAGCTGGCCAAGGCCAGTCCCTCGAAGGAGCTGCCCGACTTGGATGCGCTGAATGAACTGCCCTATCTGAGTGCCTGCTTCAATGGTGAGTGCTCGAGAGATTCCCCGATTCCCTGATGATGTCTCTCTCTCTTCCTAGAGAGCCTGCGCATCTATCCAGCCGGTGGCTGGGCCTCAAAGACCTGCACCGAGGCATACAAACTGCATGGCAGCCACCACAGCCAGCCGCTGCAGATGCGCCCGGGCGACAACATCATGATACCCATCTACGGGCTGCATCACGATCCGCAGTTCTATCCGGAGCCCGAGGAATTCCGGCCCGAACGCTTCCTGGACGGTGGCCTCAAGCGCTTCAAGCAGATGGGCGTCTTCCTGGGCTTCGGCAATGGGCCGCGCCAGTGTGTGGGCATGCGTCTGGGCCTGGCCCAGGCCAAGGCCGCCCTGGCGGCCATTGTGCAGCGTTTCGAGGTGCGTGTCAATCCACGCACCGCCCCGGGCCTCGAGCTGGATCCGTACATCTTTGTGGGCTGCCACAAGGGCGGCATTTGGCTGGATTTTGTCGCACGTCAGATTTAGGCTAAGGTTTGGGGTTTTCGTGGTTTTTAGCTTTCCAAATCGCGGCGGCTTTGTTTCGTTTGGGATAAATAATAATAAAAAAATGTTGGTGGTATACTGAGCAATCATCTGCGATAAAAGTGATGGGTTCGATCTGTCTTTGGATTTGAGACTGGAATTCATTGTGTGGACTTATGTCATCGGGCTGTGAGAAGAGATTGTAGCCCCAAAACACAGAGCAGAGGCCGATGGGCGATTCATCAATGCAATCAATCGGTGGTGGAGTCAATGAATCCGTTGCCACATGACATGGGCACTATGGTGGGCACCCTAGATCCGGTTGGGTCTACTATATATTTGCATACTAAACGCCTATACACATGACCTTGATTTGATTTTAATGCATCCTAACTTAATGCGAATCAAATGTGTAACATTCGGGGAGCAATGCGGTAAAGGGCTCTTCGGGTTATACCCCTTTTAACAAATTTAACAACAAATAAAGCTTACAAGTTCTACTTTTTCGGCTGAAATAATAAACTATATAAAAGTATTAATATGCAAAGAAAATATCTTATATATTCTCTGAAAAATGTGCATAAAAATATGCATGGGATCTACCAACCCATCTAACCATTTACTTGCATCAAAACTATAACTTAAAGCCCTTCTTTTTGGACAAATTAAGTAACTATATACTATAAATATATTAAATTATAGCTTCGAATGGTTGAGTTGAGATGTGGTGACTGTTTGGCGCCCTTTCACTCTGAGCGCTCTGAGCGTGCGGAAGCGGCGGAAACGATTGGAAACGATTGAAAAGTCATCAAAAAAAAAGATGCCACAATGAAGGTCACAGATAGTAGACACGCCTTTGGGGCAGGCAGACTGGCTCTAATAACAGCAGATCACAGATCACACAGATATCCCCAAGTTAACCTAAATTCAAAACCCAAACAGAGGCCCCACACTAGTCAGAGAGTTTAACAACCAAATTATTTACATATAGTATATATACATATTTATTTATTAGGTAAGAAAATTCGATTCGTTGGCAGCTGTGTTGCATGCAAATGACTCCGATTGCGATTACGATGAGGGGGGGGATTGGAAATGCTCATGACTGGGGGCTGCTGCTGTCTGGGAACCGATTGGAGTGACTAAATAATTTCAACAGAAAATGCATGCGAAATGAGGCAGCGACAAAAAAAATAACAAATATAAGCGGTTGATGATGAAATTAACAACTAATCAGTGCTAGAGCGGATCCGCTGGTGGTCTCCATGCCATTTACACCACCACCTCACAGGCCCCGGGGCACGGGGAACAGGCGCAGTGTCTTGCCCGAGGCTGACGCTGAGGCAGATGTCTGACGCACGATGCGTGTCCTGGGGCGTGGTCCGCTAATGGGCGGCGGCAGGTATCCATTGTTGCGTACAATGGCGCCCGATGGCTGCAGATCGTCGTAGATCTTCACCGTCTGCACGTGATTCTCGGCACCGCTGTGCGCATCCTGGGTGACCACCTTGACGACATGATGATGCCCCTGGGGCTGTTCGTTGGTGGCGCCCAGGATCTTGATCGTCTTGACGCCAGCCTGATCGATCGTCTCCAGCACCTTGAAGGTGCGCACCGCATGAGGCTTGACAATCTGCACGGTGCGCACGCGGGAGCTGCCGCGGTGTGGACCGGGCGCCGGAGCCGCAGCCATGGCCACATTGACAGCCACCTGGACGTCCTTGGGCATGAACTTCTGCAGCGACTGCTGCGCCCTCAGGCTCAGTGTGGGCGCGGGACCAACTGGCAGCAGTTTCTGGGTAATCACTTGGGGCCGGGCCTGCACTTGGACCTGTGGTTGAGGCTGTGCCTGCACCACGCGATGATAATGATGATGGAGGTGGTGCTGCTGGCGGGGCACGGCATTGCGCACATAGGACATGGCCGGGGCATAGAAACGGGGACGCTTTGACTGCTCGCGGTACATGGGAGCCACCTCTATCACCTGCTGCTGCTGCTGTTGCTGTTGCTGCTGCTGTTGCTGCTGCTGCTGACGATGATGATGTTGATAGTGCTGCTGCTGCTGCTGCTGGCGGACTGGCACTGGCTGGGCGTAGCGGGCAAAAGGTTGCACCGTGTTCATGTAGCTCCTCAGCGAATGGATGTGCGTCACCTGGGTGGGAGCGGGAGCGGGCAGTGCGGAAGTCACTGGAGCACGGACCGGCACTGGGGGCAGGTAACCAGGAGCGTTGTACTGCTGCTGTTGATACTGTTGCTGCTGCTGCTGCTGTTGCTGAGCTCGGTAAGCGGTGGCCGTCGATGTTGCATGGACAATGGCAACTGGAGCTGGAGCTGGTGCGGGAAGCGGCACAGGAGCTGGCAGTGGGGATGCAACTGGAGCGGAAGAGGGAGCAATTGCCACTGGTGGCAAGTAGCCCGGAGCTGTGTACTGTTGCTGTTGCTGCTGGTGGTGATGCTGATGTTGCTGTTGCTGTTGTTGCTGCTGCTGGTGGTGATGTTGTTGCTGCTGCTGCTGTTGGGTGCGGTAAGTGGCTGTGGCAGACGATGTTGCGTGGGCAATAGCAACAGGAGCGGGAGCTGGTGCGGGTGCTGGTACAGGAGAGGGCAGAGGAATGGAGATGGTAACTGGAGCTGGAGCCTGAAGAGAAACTGCGGCACCTGATGGTGGCAGGTAGCCGGGAGCAGTATACTGTTGCTGCGACTGGTATCTGCCTGTTGCCACCAGTTGTTGCTGCTGTTGCTGCGACTTTGGTCGGCCATAGACAATATCGGATCCCTGTTGCTGTGTAGATACCTGCAATTGAGATTGGACCACAATCTGTTGCTGCTGCTGCTGTTGCACTTGATGCTGTTGCTGTTGCACTTGCTGCTGCTGCACTTGCTGCTGTTGCACTTGTTGCTGTTGCACTTGCTGCTGTTGTACTTGCTGCTGTTGTACTTGCTGCTGTTGCACTTGCTGCTTCTGCACTTGCTGCTGTTGCTGCTGCTGCAACTGCAGTTGCAACTCCTGCTGCTGCTTGAGCAATTTCGTCTGGGTCTGCAGGCTGTGCAGCTCGGCAATTGCTGCCTCGGAATTCTCCGGCTTCACGAAGTCATAGCCATCGGGCAGAGCCACAGTCTGGCTCTGGCTTTGGCCGACAGTAGCCTGAGTAGGACCCTCAACCAATTGTTGAGGCTGTTGAGGCTGCTGCTGCTGGTAGATGATGTTCGGCTGTTGCTGTTGCTGCTGGGGCTGGGGCTCATCGTAGCCAGGTGGTAGATAGCCAGGAGCACGGTAATCGCCCACAACTTGCTGTACCGGAGCCACTTGCTGAACAGGAGCAACATGCTGAACAGGAGCAACAGACTGGGACTGTATCAGCGACAGGGGCAACCTATCGGGATTCTCGAAGTCGTAGCCAGGTGGCAGATATCCAGGTGCTTGATACTCTTGTGCTGCTTCAGGTGCCTGTTGCTGTTGCACTTGCTGCTGCACTTGCTGTTGCACCTGCTGCTGAACCTGCTGCTGCACTTGCTCCTGCACTAACTGCTGCACTTGCTGCTCTACTTGCTGCTGCTGCTGAGGTGGCAGATAGGAGGGAGCACGGTATTCGGCCTGGCTGGAGGCAGTACTATGCTGCTGCTGTTGCTGCTGCTGTTGCTGGGGGTAGGAGGCCGTGGGTGGCAGATAGTCGGGTGCCCGATAGTTTGTTACTGGCCTTGCAACTTCCGTGGCGGTGGCCGTGGCAGGTGGCAGATATCCTGGAGCCTCGTAGCTCTGCTGTGAGTAGGACTGCTGCTGTTGCTGCTGCTGTGTCTGGACACTGGGCGTGGCCGAAGTAGGGGGCAGATAGGGCTGGGCGCCAAAGACAGCGGAGGATGACTGAGCGACAGCCAGTGGCTGCGATCGCTGAAAGTTATGCTGATAGCTTGAGGGGAAGGGCACGGAAACGGAAACGGGTGCTGGAGCTGGGACTGCCACGGGAGCAACAGATGGAGCTACTGGAGCAGCCTGGGCATGCGATTGCACGCCGCCAATATCGGCTAGGCTCAGGAAAGACACATCCAGACTATCGTCATTCTGACCCTGGGTCTGGGCTTGAACCTGTACCTGTGCCTGGGTAGGGCGCGAGCGGGCAGCCTGCTGATAGGGCGGCAGATAGGCATTGCTCTTGCCCTGATAATGATTGTGCACCTCAAAGATTTGATAGCCAGAATTGGCGTAATTGCTCTCCTGGAAGCTGCTCCCACCCCCACTGCTGGAACCGGCGCCCGTCTTGTAGTATTGCTCCTTGATGATCAGCGGCTGTTGCTGCTGCTGGAGCTGCTGTTGCTGTTGCTGTCGTAGCTTGAGTGATATATCCGCTTGGGTTAATCCACAGGTCGCGCAGATGGCGAGCGCAAAGATGGCGCCAAAGAACTTCACAGGAAATCAAAAAAAAACGAAGAAAACGATTTTTAAACACATCATCAAATAAACACAGAAAAAAATAATCAGATTTAGCATAAATATTGTTTGATCACTACTATATTGTGTCCTTAAACGTTATTAATATATGTCACTGATATCACTGGCAATCCTTTGGCACTTTTGGGGCACTTTTTGGGCACTTACATTCATCGTCACGTTGGTCGTGCTTAAGCCCTCGATGTCCAACCGTTCAATGATGGACCAAACTGACCTGCGCACGCATTTTATACATGGGGGGGCTGGCTGCACCACGAAAAACTAGTCTCTGCTGGGCTCATCTTCATTCACATCTTCATTCACACACATTCCACGACATCTCTATAGATCTTCCCTTTGCGCCCGCGCCCTTCCCTTTCCAAACCCGACTTCCACTATCTTCCACGATCTTCCATCATCTTTCGCTAATTCCCTACTCGCGCGCCTTCGTATCGCTCGAGTTCGTTCGGCTTCGGCTGCTCGGTGCTCGGAACTCGTAGCTCGGCGCTCGGTCTTTCTCATTAGTTTGGGTACGCTGTCGCTGTTGCTGGGCGCATGCGCAACCAAAATCAATTGGCCTCTGCTTGAAAATGCAGATTTTGAGACCGAAGCGGATCGGTTCGGATCGGATCGTACTCTCTGACCAGGGCGGATGTAATTAATACGCCTTTTCCCAACATCAGTCATCTGTTCTCTGGTCTGTCTCTCTAATAAGGGACCTTACATAATCCCGAACCAAACCGAAGCATCAATTTCCTGCTGCTTGTAGTTTTAGTTTTGCATTTCGATTTTGCATACGCTTGGGACTGTGTCTCATTTCGCAAATTTTCGATAAATATTTGCAAAAATAAAACAACAAAAACGAAAAATTATTACATCTATCATTAGTATTCATTAGGGGTCAGGGGCCATAGCCATGAATTAAACATGCCCTGATAGGCATGTCGCCTCCATCTAGTAGTAGCCAACTCCGCATCTCCGTGCCCGGGGTTATGCATAGCTGGCGGATAGGAAAAAAAGTGTGCCCAAGCCCAAGTCTTCTTTGGCAGACTCTCTGGATACCCAAAGATTGAAAGACTTTCAATCCTGCTAAAATGTCAATCACTTTCTTCTAGATTAGTTTATAAATTTGATGCCAATTTCTTACCCATTTCTTTCTCTGAAACTCCAATGACTTCCGCATACAAAAAATATCATTTTAATCCATGATAAATTAACACATTGTTAGCAAGCTTAGTAAAAAAAAAGAGAAAGATCAAATAGGATTCACTTTCGATGGCTTGTAAGCCTTCTTAAACGATTTCCTATCAAAACAAAACAGCAACAAAAGAAATAACATAACAGGTGACCAATAGTTGTATAATCTTGATAGCGACATCATTTCACTGTAGATTTTCCACAAAAAAAAAATATCTTATTTTCCCATGTCGCACGCTCAGGAAGGGGGCTTTGGCTTTCCCCCCCAGCCAGCCAGCAGTTGCCATCGATTTGGGGACAACCTTGACCCATCTTTTAGTCAAATATTTTATGCATATTTGGCCGCCAAGCCAATGCATACATTTGAATGTGTGTTAAGCGACGATGATGGCTAACAAGTTGGCCAACACAAAAGGGCCCCCCCCAAAGAAAGAGAGACAGAGAGACTCGGAGACTCGGCCTAGCCATGCAAATAATTGAATTGATTCGAAATTGAATGGAATGGAATTGAAACGAAATGGAATTCAATTGAGTTTGAAATATGTTGGAGTCCCCCCCAATGGCATAAAAACAAAGGTGGGGCGGAGTTGGAGCCGATCAAACGGACTGTTGAGTGTCAACTGATTAAATAAACAATATTCGTATGTTTATACAGCCTGTCGTGTATTTGTTTTACGATCTCATTATGAGTTTCATAACTGCCATGTATGTATAAGGGGCGTTTCATCAGTACCTTACGAGTATTTTTCTATGCCTATCAAAAGTCAATCGGAAGAATCTTTTATTGGGAATTGAGAGAACTCAAAGCTGCTGCTGACAGTGTACACCTTTATGACATTCCGGAGTAGCTGAAGGCGGACACCACTCTCCAAAATATGGCCAAATGGGGCAGTGGTGCATAGATCAATCGATTTGGACAGATATACAATGTACAAGGTGCATATGCAGGCACTCGTGTGGGCTGCGTGAGCCTCGTGACAATGGATCACTGATCGTTGGGAATGCATTGCTACTTGACTTCAAGAGTTCCCCTAAGTCTGACAAACTCCCCAGAAAATCCACAATCGAATCCAGAATCTTCCTAGGATTGAACTAACGGTGAAGAAAGAGAGAGAAATGGTACACTCTCTGTGAGTGCATGCCAAACATTAAAACGCTCGCTTTGCTGCTAAGCTACTCTGTGTGAGAGAGAGGCAGAGGCGCAGAGAGAGAGAACATTGATATTCTATTAGCAGAACAAATAATTTCAGTTAGTTTTTGAACAATACGAGTATCAGTTAGCAAATTACTAGACATTCTGTTCATGTGGGCAGAGTTTTGCAACACATTTCGAGGCTCTTGCCCAGGCCCAACCCAATCTTTGATTCTTTGAGCCCATATAATTTTTTGCTTAATTTAAATTAGCATTTAATATGCATATACAAATACTTATGTATATGTATGTACATATATATGTACAAATGTACATATGTATATATTTATGTATTTATGCTCTGGGGGCTTTTTGGGGTGTGTTGCAGTTGGTTGACATAAGACCCACGAAATTCGATATGCATATATGTATTCCCTGCCTTGTTAATTATTTAATTTCTCCCCATACTTATCTTCCTCTCTCTCTCTCTCTCTCTCTCTCTCTCTCTCTCTCTCTCTCTCTCTCTCTCACTTACTCTTGCTATTGGAAATTAATACATTCACATTAACAAACATCGCCGCCCATTAGAGGGCCCATCGTATGGTCGATTTACATACTTATTGTTTATGCATATTGTTGGGTTATTTATCAATATTAAATTTGTGCCATATCCAAGGGCTGGCGGGCAGGGACTGCTGCCTGACATACGAGCAGCAACACCAAAAGCAACAGGTTGCAGAAGGTGGGGAGGGGGACCTTCTTCTTCCGTCCAAATATTTGGCAAAGAGCCCCCAGAGACTGATGAAAATCAACAAAAGCTTACAACAAAAAAGACACAAGAAAAAACACAACGAAAACGATAATGAAAGCGAAAAGAAAAACAATATGAAAAGGCAAACAAAAATGAATGATAGAAATGCGTGTGTCAAGATGGGGCTGATTCAAAAGTTATGTATAAAAATTATGGTATACTAGTATATAGTATTAGTATATTAGTATAGTATATTAGTATTAGTATATTAGTATATACACACCTGATCATAATAATAGGTACACCCATCTACTTCAGCTTTAAACTAACATAAAACTTTTCAGTTCTATATTTAAAACTTCAAATTTGTTACCACTTATTCATTGAGTATTTGTTTTCCATAAAATAAACTTGATTTCAGTATAGGATAATGCTATAACAGAAAATATTTCAGTTTTTGCTTCCAAAGTCAATAAGTCTAAGATGGGTGTACCTATTATTATGATCAGGTGTGTATGTATTAGGATTATTATTATTATATTATATTATAATTTCATTTTTAGCTCAAGAAATAAATATACTAAATACTACTTTCTTTTTGTGCCAAAAAATTTCCTATAAAATATTTGCAAATTTAGTTTTAGAAAACTTTTAGATCCACTCTCGCAGCACACAATGCCTGGCCGCCGGATAGCCAAAGTGACGGATGAGCTGGAGTCGTCGTACAACTAATTGATACATAAAACATGGATGGGGGGGATCTGCAGCGTCTGCGTCTGGGGGGGATCGACAACGACAACGAAAGCGAAGGCAAGGCAGCCAGAGCGGCGGCGACCACTGCCGCCAGCGTGGACTGAAACGGGGCTTGGCGGAGTCGGGTAGCCGAAGACATGCTCCCAGGCGGTCAGAGGAGGAGGAGGAGGGACAGAGACAAACAGCAGCGAAATGGAGTTCAGTAGGAAGTTTGAGGCGTGTTCAGGTAAAGGAGGGAAGGGGAGCGCATAACACAGTCGATTGTCATTGATTGGCATCATCATTGATGCGAGCTGAAACTGATTTGAATTTCGAGGAATATCGTATGGAATATCTCTGGTATCTCCCGTGTCCATGCGACAGACAGAGTTGATTACGATTTAATGGGGTGGAAGCTTCCACTGACCCCGTTGGCCATGTCTAAACTGTACACGTGCAAGCTACAGTACGTATCATGTATAACCATGCATGCCAAAGTGTGCTGTGCTGACGTTTGATTAACCCCTGTTTTTGACACCAATCAATCTCTCGATGGATCAAACGATCAAACGATCGATCGATCAATCGATTGACCCGACAAAAAACTTTGCTCTGCTAGCAATTCATTTACAAGTGTCCTTCAGCTACTGGCTGGCGCTCGCATCTTGCCTTTCACTTGGCTCATGGGTTTTGAGGCCTTCATTATGTTTGATATTCGCACCGAAAACCCAAACAAAAGTGGGGGAATAACCCCCATAAAATACACAGAGCAGCAGCATTGATGAAAGACTAAATGAATATAATTGTGGGTATTAATATTAAATACAAGTAACTACCAAATATGAACTATCGATAATTTTACAAATATATTTCAATTACATATTAATCTTTTATAAATTTTCAAAACAGTCGAAAACATCTTCAGATTGCCAGCCATTAAACTAAATATATTTCGATGACAATGCGTTTAAGATGTTGCAAAGACAACGGATGGTTAGTATACTATACTATATTGTTTTAAAGACAATTTAAGCTACTTTAATTTGGCTTGTTTTTGCATTGACACGAACTCGTGTCGTTGCTGTTTCCATTGACAAAAGATTGCGAGCGAAATACCAAAAAACTCAATCAAAGAAGATCAACAATAAAAGATGACAGGCTACTAAAACAGTTAATAAGATTTATTGCGTGTGGAACAGCTGTTAGCGCAACTTGCCGTATGTCATTATCGTTCAACATATTTGCATAATATTCCAACATATACTACTATATACATACATATATTGCTTGCGTAAGTATCAACGTTTAGTAAGCACGAAACACTGTTTTATTAACATAAATGAAATGTGTGGAAACCTTTAGAAAATCTTATCTAACATCGAAAGAACTAGAGAACAGACCCCTGATAAATCTATGGAAACTTCGAGGCACGCAATCTATGATAAGATAGCAATTTCCCTACAAGATTAATGCATTTTTATATACATATAGTAATTTAAATTGAATGCCAAACATTTCGTTTGAGCATTTATTTTCGCTTTGAATGATGATTGTACGATGACGAATTAACCGTGAAATTTATATTGATTTTGTATTGATTCATGTTAACCCAGACGAATCGGCATTGTGAGGAGATCACCAGGTAAGTAGCTTGCCTATGTAATAAATCAAAATAAGTGTATTCTCCTAAAGAGATGCTTAATATGGTTAAAATTCGAACACAATTTAAATGAAAGTTGAGTAGATTTTAGGTGGAAGAATTCAAAACTTCAACTCTTGTCACAACCCCCCCATTGAACGATCAGTCAGGCCTGCCATTGTCATTCCAATGTCAATAATTCATTTGTTTTATTCATATAATAGAGCTGCTAAAGTACACATTTCAAAAAATGGGTCTCAAAGATAAGATGTTATATTTCTACTGCCGGCACAGGCCCTCAAGGAGTCACATTCAAATGGCCACAGCATTGTAAGTAAGAAAACCCAAAATGGAACTCAAAGAAATACAAAGTATTATGAAATCTACGAAGTACAGTTTCCAGGGCATTGCATATAACCATAATTTAGGGCGCTGCCAACTTGTTTTAGGCAGCAACTGTACCAAAGACTTTTCTTTAGTTGATTTCTCTTTTTCATATACCCTATAGTATTCCTTCGGCTGGATATTTCGGAGCTGCTGCCCTGTTGGCTCTGGTTTACTACACTGACTGGAAGGTAATCGCTGGTTATATTCCACTCTACAACACTAAATTCCCAAAACCCGAGGAAAAGGAAAAAAAGTAATGGGAAATACTCAAAATAAACCAAATAAATGAAACCAAAAAAAACAGTGAGTGCACAATGGTTAATTAATAAAGAATTATTAATGTTAATGGTTGAATTTCAGCTTTCAAAGACACGAATAACACGACGACTTGTGGAGAACCTAAGAGCAGAGGGTCGTTTCCAATATTCCAGCCAGGCTATCTAGCAATTGCAGCACACCAAACTGTTTATGTTTATATTGGCGATAAAAAGCATTAACCAACACACAAGTTTACAATTGTTCAACACCGAAGCGATTGATTTACACAAAGACACGTAAGAGTGGAAAAGCAGAGAGTCGTCTTCTAGCCAGGATATCTAGCAATTGCAGCAATAATGTCACACCCAACTGTTCTTTTTAATGGCATTACATACATATTTGATAATTTGTGTTCAATACTAATTCGAATGTTTATTTATTTATGTTTAATTGATGGTTTGAGGCAGCTAATATCATTGTCAGAGAGGAAAAGCCGGTGTGCAAGGACGCACACTGGCGGAGTCTTTCCATATCTGTAACATGTCCTTCGACATAGGAATGATGTAGAGTTTATTCTTCCAATGTTCCTATTTTCTATAGTAGAAGTAGAACAACTTTGGATGACATTTGTATTCGATTCTATTGTAATAAGTAATTAAAATAAATATCACAATTGAGATTGCCGCTGGGGCGAGTAGACGTTTCAATTTCTGTATATTTTGATAAAACAAATATTCCACAAAACTAAATTACGAACACTTATAGGCGAACTGTAAGAAATGCGCCACCATTTATACGCGACAAACGATCGGGCTGACACCAGGAGGACATCCAGGATCCAGACGAAAATCCATTCCTAAATCATGAATTAAACATGGAATTGAATATACTCACAGGCTATATGTTGTTCGGTGTTCGGGAACATCGAGCTTCGAATTCAGCGCTCGGCCAACAGGATCGAGATTCAACGGCTCACCGATGCATGCGAGGCACTTGGCCGGCTGGACCAGAAGGAGGAGGTTGTCCGGGAGCGGCCCAAGCCCAGATTGATAGACTGATAAACGAATCTCAAATAATCAATGAGTGACTTAGAGCTCTTCTTAGAGCTGTGACTCCTTGCAGCATCAAATTCTTTTTCGAAAAACTAACAAAATAACACAAATCAGCCCCTCTTTGGTTTTAGACCCCTCAGCTATGTATCTTACCTCTTCACACTGTCTCGAAAATATGTTTGTAGACATATAAAATGATGAAAATTGATTAATTTACATATATTATTTATTATGAAATAAAGATGCTTTTAATTATAATATGCAAACGAATGTTAAATTTATTTTTTATGGAATGTACGAGACGTTTGCGATCCAGTTCCATATAAACGGCTATTGTTCTCTCAATCACATGCACTCTCCCTCACACACGCACACTAGCGTAGCACGCGCAGAGCTACACTGTTGACACAGCTGATTTGTTCCGTTATCCGTAAGTGTGGATTATATTGGAGTGTAGGCCACGACAGCCTCTGCTGGGATAGAGAGAGAGAGAGAGAGCGAGGAACAGAGTACTCCCCTCAGTAAAACACCCGTTATCCTCTTTTAGCTATCGAATTGTGGATTGCATATATTTAAAAAAAAAAAACATTCTGTTTCCTGGTGGGGTCAAACAACAAAAACTATTACATGTCATTGCGATTCGGTGTGTACTGTGAACGGGGGGGGGCGGGGCTGCACCACACAAAAGCAGAAGAAAGGCCCACAAGGAATGAATACATTTATGGGTTAGGCGCCAAGGGGACACTAGGGCACATCGCAAGATTTTAAATTGAGAGAAAAGGTTATTTTAGGCTTGAATGATGCACTCCCTCAGCTCACACTCCTCCTCGCTCCTGGCTCGGCGCTCGGTGCTCGCCGTGGCCGCCCGTTCGCTTACAGGCGCCCGTAGTGCGCCTGGCTGGGCTTGCGGTCCGTAAAGAAGTTGCGCAGCACCATTATCTGGGTGATGCCGATCAGGACAACGGCTGCCGTCTCCAGCGATGACCAGACCATGACGCGCTGGTTGAGATCCTCGGCTCGCTTGCGGCCCTGCGCCTCGCGCAAGCGATGATGCGTCTGGGCATCTAGTATGTCGTTGAGGCCCTTGTGTATCGCCTGCGACGAGGTCTCCATCTGGGTGAGGACAGTGGCATGTTCGTCGACGCCTGGCAGGGCTGGTTCGTCGCCCACCTGGAAGTCCACGTAGACGATTTTGTGTGAAAAGGCCGAGAACTGGTTGCCAAAGCAGGCCGTGTACACGCCCGTTGTCTCGGCCACAAACTGATGACTATCGAAGGTGGCACGCTCCAGCTTGTAAATAACCTTGCCCTGCGGATCCTTCAGATGCACATCCACATCCAGCTGGCCGCCGGCGGACACCTGGAATTCGAAATAGGCGCTGGTGTTGCGCTTGATCTCCTCGTAGAAACAGTCCTCCGCATTGTCGCCCAAATCGAAGGTGAACTCCACCCCGGCAGCACACTGCAGCAGGGCGGCGGCGGCGAGCAGGGCCAGCATCAGCTTTTCGGCGGTCTGTGTGTATTTCGTACTGCCCATTCTAATGGCTGCTGCTTGCTGCTATTTGGTATGCCGCTGGCTGGAACTAAACGTTGTCTAAACGCTGCTATGCGTCAGTATTCTCGAGTTGTGCACAGTTCTCATCCGCTGCCACGAAGCAGCTGGCTGGGTCAAGTCCGTACTTCTCGTGAATATTGATGGGGGGGTTGGTTGGCGCTTGCTTGCCGTATGCGGGAGTCAAGTCAGCAACTGCAAACAAAATACACGAAAAGGGATGGGTTAGCACCTGGTTTACTTGATTTTCGGTTTATTCATTCGATTTAACTTGTTTGCTCTGCCTACTGAACGATTTTATGCTTACTTACGTCGTTTGTTTGCCAATTGTTAAATGCTAAAAAAAATAAGAGCGAGATGAAAACACTAAAATGTTCTGACACGTGTCAACACTCTTTTTGGGGCAGCCTTACCAGCACTGGCGGAACGGAACACGTATGTACTGTGCAGCCCTCGCAGAACAGCTGATTTTGGAATGAAAAATACCAAATAATACCAATACCACAATAAGTGGTGGTTTTCGGTGCTTCTCAACACTGCTGACTCAGTGACGGGCTATTTGTTTGTTTATTTCGGAATTAAACATTTCTAGCAACAATCAGATTGTGTTGATTCCGCTTTAAACATGCCGGTGGTGGATTTAAGAGTGGACCGGAGCCTTCTCTGCCCCAACTTCGATGGCTACAAGCTCTCGTTCGACCCGGTGCCGGTCATCCAGCAGGAGCTGCTATCAGCGCCGCCGCTCAAGATGCTGCCGCACTCCGATCAGTACTCGCTGCTGCACGCAGAAGCCTTCGGCCGGCACAACATGCTCTTTCCCGATCCCTGGCTGCGCGAGAACTGCTACTACATAAACAAGAGCCGGCAGGTTGTTCTCTGCTCCTACGATCCCCAGGACGGGCGTCCGCGCCAGCAGCGTGTGGTCCATACCGTGGAGGAGCAGGATCGTGGCGATGGCTGCCAGCAGTCCGTTGGGGCCTACAACTACACGCTGCGCTTCGTCTCGGAAAAGTACTGCGTGCTCTGCGATGGCATCACAATGTATTATCTCCTCGACACCGGCGATCGTTCGCGGGCCAACTCCACCGCCTGCTGGCAGCTGCTCACCCGTACGCAGATTAACCAGGAGAGCGGCAACAGCGGCTTTGTGCTCTACGATGCTCGCCTGGACGTTGTCCAGGAGCGCAAACAAATATCCCTGCTTGCCGGCCATGTGGGACGCCGCGTGGCGACGCGTTCCAATTATGCCGATACATTCTACATGGATCTAACCTGGGGTCGCTGGACACTTAAGCCAGCGCCCAACGACGGCTGGTCGTACAGTGTGCGCGAGGAGCTGGACACGACTGGATCCATCTACTATTGTGCTTTTGAGCCGCGTGCCGAGTCCGTGGTCGTCTCCAGCAATCGCGAGCTGCTGACCAAATCTCAACGTGCAGCCGAACTGTCCGCTGCAGTAGAACCCCAAAATGGCGAGGATGTGGAAATGGCGGCTATGCCCCCACCATACACCTGGACGCAGACAGACGAGGATGTGCTGATCCGCTTTCGTCTGCCGGCGGGGGCCACGCGCAATGACTTCAACATTCGCAGCACCAACAGCCAACTGGAGGTGGAGTGCCTGGCAGAGATGCTCTTGACCGGAGCCCTATATGCCAGCGTGGACAGTGATTTGACCAACTGGACGGTAGAGACTGATTGCTTACAGCTGACGCTGGTCAAGCTGCAGCAGCAGAGCTGGCCACATCTTCTCTCGGACGTGGAGGCCGCCCCTCCAGAGGGCGAGGCGGATGTGGTGGACCCATTGCCAGATCGCTCGCTGCCGATACCAAATCTAGAGGACCCCATCGAGGACTGCGACTTGGGACTTCCCGATGTAGACGTTAAGCTAGGTAAGTCGACTTAGCCACTGCTAATGACTATGCTAATCGTTATTCCTTCTACATGGCAGTCCGCTTCAATTTGCAAGCCGGAGATATAACCCACACAATTTTCTTGGGATCGACGCCGCCACTGTTTACAACGTCGCTGCGTGCCGGCTTTCCGGCGGCCTTTGCTACAAGGCAGGGCGTAGATGCCTCGCTGTGGCTGCAGGTGTTCCAGCCGGCCAAGCCAGGCGAGTGGAACGTGCGCCATGAGGGAAATCTGCACGCTTTCGCTTATGTGCAGGCGTCCAAGGAGCAGCGAAAGTTCACAGATTGCTGCCCCGACCTGGACTACGCTGTGATCTGCGAGGGCGTCCGTCACGTGCTTATCTACAAGTCGCGCTACGACACCGCTGGCGGGCTGCGCAAGCGCAACGGGCCACAGGTGGTTATTGGGAAACAGCATCTGGTCTCCATCAGCGACGAGGTGGGGGAAATACTGGGCCTCTCCACAGCCAGAAATGTGATTACCATCCTCGCCGAAAAGGCAGTCCTGTACATGCAGGTTTAGACTCTGAAAATGCCATCTGACCATGTATAATTAATTGAATTTGGTTTATTTAATATGCATTTCTTTGGAATAAATTGTATTTCGAAAATCGTGGGGAGTGTGGGTGGGGTGTTTTCCAACACTTGTCGCGCGAAAACATATGGCGAGCAGTGTTGCCAACCAACCAAGCCAAACGACAGGGAAGTGGGGGAAGCTGATAGGGTTGCCAATGGTTGCGGGGGCACAACGTGACGATAACATGTACAACTTTTTTTACATAAATAGCCGCGCAGTTAAAGTGGAGCGTTTTATTGTTTTTGGAATTCGTTTGTGTTAATATCTCGTTGCGGTCTGAACGCTGCCAGCCAGAACAATTATAACATCAAACGTAATATACACAAATCCCGGCGGTCGTAAAGTGTGCAAAAGAATCAGTAAACAGTGTGCATTTGAGTGGAATTATTGTGAAATACTTTTGCGGCCGTAAGCATTTGGCACATTTCGTCCCTCCCCACACACATCCCACCTCACCCACACTCTTCTACCCATACACTCACACTCACACTCACGCCATCCCCACTTGCACACCGCACCGCGCCGCGTCTTCTAATTAAAAAAAAAAAAAACAGAGGCACTTCTTCTGTTCTTTCCCACACCATTCCACCCGCCTATCATTGGGTGACAGAGCACGTTTTGTATCAGTCTGCTCCGCCACCGCCACCGCCGCTCCTGTGGTGGTTCCGGTAGAATCTGCATTCTATTATTAACAATTTTTGTGAAGGGGAAACTGCATATCTGTTTACAAGACGATTCGCGCGGAGCAAGCAGAGCAAGCAGCTGACGTCGCAGTCGCAGCTGTAACGGTAGGCTCTCCGAAGAGCCGGAGAGCAAATCACCTTCACCCACAAACAAACAAAAAAAACACCAACAAAATCACGCGACCAGCACATTATTTTATTTTCTTGTTCATATTTTTTTTCAATAATTTGTGAAAATATACATATATATTTAAAGATTGGTAGAAGCGTTTTGACAAGCCCACACAACACCTGCCATAATACATACATATGTACTCGCAGTACATAGGTTCGTAATTAACAAATTGTGAACTGCAACAAAAGAGAAACCAAACAACCATAAACACACAAAAAAAAACAAAAGAAAAACAGCGGGAAATTCGGCAAATTGCTGACCATACCATTTTGGGGGGGTGTTCGTTACACAATCCCCGACAACTGCAACAACAAATCAGAGCGAAAGAGAGCAGCGGTACTACATAGCATAGCGCACCAGCAGCAACGGAACGAGGTCATTTTTGTTTGTGCCGCTAGTTTTTCCGATTTGACGCCATTCAGCAGCGACGTCGACGTCGTCGCCCGGAGCAACAGCTGAGAGACACAGAGGCCACCAACAAACCGTTCGTTGGATTTATTTCCTATTCGAGCGCACGTGTCAGTGTGTGTGTGTGTGCTTCTTACATATACATATACCTTTTCCACATCGCATTTTGCCGGTAAGTGTAGTGTTACTGTTATTATCGAATACCCTATGCTAATATCAGAGGAGGGGTAATACGGTTTTTTTGAGTGGACAAGCTAATGAAATATCTTTATAATTGCTACGTGCTGTCAAGTATCGTATCACCCATCAAAAGTTGTCATACGATGGCTCTTTTTCTAAAGATAACCCAAGCCCAAAGATAGCCCCACAAACTGCGTATCATTGCCATGGGGAAAGATGGTTCTGGAAGGGTATTAAATCATTCGCTCAGCCGTACCTTTTTTTTGGTGTTCAATAATAATAATGATTGTGTGTGTGTGTGTGTGTGTGTGGCTGGGAACCATTGACTGGACGCCAAGTTTTATAATTATTTGGTTTGATTCGTTGGCGGAGAGGGGCATGGCCTTGGCCCAAAGTCGCAGCCGGGGCCTGGGACTAGATAATTGTTTTTTGGTGGCTAAGTTTTTTTTTGTTTCTTGTGTGTGTGTGTGAGTGTGTGTGTGTGTCTGTCTGTGCCCGTGTAAATGCGTAATTAGAAATCCCAGACAAGGGCTATTTTATTGATTTTCGATGTTTCTGTTGCTGTAATTAGGCGGCAATTCGATTTTGTCGCTTTTTTTTGTTTTTCTGCTTGTGTCCACACGGCATCTAACCTTGACATTCGATTTTGCCCACCCCCTTCACACGCACACACAAAAACAAAATGTAAACATACATACATACATACACATGTACTGTATGTACTGTATGCATGGCATTTAAACACTGTTTCTGCTGTTCCATCATACCATTTCCCAATGTTTTCCATTTTGGAAGGTTCTGGCGCATGCCGTGACCAGTCGAAAATAGCACAACATCATCGCAAAGGGGGGGTGACGGGGGGCTAATCACTAGATACCACTTGTCCGATTTGTCGAGTCATCATGGCTTTGGTATATGTACATATGTTAGTTTTCATTTGTTTCATTTCATATGCGGCAGGTGTGACGTCACAGATTGCTCATACGTTGCCGGTATTCCCTCTCCTTTCGCGCTCTCTCTCTCTGGGAGGAATGGAATGGAATGGGATGGGGTGTGCGTGCGAGTGCGGGTGCGGGTGCTGTGGTTTGATAAGGATAAACGGTAAATTGATCGAGAAATTGCCTTCAACAATTTCACCATTGAATGCAAAACTGCGGTGACGTCACATGGCAGATGGAAGAAACAATTGGGATGTGAAACAAAGCATGCCAAAAAAAATATGAGACGATGAGACAGGCAGGGAGATGGAGAGAGAGTAAAGCAACAACAACAACAAAATATCATACATATCACATTTGCTTTACTGTTCTATCAGCATGATAATGCAGAAAATCCCCCCACGAACTATTCACATGACTCACTCACGCGCTCGCTCTCTCTCTATAGTATCTCTCTGTATATGTATGTATCTCGCTCACGCATGCCTCTCACGATCAATTATTTACTTCTATGTATGTATGTATGCGAAAACCAATCAAAAGCCTTTTTCATAATTTCCTTTTGTTGTTTTTATGTGTGTTTTTGTGACATTTGCAATTATTATCGCACAATGACTATGCCCAAAGGTTAGCTAATAGTAGATATCTCCACATATGTATGTATGTATGGAGTACTCATATAGTACATACACCTTTAGGTATTATTCTTTGGCCTTGCCTTAAGTCAACCTTCGTTGAGGCAGAGCCAGGGGCAGGTGGGTCTCTCTAATCCCCCCTCTCACATTGTCACGGCACCATAAAGTCAACCACTAGCAGACACCCCCTCTATTGTTGTGCTCCATTTGAGGTCTTGATGATTCGCAAATTATTTTAAGGTTATGTTTAAGTTAAAAGTTCGCTGTGTGAAATGTACCACCTGCATAGAAATGTATAAATGTGCATACTATATGTAAATATGTATTTCTCTTATCTATCATGGGATGTCTGCCCCCGAAGGAGAACTTGCTAGAATTCCGAAATGTTCAAAATTCATTTCCTTATCGGTTTTCCAAAAAAATTTAAAAGCATACTCATTTCGTGATCATGGTGACTAAGAGTTCTTGAGAGAGCCCTCAAAACTGCTATCCCAGACTTTTCCAGTCGAACCCACATTCGACATGTGTCCATTCGCTTATGGGATTATTGTACTGTTGTACCACGATTTAGAGGTGATCCTGTTCATTCAACTTTACACATACATATTTCACATGTGTCAAGATAACTCGATATACCAATATGCCTGCCTGCCTGCATGAGTCCTAACTAATTGAATGTCGTCTCCGAGGAAGTGCAATTTAAGCAAACAAATGCGATAAGTCACATTTTTTTGTTGTTATTCGGTTAATTGTTTGTGGAATTTGCACTTGCATTAAGTTGATTGTTTAATTGTTTTCTTTTACGTTTCAAAAACAGCGGTTTAGTGGGGTGTGAGGGTGGGGGGAGCAGCTATGATAATGATAACGAATACCACAGGGGAACAGTGGCTCAAGTGAAATTGGAACACAGAAATCAGGATGTATGTAACTCCATCCAATTGGCTTACAATCGCCCGATACACTGATCCCCTTGGATCGAATAACCATCATATTTATAAAGTGGATTCTGGCGCCATGGCACTACTAATGGAGATGTTGACACACTATAAACACCCGAGTGTTTTTCAATTAGCAAACTAAAACTGGATAACAAAACAAAACAAAAAACTATAACATCTGAAAGGGAAACACACACACAGATGTGTCACATGATAAAATTCCGGATTACGGATTACCATTTGGCCGCTGTGTAACACAATGCGCCCCAGCCCAGCCCAGCCCAGCAAGTGTTCTCACTGGATACCTAACGCTAACGTTCTCAGAGTTTTTATACCCGTACTCGAAGAGTAAAAGGGTATATTGTATTTGTGGTAAAAGTGGATGTGTGCAACAGAGAGAAGAAAGCGTACGTCTGCCTCGTGCAGTGTACGTGTGTTGTTGTGAGAACTGATGTAGATGTAGATGACAGATGCAGCAAGCAAATGTATAATGTAAAAACTGATACAACATTTGAAAATTCCACATAAATCACATGTGTACAGACTGAGTACGGGTATAAAAGTAGAGTCGCGTTTAAAGCGACTCCGTACGTTCTTTCTCGTTTTTTTGGTTCGTCAGAAGAGATCTGTTTTTTTGTTGTGCGAGTGCGTCATAGAGTGCTGGGGGATTCTTCTTCAGCGGATGCCGTTCCTACCTCTTTTATTCGCCATTCCCTCCCCCCGTCACACTTTCTTCTCGTATTTGTTTGTTTGCAATTTGTTTGCACATTCAGTTTACGCAATTGAAAACGCAGATGTCAGATGCGCTGCGCTCCCCCAACAGACGATAGACGATAGACGCGACATTCGACAGACGCTTTTGCTAATTAAACAGTGGCTGACTCAAATTAATATACATATGTATATGAAACTACACTCCCAACAACAATATATTTACGTACGTACGTAGTATATGCATTAATTTGCACAAGTGCATGCCACACACAATGGGCCGGCCATAAGAATGAGCAAAAAAAATCATTAAAGAATTGTCAAGCACGTGTTCATGCCAGTTTCAGTTTCTGGGTATAACGATGGCGCCCCATTATTCAAATTACTCATTTGTTTCAATAATAACAAATCATACGAATATCGTTGACATCCATATACATATGTTATGTAGTATATATGAATCTTTAAGTCAAAGCTATCGAATGAATTCACTGAAACTTATCCTTCAATAAACAATTCTCATTACTCATATTACTATCAATTTATTTCCTGTATTCTATGAGTCTATGATATCTTCAGTACAACCTAAAACAAACTTTTATCAGCGAGACTTAGTACCCGATCATCATGCACACGACATGCATGTGTCTGTTCTCCTTGGCAAAATTCGCTTGTGTCGGGGGCTTCTGCTTGTTTTTCTAGTGTAATAGTCTACTTTTGTAATAACCTGCCTGCCTCATCATATAATCATAGGCCTGCGCCATAAACTATAGTCCGGGCTAGTCCGATAGTCGATCGATTCTCAATCAATTATCAAATTATTAATTCATATTGAAATTTACTTCTGTCGCACGCCCGCCCCCACCATTCATTCCACATGGCAAAAGCAATTACTACATACTCCTATGAGTATTCTATACATTTTTGCAGAATTTACATCCCATGCCATGCCCCCGCTCTTGGGACGGGGCTGGGAGCGGAGGCGGCGGGGCCTGTGTCATGGCCAAAACAAAATTTATTACGTCGCAATTTTTGTGTGCGACGACCGACCGACCGAACGACCGTTTTATGAGCGGCGTATACGTAATCTGTGTATACGTTATCTTGTATTATTTTTCCTATGCAACGATCAAGCGCAAGTGCCTCCCTCCGCCTCCTATGTCGCCGCGACTCGACTCAGCGCGAGTTGCATTCCGCAAACAAACATTTCGTGTAACAAATTCACGATCTGTGGCAAAATACTGTTGTAACGCTGTTATTGTTTGATTTCCCGATTTCCCGATTTCGTTTTCGATATTGTATCTCTCTCTCTCTCTCTCTTGTTGTCTGTCTAGTCTCTAGATTGCATATATGTATGTATCTATGTATGTATCATATATATTTGACCCTGAGAAAAAAAGAATAGAGAGACAGACATAAGGCAGAAGGAAGGAGACATTGTGCAGCAATTGTTGCTGTGAAATCTCTCATACGGTCAGGCACACTCTCTCGTTTGTGCTTTTCCCCGCCCGTTTTTAGCGCTTTTTACGCTTTCCCTCGGCTTCCTTCCGCATTCGATTTGCTATCTGTTGTGGTTGTTATTTTTTTCTGATTAATGTCTACTCGTAGGGTTGCCAGCACTCTTTATATTATTTATGATTGATATTTGATTGCCTAAAGAAGATGATCGGATTTCAACAGCTACTTCAGGCAGTCCAGTTATCAGATGCATCAACTTTGTATGATCTGCCTCGAAAAGAGGGGGGTTTTATTAAGGAATCGACTTAAAAACGTTGCAAAAATCAGTCACAGTTTCCAGTTTCTCGTTTCTGCTTAGATCGACGGGATTCCCAGCTCGAAATGTGAATCATCACTCTGGATCCGATCCGCTCTGTTTCGTTTCGCGCTCGCTTTGAAACCGAAGCCCCCTCCCCCCTAATTGAAGAATCCCTCCCTCCCTCCGCCTTCATTGATATCACTCTGCCTCCCGTTTTACTGTTTTCATATGACAAAGCAAAAAGCCAAGAAACCCGCAAGCTAAAAAAGTGTCAAATAATTGTTGATACTCGCATTGCTGCTGCTTGGCTTGCCCTTCGGTAATTTCAATTGCGTTGGTCAGGAGCATAGCGCACACACCCAGAAAGAGAGGGAGAGACAGAGACAGAGAGAGAGAGAGAGAGTGCGTCGGAACGAGAGGAAAACGTGCCACATGCTACATGTGGGGATAGATCTCCCCCACAGTGAGGTGGTGAGCTGGTGACGTAGAAATTAAGGCGAAATTGTGCTAAAATAAAACAAATTAGTGAAAGCAAAAAACAAAAGTACAAATACAATCCAGCAACAAATGGGAGACACACAAGAAAGCAAGAATGAACATCAGATTTGCGAGTTCAGTATAGAAATTAATTAGAGACAAAATCGAGAACTATTTCTTACTAGAAGACTAACTAGTGGAGAGCCTCGCTATGCCATTGCTGTACTCTTGTGGCTGCGAGAGGAGTGTCCATGAAGAGACTCACTCAGAGCGTCCACCTGTATTCCCTCTTTAAGTGATATAATAGAGTACTTTAAAACCAAATGAAACCTTAAAGTAAAATCTGTTTTAATGTACATACAATTACATAAAACACAAATGGAAACGCAGCTACAGATAAGACGGAAAGGGTGGGGGGTATAACGTGGATAACGTAATGGTAATGATGGGGCTTAACATCCAGTAATTTGCTTAATCCATGAGAAATGAGAGATAGAGACAAAAACGTAGTAGTAGTAGTAGTAGATTCCGCCGTAAGCAATTCCAAAGTCTCTCTCAATCTCTCGAAGCCCCGCGGCGCGCCAATGCAATTACCAAATGACGGGGGCACTTGGTGCCCATCTTATCTAACGTCGTATACACTCCGGGTATATGTTCATACCACCCATATACTCGGTACTTGCACTCATACATGAGTCGTATCATTGTACATACGAGTGTATATGCTGCATTTGTCGCAATTGAAACTTATCTAAGCGCATTTGCATTGGCATTTGTTGTCACCCCCCCCCACACACACACCAAGTGGGCTCTGCCCCTGCTCTAAGTATCTCTCTTCCTTCAGGCAAGAAGAGCACTCGTGATGTGCATTTGCACGTGGAATTTGTTGCTCCACCATTTGCTGTGGTTCCCTGTGATAAGAGAGACTGGCCAAAGATCAAGTGTTGACACAACGACGAATCAAAGATAAAGATGAAGATCAAACGGATACCGACGGAGTGGACCATGAATAAATGATCCTTTGATCTGCTCTGTATACATTTTCCATAAGCAAGCGGCACACATATCACAGGAAATACCTTATAAAATCTATCAGCTGGATAGTTGGGTTGCAACCGGAATTCGATTTCTCTCTAATTGAATGTGATAGATAGGCTCTTGCACCACCTGTGACAAGAATCACAGCAGCAAATGTGCAATTATGCGAATAACTAAAGAAGTGAATAATGAATAATGAATAGGAGAATAGGAAACTATCACACGATGTGTTTTTGTACAGCGGAAATACTCGTAGATGTGGCACCGACTGTTCTTCGATGGAAACTGTTTCGAAATACATCTGTGTATGGGAGGGATGTGATATGTAGTCCCCATACGACGAGGTGCGACCATGCGACGTTGAATCATATACGGATTTAGAATCGAATCGCACGGAAACAGAGAAAACAACAGCAGCTACAGCATTTGGTGGTTGGTAGCCATGATATACTGGGGGCAATTGAATTTGAAATCTATGCGTTTCCTCTCCACCACCTTCATTTAATAATATTATAAAAAATAGCCAGACCCAAGCGATTGATTGGCAGTTATTTACAATGCAAATGCCCCGGTTTTTGGGGGTATTGTTTTTCAAAACGAAATGTACTTGTGTGACTCCAACCGAACCGAACGGATCCGACCGATCCCCATTCCATCCCAGCAACAATCTTTATGGTTCCTTAAATGGTTGTAAATCTATACAAATCTATAAATATGAATAACAAAATGATGTATATAATAAACCCTTCTTCCAGAGTCCAGGTACGATCGAATATTATTAAATATAATAAATAACATGGCAAATGATTCGTATGGGCCACTCGATCGATCTCAAGTGCGAGTCCCGTGGATCCCCAGTACACACCCCAATACCCATGCAGTTGACGACTCTCAAGTTGACGACGCCTCGCCTCGGCGTAGTGTCGCGTCGCGTCGCGTCGCGTCGCGACAGTCGAGCGATCATTTATGGGCCCCCTTCCCCATAGATATCGGACCACGATCTGGTCCGTTTCCCCTGCTCTGTTGGGCTGTTGCCTGCTGGCTAGTTCCCACTCCGATCCACAAATAATTTTCATCAATGGTAGATGTCGTTCGTTGTCGCAGTCGAGGGTTCGGGTTCGGGTGGTTCGTGGATCGTGCCACATAATAAGCTGGAGTAAGGCCGAGTATAAATTTAGTCCGCTTTCGGCCGTGGAGCTAGAATCTAGTTACAACTTGAATATCAACAAGAAATAATAATTCCCTAATTTGGAATTTGCAAAAAAAAATAAGTGAAGAAAAAGAAACTTAAACAGAAACAGAAAGGTATTATTCCATTAATCATTTCATACTAATATTATTAAAATATAAGTGTCCCTTTGTGCTGCAATGTTTTTTTTTAAGTGATTTGTGAGAGTGTATCCTGGAGGTAGCTTTTGTGATGATGTTTTCAAAACGGTTTAAATCCTTCATTAAGTAGTATTAAGTTTTAACATAGCTAAGGGATCAAAAGGATCTTTCAAAAGGGGTTCTAAAGGATTGTTAGAGATTGAACGCGTCTTCCTAGAATCCTAGAATCTTCCTAGAATTCCTAGAACTAAATGCTGCTCTAAATTAATCAGTTTTAGAGTCCTTGAAGCATTTCTTTTGTTCTATCGATCTCACAAAGATCTGTTAGATCTGTCCAACTGCAACCAGGACTTTGTTACATTTCCATGCAATTTGTATGGATTGTATGGATCAGGTCTCCACTTACAGCTGTTATTCTCAATCGTTTTGCTTTTGTTTTTATTTTCGTTTCGCAATGTTGGATGTTGAAGTGAGAAAAAGAAGTGTGAAGTGTTTTGTGGCTTGAACGGGGCTGACCCAAGTGGCTGATCGTAAATCTGCGCCACAATCGGCCAAGTTACTCACTTGGAAACAAAAACAAAATGATCGAAATTTCCGATTTCCCCCAACACAAGTAGAGTGAGTGAGTGCCTATGATTCAATCAGTTTCGAGTGGCGCACAGCAACCTGTCGTCGTCCGGTGCCTAAATATATATAAAATACGAATATTTAAGAGACATATAGTACATATACGTATATGGTACATATACTTATATTCGTTTATTTGAACACCTAAGTGTATATTTGATTTTGTGTGGCACATGTTGGCATTTTTTGTGTTCAGAGGGAAACCACACAGGAGTAAAGAAAAGGTTGTTGGCTTATCAATTATTTGATTACTATTTGGTTTGATTCTCTCTCTCTCCTTCTCTCTCTCTGGCTTCTCTCGTCTTACGAACTCTCTTGCTTATCAATTAATTGAGTCAAATGTTGTAAATTTGTTCGAATGTCAAGACCAAGAAGCAAACAAAGTACATTATACACATGCATATACAAGTACATACAGTATATATGTATATATATGCACATATTACGTAGATCATTTTGATTGACAGATTTCACAGAAACACTCAATAGACGTTTACGAGAGGTGTCCACTTATAGCCATAGAGTTGACTACTTCTCTTAATCGTTACTCAAGTGATTGATATTGGATCGATACCACCACCCACCCACATACTATAAAGGCCTACTGTACTCTCCCCCCTGTTGTTGCTCAAATCAGTAGTCGTTCAAAATTCTGTCTTCTTTTGGATGATTGTTTTCAAATCGCGTTTTCAAAAGGAAAACTCCAGGCAGTCCCGCCCGCATACAACACCACAGACCACACATAGCTGAAAAGGTTCATTCGATCATTCTTTGAGTCATATCCTAGATCCACGCAATCCCTAATCCCTGTTTGTTTGTTCCTTGCAGTTAATATAATGGGTCTACTAAGCGAGGGCAGTCCACTCTCCTGGGAGGAGACCAAGGCGCTGGCCGATCATGTGCGCGAGCATGGCGTGAATCAGTTCATAAATCTCTACCATAGACTGAAGGATCGCCAGGGCGACATTCTGAAGTGGGGCGACGAGGTGGAGTACATCATTGTGAAGTTCGATGAGGAGCAGAAGGTGGCCCGCGTGGCGTTGATCGCCCAGGAGCTGCTGGCCCAGCTAAACGAAAAGGAAATGGCCGATCCGAAGGGCGTCAAGTCACTGTGGCGTCCCGAATACGGTGCCTATATGATCGAGGGTACACCCGGCAAGCCCTTTGGCGGCCTGATGGCCCACTTCAATCTGGTGGAGGCCAATATGCGGTATCGTCGCGAGGAGGTCACCGAGCTGCTGGCCAAGGACGAGTGCGTCATGTCGATCACAAACTTTCCACGCCTCGGATCTCCAAACTTTACATACCCCCTGGCCCAGCCCCGTCCAGAGGATCCGCTCAGTTCAGCTCGGTCGCTCTACTTTCCCGACGAGGCCATATTCCCGGGACATCCACGCTTCAAGACGCTCACCCGCAACATTCGCATGCGGCGCGGCGAGAAGGTCTCCATCAAGCTGAAGGGTAAGCGTCTGCGCATGGCCACCAAAAAGAGCCTTCACTGATCTTCATCCTCCATCCTCTGCAGTGTTCAAAGACGCCAAGACAAAGCTGCCCGTGGAGGGGGCACCGCCCGGCGAGCCGGATGTGGTGCTGCTGGACGCCATGGGCTTTGGTATGGGCTGCTGTTGCCTGCAGCTCACCTTTCAGGCCTGCAACATCACAGAGGCGCGGCGCCTGTACGATCAGCTGGCCCCCCTGTGCCCCATCATGCTGGCCCTGACGGCGGCCAGTCCCATCTATCGCGGCTACCTAACAGAGTCCGACTGCCGCTGGAACGTGATCAGCTCGTCGGTGGACTGTCGCACCGAGGAGGAGCGCGGCCTGGCGCCGCTCGAGAACCAAAAGTTCCGGATCGCCAAGTCGCGGTACGACTCCATCGACTCGTACCTGTCCCCCGAGGGAGCCAAGTACAACGATGTGCCCATAACCTATGACAAGCAGGTCTACAATCGTCTGGTCGAGGGCGGCATCGACCATCTGCTGGCCCAGCATGTGGCCCATCTTTTCATCCGCGATACGGTGTCGCTGTTCAGCGAGAAGGTCCACCAGAACGACAACGAGGACACCGATCATTTCGAGAACATTCAGTCGACCAACTGGCAGACTATGCGCTTCAAGCCGCCGCCACCCAACAGCTCGATTGGCTGGCGCGTGGAGTTCCGGCCGTGCGAGGCGCAGATCAGTGACTTTGAGAACGCCGCCATCGTCTGCTTCGTTGTCCTGCTCACCCGTGTGATTCTCTCGTACCAGCTGAACTTTTTGACGCCCATTAGCAAGGTGGACGAGAACATGCAGACGGCACAGAAGCGCGACGCCTGCCGTGCGGAGAAATTCTGGTTCCGCAAGTCGTCAAAGACCACCGAACAGAGGGCGGCCCAGGCCCAGGCCAATGGCAGGGTCCACATCAATGGCTGGCAGACGGACGAAATTTCCGAGAATGGCAACGGCACGTCCACCAATGGCAATGGAAATGGCAACGAAGACGATAGAGAGGAGGTGCCCTTCAACAATGGCACTTCGACGAAGATGAATGGACATGGAAATGGACACGGCCATGGCAATGGCCATGGCCCAAAGGCCACAACCAATGGCATTTCAAATGGCACCACAAATGGCACCTCAAATGGCGGCTCCACCACCACAACCAATGGGACGGACAGTGATCACACGGACACAGACGATGAGGAGAACGAGCTGTTCCAGCTGCTGACAATCAATGAGATCTTCAACGGAAAGGTAAGCTAACCCATAGAAGAGTCCTGAATGCAGAATCTAACTCCCTATATTTCCACAGACGAATGTTTTTCCTGGCTTAGTTCCATTGATTCGCAGCTATTTGCAGTCCATGGAGGTGGACACAGACACCCATTGCACCATCGAACAGTATCTGCGCTTTATTGAGAAGCGTGCCGCCGGCGAGCTGATCACAACGGCCACGTGGATGCGCCAGCAGGTGCTCAATCATCCGGACTACAAGTGAGTAAAGTCATTAAGCCAAAAGCCATTTCCTGAGAACTAAACGATCCAATTCAATCCGTCTTACAGGCAAGACTCGGTGGTTACTGAGGGCATCAACTATGACATGCTAAAGCTCATCCAGGGCATACAGGAGGGCAAGCATGTGGAGCCGGCATTGCTCGGCCAAGGCTATCATTCCAAGACAAAGACGAAAGACTTCATTCCGCCTGCCCTGCAGAAGCAGCTGGCCAAGAACGGCTGCTGCGAGGACAATGACAAATGATCGAAGGAGCAGCATCAGAAGCATCAGCATAAGCATAGAAGCAGCAGAAGCAGCAGCGCGCCGAGAACGCTTCAATGACGCGCAGGCCGCAGGCCGCCCAGGCGCATGTGATTCGATGCCGTCTTGTGGGTCTGTCTCTGTCGTGTTGGTTCTCTGGATCGGAATGTTTGGTGGCACATTTACACACACACACACCACACACACAACACTTATCAATATTATTTCTGTAGCATAATTTATCAATTAACAATTAGTGTGCACCAAATCCTAATTGTGGACAAATGTTTTGCGGCCAAGCGTGGCCAACGCCCGATGTGGCAAAGGTAGGGCCAGGCAGGGGATTGGATGTGACAGAGTGCAAAAGCAAAAGCAAAAGCAACAGGAAACGCAAACGCAAAAGCAAAAGCAAGGTGAATGCCAATGAGAAAGTCTAGTGACTAGTGGCCCAAATCCTGGCCAAAAAAAAAAACAACAACTATAGCAACAATGTTCTCCCTTTTATAATGTTTTTCTTATTTTTTTTTGTGGCCTTCCTACCTCCCTCTCTTCCTAGCTCCCCCTCTCCCTTCTTCATTCCCAGTAAACAATTGCAATAGTGAAGCAGGAACAAAACTAATAGGAAAAAACTTAATTAAACATATGAAAATCTCAACCGAAGTGCCGTTCCACAAAAACCTCCAACCACATATACAATAAACTCTTAACAAAATGCAATAAAATATATGAATAATAATAGTAATAGCAGGAAAACTACATTTAATAGGTAAAAAGCAAAGGCCCAGGTTAAAGCATCTTTTTTTTGTCTGTTTTGTTTCGTTTATAAATATATATATTTATTATTCCTATTGATATATAAATGCAAGTACAATGTAATGTTGTTTTTTTTTTTAATATACATATACAATATATATATATAAAGAATACTATGCTATACAAAAAGAGAAACCACACTTATGTATGCCCAAAGTGGCCTGTCTGCTGTTGTTAAACCATACAGATATACAAACATAGAAACCGAAACGGGGAAAATGTGAGAGAAACTTAAGCTATTATAATTTACGTGATTGTTTCACTATTATTAAAACCACTTGATTAATGATTATTGCAATTATTGTGACCACAAGCAAGCAAGCAAATAAAAAGGAAACATTGTTGAATCTTAATTGTACCGAAGAAGAAACACAAGCAGAGACGAGATGAGATGACAACGAACAGAGCACAATACCTATATACATACCTACCTACCTACAATATTCTCTATATACCCGTATGTACATACATATAGTACATACAAACGGGCACTCAATGGGAGGGGGCGGATATTTGGAAATGGGAACTTATGATAAAATGCCTTCTGCAATGCATGAATTGTACTTACTTACTATATATTGTAAGCCATAGTTAATCGCTGTCGATAAGCTAAGCGAATGCCTTAGGGAAATACTTATTCTAGGCTTAATAGAGAATTTTGCGAAACGGAGAAGATGGTGAGAGGGCAGGGGGAATGGGTTGGGATGGGATTGCAATTATAATAAATCGAAAAAAAACTATGTAACTCTACACTATATACAAAGAATGGAGGAGGATGTCTGAAACAAACTCCACAAGCAATAGGTTTTATTCAAATTTTCTAGCCAATTTATAAGAGCGAGATCAGATCAAACCAGTATTTTGATTAAATAATATATAGAAAACAGAAAAAACAACAATGTTTCCAACAACTGTATACTACATACATACTAAATGCAAATAAAAAATTGTTTTGCAAAATAAACTCACAAACAAGCAAAAAAAAAAAAAAAATGCTCGAGTCTTTTAAATTTTGCGCTCGATTGGTTTCAAGCAGCGACTGCAAATATGTATCGATTTCGATAGTATAGCAGCCCTGGAGAATATATGCAAGACAATTTGGCGAGGAGAGAGAAGAATAGAAAAAGAAAAACAAAACAACATAAACATGATTAACTACATAAGTGGAAATTAAACTTGTTACTCGCGTAACGGTGTACAAATTAACTGTTTAATTTAATTCAATCGAATCAGTGCAACAATTGGATGAAACGTAAGCGAAACTTATTCACGGTGCGGAATTTGCCTTACTTTACTTGCATTGGGAATGGTTCGGTTCGGTTCGGTCAGCCGTCTGCGACATTTCTCTCCGGCAAATCATGACAAAACTTAAACCAGCGTTTCCGTGAGTGCTTGTGTGTGTGTGAATGTGCGGTTTTTAATTTGTTTGAATTAAAATATCTTTCAATGGGATATTAATTTGTTGACTTCCGTGACCGCTAGGGATGGGCACGGTCATGGCCTGAACACGACGGACGACACGACACTGTCCTCCCGCAACACTATTTCTCTTGGTTGGTCAATCTACCCAATCTTCTCTGTGCTCTTTGTTGTGTGTTGTACATACATAAATACATACATATATGCGTACTTTGGGTGTGTACTATCTGCCGAGGTATATTAAATGTAATGCACGGCTATCCCGTTCGCCGGATTCTATAGGTTGTTTGCCCATCTGGCGGCTTTAGTTTTCCCAGTCAAATGGATTGACTGCCCTACCTTATATTGAACATACCGTGTCCAACACGAGAGGCAGCCGAATCATAAAGGTGACGAGCCACCCTTCAACCCGCAGCCCCTACCGAGCAGACAGACAAACTCCCACCCCCGCCTGAGCCGTGGGAAGCACATCTGTAGAGAAACAAGTGCATCCGACGACGAGGCAGCAACAGCATAGCATCGTAATTAATCAACTGCGTTAACGCAGAGTCGCATTTGCCTATTCATGCAGCACATCAGAAGCATTCGGCAGCAGAAGCAGCAGCAGCAGCAGCAGCAACCAGTGCGAGAAGGGCGTGCCAATCAATTTACAGTTATTGCTAAAAGTTGTCCGGACCAACTAGTGGTAAAGGGCAAAGGTGGAGCGTAAAAAACGCCCATAAACAAAAGTATAAAACCAACAACAGGAGCGGAAGCAGAAAACGCTTCGCGAAAATATTTAAATATATGCAAACGTCCTTGGGCCGTCGACGTCAGCAGAGCAGGAACAGCAGCAGGAGCCGCAGCAGGACCAGGGACAACAGGCGGAGGGCCAATAACGAGCCAACAGTAAGTTTTGGCAAACGGTCCTCTCAAAATATGGGTAAGTGAATTTATGCGGAACGGAAGGGATCTAATTCCTATTCCCATTCCTTTTACTATAGTCGTTTTGTTGTTTTCTTAAGTGTTTCTCCCATTGTCATATTTGCATAGATACTTTCTATGCATGTGTATGTATATATATTTTATGTATGTACATTTTGATGCGAAGGTGTCCTGCTAATTTGTGTCTGTGTGTGTGTGTGTGGCGCGTGGGAGCCCTACAGCACCCGCTTATAACGGTATGTCTACTAGTTCCGGAATCAGTTCCAATACAAATCACGACACCACAGTGCCGAATGTCGCACCTGTTCTAGTCTTTTCCATAGATATGCAAAACATCAATTTAATTAATAAATAAAAAAACTCAGCTTGATCCTGCATATCCATGCTTCCTATATACACATATGTACACGCATCTAGCGAAAGATAGTGTCTATGGTCAGGTATGGTCTCTATGTCTGACTTATCAAAACAAATAAGTGCCAGCTGGAAAAAAAATATACACATGTACATACATATTTACTTATATGTATTTAAATAGTAATCATAATACCCCCTCTGCCAGGGGAAATAAAATATCAAATTATTACCGTTGAATGCTGCGTTATTGCTGTGTTTGTATTACGAACCAGTTCGGTTCTCTGTCCGGTTTTGATTCTCTGGCTCTCGGTGTTCTTGGCTTTACCGTTAAGGCATTCTCTGGGCAAAAGCAAGAGAGAGAATGAGAGGGAGAACGCGCGCGCGTGGTGAGAGTGGGCGAGGCAGTGGAGTGGGCGTTCTGTTTTGAAACGGATTTTCCTCGTGTTGAGATTTTAACACAAATTTTCCTGCAGCACGAAGCCGATGTGGTGCCGAAGCGCGCAGAAGCTTTTCACAGGCACGTGCGCCTTCCTGCTTGTGTGCGTATGTGTATGTGTGTGTTTGTGTTTGTGTGAGTGCGGAGGAAAACAATAAAAGTTGAATAGGATCAAAAGCGCAAGGCGTGTTGCTGCACGGACTCAAAAAAAAACGAAAAAAACAGGAAGAAACAGGAACCTGCCAGAGAGACAGACCCCGACAGACCGACAGACAGGCAAAAGCGAGAGCAGCAAGTAAAATATGAAAATTGCATTTTCCTTTTCCGCTGTAATAAAGAAAACCCTTTTCCGGCCCCCAACCGCCCCTTTTCTTTTATGTTGCTGTTGCAACAATCGCGATTACTGCTACGAGCTACTATGTCTGCGTGTGTGTGTGTGTGTGTGTGTGAGAGAGAGAGAGAGAGGGAGTGCATGGGTATTTGTGCTGCTGCAGTGCACAGACAACAGAGTGTCCCAAAGGCCTCCATCCATACTCCATACCCGTCACCAGTCGGCAGTTGCCAGTTGGCCCTCGGCAGTGGACTTTCCTTACGGCGCCTGCAGGCAGTTGTTTCCTTCTCTGCTCCGCCTGTGACTCTTTGGTGTGACTCTTCCTGTGTCCTGTGTTTGTGTTTTTTTTGTGTGTGTGTGTGCGTATAGGTGGTGTGCCGACGCCCTCATCCAAATTGCATATAATTTTGATTTTCACCGTAATAATAAGAGTTGAATCAATCATTTCCTTTTCCAAAAACCATTTCCATTTGAAATTGCATTTTGCAGCTGGCTCAGCTCCCACATCTCCCGCGGCAGGAGAACCATCAGGATCGGGAGCAGCAGCAGCAGCGGCAGCAGCAGCCACAGCAGGAACGTCGGAAGGTCTCTCTCTTGGCGTAGGGAACGGCATCGAGATGCTCAAGGCCCTGTACGACTTTCAGGCGGTCTATCCCAAGACCATTAGCTTCGATGAGGGCGAGTACTTCATACTGTACCAGACCTCCGCCCGCCAGCGAAATTGGTGGCAGGTGGTCAGCATGAAGGGCAACATTGGTTTTGTCCCATCAAATTACGTAATGAAGATTAAGGTGAGTGGCGTGGCGTGGCGTGGCGCGGCACGGGGGCACGGGTCACGGGGTACTCTAGTGGGGCAGAGTACTTAGAGATGTAGTTTAAGTGCGTCTCGAGTGGTGCAGTAAGCTGAAAGCAAATGAGATTTGCTTGACGAATGGAGAGTAGAATTGTGGTACTCATTCTTCCACTCTTATCTTTCCTCCTCCTTCGTCCCGCAGGTGGAGCATGACTTCCTCATCAGCTTTCTGAACTCGTCAATTGAGTCGCTGGAGAAGTGTGCAGACCAGGAGATCAATGGCATCATGTCTAAGGACGAGCTGCTGGACCGGCTGCGCGAAAAGAAGAACACCATGGAGCGGCTCTACGCGGTAAGTGGTGTGAATTCACTCACTTCATAATGCAACGCGACTCACACCTGGTCCTCCGCTTACAGGAGAGCTCCGAGCGGGACGGTGACTCCTCACTTTCCTACTCTCAGAGCTTCAGCGATAAGGCCAGCAGCCATCGACATTCGCATCCCCACCAACAGCCCCAGTCGCAGCCCCAGTCCCAGACACACTCGCACTCTCACTCCCACTCCCAGCACAGGCATCACAGTCCTCCGCCGGCAGCACAGAGGCTGGACATGAGCCGAAAGAGTATGTCGAGTCCGGCGGTAGGCTACAGCCAGCCCCAGGGACAGGCAATGGTGGAGTCGCCCAGCATGGGCAACATGCAGATGCCGAGCAGCAGCTGCACCATACAGACACCGCAACAGCAACAGCCGCTGCCAGCACCGCCGCTAGTAGCCAGCACAGCCACAGCTGCAGGAGGTGCAGCCATAGCCACATCGACAAAGGCAACAACTGTGGCAGCCGCAGCAACCGTGGCTACCGTGGCAGCTGTTGCTGCAGTGGCGGATATGGCACAGGACAACAGCATCACCTCAGAGCCCTCAGAGACGACAACGACCACGACCACCACCAGCGAGGACGTGGTGACCACGTACAAGGAGACCAGTCAACTGAGCACAAGCCAGCATCACAAGCCACCTAACGGGAATGGCAGTACCGCATCCGCATCCGCCTCCACCTCAGCCTCTGGCATGAAGAAGAGCAGTAGTGCGGGCAACGGCATTGGCAGTGCAAGGAATCACGATGCCGATGCCGATGCCTATGCGGGCGGTGACGAGCCGGACAGTACGCAGGAAAAATCAGACGACGCCAGTGCAGTGCCCAGCGATGATGTAGGCACTGCGATCGCAGATAGTGCCGACAATAGCCAGGCCCTGGACAGTATCGACAGTCCATCGGCATCGCCCTCGCGCCACCGGCACACAGACATTGACGGTGCGGAGGCTGCTGCTGGACGTGCCGGTGACAGAGCGAGCTACATTCGTGGCCAGCTAAAGGTGGAATCATCGGATGTGTATCAGATTGTTGATGCGCTGCGTCGGAATACGAATCTTAGCTTTGACCTGTCGTGCGAGGCGCTGCGTGTGGTGCTGACCAGCCTGGAGCAGCTGTACAACGGTTCCATCAATCCGTACCTGGAGGCCGTCGCCGTCCATGTCACCGGCAAGGTGGCTACGCCCAAAGAGCTACTGGGCATCACGCACGACTCGAAGCGACTCCAGTATCTGTTTGGCCAGCTGGCGGACTGCAAAAACGATACCGAACAGCGAACCTGGATGCTCTACGAGGATGAGGAGGATATCATTCAGTTCCTGGAGGAGTTGGTTGAGATACTGGTAACTATCTACATGAATATATATACGATATACAATCGATTCTTAATGCAATCCAATCTGTTTGCAGAACAACGCAGACGAGAACATAAGCTGCTATGAAATGTCTTGTGACCAGTACCAAATGTTCATTAATCTGGTTCAGTACTATCAAATGGAGACACGCTGGTCCATCAAGCGCTTACTACTCCGGACATTCACCGCGGCCTGTCATCTGGACCACATTATTGTGGACATATTACTAACATCTGTGCTGCCACTAGAGATTGTAATTGAAGGACGTTTGGGGGGAAACAAAACAAAACTTATTTCTTATCATTCCTCTCTTTCAACCTTTTTTCCCAGGTGGAAGACATGAAGACTCACTTTTCGAACCTGGAACGCTTTAAGCAGCTAGTCAAGATGCTGACAATTATCTTCTCGCTGGGCCAACCGATGCCGGTGAATCATCAGGGTGCGTCTGCCTGTCGAATCGAGTGCACAGTAGTTCCATTCTTATTCAACACATATATTTTACTTGCAGACTATCTGGGCGTTCATTTTGCCAGCTTTCTGCTGGAGATTGTCGAGGGCAATAACCCCGAGGTGCTGGTGGATATGGTCATTGCTCTGATACTGTCCTTCAATCAGCAATTTAGCGAGAACACATACAACGTGATCATCGAGGCGATGCAGAGTCTGCCCACGGCCAAAGTCTTTACCGAGAAGCTACTCCTCTTGCTCAATCGGGAGGGTAAGTTTGGCTACCTGCCCTGCCTGCTATTTGTGATGGCTTTCGTGTATTTATTACTCCTAAATCCCCAGACGATCCCACACGTCTGCTAAAGCATCCCAATGAGCATATGAACACAGTGCTGCGCATGTTCATTGACATATTCAGCCACCCGGATACTGCTGGCATGTTCTACACGAACGATATAAAGGTGCTCATCGATATTGTTGTGCGGCAGCTGTCCGATCTGGATGCGGGCAGTGCGGTAAGTAGTTCCCACGTATGTGCCACGTATGACTGACTGTTTAATGTTGGAATTTAGACTCGTCCCTGCTACTTGGAGCTGTGCCGACGCATACTGCGCAACACAAACTATCAGGAGCACGAGCATCGCAAGCACGATCTGATGAAGATCTTCACACGCATCTTTTGCGAGGAGACCGAGTGCAGTGCCTCCGATCAGCAGCTGGTGCGAGAGATAGCCAACGAATTTCCACAGCTATTCAAGGCCTAAGCCTAAACCTAAATCAAACTGAAACCAAACTGATACCAAATTAAAGCGTTGCTAGTGAGGCGAGTCAAACGAAAGAACGAGCCAACCATAAGAAAGAAAAACCTTAAACATTATTTCAAATTCGAATTACAATTTATTCAATGAATTTGAATAGTTATGCATTTGATCTTGGTCCTGAATAGCCCTAACGTCACGATGCATTTTGATCTATTCCGGAAGAGCAGAAAGCTAAAAACAACCAACAAATGAACAAACACACGAAGCCACATAACACACATATAGTACATACATATATGTATCTTATGGTGAATATAGTCTGTAAGCAGGGGACTGTACTAGTTGCAAGTGGAGTGGAGTGGAGTAGAGATGCAACCCAACCTTGTAGCCGGTACGACATTAGCAATATACATACGTATGTATGCCTATATAGCTATACGTATGTATGATAGGTACTATATATAACACATATATGTAGGTAATGTGTGGACATGCGGAGATAATAGCCATAGCTAAACTAAGTTATGTGTGAGATGATTTTACTAATTTAGAGACGATATTTTTAGCCAGAGTAACCAGAGTCAAACAATAAGCCGGAAACAAACCCAAACCCTATTTAAAATTCTCTAGTTAAATGTAATTGCAAACTGATTTTCAAAATTTGGCAAACACTCAATGAATGATATTTATAGCATAATTATACATACACATAAATAATGAAATATATACCTTAAATTCATAACAAGTGAAAGACGAAAGAAATGTTAATTGCAATCTACAAGAATAATAATAACAATTACGATAATTATATTAACGATTATATACAGACAGACACACATAAATACAAGATATATGTGAGACAAGTATTTGAAGCTAACAGAAAATGCAAGACAATGCAAGAACAGAATGTACTAAAAACCAGTCAAATGTAATATCTATACGAGTGCATACAATGTTGAATTTGTTTATATAATCTATGAAAAACAAAAGCAAACACGAACGAGAATCATTGAAAATTGTTAAAGCTCAAATATGGATTGGAAATCGAAATATAGTAGAGAGGAGAAGTACAAGCAGAAGGAGGAACTTAATTCCGACTAAAAAAAATACAAACACATTGCATTTCTCTCTCCCTCACTCGCATACACACACGCACTCTATCTATCTCTCTCGCTCTCGCTCCCTCTCTCTCTCTCTCTCTCTCTCTCTGATTCTCTCTATTGCTATAAGGAAACATAATATTCAAATTGTTATTTGACTTGATCTTTCTGATATATTCAGCAGATCTCTCTCTCTTTCTCTCTCTCTAACACTCTGGAGGAGATCTCGTCGCGCCTTTCTTCAAAAGATTATAATTTAAACAATTTCAAATTGTTTGAGAAGCGATTTCGTTGCTGTCGCTGTTGCTGTTGTTGTTGTTGTTGGAGGCAGGCAGGCAGGCAGCTGTGCAATATCTCACGATTGGTGAATTTTATCTACTATTAAGTTTATTGTTAGGCATTGTTAAATTGTTTAAGCAAAAACCTTTTAATTAAAAAAGCAAAATCAAACGTAAATGTGTATGAATATGTGTGTAATTTCAGTCCGACTTTTGTTCTTGTTGTGTGTGTTGTGTGTTAAAGCCGCAAACACGGACACGGAGCTGCTGCTGATGCAAAAAATAACGAATTTAATTTGCCATCATTTTCGTAGAGAGTAATAAATATTTACAAACATCAACGTAACACTAAATAAAAAACTAATAATAAAACGACGACGAAGTAAAAACGAAATGTATTCTCTTTAAATCAAAATTTAAATTGCCTACAAAATAATAATAATAATATTAATAATAACAAATTGTACCTTTCGATTTTGAATTATAAACAAGATGAACACACAATTATTGTAACTTCAAATTAATTTATTAATGATTATATGTGGGCATTGTCGTCCCACGCACGCACAGCAGCAATAAAAACAAAACAAAAAGACACCCAATAAATGTTTAATAATACGAGTAATTAATTACATTATGTACCAAGAAACAACACACGTTTAAGTCAAGCAAATAGAGCTCATTTTAAAGATTGTTAACTTTTCAGTTTTTAAATTTTAACAAGAAAAAAAAAAGAACAACAGAGATCCTACAACCGTAAACCAAAAACCAAATAACAATAATATAATTACACAGTTTTAAAGCAACGCCGCATTCAAAATGTATCGGGGGGAAAAACGAAACGAAATCGCAATGTAAAGAAAAGAAATGATCAAAACACACACAAATAAAGGTAAATCAATTAACTCTGGTTAGTTGTTGGCCAAAAATGAGTTCAATAAATGCGTTTTCATGGGCAGACCATAGAACCCAACAGATCGTCAGATTGGTCTAGTCTATCTTGCAGTCTAGATTGCACCTGCAGTCAGTCCGGTGGAACGAGCCCACACGATCATTACGAAAAAGTCTTGCGATTGTTGAAGTTCGTGATTCGACACGCGACCATCTCTAGCAAAGGATTGGCAGAGGCAGAGCCACAGTCGAACCCATTCTCATTTCATTACTTTATTCGAGTGTGAATAGTTGAGTGCAAGCTAAGCAGTTTCTGCGAGTATCTGTGAAGTTTCTGGGATTTCTGGGCGCTTGAATTAAGGATTTAATTTAAGCGCCTCGAATTAAATGTCCCAACACTAGCACGCATAATAACCTGAACTCTTTTTGACATGGGTAAGACGAATATCTCTTACCCTTTTGCTTAAATTATACGGTCCGTTCCGTTCCGTACCGTCCCTTCATAGGCTTACGATTACGCAACCCGGCTCGAATTTCACCGCAGCCGCAGGGGCACCACCCAGAAGCTGGCTTAATATTTTCACGAATGAAATGAAGGGGCGTGCTGTGGCAAGGATGAGGTGGACTCGCAAGGACAAGGACCCTCCATAACACTTGAATACACTTGGCTTGCTTTGGAGCGCTACAACGTCAACAATTTCTTCCGTTTGACCCCAGATTTGGGTGCAGAATAGCCACCGTTTGCTCCGTTTTGATGGGCTTCGCCTTGTGTGTCGCGATCTCGCATTACTTTCGCATGAGGAGTCATGCGAGAATTCTGCAAGATCTCGACATGTAAAGCGGAGCCCATCAACACGCAGCAAACGGTGGTCGTTCTATGGCCAAATCTGGAGTCAAAGGAAAAAATGTAGACGTTGTTCCGCTACCAAAGCAAGCCAAGCTTGCACAGGTATGAAAGGTCGACAGCAGCAGTCACAGCCCCAGCGAGAACCAAGACGAACGTAGCTGGTAAAAATGTCAGCCAGAAGAAAAAGCTTACCCCACCCCAGCAACGAAACTATCTAAATGTTCATACAACTAACGTATACTGTATTAAATTTGAATAGAGATTGCTATTGACTTATTAAAATATCAGCTTATCTACTGAGATACGTTAAAACATATTTACGATCTGCGCATTTTGAGTGGGAAATCGGCTGTTATTTCAAACAGCTTTTGTCGTGTCACAAGCGTCTTTTTAAACGGATCTGGCAATAGCGCCATTGTATGGGTGGTGCTCCCAGATCGAAGAAATTACTTCCTTCTTCTTCTTCTTCTTCCATTATGCGCGACATTATATCCAGCAGTCTGGGCTCACACTCATGTTTGAAGGCTGCCAGACCGAGTAAAATCAGCTGACAAAAGATAAAAAAATCGATAACTTTATCTGGGAAATTTTCTGGGGAAATTTGTTGGAAATTTTAGGGAAATTTCTGCGCGCGGTATAAATTAAAATTGAGACGGTATATTTCTGGGGGTCAGGCGGTATATTTTTTATTGATAAATTCGCGGTCACATTGAGTACAACTTTTTTCACGTGTGGCACGAAACAATTTTGCCCAAACAAACCAACCCAGCACCACAAAAAACACAGAGGTCAAGCCAGCTACACTTCCACACCGGTTAGAGGTAAGCCACAAAAGTTTAACCAAACACAAAAAACAACATTGAAACACACACAAGCCGCGAGCCGCGAACCGCGGCGATGCTGTGTTTAGTAGCAAGAAGAAGAAGCACGTGCAGCAGCCGCAGCAAAAATCGCGAAACGCTAAAAAAAAAAAAAAGAATACGCGTGCCGTGCGAGTAGGGTTGAAAAGCGTAAACTACAATATCCCAGCCTCCATTCCATACATTAATTACATTGCAGCAAGATGGTGCCCATTGGACCCGTTCATCCCAACCATCCCGGCGTTGTACATCCCCCACAACAGCCGATGCCCACAGCGCCCACCGGCCCGAATTCGCTGCAGCCGAATTCCAATGTCTCTGGCTCCTCGAATTCCACCTCGAACAAGAGCTCCATGTCGGTCAAGCCCAACTATACGCTGAAGTTTACTCTCGCCGGCCATACCAAAGCCGTCTCTGCGGTCAAGTTCAGCCCCAATGGCGAATGGCTGGCCAGTTCATGTGAGTACCAAGCGTGTGTGTGTGTTCGTTTTATTGGCTACAATAATTGCTTCTTAATGCAGCTGCTGACAAACTGATCAAAATCTGGGGAGCATACGATGGAAAATTTGAGAAGACCATCTCCGGGCACAAGCTGGGCATTAGCGATGTGGCCTGGAGCTCGGACTCGCGTCTGCTGGTCAGCGGCAGCGACGATAAGACCCTCAAGATCTGGGAGCTGAGCACTGGCAAGAGCCTCAAGACCCTCAAGGGGCACAGCAACTATGTGTTCTGCTGCAACTTCAATCCGCAGTCGAATCTGATTGTCTCCGGCAGCTTTGATGAGAGCGTACGCATTTGGGATGTCCGCACGGGCAAGTGCCTGAAGACACTGCCCGCCCACTCTGATCCCGTGTCGGCGGTGCACTTCAATCGCGATGGGTCGCTGATTGTCAGCTCCAGCTACGACGGCCTGTGCCGCATCTGGGACACGGCCAGCGGACAGTGCCTGAAGACGCTGATCGACGACGACAATCCGCCCGTGAGCTTTGTCAAATTCTCGCCAAACGGCAAGTACATACTGGCGGCCACTCTGGACAACACTCTCAAGCTGTGGGATTACTCCAAGGGCAAGTGTCTCAAGACCTACACGGGCCACAAGAACGAGAAGTACTGCATATTTGCCAATTTCTCCGTTACCGGCGGCAAGGTGAGTAACTATTGGCGGCTATAGCTTTGCTTTGTTTGTAACCATCTCTCTTGCCCTCTCCTTGCAGTGGATTGTCAGCGGCAGCGAGGACAATATGGTCTACATATGGAATCTGCAAAGCAAGGAGGTGGTGCAAAAGCTGCAGGGGCACACCGACACTGTACTCTGCACTGCCTGCCATCCCACCGAGAATATCATCGCCTCCGCTGCGCTCGAGAACGACAAGACCATAAAGCTGTGGAAATCAGACACATAAAGGACGCGGCGGCTATCGCTGGTATCCAGCAAATGCAGATGCCCCCCACACATATATTCATAGTCTTAATATTCACGAAATACTTTTTTTTTGTTTTGTAAGCGAGAACTCTTAGTCGTCTACTCCGAAAATCACAATTTCAGTTTCACAGTTTCGAGGTAGTTTCGAGGATTTATGTTGCGACGGATGTGTGGTGATGTGTGGTAAGAAGAAGGAAGGGACAGTTCAGATTAGTTATTCATTCTTAAGCTAAACGATGTATGTATAGATATTTATTAGCCTATTTTATTGGCTACAACAGTAAGACAACGGGGATTTCGCCTCAAATATTCTTGTAACATTTGCCGCATTAACCCCAACAAAAGAAGAAAAACAAAAATACAAGTCGATGATTTTTCGGTGTAGCGAGATAACTAAATTTAAGCATTAATAAACGTGCCGACGGGAAAGAGCCCAGGACACAGGAAAGAATACATATAAAATACGAAATGTACATTTTAAATGAAATAAAAACAGACGCGCGCAAAGCGGCGCTCGACTGACAGCGCGCCATTCCTGGAGTTCGAGCCCCATTCTGCGCGCGTCACTTATTTGTACCTCTTCCAGTTGTTGTATTTCTTATTTTTAGCCCAGCTCTAGTCCAGGATAAGAGAATACAACTTGTTGGGCCAACTGCAATAACAGAAAATCGTACAGCAGTTGAAACTATTGTTTCAAGACTATTGTCTGGCAATTTGTTTAAATGTTTCTTTAAACTTTATCAACTGCCGCGCACTAAAACTCAACCCTGCAGCTACAAGTGCAGTGCTGCAAATGATTGCACTTTTAGTAATAAGCAACACTGATACGATTAACCCATTCCCGACCAGTGGGTATTTCGATTTACGCACGCATATTACGGCACTTGAAACATTTTTTTTCGCATTTCAATTGTATGAATAACGGGGTAAAATTTTTTTTGTAATTAAAGAGGATGGATGGATCTACAAAACGAATATACAAACTGTATTTTTTTTGCGCAATTAACTCAAGTTGTTACCCCCTGTTTAAATAGAAAGGGGTTCAACGGGATAAGTTCTTTTTTCGTCAGAGTATATTTATGGTATATTTTTGAAAAATGTGAAGGTATATTACTGAGGTTCAGGCGGTATATCTTAACGATAAATCTGCGGTCACACTAACGGTCACCGCTCGGGGCTCGAGCACAATCATTTTTTGCCAAAATGTGCGCGCCAACAACCAATTACGCAAATGCCAGGTCCGATAAGTGAACTCTAGCCACTAGACAGACACCTAGATCGCGTAGGAAACACATTTTACAATAGTTTGTGCCGCCGCCGCTGTTCCAACACGTACCAACCGCCACAGAGGCGGAAAAAAGTCAGCAAAAAAGGCGTCTGGGGAGGAAGTACTGCTCCTCGTGCTGTTGGAAAATCGATCGATTTTCATCATTGAGGCTCCACAGTCATTTGTTGTTTTCCCTCCTCTCCCCTCATAAACATTAGTTCAATCTCGTTTTTTTTCTTGTGACGAACGGGCAGCACAAAAAATCGCATGAACATCATCCGACTCGGGCGGTAACCGGGGTGGTGTGTGTGGTGCGAGAAAAGAAAGACGCGAAAGAAAAAAAAAAAAAAAAACGCAAAGAAAAAAAATCAATTAGCAAGGCACACGAAAATAAAAATATATATTCCATATAAAAATCGCAAATTATTTATGAATTGGTTGTTGTTGCTAAAACAAAAGCAAAAAAAGACCAGCATTGAAAAGATTTCTAATTCGAAAATAAACCAAACAAATCGGCACCGCTAGCAACAAGAGCAAGAGCAAGCGAGAGAGAGAGAGAGAGAGAGCACGGTGCAGCGGAAGAAGAGCAGAGAAGAGGCAGGCGCCAAAACGGTAACAGCAGCAGCAGCACACCAGAGAGTGGTAACAAGAGAGAGATAGAGAGAGAGAGCAACGTCTTGAGCGCGTCATCGATATATCTTCAATTGTTTACACGAGTCGTCGACGCTGCCGCTGTTGGTACGTGCGTGTGTATAATTTTTGCGGCAAAAAAGACACACCCTGAGAGAGAGGAAGAAACGAGACCAACCAACTGTGCCCGCCCTCTTACCCCTTGGGTGTGTGTGTGTGCGTCCCAGGGTGCGTGCCTATCGCTACAACAACAACAACATAAACGATAACACGAACCGAATATTGACCGCTCCTTTAGCTGCAAGCTGCCGCCGCCGCCGCCCGCTCTCCTTTAACCGCCTCCCACCCGCTAGCAGAAGCATGGTAAGTGGATCAGCCAGCAGTAGTGTGGACGCGCCCCAACACACGTTTGCGGCTCCACAAGCAAATCAAGTTAGTTGGACATGTACGCGCCATACGCCCACTCCCTTCCCCCGCCCCATTCTCCTCTGACTGTGGCTACCTTTGTCGTCCTATTAGCACTTTTTGTTGTTGTTGTTACTTCTCTCCCGCGCATACCAAGGCCATGTGTATATATGTACATATATGTATGCGTATGTGTGCGTGTGTGAGTTGAAATTCTCGTGACTGACATTTTCCTGCCATTTATTATTAACAACCTAACGAAGCGTTTAAAAGTGTCCTTGAATCAAGGTTGTGGCTAAACCCTTCCATCATTGTCCATATCCATTACTGCACTCCCTCCCGCATTCAGGCATCACCCACAATATACATACATAGATGTCAGTACAGTCACGATCTTAACATGAGGCCGGGAAGTGCATTTCCAGTGGGACGTGTGCTGTAGTTAGCCCCATAAACCCCCATTCCCGGTATACCTTCTATGGGTAGTATGTAGTGTAGCAATGCAGATAATTAATGTAATTTAATTTGAAAAGCCAAAAACAATGAAATCAAATCTTGAAAATTTCAATAATTTACATATCTTATATGTAGATTTAGCATATAAACTCGCGCATTGAAACGATCTGTAGATATAGATATTAAAATGCTACGGAATCCCCCCCCAAAGCACTTATGTACTTCTCCCTCCTGGTGGAACATTCATCCACACCTATCCATCCGCCTATTGTACCGTTTTATACTACGAGTACGAGTACAAGTTCGAGTGCTGCATGTACCCGCAATTAACGTACGTAGACTGTGTGTACACTGTACAGTGTGTACAGTGGTGTATACGCTAGTGTAGTGCTCTATTCCGGCGCTTATCTACGCTCAGATACACAGTCTGTGTGTCCACACGTCCCTTGTGTCACAGTGTGTGTGGTTTGTCCGTGTTTGCTCAACCCACTGCGATAAGCGATGGCCTCTCCTCCGCTGCGGACTAGTCACAGCCAGCCAGGCAGCCCTCTGCCTCTGCCTCTGGGCCGCGTGACAAGAGGAAAACCTACTCCAGTAGCGAATAAGAAAAAAAAACCCGCCGCCACCCCGCTCTACCAACATATGTATTTAGATCACCACCCCACCTGTCGTGTCTGTCTGTCTGTATGTCCAGCTCTCTAATCACACCCCCCTCACTGCCATCATACCCGCCGCCAAAACGATGACGAAATTTTTGGGGAATTACAGGGAATTTCTGGCCTGTGTGTGCATGCGCATACACTCTTAGTCACCGCGGGAAATATAAATCCATTCATTCACAGTGGGGCCAAAGCTCGAGCGATGGGATCGATGCCTTCGATCTACATATTCACACACCATACTGCACGTATGTATGTACAGTAGAGTACGAACTAATATGTATTAATTATCTGTAGCAATATTAAAACTTTCTAGGGGATATACGGGTATATTTAATCACTTGTAGCAGACAACAGCCCCTCCCGATCTCTCGAAAGTCACGAAAATCTTTCAAGATTCCATTGTCCGACAAAATGGGATGAATGCCATTTATTGTTCGGTTGTGTTTTGATTTCTAGATGCCCGCTTTTTCCTTTGTTAGATGAATATTAATGGGAACAAGTCTTGGGAGATTATTAAATCAGCAGGAGATGGTTGACGAAAAATGCTCAATCAGAACTTACGAATGTGTCCGTTCCCTTATGCGAAATTTGTACAACCTACAAATGGGGGGGTACATATTAATTTATATTAATAGTTAATAATTGTACACAAATTCAAAGCATGCCGCTTCTATTGGTTTGACTCCATCTGTAGGCCCGACTTGAGTGTGTGTGTGTGTTGTGGGTCGAGAAATGGCAATCAAACGCGTTAGAAATGGTCTGCACTGCCCTGCGCTGCTACCCTGTGGTTGCTCTTCTGATTGTGTGGTTGTACTTTGATAACGTATTTAATTTATTATTATGACTACACACACACACACACAGGGGTACAACACAGTGGTACACAGAGGTACACAGGTACACGGGTACAGGTACACGTACATTATGGGTACACCTCTGGCGAGCGTGTACCTGACTACTGACTTGTGCTGCGCTTAGGTCGTCGTCCAGTGTACCGGCGACTGCCTTCGAAGTCCGAAGCACGCGAGAGGGAAAACAACGGCCACATACAGTTACACCGAATCGAACATCGAACATCGAATAATCGAATCAAATCGAATCGAATCGAATTGAAACGAAACGAGCGAAAAGCAGAGCTGAGAAGAGAAGAGAAGAGCAGCGCAGAACAGAGCAAAGCAAAGAAGTGGATAGAAACGAACGGGTGGGTAACAAATAACACCTGCTGGATGGATCCATCCCCACTCTGCTGCACATGTGCCCAGTGGCTGGGATTTCCCAAGCATTCAATGGAGTGGAATCCAGTACCTTTAATGGACTTTGCCATTGGGCAGTGGTACCCCACACATTCAGCAATCATTCCCTGGAGGCAGCTCTAGACGTGCTAATTGATGCCACCAACCTTATACAGGAGGTTGGGGGTTATGTAGAAGGGGAAGAAGCCAAAGCCAAAGCCGAACTATTAAACTTCACCGAATGTTTGACTATTTGAGTATTTGTTGGTAGTGCTGAATGAGTCAGGGCAGGGCTCTGTAGTCCGATTAGATATTGCCATGCACTGAGAATTCTGAACCAAGTAGAATCTCAAGTTTAAACTTAATTGGAGTCAACTTCCAAAGTGTCGGAATGGGGGGGGGGTATGCGAATAGGAATGGTAATACAAGCAAACGTAATACAAAAACACACACACACACACAATATTCAACAGCAATTAGACAGAATCGACAATGAGTACTCGGGCCCGGGCCCGGGCTCCGGCCCGACTGTTTTTGAGCCCTGTGTGTAATCGCTGGAGCGTTGCACATTTTAATTTTTTTTTCGTTGCGAAAAATAAAAATACAACACTGCATTATTGTTTGAACGATTGCACCGCCCATCGCCCCCCACACAGCCTGATTTTGTTGTTTATGTAAGATAGAAAGAGAGAGAGCGAGAGTGAGAGCTTTCAGCGGAGTGGACGAGAAGAGTGGGGGAGCAGACAGACCGGTTATCGCCAAAGCGATCCAAGTTCATTACGCCCCCAACAACAATCCCAGAGTACGCAGCGACGCTATCTTCAGAATTCTCTCCGACTCGACACCCGTCGTCGTCTGTCCGGAACTGTCGCGCAGCGTGTGAATCATTCGAAGGCATGCAATCTCGATCGCGGATCGTGGATCACTTCACTCAGACGTAAAACTGATAACAATGGGTACACGATCCCCGCGATCCCCGCGATCCCCGGGTTCCCGGGTTCGGGCGAGGCGAGGTCGCCCTAGGGGCTCCCGAGTCAACGGCATTGCTACGCATGTGACGGACGGGGTGGGATCGGATTGAGTCGGTTCGGATTGGATGCGATTTCGCAATAGTTCAAGTGCCGGGACGCAGGCAAAAGGTTCGGTTCGGCTCTGCAGATAGTAACGCTTATCGGTATCGGTTAGAGATTGTATTATATGCAATCTATATGGAGGGTACCTCACTCATGAGGAGTATTATGTAGCTTATCAAGAGGGTGGTCGGTCAGTCGTCATTCGTAAGCAGCAAGCTTACGAATATTCGCTATCATACTATGACAATATATAGCCCTATTCCGAGTACATTCCTGCCTGCATATATTGAGGGCTATTCACACACCCAAGCGAAACCCGATAAACGGAACCCTCTGGAAAGTTTCCTTCATTCAAATACTGTTCCACTGTTCCATTTGGAAGGGGGTGTATAAATCGATAAACGAATTAAATGTAATATTTATGCCCTCCCCCCATGGAATATAATCTAAGGCACCTCATTCCGTTGGACTCCCCTAGGGGAAGCATCGAGCAATGTTCTGGGAATGAATCACATATCAGTATAGTATGGAGTATAGCTTTGGGTTTTCAAACAAGAATATTCTTTATATTATTATTATTATTATTATTATTATTATTGTTGTTGTTGTGCCCATCAGTTGGCCTCATTGTAAGCCCCCTCTCTATTGCCAGCGCCATTATCCTGGTTGACTATGGATTTTCTTTATGCAAGAACGAGAATGATGGATGGAGCTGCTAATGGTGGAAAAACACACAGTTTAAAGTTCTTTCCTTTCCTGGGAATAGTAATGCTATATAGATTGAGTTGAGGGGTGCAGCACATACACATACTATCTATAGATTAAACAGCAAACTTAAGATTAGAATCCAAAGAATACTTATGTATGTATATCACAAATATACCACTAATCATGTGGCCCAGGCGACACCACGCGCGAATGCCTGGAGAGGAAATCATTTGATAATAATTCCCATTCAATAATTTGCCACGGAATCGCAAGTTTCACGGAATATCATTCTGGAATGTCACTGGCTTATCCTGCTGCTATGTAGGTCACCTTCATGCCACAATTCTTAATCAAAGATAGGTAGATATATATTCAGATAGGGTTACCTCCTAAAGGTAAACTATGTAAAAGGTGCTACCTACATGTGTATCTCATTTGTATATGCAATCAGTGTAGATTGTGTTGTTACGTGAAGATCATTAGACGCTATCTACCGGCCAACCTAAATAAAACACTAGAAACAAGACTCTGCCTCCAATGCTGTCATGATGGAAATATTTCCAACAATTATAATGAAAGCGTTGTGCCACTTGAACTCTCGGAATTGTTCAAATGATGGCCAGTTCTCTTGATGGAATCTGTTTGAATACAAACTGGAATAAACTGTGTGTATAGATATACATATACTATATAGTTCTATGATCAATAAGTTAATGGATTGCCAGCCACGCGATGCGATGCGGTGCGACGCGAATGATTATTATTTTTTGTTGTTTTTTGGTGTGGGGGGGTATACTCGTTCTAATTTAATATTAACAGAGAAAAATGAAGCTAAATGGATATAAATTTATATACTCTTTTCAGAGGATAACCAGAGAGTAAATGAAAACCATTTTTTAAACTTGAAATCCCTTTTAATCGAAATATGTTCGTAGTTTATTTTTGCAAGCATTTTGAACTCTAAAGTTTCATAGTTTAATGTACATACATGCTAGTGCATATAATTCCAAATCGATCTGCGAGGGTATCTGGAGTTTCGGACCTGCTTTTTATTTATATTTTTATTGCTCTGTTCTGTTGGTGGGGGATGCATGGGGTGATTGGTGGCGGCGGATGTGGTTCAGGGTCATTCAAGAGGTTAGAAAAATTAGGGTTACCAAATACTGGCGCCAATTAATTCGTAATGGGCCCCCCTACTTCCCCCTACTGTCCCCATTCATGTTTGACTGAAAACCGAGCGCATAAGTGCGATGACAAGAGATGGATGCTAATTTACCGTTTGTTTGTCCCCCATTTACAGCAATGTCGTCTGGCCACGTATCGGCGCTGAGAACGAGAGGATCCATTAGGTCCACTAGTTGAGAGCTGAGAACAGAGCGACAAAGAACGAGAGAGCAGCGCACAAAGAGAGAACTCGAAACTCCTGCATCTCCAGACTTTATCAGCAAAAACAGCAAACAACAAACAAAAAACAACAACAACAACAAAAAGAAACGCGATCGCAGTGCCTGGGTTAACTTCCGCTCGGAGGCAAACAGAAACAAAACTAAAAGGAAGGGAAGCAAAAATTACTAATATATTCTCTGATTCATCGACCAACCATCCAGTCATCAGGCGTCATCATACGAACTAACGAACGAACGAACGAACAAAAACACAGATAAAGATAAAGATAGAGAGGTAGAGAGAGAGAGAGAGAGTCTCTGGAATAAAGAAGAGAGAGCAGAATCACTATACACCCCGTCCGGTGCAAGCACAAGTCTACTTAAAGCAGAAGGAAGCACAAAACACTTACTTAAAGAAAAGAACAAACACATTGACAAGCCAACAAAGAGAAGAGCCCACTGCTCACTGCACATCCTTCAAGATCCAACGGGTAGGAGCGAGTAGCCTGCTGGCGAGTGGAACCAACGAGAGGAGCTAGAGCTAGAGGATCCCTACAATCTACAATACCTAGAACCCAATCCATACGAAACGCCTTCAGAATGAACTCCACCACAAAACATCTGCTGCACTGCACACTGCTCTTCACTGTGATAATAACCTTCGAAGTATTCTCGGGCGGCATCAAGATCGACGAGAACTCATTCACGCTGGTCGACCCATGGTCCGCGTACGGGGATGTGGCCACCGTTTTGCTGTACTTACTCCGCTTTCTCACCCTCCTCACGCTGCCCCAGGTGCTATTCAATTTCTGCGGCCTGGTATTCTACAACGCCTTCCCCGAGAAGGTTGTCCTCAAGGGCAGCCCGCTGCTGGCGCCCTTCATCTGCATCCGTGTGGTGACACGCGGCGATTTTCCCGATCTGGTCAAAACGAATGTCCTGCGGAACATGAACACCTGCCTGGACACCGGCCTGGAGAATTTCCTCATCGAGGTGGTCACCGACAAGGCCGTACATTTGGCCCAGCATCGACGCATCCGAGAGATTGTGGTGCCCAAGGAGTATAAAACGCGTACGGGGGCCCTCTTCAAGTCACGGGCCCTGCAGCACTGCCTGGAGGATTCGGTGAATGTGCTGAACGACAACGATTGGATCGTCCATCTCGATGAGGAGACACTGCTCACGGAGAACTCGGTGCGCGGCATTATCAATTTCGTGCTGGATGGCAAGCATCCATTCGGCCAGGGCCTGATCACTTATGCCAACGAGAATGTTGTCAATTGGCTGACAACGCTGGCAGACAGCTTTCGGGTGTCCGATGACATGGGCAAGCTTCGGCTGCAGTTTAAGCTCTTCCACAAGCCACTCTTCAGCTGGAAGGGCAGCTATGTGGTCACCCAGGTGAGTGTCTCTACAATATATCAGTGAAATGGGGAATCCATTTACTAAGAACTCCTACTCTTTTTCCTTTTGCCAGGTGGGTGCCGAGCGATCCGTCTCCTTTGACAACGGCATCGATGGCTCGGTGGCCGAGGACTGCTTCTTTGCGATGCGCGCCTTCAGTCAGGGCTATACGTTCAACTTTATTGAGGGCGAAATGTACGAGAAGTCACCGTTCACGCTGCTCGATTTCCTGCAGCAACGCAAGCGCTGGCTCCAGGGCATTCTGCTGGTGGTCCACTCCAAGATGATACCCTTCCGGCACAAGCTGCTGCTGGGCATCAGTGTTTATTCGTGGGTCACCATGCCACTCTCCACATCGAACATTATCTTTGCCGGCCTCTATCCGATACCCTGTCCCAATCTGGTGGACTTTGTGTGCGCCTTCATTGCGGCCATTAACATATATATGTATGTGTTTGGTGTGATCAAATCCTTTTCGCTGTACCGCTTTGGACTGTTTCGGTTTCTGGCCTGTGTGCTGGGGGCCGTCTGTACGATACCCGTCAATGTGGTTATCGAGAATGTGGCTGTCATTTGGGGATTGGTCGGCAAGAAGCACAAGTTCTATGTGGTTCAGAAGGATGTGCGTGTGCTGGAGACGGTCTAAAGGAGCGGCCCCAAAACCAAATGAAACAAAAAGTTACATCGCACAATGGATGGCAAGGATATATGCACACACACACACACACCATCTGAATTCTGATTTGTTTGTAATTTCTAGGCATAAGATTCCCTCACACACACACACACACTCACACACGCACCTATGCATATATATATATATTTATATATATTGATTGTTGTTTCGTTATAAATCCAATCACACCATTCCCTCAACACATCGCATCGCATCCACATAACACGAAGTCTACACACAACCAAGAAGAAAAGGAAGGGGCGCAAGAACCACTGCAATAAGAACAAAATGTTGGGACACACAAGGACACGAATGTTGTTGTATAAGTGCAAGATCTATTATATGCACCAGGCACTCAAACAACAGCATCATACCTAAACAAAAAATAGAGGAAACAAACAAAAAACAAAAGCCAATCTCCATTAAGTGTAATTTCCGAGCGTTCTTTACTCTTTGGATTCTTCTACTTTTTTTTTTTTTTTTCGATAGTCTGTAGTGAAAAAAAGCGCTATATTTATATATATATTATATATAGTAAATATCACATGTACTATATAACGTAGCTCTATTATTATTATTATTATTATTATTATTATCATTATTATTATTTAAAATTTGTACATTAATGTATTGTAAATTGAAGAATTGGGGCGAAAGAGAACCTGTTAAATGTAAATGTCCGATTCACACCAAAAAAAAAAACAAATGGATAAAATGAAAATGAAAATGAAGAAACACAGCAGCAGCAGCAACAGAGCACAATATCCGAAACATTGAATGTTAGACTTATGTACTTACATATACTTATATATGTTTGTGTGTGTATATTATATATGTATGTTGTGAATTGTATGATCCATATACGCGCATGTAGGATATATGTATGTATATGTCATTCAATCCACACGACCGACCGACCCACAATGCCCCGCGTAACCACTCGGCTATACATTTTTCGTATTTATTCCTTCACCCCACACACACACATCCATTCATTACGATCTTCCCCTCCTTTAACCCATCCACCCATGAAACCCTTTGATGGTGGATGGTGTGAATGACGCTCGACTCGAGAGAATGCCCAATAGAAAAAAAAAAAAAAAAACTAATTGCATGTCATGTGCCTAATTCGACTCGAGTCTGTACACCGCCGGAGGCTTGGGAGGAAGCGCCGCCCGTCGAATTTCCGTTCCGTTTAAAATGCACTTCCCCCATGCACACACACATACATATGTATTTCTCTTTCCGTCGACTTTTTGTTAAGCCCCCCCACGCCCACGCCAATGGACACTCAAAGCGAAAGGATATCACACACAGCCAATCCCATACACCCTCCTCCCAACACACACACACATTAAAACTGTTATGAAAAAAAAGAAAAGAACCAAATACAAAAAAAAAACACAATAAAATGTAGAAATATATGCGAGTTGTTATTATTATTATGAATTATGGAATTGAATACGTAACCCTACCTAGCTATAGCTCTCTCTCGCTCACTATCATGTGGTGTGTGTGGGTAATGCCAGGATTTAAAGGGAAATGCAACTTCTTCGGATATGCAAAAAGGGCTTTCCAGTGGTCCATCGACACAATTTTCTGGCTATGCATCCCAAGCGAAACGAAAAGCCGGGGGAGCGAGCAGTGAGATCGTTGTGATTGATGTGCATGTGCATGGCCCTGGTGAGGTTTGCGTTTGAAAGAATCGGCAGCCACAATGACAGTGAATATGTATTAGTTTTTATACAAATGCATTACTATAGTACTATATCTATCAAAGACACAAATGTGGATTGATTTGTATATTGTATCTCTGCTTAAGATTGTGCGAGTTTATTGTGTGGCTCTTGCTTGGTTTTCTGCATGGATGAATGTGTATGTAAATGCATAAATGCGGAGAATACAGTCCCCGGTTGAGCCGTGACTCTCTGGGGGAGCATATTAGAGGAAACATAACTGACACTTAACGTTAACGTAAACGTAAAAACAAAAATAAGTCCATAGGTTGTAAGATGATAAACGTAGATCGCGCTTCGTGTCGGGATGCGAGGGATGATCCAAAGGCAGTTTCCCTTTCTAGCTAAAAGAATTTACGTCGAGGCGTGGAGAAGGCCAGTCCGGACATTCTGAAAAAAGGGATAACAAAAGAGTGAAATTAAAATTTATTCCAAAAGTGAGAATGAACATTTGTCGTCAGGTGGTGTGTCGTTTTGGTGGGGAGGTGTCTTCTTCTGACCTGGCTAGCTTGGGGGCGCTGAATTCATCTGCAGAAATGGCCCTGTTAAGTGGTGCTGGAGCACCTGGATCGGCATTCTGATCGATCGATCGCTTGGCTGGCGATAGGACCTTGGCAGTGGACGGAGACTCGAAACCGGCAAATGGAGAGCCCTTGGCCGCCATGTCATTATCCAGCTTATCCTCTTCCGGCGCTTCCTCCTTGATTTCGGGGATGACATCATCCCTGTTAGAAGGTGTTACCGGTCGCTTCGTGTTGAGGTTCAGTGGATTCAAGCATGAGCCCTTGCATCCGCAGCGCTCGGCACAGCCGTTGCTGCTGGAGAAGCAGGCGCAGCGTTTTGTGTTGCATTTTGTGCGGCACTTGCATTTCTTCGACAGCGACTGGCGACCACCCTCCGTGACCTCCGTGACCGATGTGGAGTCCTGGGAAGTGATCGACCCATTGATTTCAGTGTTTGCGCTAAGCACCTGCTGCTGTTCGCTGGTCGACGTCTCCTGGCCCTGTGGGGGGCTTTGTTCGGTTCTGTCATTGACGGACTGCGATGATCTCTGCGGCAAGGGATTAATTATGCATGGCGTTGCCCTGTAGCACTTGACTAAAATACTCTACTTACCTTGGAACGCGGTTTGCTGGGGACCCAGTCGGGGTCATCGCTGGCTTCGCTCAGTTCAATGGTCTCCGATAGGAACTGCACGCTCGCATCGAGCTGCTCACGGGGTGTGGCCGCCTTTCCTTGCTTTTCTTTGCCCCTTTCCTTTCTCGACTTCAGACGATCGAACTGCTGCTGAAGGACTTCGCGGCTGCTCAGCAACTCCTCGATAATCTGCTGGTGCTTCTCGTCGGCGGGCTGATGCGTCGCCGCCGTGCGCAGCAAAACAGCCACCTTCTCCTCGTAGGCCCGCTGCTGGGCGAGCATTTGCTCCTCGTGCTGGTCCTCGGTCAGGCGCAGCCGCTTGGCCAAGTCCTCGAGCCGCTGCTGGGCCTCTTGCAGCAGGGAGCGCTGCTCATCCATGGCGGTACGCTGCTCGTTGAGGCTGTGCGCCTGCTGGCGCCGCTGTTGAACGAGGCTCTTCAGCAGCTGCTTGCTGACGGCCCGCGATTCGCTGATGCTCTGGACGCTCTCGGCAAGGGCCTTGCTGCGGCTGTCGAAATCGCTGAGGCAGACCTTCTGTTGGAGATCGGCTATCTGTGCGTTGCGCATCTCCAGCTCTTCCTCGATGCTAGCCAGCTCTTTGTGATCCCCGCCAGCTTTCACCTGATTGTAGTGGTTGTTGATGGTCGCTCGGTCCTCCATGAGCTGTTCGAGACTGTGCTCGGCATCGATCAGTGAGAGGATGATCTCCAGTTCGCGTTCCACCCAGGAGTCTGTCTTGGCAGCGCCCGTGTGATCCTTGGCATGGCGCTGACGCTGTGCCGATGCCTGGCGATCAAGGGCGTCCTTCAGCCGCTTATTGGCGGCTAGCGCCTCCTCACACTTGCGCTTCAGCACCTGCCGCTGCTTGGTGTGTAGGGTCTGCTGGCGCACCATTTCGCTCTGCATTTTGCGGTCCTTGCTCTTCAGCTGGGTGAGCTCCTTCTCGCGCACCGACCGCCACTGGCGGAACTTCTCCGACTCGCCTCGCATCGTCCGAATGAGCTTCACCTTGGACTCCTTCATGGCTCTTATTTCGGCGCTCAAATTGTTGATCTTCTCGCGTTCCTTTTCGCGCATCTTCAGCATGTTGGCCTGTGTTATTAGCTTGCGCCGCAATTCGGAGATCTGCTGCTCCAGCAGCTGCAGCCGCTTGCGCCGCTCCTCGGCAATCTTGGCGGAGGGATCCTTGCTCTTGATGTTGCGCAGCTGGTCGAGCAGGTCGCGCCGCTCGACCTCAAGTTCGTCGATCTTCTGGTGGCACTGCTTAACCTTCTCGTCATCGTCGTCATCCAGCTTGCTGAAGTTGCGACAAATGCGCTCGTGCAGCTCCTGCTTTAGGTCCAGCTGGCGATTGATGGTGCGCAGCTCGCCGACCAGATCCAGCTGCTTGTTCGTGTAGTCCTCCGACTGGGAATTGAGCATCTCGTGCACCTCATCCCCCATGCCCTCGCCCTCGCCGTCGCCTTCACCACCGTTTGTTCTGTGGTTCGATCTCGACTCGTGGCCATGCGTCTGCAGCTCGTCCTCGGTGCGCTGAAGCTCCTCGTCGACTTGATCCACCAGCTGGCTGATCTCTCGCATCTCATCCGATGGCTCCGATTTCTCGGCGCCCTCTGCTTGCTGCTGCTTCTGCTGCTGCTGCATTTGTTGCAGCTTGCTCTTTAGCTGGACTATGTGAGCCTTGAGCTTATCGTGGGCTGCCTCGGCTATGTGCGCCCGCATCTCCTTCTCGGTGAGGTCGATCAGGGCCTGGTGCAGCTCTTTTTGCAGCTTACGGGTCTTCTCCTGCAGCGTCTTGACTAAATCCTGCAGGCCCCGTTGGTCAGCAGCAGCCGTGGAGGCTGCCACCGGGGTGCCATCAACGCCGTTCGTCAGCGGCTCGAGTCCAGCCGCCCCCACAGCACAATTAATGGAGCTGCTCATCTTGCCGACGGCCAGCAGCTCCACGCGCAGCTTCTGTATGATGTCCTTGAGCATATTGATCTCGGCCGCATGGGGATCCATATTGACCACCGGCTTGTTCTTGATCTGCAGCGCACGATCCGCATAGCGCAGGGTGCTCAGGGTCTCGGACACATTATAGTCCGCGGGACTGACGCAGGCAATCATCAATGTGATGGAGTTGCCGCCCAGCGAGTCCTGCAGCAGGCGCGTCAGCTTTGACTGGCGGTACGGTATATAACCGGCAGTTTGTCCGGCTGTAAAATGGACACAAAATGAGAAAGGATCTGGCTATTAGTGTGCCGGGGGGACCTACAGCCCAGTGCGTTGATCACGTTGCCGAGGGCCAGCAGGCCTTTGTTGATGTTGACCCCCTCCTTGAAGCGGTCGCCGATGGCCAGTGTCTTGGAGCAGCGCTCAGAGCCAGCTAGATCCACCAGATTGAACTTGGAGGTGGTCACCACCTTCCTGAAGAGCACAATGCATGAATTGAATGGAAGAATAATATTCCAGAGCATTCTCTGTGTGTTTCTGTGGATACTTACCTTCCCTCCAGCTTGCTGGAAACCACGGTGAGCGTGAAAATGGCATGGGAGCGGGACGAGGTCTCGTTCATGGCAGTGGCTGCCACTGCCCGACCGGCAGAGCCGCGCATTAGATGATCGGTTACCTCACGGGCGGAATTCACCTCTAGTTCGGTGAGGCCGGGCATCACAATGCGATTCTGTATCTCGCGAATGTCGACGGTGGCCTTGTCGCGCTTGTTCGGCGAGAAGAGATCAAAGAACTGTTCCTGGTACAGCTCCACAAAGGAGCAGGTCACGACGAACTTGTACTCCTCCTGCAGTTCGGCAATGTGAAGAAATATGTCGTGCACGGCCCGCGGAATGACGCCCACATCCTCGTCGAGGACACCATTGAAGGCCGTGCCCATGGTGTAGGTTTTGCCAGAGCCAGTCTGGCCGTACGCCAGGATGGTCACATTGTAGCCATCGAGCAGCTTTCTCAGCTTTCCCTGTACACACGCCTCGAACAGATCTTTCTGGGTGTCGTTGATGTCGAAGACATGGTTGTATGTGTAGCACTCGCCGCGATTGATGGACACCTGGGGGGAACCGTTCGCCGAGCGCTCGAGTGCAATGCGGCAGCCGCGTTCCACCTCCGATTTGACGAGCGGACGCACGCGCAGTGCCACTGCCACCGAGCTGGTATCGTCGCTGGACATCTGCGGTGGGGAACAGTAGAGAACCAGACCAGTTAGTTGTTTTAGGCGCCTTCGCCATTTTGGAGAACTTACCTTTTTAACCAGGACAGGTATTGTAGACGGAATCGCAGTGACCGAAGGCGCAAGTGTATACAAAATGTGCACAAAACCAATAAACAGAACGCAAAACAAAAACAACGAATGCCGTACTTTTTACGTATATAATATGTATATGGAATATGTAAAGCCAGCTGCGATTGTGCAAATTTTAGTCGTAGCCTGCTAACGCGACGCTTGCATTTTTGCCGGCCGCCTCTGCCAGTAAATTCGAAAATGGTGGGAGCACAGCTCTGCAACGGTCACACTGGTCACCTTGCGGTGCTGCCAGACCGAGTAAAAAAGCACGTACCGATAAATTTCGATAAAATGTCAGCTGATTTCGATAATTATCGCTTATTTCGATAGTTATCGCTTATTTCGATAATTATCGAAATGCAGGCCTGTAGACGCAAAGTTTGGCCACACTCGGCAGCAGCCGCCACAAACACACAACGTCTTGGTATGTGTCTTTGTCGCTGTTTTAATTTCTACAATCTTTGACTGTAAAACAATAAGGGCTTTCAACAATGGCTGCACAAGCGCAGATCAAGATTCTACCGGAGATGTTCCAGGACAATGGGTGTGCCAGCATCGAGGACACGAAATCAACAGTCTCCAAAGTACAGACGCGCACTGAACGCTTCCAGGAGCGCGTCAGAAAGCATATAAGCAAGAACTACTCGGAGTTTATGACCAATCACACATCGCCGGACATCTTCCTGGAGGAGTCCAGTTCACTGGGCCGCGAGATCAACGATCTGCTCGAAACTGTGGGCACCGAGGGCCTGGCCGCTCTGAATAGTTCGGGCATGAAGTTGGCCGACAACAGTCGGGAGCTGTGCGAGCTAATGCTGGGCCTGCAGGTCAGCGAGCACATTCTGAGGATCGATGAGCTGTTCCAGTGCGTGGAGGAGGCCAAGGGCACCAAGGACTACCTGGTGGTGCTCGATCTGGTGGGTCGCCTGCGATCCCTCATTTACGGCGAGGGCGAAGCCACGTCCCAGGACGTGTTGCGCATCTTCCAGGCCTTAGAGTGCTATGAGACCATCAAGGTGAAGTACCATGTACAGGCCCATCTCCTGCAGCAGAATATGCAGGAGCGCTTCGATCGGTTGGTTCAGCTCAACTGCAAATCCTTTCCCAATTCCAAATGCGTGACGCTTCTGGTCAGCAAGGAGGAGGCCCAGCTGCAGGACATTGTCGTGGCGCTGTTCCAGGAGCGCTACAATCCCGTCAAACTGTGCGAGTTCCTGCTGGACAACTGCATCGAACCGCTCATCCTCAAGCCGGTGGGTGTGCAGTGCAACGAGAATGCCGAAGCCGGCACCTATATCCAGCTGTCGCTCTCGTACTCCACCAAGGAGAGTGGCACGGCCGCAGGCACGTCCACCGCCACCGGCACACAGCTGAGACCGAACTACAAGCAGGTGCTGGAGCACTTTAGACTGCTGCTCCAAACGCTGAGCGGCATCAACCACAGCGTGTCCAGTACCCAGCATGTCTTTAGCATCATTGGGGAGCATGTCAAGGATCGCATGATGGAGTTGCTGGTCAACGATTGCCTTATACCAGCGGTGCCCGAGACCATGGAGGAGTACCAGACCTCCACGCTGTGCGAGGATGTGGCACACTTCGAAGAGTTTCTGGCCGACTCGTTCCTCATCAATCCCGAGGTGGATCGCGGCCTCAGCCAGTTCATCAGTCAGTACGAGACGTATTATCGCAATCGGCTGTTCAGTCGCGTCCTTGAGTCGACGCGCGAGATCATACAGCGGGATCTGCAGGAAATGGTGATGGTGGCCCCCAACAATCTATCAACGGACGTTACCGGCGATCCCTTCCTCTTCCCCCGCTGCATGATCTCAAAGAGTGCACAGGTAAATACGGATTCCCAGCAGTCTCCCTTTTGATTCAATTAAAATTCCTCTTCTCTGCCTTTTGCAGGACTTTGTGAAGCTAATGGATCGCATTATGCGACAACCGACGGAGAAGCTGGGCGAGGACGAGGCCGATCCCCTGGCCGGCGTCATCGGCATGATGCTGCAGACGTACATTGACGAGGTGCCCAAGGTGCACAAAAAGCTCCTCGACAGCATACCCCAGCAGTCGGTGCTGTTCCACAACAACTGCATGTACTTCACCCACTGGGTGGCCCAGCATGCCAACAAGGGTATCGAGAGTTTTCCCGCCTTGGTCCAGACACTCCAGACCACTGGAACCAATCACTTCCGGGTGCAGGTCACCTACCAAACCTCGATACTGATGGACATCATGGATAGTTTCGGTGAGTGAACATCGTCATACATTGATTGGGAGGGGAGTCCCATAATTTGTACATTTTTGCAGAATTTGAGAGTCCACACACGCTGGGCACGGGTCCGTTGAAGCTGGTGCGTCAGTGCCTGCGTCAGCTGGAGCTGCTGAAGAACGTGTGGCAGGATGTCCTGCCCGATAAGGTGTACAACAGCACTTTCAGCGAGCTGCTCCATTCGTTCACGAACGAACTGGTGCGTCGCGTATTCACACAGCGCGACATCTCCGCCACGATGGCCAGCGATCTGAGCGACCTTATCGATGTGGTGCTAGAGAAGGCCCCCAAACTGTTCCGCGATCCCCACGAGGTGCATCAGGTGCGCTCCTGGATGAAATTGCAGCAGCTCAAGACCATGATGAATGCCTCGCTCAAGGAGATCACCGAACTGTGGTGCGAGGGAGCCGGTCCACTGACGGCCAACTATAAGGCCGATGAGATACGTTATCTGATACGGGCCCTGTTCCAGGACACCGATCGTCGGGCCAAGGCCATCACACAGATTGTCTAGAGCTGACCGACCGCTTATTTTCTTAATTTAATTACGCTTTAATTCTTAATAAAAACAATGCAAAACAAAAAGATCTATCTGTCCGTCAGTTGGCCTCGTGCCGGGCCTGAAACATAAGCGGATACAGCTGCTCCACGAGCAGTCGATGGTCCCGGCCATGTGTGACGACCAGTATGCGCAGAGCCTCCTCCAGATGGTGAATGGCCTCCTTGTGATGGCGCTCGTAGAGCTGTATCTTGCCAAGCTTCATGTGGAGCAGCCCCAGGAGGGGATTCCATGGGCCATGATACTTCTGGAAGCCCGGCAACAGCTGCTGGCCATAGTCGAGGGCATCCTGCCATTTGCCCACCTCGATGGCCGCCTCAAAGGCGGCATCCAATGTCTTGACATGCCACACATTCAACGGATGCATGACGCCCGCCTGCTTGTCCAGGCATACCTTGCACACGTCCACATCTGCAACAGGACGGCAATCAATCAATCAATCAAGAAATATGTGAAAATTAAGCCACACTTACAGGCCACATCCTTCATGGCCTCCAGATTGTGCTTGGTCAGGGCCAGGATCTCATTGTAGGCATTCCTCAACTTGGGACTGATGCCCACCGAACAGCGCTTGCAGTTGTGCCACTCAATGTTGACGCTGGCGCTGCATTTGGGATTGGGACAGGCGGCGGCTGTCATTTCGCGCGCCTCCTTCGGATCGATGCACTTGCTGCAGACGCACAGGAAGTAGTAGTGGTCCTTGAGGTCCTGCCGCCGCTGTACGGGCGTGTTCAACAGATCGATGTAGCTGATGAAGATCTTGGACCAGTCCAGGCAGGGCATATCCTCCAGGGCGTGTATGTGCAGCTCGTTGCCCTCAAAAGTGGCCACAGCATTCGGCTGGCAGCTGTGGTCGGTGATCGAAACACCCAAATAAATGGCCGTGGCAATGGAGTTCATCTCGGCATCCAATACATTGAAACCGTTTGTGATAAGCTGCGCGACATACACAGATACACAAATATATAAAAATATACAAATATAATGATATTAAGAGATATCAGAGGGAAAGGAAAGAACATCACATTTGATGGTATGTGAACCGTGCCCCTTTGCCAGATGATCAATCGCCTGGCAGAGCGCCAGACCCGCGCCATTGATTGGTTTCTCTCTCTAGCAGAACAGGAGCGGATTCGGGTATATTTTTTCCGATTTAATTATGGGTTGCGTTTGATTTTGCTCCGCAGGTGGGTGATGTGTTGCTCCACCTCCTCCCCATTGCTTGGTCTACTCAAGACAGGCGCCAGCCTGCCGGCAGATGGCTGTTACTTACACGGCCATAGATGCTCATCAGTTCCGTCTTGTTGGGCACTGTGCTTGGGCTATCTGCCATCATATCCGTGAGCACGGCATGCAACGAGTCCAAGTGCTCCAGCCTCTTTGGGTCATTCTTAATTTCAGAATAATCTGTGAAGAGACAAGAGCAGTCCATTAGCAGAAAAGCAGGCCCAAGGAGCAATAGCAACTCACGGGACATGAGGTCACGGAACTTGCGAGATCCATGCTCGGTATAAAAGCCCCGGATCAGATCGCCGCCATGCTCGAGGCGCAGTATGAGGCGACACAGCATGCGGGCGGCATCGGGCACAATCCGTGGATGGATTTTTTTAAGGAATGGGCACTCGTGCTTGTGCTGTGCCCAGGCTTGGGTCTGGCAGGAGCGGTTACAGTACGACACATATCGGCAGTTTGAACACTTTTGCACCTTTGTCCTACGATCAAAATGGAATCGTTTAAATATTAAAACAATCCCTTTTCTTCCATTTCGCAAGTCGCGTAACACTTACGCCTCCAGGCAGTTGTCGCAGCGCTCCAGGCGATACTGCGACTTCAGGACAAACGCAAAAGGCTTCTCTGTGAGGATGCGCTGTCCCCGTTTCACGCTGGGCTTCTCCATTGCGACTGGGATTGGGATACCTTAGACTCTGCTGATGATGATGATGATGCTGAATGCTTGGCCGCCCGTCACGTTCAACTGAAAATGAGCGCACACCTGCGTCTCAAAAATATTATTTCAAAGTTTCTACTTTTGAATGTTTTGCGGCATCTAGTCCTATTTTTAGACACAAATTTGCGTAAATATCGCAGGCAGGCAGGCAAAAAACACAAAAACAACATCAAAACAAAAAAAGAAATATATTGCATTAAATTAACATAACATTTGAAATAACATAACAATGTTAAGTTAACATAGCCATGTAAACCTTTGTGAATGGCAAATATTCGAATTAGTCGGGGAGCGAAGCATTCGTACTTTGTTTTTAGCTTTTACTATATACTTGCTATACAGAAAGAACATTGCTTGAGAACTGTGACTTGTCCTATACAATTTTACTTTTTCTATCGGGTACAGATTTACGATCTACCCCTCCAGCGCATGGGCCGGCCTGCTCCAAAAGAAACCCTCTGTGTCCAATCAAAGACGATTCCATTTTTCAATAATTTAAATACCACACATTCTGTTGTTGTTGTTGTCGGAGCCCTTTTGAGGCACTATTTTTTTTCTCATTTAATTGTATCAAAGCAAACCTCTAGCTTAAGGATATTTTTTGTTGAATGCGTTCAATCCAAGGCTGTGGCGGCGCTGGAGCGATAGACGGGCACATACAGATAGATATAGCTCAGTTTGTATATATGTATAAACCAAGATTAAGAGGACTAATTGTTCTGCGGTTTGGACCATTCAACGCTGAGAATCAGATGATCGTAGCCGTGTCCGTTCAATATCTCGATGGCCGCCGCAGCGTCCTTGCGCTGCTTGAAGTGCACATAGGCGAATCCCTTGCAGAGGCCGGTGTTCTTGTCGCGGGCCAGGTACATTTTACTTTGTGGCCCAATCTTCTTAACCAGCTCCTCCAGATCCGCCTCAGTCATCGATTCAGACAGATTCGAGATGCGAATGGCGGCGGTGTCGTCGCGACCACGCATTCCCAGGCCACCCTTTTGGCTGTCCTTGAGGAATGGCGGCACATATTTACCAGACTTGGGTGCATCCACAGCAGCGGAGGCAGCCGCTGCAGCCTTCTTCTCCATGAGATTTGTATCCATGGCGGTACCTTTGTATGGGCAGTTGACGGACCAATGCTCGCCATTGCAAATACGACACTTGGCAATGTTCTTGGTGGGATCGAGCAGCGGATCGTTGGCCTTCTCGTCCTCCTTGGAGTTGAGGAACTGCATGATGATCTCCTCGGATACCATTGTGGTGTGCGAGTTGGGGCCGGGCTTGTCCGTCTTCGATTCACCAAACTTGGTCCAGGTGCGGCGCTTGGCCACGGTCTTTGGCACCACCTGCTTGGAGATTTTGTAGGTGCGCACGACCTTTGTCTTCTTGTCGTCCTTGTTGTATTTGTATTCGGTCACATATTTGTGGCCATTATCAACGTTCTCCGTTGTCGGCGGCAGGCCGCCGTAGTCGAGCTCCACCTCATCGGCCCAGGAGGACTTGATAGTTTCAACGCCAGGCATCTGAAAATGTTTAATTGAATCGTTAATTTTTGTACACTCAATATACTTTGGTGATTTCCTACTTTGCTGTACACTGCAAGTTAATAGCGTAATTGAAATATAAAATTTCGCCACGAGTAAGCAGATGAGATCCGCAACACGAAAAGAACTAGGGTTGATAAAGGCGAATCGATACATGGTTCATATCGATGTTTCACTTGCGAATTGTCGCACAGCCCAGGGCTGCAAGATTTTAAGACGAAACTATTATTATAGCTTTATATAGCTTTTATTTATATAGCTATATCGCAAAACATAGCTAAATAGATATTTTATGGTGCACAAATTCTCGTATAATAGCAAATTTCATATTTGAATAGCATCGAAACTAAGAAATACGGTGAACAAGCTATAAAATAGATGATTTGACAACAGATCGCTCAATATGATAGTTCATTATCACATATCTAATTCAGTAATACAACGATTGTATTAATATTAACACTGACATAAACTTATACCGAACATTTATGTGCATTTAAGTGTGAGAAACATCACTTCCATGCAAATGTTGCAGTCCAGAAAAGGCCAAAACACTCCCTGTTAGAGATAAAAGCCGCCAAATATCGATTGCGTGACAGCAGTATTTGCTAACGCCGTCAAATGACAGCTCCTAGGCCGGCAATTTCACCAACGCCGAAGTGTTGTGAAATTTGACAGCCAGCGTTGGGTTCTTTTCCTTCGTGGTTTTCGACTGACAAGATGGCTCCAACTGTAAGTTCGGAAAAGAATCGTAAAAGTGTAATGCAATCCTATCATAAACGTGCGCGAAAGTTACAAAATATCAAACCTTATTCCATAATTTATATGATAAAGTGAACATTTATCTGAAAATCGCACCATGGATGACGTAACTGGTTAGCTGATGTTTGTGTTTTATTTTTTTTGTATGTGCAGGCCAAGACCAACAAGGGTGATACTAAGGGCGCTGCTGCCAAGCCGGCTGAGAAGAAGGCCGCTGCTCCTGCCGCCGCCAAGGGCAAGGTGGAGAAGCCAAAGGCTGAGGCTGCCAAGCCCGCCGCAGCTGCCGCCAAGAACGTGAAGAAGGCACCAGAGGCCGCCAAGGATGTGAAGGCTGCTGCTGCTGCCGCCGCCGCCAAGCCCGCGGCTGCTAAGGCCGCTGCTGCTGCCAAGGCTGCTCCCGCCAAGGAGGCCGCCAAGAAGGCACCCGCTGCGGCTGCTGCTGCTGCCAAGAAGGCCGCCCCAGCCAAGACTGCTGCTCCCGCTCCAGCCAAGGCTGCGCCCGTCAAGAAGGCAGCCTCCACTGCCGCCGCTGCTCCCCCAGCCAAGAAGGCCGCCCCTGCCAAGGCTGCTGCTCCAGTCGCAGTCGCCGCTACTGCTGCTGCCGTGCCAGCTGCAGCTGCCGCCGCTCCGGCTGCTGCCAAGCCTGCTGCTCCCAAGCCCAAGGCAAAGGCAGCACCGGCGCCCAGCAAGGTGACGAAGAAGAACGTGCTCCGCGGCAAGGGCCAGAAGAAGAAGAAGGTCTCCCTTCGCTTCACCATCGACTGCACCAACATCGCTGAGGACAGCATCATGGATGTGGCCGACTTCGTAAGTACCCCGAGCCATCTGCCCCAGAACCGCCATCAGCTGAACTCTGGCTACCGCACCAAGCTTTCCATTGCCCCCAATAATAGCCTGGGGCTTTGGACAAAAAGTTGTGGTTATAGCGAACTTCCATTTGCGATTAAACTGCTTGCGGATTCAAACTCCGTTCCGCTAGCGGTTAACAACTCCTGGAACATGTTCACAATCAGATTAGACAAGATAGATAGAAAACAACACCACTCCGTCGATCACTTTTCGATTCGCTTATCTTGGCGACACGCGTCTCTGCTTATATGTAGTACTCCCCAATCCCGCGGGGAGTGCGCCGATAAGGGGCTCTGGTCACTGCACAACGGGGTAGCCACTGATCGCCAGTAACCTGGTACTGGCCAGTTGGTGCAACCGTCTGTGAACAGCGTCAAGCCGTGCTATGTGTACCGCCACGTGGTGGGCCCCGGGTTGAGTGCGGCACAACCGTGTCGCATCGAGCCAAAATTCATAGTGCGCCCTGCTCAAGTGATCCGCAATCCGTGACACTGCAGGTTTTCCCACAACATTAGAGGCTAGAATTTCAACAGAAAAGGATTCCTATTCCTATTCACAATTAAGCTCAGAGCCGTATAAACACACACACCCGTATGTGGGTAAACCGTAAGCGCTACACGCGCTAGTTTCAGAGCAGGGCGCTGCTGATTGCATCTCCCGCCCACCATCTCACGATCAGGTAACTACTACTAACTTATTCCATCATCATCATTGTCTCGGGCCACGCCGATTTGCCGTCAGAGAGTGAGCTTCACTGCGTCGCTCTGATGGCAGTGTACTCAGTGGCATATTAAAAAATTGGTCACTCTTCTAAATTTGGGCCTTCAGTTGATATCTGACTGCTGGCCTTAACACTGAAAGAGACATCTAAATCACCACCCACCCCCCAATCGAACGCAATACTCTCTCCTGGTCGCCTTCGTGTGTGTCCTTTCTCGTCCCCTGCTGACTGTATCTTCGTATGTTTTGCAGGAGAAGTACATTAAGGCTCGCCTTAAGGTCAACGGCAAGGTTAACAATCTCGGCAACAATGTCACCTTTGAGCGCTCCAAGTTGAAGCTGCATGTCAGCTCCGATGTGCAATTCTCCAAGGCCTACCTTAAGTACCTGACCAAGAGGTACTTGAAGAAGAACAGCCTGCGCGACTGGATCCGCGTTGTGGCCAACGAGAAGGACTCGTACGAGCTGCGCTACTTCAGAATTAGCTCCAATGATGACGAGGACGACGATGCGGAGTAAAGATGAAACAAAAAGCAACAACAACATAAAGATTTACAATGGCATTGTATGGCTGATTCGTTTTTATTAGATATCACGTCACGGTCGTGTTTTTATAAGCAAACAAAAACAACAAGAAAATTGTAAACTAATTGAAAATCAATTTTTGGGGTCTACCAACAAAATAAAACAAAAACTGTGTAAACCCGATATTTACATGTTCAATTATTTAGTTCCGGTGAATAGCTACTAATTGTTGGGTGCAGCTGCGGCGATGCCAGTCAATATCATAACAGTTAATTGTTGCAATTAAGCTGCAGCCATGATGAACTTATACAAGGTGATCCCATCCCAGAGCACGAACTCTTTTTCGGGGCTTATTTGGCTGGCTATTTCAAGGGAGCGAAGAGTACAGAAAACAAAACAAGTTCTGTATATCTTTCTCTGTTTTGCCTCTCTTATCAGACATGGCGTCAAATGGCTCTCTCAGTAGTGCGAGCGTAAAATAAACCCCGGAGCTTACTTACGGATGGGATCACCTTGTATAATTTCACCATGGTTCAGTCAGTACTGTAATGTCTCTCTCATCTCTAGCGTTGATCCAGTGGAAGGGCGCTCACCGTTACTCATCATCGGTCTATATCTAGCTCGCTCATACTTGTGTGTGATCAACAAGCGAATGACAAGAGGAAATGTCCGTTTTAAAAAGAGTCTGATTGTGTTGTTTTTGTACTTGCAAATATTTGTGCACTGGGTACGTGGTACGGTTTGTTTATTTTGTATTACCTTGAAACGAAACACTCGTTTCGTACCAAATAAAGACCGCGCACCTCTGACTAACTGTGCGAGTGTATGTGTGTATGTGCGCCAATGCGGCCAGTGCTCTGAGCACGAGTGTGAGCGGGATGGAACGAGGGCCGCCCGTTGCTCGTGCAATTACAGTTAATAAAGAAACATCACTCTAGTTTGCGCTTTTTAATTTAGAGGCAAATAAATAATCCCAATGCTATACACCAAGTAAAATAAAACACATTTCCATATCGCGTGCGTGTGTAGGGGGGGAGGGGTGTTGGTTAAAAGCTTTTATTTCAACAATTAAAGAGTGCAACAAATGCTTACATACAACGATACAAAATAAAATTAGAAAAAAACAAAACGAGCAACAATTAACATTCTAGAAAAATATTTAAACACTTTCAGTGCCGTTTTTTTTCGCTTACATAATTGGTTAGTTGAGAAAAGGGTATTAGATATTCGAATGTCATTTTGGTTCACAATTGTGAGAGATTCGTTGTTCAGAGACTGACTGGATCGGATCAGGCACAATCTAGGGTTAAGCTAAGGAAACGCACTTTCGGGTATACATTATATGTATGTATGTATCGAGACAATAAGCTGGAAATACTAAGACGGGATGTCGCTGAATACTGACTACTGACTACTGTTGTTCGGACGAGGGGTACGCAATAAATTAACAATTTCCTACCAATTAACACGTGCAATTTGTCACTTGTCCACGCCCATGGTGAGCGCGACCACAACGCATTTGGAATATCGATCTTGGCCAACGTAAACAGACCCTTGGTTGGGTTGGGTAACAGGCGGCAATCATTTGAAGGCCACAAAAAGCTGCAGACAGAGCGGACAACGAGGAGGGGGGGTGCAGTGGACGGCTAACTGTGGTGTGACTGACGGTCAGTGGAGAATTTACAACGAATTGGAAAGTTCTGGAGCTGCCAGACGCAGGGCGAGTGCAGAGACTACAACCAGGAAAAGGCCGAGACCACCACTAGGGGCCACGAGCGAGGCTCCGCTGGTGTTGGACTTGAGGGCTGCGTCCATTGATGAGGAGGCTGCCGGTGGTGTCTGCATCTGCTGGGATCCCGGCTGGTCTGGGGCCACAGGAGCCAATGGAGCGGGTCCTTCGCCGGGCGCTGCTGTCGGTGGCGGAGGTGCCGGATAACAGGCAATCTTCTCCACCTCAATCATCTTGGTGCTGTCGGCCGGATCTGTCTCGTTGACCTTAGTGGGCACACAAATAATGCCACCGGGTGGCGGTGGTGCTGCAGCTGCATCTGCCGAGTTAGGCACAGTCATGTTGGAGGTTTCCGGGCTAAACGGCGCCATGGGAGCTGGCATTGCAGCTGGCTGGGCATCTTGGGTGGTGTTCATTGGTGCTGGTGCTGCTGCAGCCACTCCGGCTGCATTGATAACTGTGGTGCCATCGCTGGCATTCACCGGCACTCCATTGTTGATTATGATGATGCGGTCCTGCCCGGCTGCTGCTGGAGCTGCAGCTGCAGCTGGCTGCGACGAGCTGCCGCCCGAGGGTGTCAATGCGTGACCAAGCAGAGCGCCACCCAATCCACCAGCCAGTAGACCCGTTCCTGCAGAAAAGTTCCGTTTTAGAGTGGGGGAGAGAGAGAGAGATAGAAGGATGAACTTACCAAAGCCCAGGCCTGACGAGGATTGTTGGGGCGGCTGCGAGTAGTAGGTGGCTCCTGGAGGCAGAGCAGAGCCAGCCTGGTAATATGTGGCTCCCGGTGGTGCGGCTGCCGGATGATAGCCTCCGCCCGACGAGGGATAGTAGGTGGCGCCGGCTGGTACATTGCTTGGGTACCCATTGTGTCCGCCCGCTGGATAGTAACTGGCGCCGGGAGGGGCTCCGGCATACTGGGTACCATGGTTCTGGGTGGCCGTGATGGGTTGATGGACGTTCGATGTGGCTGCTCCATAGCTTGGTGGGGCGGCACCATAGCTGGGTGCATGATAAGAGGGCGCCTGCTCGTGCACATTGGGGCGAGCGCCACCGACGGGATTCGAGGCGGAGTAGGCGGGCGGCGGACCTTGTGGTACATTCCAGCCAGCCTGAGGAGCTGCAGCGGACCCCGGATTCGCGTTCGCATTCACACTTGGCCGATTAGGCTGAGAGTTGTAGTTGGGATAACTCAGCTTGGCCACGTCCGCATGCGAGTTACCGGCTGCATGTCCGTTCGTGCTGTAGCTGGGGAGGGTCACATGACCGTTAGAGCTGGATGAGGATGATGTTTTGCGCTGGTTGCTGCCTTGGTTACGGCGCGCATCCACAACATCAACGCCCGTTTGCGTCAGCAGGAGTGCAAACAGGCTGAGGGCGACTACTGCGCAATTGGAAGAAGCCATCTTCGACGGTCGTCTGCCTCCGTGACTTAACGATTTTCAATACGTGCGATGGCCCCTCGAATACGGAGCGGACTCTGGCAACGACAGAAAATTGTGCAAAATGAAAACGTTAATCATAATTCAGCGATCAAATGTGCATGCTAATTACAGAAACCAGTTTCTCTCGACTGTTTTGGCTGCTGCTGTTGCTGATGATGATGATGATGCTGCTGATGCTATTGTTGCTTGCTTCGGTTATTAACTGATTTCACTTGTCTGATGGGACGCCAAGCCAGTGAAAAGCTTTCGAACGTTCCGGACTTCAAGTAGAGGTGTAGGTGTCAAACCATCGAGGGAACTATCGATAGCATCGATGTTTATCTGCTAGCTGCTACTATTGTAATAGTCTTTTGACAGATATATAATGTTTTCTAATGTCACTTAGCCCACTTAGCGCCCCTCTATTTAAACAGTAAAAAACCATCAATTAAACCGCGGAATATAATACTGTTTGTATATACTTCTTGGAGATTCATCCTTCCTCTTTTCTTACAAAAAAAATATAACCACTATCTCTCTCACCTGCAATGCGTAAAAAATGTTTTTAGGTTATCATACAATTATGTTGGAATATTATCCCAATGGTGGACAATGGGTTAATCTTCTATTTTGTTGACCTAAATCCTATTCCCTGATTTTGACTTCCGATTTAATTTTACTAACTAGATAGAACTCCCAGCACTTATCATATAATTTTATCCGATTGTGTCATCAATTTTCCATAAGTTTTCAGAACTTCTTGTGATTGGATTGTCAACAAAATAAGGTGCAAAGCACAAATCCGATTCGCGCAGTAAACCTCTGCTTGCCAGGATCTCAACAAAAACAGAATACCAGGCCGAACTTATAAAGTTAGCTCTAGAAAGGTCGAGAATTCAGGAGAAGCGGAACATTGCCCAGCTGAAAATCCTCGAGAAGATGGTGACAGCCAAGCTAGATTTCACGCAGAGATTCTGCAATGTGCAAGACTGAGATGGTTACTTGAAGTCCATATATTTCGAATTCCCAGTGATATCCGCCAACGTCCTTGCCACACAACGCCCCTGTATTTGGCTCTGAATCGCCAACCCTGTCTTTCATTCAACTTTTGATCTACTGTTTATCCAAAGTCTTATTACTTAATAAAATGCTCACTAGCCATTTCTTATGTACGAAAAATCATTTATTGAGTAAATTTCTTTTCGATTTCTTTTTTTTTTCACATGTTCACAAAATTGTATTTAGGTTTTCTAATATTCATCTTGGCCTTGGGTACAATGTAAGCTTGTGGGCTGTGTGTGTGTTTGTGTGGGTTTGTATTTGTATTTGTGTTAGTTAGTTGTTTGGTTGTTTCTTTTGTGGTAAATTTTTTGTATTGAGCGCTAGCAATTAACATTTAATTACACCGAAATGGGGAAAACATCTTACGCAGATTAGTACGAGTATACATCTATGTATAATTGTATATGTTTTTGGTTTTTGGTTTAGTTTTGGGGTTTGGGGTTGAAATGAGACAGAAGAACTTTGTAATTTTTGGATAATTGTTAAACAAATGCGATTTACTTTACTCGCTGGTAAATACTTGGTACTAAACTTATATGATACAACGACAGACAGGACATCCATTAGTACGTTATATCTATAGGGGGGCTGGGGAGGGGGCGTTTGGTTTGCTTTAGCCTATGTAATGTCGTTTATATGGTTATTTTGTGTGTACTTTATGGCAGATAAAAACATACACAGAGTGGGTACAGTACATACATAAAATATATATATATATAGTACTATATGTGGTGTGATTATTGTACATCCATATACTATGTAGTACCTTTGCACTCCTCTCCAATTGTTTTTGCAATTCTTGTCTTTTTTGTTCATTTTTTTGTGATTTTTTGTTTTTTTGTATTCTTTTTTCATAGGAAACAACAAAAATGGACGCAAAATTATTGTTTATAGTAGTATGCAAGTTGACCCATTTTGCTTTAAATGTTTATTTAACTATGTATGTATATAGGAATATGCAAAACGTACACTTAATATATTTGTTGTTTTTTTTTTTAGGTTTTTTTTTTACTTTTTTCCCCACTGTACTTTACTTATGTTTCTGTTACTAGTATATAGTAAATGCAGCTCTAAAACTTTGTATTCTCCGACATTGTTTATTTTTACTTTCTGTGTGGGTATTGTATGTATGTATATAGTCCTTATGCCTGCTCAAATACATTTAATAACATTTCTATAGAAATATTCAAAGCTGAGGTAGTTAATTCATTCATTATTCATTTACTTTAGTTTATGTTTAGTTTACGTTTACGTTTACTCCATATAGTATATATATATATACGATATACGCGCGTGGTTAGCTTACGGGTAGTATGACGGTAGTATTACAGGTGTACTATAGTATTCATCTGTACACACAACTGTACATCTCCACATCTCATCTGGCATCTCATCTTATCGTTCATATTAAATTCATTTAGGGTTTTGGTTTGCATTGGTTGTGTGGGTTCTGTGGATAATTGTATGTAAAATGGGTCTAGGCATGGACATCGAAAGCGTTTCGGAAACGAACGGATCGGCTGGGATGGATGGGGCTCTGGGGGGGAATTCTGGAAACGATACGAGCTCAAAACAAAGCGATCAACTGGGGGATATAATAACTAAACACAACTGAACTACAAATCAATAAAGGCAATAATAGAAAAAAGAAGATTGGACAAAATTTGTTTGTGTTTTTTTTTTTTTTTTGGTTTTTTTAATAATATTTTACTCTTTTTTTGTTATATTTATAATATTTATAGATATTTTAGCTCTGTAATGTAGATACAATTTACAATGTAGTTACATCAGTGTCGTCAAATCAATCCGATTAAATGAACTTAACGTAAGATGTAAAATGTAGACGACGCAAAAAAAAAGCTTTAATCTAATTTTAGATAAAGATTAAAAATAAAGGTAAATTTAAACATAATTAAATGTAAAAATATTGTTTTTTTTTTTTGTAACTTTTTCATATTCATTGTTATTTTTTTTTTTTTTTTTTTTTTTTTTTCTCATGATTTTCTTTAGTATGGTATATATGTATGTATGTATATAATTTTTAAGGGCTTTTTCTATGTAGTTTTGCTCGCCATTCAAAAAAAAAATGATAAAAATGCGTGAATATATTTTTTGTATATATTTCTTGTTTTTTAGTTTTACTGTTACGATGAGTGGGTGGTGTGTTGTGGCTTGGCGTGTGTGTTGGTATGTAGGGAAGTTTAAGTGTTGGGGGTGGGGCGGGAGGACATCCAGCAAGGGGTTTTAATTATAAACTACTATCACACAGGCAACCCATCGCTGGATGGAGTAAGTAGGAGGGAGAAAATGCAGGATCACAAGGTGTGTCCTGTGGGGGGTTTCTGAGTTTTTTTGGGATTTTTCTGGCGGCAAAATGAAATTACACAACAACAAAAAAATGATACAAATTAATCAAATAAAAGTTAAGAGGCATCCTCTTAACTCTTAACATTATTTATGGGTACACACAATCAATTGAAAATCCTCTTTCTCTTCTTTCTCGTTCTAAAAATGCCATCGGCTTAGTACACAACGGGCATGATACGTGTAACTATAGTATATATATAGCTGGTTGCATTTAAACATATGTATGTGTATATTGTATATAGGTACTGTATTTTAATGGGTTTATTGTAGATTACGGGTTTCGGTTTACGAGTTTTATGTGTTGCATATGTTGGTTGATGAGTGTGTGTGTGGGGATGTTGGTGTTGGTAGGGGGTTATGTATGTATGTATGTATCTTTGCAATAAAAATAACGGTAACTAAATATATGTTGTAGCTCAGTCTCCAGTTGATTACCGTGTATAATTTATTACAAATCGAAACAATAAAAAAATATATGTATGGGTATATTTATAATATTAAATCGTAATTAAATAAGGACTATCATATACATATATGCATGTATATAGAAATATATATATATATACCATATATTCAAAATGCTTGAAATGTACAAAAACAAACAAACAATGATTAGTGGTTGCGGTTTTGGGTAGGGGTAGGGGGCTTGCTTGGATTAGGGTTAGGGCTAAAAGAAACGTTTCCAGTTTCTCCCAATTCCACTTCATTCCACTCGCTTCGCTTCGCGTTTCGTTTCGTTTCCATTCATTGGCTCTATACATCATATTATTCATGCATTTTCGTATAACTATAGCAGATTTTTATGTTTTTTTTTTTGTTTCTGTTTTTCTGATTCCTGTTGTGGTTTTTCTTTGTGTTATACATTTACATTTAGATTTACTTTACGAATAGAGTGTAGCTCCGCCTATCGAATTTCACATAGAGAATTCAGTGTGTGTGTGTGTTTTTGTGTGTGTAGTAGTAGTAGGGTATATCAAAATTTCTTGATTTTTTTAGTTTTTTTTTTTTTAGTAATATTGTAACTTTTGCTTTGATTATTTTTTTGGGTTTCCCTATTTTTTGGGGTTTTTTTTTAATGTTTTTTTTTTTTTTTTTTTGTTTAGTACATTTCTCTTACGGGCTGACACAATAGGTTTATTTCTCTTCCATTTTTGGGATGGGATCTTAAATGCTAAAAATATATAGTAAATGTTGAAAGTTGTATTTCATGTATGTTTTTCTCGTTTGCATTGAAAAATGTTTATCGGTTTATGTTTTTCTCGATATTTGTTTTTGTTTTTATATTTTTGTTATTTTTGCTGTTGTTGTTGCATGCAAAATTCCATGCAATCCGCTGGCTGTTCCAATCTCTGCGTTCTGCTAAGTTGTTTGGTACAGTTGTGTCGGATATTTTTTTTGTTTTGTTTTATTTTGTTTTGCTTTGTGTCGCGTCGTATCAGTGTGGTTTGGATTTTCCTTTCTTTTTGTTTCTTTCTGACTAACTTTGCTGACTCTTATCGTCCTTGCTGGTGGTATTCCTGATTTTTGCTGCTCTGGATTCTGGCTGGATTTTGCGTCCAAATTTTTTTTCTTTTCGAAACTAAACAAAATAACCCCCAATTTGTGTTTTATTTTTAAATTCTTACTCATCGGAACTTTTTTTTCATTTATTATTATTTGTTTAATTCTTCATTTTGCTTCATTATCATATTAGTTTAGTTTTTATTTAGCTCTCTTTCTGCGTTCTGCGTTTTGCGTTTCCCTATCATAAATTTCACTGTGAGTGGCGGCTTGGCTTCTGGGCTATTTGCTTGTTTACTGCTTTGCTCTGCTCTCGGCTCTCTTACTCTCTGCGTTGCTAACGGTTCTGTTCTCCTAGTGGCTTTTCTTCCTTATGCTCCTCCTGTTCTCGGTTGCTGCTGCTGCTGGCTAGGCTTACGTTAAAACATATCGTTATCCCTATCGCTATCGTTAATCGTTATCTTCGCGTTTTAAAAAGAATGTTCTCTGTGTCTCCCGTCCCTATCTATCTCTCGCTTTCCTGCCTTAGTGCTCGCTCTAACTTTACTATACTCGCCTTAACATTTTGAAAAACAAATCTCCCGTATTTCCTCCTCGTATAGTATTCCTTAAAAAATTTCATTTAAATATGTAAAACTCCACTCTCATAGACGTAGTAGATGACCAAAAAAGATTCGATGACCAAAAAAAAAAAATACAATAATAATAAAAATCTTGATTTGTACTCGTGTTTGTACCGCTAAAAACGTTTTTTACCTTCAATTTTTTCTTCTTTTACTTTTACTTTTACGATTCCTTTTCTTTTCTTTTTGTTTTTCTTTGTTATGTAAATATTCTTGTATATGTACATACATATATAAAAAAATATGCCTTTTTTTAAAAGTATTCCCCTGCCTTGCGCTTTCATTTCATTTTCAATTAACTTCCCTTCGCTAGTCCTTTCAAACTTCTATTCTTCTGTATAGTTTACCTTCTCATTCCATCGCCTTTCGAAGAGTACAAACTTCCTTTAGTTAATAGAAATTAAATCGTTTAAATAAACCAAACTAAATTAAATCTTGTCAAATCTTGTGATGGCAAAGCAAATTTTGGTTGTTTTGTTTTTTTTTCTGGTTGAAGTTGTGGGTTCATTTGGTCTTCATCCTCTGCTGTTCCTGAATCGAGTTCTCAAAGTACTTTTGTTGTTTTTGTGTGTGTGTGTGGATTTTTGTTGTTGTTGTTGTTTGCATGTGTGTGTATGTATGTGTGTGTGTGTGATTGATAGTGTCTAGGTGTTTGTGTATAAAATGTACATCAAAAGCATTTTTTGTTGTCGTTAAATAATAATAGTAGTATTTTTTTTTTATAAATTTTCATTTTTTTTGTTTTTGTCGTTTTTTGTTTAGTAAGTAGTTTTTTATAGTTTAAATAGTTGTTAAATTTAAAAACAAGTTTATCACACCTTAAACGTTATCAGTACTTGGCACAACTTACAACACAAAAAAGTACTTTTCTCTTTATTCCTTTTCTTCGCTTCTCTTCTCCCATTATTTTTTTTTTCCATTTATAGTTTTCTTCCTTCAATTATTATTTTGGTTTGCCCAAAAAACAGAACTAAATATCAACTTTTTTAACAATTATCGAAGGGAAAAACTGCACAAAAAAAGTGGCGTGTCTGTATATGTGTGTGTGTGTGTGAAAGAGTGAATGGAAAAATAGTTCCAGGACAAAATAGAATATATCGAAAGATTGGGAAACATTTTGATTGGACTGTACACCAGTATGCGCTGGTACACTGTCCGCTTTGGTGTGTCGACTGTACTCAGGCGGTGAGCCAATGGCAAAGGATTGTTTGTCGAAGAAATAAAGAAATGCAGAAATGCACACACCCATGCCAAGGTAGAGTTGACTGTTCAAACTTTGGTCAGTTTTTCCCTTCCCATGCGTTGAAATCACGTTTGCTCTTGCCAAACATCCTCAATGTTTCCGCTTTTATGCATGTTCGTTCCCTTCCTAACCGCTGCTCGCCTTCTCTTCTCATTTCATGCTTTAATAACGATATAAAATAGCCTCTAAATACTAAAAAATAATTTCGTTTCTGCTCTTTCCATTTCACTTTCCATTTTCTCGACATTCCCCAAAATACAACTCTTTCGTCCTCGTCCCTCACTATCGTTATCGTTATCTTTATCCCTATCCTTATCTTTGTCTTCGTTTTCAACGTTTCAACGCGCACGCTAACTCACAAGTTTTCAGTTTTCCGTTCGTTTCGTTATATCTTTGTTTTGTTTGTTTTTTTATACTCGTATTATATAGTATCATATCATGTTTAACCCCCATCGAAATAAACCAGAGCTATAGCTTAAATAAATCCTCGTTCCTTTTCGCCTCGCCTCGACTCGACTCGATCTGACTTTTCTTTGATTCAGCATTTGGAATAATAGTTTTCATTTCTTTGTTCTTTCTTTCTTTCCTCTCTTCTTCGAGTTATCCTCTTTTTAGCCGGGGAATCTTTTAGAAAAATTCCTCACTTTCGTTCTTTATAAATATCGTTTTGTTTTGTTTTTTTAAGCATAGTTCCACCTTTCTATATATATCTATGTATATATATGTATATGTATAGGTCTTTGTATTGACAACTTTGGACATTTTTCCATAGAAAAAAAATAAAAAAAATAAAATTATAATTATAATAATCAATTAGAATAATTATTGTTATAAAAAAACGGGGGATAAAAATGATTAGATTTGTATATATATAAATATAAATATATCTATAGATACACATACATATATAGATTCTCAAGTATAACAAAACAAAATGTCACGCATTTTCAACATATACATATATATAATCGCATATATATATAGTGGCTTGATACCCGTATATATAGATCAATGTTAATGCCTAGCAACATTCTTATATACACTTCCCATCCTACTCCTTCTCCTCCTCCGCCTCTTCTTACATCCATCCCATCCCTCGATTTCCTCAGTTGAATCTGTTTCTGTTTCAGTTTCAGTTTCAGTTGGTCTGGCATATGTATGTATATTATCTGGGTGGGGAGTTCGACCCAAAACTTTTGTCGCATAGGGCTTTGGTGGGTGATTGATTGATTGGTTTGGTTTGATTTGATTAGTTGCTGTGTGATTTGATTTGATTTGATTTGATTGGATTGGATTGGTTTGGGGTTAGGCTTTGGCTTGTGGAAAACCGTTCCTAAAAGATTCTCTTTGTCTTGGAAGTTTTACGATCGAAATTGGTTCGCTAACTTTTTCATTATTTTTTAGATGATTAGATGATATGCCTTTTCCAAATTTTAAATCATTTCTTTTTTGTTTGCTTGTTCTGGTTGGTATTTTTTTTTTGCTGGTTGGTATTTCTTTCTGGGTTTTCCTTGATTCTTTCATTCTTGTTTTTTTATTTTTTTTTTTTTTTTGTTAAATTTCTGTTTCGCTTACACACTAGCTTTAATGTTTAGGTTTCTCGTAATTCGTTTTTCTTTTTTATATTTTTATTTCATTTATGTTTAGCTCATTTTTAGGATATTTATTCATTATGAACGTTCTTTGTTTTGTTTTGTTTTTTTTTTGTTTCTTTTCTTTTTGCTTTGTTTTTCTTTTTGTAGAAGATAATGCACTTACATTGAGGTATTTTAATTACTTTTTCAATCTTCTTCATCAAAGTTCTTCTTGTGTTTTACTTCTTCGCCCTTTGTTTCTTCGTAAAAAGAACAAGGAAAATGTGATATTTCAAAAAATTGGGCTGCCCCTAAGCTTGTACACGCTGCTTGCTGGCTTCAAATGCTTCTTGAATTTTGTCCAAAAATGTTGTTCTTCCTCCCTCCTTCTATGTGATTTTTCGCGTTGTTCCACAAAAATTTTGCCACTCAAAAGTTTTCTTGATTGTTGCTTGTTTTGTTTTGACCGAAATTTTTTTTTTTTTTTGTTTGTTTGGTTTGCCGAAATGTTGATTTTTCTTTTTTGAGTTTTTATTTCTTTTGGGTGCCTGAATATAACAGTTCTCTCTTTCTTTCTCTCTCTGTCTGTCTGTGATGCAAGTGTTATACAAACAAAAGGGTTGGGCTGGTTGGGGGTTAGGCTTCGTTCGGGTTTGGTTTGATTTGATTTGATTTGTTACATTAATTCTATGGAATAGCTACTAGTATTTGTAAGAGTTACGTTAATTATTAGTTAATAGGTAGGTAATAGATGATGCCTTAAAACATCACAGAATTGGGCTATTGCTGATGCTATATATGTATGTATGTATGTATTTATGTATATTTATGTATGCTTTTGGCTTGATTGTTGATTGTAGTTTGATTGTTTGCTGCTCGGTATTCAGTTACTTGGATTGCGGTTTACGTTAGCTATGGCTTGATTACTGTTCATCACTACTGTTCAACTGCTCTCTACTGTGCTACTGTTCTACTGCTCTACTGCTGCAGTACGTTCTCAGCAGTACGTTAGCCATATGGTTTGAACCACATTAAATGCACTCTTCAGTTTGATTTATTTGTAATTGTATGTGGGGTTGGGGGGTTGGGCTTTGGGTCTATGTCTAGCATCTGTCTATATATCTGTGTGGTGTGTCCCATCCATGTATAACAGCTTGTCTCTCTCATACACGCTCAAACGTTATAACGTAACACTTAATGTAACGTAACGTAACGATCAACTTTACTTCGTTCGATTAAAAAAAATTAACATTTCAGCACCGTTATTTCATTTCTAGTTAGTTTCTTTCACTTTCGTTTCGTATTCATTTTTTTCTTTTTTTTGTTTTCATTTCAAGGCAAACACATTACAATAGTTTCTTTAACACTTATCCCTCCTCTCTCGCTTTCGCATTCTCTAGAGCTCTAGCTCTAGCTCTCGCCCTCCTCTGTTCTCCTCCTTTAAGTATAATCAACAATTGTAACTTGTAACTTTTTGCCACACACAAACAAAAAAAAAGGAGCTATCAATGCAAACAACTTTCTCTTGCGGGCATCGACAAGACTATTTTACAGCTGTACAGTACAGTTAAACATTGCTCTCGCTAAGCATTATCGGGAAATCATATTCCCCATAATGCTCAATCCTCCTTCAATCCTTCCATCCATCCATCCATCTATCCGTTACATCCGTTACAATGGCAGCTCGAGGCTAAGCTCCTTACTATATTGTATACATTAGATAGTTTTCTTTGCTTAGTTATTGTTTTTGGGTTGGGTTGGGTTGGGTTGGGTTCGGTCGGGGCGGGGCTTAGGTATGTATTTATCTTCTCTTTCGTATTTGAGGTCTGTTATATGTACTATGTACAACTGTTGTTGTTGGACTGTTGTTGTGCTGCATATATAGTTACTGGCGTGCTTCTTTCTAATTTCATTTGTTATATGTTGTTGTTTTTGTTTGTTGTAAAAACTTTTTGAATCTCTTCTCTTGTGTGTTCTGTTATGTCCTGATCTGTTCTGGTTTAATCATGTATTGAATTTTTCGTTTTATTTTGTTTTGGTTACAATAATGTGTACAATAAATTTCTGTTTTAATTGTTGTCCAAACAAAACAAACTTTTCTCTTCTGTTCTTTTCTCGTTCGATCTCTTTTCTTTTCTTTCCTTTTCCATACTCTTTTCTTCGCTGCTCCGCTTCAATTCTTGTTTTTCGCTTAAAGTTAAGCCTTACTAAATGTTTTGTTTAAAAAAAAATAATTAAGAATTAACTTGTTATAATTAAATATATTTAAAAAAAATATAACGCATACACTGCTCAAATTTTTCCTTTTCATTTTGCTTCCGCTTTCGCTTGCTTGCTGCTTTTCCTTCATGCACTCCATTCTGTGTGGATGGGGGGGGTGAGTTGATAGAATATGTTTGACTGTGGGATAACTTTGTGCTGTTGTTGAGTGTTTTTTTTTTGTGGTTGTTGTTGTTGTTGGTGGTGGAAAACCACCCACAGATATCTGTTATATCTGGTATACATGGAACACACAGCACAAAGTGTGGAGTGGGGGGAATAATTTTTGTTCTTTCTACTCAAGAATTTCGCTTTATTTCGTAGCATGCATTGATTAAACATTTTCTTGTTGTTTAGGATGGTTTTTAGTTGTAATCGCAACTGTTATACACTGTTATAAACTAGGAAGAACATCTTTCACATGACGATTTTCTACCCGTTTCTTTTTCGGATTCTGTTTCTGTTGCGGATCGGTCGCCTGTGCCCGCACGAAGGTGGCGCCTATGGGTGGTTATGTTATGGTATGGTATTGTTATGTGGTTTTGTGAGACGAGGGTCGGAGGTAGTATCGATAGTAGTGGGTAGTAGTAGTATTAGTTTTGATAGTAGTAGTAGTAGTAGTAGTAGTAGTAGTAGTACATAAAAGAAAACCCTGCCTTGGCTATTGCTGATATCGATGGTTGCTGGTTACTGGTTGCAGCTTCCAATTGCTGTTGTGGCTATTGCTTTTGCTTTTGCTGGTTGCGGCGCTACATCTTCTCCTCTTCCTCGTTCCCAATGATTTTTCTTCTTACTGCTTCTTACTGCTGCGAGCTCGCCAGCTGCTGCTGGGAGGCGGCCAGAGTTTCATTGCTGCCGCTCAGTGGCGGTGACGGTTGCTGCTGCAATTGATGCGAGGTCGCTGCCGATGACGCCTGCTGCTGCTGCTGATGATGGGCAGGCGGCGTCGATGACGACGACGATGCCGACACAGATTGATGATGCGATTGCGGCGGCAGTGGCTGCTGCTGCAACGTTGGCGAAAGTTGCTGCTGCTGCTGTTGCTGAAGCTGCTGGGATCCACTGGTCGCAGCACCGGCTAAGCTCAGTTGCTGTTGTTGCAGTTGTTCTTTGGCAGCTTTCTGTTTCTTGGTCACTGGTGGCGGATTTGTGGACAGCATCATGGCCCGGATGCGACGCTGGGCGGACTGCAATGATGAATTGGATTACAATTTGCTGGCTCCACTCCCCTTCCTTCTTGCTTAGCCACTCACCTGTACGCTGTAGAATGGTCCAATGATGTGAACGGGCGTCTCCTCATCACCGCCTGCTGGCGGGGCCAAGGCATGCTCTGGCAGCTTAATAACACTGCCCGTCACGCGCTGCAGTTCGCGCACATTCTGACCTCCCTTGCCGATAATACGACCAACCTGTGTGTGTGTGTGTGCAGTAGAATATTAATTAGTTTAAAGGAATCAAGGGTATACATATGTATGGGTGAATAAATACAGTCCGAAACCAATTCATATAGCGCTCATTTATAGATATGTATGTATGGGAATGGTTTATTACCTGAGAGCTTGCCACTAGCAGTTCGACCGTTAGACGAACATCATCGGTGCCGCACATGAAACCCTCTTCGCGCATCTTCTCAAAGATCATATACTGCGCCTTCCACTGACCCTCCGGTGTGCCAACAATCGTTACTTTGCGTTCCGTTTGTTGGTCCAGCGGCTTGTCGGCATCGAGGGGTGCAATTTTAAGGGATGCATTCGAGAATCGCATTATGCTCCGTATATGGGAGCCTTTGGTGCCGATGATTGCTCCAACTGCATTGTTCGGTATATAGAGATATGTCGTCTCCTGCAGATCATTGGGGAAGACGGGCGGCACCACGCTGGCCGGCGTCTTGGACATGGCAAAGCTCTGACACGATGGGAACGGCATGCTTGTGTTAAAGACCATGCCATTGCCGGGTGTCGACATCATTGCCATGGGATGGAGGCCGGGGAACATAAGGCTCTGCGGTGCCATCGCCTGCAGGTCATTCTCGTAGCTCTGGCGCAGTTTGGTGCTGATCTGGTTCTCGGCCCGCGACATATTCTCGATCAAACCCTTCACCGTGATGATGCGCTCCAGATTGAAGCTGTTGATGTCATTGATCGAACTGACGGTGATCTTCGTGTCGGTGTCCTGCATGATACGTTTAATGGTGTTACCAGACTTTCCAATGATCCTTCCAATCAAATTATTGTGGGCCAGTATCTTCAGGCAGATTTCACTGTGGAATGCATATAAATGGTATGAAGGGAGATCTGACTATATATATTTTTGAATGATCTGTGCTCACCCCTTATTCGTGGAGAGTGCCTCCTGCTGCATCACCTCCAGAATGCGCTTGCAGGCATTGGTGCAATTCTCGGGATTGCCATAGATCGTGATCGACTTCTCCAGGGAGCCGACATTCTCCTTGCGATGCACATCGACACGGGCCCGACTCTGCTGTGTGATTGTCCTGATCGTGCTGCCCTGTCGTCCGATAATGGCCCCAACCATTTCGCTCTGGACGAGAATGCGCAGCGGAAAGTCAGCCTGGCGCCCGGGTCCCGGCATTCCCGGGTACGGATTGCGCTGATTGCGCTGACTGCGACGCTGGTTTTTATCCAGTTGCTCACAATGGAGCTTGTTGCCCTCGAATTCGACTCCGTTCAGGCCGCCAGCAGCTCTGTGCGTGGGAAGAGTTTTGAGAACAGATATTATGTCTATTAGTGGGCGTTTCTATAGAGGTATATATGGTGGAGATGTTGAGATCGGGTGTGCTGCTTTGATTTGCTAAACATTGAACAACAGAAAGAGTATCCCCCTCCCACACACATACACACACACACACAATCCCAGCCCGCCTGGAAAACTCCCCAGCTCTCTTTCTCTCTCTCTCTCTCTGGGAAATATATATCCAGGCTTAACACCGAGTTTCACAGAGAGATTACTGCAAGTCTGCAAGTATGTAGTATCTTATTGGATATTTGCATATATTTCTCTTTTGATTGCTCAATGACAATCCCGGATGTTAAGCCAGGATCTGTTTGGTTTGGTTTGGTTTGGGGGGGGTCGATATTGTTTTTGTTTTGGGGGTATATACCTTTGCGCCTGCTCAGGGTTTTCGAATGTAATATGTACTGTTTGAGTAGATTGGTCCTTACTAGAAATAGCCTCGCATTGTTTCACGATGCCGAAGGGCTTCAGTAGCGGTTCGATGTCTTCGAAACGTGTTTGCATCGGTATGCCGCTTATTAAGAGTTTTGATGTCGTAACACTGCGAAGAAAATGGCGTGAAAAAAACACACACACGGTGAAAACAAAACAAAAAAAAAAAAAGAGAGAAAAAACGAAAACAAAAAATAGTAGTAATTGTAGTAGCAGTAGCAGTAGTAGTAGTAGTAGAAACAGTAGTAAGCCGAAAGACACACCAGAAGAAAAAACATAACAAAAAAACACACAAAAAATAGGAAAGATGTTGAAGGATGGGGGTAGTTGGTTAGGGGGAAGAGTGGTAGAGTAATGAGCAAGGAACGGTGAAGGAAGACGGAGGGGAATGAAGAAAATGAAATGACATGAAAGGATAACGGTAATGCAATAAATAGAGCGCAGCGTCACAGACAGTAGCAGAGAGCGAGACAGCGAGAGAGAGAGAGAGAGAGAAAGCCATAGTTAAAGCAGCACAAGTAACATTTCGAATTAAGCGTTTTTAGGGGCACGTAACGTACATATGTAAGCGTGTGTGTCTGTCTGTATGAAAGTGTTGCACTAAACTTTAGTACCATAGGGTTCACGATCCACTCACACGAATAGTCATGATAGGCACTAATAACAACCACCCACATTACCACCGGTCTGTACTAAAGAGCGGACACAGGCTCACCGCAAGAAAGCTTTGTACTAACATAAATGTACATACATACATACATAGATCACATCACACGCGGAAAGGCAGAGAGAGCATCGAAACAAACACACACATACATATATGAACCGGCGCGCATTTGCTTTACTTAAAGGAGGCAGCAAAAAACCGCCTGTGTCTGTGTGTGTGTGAGCGAGTAGTAGAAGCCTAAAAACATACAAAATCTAAGCACATTTTACAAGCCCAACGAGCACATGAGAAAGTGGCTTACAGATACATATGTAATGAATGGGAAAGAATCTTAATGGTTAATAGAGAGAGGACATTACTAATTACTTATGCAAACTACATAGAAAGGAGATGTGAGAGATGCTGGGGAACCCTGCCTATACAGTATACACCCAAAAACTACCGTTACCTTTTCACCACCAACTCCGTCGCATATTCAATAGCTTGATTTTGATTGTAAAATGTAAAAATACAGTAATAAGACGTATCCTCTCGCCATATCATCATTTTAAATGCCTCCATTATCAAAAGCCACAAGCAAAACCAGAAAAACCAAGAGCGCGAGTCGAGTGTGCAAAGTCAAATGAAGCAAACAAAATCTGCGAAGCTGGTCACAAACTCCTAAGAATGGCGACAATGCCGGCGTTTTTGTGCTGCTGCTGTGCTGCGGCGCCGAAACTTTTTGTTTTGTTTCCATCTCCTTCTTCTAGAGCTGCTGTCGCTTGCGCTCGGCTCTGCCACAAACCTGCGCCCAAGGCCTATGAATATAAGGTAAGGCACTCTCACAATCGTAAAGTCGTTGATCTTTTTGTTTAATAGCTTCGAGAGTGACAAGCCAAATAAGCAGCTATGAGAGAGATCGAATGCTTCACCTTAAATATACATATATTCTACATACTTTTTGTACACTCCTTTTGCTACTGCTATTCTAACGCTTCTTTTTATGCTGCTGCTGCATCTTCGCTACTCCCCCCATAGCACGAAAAAAACCAACGATCAACGACACCAACGACAGACGACGCGTATGGGAATAAGAAATGAGAATGAAAGAAGGCAATGGTAAAAAACGAAGACTGGAATGTTGCACATTTAATATCGTGTTTATTTTTCTTGGAAGTAATTTCAGTCCAGTCGCCCGACCGACCGACGACGACCGAAGTCTCGTCGTCGTCGTCGTCGTCGTCGCCGCCAACAAAAAGTTCAGAAGAAGAGCAACAAAGATCAAATGAGAAGGAGCAGACACGAAGGAGAGAAGACGTCGTTTTGTTTTTTGCTCATTTTCGTTTGTTTTTTAATTAAAATTTCTGTTTCTGTTTTTTATGAATGATATTCATACACTACATACATATGTATATACATATGTATGTGTGTGTTGTCAAACTGTTCAGTACTTGTGCAACTGTATGATTGCTTCCTTTAACTGTAAAGCTCTCCAACTTTCTCTCTTAAACTACACAATAGACATCCGGCAAAGTAAGCGAGATAAAGAGAGCAAAAGAAAAATCTGCAGTGCAGCACATTCCTTCCAGCATTCCATTGCCATTTTACCATCCATTGCATCGTGCCACTCCCCACTCCACCCCACCCTCACAAACAGTTGACCATCGATCTCATTTTTCGCTCTCATTCCGTCATTGCCGTATGTTTCTTCCTTCTGCGCCACATTTCTCAGGCGGCGACTGTGCACGCGCTCCTCCACCAGTTCAGGCTCTATGGAGTTTTCAGTTTTTTTTTTTGTTTCCCCGGAATTCCAGGCGAATTCTGCCAGCGTTTGCTATTTTACTTTGTGTTGCTCTCTTTGCTGGAATCTGATCCCACCAGTTTAATGCAGTGGGGTCTTCTGCTGGCTGGCCCGGCTGCCTCCAATTATGTATAGAGATGTATGTAACTGTAACTGCTGAGCATGCGTCACGTCTACATTTGAGGGCTGCAGTCCAAACCCCAAGCCACAGCCTCTGCCTGAATATGCATGCAAATGTCATGCTGCAGTTCGTTGACGTCAACGCTGGCAGAGCAGCGACCGCAGTGCATATCCAATGGGAATGCTCCATTCGCTTTCTCTCTTTCTCCCAGCAATTGCAGCAGTCAGTAAACAGTCTCTGTTGCATTTCACCTTTCCTGTGTTATTTGTTGTTTGTTTCTCTTGGATCTTCTTTTTTTTTTTATTATTTTGCACCATGTGACTGATGCGGAGCAAATGACCTACGAGGTCAGAGAAAGAGAGAATGAAAAGCTTTTTTGCTGTTTTCCCGTTATCAATACTAGACACGTTTCTGCTTACCAATTGATGGGACAGGCGTAATAACTAACACAGTAACTACTACTACTACTTTTTGGTGAGCTAATTGTAACCACCAACCCCAGGTTAGTAGCAGAAATTCAGAGGTAGTCAGGGATGGTTCCCCTGTACACATTATTTAAAAGACGGGAATTGTAACCAAGGCTCTCCTCACAACAAAATGCCATTTTGGACACGTTCTTCGATTGACGTGAATTAAACAACGAATGACGTTGATTTGCTGTCATTTGACGTCAGTCGATACAAATGACAAGACCAGATACCTTTTGCTTTAAGCGATTTTGGTATTTTTACAATGAAATACTAAAGAGATATCAATGCCCAGAGTGAATTAAATCTGCGCATCTTTCCAAAATCTTCAAATTTTGATTTCTCAACTAATCAACAAATTCGTAGTAGCGCGTGAACGTTGAATGGTGCATGTATGTACATTCTAGTAAATCATTTCTCATACGCAAATATGGAATACGTGGGTGCTAGTGGAACCATTAAGTCTCATCACTATCAGCCCTTATTTGAATAGCCTAAGCCGACTCCCTGGTACTGAAATGGCAATTGTAATGAGGGGTAGCCACCGGTTTGCCAGTAATTCACCGGTAAGCGGCCGGAGGCCTGGTATATGACGGGTGGACCCTCTCACTCCACCCTTCCCCCACACAATCAATACAGACAGGCGCAGCGCCGCAGCAGTCAGCAACGGAGCGCCGTTGCGTGCTTTTTCTTTTTGCCTCTGCATTTATCTCTTTCGTGCATATGTATGTACATTGTACATGTGTATAGAAAAAACCCGACTCAATGCACTCAATGCACAAACACACGCATCCGACTTTGCTGCTGCTCTCTTGGTGCGTTTTGTGTCTTACTTTGCTTTCTTCCTTCCTTTTTGTTGTTGTGTTTGTTTTTTTTTTGTATAATTTTTATGAATGAAAAACTCTGAAATCTGCTTGTGTCGCGGCCTGAGTTGCTTTTTATTGCAACTTTATTTCTGTTTCTTGCTGTCGGACGCCCACAAACACGTGAACGCATGCACATACATACATATGCACACATGCACTGTCGTCTGTCTGTGTGCAATGACTGTTTCATGGGGGTCGCGTGAGTAAGTATGTGTGTGCTTCTTGTGTTCTATTTTCATTGCATTCCACAAGTTGCTGTTGCTGTTGCGATTGCGGTGCAGTTAGATAGACAGATAGAGAGAGAGAGAGAGAGAGAGAGAGAGGGAGAGAAGTAACGTTAGTTTTATTTTTTATTTTTTTGCAGAGCTTATCTATTCTCCCCCTACTCTTTTTGTTACACTTGGCGAAAAACTGCATGAAAAAAGGAAACAAAAAACTTGTTTCCCCCTGAGAGCAGAGAGCCAAAGCAGAGCAGCCGGCAGTAGCAGCAGCAGCAGCAGCAGCGCTTTGACCTAAATTGCTGTTGCCTCGCTCCCCCTCATTGCCTTTTTCGTACACATATGCATGTACAGTGGAACCTCTCGCTGAATAGGAACGTATGTACTTGTTGCACTTTAGTATAGTGTGTTCCGATTTTTATTAGATTTCCGATTGATTGGAACTATTGGATACTATTGGTGAACAATCCGTTTTCCCGGCATCTGAACCATACTCTGAGAGGAGTATGTATCTTGCTCCTTGCCTGCATCGGCATTTCAACTATTTATTAATTTTTGGTGGGCCCACTGTAATTTTTATCAGGTATTTCTCCTCCTACTACAATATACTCGAATGCATTTACATATGTACATATGTATGTACATATTTATGTATGCGCATATCTATGACCAATTTGTTCTATTTTATGGATACATTCATATTGCTGCTTTTCCAACTGCCCTGCCTCGTTATTTCTGTTTTTTTTTCGTTTGCGAGTAGTACGGGGCACGAGGTATCATAATAATCATCAACATGCCAAAGTGAATTGCAAATGACAAAATGGCGCACAAGGAGTGTGTGCTTGGAGTTGCAGGATGGATGAATGGAAGGAAGGAAGGAAGGAAGGAGGAGGCTGGTGGTATTCATTGGTTGCAGCCAATACCCGAATGTGCGCTGTGTGCAACAGGGTGCAAGCAGGCGGTGTCGGCGGTGGGCGTGCCACAAAAGCTGCCATATGGAGACGACAGCGATGAGACCATTGAAAATGGACAAAGAGCCACACTATCCAACCAGTCAACGGCTGCAACGCCATACCCCACCCCACACGCTCGAAAACAAACAAATGCAGATTCTGATATACTCGTAGTGCCCTTTGCCACTGCAGTGGTAGTGGGGTATCTAGTCCCCTAAGGATCAGAGTTTCACTGCTCACAAATTCAAAAAGTCAAACCAATTATTGTGTTCGACGGTTTTTGTTCGATAATTAATTCTAGTGTTCAAACGAACATCATTATACATACATAAAAACTATTTTGCAAAGGGAACATGTGACGTGCTAAAGTGACCAAAGAATTTGTAATGGATTTTATCGAGTGCCTCGATAGTGAGACAGCATTATGGCCAAAGGGTATTTAAAGCTTCGCCCTTCGCCTACGCCTTTGTGATTCATTTTAATTTGAACCACATGACAGAATGATGAATGGCATAAAGGATACACAGTGAGAAGAATAGGGAGAGACTCACACAGGGGCAATGGTGAAATTTTCTTTCACTTTAACTGGGATTAATGACCGGACATTCCCCTTTGCCATTACATATTTACATATGTACATACATATGTACCCTACTTCCTCCCCTGCAACTCTCTTTTATGTTTGCAAATGTAATTTGTCCGATTAGTTTAATTTCGATTTGAATAGATTGATTGATTTCAACGAGAGTGTCATATCCTAAAAGTTGTGACCACCACACACCACCCACCACCCACCCACGGTGATTCCAAGTATCCCACGCCTAAAACAAAGCAACGAAAACTGCAATTCCAAAAGTGTGCGGGAGAGAGAGTTGGACAATGAGTATACGAATACGGGAGTACAGATATTATATGATGTACGAGCATGTATGCATGTATGTATGATATGGAATGACGGGCGATAACGTGAATGGGGGGGAGGGAGACGAGACCGACATGGAGAGACTGAATTGACTCAATAAAAAAAAAAAACACTCACCGATCCAAGTACCGTATAAATGTATTTTGTTTTTGTTGATAGAAAACGTTGTTGTTGCTGGGTATATTATTGTTAATATTATTGTTATTATTATTGAGTCTATTTTGATTGTGGATGTTGATATTGTTGTTTGGGTGCATTTTTGCTTAGTTTTTATGTATATTTTTATGTGTCTAGTGTAGACGTTTGCTAATTTCAAATATTGCTTATAATATTTATACAAATATTATTTAACTTTTCCAAGCTGTTATCGTGTGTGTCGCCTAGGGCCCGCGCCGCTTCACCCACTTGCACTTCCACTCGATCTGAACGGACGGGAGGATCGATCGACTACTGGATGTTTCTTTTGGTTATTTTTTTTGTGTGTGTTTTTCTCTTGTCTGTCTATATTTCACAATTCGCAAATAGGAATACGCTATAGATAGAGAGAGAGAACGTTAGAAGCACGTTAGAAGTGAGAGGCCATAGCTTTGGTGACGTTTGTCGGGAGCAGCAGCAGCAGCAGTCTTCCTACTGCTTCCGCGTTCCACTACTCTCTCGCTCTCTCTCTCTCTCTGTTGCTTATCTCTGACTATACTCCATCTCTCACTCACTCATTAATCTCTGACTTTCCACAAGATTCGAGCGCTCTCTTTCTCTCTCAAAAAAAAAAAAGCTTTTGCTGATATGATTTTCGGTTTCTTTTTTGTTCTTTAGCTTTTCTGCTCTCTTTAACTTCTGCTTCTTAAAGTTCTTCTGCTCTCTCTCTCTCTTCCAGTGATTCTCGCCTCTGCTGCTGATTCTTTTAGTTCTTGTTCTTGTTATTTGTAGTGATCATGCGTATGGGCTTTAGTTTTCTTCGCGATTCTTTTTGTTTCGCTTTTCTTCTATTCCACAGCATGAGTCACATGAACACGATCAAACACACACACACACATGTAGGGAAAGAAAGAGCAACCGAGGAAGACAGAGAGAGAGAGAGAGGGCGACTGAACGCCTATCACGCATTAGTGGGACAAGCAGCAGCGCCTCGCCGTGATTGAACCATTTTTTATATTTCTGATCCGAGATCCGAGAAATGTGAAAACGTGTTTGGCTAATTAGCAACCGCCACTGCCGCCACATTCTGCAGTCCGGTCTGACCAGGGTTGCCACCATCAAACAGCAGCAGCAGCAGCCACAGCCAGCACCAGTTACCGTTATAGCATGGGAATGAGACAGCCAGAGACCAAAGCCCAAAGCGGGCGACTGCAAAGTGGGTCAGTGTCCAGCTGCTGCTCTCCACACATGGCACACATAGATTTTCCACCAATTGATTTTCACCGTGCGCGTTGTTGCATAGTTTTTCAACAACAACAAAAGAAATGGCGCAAAAAGCAAACGCACTTAAAATCTTTGCGAGATTGGAAAGCAGAATATGCAGAGAATCTAAAAGCTTGCTCGAACAGAAGAGAAAAGGCAACACCCCACCCCCCGTAATGGGGATCGTTGAATAAGAGATTCCTTCATTTCTTGTTCTGCCAAATTCCGACTGCCACAGCAGTTTCTCTCGGCAGTAGCACAACAGAAGCTGTAACCTGATTCAGGACATGATCTACGTGATTATGAATACGAATTGGGGTTCCAGGAATCAGTTTATATTTTGCCTTCTTCATCACAAACAACAACAAAAAAAAGGGGGAATTCCGACTATGGGGCAGCGTAGCTCCCAAAATGCGGTATCCAATCCCCCCCAATGGCACAAGAAGCGCCTTTATTTTTCCTTCTGCGATTGGTTTGCATTTTAGACAAATTGGTGGCACAGCAGTTTTTCAAAGACAAAGTTGCACGAATTCAACATGATCTCTGGGTCTGACTCTGGCTCTCGTTTTAGCCTTCACTCTCGATTCTTGGAAACAGTTTATGGGATCATCATTATCATCGACGCGGAGTTGGTTTTGGTTTCCCTCTGCCTTATGCACTGCGCGAGGCACTGGCACTGGGTATAGTGGAAAGGAAACCAGCGACCAAAAGAGACAGTCAGTCGGACATGCAATAAGAGAGAGAGAGATGAGAAAATGCGGCGCCGGCGGAAAGTGGCACACCGGTGTCTGTCATAACGGTATCCAATGCAAAGATTTGTTATTTTTGTTTTGTGTGTAGTGTTCTCCATTCTTCTCTTCTCTTCTCTTGCCTAGTCTTGGTTTGGGTCTTGTCTGCTCTTTTGTCCACTCCTCCATCCACAGTTTCTATGTGGGTGTCTGCATGTGCCTGAACGTGTCCGCTGCCTGTGTGTGTGTGTGTGTGTTTTTGTAGATAAACGCACGACCCACACGACAATCAGAAGAGGAAGAGGAGGAGGAGGAGGGAGAAAGAGCAGCGAAATGGGTGGCAAAAACTACGAAATAGCGTGGGCAGGAGATTGCGGCTAAAGACACGACACACCACACACTCTTGCTTTTTATGCGGTTCATTCGTTGCTGCTGCTGCTGCTGCTTGCTGTTGTTTTTTGCACTATTTTTCGTTTGTTTCAGTGGCAAAAAAAAAAAAATATTTTAAAAAAACCGGAATAATGTTGTATCAATCATATATCCTCCTCAAAAAATTGATGCCTAAAAGCGTGAGCGCTCCGTAGTGTGGAAATGAAAGAATACAAAAAAATATATATATGTATATACATATATTCAAAAAATTAACCACACGTACACGTAGTACCGACACACACAAACACTCGAATACACACACACCAATTGGCTGGCTTATTATATTTTATAATTGTTGCTTTTTATTTGTGCAACTACGCCGCGTATTTCCGAAAAGACCGGGAGAAAGAGTAAAGATTGAATGACAAAATATAAATACGTAAGCGCGCAGTCGGCTCGGCACGTAACACTCATACGTTACGTCGGAGTTGGAGTTGCCTTGGGTTTGAGTGCGATTGGTCTTTTGCTCGGTATGGAAAAACCACTCATATCAGACCGGAGAGGAGAGCTTATTTGACGTTCCGTTATGAGTGAGAGACAACTGTGGGCGCGCGGCGGGTGCTTTGCTTACGTAGTGGCCATAGAGTTGCCAGATGGGAGAAAATTACAATACAATGATCTAACGAAAAAACCTGTTGCACCATTGAAACAACATCGAAAATTCAATACAAATGTGGCTCTCTGATGTCTGTTTTTTTTTTTTTTTTTTTTTTTTGGCACTCAATTCTCTTTGACAGTATCAATTTTATTTGCTCAGCGAAACCGAAAAGCGAACAGCAAAGTATTCGAAATACTGACTGACTTTGCCAAAGAGAAGAAGCAACAGCACCAGAACTAGCGCCGGCAGCAAGCAGCCCCACTAGTAGCAGCAGCAGCAGCAGGCGGGCCCCAAAGCAGAATGCGAGAGTGAGCAAAAATGGAATGGTGCGAGGGGGAGGGACGGAAAAGAACGAGACAAGAACCCAGTCAGACGACGGCGGTGGGCCGAGAGCCGCCGCCAGCAACAGAGCCCCATCAAAGGCGGCAGAGGAGAGCGAGAGAGAGAGAGCGCGAGGATGAGAGAACAAGCAAGTGGGGAGTGACAGTGAGTGAGTCAAAGTTTCGGAATGAGCGCCAATACAACTTCGGTGTCTCGTGTCTCTTTGCATGGGTATGTGTGTTTTGCGAAAAGACGGAGGAGCTGTGATGACGGAGAGGCCCCCCATTCGACGTAAAACCATTACGTGGTAAGACAAAGCGATGCCAGACTGCTGAAAAGGGGAGCACGAGACTGGTCTAAGTTAAACCGTCAATCAAATGAACGTTAATAACAAAAAATTAAACTTTTTTAAGATCTCAAATATGCACAAGGGGTCTCAAGAATATTATTCATAATTTTTTTATTAAAGTTGTGAAAATATTTCACCATTATCTTTTTGTTTTGTACTCTTCTTTTGATACGATCAATTAGATTCCACTATCAGGATCCACGAACGCCAGACCATCAGTCTGGCAACGCCTGGCAACACCAAGTGTCGCAAGAGAGCAAAAACGTTCTCTTTCAAAATTGTTGCGCTCTTTTACTCTCGCTGCTCCTCTCTTACGCGAATGATCAGCGGCGTGCATGTGCATGTGTGTTCGTGCGTGTGCACGGTCATGTTTTGGCAAAGTTGTTTTTGCAGGCGGTCAGTGTTCTCTCTTTCCTTTCACGTTCTCTCTGTGTGGTTTCTCTTCGTACAGCAAAGTGCAGCAACTGATTACGTCACGCCCTGCATGCGTGCATCGTTGCTGCCGCCACGCGTGCCTTTGTATGCGTGCGTGTGTGTGTGTGTGTGTTGTTGTTGTTGTGGTTCATGCGGTTGTTTTGGCATGGAACCCGACCCTCGACCCCCGACACGACCCCGTCACAACAAAACAAAGACAACAACAGGAGCGCGCGCGCGTCAACTATTTGTTATTTCCGGTCATTGATTGCCTTTACATACATACAAATATAGATATGTATGTACATACATATGTACATATATATTTCTATGTCGCCACACATGATGTGTGATAATTACACGCTTGCCAACACTGTCAGCACCAGCGATACATATGTATGTACATACATATATATTTATGTGTGCATATGTATGTATGTACATATGCAACCATATGCTGACCGCAAAATAAAAGCCCAAGAATAAAAACGCGGCCAGCAAAAGTTAAGTGAATAAAGCGAGAACAACGGTTAAAACAGTTGTAAACAGGCGGCAACAAACCGCTTAACTTTAATACACAAGAGATGGAGAGAGCGAGAGAGAGAGACAGAGAGAGAGAGAGAGTGTGTGTGTGAGAGTGAGAGCGAGAGCAGAGCTCTGCCCCGCTGCTCATTTCGGAGGTTCAATGGCCTGAACAGCGGCGCCCCTCCCCGCCTTTCCATATGTACGTTCCCCAACGCTTCCCCCCTAAAAACCGACCGACCGACCGACGCCGGCCACGTTGATCATGAATTGCTGATAGTGCGACGACGACGACGACGGCAGCAGAAAGAGATCGCGAGTGTAGTAGCAGCCAACGCCAGCCAGCCAGCCATCCAACCCTTTTTCGCGATTCGCGCGGTGAAATGCTTTCTTCTCTTCACTTCTCTTCTCGCGCAAATAGAGGGAGAGAGTCGAGTCCTTGTTGCGGGTCACTTAATTTCTATGCCCCTGTGCCTGCGTGTCGAGAACACACGCAAGGACACTACTACAAGAAGAAAAGGGTTGCCAGGGCTCCCTCGATCATGTGGCGGGGACTTGCAGCAGGAGCAGCCGCAGCAGCAGCAGCTGCCACTCGCGAAAAGAAAGTGATCGCGCCAACGAAATAACGGGTATGGCATGGCATGGGATGGGGGAAGAAAGTCCAAGTGTCCTGTTTTGGTAAGGAACAGTTGGACGGAGGAACATCAGTTCGTTTTGTTTCGTTTCGTTTCAAAATGAAGGAACGAACACCAAGCCACCTCTAAAACCTTTCGAAAGAAAAAAATGAAAAAGGAAGCCCCGACGACGGTGTCGCTTCCACACACACACACACACACACACACCGTAGATTCTGCCGCCGCAGCCTCCTACTCCTCGATGTGTGCCCACTACCTTACTGTCATCCCATCGCATCGCACCATCTCTATCCTCCTGGTATGCCTTCCTTTCCTTTGACAGCGTGTTTTTTTTTTTTTTTTTGTTTTGCTTTTGGTTTGTTTGAAAAACTAAGCCAGCAGTAACACGAATCTTCAGATACAGATGCCTACATACATACATCTCTCCTCACGTGTATTTCTCTGTGTATGTGTGTCGTTGTCGCTGTAGAATTCTTGGAAATTTCTAATGAACACAAACTCAAAAAGGAGCACACAAAAATGTAGTTAAACAACAAAGCAACAACAGCCAAGAATGTGCTGCCACTGAGACAGAGAGAAAGAGCGAGAGAGAGAGAGAGAGAGTGAGAGCGAGACGCGAGATAGAGAGCAAGAGAGATCGTTCAACAATTAGATGCCATAGGATCGATACCTTGATAAACGATAACTTTGAAGAGAGAGAGGCATGCACGGATTTCATTTACTATCCAGCGATAACGATATGTAGAATTTTCGATATGTATCGAAGACAATCCATTAGCGATCTTTGATCAACTTTAACGACTTTTGATATCCAAAATTTATTCAGAAAACGATGCATAAAGAAAATAAACTTATTTGCTGGCACCCCCATGGATATTCCATCTTTATCCCAGCTTCATTTGTTTTTCTGGTATTCTGGATGTCATTTTCAGATTCGATGCCCAAACACCGACTCTGTGCGTGTGTGTGTGTGATTACAGCATATTGAAATTAGGGCAGGCCAAGACTCCATCTCTCTCTCCCTCACATTTCCCATGTACCACATATCGCTTCTACCTGACATAGCCACACTCACACACACATACAGCGGAGGAAGAGAAGAAATCTGTGCTGGCGGCCGCCTCCGTGGGCTACCCGCCTACCTGCCTGCCCTCGCACACAAAAACATTTGCATCCTGTTTGCCACAGCAGCAGAGTCGTTTGCCCAAGAAGAAGTCGGGTGTCCTTCTGCTCTTCCGCTGTGCCGAATCCCCGTACCGGCGATATCCACCGCCGAACAATATGGGGCAGGGCAGTGGCAGTAAATACCTCAATTCGGGGCCAAAATGTAGGTAAAGTGTCCGCCAACTCTCTGTCCCACTGCCACAGCAGCAGCAGCAGAGAGAGAGAGAGAGAGTCTCTCTGTCTCCGTCTCGTCTGTACGTCCCGTACGTCTGTCTGTGGCCCTCCAGTACTTGATTTCATTCAAAACGTTTTGATTCTTTATAAAGCATAGAGTCTCTGTTCCTCTCATACACAGAAAACACACACAGAAAATCTCTGGAGTCTGGTGTGAAACGGGTTTCATTCGATGCCGCCGCCAGTCCCCCCACTCTGAAGACACACAGAGGGAGAGGGGCATAGAGAGACACAAAAATCAGATCGATTTATACCAAAAGCTAAGCGTATAGGAGAGGAGACTCCCGCTATTGGATGTTTTCAGTGTCAATACTTTTTTATTAATTTATTTGTAAGGGTATTTAAAGCTTCGTTTCGGTTCGTTCATTCTTCTAGTGTTTTTCGTCGCTAAACAAAAGCGGGGGCGAACGACAGGGTAAGGATCGAGGACGAAGAATGGAATGGTGGAATGAATGGGAAGCCAAGCAATGAACCAAGGTCAGGCCTCGGAACACAGCCACAAGCACAGTCACAGCTGCCACAACAGGAGCAGCAGCAGAAATCTGCTTAGATTCTGCCAGGATCTAGAACCGAAGCGACGATCCTACCCCCAAAAAGCAGAGCAGAGCTAAGCTGAGCCGTGAAAATACACGTTGGCCGCAGAGCCCAAAGGATCTCTCTACTAATTTGACTGTCAATCAAAAGCAAAAGGCGAGCAAGGACGCGGAACAGGAAGCAGTAGCAGCCTCCAGCCTCCTGCCTTCTGCCTCCTGCCTGATAATCGATGGGAATCAAATTTGCTTCCAAAATTTCCCAAAAAAAAAACACAAAACCTTCTTAGAAGGGGAGCGAGCGCGAGAAGGTGCTCAAACAAGCGCCTAAGTGGCAAGCGATACAAAGATACAACAGATACCCAGATACAAGATACAACACAGATGGCAGAAAAAAGGGTTGAGCGAGATAGAGATAGGGAGGGAGAGTGAGAGAGATTAGATGGGAGGCAGGGAAGATGGACGACAAATTGGCAAACGACTGGGCTTCCAGCCTCGACGCCTCGACTCATCTCATCTTCCAGTCCCCCCCGCCCCTTCTGGCCACAGTCACAGCGTTTGTCTGCCAAGTGAACAAACATTAGATGGACATAATGAAAAAAGGATGCCAAAGCATCCTTCGCATCCTTCATATAATTAAAAATGTTTGAGCACTCGGAGAGAGAGAGACAGAGAGAGAGAGCGAGAGAAACGAACGCTCTTTGGAAATATGAGAAACGTGTTTCTGCCTAGAAAAAAGCAGAACTCTGGAACAGAAGCCGAGGGGCCAGAAGGAGGGCACGCAAGGCAAGGGAAAGCCCCTTCTAAACCTCACCAAAAAAAGGCCAAAATCATATTTCCTCCAAACCTCCAAATAAAAAAAAAAAAAACAACAACAAAAAAAAAGTGTTCTACTGCGGAAACCTGATCATCATATGAGGGGCAGCAACACACACTCGAAGATACATATGAGAAGATCTCAAAGATCCTCCAACCCTTCTTTTCTAAGCACAAAACCTAAAGCAGAAGCAGAAGCTTCAGCAGCAAAATCAGTAGCAGCAGAGGCAGAAGTAGAAGCTAGCCTGGGCTCCTTGTGGCAAGCGGCATGTTTCCTTTGGGAGGATTAAACCAAATGCTACAGAAAAACGATTTCATTCTCATTCTCTCACTCTCTCACCATGTCTCTATATGTACATACATATATCTCTATATCTCTGTGTGTCTCTTGTTTCCCTGTTTCTCATCTCTCGTGTGTGAGATCTTTTTTTTTTTCTTTTTAGTTTTTTATTTATCTTTTTGCTCTTTGTTTACTTTGAATTCCTTCAAAGAAATTAGTAAGGATTTTTGTTTTGTGCTGCTGCGGCTGCTGCTGGGTTTGCCTAGCAGCTTAGCTGTTGTTGCAACAAGCGGCTTAACACGCAACAAGCTGTGGCTGTGGCTATGCCACACAGCGGCAGGGCAGTAGCAGCTCGACAGACCCACAGCCAGATCGCAAGGCGCTTTTAAATGGAAAAATGGACAGTCCTGTAAGCACACAAACCACAGGATAAGTTTAAGCACAGTTCGAGGGCTTAGTAATATGCTTTGCGGATGAATGCTACGCTCTTAAAGCTAAACCGCTTTTCTTGGCATTTTATATTTATCATTGTTATAGATAATTCTTTTGCTGAGAAACTTTGCTCATTCGGACACTATCAGAGCAACTATCAATGTTCCCTTTCAGTTTATAGCAGAAGCGCATACATGTCATGTGCATGATGCTAAGCTTCAAGTATTGCTGATAAAGCTGATAAATGAAAGAATTCTTTTTTGAGAATATTCTAGCATTTGATATATCCAATCTCCTTCATAGTTACAGCAGAACCCAGCCATCTATTCAGAAAATTCAGATAGTATAGACTCCCAGCGTTTTTTTTGGGCTGGAGAACTTCTGTTTGGACCCAAAAAATAATAATCTGTTTAGGTCTTGGATAAACATTTTCTTTTGCACTTGGGCTTCGTTCGGGAATGGGAAGCTGAAATCCTCAACAGAGTTGGGTCGAACTTTGATTTTCAGTTGGGTAATTCCCATTCCCCCGCCACCACCGTCGTCACTCTGTCTGTCCATCATTGATCTCTCCTCCTCGCACCCTACTATCTGGACTCGATTCCTCTTCGGAGTCCAGCAGTCCAGTTCAGCGTGTGTGCGTGCGGTGTGGCAAGTATATCAATTTTTGTCAGATCAGGAAGACTCCTTCCTCATGCCCAGGCTTCTTCCCTAAAAAAAGGGTGAGAGCTTAGATGCAGGTAGGAGCTACGCTACGCTACTGCTTTGAGGAGAGCCCTTCCTTGCGGTCTCTGGTCTTTGGTTTTTATGTGACAATGATGATAGTTTCGCCTGCCCTGTCCTCCCTCCTCCCTCCCCACCCTACGTACCGTTTCTAGGGCGGCTGGGGCTGTGGCAGTTCCTTCCAGTGTTTGCTTACACCACTTGAGCCTTGAGGGAAACGTTGATGAGGGTCATAGGATGAGGACGTATGCGTATGAGGAGGATCTTTTCTTGGTCTTCTCCTTGCACTGAGAGCCTTTTTTTTTCTGCTGCTGATGCTGCTGCATGCCAATGGGTGATATGCCCAATTTATCACAGGAAATTAGCTGCTATTTAGCAGCGTTGTATGTCCAAAAGGAGTTGTTGTTTTTTTTTTTGCTGCTGCTTCTGCGAGGGGCAAGCTTCATGTTATTTGGCGTGATAATTTGTGCAATTGTGGATTGGCCAGAATGACCAATCCGTGTGGCCTTCCCCCCCTTTTTTTTTTGCATGGGTTCGCCATTACTTATGAGACATAGCCTTTGAGTAGGTTTCTGGTGGGCAGCGCAAACGAATTGGTCGCCATTTTTTTTTTATGGTGAGCAAAGTTTCCCGGGGCACAGCAGAAGTCTCAAGTACTTCTTCTGGCAGGCAGGGACTACGGTCTATGGGTGGGTTGGGGTTCGTCTGATACTATATCCTTGAGTTCTTGTGGGTGGCAAAGCTACAAAGCATCACACAAAACAAAACTACACAAAAAAATCTACAGTGTACAGTTTACAGATTACAGTGGGCTTGGGTTGTGTGGGGGGTGGGGGAGGGTTGAATTATGGGAAATCAGTGATAGTACGAGTAGATGGTTGATTGGATTGATTGAGCGGGTAGGGTATGGTTTTTTGGTTTTGGTTTCTAGGTTTCTAGGTATATAGAGAGATAGAGAAGGCTGGTGGGGGGTGGGGGTATCCTTTTTATACATATACATACCTTGAGGTGCCAGCACCTTCCAACTGCTGCCGATCCAATGGCGGATCGAAGATCTGTTCACGATCCTCCTTCGATAGCTCCAAGTCGGCGAATTGATCCAATTCGGATGCCATTGTTGCTGCTTTCGTTTTTTATTCTTTTTTGTTGGTTTAACGAGGGAAGTTCGAAGTTGAATTTGATTTGATCGACTTTTCTGGCTTTGGCTTAGCGCGCGTTTATATATATCTATATAGTATGTATACGATATATAGTAGTATCTATAGGAATAATTATCTTCTTTTTGTTTTTCTCTCTGCCTAAACGATATTCAAAACCGAAATTCGTGTATGTTTTCTGGGGTTAAGGGGGGCGAGGGGCACTTTAGAACTTTTGAATCTGATATTGGAGGAGGGTGTTGGTGGTGGTGGTTTGTTTCCAAAATAGCTTTATTCAACTGCCTTTCTCTTACTCTTACTCCTCACTTTCTCTTTTCTTTGCTTTTCCCCGTGTTTTTCATGTGGTTTTTGGTTGGCTATGTAGGCTGGAATGATGGAACTTTTGTTTGTTTTTTTTTTTAGTTTTAGTTTTAGTTTTTTGCTCGCTTAATTACTCGATTTACACATGTCCTAGACAGTTTATTTATTTGTTGTTGTTGTGTGTGTGTGTGTTTTGTTGTTGCTTTTAGGATTTTTGTTTTTGTTTTTGTTGGTTTTTGTCGATTAGTCGAAGAAACAAAACTTTTGCTGAGCCCGGAAAAACTTTTGGCTTGGTCAGGGAACTGGCGCTTTTTTTTTGTTGTTTGTTTTTGCTTTAATTTATTTTTTTATTTTTTTTTTAGTGGTGTCGCGTTAGCATTTCTTATGTTTTACTTATGGCTTTGTTTTTGTTGGGGTCTTTTTACCGTTTGTTTTTGTTCGTTGTTTAATTCTTTTTGAAAACAGGTTCTTTTTGTTGTTTTGGTTGAATTTTTACGTTCGTTTTTTTTTTTTTTTTTTGAGCTCGAATTTAGTTTTTCCTTGTGAAAGAGTTCCAAAAAAAAAGGTTTTTTTTTAGGATTTTGTTGTTGTTGTTTTTTTATATGGTGTCAATTGAGCCAAAAAGGGAAGAATAATCTGTGAAAGAGAATGGTGTTAAGTGGAAAAGTATGGTTAGTTTATGCGATGGCCGAAATAAAAATGTTTGCAGTCTTAAGCTTAAGGCTGAGATTTTCCGCGACAGAGAGAGACCGAACGAGAGAGAGAGAGAGACAGAGCGAGAGACACGCAGAGTTTTTCATCTATTTCCACCCACTACAGAGACAGCTGTTTCGCCCAGCACAGAGATCGCCGGCCGGCTTTCTTTTCTGCTTTCATTGCTGGGCACATACACAAACACACGCATACTACACACTGCTGCTGCTGCTGTTTGCTTTCGTCATCAAGCTGCTCAGAGAGAGAGAGAGAGAGAGAGAGAGCGAGCGAGAGAGCGCGAGTGAACTAGCTATTAACTATTGGTGGGACGATGGGGTGGTGGGGTGTTGGGATGTTGGTGTACCATTAGAAGAGATTTATGCGTGAGAGCGAGAGCTTTTTTTTGGCGGCTGCTGGCGCTGTCCCCAAAAGCTGATGACTTTGATCTTGGACTGCCCGCCGCCGCCGCCCCCCCCTGCCAGCCAGACCAACTGTCACTCTCCCTCTTTCCCTATGTATATACCCGTGTTTGTGTGTGTTCGAAAAAAAAGTACCACTTCTCGCATATGGTCTACAAAAAAAAAAATGTGCCCAAAAATGGGGAAATTTTTCGCTGCTGCTTTTCTGCTTTTGTTTTGTTTCGTTTCTTTCTGGTGGCTTACATTTGGTTGCTGTTGCTGTTGTAGGTTGTTGTTATTGCTTTTGTTGCTATTTCTTGTGTTTTAATTTTTGATGTTTTCTTGTTGGAAGTGATGGCTTGGGGGCAGGGAGGCGGGGCAGCTGTGAAGAGAGCAGTATCGGTTAGGGGCGGGTGGGTAGGAGAGCGCAGATGATGTCAGAGTGCCGTCTTTTTTTTTGTGCGTTTCTTTTGCTGCTGTGCCGCTGCTGTTGGTTTTTTGTGTGTGGATTTTGACTTTGATTTTGTGTTTGCGCGCGTTTTGATAGTTTATTTTTTTGTGATTGCCAAATTTACAGAATGGAATGTTTTCAAAGAAAACAAAAAAAAGGTTTCTTCGATCAGAATTTACCTATTTTTTTGGCAGGCGATCTTTTTTTGGGGCAACACCAAAAATTAACACACACAAAAAAAATGGGAAAAACAATATCTAGGGGACATTTTGAATATTTTTTTGTTTTTTGGTTGCACACCCACACACACTTACACCCGCACCACACAAACACAGAGAAAAAAAAAAAAAAAAAAAAAAAAATGTTGCGAAAAAAAACAAGTCAAAGTCAAAAAATATGCCACGAAAAAAAAGTAACAGCAAAAACAACAGTATGGAGCAGGCCCCCCCCCTTTCGCACTTACTACACCCCCGCTCGCGCTCTCTGTTGCTCTTTGCGGCTGCTCCTCTCTGGTGGCGCTCTCTCTCTCGCTCTGTCTTGTTGTTTTTGTTCAAGTTTGTCTCTAATTATTTGGGGACGCAGGCGTAGGCGCACATGGGGGACGGGGGGGCACAGTGGGGGCCGCCCGTAACTGAATGAATGACGGATCCGTGGCGCGAAACGTGGAAAAACTTGAATACGTTTTTTTTCTCTGATAACAAAACCAACAAATAAAAAAAATTATAGTATCCTTGTCTTTGCGGTGTGCGCGGTATATTTTTTTTTTGTGTGTGTTGGTTGGTTTAAACAAATTTGGTTTTTGTATTTGTGTATATTTTTGGTGTTTCTTTTGTTTTTGGGTATTTTGTTGGCGAAGGGGAGGGGAGAGGGCGCAGAACGCGGAGCCGCGACGTTACGTTGCTTACAGTTAGGATGGTTTTGTGGGATAATATCAACGGAAACGGAACTACTTTACTGAATTCGGTTAAAAGCGCCAACCGCCAAAATTTAACCAAATTTCTGTTGTTTCGTTGCCGCGGCCGAGAAAAGATTGAGGCAGTAAAAGTCCGCAGTGTCTCCTTTTACATTTTTCCACACCATAGTACAACCCGTCGCCCGACGCGCCTTCGCTGCTGGCGTCGCTGTCGCTTCGGATTTTGAGTGTGATTTTGAGCGCCGCTCGCGCCTTGAGTGTTTGTTATATTTTGAGCTGATTGTTATTTTGAAATGAACAAATACACTCAATTGGGAGAGCTGGCATGAAAGTTCCTATACCCTATGTTCTATGATGAGACTTAAAAGTTCTAATGTGAGCGATTCCTGGTGAGCGGTTTCGAGTAAGAGTTCGCTGGTAAACATAGAAAATTACTTAAGGCTCTTAATGTCAGCAAATGTTGCCAAATTCTATATGCATGTTGCTGGTAGTCTTTGTACGATTTTAAGCATTGTTGAGTATGTTAGTTTCAATATCCTATAAGTAAGCAATGGCATTTGACGCACTACAAACATCTCACCCACTGAAGAGTATCCTTTATTCAGGTGTATTTATACATATGTTGCCCCATCTCAGATCAGATATTGAGAGAGGCGCTCTTGCGCTTCGATATCCCAACCGGCAACCGCGACGCCAGCAGCGTTGCTTAGTTTTCTCACGATCGATTTCTGAGTTATTTAGCTTGAAGCGAACAAACTGTTGCTTTAGTTGCTAGACATCAGCCTTAATAGTTTTGGTTGCAAAAGTCTCATCAATTTTACATTGTCCGAAATTTAGAAAGGGTAGCAAGAGAAAACGCTGTTGGCGTCGCTGCTTGAGTGTGATGACCATTTCGTATGAGAGCAAAAGAGAGCACCTATACTCAGTTTTGCGTGATGAGCGAGGGAGAGGCTAAATGTCATACATTTAAAATATCGGTATTTTGTATGATAAACATCAAATCTAAATTATATATTTTTCATATAAAAACTATATTAAAATATGTTTTACAATGCTGCAACCTTCCTCTCTCTCAACAGTAGACCGAACAGAGGATTTTGAAGAGCTAATACATAGTAGGCCGCCATCAAAGAGCAGCAGAACCAGCGGCAGAGCAGAAAGCAGCACATGCTAAATGCTAACAGAAGTAGCAGCGCAACGCAAGAAGATAGCAGTAGCAGCAGCAGCGGCAGCAGCAGCAGCAGCGCTGCGACGGTTTCACTCGATTCTTCTTTTTTTCGGCAATCGTCGTCGCCGCTGCTGCCCAAATTCCTATGCGCGTAGAGACGACGCAAACACACTCACTCACACATACTCGCACAGCCAGAGAGCCCCATAGGCAGCGGCAGAGGCAAACAGAAGAGCAGGCAAGAAGACGCTCGAAACCAAATTGCCGAAAATTTCAATGAGTGAGCGAGAGAGCTAGTGAGTGAATGAGTGAGTGAGTGAGTGAGTGGCCAAGGGGCGTCGCAGTCGCCGTCGCTGTTGCCGTTGCCCAAAAAATGAAGAGAACCCAGAAACAGACACACACACACACATACGCACCTACAAGCTGGCACACGGGGGAACCATTGTGGATGGAGAGAGATGGTGACGGCGACGACGGCGGCGCTTAAGTTCGAAAAGGAAGAAGGAAGCGGCAAAGGAAGTGGACACAAAAGCTGCTCCTGCTCCTGTTGCCCTCTGCCGTTTCTTAGAAGGCAGCAACAAAAAAAAAAAAAAACAAAAAAAGAGCGCAAAAAGCTGCCAAAAATTGAAAAACGAAAACGAAATGCGAGCAACGGGAAAGGAGATGGGGGAGAATCTGTTCAAAATGCTTTAAGCTCGTTTCACAGGGAACCTAGTTACAGGGAAGGAGGAGGTGTTTTGCGGAGGGGTGGAACGGTGCTAGTACAATGTCCTTGAGTTCATTTTTTTTTTGCTCTGTTTCGTTTCTGGCAGAAGTTCAAGTCCAAGAGTACGATTAGTACTGTTATTTTAAGCGCCCACACAAGGAAAAAAAAAGCACCCTATACATACATACATATATTACTGTTCATATGTCAATATGTTCATATGTAAATACATTTAATAAAACAGGACAATGCAGGACATTTTTTGAAGGAAGGAACTTTAGCTTAAATTATCTAAAATGAGTACAAAAACGGTTACATTTGGTATGTAAGCCCATTCTAGAGTGTACAAAAACGGATTAGAAAATTCCTGCCAATGGAAAATGTGATTCAAATTGATTGGCAAAAGTGTTCTGCAGAATAAGTTTATATAAATATGTATCTGTGTGAAGCAAACCACTCTAAAGAATATTCTGTGAAAATACAAATGGAAAATTGAATGGAAAAATCCAGCACGTTCTCCCACTTTTCATTCGATGGGAGTTAATTTCCCATCATTTCTGTCGAAAGCTTTTTCTCGTCTCCCTCAATTTCCCTCATTTTGTTGTTGACTTTTATGTTGCCCTCCCCTCACCGCACTCTCAACCATTTCCTGTTGCAATTATCCAATCAAAAAGGGATGGGCCAAGGGAAGGTCACTTGTTGCATGCAATGCATTGCAACACTTCCACTTTTGCCAGGCAAAAGGCACACTCCCATCCTCCCTGCCCTGCCCTGCCCGGCCCTGCCTTCTTCTTCTGGTTGTAAGCCCTGCACGCGTCGCAATCAAAACAAAATCAGAATCGAGAAGACGCAGAGGCAGAAGAAGGCGCAGAGGCAGCGGTTGAGGTTGTGGCAGCAGCAGGGCAGAGGGTCCAGAGGTAAGAAAACGAAAGGGTCCAGGGTCCAAAAGGGGTGTGTGTGTGTGTGTGTGTGCCTGTGTGTGTGTATGTGGCAACTGCATCAATTGCAGTTGTTGAAGGTGACATTAATTGACGTTTAATAGGCATCATCTCTGACCGTTGAAAGGGTGCCGTTGCCACTGCGGTGGCATGCCCAGCCGAGACGTGCCGCCCGAAGGGTTGGCGGGCGGATAGTGCATGCCCCGAACCGAACCAAACCGAAGCGAACCAAAACCGAACCGAACCGTACCGAATCCCCTTTCCTGACAAGCCAATTAGCGGCTTGAAAAGCTTCCTTGTTGCTGCCACAACAAAAAGCTGCAACAAAAGTGCATCGTTAGAGGGTTCAAGCCACGCCACAGGGGTGGCTATTTCTATGGCTATGGCGATGGCAATGGCTGTGACTCGTCACATTACACACACGTTGGCAGTACTGTTGCAACAAACATACTCATCCTCATCCTCCCACCCAACAAAGGGGTTGGGTTGGGTTGCCCTGGCTGCGTCAGTGCGTTAGTGGGCGTGAGCAGCAGGCGTTCACCTTCTGCTCCTCACCCACCCCTATGTGTGTGCGGCATCGGCGAATAACCGACACGACCGACCCACCGACCGACCGACCCCAACCAGCCTGTTGCACTCTTTGTTGCATGCGGCACAAAATGGCGCGCGCGCAGCAAACTGCAGCAACAGAGGCCAACAGAGTGTGTGTGTGTGTGTGTGTCAGCAACCCCTCAAAAGTATGCAATAGCAGGCCTATCCCCCCCGCCCATACGCCACCCACCAATCCACGTGGCAGAGCGAAAGAGATGGATGCCCGGAGTCCTGCGAATGGCATTGGCGAGAGCTATGTGCACATTTCCATGTCCGTCCGTCCGTCTGTCTGTCCATCCGCCTGCTCTTACATACACATACATATGTACATAAGTCTCTGGTTGTTTGCTCTCTGTGAGTGGGTGGAGGGTGGTGGGTGGTGCGTGAATGAGTGGGTGGCGGTTGCACAGTGGTGGATTGCAATTTGACGAATGCAATGGCGAATGCAGATAGACGGACGGACGGACAAAGAATTGCTGCTCCCAAGCAAGCACCCTTGAAAATTGATGGAAATATAATGTAAGGTAAATATTGTTTTTGGAATGGACTCTGGCTCTGGCGCCTCCCCCCATCACCATTTGCCAGGACTTAAGATGCTTTAGTTTGCATTCCTGTTTCCTGTTTCATTTCTAGGACATTCTTTAGCGGCAATGGTCAGCGAAGGCTTGGCTTCCCTTTTCCCTTTTCCCTTTTTAGGGAAAATATAGCCAGCAAATGATGCCAAAGTCTTGCTGTAGAATTCTTGCTACGAGAATTCCTTACATTCTTAGAAGATATTTTTCCTTGAGTGCTTAGGTTCCAGATGGAAAAACGCACGGGATTTTTGTTTAGGAAGGAAGGAGGAAATTTTGCATTAACAGAGAACAAGAGATGTCTCTTACATCTGTGTACTCGAAAAGAACTCGAATTATGTAGGTATAAGTTGGTAGCGATAAGATCAAATAGATTATATATATGTAAACCAATAACGCAAAATAATTATGGTTATATAGAAACAAAGAAATTTACTTATAAAGTACAAGAAAACTTATTCCCCCTTTTATGCGTTTCGTTTTTGTGCGGCTTTGAATTTGTACTTCTATAGCTACATATATTCTATAAGTAAATCTGTACATACATACATATATGTAGTATGTATAGTATGTTTGTATGTATAAAGCTATAAGAGTTATCTGAAAGCTGGAGGAAGAATGGAAGGAAGGCGGCAATGGTAAATGGCGCACAGACAAATGTGACACCGTTCTAGGGTTAATCTCTGGCATATCCTTCTGACGCCGGCTCTCTATCGCACACACACACAAACATACGCAGGCAAAAAAACCAAAAAAACAAAACAGAATACAGGACATTAAACAATTGAACGCGAAATTATTTTGGAATGGGGAAACGGAGTGGCTACAGGACACAAAACCATTATATAATAGATGAAGCGTGCAATGGCAGACAGACAGAGATAGAGAGAGAGAGAGAGAGAGAGATAGAGTGAGAGAGGAAGAGAGAGATCGCGAAGCAACCAGCACCAGCAGCTGCCTACCTAAGCTTTTTTTTTTTTTTCTTAGAGCCAAAGGCTTTCAAGGACAGGGGCCACAGAAATCAGAAATCATCTCTAAGCTAAAGTACAGTAGTGTCCGTTAGGGAGAGTGGAGTGCGGCACAGAGGTAAAGAGAGCTGCCAGAGAGATGGTTGGTAGATAAACGAGAGAGTATCACAAGGGGGGATCCTTCTTCAATCTTTTAATCTTCGTTCGAACGAGATCCTCCCACAGGAGGATTTGTAACAACAAACAGAAAAAATTGCCGGGGAATTTTTTTAGTTTTCAGGCTTCTAATTCTGTCCTCAGAGGGCGCGGGACTGGGAGGGGCTGTTGAACTTTAAAATTGATTTAATTTTTTTGTTTTCGCATCTTCCACGCGCATTTAGACCCATCCCACTCGAGAATGCATTAAATTTAGACGAAACGAGATGCGACGAGGCAGATTAGAATGAGGAAGGAAGACGAGAGAAGCAGCAAACAGCAGCCACAGCAGCAGCCAAGAGACAGAGAGAGGAGAGAGTGGAGGAGGCAGCGGTAAAGACACTTCATTCATGCCACGCGCGCCTCGTGCTGTCGACATTTAAAATAGACGCGGATACCTCAACCAGTGGCATGCCACGACCAAACGCCACAACCAAAGCCGCCACATCCAACGCCACACTGTTCATCCACAGTGGAGCCCTCTCTCTCTCTATGCTGGCACCCTCCACGCTGGCCCTAAAGCGGTGGCCACACTGTAGTAGTGGTGGACCTGTGGGGGGCGGCAACAATGTTGCAACTTGGCTGGGCGCTGTGCAGCATAGCGTACAAATCTTCCATTAAAATTATGAATGGAAAGGACAGATGGCTCTGCGGGCCACCTAGAAATACTCACAGCAAAGCAGAGATAGAAAAAATAGTAGAAAAAATGGGGAAAGTTTTTCAAAATATTTAAGAGCGACAACAGGTTCGCATGGAAACATCTAAGAAGAAACACGAAATATCCTCTTAGTTACTCGTAAATAGTAGCATTTTTATACGAGAGATAATCATGGGCATTAAGCAAGGATAAATCCTTCAGGATGAATGCTTGGAAGCCAAGATCGCACGTCCCCTAGTCCCCTTAAGCACTTTGGAATCCTTTTTGGCATGTAAAAAATCAACTAAATCATACATATGGTAGGTAAATCATGTGGATTGTACGAGTGCAATGATACGAGTACCCAGAATATACTCACAAATTGAATTCGTCTGGGCTTAGTTGATCATTCATTTGAGTTTGATTGATATCGACTGATTGATTCATACAGACTGAAACTGAAACTGATTGGGATTCGGATGATTCTTGCATTAGATGCCTTTCTATTTGCTTGATAGGGAGTGCACTTCTGTGGCACTTCTGGCTTCGTTCTGCGAATTGTGGGTACTTGGCTAGAGTTCTAAGTTCTCTCTGAGTGAAAGTTTGATTGAGATTTGTTCACCTTTTTTTCTTCTATTACATTCCACAATCCATTTAATATTTGATATTCCATACAATTTCACGTTTTCCGTTTACGATCTGCTATGGGATCTATGGGAATTGAATCAATTGCTGGATCGAATCGGAACGCTTCTATGAATCGATGGATGGTTATCGAAAATTCTTCCTGTGTCTGCCTGTGTATGGGGGGAGGCCTGGGGGCGGTGGGTTGTGAGGACAATTATGTGTGGACTATTTTTTTGTGGATTACTGAAACTTTTGTGTCAATACACAGATTGTTTTATTCCGCGTGCCCCGATGGTGTGATTGTGAGAGATGATTTTTGTTTTTTGAATAATTTGGCAAAACGAGAAAAATTTTTAACTGAACTGAAAAGAAACTAAAATTTGTATCATTATTGACTTGACAGGAGGGCAAATGTTGTGTGAGTGAGTGTTGGTTGCGAGATCAGAGTTTTTCTATTGGCAGCAGCAGCAGAGAGACGACAAAAAACACACATAGAACTCTGTTGCAGGGTTGCAGTTGCTTATGACGGATGATGCATGGATAGGTTGGATGGTTGGATGGATAGTGAGGCGGGGGTACACTTTTATTTTCTTTGAATGAAGAAAGTGGAAGGAACACATTCAAGTTTTGTTTTGCTTTCATTCGATTGAATTTTGGTTTGGTTTTCCTTTATTTTTTGTTGTTGTATTTTATTTATTTTCCTTTTGTGTTTTATTGATTTTTGCTTAGGTGACAACTCTGGTTTTGGGGTGGCTATTATGTGCGTGTGCATGCGTGTGTGTGTGTGTGCGAGCGAGATGGCAGCAGCTGGAAGTGCGTGAAGTGCGTACGAAAAAAAAAAAGGAAAAGGAAAGCTGGAAAACGCCGTCTTTTCCTCTCTCTATCTCTCTTTTCTTTTGCTCTTTCTACTCTCGCTCTCACTCGCTCTCTCTCTCTCTCTCACTCTCTTTCTAACTCTCTCTCTCTCTCTTTCTTTTTTAAGCTGCTTACAATATTGTAACGTTGTGGAGGGCTGGGGGGGCAGTTGGATTTTTTTTTGGGAATATATTTTTTATTTTCTTGCGAAATGGAATGGAATTCCTTTTCGTATTTCTTGGCCTCACTTTGTATTTTCACTTGTATTTGGTATTTGGTATTCCTTTTGGTATTTGTCACTGGCATTCAGCAGGCATTCAGTTGTATCAACATAAAAAAAACCACGACGATAACCGACGGCGGCGTCAGATATTCCGGCAGCTAAGCGATATAGCGATAGGGGGGGGGTTTGCTTTCGATATACTGATCCCGGGTAGCCTATTATATGTAGCTGGTCGCTGTGCTGCTGTGGTTGGACCTGAACTTGAACCTGGGATCCTGGACCCTGTAGCTGTAACTGTAGCTGTAACTGTAACTGTAGCTGTAACTGTAACTGTGGCTGTGGGCTGGAACTGTGGCTGTGAGTCGAGTTGAGAGTCGAACGAACTAATGCGACGGCGACGACGAGTGAACTGGCAGCCCGGGCACTGGCGGCGACCCTCGGATGTCTGTGGCTCGATGGAAATGCGAGGAAAACTCTGCGCCAGCAGAGCCAGCGGCAGAGCGGCGATGTAAGCAGAGCGGCATAGCAGCAAAGCAGCGGCGTCGCATTTTCCTCATTCAGAACCCACACACACACACACACACACACACACACACACACACATACACACACATACACACACATACACACACATACACACACACACATACACACTCATCGCAACATAGAAACAGTAGTGAAAGTTAAGTAAAGTAAAGACCTAGGAAACCAAAATGGCTGACCATCCCATCTGTGCGGCGTCTGTAATCCGCTAGTTTATCCGTTACATAGCAGACAGCAGCAGCAGCAGCTTGCTTACAGCACAGTCCCTCACAATTGTGTCCACATCATCAAAAAACTGAAGCAAGAATGTTTTGGTACTTCGAAAAGTATTCAAGAATATCATGATTATATATAGAAAGAATTTTGTTTTGGTGAAATTTCATGGATTTACTTATGTTGAAGATATACAAACCAGCATACATATAGACAGTTATCATAACATGGGTTCTCTGTACGATTTATTAGCTTTATTTAACGAACAAATAAACAAATACTTTATATTCCTATTGCAACTGATTGTTTTTAGTTCCAATTCTAAATTGAATAAAAAATACTTGATATTTTGTACTAATCTAATCCATTGTTCCGATGAATGCTTTCAGATTTAAGGTGCACAATTACGATTTAAATATCTGAAAAAGAAAAGATATATTTATAAGTTTACTGGCTAATAGAATCATCAAGCTTTTCCCTTTCAATCCTATAAACCTGCCTGATCTTGTCACACTAAGAGGGAGTAGGGTAGGTAAAAGGTTGCTGCTCTTTTGGCACTCACTGTTCCGATCCAGGACCACTACCAGGTTAGACCTGTGGGCGACTGGCGGTGCTAAGGTTAAGAAATGCTCTCTGGGCGCTTAGGGAAAAGTGGAAAAGTTGAAAAGAGCGACGACGGATAAACGTATGTACATTTTCCATCTGATTGGTTTTGGTTTTGGTTTTGGTTTGGTTTGGTTTTGGTCTCCTGTTAAACGTTGACGACGCCGCGCAGTCGATGCTGGCTTTGGCGCTAGCGTCGACGCTGCTTTGACGCCTGCTGCGCTGTCGCGCCGGCCGACGTCTCGAGGGTGAGTGTGAAAAGCGAAATTTTCATTGTCACAGAACACACTGCCACTGCCACGGAGAGAAAGATTAGGGAAAACTCATGGAAAAACTCTAAAAACAGGGGTGGCAAGAGCACCAACAGACGCCAACGCTCGCTCGCTCTCTTCTTCTCCTTCTCCCTCTCCCTCTCTCGCTGTCGCCCCCTCTTCTGCTGCTCGTTGCTTCTGCCTCTCTTTCGGTGTGTCTGTCTTTCTGGTTTTCGGTTCGTCTCTGTCTGTTTTTCCTGTTGGTTTGTTTAAATGTTGGAAAACTCTGCTTGTCGGCGGCACAGCTGCTCTGCTCTGCTCTGCTTTTCGATGAAAACCTACTCAGGAATTAGACAGGAAGAAAGGAAGAAGGGAAGAGCGGGAGAGAGCGATAGGAAGGAAGCGACTGAGACTGAGAGAAATATAGCAAGAAGAAGAACAAGAACGAGAGAGAGAGAGAGAGAGAGTACCAGAAAGAAAAGTACAATAAATGTACCCACCCACACACAAGAAATTGTACCAATTTCAGTCCAAGATCCTTCGACAGTAATTTTTCTGGAATATATGTACACTCAAAGGTCATGTGGCTTCCCCTCTGGATTGAAATATTGAATTTCAATGGAAATTCTAATAAATGTTTTCTAATAAATGCCATATTTAGCCATGGGGGCCATGGGTATCGGGAAATCTGATGATTCTGGAAAACGGAAAGGTCAACCAACAGCCGCTGATAGAAAGCTGCGCCTTTAAGCTGTGACCATAAATAAATACCATAATATTTAATATAGTTTGAATACTAGAATAACTCGAAATAAATACTGTACCGCTGTTGCTTCGGTAATGAAGGATCGCCACAGTAGAGGATCAAGTGGAATTGGAACGAACGAGAGCCAGCAGCTGGATGTGTGCGGAAGAGCGGAAGAGAAAAAGGAAAGGAGTAAGAAGCTGATAGAAGAACAGCATAAAGAGAAATGCAAAGGAGATGCGTAAGGTGCTGATAGGGATGTGGAATATGCATTGGATAAAAGAGAATAGAGCGGTGGCAGTCGATCAGAATGGTGCCACGATAATTCTATGATGCTACCTCCCTTCATCTTTATCACTCTCTTTGCTATGACCTTGCTTTCTAAGCCTGCTTCGTTTTGCATCCCGCTTTTCTGCCTCCTCTTTGGCTAGCCTTCCCTTCGACCTTCCTCTTTCACTGCTTCATCTTTCACTTCCATTTACATTTCCATTTCCACTGCGACCTTCCTCCTCTCTAGAGCTGTAGAGCTAAATCCGATGCGCACCCCGAATAGCCGCAGAAATTCAGAAATTTCCGACTGTTACCAACCCACACACAGATACAGGCACACACACACACATACACATGAACATACATACATAACTGAATTATTTTCTATCCCGTTTACGAATTTATTTCAACCCCAAAAAACGGGACAAGGACAAGGTCGAGGATACGGCATGTGTCTGTGAGTGTGTGTGTGTGTGTGTGTGTGAGTACGGTGCGTATGCGTGCGAGTATGCGTGTGGCAGAAATATATGTACATACATACATACATATGTACATATGTAAGTACTTACAGCCGGCCCTCGCACTGGACTGCGCCGCAGCTCTAGCCAAGAACTCTACCATCCCATTCGAGTGCCGCAGGAGCGGTGCAATGTGGTTGGGCGGGGGGGGAGGGTGACGAGCCACCACCCACCCCCAAGGGCGAAAATGCGACGCACTTTTCGATACGGGTTGCGATTTTGATTTGGGATAACGGTGGGCATTCCATTCCATTTTATTCCGATCCGTTGCGTTGCGTTGCGTTCCTTCGACTCTTGACTGAGCAGCAGCAAAGAACGTTACGTTTTTCACCGACGGTGAATGAGGATTTGCCATCTACATATGTAAGGTGGAAGATGTTCTGTTTGCGGAATTGTACAAAGCGTCGGTGGAAAATGTATCGGTGTATCGATAGGCAGTATGCGAGTATCCCGTTTGTCATGGCGGATTACACACACACATACATACATACATATATGATAAACGGGACTTTTGTACAGCAGCCACCCCACACCGCACACCGCTCTTCATGCGTTTTTTGTACTTTGTGCCCCTGCCCTTTGGTTTATTTATTTATTTTTTATTATTATTATTTCATTAGATTGCAACCCTCGTGTGTGTCAACCCCCCTTTCATAACTACACACACACACACTGTACCAATACGCCCTTACCCCCTCCCCCATACCGTCCCCTTTTTGCTGGCTGCTGTTGTCCCGTGCCGGAATACACGGGGAATGGTATGGCATGGCATGGCATGGGATGCGATGCGATGGAGAAAAAGTGCGTACATCTCGACTCGATTCGAGGCGTTCCCGTGCTGGAGTCCTTGCTGTTATGATGCTGCCTAGGGCTGCGGGACGTCTGACGTCATCGAGTTGAGTGTCGTTTTAAAATGGTGCAAGTTACGGATCGTCTGAGACTACATTTGCTACATTTACTATGTACACTTTCTGCTTTCTTACTTTCTATCAAATAACTGGAGCACAGAGAGACAGAGAGATAGAGAGAGTCGTAATAGAAGTGAAGTCTGAGAGAATGTATATCGTGATGTCGGGGCACGCATTCCCTTTTGATTAGTTTTCTTTCCTTGTCTTCAAAATCTTCTTATTGGAACTTGTCTTCTTTTTCTTAGCATTCTAACTGTTCTTCTTGCTTGTCCTTATTGTCTTCTTTTTCTTCTTCTTATTCTGCTTCACTTCCTTCCAGTTGCTGTCCCATTTTCTCTGCCTCATCTGCTGGTGCGATGACCTCAATGCGTTTTTAATAAGTTCTGGCTTATGCTGCTGCCTCTGACACCGACTCTGACACTCGGCTCTCGGCAAACGGAGTCCGACTCGGAATCGGCTGATTGGATGATGGCAATCTCACGGCAGGACGCCACTCCGCTTCCCATTCTCTGCCTCTCTCCCTGTCTTTCTCTCTCTCTCTTTTGTCTTTCTTTTGATGGCACCATTGCAGAAGAAAGCGCGTGTGGCATGCAACATGCATCCTGCGGGGCCGCGATCCAGCAGACAACAGCGAAAGTGCCTGCCAATCGCACTCTCCCTTGGGGCCAGGTCAGCACGATAGACCCGTGCCGTGCCGTGCCTGAACGTGAACTGGACCCTACCCTACCCTATCATCGGCAATCGGGGATCGTGGATCGTGGATCGGCGATCCTTGATCTCCTTCATCGTCATCAGGTGCACCTGCTGCTGCTGCTGCTTCTGCTCCTGCCCGTGTTTGTTGGTTTTTCACTCATTTAGCTCCGCTCCCCCCCGTTTTGGATTCTTCTACGTTGCCTTTCCCATTGAAGCAACCAAAAGGGTATTGCCATTCTAGCCGCACGGAAGAAAGTTTATTGGCCAGCCAATGGATGTGCAAGGGTATCAATGGTTTCGCTACTTAAAGCATTCGTTGCCGTTCCCCCATTTGTTGGTTAACGGTGAACCGATGGAACGGTGAACACGGTTAACGGGAATGCAGTTGAGGGAGTAACTCAGAGAGGGAGGGTCGAAGGTAATGCTGTTGCAATAGATGCTGCTACCCCTGCCCCTGTCAATGCACCGTACAGGCGGTGTCATGTCATGCTCGACTCCACCTCCACCTCCACTTCACTTCACTTCACTCCTCTATCCCACCCCAACTACGGTGCCATTCGATACTCGTAATCTTGACTCTTGACTCCTCTCATAATTATCATATCAACAACGACAACAACCAGCTCAACGAAGCTCAACGAAGAAGAAGGGGGAATGAAGGATAAAGGATTGCATTTCGCCAAGGTGGTAGGTGCCGTGCCACAAGAGGTGACGGTAACGGGGGCATGGGCAAGCGGGAGACGGCAGACGGGGTAAATGCAGGACCAAGTCGCGTGCCTTTTGCCAGGCACACCAGCCCCTTCGTTTCTGTGTCTGTCGCTGTTGCATCGATGTGCAGCCTCCTTCGGCTTCTTCTTCAGCAGAGAGAGAGAGAGAGAAACGCGTGTGCCACATGTGGACCCTGCCGGGTGCCCCGTGCCTCTACCCTTGTGTGTGCAGTGCAGGATCTTGTGCAATCTGATCTGCCTGCTGCGCGTTGTCGCTTTGCATATTGCGGTGCCAAGTTGCAGGTTCCATGTTGCAGGTTTGCAGGTTGCGGGATGGAACGAGACGTGATGGTCCCCCCGTTTACCAGGGGGACGTCGTCCCAAGTGTCTTAATCAGCGCTTAATGAGTTGTGATTGCGTAATCGGAGAGGAATATGTACGAGTGGACACGGTAAAAGGGGGGCAGCAGCAGCAGCACCAGCCGTAGCAGTCGTAGCAGCAGCTGGTTTACCTGTTGAGGCTGCTGTGCGGCTGCTTGGGGCTTGCCCCAAAATATAGCAATTATGATGAAGAGTCGCCGCACCGACATCCTGCCCCCCATAAGGGAGGAGGTGTGGCCCGATAATGTTGTCAGCTCAATTACAAGAAATTGATGCCCCTCCATCCCTAACCAAAGAGCCAACCATGCAGCAGAAGCAACACAAAAGGCGAAAAAGGGAAAACGGAAAACGGAAAAAGGGGGAAACTGAAAATGCAGCGCAAATGAAAACATAAAATTTCAATATTATTATGCAGCATGAACAAATAAAGGATAAAGGCTACTACAAATTGGTGGGCAGTGCCCAGCACTCTGCCCTGAACTGGAATCCCCCCACAAAGAAGAGGAACACAAAAGGAAACCCAATCAATGCCCAGGCTAAAGGGATAGCTTGTGGGTCCTCTCACTCAATTTAGAGTCCATTAGGTGTTAATGCATACAAAAGTTGCAGCAAGAAAAGTGCAGAAAAATTGGGTAAGAAAAAGTCGATCGAAACTGTAGAAATACCATAAATATATTGAAAAATCCATTAGTAGCGAAATAATATGAAAATATTTAATGGATAAAGCAAAGTATCGAGAAATGATTGAGAATGATTGATAGAGGATGCAAGACACAACTGTACTACGGTTGATAAAATATAGCAATGGATAGCTAAGCTAAAAGACTGTAGGGGAATCGATGGATAGGGAGTCTAGTAACAAAAAGTAGCTTTGGGTATCGATTGAAAGAAAGCTGGAACAAGGAAGAAGAGCAGCTTCGCTGCTTGCTACAGGAATGATGGATAGAAACACAACTTCTAGATGGAGTTAAAAAGAAACGTCAATTCTAGAAAGCCAATGCTGAAGAATAGCATTTAAAGTATTTACTGATTTTAGCAGCATTAACAAAAAGAAAGAAAGCTCTGTCCGAAGAATAAGGGAACGTTAGAGCAGTCGTCTGAAAATAGGAACAATGGAAAGAAACATTCTTCATTGGTAGTCAAGATAATGGTTGAAAAAAAGCCATAGATTTGGGAACGATGGAAAGGCAATGGGCAATAATGAAAGCAGCAGAAAAGGTAGCAAACGGAATGTTAAATGGGAAATTCCAGGTGAAATTGTGCACACGATAATACGTAGAGGAAATGTACACCGATAAAGGAGATTCCTTGATGCCATTGGGGAAGCGCTGGCATTGCATTATTGCACCTCAAGTCGAGTGCTGTCGCCGAATCAGCACCTCAGTAGCAAAAACCGGTCAGCCATAAGTCCTTTAGGGGGGGTGTCATCGGCAGATTGCACTTGCAGCCTTGTTACGTACGGAGTATGTATGATGATCCCCATGATCCCCTCCAATAAAAAGATGATTATAATAAAAACAATCAGCAAATTGAAAATTGAAACGACTTGAGCCGAGGGAGCTGGGATAAACGGACCAGGGCCAACGATATTGGCGCATGTTCAAGGCAAGTTGCTAAGGGACTAAGCGTGTCCCTGGCCATCTGCAGGCCACCCAGGACTAGGCCGGGTCCGGTCCGGTGCGGTGCAACGGACGTGTGCTCATTAACGCCGCGAATTAACGGGCATTTAGCCAGAAAACAAAAGGCGAACAAAATGTCCCCTGGCAGAACACCAACGAAGGAACGAAGCCGCAATCGTCTGGGTGGGGCATGGGGCATGCGGCAAGCGGCATAGGTGTGCAGCTGAGGCAGGATCGTTGCATGTCTGGCGGCCATAAAAAAAAAAAACGCATATTTAAAATGCATAACAATGAGAAAGCGGCACGAAAAACTTTTACGGCCAGCACTAGGATCGGATCGGATCGGATCGGATCGAAACGGAACGGAACGGATCGGATCGCGGATATTCACCCACATAGTAGGAGTGTGCTCGGGCGAGTTGCTCAAGGGGAAACCGATGAGCAGCACCACCGAAAAAAAACATACACAGAAACACACACACAAAAAAGAAAAGAAATGCAGCAGCAAAAATTAAGCTGGAATTTTGAGTGGCACGCGCCACGAACCACTAGCCACGATCCGCGATCCGCGAACCACGATCCTCGATCCTCCTTCACTGCACTGCTTATCCTTAATTTCGTTGGCTCTCCTCCTGCTGGTACGGCTGTCGTCTGGCCACTGCTCTCCCCCTGTTCCGTCCTGCTCCTTGTTCTCCTTCTGGGGGGACAGGTGCAAAAAACTCTTTTCTCGTTTTTTTTTTTTTTTTTTTTTCTGTTTTTCGCTTGCGAGGAAGCTTTGTCCGTCCCGAGAGTATCCTTAAACACACAAACACAGACAGACAGACAGACACATGTACAGTTCTCCACCCCTGATCGTTGTGGCTGCCCTTGTGCCCGGCTCTGCATTAATTCGCTTCTTTATTTTTCGGTAATTGCCGAAAAGGTTCCGAATGAACGAGCGAATCCTCGTGCTCATACACCCTGCTGTCCCATGTCCCATGTCCCGAGTGTGTGTCCCTCGTGTGTGTGTCCCTCGTGTGTGTCCCATGTGTGTGTGTCTGGGCTCTGCTATTCGTGCTCTGATCCAGCGTCAGCAGGATTATAGCGGCCATCCTCTATCCTATACCCATAATACATATCTGTCCTGTTATGTTCTGCGGCTGATCCTTTGCGCTTGATTACGATTTTTTCGGGGCACTTCTCATTTCTCAAAAGTCATTTCTGCAGCCGTGCGATCATTGACTCTTGTCAGGCAATGCAAAGGGACACGCACACACATATATACACACAACACTAACACACACACAGACACACACACGAGTCCCTAGGTTGCTCCTGGTATGCCGTACAGTTTGTAGCTTTTAGTTATATAAATTGTTGCATTGTTGCACTTTGATTTTGGCACCAAAAAACAAACAAAAAATGGTGAAAATTATATAACAGAGAGCAGCAATGGAGGTGGAACAGGGACAGCTGTCAGGAGAGCCGTTAGAAGCCGTTAGGCGCCCGTTTTTGGGCGCCAATTTTCGACGAGAGCCACACAGAGCAGATGCTCTGGTCAAGATGCTGCCAGTTGGTCCAGTTCTCCCTCTTCAGTTCATGATTTTGGCTAATTTTGAATAACAAAAGGGCCGAAAAAATTATAGCCCAGATATTTCCATATCCATTGTGCCGACTTGGGATGCTGTGCGTCCGCCACTTCTCACGCTGACCAGTCCACTGACCGACCGACCGACCGCCCAGTCCAGTCCAGTCCGGTCCGGTCCGTGTCCGTGTCCAGTCCGTGTCCCTGTCCTGCCTCTCAATCGGACAGCTGTGTCGCTGCCCGAAAAAAGCTGCGAAACTAGAAAAAGCTTTTTGTTATTCAGATTCTTTTGTTGTGCCCACAATGGCCACCAATGATGATAGTCCTTAAGTCCCTTTGGACACCTTGGACATTTGGGTGCTGTTCTCTGGGCGGGCACGACAATAAGAATAGAGCAGACCAGACCGGAGCAGGCCAGAGCAGACCGGACCGGACCGTCTTCAACTGGTTCGAAGAAAGAACAAAACTTTGTGAATAGAAAAGATGATCGAAAACCGAAGGCAGCCTGGAGGGGGAAAATATTTCCCACAGTTACAATTCCCATCGGAAACCAAATGCTGGCCACAGTCCGTGCTGTGGCCTGTTGAACCTATCTCTACAGGGAGATCTGGCAGATTATATCTGGAATATAGAAGCTAGTTAAGATAATCGAAAATCTAATTAAGGTATTCAATAAAGTTCCCCTTAGGTTCCATCTCCATCCAATGAAATGTTAAAATCTTAACTAAACAGCCAAAATAATCTAAACACTCATAGATAATCCAATCTAAACTATAACCCATCCATTTACAAGGTTAATAGTGTAATTTATTATGTTTTAAACCATAAACTGAGCACAGAAATGCCTTAAGAAATTCAATGTTTTCAAATTACAAACTCTGTCCTTGCACTTGCACTGTGAAATGTTTTGCTGAAATTCTATTGCTGCTGCTATATAGTTGCTATCCGAATTATATCCTTCCTCTGCTTCAGAGTTACTTAGTTTTTACTTTGGAATAGGTTTGTTTGTAACTTTCGATAGATAGGAAGTTTAGGATAGACAGATTGTGTATGACCTGATGGGCCTTTTGTGAATGAGTATATGTAGCTCCAATCATATGAGTTCAATTCATTAAGTGAATAATAGTGGATATTTCTCAAGTATCAGATCTCGCTTGCCAGGCGCATAATAAAAACTATGATAATAATTCTTCATGATTCTGATTTTTTTTAATTGTGGCGCCAAAAACATGCATTTCAAAGTTTTCTATAGCATACTTTCGGGCGTGTAAGATAAATCCATAAAATTTCCCCAGTAGTTTTATACTCGGTCTGGCAGCCTTCAAATATTGCGGTGCTGCCAGAGCGGGCCATGTCACCCTGACCAGCTGTTTCTTGCACAACATTTACGGCGTTTTGCTGTTATTTCCAATAAAACATAAAATTATTGACACAAAATGCGCCTCACCAATGTCCTATTCAAGAAGGTGAAGAGCAAGTAAGTATGTTCACCCGCGAGACAGGGATAATTGGTTAATATTTGCTGTTGCGTTGTGTTCGTTCCCGTAGACGGATCATGGTCGTGCTGGAGAGCGTGGTCAGCGGACATCAGTACAATGCGTTCCGCGAGCGCCTGGCGGAGAAGATCGAGGTGATACGCTTCGATCCGTACAGTGAGTATATGAACCGCTGATATGGGCATCTTTTCTCATTCGAAACATTGTTCCCCCCAGTTCAACAGGAGAGCCTCTATCGCGAGCGCAAGAAAATCCGCAGCGCCTGAACAGGAGGATGTTCCATTAGCTACAGAATAAATAAATAAATGTTACACTACACGCACCCATGAATGAATTACTTGGAGTATACATATATATTTGTTATTTTTACACATGTTTTTTGTTCATTTTCATGCTCCAGCCGCTGCTGGGAGGACACGAATTACAAATGATTGAACAGAACAGGGGGGGAACTTCTTAGTACATACATTAGGACTGGACTGGACTCGACTCTTGCTTTGCTTTGGGTTCGTTTTTTAGAATTTATGGATGATTTCTGAAGGGCTTCTCAACCATAAGGATGCCGCGCTCCCAGAGCGCTTCGGCAAACTCCAAGCGGTCCTCATCGTTCTCCATCGGCGGTAGATTTTTGATCTTTGTATACTGGGGATAGGCATGAATCAGCGTCTCGATGGCAGTGACCTGGCACGGTTCCAGCTCAAAGAAGTTTGGCTCATATTTGCAATACTCCAAGCCATTGTCCGTGTAGTAGTAGCAGCGCAGAACACCCTCGTCGCCCGTCAGGCGTACGATATTGGCACGCAGCAGACGCACGGCCGTCGCCTCCGTGAAATTGTAATCGTCCGAGCAATGGCCATTTGCATCGGCGTTGTTCCGTACACCGTATACAGTGCGCAACATCTCCGTGGGCGCAATGGTGGGAGGCAGCGCCTCGTGCTGGAATCGTAGGGCCAGCTGGTCCAAGGCCTGATCGATCTGACTCTCGGTGGGCACCAGACGCTTTGCCAGATGCTGGATATGTTGGATCATCGCTTTGCGCTGATCCCCCATTAGTTTGCCGTTGGCCAGGCCAAGGTTCTGCCAGATGTTTAGCGGCAGGCCTTTGCGCAGATTCAAGCTCTGCTCGACCCTCTCCTTAACGACCAGGGGCATGAGCTTCTCCATCAGATTGGCGTACGACTGCTGCTGGTAGGCGCTGAGGGTAATGTGCAGCGAATGCGAGTTCTTCTCTGTGATGGCCTGATGGATCCAGCCGCGGGGAAAGTATAGGAAATCGCCGGCCTTCAGTACTATGTCCATAATGGGTTTGCCCAATTCGGCCTGGCTGAGGTTGCCGGACGATTCACGGGGCAGTTCTTTGGTGGGGGGGTAGATGCGCCAGCGCTTCTTACCTTCCACCTGCAGAACAAAGGCTTCTATGTCATCGTAATGCGGGGCGAATCCCTGGCTCTCGGGTGGCGTCAGATAGACATTGGCTCCCACCAGGCAATGGAAGAACTCCTGCAGCTTGGTGCACAGCTTGCGCAGCTCAACAAGGTAGCTGGAGGGATTCAGTATACGGATGCTGCAGCCGCGTCGATAGTGGGCCCAAACGCTGGGCGGCAAGGCACGACCGTCTGGGTTTAGGGTCTTTCGGACGCCCCCCTCGTAGCTGGTCACATCGATGTTGGTGGTATACTCGACGTGGTTCTGGACCAGCATTTGGTCGATCATATCGAATGATATTAGATCGGAGAATCTTCCTGGACTGATGTTGCTCACCCTAAACGCCTCCTTCTCCCAGTGGTCACGCAGGAAGGTGGCCATCGTCATCGGAGCGATGAGCTCACCCATGGCCCGCTTTCCCTCTTCAATGCTGTTTTCCTTGTGCCCTTGTATTATGGGGTCCACGCAGTTTGCGGCCAGGCTGGGTCCTGCTCCAGGCTGAATGGGTTTAATTAAACCGATTTGAATGCTGCATGGCAGGCTGGGCACGGGTTCCTTCTTCGCTGACAGTGGAATCGCAAAAATTGGCGAAGAAACCTCCTCCTTGACTGGAACCGTATTCTTTTTGCTGGGCAGCGGACATGAAGAGGCTGCAGCCGGGCTTTGGGACAACCTCTTGTTCTTTGGCGGTAGTGGACACGATTTGTCAGCTGTTTTGCCGGCGGCGATTTTTGTTTCTTTGACAGCTGGCTGCGACTTACGTTTGAGGGGGCAGGAGGTCGCCTTTGGCTGCTGCTGCTGTCCTGCTGGTGCCGATGTCGACTGGCCAACTGGAGTGGATGAAGTGCGCTTGGCGCCGATGGGCTTGCCAGACTCCTCAGCGTGGCGCGGCTTCAGTGACTCACGCCTTTTGGCCGGCGTTGCTGGCGAGAACTGGGACGAGCTGGATGTGCTAGAGTGGCTATTCAGCGTGTATTCCTCGCCAACGGACTCGGAATCATCACTGGAATCAGCCGGAGCGCCGCTGCTGCTGTCGCTGGTCGAGGTCTCATTCTCATCCTCCTCCTCCTCCTCGTCTTCGTCGCTGCTGCTGTCCGTTTCGCTGCTGCATCCGTTATCGGCGTCGCTGTAGCTGCTGCACTTCTGCATCGATACCTTCTGCTTTCCGCCATTTTTGGCGGTCCCGTTCTTATTACCGTTTTTTGCGGCCACGTTCTTGCTGCCATTTTTGGCGGCAACTTGTTTTTGGATATTCTTTGTTCCTTTTTGTACACTCTTTGAGGTTGCGGCGCAGTGGTAGGCGGCAAAAGCCGAGACCTTCTTATTCTTGTCGGACATCTTAACGCTCTTATTATTTATAATCAGTCGATTTTCAAACACCAGTTACATTCTTGTTCACTGGAAACAGATGAGAAGATGTAATTTTAGCAGCAAAATTGAATTTCAGCCTCTCTCTCTCTCACGTGCACACGTTTGCCTCTGGACCTGAGTGTATATTTACGGTATATTTTTGAGGGTATAATTTATCGGTATATTCCATCAGTATATTTTTTATCATAAGCGGTCACACTGTGTGTGTTTATCAATGGTAAAGATTGTTTTGCTTTTTGGCTAGTGTTCGGACTTCAGATAGTTTGATTCGTCTTTCTAGTGCATAGATTAAAGTGGGTTCGGTTCGGTTCGGTTTGGTTCTATTATCGGCTAAATATACGTTGGCATCCTAGTGGGCAACAGTAGCCGTGACAGGCAGTAAGTGCAAACGTTGTTTGGGTTTGTTTGTTATATAAAGCGTGCATAAAATAATGGAACAATGTTGATAACGGCTGATAAACGCACGAACCCACACACACACACGCATCGCACAACTGGTACATAGCCGATGCGGAAGCAATTCAAATAACTAACACAAACACAAACCTCTTCCTCCTACACGCACCTTGGATTGCCATTCAAGGTTGGCTGGTTAGAGATGAGCGACTGCTACTCGTCACGGTTACCGTAACTTGTCACCTAGTGTCACTTACATGAATCAAAATAACCAAATCAAAGAGAAGCCTTGAATCGCAACCACTAATAAGCTATTTTCATTTGTTCTGGCCATCAAAAACATCAGCTATAAATCACAGCCGACTAATTCGCTACCGCTATTACATAAATCCATTCAAAATGCATTTTGGGGGAAGCAGTCACGACTCATCTCTATTGCATGTGCATGTGACAGCAACGCGCGCGCCAAATTCAAAATGTCAGGACCAGAGGAACAGAGAACACTCAACGACGTCACTGCAATGGCAACGCTTGACGCTTATCTCTTTGCCAGACGAGATAGTGTCCCCCACTTTAGATTTACATCGAATCGACGTTTGGAGGGAGCACTGCGGATTGGTTGCTGGCTGGTGTTTTCACTCGTCTCCCCCCTCTTGCCTTTCTCACGCAGCATGCCCAGCACTTCGTTTTATATCTCGTAATCTCTGGAAATTGTGAAAAGTTTGGAGGAAGCGCTGCTGCTGCCTGCTGCCAACGGTACCGTCCGTCGCGTCGCTATTGCGCAATCATTTAATGTTGTCTACAGCCATATTGGGTCGCAGAACTCGTTTACCCTTGCAAGCGTTTGCGTTTAATTCATGGAGAAGGCGCCTCCGAACCAATAGAAGCACCTGCGTTCCAGCATTTCACCAGAGCCACCGAGAACAGGCAACCACCACCCAACAGCAGTCACTGCAGCTTCCCCGTGCGTTTCATTCGTAAGTAGCATCAGAAATCGGAATAGCTTATAAATGACATTCGGTGTCCACATCATTGCAGACACAAAGCCATGGACTCTCCGCCGGATGTGTTTCGTGGTGTAACGGATCGCTTTGCGGGCGTCACAGTGGATGGCCGCGAGGAGAATGTGGATAAGTCCGAGTTTGAGGAAAAGCTGAAAAGTAAGTAACAAATTTGAAATCAAAGAAGGAACGAGTATCCAATTGAAAACTGAAATCCCACAGAATCATTGGAGTGGTGGACAACCAACAAGAATCGTGCCATTTGGTTTCGCGTGTACAAGGAGCAGGCGGATTGGGTGCCAATTTTGGCAGCATCCGGCTTTGATTTTCACCACGCCCGCACCGGCACGGTGGTCATGTACCGCTGGCTGCCCACGCACGAGTCCAGCAACCTGCCCAACTACGCCCACACCCAGCTGGGCGTTGGGGGGCTGGTGATCAACGACAAGGACGAGGTGCTGGTGGTCTCCGATCGCTTTGCGATGATACCCAACAGCTGGAAGCTGCCAGGAGGGTATGTGGAGCCGCGCGAGAATCTCATCGATGCGGCCATACGCGAGGTGGAGGAGGAGACTGGCATCAGGACCACCTTCCGTTCGGTAGTGTGCCTGCGGCATGCGCACGGCGGCCTCTTCGGCTGTTCGGACATCTATGTGGTGATTGCCCTGAAGCCCCTCAATTTGGACTTTACGCGCTGCGAGCGCGAGATCGCCCGCCTTCAGTGGATGCCCATCGCCGAGTATTTGCAGCATCCCCAGGTACACGAGACGAATCGTCAGTTTGTGCACACATTCCTTGACTACCAGAAGCGCGGCCTGGTGCTCACCTGCCGCAATCAGGTGCACCAAGTGCTCAAGAGGGAATACAATCTGTACTTTGTGGACGAACAGTCGAAGGCCAACGATGATGACCCAAAGCTGTGAATGGGCTATGGGCTATGTCTATGGTAATGGGAAGCCGCTTCCAAATGGCAGACAACGTTTTCAGGGGATTTTGCACACAAATGTAGATAAATATAGATTAATTTTTGTAATGTAATTTTTGTATTGTTAGATGTGCCAAATGAAAGGCCAGCCCACTGGCCCAAAAAACAGTGACCCAACCCACTGACACTCTTGGGGGTTTCCTAAGCGGGGAGTCCCCCGTGTGGGGGGGAGCCGAATGCTTGCTGGTTGCGGATCGGATGGGGAAACAGTTCGCGTTTCGTAAATATACATATATATGCTTTATAACAGTCTCTCAACAATTTGCATAGCCTTACCCATGGTAGGGGTACAAATCATTGCAATAAAATTAAAAAATAAAACTTGGCAGGAGGGGGAAGATCTCTATCTACCAGATGCTCCAGCTACAGTTCGCCACAGGCGTCGGCCAGCGGCCAAACACGGTAGACGACACGACTGCGGATGAGGCCAACGGGAATGGGGCCATAGTAGCGAGAGTCGCAGCTATTGTCCTTGTTATCGCCCTCAATCCAAATGTGGCCACGCGGCACAAAAGTCTTTGTCATGACTGGTTTCTTCTTTTTGGCAGACATATTGGAGTCCGCCTCGAGCGGATGGGGCTTGGGTATGAACACCTCCTCGCCGGAGACGGCCACCACACGCTTGCAGACGCACTGCTTGGCATTGGTCGGCGAGACGGCGATGACAATGTCGCCGGGCTTATAGCCGCGCCAGTACTTGGTCAGGCGTTCGGTCACCAGCACATTGTCCGTAAAGAGAGTCGGCTCCATCGATGGTCCTTTGCACTGAGCAAATTGATTAGCATTGGGGAGCGCAGCCTTTGACATCACACTCACCAATACAAAGTCGCCAATGTACTCAAATGTGCAATGAGTTATGGCAGCATAGGCCACTGAATAGCGCACAATGCTGGACAAGCGCTTCCAGTTGATCAGCATTTTGAACCGCAGTAGTCCACGACCGTCCAGCACAGTCCAAAAAACGTATTAGCACCGGCCAAAAAGTGCTTATAGTTATTTTCCGGCCCAGAATAATATAAACAATTGAAAAGTAATTAAACGACTATCCGGGCGGGCCAGTGCTGTAAAGCGATGCGTCAGCTGATATGGCACAGGGCTGCTACGGTGATATATTGGGCGCGCAATTCAAACCAACACAAGTGTTCGGAACTTTGATGTGTAAAGAAACCATTGTCTACGATTTAGAAGGAAAAAACCATTGGAATGGTCACGATATTGGTTATATATATTTAATATTTCATGCAGGTCTCCAATTACAATTTTTGACTTATGATTAAGAAATACATTAGTTACACATTGAGAATTGAACAATTGTTGGAAGTGTTGTTGTCTGTTGTCTATTATTTGAGATTTATAATGTCTGTTGTAATTGAACCAATAATACAAATAAAATGTACATAATGAGACTCTGTTGTGGCTGGCTACAGGTACGAATATACGAATTTGAAACTACTCCAGCAAGTACCTGGAGGTGTATTTATGTATATACAATTTGTATATTGTATGTGTATGGACATTCCATTCAATCATAATATATCTAGCATATATGTATATATGTATGTGTCCGTAAAATATGTGTGTATATTAGTAAATTATCATTCGACTAAAAAGAAAGCAAAAAAAAATAAATATGCAACAGCTACGACTGACTACTGCGCATGGAACGAGAATTGTTTTCACTCTCAATTGCCATTCCATTTCTAAATTATTTAAATACAAATCGATTTGGGGGCGGTTTACGCCCCCGCCGTATACATAAAACTAAAAATACAAAATAAAATCAACAATATTGCAATAGCGCGTACAAATAATTAATAATCTACTACACTTTTCTTGGTTTTTTTTCTTTCTTTCTTTCTGTTTCTACCCTTCTCTATGCTTCACCTTTCCATGCATCTCATCTCTTCTTTCTTGTTTTTTTTTTTGTTTTGTTTTGTTTTGTTTTCTGGAATCAAGAGTTATTTTGCTTTAGTACTTTAGTAGTTAAAAGCTGGAGCTTTTGGAGCTGTTGGTTTTAAATGGATTTTTGACTAGCGCTGGCGCCTACTCCAACTTCTTGCCAGCCGCTGACACTGGCTCGTTGGCCTTCTGGCGCCTCTCCTGCCGCTCACGTACATCCACGGCGGCCAAATCAATGCCAGCCACATAGGCGTGCATCACGGAGATCAAGGCCTTCAGCACGGCAAAGGGGCCCGTGAGGAAGGCCAGTATTTTGAAGAGCGAAGCGCCGAATACTATCACAGTTCAAGAGAAAGATTCAAGTTCAGTATACATGAAGTCAGTCCAGGCGTCTCCACAAATGACGCCATTCAAAATAATACTCACTGAGGGGACCGTAAGTGAAATGCAAGAGATACAAGCACACATAGAACAGCTCATTGACGCAGCACATAAAGGTCAAAATGTCCTTCTGATAGTACAGACGCATCACAAAGTTCTCATTGACCTTGTGCGAGGCACGTCCAACCACAACGCTCCTGTGTGCAGATTGCAGATTGCAGATTACAGATTGGATTGAGTTTGATAGTGGAAAAGTTCTTACGTTTGCATAAAGAGCCAGTGACAGGCCACATCGATGGCAATGGACAGCTGGAACCAGAACATGTAGCGTGGATAAAAGTAGGCCAGGGTGACCAGCAGGCCAGTGGTGCCGCATCTATCGGTGAGCTGGTCCAGCATGGCCCCAAAGCGTGTGCCTGCAAGTCCAAACAAATGTTAACAATATTTGTAATCAGCCAAATCAGTGCTTGAACTGCTCAAGCGCAAAGGTCCTCAAGTCCCCTCCCACCACAATCGTGGCCATATTAAGAATTGGCGAGCGATAAAACAAATATCAGATACTGCCGCAGGTACATCGTATCTATACGATTCGTTTCGGTCTGTGTAGTGTATGTAGTATGGGGTGGGGTGGGGTGAGTGAGGTTGGGTGGGGTGGGGTGGTATGATGTGTTGATAGGCGCCATTCGTATGGGCAAAGTGCGCATATCATTAAATAGCCAAATAATTCAGTTGCCGGCTCATCGGATAGGCTATAGCTATAGTCATTGTGTGAACAGGTGTGTGCTACAGCCGCGTCGGCGTCGGCGTCTGTATGTGTGCGTTGTGGCCTGACGTGACCGTTATCCGCCAGGCCAGTCGTCCGATTTGGTATAATGCTCACTTTGATTGAAGGCCCGGGCGGCATGTCCATCGACGGCATCCAGAAGGGCGCTGGTTACATAACACCAGCCGGAGATCACATAGTTCGTGGACATGAACCAGAACGCAATCAAGGCCAAAATGATGCGTGCATAGCCTGCACACAGGAATGAAAGCAAACAAAAAGAAAACAGTCATCAGCGGTGCAATCGATAAGGGGGAAGTTATATTGATATGGGGCTGACGGACGCTGTTGCTGGGTTGTGGCATTGGTCCCATGCATTGGTATTGTGCATTTTACAAGCGCACGGCTAATTAAATTAGGGCCGGGCCCCACGGAGCACCCGTCCCCCCAGCCGCACCAGCAGGAATAATCGCACGGGTTCAGGTATGTATATATGTACATTCCATGAATCCAGAAGTGAGATTCGAGCTATTCGCTCCACCAGTACTTACCAATCAAGTTGGGCACAAAGATGAAGACGTTGTCATGCTCGGCAATGGCCATTGTAGCTGGGCGCTTGACAACTAGCTAATGAAAACAATTGCCTGTTCCGTTCTGTTCCGTGGCCCGAGAATCGAGTTTTTTGTTTGTTAAATGCGTAGCGAGTGATGTGGTGTTAGTGTTGTGGGATTTTCAATGTGGGGCCTGCCAGCCTGCGCGCACCTGCGCAGCTCGGCAGTACTGCCAACCTGGCGGCACACACTCGTACATTAAATACATATGATGATCAGTGCGGATAACAAATTTGTGTGGTAAAATAAAGTTAAATTTATGGAACCAAAAACAGCTGGAAATAAAACATGATTTTATTTGTGTATACCCGGTATCTTAAGAATATAGGAGTGCTCGCGCGCACTCTCTCGCCCTCTCTCTATCTCTATCAAATTCACGCTGTTATATGTTGTGTTTCCGCTAGTTGACTTTAAAAATAGCTAGATTTGACGGGAACAAGCTGGCCCAGCATCACTGCATATGATGTTGAATCACACATATAACGGCATTTTCCAGAACTGGCAGCAAACTGCAAACTGTTTTGGTTACAACGAAATAATGCACAATTAAACCGTTTTTATTGTAGTCCACCATTGCCACGGCCACGGCCACCGCCAACGCCACCCCGGCCACTGGCGCAGCATGGACAAGCTACGCAGCGGGAGTGCAGCCACCCATCAACGGACCTCCTCCCCGGGCCAAGGCCCGCTGGCCGAGCAACACCAAGTCGAGCAGTATCCCAAGAACCTGATCGAGCAATATCTGCGTGCCTCCAATAAAATCAAGAAGTTCGAGCGTGCCGGCTTTTTTAAGTGAGTTGTTCTTCCGCCCACCGAGATCCGATCCCATAACTGACTTAATTTCTGGCCATTTAAGACGCTTTGCGCCCAGTGTGAACGATGTACAGGCGGACTTCCAGAGGTTGGCGTACAGCTTCGAGGAGTCGGGCATCATGCAGTATGCGGCCATGTGCCACATTGGCTATGCCAAGTGCGAGTCCTTTGGGGGGGCGCCCCAGCGCGAGTCCGAGGCCTATGTGAGGGCCGCCCGTGCCTTCCTGCAGGCCCACAACGAGTTCGGGCTCCTCCACCTGCGCACCCAGCACAGTGGATTCCGGGAGGGTGCCCTTCATTGCTATCACAAGGCAGCGGAACGCGTTGTGGACGGCTGTGTCTTCAAGGCGGCCATTCTCCGCGAGCTGCAGCAGCTGCAGCGGCAGCTGGACCGCACCAGCAGCTTCGCCTCGCCCACCCACCAGATTCACGACCTGGAAATGAGCGCCGACCTGAGCACGCAGCGCGAGGACTACCGCAGTGCCCTCCAGCACTACGACGACATCGTGGACAACATCTACGAGCGTCGAGGGGCATTGATGTACAGCGATCTACTCAGGCGCGTGGAGGTTCTGCGTCTGCTGCTGCTGGTCCACCTGAATCTGCCGCCTGCCCGGCAATCGCCCGCCCACATCAAGCTCATCGAGCACTACTACAGCCTCGCCCAGTTCGAGGCAAGCCCCTGTCCGGGCTACAACAATGAGCCGGTGGATCGTCCCGGCGCCTTTGTGCCACAGCAGCAGCAGTACGCATTGGCCGAGATCATCTGTGCCTGGGTCGAGCGTAAAATGTGCGATCTGAAGCATCTGCTCCGGGACTTTGCAGCCGAATTCAGTTCGGCAAGCACTGCCGAGCGCCAGCTGCTTAAACTCATCTACGCGGACCTCTCCACAGTGTACTGATCGCGATCGCGAGCGAGCACGGCTCGTATCATGGATTGTAGCATACGATACGATACATACATAGATGATTATTTTATTACGATTATTGATTAGCATTAGCACACGTAACTAGTATCGCTTAAGTGTAACCAAGTCTACCATTCAACCTTTGAACGTGCCTACCCCTCGTACACGCAAAAGACGAGAAAACGAACCACAAAACAGAAAACAGAAATCAGAAATGAAAGCAGAAAGCAGCAGCAGCAGCAGTAGGTAAGGGGAAGCGGGAAGCATCTATATACCCTTGCAGTTGGGCGTTGATTATCGATATAGAAATTCCCAATATATGTACATACCTTCGACCGCTCATTCCCATGGCAGCTGTACAATATAGCCATTCGATTTGTATGCTTTTTGGCCAAAATATTTAATTGCAATACAAAAATCCACACAATACACTATTTTTTTTTATCAAACGTTTCTTCCTATGGTAACTATGTATATGGCAACTGAGATATCACCTCAAGATATTGAAATTAGTAGAGACTCCTTTATATACTGTGGACACACAGTCTGCACTCTAATGAAGGATATCGCTACAGGGCCCAAATATGTAGTACCCACCAAAGTGCTTCACATCATTAAATCCCTAAATATACGGGGATCTTCCACATAATCCAATTGGGCAATGTTCAACAAATCCTTGTAATAAAACTAATATTGATGGCAGCTATTTTATATAGTGCTGTGATCCGTTGCATTCCAACAAAGTATATAGCCCAGACCTATCAGAAATGCAGGCCTAAAACAGAGTTCAGTTGAAATAGAAAATAGCATATATGTACCTCTATAATCTTCGAATTTCCTTAAGAGATAGTGTCGGAGATGCTTCCCAAAATAAATCTGACCAATAGTAATAAACCTCTGCAAGGGTATATGTATGTATATATATATAAAACAGATAGCAATAAAGGGAATCATATACTTATGTATGATACATAAATGCGCTAACAATAAATGTTAAATCATCTACTATAAAAGCACACAGATTTGAAAATTGTACAATAAAGCAAAGCAAATGGAGATTATTACCTCAAAGAACATTCATTCCACTTTATTTGTTATTTTTTTGGGATTTAACTTGAAGAAGTCAGTTAATATTCGAGATTCAAAGATAATGAAACTCTTCAAACTATTGATTTAAATAAAATATTAATGACTGGAGACTTGTAACGAATATTATAATTGATAATCCATATATATAGACTAGTATATTCCGAACTGCCTTTTTTAGGGTTCCGCAGAAAAGGAGCACCTCCGGAGTGGGGTAGTAAAATATCCTAAAAATCCATGGAAAGTCTTAAGCTTAGATATTGTTATTAGAATAAATTAATTATAGAAGAGACTACTCTACCTTAACAAAGGCAACCCTCCGTGGTAAGACAAGGGGTTCGTGATATTAAACTATATTAAATCTGATATACCCAAAACATTTGCTTCCCCCCAAAAACATGAGTGAAATGAATCGATTGTTTTTTTTTTTGGTCAAATATTTTGTTTATTACCTTGCCTCAAGCAACTGTTTTGCTGTTTCTTTTTAGTTGCAGCAATTTCACATTTGGAGCTGATGGTGGTGGCTAATTGATTTGACATAATCGTTAACCTTTAACCTATACATTAGCTGCTTTTTGCTGCAAAATCATTCATCGTCTGTCTGTCTAGCATTAGGCATAGATTGTTTGTTTGCTGTTTCTGCTGTATGTGTGATACGGGTGTACGTGTATTTTGTATATATGTATGTATATATAAAAACTCTTCCAATTTGTTAAATAACCTATAAATAATATCTGTGTTCTGCTTTCATTCTTTCCTTCTTCTTCCTGTTTTAATTTGTTTTAATATATTTAGTTATTATTTTGTATTGTAATACTCGAACGTCTCGAATGCTCGAATTCGATAGAACGTCTCGAATTCATTCGAATTCGTATCCCCTATCAAATCGTATATTGAATATTGAAATTTCTAAGCAACGGCTGAACGGCCTTAATCCCCCTTACCCACATCCATTGTGATGGGACGGGCGGGGATGGGCAGTATCATCTCGGTATGTTTTTTCTTTGTTTTTTGTTTTTGTTTTGTTTCTCTTTACACACATTTTGGTTATTGGTTTTGTTTTGTCACTCACTGGCTTCTTATTCAGAACTTTAATTACATATATGTAGTAGTAGTAGTAGTATATTTTGTTGTTGTTGTATCTATTAACTTTATCTTTAACTTGATCTTGTGTGTGTGTTTTTTTTTTTATATATCTGATCTGTGGTGTATATATATCGTGTATATCTATCATGTATATATATACTCGTATCGTTAAGGCGTAAATAAATTACAAAAAAATCATATATATATATATATAAATATATTTATAAATATATATTGAAACCTAGCGGAGAATTAAACGAAATTACGAATAAGCGCAAGATCACAAGCAGTTTTTTGTAGTTTTCTTTTCTTTTGTTTAGTTATTATTGTTTTTGTTTTTGTTTTGTTTTGTTTTGTTCCTCTCCAACGACTACTCCACAGATGATGAATGTTTGATATATGTATGTATATAGCATGTATATATACGTTATATATATATATAAATATTTATACATTTTTAATGTTTATTTTTAAATTTAATTCGACACATAAAAAAGAAAAAATTCAGCTAAAAATTTGTGTATATTCTTGTTGAGTTTCGGACTCTTTCTTGCGTGTGTGTTTGTGTTTTTTTGTGGGATTCATGAAGGAGAGGGGTGGGGTGGGGGGTTTTCTTATGTAGTTTCAATGTGTGGTTGGTTGGGCTGGCTTAGGTTTTGTTTACATGACTTGACTATAGCGTATAGTAAACTCAAATCGTAATTTCGCAGGGGATTATCGTAGGGGGCGGGCGGGCGACGACGGCGGCGCAGCAATCCCCATGAGATTGTCATCGAATGGGTGTGTGTGTGTGTATACCATATATTGAAGAGCGCAGGAGGAGCGTTTGCCTGAATGTCCGTATGTTGTGTAGGTGTGCTGTGGTGTGTTGTTGTATGTAACTAATGGGCTGGGCTTTCTGTGTAGCATCTCTCTCTACTTTGCCGCCTTGGCCTTTTTCTCGTTCTCTGAGGTGATCTTGTTCTTCAAATGATCCTTGTAGTCGAGAATGCCGCCCTTCCACTTGGTCACCGTCTCCTTTTCGCACACCCAAATCTCCTCAGCCACCTGGAAAATTCAATCATTCACATAAGCCTCGTACCATGATGAATCACTGATATCTAGCCTGATTGATATTCTTACCTGATTGATCAAACGGAAATCGTGACTAACTAGCACCATGCCGCCATCAAAGTCATTGATGGCATCGGCCAGGGCATCGATTGTCTCCATGTCCAAGTGATTGGTCGGCTCGTCAAGCAGCAGGAGGTGGGGCACCTGCCAGGCGAGCCAGGCGAAGACTACACGACAACGCTGTCCATCCGACAGCTGGCGAATGGGGCAGACCTGCTGGCGACCGGTCAGGCCGTAGCGGCCGATAATCTTGCGCATCTCCTCCTTCTCCTTGACATCGGGAAAGGCGTGCATCATGTACTCCAGCGGACTGACATCAAGATCGAGCAGCTCGTGCAGATGCTGGTGGTAGCGAGCGATGCGCAGATGGGAGTTCTTGCGGATCATGCCAGAGGTGGGCACCAGATCCCCATACAGTAGCTTCAGCAGCGTCGACTTTCCAGCTCCGTTGGGTCCCACCAGAGCGAGACGTGTGTCCAAATCGATGCCAAACTCCAAATTCTTGTAGATCCAAGGCGTCTCATCATTGTACCGGAAATTCACATTCTACAAATGGACGGGGGAGAGACATGTGAGAGATCAGAGATCAGAAGTCAGAGAGATATGTGGATGCGCGAGAAATGATTGATGGATCGATGCGCTTACCTGCACCATGATCACAGGTGGGGGAACCTTGCCGCACGAGGGGAAATAGAAGTTAAGCACCTTGTCATCGGAGACCTTTTCGGTTAGGCCCTGGGCGACCATTTTGGCGAGGGTCTTCTCCTTGGACTGCGCCTGACGGGCCAACTTGGCGGAACCGTGACCGAATCTGGCAATGTAGTTCTTCATGTGCGATATCTGGTCCTGCTCCCAGTTGTACTGCTTCATCTGGTTCTCGAGCAGCTCCATGCGTGTCCGCACGAAGGCCTCGTAGTTGCCGGTGTAGTATTTGAGGCGCTTGGCGGTCAAGTGAATGATGTTGGTGCAGACGCCGTTGAGGAAATCCTGCGAGTGCGAGATAAGCACCAGGATGCGTTTGTATGTCTTCAGCTCCTCCTCCAGCCACACACAAGCGTCCAGATCCAAATGATTGGTCGGCTCATCGAGCAAAAGCAGATGTGGTTTCACGAACAGGGCACGGGCCAGGGCGATGCGCATACGCCAGCCACCAGAGAAATCCTTGGCCTGTTTCTGTTGCATGGCCTTGTCAAAGCCAAGACCGTGCAGGATGCGGGCGGCCTTTACCTCGGCGAGGTCCGCGGACATGTCGTCGAGACGCTCGTAGATATCGATAAGTTGCTCCTGGGCATCGTCCTCCTCGCTCATGGCCAGCTCCTCGGCCAGCTTCTCGAGCTTGATGCGCTCTTCGTCCACCTCCATGACGCACTGAAGGGCACTCTTCGAGCTGGCCGGTATCTCGCGCGTCAGATGGAAAATGTCAATGTGCGGCGGAATTGGCACCTCGCGACCGCCCAGCACGGCCAGCAGCGACGACTTGCCACAGCCATTGAGACCGATCAGGCCGTAGCGACGGCCGCAGTTCAGCTCCAGCATGGTGTCCTGCAGCAGCTCAGAGCCGAAGAACGTGATCGAAAAATTGGCGATCTTGACATCACGCGAGCGCGGATGCACAGCTAGGGAGCCGGTGCAGGAGCGGGCCTCGGCACTGATGCGGGCCTCCTCCTCGAGCTTGGCGCACAGTTTCTCCTCCTCTGTCAGTTCGCGCTCCGGCTGGCCATTGGCCTTCTTGGTGGAGGGAATCTGTTGGATCTTCTTGTTGCGAGCATCCTTCTTGCGCTGCGCATCGCGTTTCTTTGAGTCGGAAGGCATCTTCAAGCTGCCAAGCACACAGAAAAATAAATAACACTATTAAACTTTTTTTTGACTTTTGTTGCCGAGTATTTCCTAATTCAATCTAATTCTGATTTTAATCTTTCCAGGCCAAACGATTGCCTCACACTGACACCGGAATTCTGCCGGGATGTCAATCAAATCAGAGGCGACTGCTTGTAAAAAAAAAAAGGATATTTCAAGCGCTTGTTACGACAAGGTCATGTAACGGTGCACAGCAGGGTTGCCAGCAGCCCTGCGTAATCAGGGTCACCTGCGTGTGCATGTGCACGCTTTAATATCCTCTGAAGCGTCCACCGGGACGGTCGTCTCCAGCCGCAAAAGCACAGACGCTACATACATATGTAGATGTGATCCCCCTGTCCGCAACGCACCACCTTGCACCTGAACAGCGCAGCGAAGCGAACAACTGTTTCAACAAATGTTTGGTTTGGTCTAAATTTTAAATTTAGACAGCGTCAGCAAAAACGGAAAAATTTCCACTGTGCCTGCGGCGTGTGCTTGCGGGTTTCACTGTTGCCGAGCGGACAACTTCGTGTTCCGCGTCGCGTCTGCCTTGCGCCTCCCCGCGCGCTTCACACGATGATTCACAGTTCACAGTTAGCCAAGCCAAGCCACTGCCACTGCACACAATAGCAAGGAATTCCGTTTCTGCAACGGACGGTCGTGGCAAGGCAAGGCAAGGGGAGAATCAAGAAGAAAAGGTGCAAAAAAAAATTGCACCACTCGTGTACGTACACGCGCTAGACAACACGACTGCCGATCTACCACCTTGCCCCTGCCCCGCAGAACGCACACTTGACTGATGTTACACCACTCACACACACGCATGAACGACATTCGCAGAAACACAGACACAGGGAAAGAGGAAAAGTGCAAGTGTGTGGGCAGCGCAAATTATTGAATTTTCCACGGCTTTGGCTGTGCAGTTACTTACCTTTTAATTTTTAATAAATAATAGAGGTATCGCGAACAGGAACGGATCGAAGTCTTAATACACTGGCTCGCAAATTATCGGCTGTCTTGCCACGAACTGGTGCTGGGCCGCTTAGAGGGGGGGAACGAACACACACACGCAACACACGTGTTTCGTAGACAGTGTGACCGCGTATTTACCGATCAAATATACCGTCTGACTCTCAAAAATATACCCAAAAATACTTTCTAATTTTTACAATATACCGTTAACAAACCTGGAAAAATTATATTATATTATAAATTTATATTAGGACTCTAAAAACTAAAAATATACATTTATCAGATAGAATAATCAGTTTTCTACAATCTAGAACTCCCATTTATTGGATTGTTTATAAAATAAGGTTTAATATGTTGATTTTTTTACATCATAACTACACGGTAACTACACATTTGCTACATTTCAACGACTTATTTGTGGAGTATGGCACTTGTGTACCCCATTTTCTTGGATAAATTGTATTATTATATTTTCCAAGCTGGCAATTTTAATACCCAATTTCCATTAATTAATATTAAACTATGTTTACCACCCCATTGCTAAACATACCATGATGGATTGAACTCATTGTTGCGTTTGGAATGCATCTATAAACTCTAAACAAAAAAATACCGCAATTTTGCTACAACTCGTTCATTTTTATATGTGAACTACTTCGTTTGAACTGTTCCCTGCATTGAAACTTTCCTAGAAGGTATTTTATAGTTTTTTTTTAAGTGCATTAGTTCGTTCATGAACGAACCAACGAAAAAAGCTGCAAGTAAACAAACAATTTTGGTGTGTACCCTACCTGTACCCGCGGGAAAACTAAAAACTCGAAGCTGTAGCAATGTCGAAATTTGGCGACGGCAACATTTCAATCAGCAAGTTCTTGGAGGCATACGAGCAACAGCCTTGCTTGTACAATCCCCAATTGGAGACCTACAAGAGTCGTGTGGCCCGGGAGGAGGCCTACACAGCGATGATCGAGGCCCTCAACATTCCACAGCTGTCGATCCACGATATCAAGCGGAAAATCAAGAGCATACGCACCGTATACTCCAAGGAGCTGGGCACTCGCAGGCGCTTCATGGAGCAGGGCAAGCCCTACGACACGAAGCTCATTTGGTTCAATCTGGCCGATTCCTTTTTGAGCAACGTTTCGCATTCCCATGGCAGGAACGTAAGTACCAACCCAACCTTAATTCATCTGAGGGGATGCCCTCTTTTATATAGCATAACCCACATCCACAGCGAAAGAAAACTCCAGCGGTTAATTCAGCAAGCAGAATCCTCTTCAATGCCACTTCGGACATCAGTATGAGCGAGGATGCCATAGAGGCGGCTGGTGGTGACGAAACGGATGATGTTTGCAATACGGAAAGCACCAAGCGGCAACCTGTGGCCATATCCACCCCCAATGGCCACAGCACTCGATACCCCACGCCCAATGACAGCGTCCAACACAGATTGGCCTACGACCTCACAATTGATGATTCCATTTTAGAGGAAAATCTACAGCCAGAAGAAGAGCTCACGGATCAGATCAAACCAAACGCACAGCAGCAGCGCAAACTTGTTTACAACTCTCCAGGAGCTGCACTGGGTCGTAAACTTCAGCAGGATTTGGAACAGCAGCAGCAGGTCGCTCCAGCAGCACCAGGACTAGCCCCACCAGCACCTCCAGCACCACCAGCACCAGTGGCAGTGGCAGCTGCTACACCACATCCCGATGATGATTTGACGCACTATGGCCTAAGCATTGGTTCACAGCTGCGGCAGATAACCAATCTGTACAGCCGCTCCTGGGCGAAGCTGCGCATTCAGCAGATACTCTTCGCCGCCGAGACGGGAAGCATTGAAAGCCCTGTAGAGAACTTCAATGATCCCAGAAATTTCCCAACTCATTTGTAGATTAGAGACTTGCAGTCTTATTGTTAGTATTAAACCCTTGCATGGGGGTATATCACTTTTATCAAGTAAAGCAGGAATTTTTTGGGTCTCTTGGACTTAAGATTGTTAGCTTTAAGTATTATTTATATTTTAAGAGGGTTTGCCTCCATAGAATAATTTTGTTTGAATTATGAGAATATTTAAACGTACATATATCGTGTCTCTGTATATTTTTCTTAGGAGTTTAAGAAATTTTTTGTATTGTTGCCGTGTTTCTTCTTTAATCGTATGTTTTAAGGCATTATCATTTATTTCTTTGGAAAACTTCAATTTTTCGACTCTTTCAGGTCTTTCATGGATATCTGAGTACTTCTATGCACATTCCTTGCCTCCCTATTATCTGAGCTTTGTTTTATGGATGCTTATATATCTAAAATTACTAAAACTAATTAATATCAATATTGAAAAACTAAAAAAACTGTTGCAAACATTCTGTTTTTACGAAATATAACATGTTTTCTTTTGGTTTCCCTATTAATTCGCACAGCCCAAAGTCAATGATGTATCAAACAAAATTTTTTATTATATTTTTTGCCATTACACTTGGGTTTTTATACCCGTACTCGAAGAGTAAAAGGGTATACTGCTTTCGCAGTAAGAATTTAGGAGATTCCTCAAACGTTGCCCCGCTTATACCGCGATCAAGCAATATACCAAGTGGAACCCTCATCTTCATTAGCCGATTGAAAGCGGATTAAGTAACCCCTGGATTTAGTGAAAATCTTATTTTTGTCTTGTATTAGATAGAATAATAAGTTTTCTACAGCACAGCTCATTTAAAGAACTCCCATTTATGGGATTGTTTATAAAATTGGGTGTAATTAAAACATCTCAACTAAAAGTGGATTTTTGTACATCGTAACTACACGGTAACTACACATTTGCTACATATCAAAGACTTATTTGTGAAGTATGGCACTTGTGTACCCAATTTCTTTTAATTAATGTTATTATTCTATTTCTCAAGCTGACACTTTTTATACCCGATTTCCATTAATTAATACTAAAATTATGTTTGCACGCCTTTGCCAAAAATACCATGGTGGATTAAACTCATTTTTGCGTTTGGAATGCATCTGGAAACTCTATTTAAGAAGAGCAGAGCTCGCAAATAACTGCCCTTTTTTCTTCTTGCGCTCTCGTTGCGAGCACAACCGAAAAAGTTCATACTCTCTCGCTCTCGCTCTGAGCAAGAGAATCTTGTTGTCTTCATTTATGTTTTCTGTTGAGCGCTTTTCGTTGAGCTCTTTGTATGTCGCTCTCAATGAGCAGTGCGTAAAGAGTGGAACGAGAAAAGCTCGCACAATGAGAGTCAGCAAAAGACCGATTGACCGAAAAACTCAACGCAAACGGTCTTTACATTTACTTACACACACTTACACACTCAATTCACGATCGCAATTAATATATTTCGTCTGCAAAACAGACGTTTAACGATTTGCATGCCTATGCTTGCCTATGTATACCAATAAATACGCAAACGACCTTTTGCTTCACTGAACACGACAAAACGGTCTTGGAACAACCAGAACAAAACAGTATAGAAAAAAACGGTTTCGCTCTGAGCGCGAGCGAGCTCATTCAAGAACCCATAAATCGGTTGCTCTCTGAGTCTTTTCGTAAAAGGTCAAGAAAAAACAGTTATTTGCAGACAACGAGAAACGGTCGACAGTTATTTGCGAGCTCTGAAAAAAAGGAGCAATTTTGCTACAAGTTGGAAAAAAAAACAAGGAAATGTCGAAGTTGAGCGAATTACCAATGAAAAAGTTCTTGGAGGCTTACGCGCAGCAGCCCTGTCTGTACAACAGGGAGCTTGACGGTTACAGCAGTCGTGTGGCCCGGGAACAGGCCTACACTGCAATGATCGAGGTGCTCAACACCGAAAATATGACAATAGCAGACGTTAAAAAAAATAAGGGCGATACGGACTGTTTACTCCAAGGAGCTGGCCACTCGCAAGCGCTTCAGGGAGCAGGGCAAGCCCTACGAAACCAAGCTCAGTTGGTTTGATCTGGCCGATTCTTTTTTGAGCAACCACGGCGGTAACGTAAGTGGTTGGGTACACCACCAATCCTAATTTATCTGTCATCTCTTATATATCATAATCCACACACAGCGAACTAAAAGCGAGGATTCCATAGAGACGGCTGGTGGTGATGAAAGAGATACGGAAGTATCCCATCCTGTGGCCTCATCCACCCCCAATGGTCACACAGCAGCCATTAACAGCAGCGCCCAACGCAGATTGGCCTACGCAAATCTGCAGGCTAAAAAAAAAGAAGACCGATCACCCCCAACCCACAGCACTGCAGCAGCGCAAGCAAAGATCGGAAGAGCAGAAGCAGGTCGATCCACCAGCACCACCACCACCACCACCAGTGACAGCTACTTCACATCCCAATGATGATCTGACGGATTTTGGCCTAAGCATTGCATCACAGCTCCGGCAGATGACCAACCCGTACAGTCGCGCCTTGGCCAAGAAGCGAATACAGCAAGCGATATTCTCCGTCAAGGCAGAAATTTTTGAAAGCTCTGCAGAGAATGACATATAGTTATCAGACTTGCAGGGTTTTATTGTTATTATTAAGTGTTAGTATTGTTAGTAGTCCGTCTGTTTAAAAAAAAATACCATTATCTATCGAACAAAATGTTTTATTATTAGTTTTTACTTTTTATTTATTTTTACTTTTTGTTTATGGTGTAAACAACAGGAAGGACGGAAGGAAGCGATTTCGCTGGGGTAAAGTTCTCAGTCCAGCCAGGGTCGAAACTACAGAAAATTTGTAATTTGCCGGGACTCCGAGTCGCGAGTGGCGCCTTTCTGGGTGGAACCTCGTCTAAGGGGGTCGGGGAGCGGCAGTGATAGGCCGACGGATGCCTAAACAGTTGCCGGGCGGTCCCTCTGGGGAGAAATACGGGCCACACGGGGGGACGAGGAAGGAGGCAGGATCTGCGCAGGTGGCTGGGCTATCGCCGGGCGGTACCTTCGGGCAACTACTACGGGAGGTGGGAGGTGGAAGAGTAAAGATCAACAAAGGCGGCTGGGCTATCGCCGCTGTGGATGGGGATTATGATATATAAGAGATGACAAATTAGGATTGGGCTCGGTACTTACGTTCCCGACGTGGTTGCTCAAAAAAGAATCCGCAAGGTTAAACCAAATGAGCTTGGTTTCGTAGGGCTTCCCCTGCTCCCTAAACCGCTTGCGAGTGGCCAGCTCCTTGGAGTATACGGTGCGTATACTCTTGATTTTTAGCTTAATGTCGTGGATCGACAGTTCTGGGATGTGGAGAGCCTCGATCATAGATGTGTAGGCCTGCTCCCGGGCCACAAGACTGCCGTAACCATTAAACTCCCTGTTGTACAGGCAGGGCTGCTGCCCGTAAGCCTCCAAGAACTTTTTGATTGGAAACTCGTAACTCGCGCGTAAGCCTCCAAGAATTGATTAACCCTCCCGGGTTACAGCAGTCGTGTGGCCCGGGAGCAGGCCTACACTGCAATAATCAAATTGCTGAATATAGAAAATCTGACTATAGCAGACTTAAAAAAAAAAAATAAGGGCGATACGGACTGTTTACTCCAAGGAGCTGGCCACTCGCAAGCGCTTCAGGGAGCAGGGCAAGCCCTACGAAACCAATCTCATTTGGTTTGATCTGGCCGATTCCTTTTTGAGCAACCACGGCGGGAACGTAATTGCCCAACCCAATCCTAATTTATCTGTCATCTCTTATATATCACACACACACAGCGAACTAAGAGCGAGGATTCCATAGAGGCGGTTGGTGGTGACGAAAGAGATACGGATCCCATGCTGTGGCCTCATCCACCCCCAAAGGTCACAGAGTAGATAATATTAACAGCAGCGCCCAACGCAGATTGGCCTACGCAAATCTGCAGGCTAAAAAAAAAGAAGACCGATCACCCCCAACCCACAGCACTGCAGCAGCGCAAGCAAAGATCGGAAGAGCAGAAGCAGGTCGATCCACCAGCACCACCACCACCAGTGACAGCTACATCACATGGCGATGATGATCTGACGGATTTTGGCCTAAGCATTGAATCACAGCTCCGGCAGATGACCAATCCATACAGTCGCTCCTTGACCAAGATGCGAATTCAGCAGGCAACCCGCAACACCCGTAGTGTGGCCGCCGCCTCGGCTTTGGGCACACGTTCCCGGACCCAACCGTCCTAGTCTTGGACTTCAGAGCGACTACCTTAATCGTTTTTGTCGCGCGATCTTGGAACCTGTTGCCGGCTTCTAACGCTCTCTCTTCGCTTCGGTTTTTTGTCGCCGGCTGCTCTGCCTGTTCCTATGCTCTCTCTCTCTCAGCGTCGTTGATGTTCTTCGGCTGTTGCGCCCTCTCTCAGCTCAGCGGCGGTGACGTCGACAACATCGGCCGTTGCCATGTTTCCAATGCTCTTCGCTTTGGTTTTGCTTCGCCGGTTGCTCTCTCTCACTCAGTGCCGTTGATGTTCTTGCCTAGGCGGAGCTTTACGCTCCCCGTTGTTGGAGCTTTCCGGGCCGAGCTTTCGCTCACTCTCGCTCTTGGTTTCGTTGCCAGTGTTGGCCGCTGATCACGGTTACCCCATATTTCCCCTTTAAATCCCGAGATCACGAAATCACTCAAGTGGTGGTCCCTTCGTGGGAAAATCGGGAAAAAGAATGTGGGGGAGCGTCCGCCACTTCACAATGGAGTGCCCTTTTTTTTGTTTGTCGCCCATTGCTCGGAGGCTATAAGAGCTAGAGCAAAAAAAATTTTTTCCAGACTGCTGTGATATCTCACTCCTAGAAAAGTATTTCAAAATTTCGCCTTGCCCACGTCCGCCCCCACAAAGGGCGCACATCTGTGGCGTCCACAAATAACAGAAAATTAAAAATGCAGAACCATAGAGAGAGGCCATATATATGAGGCCCAAATCTGAATCGGATCGGATCATTAGTATAGCCACAATAAATTTCGATAAACATCGTTCCCTCTCGCTCGCACTCACACACCAACGCGTCGGCTTTGCCCTTTCGTACAAGTAAGCGCCTGGATCTCAGAGACTATAAGAGCAGGAGCAACCAAACTTTTTAACCAGACGGCTGGACAGACATGACTATATCGACTCGGCTATTGATGCTGATCAAGAATATATGTATATACTTTATGGGGTCGGAAATGATTCCTTCTCTATGTTACACACATCCACTTTTACCACAAATTCAATATACTCTTTTACTCTTAGTACGGGTATAAAAATCCGGAGTTAAATTAGTAGTGAGTTTATATAAAAGTGAATCCAAGTCGGGGTCGCTGAGCCCATCAGGGTCTTCGCGCTTGGAGAAAAGCTTCAATAATCTAGAAGAGCAGTGGAAATTGGATAGGTGGCCGTCGAAATACTTTCGAAGAGGCTCATATGTAACACTAGCATCAACGCAAAGAACGCTTAAATTAGCTATTTAATCGTTGTTGTTGGCAGAAAGACAAACATATCAACGATTATGTTTTCACCCTTTTGCCAAAAATACCATGATGGATAGAACTCATTTTTGCGTTTGGAATGCATCTAGAAACTCTACTCAAAAAAAAGGCGCAATTTTGCTACAAGTTGAAAAAAAAACAAGCTTACGCGCAGCAGCCCTGTCTATGCAACAGGGAGTTGCAAAGTTATAGCAATCTTGTGGTCGTACAGCAGCGCCCAACGAAGATTACCCTACGCAGAAAATCTACAGGAAGAGGAAGAAGAGATGACGGATCACCCCCAACCCACCGCACTGCAGCAGCGCAAGCAGAAGTCGGAACAGCAGGAGCAGGTCGATCCCCCAGCACCACCACCACCAGTCGCAGCTACATCAGATCCCGTTGATGATCTGACGCAATTTGGATTAAGCATTGCATCACAGCTGCGGCAGATGTCCAATCCGCAGAGTCGCGCCTTGGCCAAGAAGCGAATACAGCAGGCGATATTCTCGGTCAAGGCAGAAATTTTTGAAAGCTCTGCAGAGAATGACACGGAGTTTACATTTATATAGTGATCAGACTTGCAGGGTTTTATTGTTATTATTAAGTGTTAGTATTGTTAGTAGTCCGTCTGTTTACAAAATATACCATTATTTATCGAACAAAATGTTTTACGATTGACTAATGACATATCGGTATCGGTAAGTATATTTAATCAGTTTTTGTTGGTATATTACAGTATATTTCTGAGAATGAGACAGTGTATTTTATCGACAAGTACGCTGTCACATTGCAGCGTCCGCGTGCGTGCTTTGCAATTAAAAAAAATATTTATAAAATAAATAGCCATGGATGATGAGGCTGAAACATACAAATTGTGGCGGATTCGCAAGACGATCATGCAACTGAGTCATGATCGGGGGTATTTGGTGACGCAGGACGAATTGGACCAGACGCTGGAGCAATTCAAAGATATGTTTGGTGACAAGCCAAGTGAAAAAAGGCCGGCGAGGTCCGATCTGATCGTGCTGGTTGCCCACAACGACGATCCCACAGATCAGATGTTCGTGTTCTTCCCGGAGGAGCCGAAAATCGGCATCAAGACAATTAAAACCTACTGCACCCGTATGCAGGAAGAGAACATTCATCGAGCCATTGTTGTGGTCCAGGGCGGCATGACACCCTCGGCGAAGCAATCGCTCGTAGACATGGCCCCCAAGTACATCCTGGAACAGTTTCTCGAGTCTGAGCTGCTGATCAACATCACCGAACACGAACTGGTGCCGGAGCATGTAGTGATGACAGTGGAGGAGAAACAGGAGCTCCTCAGTAGATACAAGCTGAAGGAAAACATGTTGATGCGCATCCAGGCCGGCGATCCAGTGGCGCGTTACTTTGGTCTTAAGCGTGGTCAAGTGGTTAAGATCATACGTTCCTCGGAGACAGCCGGTCGATATATCTCCTACCGCCTCGTCTGCTGATTGGTCGCCGACGAGTGAAGCCCAATTATTGTGTACTATTTTAATAAATAACAAACAAATAAAATACAATTCTGCAATATAAATTCAAGGTTAAAGGACGTGTAAAGGAATGCACAACCGTGGCTGACACTTATGGCTCCCCGACGGATCTTCAGCGTTTCCAGAACTACATCGGCAGCATTTTTGTGGCTTGTCAGACGAGGGAGTAATCGCCCACCCTGGAGTGGAGGCCAATATCAATTCTGCAGCGAGAGAGGAGCAGGAACAGCTAGGCGCGAGGATGATCTGAAAGGTTTGCGTCCGTCTAGCCTGGCCCTGACATCAGTCATTTATGATTTGCAGCCTGGAGATCAAGAACAAGCTGGACCTTCCCAGTTTGGTCCGGCAGGAAAGGCCACAGCGCAAGCTCAGAAAATTGAACTCCTGGGAGATGATTCCTTTAAGAGCATTGCCCCGTGGAACATTCGCAGTGCAGACATTGCTCTGATGACTCTGCATGGCGGTTACGACGTGGGCATGACCACCGAGGAAGGAAGCTCCTATGTATGAGGAAACACTGAAGAACCAACGGGAGGGAAATGAGTGGCAGCAACGATACCGGTCCGAAATATGCAATAATGAAGACAAATTTAATGTATGCTTATTATTTACTAATTTATGGAGATAAAAAACATGTTAAGTAATATTTTATGAATTTATCAAATATTGGCTTCACTTTTTCTGAGGCGTCAAACCCACAATAAATAAACAATTCATGAAAATCAATTGAATACTATTATTTAGTGCTATTTACTGTTATAATAGAAAAAGGTAAAACATAATTCTATGATGGAATATTTCTTATTTCTTTCTTTAGGACAGGACAGATACATGGTATCTCAGAGGCATATAATTTAAAGATACATACATATGTATAAATGAATGCTATGAATAAAATAAGGTGGAGAATCTGATAGAAAGAGTTGAAACTGGTATGCATGCCCATTGCATTTATCTATGCCGACATAGAATTTTCGGGATATTTTGACGCAGAGTATATCGTTATATAATGCTCATCAATCTATTTAATTCCATTTACAAGATATTTCAAGGAACGTGACCGCCAAATTCCACTGTTCACTGTTTAAATAAAGTTGGTTTAAGTGGGCTAAGTCCTTTATTTCTTCGGTTTATTTACGGTATATTTGAAAAATAATAATGTATATTTTGGTATATTTCGGAGTGTCAGGCGGTATATTTTATTGCTAAGTCCGCGGTCACACTGCTGGTTGTTGAAATTTCAAGAAAACCAAGCAAGATTGTTGTTTAATTTACCAAATTAGAACGTTTTAGAAAAAAAATAACGTAGCAGCAATGCTGCTGCTGTTTAATATTAATGTAAGTATTGCATCAGAGTTTTTTTTTTGTAAACCAAACTATCTACACGCACACACTCTACTCTAATTGTTTTCTGCGTTCTGACTGTGGAAATTCATTTTTTTTCACGGTAGTTTTTTCATCTGTCTTCGTTTTTTTTTTTTTTTTGCATTTCATGCACTGCTATTGCGCGTGTGTCTGTCTGTGAAAAGAACGTTATATTAACAAAAGAGGCTAAGGTTTGTGCAAAAACAAAAAAAAGCGAAAAAGGCATAATGAAAAAAAAATGCATTGCATCGGGCGAGACAGCGAGCGGAGCTGGTTTTGTTTTTGTTGCTGGGGAGAAAAAACAGACTTCTTCGCCACACGCACGCATACACATGCACACATTGGTTCGGTAGAAATCTTAGGAAATGCCGCACGGAAAAATAATGCCCAAGTGTTTCTAGAAATCGGGGTGCTCCGCAAGACACACACACACACAAACACAACGTATGCACCCAAAGGCACAACCAGAAGGCATACAACCAAAAGTGTAGATTTTATAGTGAGAACACACAACCGAAAAACACCTTTTTCTGCTGCATAAGGCTCCCTTTCCAAGTCGGTGGCCCCTGCCCTTCCTCATCGTTTGTTTTGCGTCGCAGCCCAACCTTGACTTACGCACAAGCCACCGTTGCAACTCCTTTTTTGCCCCTCCCCCCTTCCGAATTCCCTTTTCATCATTCCTCTCTCTTCGACGCATCGCTCGACGCCGCTTGGCGCTCATTTGACATTTCGCTCAAACATGTTGCGTTTGAGCCTGTGTGCCTGCGTGAGTGAGTGTGTGTGTGGGTGGGTGGGTGTGAGTGGCTGTCAAAATTGATACAATTACAAATGCATTTAACATTATATCTATATCCCTAACGCATCAAGTTCTTGTTAATGCGCGCGCGCTCTATTGCCGATTTACCGTACGCGTATATTCTTCGTGTTCTGTGTGCTGTTTTGCTGCTGTTGCCAGTTGGAAATTTTTGTGCGTCCAATTGGCATGTGTGGGTGGATATGTGTGTGTGTGTGTGTATGAGTGTGGAAGGGATGCAGCATTTGTGCTAATGTAGTGGTGTAGTGCCGTTTCGTTTCGTTCCGTTCACAGCTGACAAGTGCAGTTACTTCTTCGGCCGAGTTCCTTCCGAGAGCGCTCGGAGAGTGCGTTCCCAACGTTTCCCCATTATTTTGATAGATAGATATATAATCTGGGTAGCGTTCAGCAGCCAACAGTTCGATTTGCAATCTCGTCTCGTCTCGTCACATCCCGTTCGCACAGCTGCCAAGTGCAGTTACTCTTTTTTTCTGCTGCGTAGGTGGTTGTGTATGCTGAACGCACTCCTTTTAGAGAAGAAAAAAAAATTTTTTTCGCAGAGTTTGCATTTTAGTGTTCTATCACATTTCGGTTATTATTGATTCATTTGCTTACTTTTATATGGCAGATAGGGCTGCCATATGAACGAACGTTTGTTTGTGTCTTTATTCGAAAGTGATTTGATTTTAATCGAAATAATCCTTTTAAAATCTATGAAAATATTTTTTTTTTTTTTTTTGTTGCTAAAAACTAATTTTTTCTTCGTGTCTTTGTTTTTGGTGAAAACTTGCAGTTTATTTATTAAATACGCTGACGATAAATTTTGAGGCAAAATTCAATGATTAATCAGTGGATAGACACATAGAAAACCCAACCAGCCGAGCACCCGACCACCCGACTCCAGGAGACAAGAGTAGGTGGAGGGGTATAAACGCCATCCACCACCAGAGGCAACGCCACCCACACAAAAAAAAATAGAGAGAGAAAAAGGAGCAAGAGCAGGAGCTGTCGGAGCGGCGAGGCGAGGCGATTCCCGCCCGAGCCATCGCCATGAAGGTGGACACGGTAAAGCTGAAGAAGGGCTCTTCGGAGCTGACCTCCGAGTGCCGCGAACTCATCGATGAGCTGACAAAGCGGCGCACACGCGCCGAACTGCTCGAGTTTCTTGACAAAATCCACGTATGGATCTATGGCAAGTGCGAGCTCTATCACTGGATCGAGATACTCGATCGTTTCGACAAAATACTGGATGAGGCAGCCAGACATGTGAATTCCAATGAATTTGTGCTCCAATGTGACACACAATTCCACTCAACGGTAGGTCCCACGGTAGGTGTTTCCCCCCCTCAACAATGCATACGAGATGCACACAGATACACAGTTCTTATCCTAATGGTTTTTATTTTTCGATGGACTCAGGATGTAACATTGCTGCTGCATGTGCTGAACTTTACGACACTCCTGATCGAGCACTCGTTCTCGCGGCATCTGTACAACTCCATTGAGCATCTGACACAGCTGCTCTCCTCACAGAATATGGACATTGTCCTGGCCGTGCTGAATCTGTTGTATATGTTCTCGAAACGCAGTAACTTTATACCGCGACTACCCTTTGAAAAGAAGGAACTACTGATTGTCAAACTGTTCAATATAGCAGAGGTAAGCCAAACACATAAAGCTATAGCCACAGCCATAGCCGACTCTAATAATTTCCTTTTGTAGCGTTGGGGCGATCCAAACTATGGACTTTCGCTCAAGGACTGCTGCATTGGCGAGCCCAAACTAGAGTTTCTCTATCAGCTGTGCATCGACTATGTGGACGAGCATGGTCATGCTGCACAGCTGGAAATCCCAGATATGATGGACCTCTGCCACACGGCATCGGCACCAGAGGTGATCAAAACGATTGCCGGACAGATCTCAAAGCCCAGTGAGGCAATAAAGGTAAGCCCCCTTTGGCTCTTTGCCTATTTTTCTATCTTCTTTTAAACGCTCTTGTACACTTTCCCCTGTAGATGCGCATTGCCCATCGTGTGCGTCTTATTTCTGGCTTCAACAACTACAAGCTGCGCCTGCAGTTTGTCCAGGCCCGCCTGCAGGCCGTCTCCATATTGATTTACTCGAATGCCCTGCAGGACAACACAGACAAGGTGCTGTATCCCGGCTTTGGCGAAGAGCTCTGCGAGCTGATTGACAAGGAGGATGTGATTCTGGTGGAGATACGCGCCGCCGTCTTGCGCACCCTCACATCGATGCTGCACTTTGATCGCAATCCAAATGTGCCCAGGTGCGATGCTGCAGCAGAAACCAACCCCCCCGAATGATTTTACCATAATTTGTTGTTTCCCCCTCTCCGTCTCTTTCTTTTTGCGTGTTTCCCTGCAGCAGGGCCGGATCGCGGCTTATGAAGATTGTGCATTACACAGGGGCCGAACGGCAGGGCGGCACATTGCCATTGCTGGTGCGCGACTGCATCAACAATCTGACAACACATGGCCTCACGGAGCGCTATCCGTTGATACTGGCCACATCGCTGTTCTCGCTGCTGTACCATTTGGCCAGCTACGAGCTCGGGGGCTCTGCCCTCGTCAAGAGCGGCATGATGCAGTCGCTGCTGTGCGTGATCAGCTGGCCAGGCGTCGATCTGGAGCACATAACATTTGTGACGCGTGCTGTCCGAGTGATTGATCTGATCACGAACATAGACATTGCCCGATTCCATCAGAACAATGGCCTGAATGTGTTTATCGATCGCCTGGAGAAGGAGATCAAGAGCTGCTGCAAGGCACTGGCCGATATTGGCATCACCCTGAAAGAGTCTACCCTCAGGGATGAGGAAAAACTAGATATGTCACTGGATCTAGTCGATGTGGATATCGAAGGTAGCAAGCAGCCTCCCCACAAAAGTGATTCCCTTTCGCTAACCTTTTTTTTCAACATTTTCCAGATGGCAGTGGCTCCTCCCCACATCGTGATACATCCGATGATCAACAAGGAGGCATCACTCTCGATGAGGAAGACGACGATCCGCCCGATGACGATGAGGATCAGGATCTGGAGGCGGCACCAGGACCCAGTGGTTCCTCCAGCAACATGACTGTGGCTGTCGCCGGCTCTGGCGAAGAGGGTGGCACAGAGGGCGGCGCCCAGGCAGGCAGCAGCAGTGATCCTGCCGACACAGGACTGGCTGTGGTCGTATATCCAGCCAATAGCTACTATGCCCGTCCTCTCGCCGAACGTAAGGCCGAACTGTCGCAGGCGCAGCTGCCGCCGAGCAGCGTTCAGCCGAAGAAGCCCTCGTGCGTCACCCAGCGGGCGGCACTGCTCAAATCGATGCTGAATTTTCTCAAGAAGAGCATCCAGGATCATGCGCACTTCAGCAACATGCGCAACATCATGGAAACGAGCCTCACGCAATCGCTGAGGCACATCATCGCCAACGCCGAGTACTATGGCCCCTCGCTGTTCCTTTTGGCCACCGATGTGGTCACCGTGTACGTATTCAATGAGCCCTCGCTGCTCTCCTCCCTCCAGGATCTGGGCATCACCAGCGTCATGCTGAAGGCCCTCCTCCAGAAGGATGTCCCAGCCACACGCGAAGTGCTCGGCTCCCTGCCCAATGTCTTTTCGGCCCTATGCCTGAATGAGCGCGGCCTGTTCGAGTTCCTCTCGTACGATCCGTTCGACAAGGTGCTCAAGGTGCTCCTCTCCCCGGACTATCTGGTGGCGATGCGCAGGCGCCGCTCCTCAGATCCACTGGGTGACACGGCCACCAACCTGGGCAATGCCATGGACGATCTCATCAAACATCATCCGTATCTGAGGGCCGATGCCACCGAGGCGATTGTGCGGCTGCTCAACGAACTGGTGCGCCTTGGCTCCGATCCCAGCTTCATTTGCTGGCGGGCCAACAAGGAGAGCAGCGGCTCGGGCGGTGGCTCTCATGGCTCCGGTTCACATGGCACCCTGCCCTCGGTTACGGCCTCCCCCATGGTGATGGTGGCTGGTGCAGGCGGCACAGCCTCTGCGCTGCAGAATGCGGCCAATGACAACAACGACAGCAGCGGCGATGATGACGACGACGATGACGAGATGAGTTCCGCCTCGCAGCAACAACAGCAGCCCCCGGGAACGGTGGGAGGAGGCGGCGTCGTAGTTGTGGCCTCCACATCACGAGGCGCTGCCTTGCAGGCAGCAGGATCATCGGGATCTGGCGCAGCCGGAGGAGGATGCCTCACCGTGGCCACCACATCCTCCGCTTCGTCGTCTGGGGCTTTGGTGCGAGCCTCGGTGACGCCGCCAGAGCGCGAGGCCATACCCCTGATCGACTACATCCTCAACGTGATGAAATTCATCGAGGCGATCTTCAGCAACAGTCCCAACGGCGACCATTGCCGCGAGTTTGTGCTGCACGGCGGGCTCAAGCCCATTCTGCAGCTGCTGTCGCTGCCCAATCTGCCCGTGGACTCGCCGGTGTCCACCACCTCGCAGGCTGTGGCGAATGTCTGCAAGGCGATACTCAGTCAGGCGCAGGAAACAAAGGTCCTCGATGTGGCCCTGAAGCAGCTGGCGGACATTGTGGGCAAGCTGAAGCCCCTCATCAAGCACTTCACCTTCCCGGGTGGCAGTGTCCTGCTGGCGGAGTTGGTGTGCTGCCAGCGCCTGGAGGATGGCTTTGCCAATGCCGAATACACGCCGATCCTGCACAACATGAGCTTCGTGCATGGCTATGTGGTGATGCTGGTGCATCTGTGCCGCAACGCCTCCACGGACATGCGGGCCATTCTGCTCAAGCGCTGGGGCGTCAATCGGGAGACTGGGGTCCAGCTGCTGCAGCAGCTCGTCCAGCTGTACATCTCGCTGGTGTGGGAGAGCACCATACTGCTGAATCTGTGCTCCGATGAGCCCACCCAGCATCCAGATCTCATCTGGGATGAGATTGCCGCCCAAATGTCGGCGGCTGCCGGCACCGCCGATCCCCTGACCGAGGCGGAGCTCTCCAGGAAGCTGGAGCGTGCCGCAGAGTTTCGCACAAAGTACACGCCCGAGGAGCAGTTCCGGTACATCAAAAGCCTGCTGGCGGCCAGCTCCCGGCTGGGCCGCGCCCTCGCCGAGCTGCTTGGCACGCTCGTCAAGCTGTCGGTGGGCTCCCCACAGACGCGCCAACGCAGGATCAACGATTTGATCAGTAATATCAATAAAGTTCCTACACCGGAGGCGCGGGAAATAGCGCGGATACTGAGCTCAATTCTGGTGAATGGATTCAGCCACGAGAGCATCCTGCCAAAGCCCGTGCCCAAGCTGAAGCTGACGTTCCTCATCTGTTCGGTGGGATTCACCGGGCCCATGCTATTCGACGACAAACGCTCCGCCTTTCATCTGATGATCTCGCAGTTTTGCGCTGAGAACGGCCTCAAGGCGTTCTTCGAGATGTTCTACTGGGCGCTGTCCCTCGACGCAGAGTCCAAGAAGTTCGAGTTCAAGCAATGGGCCTCCATGGAGGATCTGATGCAGTCGCATGAGGATGACAAGCGTGACTGCCCGGAGGGCACTGGCGAGTTCCTGGACGCCTGGCTGCAGCTGCTCGAGAAGATGGTCAATCCGCGCGCCATGCTGGACTCCCCATACACAATGAGTCCGCGTCTCAACTACATGCCCGACACGGTGCCCTTTGAGCCGGTCTTCTATCTGATCCACATCCACCAGCTGGCCATGCAGGCGCTGCGCAGGATCTGGGCCCGCAGGCCCATTGCCAACTATGGGGCCAGCATGTTCGAGACGATGATCCTGATTGTCAAGCATCTGGTCAAGTCGCATGCCACGCTGCTGGAGCGCTATCACACGCGCTTGAAGGAGATCAAATTCGAGAATCTGTACATACGCAGCACGGACGATGGCCTGAATGTGGAGCACATTAAGGTGCTGACGGATATGGGCTTCACGAAGTACCATGTGGTGGAGGCCCTGCGCAACAATGGCTCCCTGGAGGAGGCCACCGACTATCTGCTGAACAACCCGGAGGCCAGTGCCCATTCCTCGCATGCGGCCACTACCAGTGCCGGTGCGAGTGCTGCGGCCACAGCGCCCACGCCGCCGCCTACGGCAATGGAGATCGGCCTGGATGGTGGCGAGTCGTCGGGCGGGGGCTCGGGCTCCACCATCAGCCTGGGACCCACGCCAACGCCAACATTCAGCCAGTACAAATCGCCCGGAAACACATCCAGCTATGACTACAAGCATCTCAAGCTGATGCCGCCCATGATCTTTGATCGATTCTGCGACGAGGCCATTGGCCGAGCCTTTGAGTTCATGGAGGCCATCCCGGACGTCGTGAACAGCGCCTCGGATCTCATTGCGGTGCTCTACAGGCGACACAATCACCTGAACAAGCAGGTCTTTGTCACGAACTTTGTTCGCAATGTCATCCAGTGGGTGGAATTTACGCTGCAGGTCTTTGAGAATCCACGCGAACCGGGTGCTGCCACCAGGGGCACACGCCTGGAGGAGTGCCTCACGGGCATGACGGCCACGCGTCTGTTTGTGCGGCTCAAGACCTCAACGCTGCTGCTGGACGAGAACTTTAGCGATATGCATCGACCGCTGGTGGAGGCGATCAATGCCCAGGACGCCATGGTGTCGCTGGTCAAGCTGCTCGACAACATGGCCCAATGGATGATGGAACAGGCGGAGAAGCCGCCGGCGGAGCGCATTGCAGTGCCACGCTGGGTGCAGAATCTAGTGGATCTGATCGATGCCATCGACAGCATCAGTCACATTCTGCAGCGCAAGTCCAACATGCGTGCGGTGTGCAGTGATGTGTGGCGCTGGTATGACGCCTCCACCGGCAAATGGAATGCCTATTCGGACGCCAACAATGAGCTCATTCGCAGCGCCTACAACTCGGGCGAGCGCTGGCTGCACATCAACATTGGGCGGCAGCGGTGCACCGTCTCCTTCAATTGCATGACGCAGGTGAGCGAGGCCTCCGGCAGCCATCGTCCGGTGTTCCCCGCCCTCAAGCTGAGCGAGGCCATCTCCAATCTGAACAGCCCCGTGGCCGTCACGAAGGTGGAACATCTGCTGAATCGTGTGGTGCGCACCGCAGCCGATGGCCAGGGCACAACCCACACGGATGAGCTGATTTCGTTGCGACATCTGATGACCTTCGGTGACGGGCAGCAGACGCCGCCCACACTGGTGCAGCCAGCCGCAGCGGCGCCAGCGGCGGCGGCAGCAGGAACCAGCGATGAGACATCCAATGATGGCGGAGCCACCACGTCCACAAGTGGGGGGGCCAGAGCACGTGCCCGTTCCCCGCCCGCACCCATGACAACACGCAGCAAGTCGCGGCAGAAGAATGCCGCTGCGGCAGCGGCAGCCAAGGCAAAGACATCCACAGCGGCAGCAGCAGCAGCCACGACAGCGGCGCCTGCAGCCACACCAACCATACCCAAGCGCACGCAGAGGATCCTCCTGAGCGAGGAGAATGTGGGTCTCAGTAAATTCGATTGCGCCCGGATCATCGGCAGCATTGTGTCGCTGCTGCAGCCACCGATTGTGCTGCAGCACGAGACGAAACTCTCGCTGTTGCGCCTTTGTGCACGTCTTACGCGCAACTACGAGAACGCCCAGACATTCATACGCCGCGGCGGGGTCAAGATGCTGCTGCAGCTGCAGCAGTCGTGCAGCTTCATGGGCTTCCCCACCTACGCCATTATCATACTGCGCCACGTGCTGGAGGCACCGCCCGTGCTGCAGGAGGCCATGGAGCGTGTGCTGGGCATGCGTGCCGCCGGCATAGTGCCCGTGGGGCAGCGTGATCTGATCTTTGTGCTCACCCAAGTCTCGACGGCAGTGTCGCGCAATCCGCAGATATTTGTGGCCGCCGCCAAGGAGATGCTGCGCGGCGAGTATCTCATGAATTCGAACAGCTCCAGCGCCAATGCCCTGGCGGACGATGCTCGCGTGATGGTCAAGTCAAAGTTTGGCCAGCAGCCAACGGCAGCCGCCGGCGGGCCCAATCCACAGACACCGCCACCGGCGCCCGTCAAGGAGGAGATGTGGGAGGATCCGATGGTACAGTCGGCGGTCGCCGTGCTCAAGGAGCTGCTGCTGGCGCTCGTGCAGCCATGCTGCCACTATAGCGTGGCCGTACCCTCGAATGATCATCCCAAAGCAGCGCCAGAACCGCCACAAATGGACCATCCAGGCGCCACACAATTTGGGGCCATGGAAGAGGATGAACCCCCACAGCCGGCACCGGCACAGCCAGCGGGAAGCGGCGGCGGCAAGAAAGGAGCAGCAGGAGCAGGAGGAGCTGCTGCATCCGCTGCAGGCACTGCTGGCGGCACGGGCGATGGCAAATATGAGCCCTGCTGCTGCACCTGGCATGTGCCCACCGCTGTGCACACCCACTCGAAGCCGACACTCTCGCGGGCGACGCTGCTCAAGCTGCTGGCAGATGCCACACGGGCCTACCAGTCGCTGCTGCCGCGCGTCCTGCTCGGGCATGTGTACACGCCCTCGGACAGTCCCCTGATACAGGAACCACAAATGACCTTCATGGCCGTGCTGCTGGATCGCTTTCTGCCGATCACGAAGCGCCATCATGTGGCCGAGGTGAGCACCATGGCCCGCGTGCTCATTTGCTCGCTCTCCGACTGCTACCAGATGCCCGGAGTGCAGGTGCAAGGTGGCCGAGGAGCTGCATGCGGCGGTCGCGAGGGCTCTGGCCCAGCCGGACTCCTCGGAGAAGCACACCCGGCTGCAGGTGCTGATGAGCCTGTTCCCGAACCTAATCGAGTCGCCGATGCTGTTCGATAAGGTGCACATGCACCGCAACAACATGTACCGCGTCCTGTTGCGGCAGGGCGTCATGACGTATCTCACAAAGATTGCCCAGTACAAGGATCTGTCGAATCACAACACCCTCTGCACGCTGGCCTCCATACTGCGGCCCATGGAGATCCTGCTGCGCTTCAGCGTCTCCACAACGACCCTCGGCTCGAAGCGCATACTCTTTGGCGGCGCCAGCACCGGAGGCTCGGGTGCCGGCAACAATGCTTCCGGCTCGGGCATTGGCGGATCCTCCTCGATGTCCTCCCTGGGCGGCGGAGGAGGAGGAAGCGGCAGCAGCAGCAGCAACAACACCTACGGCGCTATTATCAGCCGCCGTCTGTATCCACGCCTCGCCGCACGCACAGCCGCCGGAGCGGCTGTCGAGCGCTCGAATGGGATGGGCGGGGAGCATGTCCTGCGGGACATAATCCGCAACGTGCTGTCGGACAGGCGGCACGCCTTTGAGTTCATCTTTAACTCGGACGAAATGGCCGTGGATCCAGAGGATGCGGCACCGCCAACCGGCGGAGCAGGAGCAGCTGGGTCGGGCTCAGGCTCAGGAGCTGGCCTCGGGCTGGGACTGGGTCTCGGACTGGGATCGAGCAGCAGCGCCACCAGCGCCGCCGCTGCCTCCGTCATCGATGTTGTCGGAGAGCGCAACAGCAGCAGCAGCGGAGGAGGCGGCATTGGCGGAGAGGCAAACGATGGCCCATCCGGATCGGCAGGTGCCGCAGGTGGCTCCTCATCGGGCGGCCCCGTTCGTCCCGTTCTCAACTTTGACCAGCTGTGGGATGACTTCCTGCAGAGCGAGGGCCTGCGTCTGGCCTCGCGCGCTGGCGGCACCGGCGGCAGCAGCGGCGGCAGCACCTCGCAGCAGCATCCACAGAGCGGAGCCGCTTCGAGTGCAACGAGTGGCGGAGCAGCTGGCGCTGGCTCTGGCTCTGGCAGCTCCATCAATGTGGATCCCCGCCTGCGCAACACCCAGCCCGATGGCCACCTCGCACCCGATGGACCCAACGCCCAACAGCAGCAGCGGTGGCAACGGCAGCAGCGGCAATGACAACGGCCTGGGCGGTGGCAACAGCGATGGCGCCTCCACCTCCAGCGACACGGGCGCTCGGGAGAATCGGCGTGAGATGAATGCCTCGATACTGGGCGATGCCAGCAGCTCGGACTCCGATTCGGATGGCTCCTCGGAGAACGATGAGCGCAACGATGAGGAGGACGACGACGAGGATGATGCACCCGACGAGGATGCGGACGAGCACAGTGAGACGGATGTCGATGAGGAGCGTCCCCGACAATTTATCGAGGTATTCGATCACATCTACGAGCCCGAGTCATCGGAGACGGCCTCCAATGATGCCGATGTGGATGCCGACGACGATGATGATGACGATGACGAGGATGTCGACGATGACGATGCGGATGACGATGACGATGATGAGGATCGTGCCGCCGGGATCGATGATCCCGAACTAGAGAACCAGATTGACCTTGCTCTGGCCCTGAGCAACTCCAACAATCGTCCCAGACGCACTGCAGCACTCACGGCCACCGGCGCCCCAGTGGCCGATGATCCGTTGCCCGACGACGATGACGACGATGATGTCGATGACGATGACGACGATTCGGCCGTCAATGAGGCGGCCAGTCGCGCCGAAGCCTTCCTCTTCGAGCGCCTCGTTGTGGATAATCCCCTGCTGATGCCCACACCGCCGACCAGCTTCCGTGTGCGGATGAACAGCTCCATTGCCCAGCCACTGGACATTGATGTGAACGGAGGAGGAGGAGGAGGAGGAGCAGGCAATGCCAGTGGTGCAGGTGGCTCCAGTGGTGGCACGGGCGGAGCTTCAGGCTCATCCGCAGCCAGAGGTGGCTCTAGCGGAGGTGCAGCTGGCGGCAGCAGCAGCGGCGAACGCCCCGGTTCCTCGTCACTGCGTCCCTCGTCGCGTTCGTGGATTGCCCCGGACTTTAGTTTTATCGGCGCCGCAGGAGGAATACCCCAGGGGGCCAGCGGCAGCAATGCCGCCGCCAATGCCGGCAACGAGGGAGCAGGCAACGGAGGAGGTGGAGGAGGCTTCCACACACCCAGTGGAGGAGCAGCGGCGGCATCGGCAGCAACAAGCGCCTCAAACAACCAGAACATGAGCAATCTGCTGGACGAACAGGTGGCCGGCGGAGGCTCCGGGGGAAGTGGCGGCGGCGCAACAGCAGCCAGCGGAGGCCATCAGAGTGGCGGCGGCGGTGGAGGTGGCTCCGGCTCCTCCACGCTGTGCAATAACGGAGTGCGCCGTCGCTTGATGTACTTGGACCAGCAGTACTGCGTGTGCATGCCCACGCACCAGAACCCCACGGAGGAGACCCAAATCGAGATATTCACACAGGACGCGCTCCACTGGTGGCTGGAGGAGGCCAAGGCCCTCGATATGGAGAGCCAGACGGATGCCTGCCTGTATGCGGCACACTTCCTGCTGCCGCATTTGATACGCGAACTGAAGGCGGCCCATTATCAGCGCAAGCAGGAGGAGGCCGCCAGACAGGCGGCCATGGTAGCCGCCGCGGCAGCCACGACGGCCACCACCATACCGACGCCAACGGGCACGACCCCGACACCGCCAGCGATACCCACATCGACACTTACGAGCGCCACAGCGACAGTGACATCTGCATCAGGTGCAGGAGCAGCTCTAGCTACAGGCAGTGCTTCAGGCACAGCCACGGTCACAGGTACAGGCAGCTCCAGCAACAATCGTCGCAGCTCTATACCCGTATTGATTCCCATGCTTATACCATCTTCGTTGGCGCCAGCAGCTGCACAAGCATTGGCCGCCAGAGGAGTAAACCCTGATGGAACATCCGCCACCACAACAACGACAACATCAACTGCAACAGCAACAGTGGCTACAACAGCAGCAGCAGCGGCGCCACCGCCCACTGTGGCAGCAACTGGCGTCAATCCAGCTGAGGGTCAGGCCCAGCCACAGCCACAGCCGTATACCACATCAGCGCGTTCGCGTCCGCTGCGTGCACCGATACGCAATGCCACACTGCGACGCAACGAGCCACGGGCGCCGTTTAACATTTATGCAGAGATTGATTTAACCAACGATCCGGATATTGACGATGATGATAATGATATACAACCAGCAGGAAGAGGAGCAGGAGCTGCCACAGCTACAGCTACAGCGGCAGGACAGAGCCAACAGATTGTGCCAATAGAATCACATCCGCGAATGTTTGTCCAACCAGATGTGGAACCGGCATCGGCATCGGCACAGGCCGAACCACTGGCTGTGGCGCCACGTCATCCGCCAGTGCCACATTTGCCAGCAGCCAGCGGCAGGCCACCGCGTCTCCATGTGCGCGTACAGGATGTAAATGTATTCAATGAATTTGGACAGGTACAGTACAGATCCTCCACGCCCCTTCTTCTGTGCTTCTAACGTCTCTGTTCCCTCTGTTCTGTTTTAGAATGCCCCACGTGTGCTGAATGGACGCACACATCGTTTGATGTACGGCCAACAGCGTCTGCATCATGCGGGACGTGGCCCGGCGCCACCACCACCACCTCCGCCACCACCATTGGCCCCAGCACCGGACTCACTGCTCGATTTCTATCCGCCAGCAGCGGCAGCCGCCGCATCCGGCGGCGCTGAGATGCAAATTTTCGACATCGATGTGGAGCCAGATCCGGACCTGGATAATGTACAGGATGACGAGAATCTGTTCTGGCCCGGCACATTTGATGAGTCCGAGCCAGAGGCGACACAGCGCCAGCACCAGGAGCAAGAACCACAGCAGCAGAATGAGGAGGTGTCAGCCCCGACCATCAGTAGCCGCTCAGGACCACCGCCACCACCGCCGCAGCAGACGCTTACTGATAGGTCAACGCCACCCATTCAGGTGGCCATTACCGATGAGCCGCTATGGGGAGCGGCCATACTCACGCGTCCACCACGTCCGACCACAGCACATCCCCAACAGCAGCAGCAGCAGCAGCAATCGCGGACATCTGCAACCTCTGGAGGTCGCAGTGGAAATCTCTTTTTGGGATCGTCTCCCACTAATGCCGGTGGAGGATCTTCATCCTCCAGCTCGTCCGCCGCCGCCGCTGCTACAGCTCCCACTGCGGCTGGCACAGCCAGCACAGATGAAGGAGGATCTGCTGCAAGTGGCTCTGGAACCACCGCCACTGCAACAGCAACAGCGCCCCGAACCGTCACAGACATGAGCCCAGAAGTGCGGGCCGCTCTGGGTGATCTAGAGGTGCCAGAGGGCGTCGATCCCTCCTTTTTGGCAGCCCTGCCCAGCGAGATGCGCGAGGAGGTGATCCAGGAGCATCTGCGCATGCAGCGCATTCGCCAGCGGGCCCAACAGAATGCCATCCAAATCGCACACGATTCACTCGTGGAAGTGAATCCCGAATTCCTGGCCGCCCTGCCGCTGAGCATCCAGTCGGAGGTGCTCATGCAGCAGCGCATCGAACAGCAGCGCCAGGCAGCACAGACAGCCAATCCCGAGGATCCTGTGGATACGGCTGCATTTTTCCAGAATTTACCCGAGAATCTTCGTCAAGTTGTGAGTGCCAAAACCGATCTCTCCCTCGATTTCGATGCTAATTGGCTCCATCTCTTCCCTTGTTAGATACTCTCGGACATGGAGGAGTCACAGATTGCAAGCCTGCCGCCAGAGCTGGCTGCCGAGGCACAGTTCCTACGTCGCGACTGGGAGACACGCAATGGCCCACGCCTGGGGGATGCCCATCCCCCCAGCAATGCGCTATGTGAGTCCAATAATTGTAGGACTAGGAAATAGGAATACTTGTAGTACACGACCCATTGGAACCCATTGCTAATGTCCACTCTTTTGTTGTATATATCCCACAGCCCGTTTCCAGAACACGCTGCAGAGCCTGGAGGAGGCACGCTGGCACAGTTCCATTTGGTACGATGCCAGCGGCAATGCCCAGCCGCAGCATCACCAGCACACGACTATAGTGCATCATCATGCCCATCATCATGCCCCGAATGTGGGCAAACCGCTGGCCCTGCTCATGATGGAGGATGAGAACATTCTGCTCGATCCGGACTCCTTGGCCACGCTGCTGCTGTTCCTGTTCGTGGAGGACCAGAAGGTGAACAGCATGCGGCTGCATCGCGTCATTCGCAACCTGTGCCACCATGAGCCGACGCGGGACTGGATCATCAATGCCCTGATCAACATTGTTCAGAAAACGAACGAGGAGAGCGCCAACTTTGGGGCGGCGGGACAAGTACAGGGACAGGGCAGCAAGCCCGAATGGCTGAAGCTGCGCGTGGACGCCGCCTTTGGCTATAAGAGCAACATCTTTCTGATCAATCGCCTCACCGAGGAGCAGATCAGCGCAGGCAGCGGCACCGGCATCGGCAGTGCCAGGAACATCAGCATCAATCCGCAGGCGGCCCAAATGATTGTCCGCAATTGTTTGGATCTGCTGTTCGTCCTGGCCAAGCACTATCCGTCCAGCTTTGTGCCGTACCATCGCGAGCCCAAGACCCGTCGCATGCTCAGCGCCGTCTTTGGTATGCCGCCACCCATACCGGGGGCACGCATCGAGGAGCCGCCGCAGCCTCAAACCCAGGCTCAGCCTCAGGCCCCACCCGCTGGCGGCACTCTGGACTTTCGTTCGCGCTTCTATCGCTATCAGGTGGCCAATCGGATGCGTGCAATGCTCGAGGATCATCCGCGAATGCTGCCACCACCCACACCGCCGTCCCCAGTCCAGGCCGCAGCTACAGCAACGCCCCTGGATGAGGCTCCTTCCACATCGAAGGCGGCTGCCGCCAAGGCCGCAAAGGCAGCCACAACAGCGACTGACGGTGTAAGCGGCAGCGGCAGTGGCAGTGGCTACCAGACGAACTCGTACAACTTCTGGGACGTGATCCTGAACATTGACCGCCAGACGGAGGAGCGCATGAAGCATGTGACCAAATTCCCGATCGTCTCGCAGCCCTCGTGGGAGTGGGTGGCCAAAACGGGAGACTTTCTCTCGTTCAGCGATTCGCCGTTCGGCCAACTGCTGGCCATGTTGCCGTACAAGGTGATCTGTCGGTCGCCCCATCTGACGGATATGCTCGTTAAGCTGCTGGCCTCGCTCAGCACCGAGCTGCCCAAGGAGGAGGAGCCGGGGCCGGTGGTTGAGCCCCAAATGCCCCGGCTGATACCCATGAATCAGGCGGTGCTCAATCAGCAGGCGCAGCAGAATCAGGAAATGTCCCAGGCAGCAGCCGCCCTGACGGGGGCCAATGCCTCCGCCGCCGACACACCGCACACCAGCCGTCCCCTGCCCGAGCTAAAGAAGATGCCCCCACCGCCGCCGCTGACCCTGCCGATGCCCATCAAGCCGAAGCGCAAGATCTACGCGAAGAACTTCTCGCAGCTGCAGCTGGTCATCGAAGTGCTGACGCATCAATGCGGCACCACCGAGGGCCTGGACAACGTGGCCAAGCTGATTGTCAATCTCACGCAGTGCTCGCAGGCATCGAATGCCATTTTCATCCAGTACTTGACCGCCGCCATTCTGGGCCTCGCCGAGGAGGTGCGCCAGGCCATACAGACGCTGCTCCAGGAGATACAGGCATACAATAGCAGTGCGGGCTTGCCCAGCACCTCGCAACAGGCGGCGGCGGCAGCAGCAGCAGCCGCCGCAGCAGCCACAGCAGCTGCAGCTGCGGCAGCAGCGGCGGCGGCAGCGGCAGGACCCTCCACCTCGGCTGGCCTGCTGCCCAATATGGCCGTGCACGAGGGCATCATGCAGGATCGCTTCACCGCCGAGCATGTGATCATTTCGGCACCAAAGAACGCCAAGCCCACGTGCGAGCTGCAGCTGCCGTCGATGAAGAAGCTGATGTCGAACTCATCCTCGCAGCCGTTCTTCCTGCGCACCCTGAAGATATTCATGCAGGTGCGGGACATGTACGAGAACCAGACGGTGGCCTCCGACGATGAGGAGGACTTTATTGACATTCTGGGCGATGGCGGGGCCACCAGCGGCAGCAGTTCGGATGCCTCACGCTTCCGTGCGCGCATGGAGACGAATCAGCCCTCGGATGGAACGCTCGATGGCGATGGCGACGGAGATGGCGATGACGAGGATGATGAGGAGGCCATGCCACTGGGTGGATCGTCCGCCAGCAGCGGCGGCGTCACTGGCGCCAGTGGCGGCGGCACAGACAGCAGCAAGCCCGGAAAGCCGACACTCAGCCAGATCCTGTGCCTCGATGTCCTTTGGCATACGCTGAGCGAGTGCCTGGTGGCATTGGAGGAGTCCAAGGATGAGTTTGCCGTCCTCGTGCTGCAGCCGACAGTGGAGGCCTTCTTCCTGATCCATGCCTCCCATCGCATACCCAAGAAGGGGACACGCGGCCGGGGCGCGTCAAGCCGTGCATCGGTCAGCAATACGTCATCATCGTCGGTGCAGGACATCTCACCGCTGATGGACGAGGGCAGCGGCAGCGGCAGCACAGCTTTTGGCTTGGACGATGCCCAGGATGCCAGCAATACGTCCAATCCCAGTGCTGGAACCGCTGGAACTGCTGGAATCGGTTCCGGCCTGAGTGCCCACGAGGCACAGCTGAAGCAGGATCGCCACAAGTTCCTTCAGTTCGCTGAGAAGCATCGAACTGTGCTCAACCAGATCCTGCGCCAGTCCCCCACCCACCTCTCGGACGGCCCCTTTGCCGTTCTAGTGGACCACACACGCATCCTGGACTTTGATGTGAAGCGCAAGTACTTCCAGACCGAGCTGGAGCGCCTCGACGAGGGCATACGCCGCGAGGAGCACACAGTTAGCGTTCGTCGTGTCACCGTCTTTGAGGATTCATTCCGTGTCCTGTATCGTCTGGGACCCGAAGAGTGGAAGAATCGTTTCTACATTGTGTTTGAAGGTAAGCTAACCCCTTTTATTTGCCCTAGCTGATTTAACGATTCTTTTATCCACTTGATAGATGAAGAGGGTCAGGACGCTGGCGGCCTGCTACGTGAATGGTATGTGATCATATCCCGTGAGATCTTCAATCCGATGTACGCCCTGTTCTGCGTATCGCCGGGCGATCGCGTCACCTACATGATAAATCCCTCCAGCCATGCCAATCCAAATCATTTGAGCTACTTTAAGTTTGTCGGACGTGTGATTGGTAAGCCAGCAGCAGCCGCCTCTCTGACTCGTGGAATGACTTAATCTCTGTACTCTTTCGTTATACTACAGCCAAGGCTGTGCACGACAACAAGCTGCTGGAATGCTACTTTACGCGCTCCTTCTACAAGCATATACTGGGCAAGCAGGTGAAGCACACGGACATGGAATCACAGGATTATGAATTCTACAAGGGCCTCGACTATCTCATGAAGAACGACATCTCCAATCTGGGCTACGAGCTGACCTTCTCCACCGAAGTGCAGGAGTTTGGCGTCACCCAGATACGTGATCTCAAGCCAAATGGACGCGACATACCCGTCACCGAGGAGAACAAGTTCGAGTATGTGCAGCTTGTGTGCCAATTAAAGATGAGCGGCTCCATACGTCAGCAGTGAGTACCCACCCATACCAGAGATGGTGGAATCTTTGATTTAAAGCATAATTAAAGGTTCTATTTCCGTTTTGACAGATTGGATGCATTCCTCGAGGGCTTCTACGATATAATTCCAAAGCATTTAATCTCGATTTTCAACGAACAGGAACTGGAACTTCTCATATCCGGTCTGCCAGATATTGATATAGAAGATCTGAAGGCCAATACCGAATATCATAAGTACACGTCGAAATCGGCACAGGTAAGAGAGGCGCATTCCATTCCTTCCATTTGCATTCCATTCCCATTCCTACTCCCTCACTTATGTATATTCCTCTTGCATCTCTTTCTAAATTATGTATTTATTTCCCTCTCTCTCTATCCCTTTCAGATCCAATGGTTCTGGCGTGCGCTGCGCAGCTTCGACCAAGCGGATAGGGCAAAATTCTTGCAGTTTGTCACCGGCACCTCAAAGGTGCCACTGCAGGGCTTTGGCTCATTGGAGGGCATGAACGGCATACAAAAGTTCCAGATTCATCGCGACGATCGTTCAACAGATCGCTTGCCATGTGCCCACACTTGGTGAGTTGATTAGCCTTTAAGAGGCTGGGGTTGGAGCTTTGGATTGTCTTTTATCTTCTTTTAACTAATCAATTTCTTTCATTAGCTTCAACCAACTGGATCTGCCGATGTACAAGTCATACGATAAACTGCGTAGCTGTCTGCTGAAGGCCATTCACGAGTGTTCCGAGGGCTTTGGCTTCGCCTAAGCGCGAACTCTACCCTCCACCACATACTACTCAATGGATCCTAGACGACATGGAGCGCAGCGCCTACGAAAGCGAAATTTGAATTAATTTAAGCACCCCCGCACCACAAACACCCCCCCCCACACACACCCATATATATTTTCGAGATGAGAGAAGAGAGAAGAGAACAGCCACTGCAGATGTGAGAGAGAGCGAGCGAGAGTGCAAGCAAACGCAAGGCAGGAAGAAGAAGAAGAAGGAGAGAAGAAAAATAAAATAAAAAAAAAAAAAAAGAAAAAAACCAGCAAAATGCATAAACATACAATACATATAGTTAAATAGTATATATAAGAAATGTTGAATTAATTATTAATTTTCGCGCCTATATATATATACAATATATATTTTCTTAAATTTTCAAAAATGGAAAAAGAAAGTCGGCGAAAAAAATCTAGAAAGTGTAGAGAGAGATAGATTCCCAAAACGAAAAAACACAAAACAAACCACACACGAAAGCAAAAAGAAGAAAGATGAAAATTACATACATACATATACCAGAAGATACCAGAACACAACAGAAGAATAGAAGAAAGAAAGAAAGTAAAGATGGAATAATGATCTAAATTTAGTATATATGCGTAAAATCATTTCAAGTATATAATTTTCGTTTTTCTGTCGATTCAAACATTTCCCATTAAACACGCAAGATAACAATAAAAAAAAAAACAAAAAATATACAAAACAATATTATTTATTTATGATTTCTTTTGTTTTTTATAATAGAGAAAATAAGAAAGAAGATAAAAACAAAATCCCTAGTATATAAATACACAATAGTCTATAGGAAATTCACAGTATACGCCTTTGGTTTCTAGTTTATCTGTAAAGAATCCAAAGACAAGACGACGTGAAGGAGAACGGAGACGGTGACGGTGACGGGGACTACGCAGGAGAAGGAAGCATATTTAAATGGATTCAAATATCTCGATGTTACATATATAAGTCTATGTGTTATGCATTTTATTTGTGTGCAATGAGCGGAGAGTGGATACAAGGCGCAAGCTCATTTATCGTAATAAATTTCAAAGAAATCTCAATTATCTGTTGCATATCATTTGAAAATCTAGCTGAAGAAAAGACAACACTAGCCAACACTACGCAAGGACGAGTATCGATCTAGCCGATATCGCTGCTATCGATATTGAACCGCGCTCTTTCGCGAAATTAAGTTGGCAGCGCCAACATGAAAATATCAACAAAATTTTAGTTTAAAATATGGTGCCAGTGGTCCCAGTTGCGTAGACTGGGAATGGATGCGTTTATCAGAAAGGAGCTGATCCTCAATGCTGGCACTAGCCTCGAAAATGTCGCCCCGCACTGCATCAAACTGCTGGACTGGCTGCTGGACTGCCAGGTGGAGATCCAGTCACAACAGAAGCTCCTCAAGCTGACGCCAAATCTAATCGAATCGATGATGAAGGCCACCATGTACCTGTTCGAGTGCCACGAGCGCTTTGGTGAAGCTCTGGCGGAGCGCTGCAACTCGCACAGCTTCTACGCCACATGCTCCACACTGGCGGAACGCAAGCAGAGCATCAAGGAGCTGTGCGCCGGCATAGTAAAGACGAGAAGGGGCGAGGCACATGCCGCATTGCTGCACTTAATGCACAAGCCCTTTGCGGACGTGCAGCCTGCGTGGGGCGTCATCAGGGAGCTGGACTGGGCGGCAATGCATCAGCCGGCTGCATTCGACCCTGCGCAAATGGTCAGCGCTGATCTCCTGCAAATGCGTCGCCTGGTTAAGCGCATCTGTCGTCTGTCCACGCTGCAAAAATGGAAACCGCCCTGCACCGTGCCCTACGGCTGGTCGGCTTCAGTGTGTGGCTGTGTCTGTTCCGTGAGCCACGGCAGAGTGACATACACTCGGATTGCCATCTGCTGCGCCACATGATCTGTGATATGCTCGCCGGGGGCGAGGGCGAGGAGGCCCAGGCTGGCGCCTGCTGTGGCTTCCTGCACAACATGTACCTCTTTGTGGCGAACCCTGCCAATGAGTCGCGATTCTGGACCTGCCTGGACCATGCCCGTCTGCCCGGCAGCCTCATTGCCTACTTGATTGGCTACTGGAATCGTCAGATGCCCCACTTGGACCTGGACGACATGCAAATAATGGCCGATGCTACCTCGCCTGCCGGCGCCAGCCCACCGCTGCCCCTAGACGTAGCGACATTTCTCACCCACCTCCTGCTGACGCGCCGATCGCCCTGCCGCGAGCAATTCTATCTGCAATTGCGACCCCATGCCATGACCGGCCAGCTGATGAAGCTCCTCAATAAAGTTGCATTTGTGTACAGTTAAGGATTCGGCTTTGGTTTATTGTGTTCGGAAACGGGATCGGGATCAGGCAGAAATTCGCAGTTTCCGTCGACCATTTTGATCACCTTCTCGCCCTTTTCGGCAAGAATCTCCTCAATGTTACGCTTGCCATTCAGATCCGTGAACCAATTCAGATTGTCGGCAATCAGGTGATGATTGGCACAGCCCTCGCACGTTACGATGATGACGCCACGCTGATAGGCCACCTTTGAAATGGTCTTCATGTTGCGCCTCTGGCAGATCTTGCAGGTGTAAATGAGCTGCATTTTCGTTTGCAGCTCGCCCAAGGGTATGCTGTTGGTGGCCCTGTTGTCTCCGTCGGCATCATTCTGAAAGATACCCGCCAAAGATATGATATAGATATAGAATGCTCTCCAAACAGAGGGTGTTTCTTACGACTGGTTTGCTGCTGCTGCTGCTGTGGAATCGCGTGCCACTACACGTGCAGATGCATCTATTCGTGCCGGTCCAAACGGCAGCTGCTGTTGTGGTGGATGCCAGTCTCGAGGTGGGAAATTGAATTTGCACCTGTAGCTGCCTGTGCGTGAGTGCCTTATTTGGTCTTATGCTTGTTGTAACATGTAGTGCGCGCTGGCCCAAACCAGCGGTAAGTTTGTACAACTGCCTGAATGTGCTCATTTTGCTTTAACAATTAATAAACAGCGCGGCATGCGAAATACATCAATTAGCGATGGACTTTTCCACAGCTGTTACAGCACCACCTAGAGATGGTAGAGAAACAGCCAATCGGTAGCATATATCGATTCGAATTCAACAATCAATAGTGATGTACATCGAAATTTCTGTCAGCTCTACCAAAACAGTCGCAATCACATATTTTTCGTATCGCAAATCGTTTGAATTTCAGGAAGAAAAACAAATTATATAAAGAAAATACGCAATGGCAACACGTGTGGTGGCAACGGCAACGGTCCGCGCCGTAAAGGGACGCAAATTGATACCCACACGGGCGGCCCTGACCCTGGTAAGAACCGTATTCGGTTGAACGTGATGAAATACGCTCGTGCTGCGTACTGATGAAGTAACAGTCCGTCGTCGTCTAGCATTTGTTGTTATTTATCCATTGCCTTATCGTTTCGCCCTCCAGACTCCGGCTGCCGTGAACCGCATCAAGAGCCTGCTGCAGGACAAGCCAGACTTTGTAAGTGAATCGCAACAGCGAAATCATGCCATCAATCACATGCCTTTGCCTCTCTCCTGCAGATTGGCCTGAAGGTGGGCGTGCGACAGCGCGGCTGCAACGGCCTCTCCTACACCCTGGACTATGCCAGCAGCAAAGGTAAGTCCACGCCAACAGCCACAGGCGCGCGAGCATAGAGGCGAACTAAGATTCTGTTTTATCCGCGCTTTTGCCAGCAGACAAACTGGACGAGGAGGTGGTCCAGGACGGCGTGAAGGTGTTCATTGACAAGAAGGCGCAGCTCTCACTGCTAGGCAAGTGCTCCCTCCCTCCCATCTTATATAATCTCCAATGGCGCATCATTTCGTTTCGTTCCTGCAGGCACTGAAATGGACTTTGTGGAGTCGAAGCTGACGAGCGAGTTTGTGTTCAACAATCCGAACATCAAGGGCACGTGCGGCTGTGGCGAGTCCTTTAGCATGTAAACTCTGGCTCTGGAGCCGGCAAACACCCGCCTCGCAGCCCCCCGAACCCAAAGCTTATGCCTAACGAAGATCAGATGCAGATCCTAGCCCAATCCAGCCCAGCCCAGCATGCCCCCAAGCATCTCTCATTTCTGTTGGCTATGTCTGTATACGCTATGTAAATTCTATTTCGCAAACGAATTCTAAAGTTAAGTTGTGTTCTCTGTAGTTCAAATTTAGTTGTATATTGATAAAAGGATTATTGATTAGTCTCTAGGCAATCATCCAATGTCTAGTCTACACTATATAGGTGCGCCCGCTTTGGGCCTGTTATGCACATTATTTCACTTGGACACCTAGTTACTAGAATACACAAACAAGGAATGTTCTAGAACAAATCTGTCTCTCGTAACCTAATTGCATCCACATAAGGGATTCCGGAGGGGTGTAGGAGCGCTGCTGCGTTCAGCGCTGATTCAGGCCATGGACGCCAAACTCCTCGTAGTCGTCGCGCGTGTACACAAATTCGTCGAAATTGGGACTGGTGGCCACCTCCCTGCCGCCGTACCAGGCATAGCGCACTGGATCCTCGGGGCAGATGAGCGACACCTCCAGATCATCGGGGACCAGGGCGCGCAGATCCTTTTTGAGGCGCGGCAGGAAGCCGGGAAACTGGGCACAGCCGCCCACAATCAGGATGTTGAGCAGGAGCTCCCGATGAGCCTTCCAGGGACAGGCCTTGAGGCAATCGGCCACTGCCTCCGGTATGCCCACCTGATGGATGCCAATGTCCGATGGATTGAAGAGCAGCTCGGGCACGGTGAAGCGCTCGTTGCACAGCGGCACTGTCTGCATTGTGGCCTCGTCTATGCGGGGCCGCCCTGGGATCCGGACATAGCCACGCTTGATGGTCGTAAAGTCGGGCAGGACATAGTCGAGGGCCACCTCATTGCGCTTCTTCTCGCACTGATGCACCCGCATGGCCTCCTTGAAGTCCTCGGCCACAAAGCAGACATCCTCCTTGATCTGGTTCACCACGTGGCTCTCGTCCATCATGTTCAGCTGCCTGTAGGAGATCAGTTCCTTGAGGTGATTGGTCAGCGCCTTGCCACCCATGTCGATGCGACGAATGCCCTCAAGCACCCGCCTGCCCAGCACAAAGGGCACAATGTGGGTGAAGCTGTAGCCCACATCAATGATAATGCAGTTGAGGGTCTGCATCGTGGTGCGCTCCTCGCTGTCGGCGACGTAGTTAAAGGCCGCCAGATCGGCTGCTGTCGTCTTGTACATGCCGGCCACACGATACTGCTCGAAGAGCATCTCCATCATTGCCTCCTGCACGCTGGGGAAGTTCATCTGCGGCTCCGTTATGACTATGTTCCGATTGTCCAGAGTGCATCCGATGCCCTCCTTACTGAAGATGTAGTCCCACACGGTCTTCTGGGTGTCCCAGTTGAGCAGATAGCCGCGCTGAAAGGCCAGTATGTAGAACAGGGCCGAGGTATCGCGGCAATCGTCAATCTGATTGCCCACAAACGCCCGCCGGCGCTCACTCTTGGCCTTCATAATGCAATTAGGGACCACTCGCGGCTCATCCTGGTTGGCCAGGCCCACCTTGGCTGTGTGTGCTCCATTGTCGAGCACCACAACTGTGCTTGCCATGTCTCTCTCTATAACATTTCCTTCTCGGTTGTTATTTACTGCATAAATGGAGTTTCTTTCTCGTTGTTTCAATTTGCTTTCGTTTCGTCTGTATACCGAAATATATCTTCTTTAGATAAAAAACTACCGTAAATATACCGTTGAAGCGAAAACAAACTTAACCCACTTAACCCCCCTCTATTTAAACCTTGAGTTAAACCGCGGAAAGTAGTACTGAATTCTTCTTTTAGGTCTTGTAGTCCTATCTCACTTCATTATTTAGAAAATAACTACAATATCTTTTCCCTGAACTGCGCAACAATTCTTCAAGTCTCGTAAGTGTTTCGACTGTTCAATTGGGGGTTAAGTGGGCTAAGTTCTTTTTTTTAGCTCGGTATATTTTGAAAAAGAGAAGGTATATTTCTGAGGGCCAGACGGTATATTTGATCGATGAGTCTGCGGTCACACTGCATCCCTAGCTTGCGTAAAAAAAACATAATTTGTAAAAACGCGCACCCGCAGATGCTGAGACAACCCAGCATAACAAAATAAACTGTAAGTCGTGAAGTGCCTAGTCGTCGTAACAACAAGATAGGGGGTTTGTTGCAATTGTGAATAGAATAGCCGGCAATACGAAAGCGGCATCACACCATACAAACGCTAAAAGAAAACTTCTTCGGTGTTTCGGTTCTGAGTGCAGCGGCAAGCTGGCTCAGGGCGGCTATGGAAATCAAACTTAACCGTTTTTAGTGTGTTTGCCGCGTAAAGTTATTGGAAAATATTGTGTTTGTTTGGTGTGTGATTCAACCAAAGAACGTTCCTCCAAAAGAAGTGAAGATTAGTGCATTTTGTGTGTGAGAGAGAGAACTACTAAACACAGTTCACAGTTAGGTCTGGCACATGGGTAACTGTGTTTTCCTCTCTTTATGGCATGCACTATTACCCTAGCTGTACCACTACATTGTGTGCGAGCGGGAGGGCATGTGTCGCGGGTCGGGGTCCCAGTTGTCGCTGCCGCTGTTACCACGCTCTTTCTCTCTCTCTCTCTCTCTATCTATCTGTTTGTCTATAGCCTCCACGCTCTCTTGCGTGAGTGTGAGTGCGAGTGCGAGTGCCGCCGAGTGCGTTAGTACATGCACAATAGGAAAAGCAACAACAAATAGTAGTATAACTAGCAATTGCTGCAAATTGTTAAATTAAATATTTAGCCAAAGCATTTGCATTTGCATTTGGACCTTGTGTGTATCCCAGTTAGTGTGTTTCTTTCCTCCCTTCGTGTGTTTGTGTGTGTGTGTGTGTAAGTGATGTCCTTGACATAATTTGCTATTGGTCATGCATTTTTGGGGGCGCAAAACCATCGATTATTTGTTTCTCACCAACATACACACACACACACACATACATGCAAGCCACACCACACACCCTCTTTCTCTTACGATCTGGACTCTCTTGCTCCTGCTGTGCTATATACTAACAATGGTAAGGCAGTCCGGCAATCCTTTTGCTCTCTTTATGTGTCACATGTTTATGAAAGAAGGCCCCCCCGCCCCTGTTGTACTGCTTTACCTTAAACAAATTATAACTTTTAACTTGTTTCCTGCCACTGCTTTGCGCTCTTCTCTTTGGGTTAGGGATGAGGACGGCCACTACTGCCATGCACTGGCCTGCTGTTGTCTGTGGCCCTCCTTCTTATCACAGTTTGCACATGGCCATGCCTCTGCTGCTGATAAGGTGGAACAAGAACAAGAACAAGTACAAGAATAAGAACCAACCGCATAACGGATGGAGGTATACCGCATTCCCACCGCCTTTTGTACGATATTTATAGTCGGCTTCTGGCTCCCACAGAGCTCCGTTTTGGAGAATTATCACTCTACCCGCGCACTCCACTCACACTCTCTTGGCGACTTGTGTGTTGACCTTCTGTACATGCATATATGTATGCATATGTATGTGGCATAAACAACAGCAGCAGCAGCCGCACAGCAGCAGTCGATTATTGATGAATCTTTTCCAAGTCATGGACTAAAAATAGTACAAACATGAGGAGAGGGAGTGCCGTTGCTTTGGGATCGTTTGATTATGGCTGCAAGCAAGAGAGACCCAAGGTTCATTGTCCTTGATCGATGGAGAAAGAAAACATTTGTCTAGTCTGCCAGAGAGCTAGAGAGCACAGAGCGTATGTATGTGTGCGTGTGTGTGCATTGAACCCTAAATGAGCAGAGCCTCAAAGAGAGAGAGAGAGAGAGTTCAGAGTGCGTGCCGGAGAGAGGAGCTGTTACGTGGCAGTCTAAATTGAGTGAAAAGATTAAACATGGGGCAAGAGCAGTCCATTTCGGGTGGGTGATTTTTTTCCAATGATTTCGATGACGTGTGTGACATTCGATCAACTTGCAAGAGAGCGGGTTAACGGTATCTACATACATACCACTAATCATGAACTTTCACACGCTTTTTCCCCTTGCCTTTCCAGTTGAAGCTCGGCGGCCCTTCCAGCGAAGCGGCACCCACTTCCTTATCAGTGGTGGGGTCGGGTGTACCGTGTGTGCGGCATGTTCATGCATGCTTCGAAATACAAATATTCCCTACTCTTCGGGGCTTGAGTCAGAAATGTTTACCGGCGGTGGCCTTATCAGTCGTGTCTTTTTTGGGTGCCCGGTGTGACTGGTGCTGGGTACCTGCCACTTCGTAGGGTGGTTGGTTGGTTGGTTGGTTGGTTGGTGGTGGTACCTGCGAATCAATAACCTTATCTGCCCCTTTTTGACGGGAAATTCAAACTCAAACCGAAAATCGGACATTTTTGTAATTGAAACGCCGGCTTAGTCATAGCTGCTCCTGCTGTTTGAGTAGACTGTGTCTAGATTTTCAAATTCAGTTTAAGATCGTTGCTCACCCGAAACAGTCACGTCATACGTCCAAATAGTATTATATATTTTCTATGAAAACGAAGGAAAGCGCAGAAGGAAGAAAACTGTGTAAAATAATCCAACTACAAAGTGAAGTTGAGTGAAGTAAAGAGAGAGTAAGAGAGACCCAATGCGGAAGTGTCTAAGCTGAGTAAGTTTTACCCCCCCCCCTGCCCCCATCCAGCCGTGCGGCGATCCTATGCCGCAAACAAGCAACACTTAACGCCCATAAATTAATTAGGTCTAGACACGCCACCACATACAAGATGCAGCCCATAGTGGCCGCGTGCCATTGACCACCACCACCACAAGGAGGGGATACGGCTTCGTGATATGATGGGGCGGATCTAATTAGCGGGCCCAAAAAGGGTCGAAAGCCTCTTTTTTTGTATGCATAACGCACTACCGAGAAGATCCATCCAAAAATACATGACAGCCAACAGAACAGAACTCCACTGTGTTTCGGTTCGGTTTTCTGTTTCTTTTCGTACATAGAAACTGTTGGGTCTCTCTCTGGCTTTGGGTTGTGTCCGTGATTGATACGCGCCCCATGATGTGACTGAAAATAACAACAAGAAAATAGAAAGGCAATTGCCTTTGCCTTTGCCTGACTATGGATTATCCATGGCAAAAAAGAATCGCGACTGGAATCTCCAGACAATCCAGCAGACCAGACGTTGATTAATGGCCAATGGCCCAACAACAGGCACAAACTGTCGTCGAAGCAAACACCAACAAAAATAAATTACAATTTTATTCAAATTCGAAAGCCACAAAAGAACTATTCAAATTAATTATCTATGTCTTCTTTCCTCTCTTTTCCAGCTTCCATCTATATATATACATATATATATTTTTTACGATTAATTCTTGGATCTCAAACCAAAAGGAAAAATCATACTCTCGCAACAGAAAAGAAAAGCGATTTATTTTGTTATCGATCGATCGATCTATTTGAAGAATTCGATTTGTTTGCATCACAATTTTGTATTTGCATTTGCGTTGGTTTTTGCATTTTTGCGTTACGTTTTTTGTTTGCACACATAAAATACCCGTTGCACCCCACCCCCCGTTACCATAAGACGACACGAGGAGGCCCAGAGATCTGAGGCGTAAAGATGTTTAGTCCGGAATATGAGAAGCGCATCCTGAAGCACTGGAGTCCGGTGGCACGTAATCTATTTGATAATTTGGAATCCTCAACAACACCAACATCGCTGGATCGTTTCATACCATGCAGGTGAGTGAGTGAGAGGACATTGTGAGAGTGAGTGAGTGAGTGAGTACGCGATGGAGTGGTTTACTGAGTGACTGATTAGGAGAATTCGTAAGTAAAAGATCAGGTGGGTAAATAGTAGATTGAGTGGGAAAAGTAAGCGAGTGATTTAATAGAGTGAAAACAAGGAAAGAGCGCGAGACAATCAGTGAGAGAGCTCAATGAACTCTTGCAGTCTTTGAGCCCGTTATTCGTTATGCTACGTCATCTTTTCCGCTTTGAAATTTTATGCAGAAAAACGTGAGAGAATAATATAAGCCTGTAGTCACCGGAGCGTTTGATACCCTAACCGATCATTACGATCTGTTGCCAGATTAAATCATTATAATATAGCTAGACAATCCTAGAAGAACTGAACTATTCATTGAAATATCTTTAAATAAAACAAAATTTTGTCCTGGGTCTGTACCCTCTACTTGTTTTAGTTGCTTCAATCAAGGGGAATATAATATTTTACAAGGGTATTACAATGAAAAGTACAAAAACACAGCTAGTGGCAGAAAAGTTGGGTGACGGTGTAACACCGTATATGGTGGTGGCCCTATGAATTTCCCGCCTCGCTGCGCCTCGTTGGGGCTATAACGGTGACTCTCTGTCCGCCCATATAAATACACAGCAAAAACAACAGCAGCAGCTCTCTCTCTCTGCCTTTTTTTACACTGGCTAATGAGTTCCGCGTAGAGAGCAGAGCAGAAGAGAAGCGTGTAGCGAAGAGAAGAGAAAACAGAACGAACGCAGAGAAGAGCATAGGTCTAACAATAACAACAACAAAATTCAACTTCATGGGAAAAACAAGGAAATCTGAACTTTGGCTTTTGGCTGTACAAAGAACGAGAGTTGACGAATGATAGAGAGGGAGAGGGAGCGAATGAGAGTTCGCTGGAAGAGAAGCCGAAGCGCCTCCCCGTGCATCGTAACAACTTTCGTCGTAACTCAAATTTCTTAATTTGCTGGAAACGAATGTCGAAAAGTTTTGTTTTCTTCAAAAAACGTAATTAGTGTTTCCCCCCCTCCACACCACCACCTTTCATCTGTTCCGTCTTGAAGGTCATACTGTGCGATTTCGACTGCTTTTTACATGCACGTCTATACAATTAAGGTTCAAGAGTTTAGCGCTCTTTGGAAATGTGTATCATCGTTCTTAATCTTTGATCAGCATTTTCAGCTCTTTAAAAGCTGTCTCCTTGTGCTAGAGGTATCTACATATAACTTATTTCTTCTAATGTAAAAGCTCTCTCTTACTGCTACGAGAAGTTTCGATATCTAATATAGTCAGTCTGTAGCCTCCCCGCACAAAGTTTTTCCGTTTTAATGGAATCGTCATTCGACCCTGCCATCCGGGAGGTGCCTTCCACCTCCCAGCACCTCAACTTCCTCCCTTCTGTGAGTGCCACTGCCACTGCCACTGCTGCTGCTGCTGCTCATCCGCTCATCCGTTCATGAAATTTGATTTATTTGAGGTGGAAGTGAACACTTGAAATGCGTTTGTCAGATAATCAAAAAAAACGGAGGGGGGACCCGACGCTTATTGCATTCGTAAACAGTTTTTCAACACGAAGAGTGCAATGCAATCCGTGGGGTGGGGCTGTGGCTGGGGCTGAAACTTGGGGGACAATGGGTTAGAATTCTCTCACACTTGGCCAAAAAATTTCATGGCAAATTATTAACGCTATTTGTTGTTGTTGCTGCTGTTGCTTTTTGCGAATTTTGCACAAAAATTTGACCGTCAATAATTTTGTTTGCACGTTGCACACGTTTTTTATATGTTTTTATGGGCCAAAAAAAAAAAAAAAAAATAAATAATAACAATAAGCTTCCAGAGTAGAGTGGAATTTGAACGCGTTTGCATAAAATTATTTACTGCTGTCTGGGCTGGGGTGTGCGGTGGGGTGTGGGGTGGGGTTGGGCAAAATGAAACGAAGGTTTTCACGCACACGGGGGAAACATATATGTCTGCTCAATATCTGTGATATCCAATATGTCAGATATGCCTTGACCGATCGACAGATTGGGAATTATGAAAATCCCACAAATATTATGTATCTTTCAAGTCTTTCAAGCAGTTGTAATAATAAATAATATAAACAATGGTGCTATGGTCAGTTTTATGTTTATTTACAGCTTTAAAAAGGTAAAGTACATTTTGAGGATTGGGGTATGCATTGGAATTGGATGGATGCTCAATAAATAGATGATTTATAGGATATATAATAGATAAATAATACATCTAACTATATAGCTATAGCTATATAGCTCTAATTATATAGGATATAAAATAGATAAATAATACATGAGATAGATGGCAGATAGATGGTATAGATAGATCGATAGATTATGGATTAAACGATAAATATATTATAGATAAATAGTATCTATCTATAGAACTTTTACTCTAACTATATAGCTATAGCTATATAGCTCTAACTATATAGGATATAAAATAGATAAATAATACATGAGATATAACGCAGATAGATGGTATAGATAGATAGATAGATTATGGATTATAAGATAAATATATTATAGATAAATACATAGATATAGTTTGTTCTTTTAAAAAAATAGCTACAAATCTGTCTAGAATTCTTTGTTCTTTTGCCACTGTCTGTCTAGCCGTAGTTGTAGCCATACTCCGACTCTCGTATCTTAGCATATGAATACAATTAATTCATTTTTCCAATTAACATTTTAATTTAATTCGTTTTTTTTGTGTTTTTGTTTCTTCCCATTTTCCATTTGTGTTCTCCTCTCTCGTGTGCGCTGCTGCTGCTGCTGCTGCAGGGCCAACAACAATTGGCAGACAAACTTTGCGTCGATCAACAAGTCGAATGATAACTCACCACAGACGAGCAAGAAGCAGCGGGACTGTGGGGAGACGGCACGCGATAGTCTGGCCTATTCGTGCCTCTTGAAGAACGAGCTGCTTGGCACGGCCATAGATGATGTGAAGACCGCCGGTGAGGAGCGCAACGAGAATGCCTATACACCAGCAGCAAAGCGGAGTCTCTTCAAATATCAATCCCCCACAAAACAGGTGAGTCCCATCCCCCCATTTCCCATGATCCCCAATGAACTGGTGAACTAAACTTGAACCCCGAACCCTACTCTCATTGTGAAGCAGCAGCTCTCTGTCGTGTCTCCTCTGTTGATTGGCGGTGTATTGTATGTATCTGTGTGTATCTGTGGCGATCGCAGAATGCATTTAATTGAATTTGCAGTCGGTGCTAATTGGGGTGACCGGTGGCCGCCCGGTTGGCTCTTCGGTGTCTGGTGCTCGGTGTCGTCTGACGGCTCTAATTTTTCCCAGACTCGGAAAGTTGAATGAACTCTAAACCGAAAGCAAAGCTTTTGCCTGGAAATGCTTTTCAAAGTCTCTCTAGTAGTGTTTCTCTCTCTGTCTGTGGAATCCTGCTTCAAAGCAGGTGATAGGTGAAAGCTTTCGCTCGCTGTCTCGTCCTAAGTTTCCTCATTTTCTTCAGCTGCTCTCCTTTTAATTCCTCGCTGAAAGCTTAGGGCTAAGACTTGTCAAAGTTCCGTTTCATTTTGGCTGTCGTGCGGCAGCGCTCCTCGGTTTGCCTCTCTCGTTTGTTAGTCACTTCCGCTTGCATTTCTTTTTGGATCATTCTGTAGGTAGGTTCTTCTTTTGCTGGAAAAGCATTTTCTTCAATCACAAGTGTTGGCCAGCAGGTCTTCGTGTCTCCGGCTCTTATTTCATCATTTCTATTGATCATGGGAATGGATGCCCATATCCATGGGGATAGACTGCAGACCGATAACCGGTTCACATCGGCTGAAAATTGTTTAGCTTGCGGCCTAGGCCTAAGTCCAAGCCAAGACCCAGAGTCCGAGGGGGGAAAAGTTGTTCAACCAAAACTCAAACCTTGAGGTTAACACACTTTGATTTCAATGTGCGTGATGCTGCTGCCTGCTGCCTGTTGCCTGTTTACTGCTGCTCTCTTTCGTATCTTTACAAACAGACATCTATCTATCTATCTATCTATCTATTTTTGATGTGTGTGTGTAGATATTGCCACAGCCGTTTCCATTGTTCACAATCGGTTCCCATCTATGGACTGATTGTTCAAGTGTTCCAAGGGTCCAAAACGAAATACCCCAAAATACAAAAAAAAGAACTGTTGCCACTTGTCTTGTAGATTCGGGTCATCATCAGCAGCATCATTCGTAATTATTTTGACTGAAAGCCTGACATATTTGCCCGCTTAACAGATTTATGTTTCTTCAATTGCGCTCTGACCATTTGTTTAGGCTGCTGCCTCTCCTCTCTGTCTTGTCCAGCGCTTGCCCTTGTTCTCTCTGTCCCTCGCTCTGTGACTTTTGCTTTGACTTAATTTTGACAGTTGACACGTTGCCGGATGACAGCAGAAGCAGCCGCCACCAATAAACCAACAAAAAGAGCATTCTCCCGCTGAAAAGGCAAATAATAAGTGAGAAATTAAATGAAAGACAAAAAGCGTGAAGCAAACATGTAAAAAAAAAACACTTAGAAATACTCTACCTCTCTCTCTCTGTGGAGAGAATTATAGATTGCGGGCAAAGATGTCATGCAGCAGCGCCCATCGGTCAGTTCATTAGCATGGCAAGAGACTTTGCTAGCTCCCCATTATATCTGATGGCAAGGAAAGGGTATACGTCGGATCGGATCGTAGCAAAGATGTGTAGCAGCTGTGTGGCCGAACGATGGCATTCCACCATCAACTTCAACTACTACTTCAGTGGTCTAAAACGACACTTGAGTCAATAGCTGTGGAGATCTGGATGCCAAATGGAATGGAAGAAGTAGGAGAGAGCTTCGGTTTCTATTTTTTTTGTTTTTTGTTTTTTTTTTGTTTGTGGTCAAATGTTTGGGCCACAATCACTCACTCCATTCAGGCACTGAAATCTTTGGCCATTCATCTACATCACGCCCACACAATTAACACGAATATATCTATCTATATGTCTATGAATCTCCGGGGGCCACACCCCAATATGCCACACAACCCCATGCGATTGTGTTGGTTGTGGGTTGCCCCTTCCTGCCGCCCATAAGAGTCATAACAAATAATATGTAATTCAATTATGTGCGGTCGCAATGTTATTGTCATAAATAATGGCCGGTTGTCTGTCTGCCGTCTGTCTTGGGGGCAGCAGCACCATTTCGCTGCCACGAGGCACCCACAACAGTAGTTGGCCACGAAAAATAAATGGTCTCAACACTTTTTTGGACACTTTGCTATTGTTCTGATTGGACCCAGGGGATTGGCAATTGGGGATTGGGTCTCTGGGCTTTTTATTTTTTGGGGATTCAGCAAGAATTTTAAATATTGCTATGCTCTGAGCATTTTGAGGGGGCGTGTTCTAAAATGGAATACATTCATTATCGGAATCTAATTGAATATGATAGATGGCCTTTGATCTATCAAATTAAATTATGATATCAATACAATAATGAATGTTCTCATTCATATTTGAATGTATTTAAGAGCGATTTGAAAAAAAACGGACCGAGGTGCGCTGCTGCATGACACGCGATTGCTTTATTGCTTTACCAAACGAATCCTGGTGCCTTTTGTAGTACTTTTCGTAGAATTCTATAGCTTATATCTTTTTTGTAATCTTCACTCACGCTTCCAACACGATCCAACGACCATTCGTAGCTTAAACTAAAATAAAAAACCTCTCTTGCCCGATTATTTCGTGCACCTGTTCGTTCATTCCCCCCTTCCCCCATTCTTTATGTGTCGTGTCGACCATTTCGAATAGCCATTAAGAGAATTATAGAAAAAACCACTCTCCACATGGGCTCAAAAAAGCAAACAAAAATCTGTTCGCTTTTATTGTTTGTTGTTGTTTTTGATTATAATTATTAATTTATGCAGCAGACATTTGCATTAACATCGCATTAACGATGACTATTTTCGTGGTAGTGCCTCTTGCTGCTGCTGCTGCTGGCCCCAGTCAGTGATTAAGTTGGTCCGAGATCGCGACAGGTTCACATTACCATTAACCATTAGCAACCGCTCTCTCTCTCTCTCTCTCTCTCTCCCTCTGTCTCTCTGTGGATTCACGCTCTTTTATTCACATTGGCTGGGAACGGGGGGAGCTACTCCTACCCAGCTACCCCAGTACCTCTTCTCGTTGTGTTCTCGGATCTTCGCTGGTTGGTTGTTTGTTTGTTTCATTTATAAGCTTGTGCTCCAAGCGCCGCCCACAGACCCACATTAACAACAATGACCAGAAATCGAGAAAAAGGCTTGCACAGAGGCTTGATACCCTGGACGAATCTTTTGGCCAAGAGTTTGCATATAAATTCATGTACCAAAGGGAAACACAGAGCGCTCTACATGCTGTAAACTTTGCCTAAGTGAAAGGCTCATTTGGAATGAATCAAGATACATTTGATTGGGTTTCAAATGTGCATCGAAATCATACAACCCTTCTGCGAGACTACAAATAAAAGAGGGGCATAGCCGAACCGAAAGGAGGAGACACAACAAAAAACTGAATACAAATGCCGGCCGGCAAGCTAACAAAATTTGAATGTTTTGTTCGTTCGAATGAATGAATGAATGAGTTTTGTACTTGAGTGCACTGAAAGTACAGTACACACCGCTGTTAGCTATCACAGATAGATAGAGAGGGGCGATGGGGGTTAACGCTGTTGTGTAAAATTAAGAGAACGAAACCCCAAAAAAGGCCCAAAAAAAGAGAGCGCCAGAGAGGGTAATTCTCATTAGATTTCTAAGCGCCGAAGCATTGGATACCCTTTCACATTGAATGGGGATATGTGTATGCTGAAAAGGGGACTCCAAAAATTGATGTTGTTTGTTCTCAAATGTTTTTGGCAAAAGATTTAAATCTGGTACAAGCTTTTGGATTTCCTTTTGCCATTTGTCAGAGACGGTTGTTGCTACTTATCACACAATATGTCTGTATATTCCCCGTCGTCCCGCCCCGACTGTACTTAAGCTTTACGCGTTTTAACAATTGAATTTCTAATAGGCTTACCAACTGGCCCTGGCCAACCCCGTACAGTCCAGTTCAGTACAGTACAGTACAGTCTCCCCTCTTCAGTCTCCTCTCTCTTTGTTTTCGGTGGCATCGAAAAACATTTAAATTTAATGGCAGTTGCTTGTACGCTTTATGGCAGCAGCAGAAGAGAGGGAGAAGGAAAAGGAGGAGCACGCAGCTATTTTAACTGCTTTTCAGTGTGTGTTATTACATTCCCCAGAAAAGAGAGCCATTAAATATCTATGTAGAAAAGTATATATATATATATATATGGATACCCTTTAAGAACATTTGGGTATTATGGATCTACTTGGATCTTTTTGAATGCTTTTCATAGGCTTTATTAAAAAGATATCCCTGAGATCTGAGGCTGCTGCTTCTTGCTGATCTACGAGAATCAGTTGCTCTGTCTAGAGGGAAGGGTATTTATTATTCTAATTAGTATATCCATTTAATCAAAATGGTAGAGTATCTACATGAATTCTTTTCCATTACGTGGTTTTTTTGTGTATTTATTTTTGTGGTTTCTCAAAGTGTAAAGTGAGACCATTAAAGGGCTCTCCACACACGCACAAAGTCTCTGTAAAAAAAAAAAAAGCAAAAGCAAAAAAAAAATGTAATTATATTTCTGTTTGTCTCATCTGTGGTTCTTCCCCTTCCGTCTCTCTGCCAAATGTTAATTGAATTAAATTTTTAATTTTTTGTTAAACGAATTAAGAGCCTTGGCATGACGTCTGTCCAGCAATCCACTTGGATTGGATAGATGGTATGGGGCATGTGGCATGAGGAGGTGGTCACCTCTTCAGCCAAACAGGTCAAAGCTCCCTCATATGTATTTTGTCTTATCTTTTGGGGGGGATACAAACAGTGTATGTTTTGTAGGGAAGAAAAGTGGAATGGTACATACTTGTATGTATTTGTCGGGATGTTTGCTCTCTTTTATCGGAGAACGGAATCGTGAAACGGAACGCGTGGAACCTGACCAAACCCACAATGACAAATGCTATTTGAAATGATTCAGATACCGATGATGAATGGGATGGAATGGAAGGGTAAGATGATGTAAGCAATATACTCGTAAAGAGAGTTCTATAGAAAATGGGGAATAAAATGTAACTAGTTTTCTGCTAGCGTGTGGGCTGTACATATGTGTATGGAAACTATCTCCAAGTTGAATCCAACCAAGCGAAGCAAATGTGTGGAGGCTGTTTAAATGATAAATAGTGGGGGAAAAATATGTATTTGGTTTAAATGCTAAGTAAGCTTCGTTCTCAATAAATTCTCTAGGATACCTTTCACTCTAAAAAACTCATTTACCGCACGCCAAGAAGTTGCTCTAACTGTTTGTAGTACTTCCACTCAGTGATCACAACACTAAATGTGTTCCTCCTTTACACTTTTCTCTTACCTTTTGCCATTCACTAACTACAACACCAACTGGTGCTTCTGCTCGCTCTTTTACTCACTAATCGGTGCCATGAACTGTTATTGTGTGTCACAGTTCCACTCAATAAGCATTCCCTTAACTATTAACTGTTCCCACTGCTCCCACTTCCACTCATGAACTCTGGATCTAGCTGTTACTCTTCTTCTCTACTTCCACTCAATAGGCACAACATTGACTGTTTCTGATATTGCGCTAACTGTTTCTTTTTCTTTCACTGCCACTCACTGATCACTGATGCCAGCAGCTTCATACATATGTACATATTTCCACTCAAGAACCCCCATTGCCAGTCACTAATAACAGCATTAACAGTTTCAGTTGCTCCCCACTTCCACTCGAGAACCGCAGAGCCGCTCTTTACACTCGGACTTGCAACTGTTTCTTCTGTTGCTAGTCAACACTCGCTCTTTCTCTCTTGGAATATACATGCACACGCGTAGATTTTCCATTCTATTTACAGTTAAACCACAAGCTTTTCTTCTTTGACTTTGTATTGCATTCGCTAAACACGCACAATTTCGCTTTAGAGTGGGTGTTGTGTCTACTCGCCCCCTGCCCTTTAGCTCTTACGCATTTTAAGTGCGTTCGTTCATTGCGTAAATGGTCGCGCGTCTTTTGTAGCTGCTGCTGGACTAGGAAAGGTGGGGGAAAAAGGGCAATAGTAGGGCACACAAATAGGCCTAGGCATACGCATACGCTTAACACACATTCTGCTCGCATTTTCTATGCAAACACACAACAAATAAATGAAATGAAATGAAGTGGGCTCCTCCCAAGTGTGGAAGGGCACGGAATTGGAATGCGTGCCAAATGTAAATTGAAATGCCAGTTAGTAATAGTTTCCGTTGCTTGTGGAATCTGTGAAGCAGTACCCGAGAGGGGGGCTGGGTCGCGGTCGTAGCTTTTAGCACCGAGGCGTTAATTGCCGCCCCAAGTACGCACGAAGCAAACAAAACCAGCGACTACCTTTTTCTTTTTTTGCCATGGTCCGATGGTCCGTAGATACGAAATTGATACAAATTTGCTTTGGCAATTTATTGGGCGACTGCAACTGGAACGACAATACGTTGATGAAAGAACACCGCCATATAAAAAAAAAAAACACTCACTGACTTTCTCTTCCGATCTCTCTCTCTCTCTTTTTGTTTTGCAGGATTACAATGGCGAATGCCCGTACTCATTGTCGCCGGTGAGCGCCAAGAGCCAGAAGCTACTGCGTTCGCCCCGGAAGGCCACACGCAAGATCTCTCGCATTCCCTTCAAGGTGCTGGACGCACCGGAGCTGCAGGATGATTTCTATTTGAATCTGGTCGATTGGTCCTCGCAGAATGTCCTGGCAGTCGGTCTGGGCAGCTGTGTCTATCTATGGAGTGCCTGCACTAGTCAGGTGAGAGTCCCTGAAGCAACCCCCAAATGAAATCCCCACTAAGCCGCTTAACTTTTTCCTTCGCTAGGTGACTCGGCTGTGTGATCTCAGTCCGGATTCGAACACCGTGACCTCGGTGTCGTGGAACGAGCGCGGCAATACAGTGGCCGTGGGCACCCATCATGGATATGTGACCGTTTGGGATGTGGCCGCCAACAAGCAGATCAACAAACTCAATGGCCACTCGGCGCGTGTGGGAGCTTTGGCCTGGAACAGTGATATCCTGTCGAGCGGATCGCGCGACCGTTGGATCATACAGCGTGATACCCGCACACCACAGCTCCAGTCCGAGCGCCGCCTGGCCGGCCATCGCCAGGAGGTGTGCGGCCTCAAGTGGTCGCCCGATAACCAGTACCTGGCCAGCGGCGGCAACGACAATCGCCTGTATGTGTGGAACCAGCACTCGGTGAGTCCCGTGCAATCGTACACGGAGCATATGGCCGCTGTGAAGGCGATTGCCTGGTCCCCGCACCATCACGGACTGCTGGCCAGCGGCGGCGGGACGGCCGATCGTTGCATTCGCTTCTGGAACACACTGACCGGCCAGCCCATGCAGTGCGTGGACACTGGATCACAGGTGTGCAATCTGGCCTGGTCCAAGCACTCCTCGGAGCTGGTCTCCACGCACGGCTACTCCCAGAACCAGATACTGGTGTGGAAGTATCCCTCGCTGACGCAGGTGGCCAAATTGACTGGCCACTCGTACCGTGTGCTCTATCTGGCGCTCAGTCCCGATGGCGAGGCCATTGTCACGGGCGCCGGTGATGAGACGCTGCGCTTCTGGAATGTGTTCAGCAAGGCGCGCAGCCAGAAGGAGAACAAGTCTGTCCTTAACTTGTTTGCCAATATCAGATAGATTCCACACACACACTCACACACCACACACATCATTTATACACCCACACACACACACACCATTCAGCATTCGCCAACATGTTGTGTGTGTGTGTGGGGCTTGTTGGGGCATGTGGTTAGTGGTGGCCTACGAAGACTGAGAGAGGCGCCAAAGGCAACCAAAATAAAAGAAAACAAAACCAAGCAACAAGCAACAAGAAGCCAATCCAATTAATCGATCAAGCAAATCAAGCAGAAGCTACATCGAATAGAGATTTACCATAATTTAATGTTAACATTATTGAGAAGTGTTCATTTAGTTACGATCTCTCCAATCGTTCATTTGCCGATCTGCTAATAAAGTTCGTTTGTTCAATCAATAACCTGGCCGCCACAATAAACCAAAACAAAATAAAACAACATCAATGGAAGCAACAGCAACAGTAACAATAACAATAAAAGAGAACTAACACCAATCAATAGCTAATAGTCCTTAGTTTAAGAGTCTCTGTATAGCAACATTTATAAGAAAATGCTGAAAATGAAGAAGGCAATCGATGAGGCAAAACAAGAACTGAAACTGAACCAAGTCTAAGCCGAGAATTTTGATTTGTTATTCGTAAAACAAAACAAAACAAATTGAAATCAATATGCGATATAATTAGAATTTTTTGTTTGTTTTCCTTTTTTTTTTTTTTTCTTATCTTTGTAAACACTATTTTTAAGACAATGAATACAACTACATATATTTGTATATATACATATATATAGATATATATATTCTTTATATATTATATTTTTTTTTTTTTTTTTTTGCATAGCCTCGTAAGATTCCCTTAATTCCCCGCAATAGCATACTATCCGCCGTATGCATTTGCTTTTTTTCTAGTACATCCCACACAAGAAAACAAAACAAAATCACACACACACACACACACATTTATAAACTATGTATATTGAATAAATTTATACAATTTTGAAATGTCCCTCCCCGAATTGAAACAAAAATGTCTTTAAATGGTTCCATTAACTGTAGCTTTTCCATGGCGTACAAAAGTCGTGTATTTTCTTTATTCCCAGATACATATGTATGTACACCTTTACTCCATATTTTATTGGTTACTCAATAAATGCATAACTTTTTTCTATATGCTCATTCCTCCCCTACGCAACATTTTGTGTTCTACTTTGAAGGCGTTTTCAAACCAGAAAAGTGGCGGCACAATATCCTTGTTGATCGATAACTATGAGCGAGGGTTGCAATTGATGTATGTGCTATGGCTGTCTGTGCACCATCAAATGGCTCAGACGACGCCTAAACGAAACGTTGTTAGCACCGAATGTCGTATGTCTTATATAACCCAACCGATCACAGGCAGAATGATAGGCGTTAGAATATTGTGCGATACAACACTAAACTTAGAGAATCGCACGCCAAACGGTTATTGAAACGGTTAAGCTTTAGCGGTGACTTGAACCGCGAGTGACAAGCTTGCGCTTGACCTTGAAATTCGTATTGAGTCTTAAGCTTTTGATTATTTTCGGTTTGAGTGGAGCTTTCGATTGGCTTTGCACTTCTTTGGCTTTGGGCCGCTTTCGGACGCTGCGCTTCATCTTCGATTTTGCACTTGTGCCTGTGGGCGTGCAAGTCCATGGACGTGGGCCAAGGGCAGCCAAATGGAAAAAAAAAACACCCAGCAGCGAAGGAGCTGCAATTGTGAGGATCCGAAAGAATAATTGAATATATTTGCATATCCTTCTGGCTACGCCCATGGCATGTCCCCGCTGCAGCAGCTTCCGTCGGCTTTCGGCGGTCGCGGCGTCAAGCTTGCCGCTGCCTACCGTTGCCGTTGCTGCGGCTTCGGCGGCTGTTGTATTTGTAAATTTGTTTCTTAGCCGCCGCCGCTGCCGCCGCCGCCGCTGCTGCCGTCGTCGTCGTCGGCGGCTGCTTTTCAATTTGTATTTTTCTCTTTTTCTCTTATTTTATTTTTTTTTTTTTTTTGGCCAAGTCCAAGTTTAACATGGCCCGACGCGCCAGAATCAAGTTCAGTTGCGCCGCAAACGCGTCGCGGAAATGTTTTGCTCCGAGCATCGTCGTCACCTCTAAGCGCGTCCTCCTCCGTCCCGTAGACCCTGCTGTCCTGCGGCACAGTTCTCCCCAGCAAAAAGGGAAACCAACCGAATTCAATCAAAGGGCGAATCAAAGAACCCGCTTGGCAACTGTTTTCTTCTTTTTTTTTTTGAAACCGAATCAGGTAATTAGAATCGGTTCAAAACGGTAAAGAAGGATATTCTCGTATTCAGTTGTTTTTTTTTTAAATTTATTTTTTGTTGTGCTTCCTGTTGTTTTTCCTGTGTTGTGAAGTGCAGACACGTGTCCTTCTGTTGGTGGTGGTGGTGCCTTTTGAAGGTCATTTACGCACGAAGGCCATGGCGAGGGTGTGCTCGGACGAGGTGCCTGGACTGTGGGTGTGTGTGTGGGGGGCCGGGGCCCCACCTAGGGAGAATGCTTGAGGGTGGCCTATGTGTGTTATGGGCCAAATGTCAAAAGGTGAAGGCAACCAGGCGTCCTTGTGATTAAAGGAAACACACACACACACACACACACACACACATTCAGGATGCAAGAGTGAAGAGCGAGAAAAAGCGTAAATTGTGGGAAAAACATTTAAAGAGAACAAATGTGGGTCCTCTACTATATATACGGAGAGAGGGAATTCCTTTGGACCTTTCTGTTACCGAAGATTAAGCACTGAAAGAAATCAATTTAAAACTGATGGAAAATGCAATAGAGAAACTTTTTAAAGATATTTAGAATACCTTTATTTTGGATTCAAAATAACTTATATTCTTAACTTATTAGAGATTTAACATCTATATCTTCCAGATAATACAAGTTTGATGGATATAAGGTTCTATAGGATATCTTTGAGTTTCTTTTTTGTTTCTTTTTGGATTAGTTTTTGGCTTCTTTTTCTTGGAAAACCCAATGAGATTCTTTACCTATTTAATGGTCCAAATTTTTTATCAAAATATGCAAAAATGGGTAGGGATAAGGAATTTAAGAGAAAGTTACTATACACATCAAATATTTGTTGCTTACAAAAGAAAACACGAAGAGAAATGTGTAATTGATTGTGATTGAATCAGCTTGATCGATCTGATCGAAAGGGTTTTTACATAGCTAATTGAATGTGATCGAATACTACATACAGCTATAGATCTATAGATGGGCTGCTGGCGGCATATCGTTACTTGGATACAAAAACCTCACCCAAACCGCACCCCAAACCGTCCCAACAGAACCTCTGGCTTGGCATGGCAAACACTTCTCTATATTCGACTCGCGGAACTGTGGACACTAGACTCTAGCTTGGGCGACGATGTGGCCAAATATTTGTGTGGCCGATCGGCCAGATACTCAGGTCTTGAGCCCCGCGCCCCTTCGTTTTTCGCACATTCATCTTTGAGAAGACATTACCTCGACAAGCTGCGAAATTTGCTCAGCGATTAGCACACATTGGTAGAATGGAATGATGGACTTTAGGACGGGCGGGAGCTAATAAGAAGGTCATTTACCCTCGTGGTCGGTCAGTAGATTGTACATATGTATGTATACAATGTATGTAGTATGTTCTAGACGTTGGCCAATTGCGAAAGTAAACACAGCCTTTGTTCTTGGCTCACTTCCGATTGGTTTTACCTACCAGCCATCACATATGTAGTTTCCCCTGCCACTGTCATACCACCCCCATCCATCGTATAGGCCGTGTGAGATTGGGTTTCCTCTATTGCAAGGCAATTAGCGCCTGGGGGTCGCTTTCAGTTTCAGTTTCCGATCAAGACTGTGCATATCTTTTGTCTCTGTTGGCATGGGACGACCTTCGGCGAAGGCGTTCAATGACCGCCACTGTCCATCCAATCCAATCCGATCCGATCCGTTCCGAACCGATCCGATCTGTCTATCTGTCTGATCCACCCATCGTGCGATCGTACGTACCATCGCTTGATGGATGGGGTTTGTTTTCGTTCCATCTCGTTCCCGGTACAAAGCAAGGTGTTTGTCTGTGTTTGTCTATTGATATTGATATGCCATAAATCGATCGACTTTATGATCCCGACCCAAATATAGATCCTAGAAAGTTTTTATCTGCTTTTGCTGGTGCTGGTGCTGGAGCTGCTGCTGCTGATCTTCAACTTGACCCAAATATCAGCAAGTGGACAAGGACAGGTTCCTTTTCGGCCAGGTCAGAGTCGAGCACGTCGGAAGGTTGTCGTCTCCGGTTGTTCCGGCAATTACAGAGATTGCTATCTGTGGGACTGGCTGTGGTAGCGTCCATCGTCCAGCAATTACCACGTATCGCAGCAGACAGTACAGTACACGGCTCGCCTTGTGCTCTTGCTGGGTGGGGGATTGGGGATTCCGGGGGGATTACAAGTTTTTATTGTTGGTTACCTGGTAACGCTCACTCAGAATCAGTTGGCGGCTGCAACAATAACCACAGCACAACAATAACAGCAATAACAACAGCGTGACATTCAAAATGCAAACAGACTTTTGTGCTGCTGCCTGAAACCAGTTTCGGATGCGTCAAGAGTGAAGGGCTCTACGCTCCCAGTGCTGCAGACTGTTGTTGCCTGTACAGGAGACACTCACACACACACACGCACACACAGATGCATTGATTGATGATGTATGGATCAGAGACACGCCTCTGTCCCCCCTCCGGCCGGGCGGACTAGTTTAGGGGGAAGATCTTTAAGCATAGGGTTACCATAGGTCTAGACTCTAGAAGCCAACCGTGCCGTGTTAGAGTGTGGAGTGGGAGCCAAAGTTCATTTAGTTTGCTGTCAGGCATAAACCAAGGTACAGGCACATTCCCCGAGGTTTAATGGCCCCCAAAAAGCAAACACACTGCGATATAGATCTGGCCACACATATCAGGTGTTTGAGTCTGATCTGATGTTGATCTCTTTCTGCTGAGTGACAGTTTTGGGGGGCGCCAATAAAACAATAGTTATAGTGTCTGGGCACACACAAAAGATCTATAAACGGCTCAAGTGCTTCACTGGCAGGAGGAAGGGGTGGCGCAGACAGGCAGAGAGGCACCCAGCAGCGGTCATTGTACTTGAAGCGCACACACAAATAAATCGGAGTCGAAGCCCAGAAATACACTCCGTACACGTACTCGTATCCACTCATGCAAAAGCAAAGATCTCGGATTCGCTCTCAGCTTCTGTTGCATACCCTTTCATATGATATAGTGATTTTTTGAGATGTTAGGAATGTAAGGAATGTTATTAAAAGGACGAAAATGCATAGAAAACCTGTTAAACATCGAAGCATTCCATCAAATTTCTACGAGTATCTCAATTGTGCTGAAAGGGTATCAAATGCTTCGATTTCTTTCGCTAGTCTTCCCTTTGTGTTTTCGTTTTCTTTCGCACTCTTTGCCCGCGATTGAGCCCCATGGCTTATTATGCCATGAAATTAAAAAGCAAAAGCATTGACATTGAAAATTATGCGAACGGTAATGGTGACGACGCCAGCAAACGGCGACGCAGTTGGAGATCGCTCAGAAGATAAGCCAATGCCGTAGGAGAAGAAGGAGAAGAGTAGCAAAGACAGTGGCAGTGGCAGAGGGGCCACAGAAGAGATGCCGCACTCTTCGCTGATTGCAAATTGATTAGGTCAACTGTTAATTCGTTGCGTTTGCTTGTAGAACTGATTGGCGATCAAGATTTAATTATACATAGATATCTAATACATTGTTGTCACTTGTCAGGGCGATTATTAATGCGAAATTGGGATTGATCGCTTGTGTATTGTCGCTTTTGCACCACCATTGAGAGCGGTGGTGGGTTGAGTGACAGGCAAGTTCACTCGCAAGGCTCTCCGCTCTGCCTGCCTGCCTGCGGTTCTACTTGCACTCACAATTCACTCAAGCTCTCTGTTGTTTTCCTCTTTGTTGTTCCTGTATTTCTACTTACTGGAGAGAGAGTCGTTCAGAGAGGATGGTAATGACAGGTCACGCTCTCTCTGTCTTATTCTTGCTCCACTTGCAATGGCTCAACTCGCACGCACAATGGCCAAACAAGGCTTATTCTCACGCTCACCCACATGCATATGTTTGTATGTATGCATGCACATACATAAATACACACCACTCACTCTCACTCTTACACTCGCGGTCATTCTCAGGCGCGTACTAAGCAAACAACGAACAATTGGGCAAACAACATAAATAATACTTATAATAAGCGGCTACAAACTGTCATCATTAATTATTTTCTCACTTTAAAACCTGAGCGGAACGTGATAGGTAAAATAGTACACACTCCCTTGGCCTGGCTATAAAGGTAACCAAATAACACCATAATGGTGGGAGGGGGGGTTGGCGCATGGAGTAGAATCGACCAACTCTTATAGTAAGCCGATCCCCGCTTTGGTTTGCGGATCGCGTCATCATTTTTGACTAATTAACAAGAGATGGACAGACCTAGCCAGTTCTGGCCTTCACCTTTTCAAGTTGGCCAAAAGCAAAGAAGAGAAGCACAAGAATTGGTAACAAGCTGACGCCTCCACCTTCAACTGACCCACAAAATCAGCGGCCAGCGGCAAGCGGCAAGCGACAGCGTTTATACATAAATAATGCTAACCGTACTCAAGCGTCTTCCTGACTGAGAGAGCGGGCTTTTTGGGGTAGGTCGTCGGTCGTCGGTCGTCTGAGGTATGTACGGGCTCGGGCTCTCTCCCACTGATCGGCTATTCGTTCTCCCACTCCCTCCCCGCAACACGCCTGGCATTATTACCGTTCATTATAATCCATCGTCCCATGTGATACCCTCTCAGAGGGTATTATGATTTTGAGAGCATATGTCAGCAGCACAAAATTACGAGTATTCCTTCCTGTAGGAAATAAAAACATACAGCTGAAACTAAGGAAATATAACCATCGAAATATATTAAATTCTAGTTAATTTCTCATGCCTTTATGGATACAGGAGGATGTTGAACTACACCATAAGAATGATGGGTATGAACAACTTCGGCTACCGAACACAGACACTTCCTTCCTTTCTTGTTTTGCAAATTGTTTTCGTCTTTTCGACGTTTTTGTGGTTTCGCGTTTTTTTTTTCATTCACTTTTGTTTTGTGTTGCCTTTTGTTTTGATCGTCGCTTTACAGTGATTCAATAGTGTGAGAGAAGGGGTTCGTGGGCCCGGGGGGCAGCTGGCGACGGTGTGGTGTGCCGTCGTGGGCCATGGACCGGTGCCGGCCGGACGACGGTGCGGATTCTGTTAGTGGCCGGCCAGAGGTCAGACCATATCTATATATCTATGGGCCATAGAAATGCAAAAATCACAAGATGCGGGCGATCTTCATTCAACTGCTAATGATTGGCCCACATACCATTGTCGGTCCAACAGCCCATGCAAGCACATCTACCACTGACTCTACCTCTCTGTCTTCTCCTTTTGTTCTGTTCTCATCCAGCTGGCAGGACGATGAAGGAGGCTCTGCCATTGGCGGTGCTGCTGCTGTGGCTAGGAGCGGCGCTGCCGCCCAGCTCCGGTTCGGCGGTGCTCATCTCGGACATGACCATGACTGTGATGGTGGAGCTCTCGTCCCGGCATCCCTTCTGCAAGATGCACAGAGATCGGTAAGTCACCCAAACATACATACCGATCTTCCCATTCCCATGGTGATTATTTTCCAGCGGCGACATACAAAGGATGTTGCTACAGTCGGATCCACGACGCATCCGCCAGGTGCCGCGCGAGTCGGTAATGGAGCTGGAGGAGGTGTGCCGGCATCAGGGCTCCTATGGCCATGAGTTCCGCGGCGGCCTGGGCTTCATCTATCCGGGTACCAAGTGGTGTGGCCCCGGGACAGCGGCCACCAGCTACGACGATCTGGGCGCCCATACGCGGGAGGATCGCTGTTGTCGCGAGCACGACATGTGCCCGGATGTCCTGAATGTGGGCGAGTGCAGGCGGGGATTGTGCAACCGGGGTACCTTCACCCGCTCTCACTGTGACTGCGACGCGAGATTCCGGCGCTGTCTGCAGGCGGCCAACACGGAAACGGCCAACACTCTGGGGGCGATCTTCTACAATGTGGTGCAGGTGACGTGCTTCCAGGAGCGCAGTCCCTGCTCGGCGCACCAGAGGTTCGAGGATTTCTATTACCGCACCAATCAGTGCCCGGCCGAATTCCGGCAGGCGGACCTCTATGTCCCGCCGCACGGGGACAATCTGATAGCCAAGATCCTGGCCCATCCAGTGCAGCAGGGCCGTGCCCTGGCCGCCGCCGCACCGGCCCTGGCCCCGGCCAAGCTCACGGCCCGCCGCTTTGGCGTCAAGCTTGCCAGCGTCGGCCTGGCGGCAGTCAACATTATCCGTGAGGTGGTCCAGCGTCCGCGTCTCCTTTGGGAGAGCCTGCATGCGCCCGTCAGCCGTGAGCTGCCACCCCGTTACGGGGGCTCGCCGCCAGGGGGCTACTACTATGAGCGGCCGGGGCCTGGGTCGTCATATGGCTATGGTAGCTACGGTTCCCGTTGGAGCTGATGGTTGGGAGCCGAGAGAGCTCTGAAGACTGTTCCCGTGTAGTATTAGTAGTCATAAGTCATAAGTAGAGCCAGTTCACTTAGCCATATGCATGTGTGATTCGATTTCAGTTTCCCTTTCCTTTCCCACACACTCTCTGCACCCATTAGCTAGTTGTCCACCCCTCCCACTGCCTGCAATAAAACCCGCTGAGAACTATTATCCATAACTATTGCTCTCCCTTCCCTTCTGTATGTCTGCTCTCTCCCGCCGCTTTGCCGTCCGCCTTTTTCCCCAACAGGGCTGGCTACAATGAAACGGAGCAGGAGGCCATCTGTGCCCAGTGGCAGTACCAGCCATCGGAGAAGTACGTGCCCAGTCAGCCGCGCACTTCTTCCTAGACGATCGAACAGACGGGCTGATGATGCCACTGATGATGCCGACCTGGACAAGCTCTACTCATGGAAACGGTTACAAATCTACACAAAGCAATTACAAAGAATTACAAATGCAATTACAAAGCTTAGCTGTAGGACGTGCACAGTCGTATCTACGTACTATATACTATATATGAAACATATAGAAACTATTTCCGCTTTTCTTAAACTGATCTGATCTGATCTGATGAACCTGAAGCCGACCTGAATCTGAATCTGAACCTGAATATGAATCTGAATCTGAATCCTGAACCAAAGCCAAATGCCAATGTTCAAGCAGCAGCAGCATGGAAACTAAATAGGAAAATATATACATACATATATTTTCATATATTTAGAGCATACAACCAAAAAAAACAGATCTATATACATAAATATAAATATATATATATACAAGCAGAAGACAAATATACATGCATATATGCTATATCTATATAATATACAGCTGTTTCTTTTATCAAAGTAAAACTCTTCTTGTAGAGGGCAACCCCCAGTGAGAAAAGGCCCAATGGGGGGTTCACCGATGTGGATTGGCTTTTTGCAAGCAGAGCTTGCTGATTCGAGACGGTGAAGGGACGTAGATGGTAAGGAGTACCCTGCTTCTTAAAGGTATATTTAATATTTAGTCACATGACTAGGCGGGAAGGAGTTTATCACCCGAGGCATAGGCCGCTTCCCCGGAAGCCTCTTCTGAGCTAGCATCCTTGGCGGAGATTTGACCATGCCAGGAACTTTTTCTAACTGCCATCGCGTGGAGATTATACTATACTATAGTTGCACATCGCCATCGTTCGTTAGGATTAGCTAGATCGAAATTAAACTACTCAGAAAAGGGAAATGACAAAATCGAATATAAATTAATTGAATACTATTTAATGGCATATGTATGTATGTAAATATGTGCAATCTTAGCAGGGGAGAGTTACATTGTTTTACGTTGATAACCCTCATATATATGTTTTAGATCACACTGAAACATATGTGAGCTTCAATCAGGAGTAGCAATATCTGCAGGTGGGTACTAAGTATTTCTGCTTGTCATTGAACGCTGTAAATATGTTCCTCCTCGGGTAAAATGATCCTGTATAACAAATATGCATATTTGAACATACATATATACAATTCGTTATCTGATTAATATTTACGTAATTTGTATGTCTGTGAGGGGCACTGGCACTTCTCTACAAAAGCACCCAGTACGTGGGCTTGTGACCGACGGGGCCAGACGAGTCCTCCTCAGTCAGTTCTTCAATCTCTGGATCAGGCAGCCATATCAAATCATTCTCAAGTGGCATGGCTTGCTCCGCATTTGGTAGCCGTCCAGCGCTTCGTATCTTTAGAAGAATCACCTGAAGAATCACAGAGAGATTAAACAAAGCGAACCGATTCAGTGCATTGCCGGCTACCACTTACGACCATCAAACAAATGATGCACAGGGTTATGGGAGAAGACATTTTGCAGCGTGATTCGGACAAATAGTTTACTGGTATGATTTCTTTGATTTAAATGTATCCGGAGTAAATTTGTAGATTATTTCAGATTTGAATAGAAATCGTACTTAATGAGTAAGTAGTTACTCAGCGCCTGCTTCGAGCTAATTGTCAGAAATTTTGTATGAACGAGAAGGTACGTGTTGTGTCGCTGTTGACGCGACACTACTTTTATACCCGTACTCAGTCGGTACTACACATGTGATTTATGTGGAATTTTTATCAAAGACAGACATTTTTTACTGCATCTGTCATCTACATCTACATCACTTCTCACAACAACAATGCACGGCGGAAGGGTTGGCGGCTAGCTGCTGTAAATTCATGCTGTGTGATTGCGAAAGAGAGGGAATGATGTTTCTCGAAATGGTTTTATATTGTGGCTATATTAATGATCCGATCAATTCAGAGGGGTTTTATAGGATCGGAAATGATTCCTTCTCTATGTTACACACATCCACTTTTACCACAAATACAATATATGTACCATTTTACTCTTCGAGTACGGGTATAAAAATTCTTCGAATAGCATTGATTCGCTTTAAAAATTTCCAGCAGGCTAGAAGAGACCGTTCGCCCTGAGTTAATTCGGAATATGTACAATGTAAATACAAAACTGCCAACTAAAAGTGTTTAGAATATTTAGTTTTCGATAAATGTAAATTTGTAATATTTTCGAAATCAGAAAATCAGCTTTTCCTTTAACAGAACGTTAAATTCTAGCTATGAAATTAGTTGTTTATCCACAGTTCTATGGCTACCACCTCCATGATTCTATTCAAATTATAATAATTACTTACTTGCTGCACAGTGTAGCAAGTGTACATTTACGTATATATTTTCAAAATACGTTCAAAAGATCATTCCGAGCTCACACACAACGAATAATAAAGAACGAAATATAATCCGAATCAAATAAAGACGCCAATGGCCTCAAGTACATTGCAGGGAAATCAAGCAAATCTCAAAGCATTGCTATATACATATACTTATGTACATATATGTATACTTAGATTGCATTAACTATGTACAAAAAAATGCGCAATTTACAGTTGATCGGTGTCGCCAGTGGGGCCAGATGAGGAGGTTATAAAAGAGACCTGCTCCAGCCAATCGTCACATTAGTTGCTCCCAAGTAGCCGCCGATTCAATTACAACATGAAGTGGCTGTCGATTGCCTTCGTTCTGGGCCTTTTTGCCCTGGCTAGCGGTGAGTTGGATTCACCTCTATTCTGAGTATCGCCATGTCCACTAAGAGAGCATTTGCTTCCCCCTGTGTAGCCAACCCCCTGAGTCCTGGCAACGTGATCATCAACGGGGACTGCAAAGTTTGCAATGTTCGAGGCGACTAAGTTCTACATAAGGATACAGTGGCAGTAAAAGCTTTGTACAAATAAAATAAAACGAATGCTATTTATTTCTCGTGCAGTTTATTTAATTATTCTCTTGGCCACCCATATACATAGTAGATCCATACCATCTTCTCCCCCCTAAACATAATATTAAGGGCAATAATATTGTTTCAGGTCAGAAGGGTTGTCCTTAAAATTCTCAAATTACTGACACCAAACTACTACTACTTCTGTCTCTCTTTCCTGTCAACTCACCACTGGCCAAAGCCAACAGGCCAAAAACGAAGACCACAGACATCCCCACTTGATATTAATATCAATACTGAAGTACTCCAGTCTCAACTGCGAGAGCTTCGGCTGATTTGTGTTTTTTTTATAGGCAAAGGCAATAAAAACTAAAGTAAATTAAATTCAAATTTAAATCGGATGCAGATACCACACCACACATACTATATAGTACACATTTATGCATGTGTTTATTTACTATACTATAGACTTACTCGTACGTGTGTTGGGGGGCAAAGTCAATTCGGAATCGGAAATACCCATTATAATGAATTTGTTCAATAGATAAGCCGCTGTACATATGTACATACGTAGCACAGATTGGCAGAACGTAGCCTCAGTTGCTCTATCTCTTATAGCCTTCAATGGGCAATGGGTGTCAAACAAGAAAGACAGAAGGACAGAGGGACGGACTCGGCTATTGATGCTGATCAAGAATATATATACTTAATAGGGTCGGAAATGATTCCTTCTCTATGTTACACACATCCACTTTTGCCACAAATACAATATACCCTTTTACTCTTCGAGCACGGGTATAAAAATATCGGTAGATTTGTCATTTTTGTATTCTATGTAGTAGATAGCGATCCCGCCTCTAGGGGAAGTTAGATATGACACTTGAAAGAACCTTAATGATTCCATTATCTTTTTTAGATGGATCAATGGTTTTCAGAAATGTTAAACTACAAGCAAAAATGATCTACCAGCTGCAGATATGCATTCCTATTAATTTATGATTAGGTTCCTTCTATTAATTCGTTTATAATTACAATTATCTATAATTTTAGATTGCAGAATTCTCAAATTTCCGGTTCCCACAATACTCTACATAAATTACCCACAAACACATAGAAATTCTTTGCTGAAATTGTATCTTTTTATACGGTTTTATGCTCAAGAAAAAACATCATTTTATCTAACCTTCTTGATCTGTATTTGCCATCAAGAAACCTTCACTTTGAACTTTATTCGTAATTCTGTTGATATTCTCAATTTCTTTTCGTCTGTGTGTACAAATTACAAAAAAAAACTCTCGATTCTTAAGCATAGATGTTTTTGTGTTGTGATTGTGTGTGGGAGGGGGCAGGGAGGTTTACTTGGATAACCAAAATGAATGCATACGATAAGGATTATTGAACATGAATAAGGTATTTATATGTATATAAAAGAAAGAAATGGAACTAATTGAAGTGGGTCTCTGTTGTGGGTGTGTGTTTGGGTTCTTGTCAATTCTGTTATTGGGTTTATGCAGTTTTCTTCTTATGCTGCTGACAGTTGTCCTCCTCGATGTCGTCTTCTTTTGTTAGGCACGCAAGGCCACAAACTGTTGGAACACCTCCAAAATGTGTGTATCCAGGTCGGAGGTGAAGAGCAGCGTCTCCAAAGTGCTGCTATATTTCTGTACTTGTTCGTGATGCTAAAAAGAGTACAGAGATTTAGTGGGTGTTCTCTTAGGGAGGGATGGAGGGATGGACTAACCATCAGAAAGACCTGCTGCAAACGTCCGATGGTCCAGCGATACCAGTCCGTATCCGGGTCACGTCCATCTGTATCGGAGCGCAGCATATGCTCGGATAGTATCATGATGAACCGCTGGAAAACGATGAGGAACAAACGCTTTTGGTTCACATTCGCTGCCTCCAGTTTCTCCTCCATGCGCTCCACCGCCTGCCAGAAGCAAAGATAACCAAGAAAGAGAGAGTGAATGGAAATACAGAAAAATATGTATGATGTTGTGTGGAACTTACCTCCTCGGAGGGCTTGTCGGCATGCGTGATGGGCTTCTTGCGCTTTGTCGGTGCATCCTCATCGGATTCGCTGGACGAGGAGTCCGCCTTGGACAGCTTATCCTTGGCCACGCTTAGCTCAGAGTCTGGTGAAGGGAAAACATTTAAATTTCAATTGGTTTAAGCGGTTTAGAGGCACTTGCTCGGACAACTCACTCAGCTTGATCACGTGCTTGTTCATCTTCTTGATGGTGAGATGTAGAATCTCCCAGAGATACATTTTGGTGAATTCGCTGGTCATCTCCTTGGAGAATATCCATGTGGCCACCGCCGAGCAGTCGACAATCTGCAGCTTGAGCAACTTATCGACCAGCACCACCATCATCTGCTGGTGCGAGGACCACAGCTCATAGATATTGTGCAGCACACAGATCTGTGCCTCCTCCGTCTCGGCCAGGGCACGAAAGACCGAATGGAATTTCGAGATGGCCGCAAAGCTGTGCGAAAACGACTTCGATCCCAGGTTGAGCAGCGTCTGCACAAAAACATCGATCTTCAGCGCATTAAAGGTACCATCGGACATCTCCTCGCCGCTATAGCCGCTATTGGGTATCTCCTTCAAGATGTTCACCACCTCCTCGGGTGAGCACTTTTGTCGTATGGCCACCACCAGTTGATGGGCCACCGCAGTGCCAGGTAGACTTGCTACAAACAAAAAACATAGAGAAAATGATCAGGAAATGATTCCGAGATAATTTAATGGTTTACGGAGGAGTAAATATGTATTTGGTAGTGCCTGGATGGGAATTGGAATGGTCTGCTCTTTCGGCATACCCATTCCGGCATTTGAGGTGACACTTTCATTGACACTTTCATTTCATTTCGCTTTTTTCATACATATGTGTGATTCATGGCGTGGAACCAAGCGGCACCACCACCACATCACATCACACTGGAGTTTGCCTTTGCCTTTGGCTCTGCCTCTGTTTGGTGCGTTACTAATGATGGTTTTGCTCTGGCTGCTACTACATAGCTCTCCCAGGGCTCTGAGCAGCAGTCTCTCTTGCACCCGTTTGCTCTGTCATTACATGCAGTTTATTGGCACTTACGTCAATTATGTCAAAGTGGCAGAGTGGCGCTGGAAAATGCCAGTGGCACTGCAGTAGAGAAGCGAAGCACGTAGCTACTAATTATGCGGCCATTTGGCAAGCCAATGCATTGGCAAATGCGGAATTCATTACGACTTGAGCGATTATCAGGGCAACAGAAATTGTTGTATGTTATATCAGATATACATATGTATGTACCTATAGTATGTCTATTGTTTTTCTTTTTCCCATCTTAGGCTTAAAGTTATGTACATAGCTCCAAGGCTGCTCTTTCATCGTAAATTCAAAGAATGTCTTCTCTTTTTCAATGATTGTGATTGAAGATTCTAGGTTTTGCTAAAGCTAATACCAATGCCAATTTTGGTATCGAGTTTCTTTCCAAAACGAATCTTCCATTGCTCCACCATAGACAATGTCAATGGCTGGCACAGAGAGACTTTTGTTTGCATGTCAAGATCATGTGAGATGTTCGCACACAGCCAGACAGCCAACCAGACAGACAGACAGATAGTCAGACAGCCACACAGGTAGATGGTTTCTGGGAGGAGGTTTCTTTTCCATAATAATGAAAGCTTCCCCCCCATATGACAGAACTAAATGGGAATCTTTTCACGGGAATCTGATTTCCAGCTCAAATTGAGCATGTCCAAAAGGGCGTGGGTGGGCCGAGTGTAGTTCAATGTTACTCAAAACGGAGACCGTTCCATTGGTTAGGGTCGTATCTACCCCAGGTCATCATCATCGCTCCCATTCACAACTCAGATCATCGGCAGGAAAGACGGAGAACCTTAGCAAGGTGAAATCGCCATACGGAACCGCATAAGCAGAAGAGAACCACCCCCCTGCTATCAAGGGGGGCTGCAGCTCACCGAAGCTCAGCGAACCGAACCAATGTATATCTCAATGGAAATCTAAGGCAAAAGTTGTTCGTTTGGTCTTAAATGGAGAGGCTATAGCCGAAATGAAATCAAAAACTTAAAACTAGCAGCAAACACACAAAACTAGATCAAAATCAAAGGCCAAAGTGGGTTATACTCTAACAAAAAAAAAAAAAATGAGTGAATAGCTTTAAGGACTATTCAGAGGCCTGCCCATAACTATTAATTGTAAGCTTTATCTAAGGTTACACATAAATACATATATCGATCTAATTATAGTTCTTAAAAAAAGGAACTTAGCTGGAGTTTAAAGGGATTTCTATTGTAGATAGAATATGTCTTTCAATGACAAAAAAATGACAGAAGATAGCTGCTGTGAGTACTTAAATCTAGAATAAGTTTAGGGTTTAAAGAGGATCCAATTCGAATATGGAATGGACTTAGGGAACAAAGAATGTACATGGATTAAACGAGAAGAGGGAGATCCCTACACATTCCCCAGCTCCCTCAGCTATACTACTTCAAATTGACAGAAGACACTTATCCTTTAAGTGGCAATTTCTCTCTCCATGGCAGTCTCTCCCTTTCTGGGCAGACAGGGGGTATCCCTTGGCAGCTACACCATTAGCATTAGAGGGTGCTGCTACTGCTGGTGCTATTGGTGCACCGCCCTCGAAACGAGAGTGTTGCATAAATCTACGCTACTCTATGCAAAAAGTACAACAAAGTCGGCCGCGTATTGCGCAAATAAACAAAACGTACGCCCGCTGGCGGCGACGCATCGCTTGGCTGCCCCAACGAAAGCAGCAGCAGCAGCTAGCTCCACGTTGCGGATGCCACAAGACAGACACCAGAAGTAATAGTAGCAGCAGCAGCAGCAACAGTGGCAGTGGCAACATCGTCTCCCGCTTGATTATTAGCGAGCGCAACTGGGGGACGCGTTTCAGTCGGTCTTTCAAGCGCGCGCAGCTCAAACGTCTCCAAAAATATATTTAAATAAATATTTCTGTGTGTGTGTTTGGTTTTTTTTTCTGTTTGTTTGTGCGATTTGTGGATGTGTGATTGCCCGAGCCCAAGACAATGAGGGGGAATCTTGGCTGCCGCCTACTGGGCTTGCTTCTCATGGCATTTGTAAGTTGAAGGAGAGCAGCCTGACCTCCAGTAGCATCTCTCCATCTCCATCTCCATCTCCATCTCCATTGCAGTTGCATTTGGGGCATGCCATTGTCGGTGTCGGTGTTGGTGCTGCACGAGATCTGGTGCTGACGCCCAAGCAGGGCATGCAGCTGACTGGCAAACGTATCTTCTACGAGGAGAAGGATGTGCGGGATCGGGATGTGCGTCCCTGGGAGCGCACACTCAGGCATGTCACCTATGTGACACTCTTCACGGACGCCGCCGTGGGTGCAGCAGCTGGAAATCTTAGGTAGGTTTACAACCCCCCCAAGAGACTTCTCCTTCGTTTTGTTCAGGCTGTTTGCTCCTGTTCATCGCAGCCAGCTGCACGAATACCATGACTTCCTGCAGACGCCCTACATTCCCGCCGATCCGACGGCACAGTCCTCGACGGGTGGTGGTGCGGCGGCGGCAACGACTCCTTCCCGTTTCGGGGATATCATCACGCTGGCCACAGGACGGCTGGAGCAGCTGCCCAACAACGGTAGCTATCGCTTTGTCGAAGGCACCGCGAGCGGTGGTGCTTCTGGCTCTGTCCAGCGGCGTGCCCTGTGGCAGGTGCAGCGCATCCGCCATCGGGATGGCGACAAGGGACGCCACTACCACTACGAGATACGGTTCAGCGTGACGCCACTGACGCCACAGACGCCCCCACGGACAGCAGTGCCAGCATACCAGATGAGCTACATCCAGAAGGAGTCCGACTATCCAGGCAGTTTCGCTCGGCTCGCTCATGACGCTCTCGACGGCGGTGGGTTTGCTGCCCAGCGGCGACACGATCGCGAGCGGGAAAGAGAGCGAGAGCGGGAGCGGGAGCGAGAACGGGAGCAGTCGCAGGCCACCTTTATCCATGGTATCTTCCAGCCACCGCCACCGCAGCAGCTGCCACCAAAGCTCAACATTGGTGAGTATCTCAAGGGCGGAGCAGCCGGAGCTCACCCTCATCCAATGGGCCTGCCAGGCGAAGGACTCTTCAATCTGGGACTGCGCTCAAATTTCATTGCACCAACCACATTCCGTCCGAATTATCCGCCGATGAGGCTGGGTCCGGACCACGTTGGCTTGAACGCCCGCCCACCCATACGATATCCAGAGGTGCCACCAGAGAGGGTTGCACCACCAAGTGGTGCGCCTGCTCCTACTCCTGCTGTGGCTGTTACTGCTGCTGTTAGCGGCGGGGTCACCCACCACTTCCATCATCATTTCTATGTGGCACCGGGCGGTTCTGGTGGCGATCCAGAGTTGAGCTATCGCCCTCCGGCCGCCTCCACGCAGAGTCCGCCTCGAGCAGCGCCCGGATACTATCATTACCAGCGGCAGCAGCAGCAGCAGCAGCCTGTGCAGTTTCCCAGCTCCCACGAGTCCTACGAATCGAATGAGGATCCCGAACAGGAGCTGCTGGTCCGAAGTCCACAGATCTTTGGCCAGGCATCCAAGTACCAAGCGGCAAAGCTGCCGCCGCTAATCATCTATGCGGGTGCTGCCATTTCAGAGGGCAACGAGGACGACGAAAAGTCGTTTGTGCAAAGCGAACCGCTGGAGGAGACTGTGTATCGCTACTCCGAGCCAGATCCACTGTATGTCCATCAGAATCCCATTGATGTGCTGCATCTGGATGAGCATCGTTTGGAAGTAGAGCGAGAAAGGGACAGAGACAGAGACAATGTGCAAGAGCAGGAGGAACAGAACCAGGGTCAGGGACAGGGTCAGGGTCAGGAGGAGGAGCAGCAGGAAGAAGAGCAGAAGCGAGCCAGCAGCTTGGAACAGCCAGAAATGGCCACAAGCTCGCCCACAACTGAAGACCCACCAGCTACGACTACCACAGCTGCACCACCAACAACAACAACAACAATAGCCTCCAGCAGCACGGCAGCAACACCCACGCCTGCACCCACTGTGAGCAGCTCCAGCAGCTTTGTCTCCACCTCCACACACTTTAGTCCATTGCGAAATTTGAGTCGCTATCGGACAACGCCGCGCATTACGGCTGGCAGATCCACGACAACCACAACATCCACCACAAGCAGCACACCAGTGCCAGCGTTGAGCAAGTGGGCCAGACGCCGAAAGGAGCAGCTGGATAGCAAGGCCAAGAGTAGCTATCGTCATGAAGCCTACGTCTCCACCAGCACCAGCACCAGCACGAGCACGAGCACCACATCAACCACCACAACAGCAGCACCAGCATTATCCTCAACGACTGCTGAAGCTTCTGCTCCACTGAAGACGACACCGTTGCCTCCGCCGCAGATGTCGCCACAGCGCAGCGAAGCGGTTGAAGTTCTCACACAGAAATCTGTTAGCAGATCGGTGAGCATCAAGGTGGGTGACAATGGCGAGGAGATACCCTTTATCGTGGATGATGATGAGAATGAAGTGTCTTTTACTTAAGTTAATACCCTCAGAATAAAGCTACATGTATATTTGTATTGATATTTAGAGCATGGTTGGGTTGCAGTTGCGCATGACTCACCTGCCTCCTCGCTGGCGTACTTGAAATTGGGGGCAGGCAACTGTGGTATGAGCTTTCCATATGTGGTGGGCATCATTTCCGTGATGCGCTGATGATACGACAACCTACAGCAAGGGACAAGGGACAAGCCGCATTAGATATTTGTAGATGGTGGTGGGGTCTGTTTCTGCTTCGTCTGCTTACCGCAGGCACTTCTGGAGCACCTCCTGTATGAATTTCGGCCTCGGATGCTCGCCATCGAGCAGCAGGCAGCTGTCCCATTCATCCCACGACCATGTGAACTTAAAGTTGCTCAAATGGTACGAGAACCAATTGACAAAGCGATCGAAGCACGAGGTGTTCATCGAATCGATGCGCATGAACAGGATCTCGGTGGCCTGGGCCAGCACCTGGGGCAGGGTGGCCGGCTGCAGTTTACACAACTCAATCAGTATGGAGCCGTAGCAGATGTCCAGATAGCGCGGCGTTGGCATGTGGAAGAGCTCCGCAAATATCACCTCCACGATGCAGTACTCGAGCGGTATCTTGTGCTTGAAGGGGAAGCTGAGCAGCTGGGCGGCACAGTCCTTGCGCTCGTGGTGGTACGTCTCGATGATGTGATGCAGATGCTCCTCGATTAGGAAGCGTTCGATCGAATGGGCGCCGGGCAGATTCGGCCCATCCGGGCAGTCGGTGTAGTCGAACATGCGATAGACGACCCAGGGCATCGGATAGACAAAGGCATCGTTGTGGGGCGGCGGTATGATCTGCGGCAGATTGTGCTGCAGCGCCTCGCATAATATCGTGTCGAAGGTGAGGTACGGTCGCGGTATGTGCTTCTCGGCCCAATTGTCCTGGCGCAGTTTTCGTATCTGGGCCCACAGGCAGTCGAGGTACTCCTCCTGGGGATGCGGGGTGTCCGATGACCAGACCCGCAAGGCGTGGTGGTGCTTCTTTGACCGCTTATTCAGATACACCTCGATGCGCAGCAGCAGCGACTCGAGGGCCGACTCCTTCTTCTCGTAAAGGTCTCGCCCCACCCAGGGCAGGGTGGAGAGGACGGCGAAAACGAACCAGTCGCGACGCACCTGGGGCACTGTGTCCTCGTTGGACACATCGATCATGGTGTCGAGCAGCTGGAGCAAGCTGGTGGCCGATATCACATGACAATTGACCAGATCCGCGAGGAATCGCAGCGAATACCTGGCCGCATCCCAGCGACACATTTTGAGCGACTCCTTGAACGTCTTGACCATGTGGTCGACGAACTCGCCACCGAACTTGTAATTCTTGGCATTCAGCAGACCCACCAGCGTCGTGTAGACGGTACACTTTTCGGGCATACGGACGGCACAGTCGGAGAGGATGCGCAAGATCTTTAAACGGAATGTGCCCAAATCGGCCTCCAGCACGGACACCAGACCCTCAAGATTCGATTCCACCGAGGATGTGCTGCGCTCGCCCACGCGCAATATCAGCGACTCAAGGCGGTCCTCGATCTCCTGGTTCTCCGACACCCGCCTTCTTTTGTTTCTCCTATGGTCTGCAAGTGAATGAATGCCACACCCCGTCCCCAGTTCAGTTGGAGGATAGCAATGCGTTTGGAATCTGTGCTGTACTCACCATAGCCCTCGTCCTCCGTATCGTGTGCACGTCGACGACTCATGTTGCCACAACGCTAAACCAAAAGCTGGGTCTTGGTCTTGTTGTACCTTTGCCACCGGCACACGCGACAACACTTTCGAGTACGGATTCGGCGGCGGCTGCTGTTGACTGCTGCTTGTTGCGTGCACCTTGGGGGTGCGAGTCGTCTGGTATGACTTGATATATATTGAAAATATTAATTAATGCACTAATTTTCCAATCCAATTGTTGAATGACAATTTTTCTTGCGGCGTTTCTTTTTGCATAAAATATCGCAAGCACATTGCGATTTGTTTAAGACCATTCTTATCGATACTATCGTTGCCCATGTTGAACAACTCAAATATATTGCTGCCGATTTCACTCTATTCCCGTCAGATCTGGCTTTTTCTTAAGGCCATACGCGATACAAATTTGTGAATTGCGGGAAGCGGAAATTTTAAATTTTGTAGATATCTGCGAATACCGAAACTAGTTTAATGGAATCTAACATCTCTGTACCAAAAAAGTGTCGAAATTCCTACGGAAATATAAGCATAAGTGACTCGAATCGAAATAATTCAAGGCTTGGATTCGCAAAGATGATACGGACACGGATAGAGTTTAGCATTATATCTGGAATTTTGAAGCATTTCTACCCAGTGCTGCCGATTCCGCTTTTTTCCCGTAAAATCTGGCTTTTTTGAGGACCAACTGCGAGTAGAACTACACTCCTATCGATAAAGTTTTGTTTTGGCTGTGGAGCTTGGACTTCTTTCTCAATATGAATTTAAAGAATATAGAAAGTTGGCTGATTTTGTGCCTTTGTGTTCTTCTATTTTGCACACACTGTTGTCACAGCATTGAGCCCTTGACAATTGGGGCTGCCATAGGGATTGGCACCGTCGGTTTATCGTATTTCAAGGGCCAGACCTATTGCCGGTTTTATGAGTGCTGCGACGACAGAAGCATTCCTGCCAATATAACCGGTAGGTTTCCATTGCAATGTGTTTTGTTCTCTGACCAAAATCACTCTCGTCTTGCACTCTTGCAGCGCTGCGGTTGTCGCTGCAAAACACACTATACGGCCAGCATATTGTGGCCCAGCACATCATACCGGCACTGACCGCGCACTTTAGCTCCCATGGCCAGTCGCGAAAGCCGCTGGTGTTTAGCTTTCACGGCCAGCCGGGCACCGGAAAGAACTTTGTGGCCGATCAGATTGCTCAAGCTCTATACTTGGAGGGATCGAATAGCGCATATGTAGTCAAGTACCTGGGACGATCGGACTTCCCACAAGCCGAGTTTGTTGACAGGTACAAGGAACGCATTAACAATGAGGTGCGCTCTCGTATGAGGAATTGTCCACGCTCCCTGTTCATATTCGATGAGGTGGATAAGATGCCCAGTGGCGTGTTTGACACGCTCACCTCGCTCGTGGACTACAATGCCTTCAACGATGGTACCGACCACACAAAGGCGATATTCATCTTTCTGTCAAACACGGCCGGCACCCATATAGCCGACCATTTGGGTAATAGCATGAAGGCGGGAAAACTGCGCGAGGACACACGCCTGAGCGACTATGAGCCGCTGCTGCAGAGAGTTGCATACAACATGGAGGGCGGCATGAAGAAAACCAGTCTGATTGAGGCACACGTCATCGATCACTACATACCATTCCTGCCGCTGGAGAAGGCGCACGTTGTACAGTGCCTGGAAGCGGAGTTCCGGCGGTGGGGCAAGATGCCCGATAGGGATATCATCAACGATATTCTGTCCTCCTCGATCAGCTATGATCGCATGCATGGCCTGTTTGTCAGCTCCGGCTGCAAGACCCTGGAGAAGAAGGTGGCCATGTCCATTTACTAGCTTTACTAACGGAAACGGTTTTGCATTTGCACTTGCATTTGATACTTTTTATTGTTGTGAAAGGAATAAAGCAGCCGTGGGCATTTGTTTCTTTACCAAGGATTGACCCACTTCAGACGAGAATCCTTTCTGAGCAGGTCCGTGTCCAGGCGCTTCGGTTGCTGGTCGAATGCATCGCGTGCCTCCGTGCGTAATTCCACTGGGCCAATATCCTTGGTGACCAGGCACTCGCCATTCTCCTTGAGTATCGTGTACTTGATATCCTGTGCCGTGGGCTCGCCATATGGAAACGTGACCGGTGTGACCTTAATCAAGTGCTTGATCTTCCACAGGCGGGCATTGTTCTCGGGTATGTTCTTGACCACCGTGTAGTCGCTCTGTTTGCCATCCAAGCCCAGGTCTTTCAGGATGCGCTTCTCCCAGAAGGGGTTCCCCTTCACCGGCTTGATGCGCTGCACTCGAAACAGTTTAGCGGGTTCTATAGGCGGATCCTGATGGTCGGGGGTTCTGCGGAAGATCAAATGTCATCAGATGGGGCTTAAAATTCTCCTCTGCTCTGCTGTTGCTTGCCGCTCACCTGGGGTAGTATATAATGCCCTCGTATTTCTTGCCATCCTTGTACAGATACTTCTTGTTGTGCTTTCCATAGCTGCGGGCCAGTGCAGTGCTCACCTGAAAAGGTGTCAGTAGTCGTCCCAGGTTCATTTTATCTAATAATTCTCAATTAAAAATACTACGGTGGGAACCGCAAGTGTTATGACATAGGGATGTTAAATATCTATCGATATTTATGTAGTTGATAACATATTTGGAGATGATATTTTTTGGACTGGGCGAAATTATTATATATTTCTCATTTCTGTAAGAAAAATCATTGTTTTAAATAGTTTTCAGAATTTTTAGTAAATATACCCTTTTTTCTGTTGTATAACGACAGATATATCCGCGATGTTGATAATTTGCATAAAAAATATCGATATTTTAGTGCGATAAGCCGAAATGATCGGAACTTTATTTTGAAAATGTGTGTTCTCAACAATGCCAAAAAAACACACCATTTTATTGGCATTATAAAGAAATTTGTAATTATAGATATTCTAAAAATGTAATATGTGCTGATAGCGAAATGAATATCAGGGTTCACTGTTACGTGCACATACAGTAAACAGTGTGCTGTTGGGCGCACAATATGCCGCGCGCTCAAATTTGAAATTTTCCTTCCGACCAGCATCCTTGTGGTTACTTTTCCCAACAAGGGGGCGGGTATCTTGTATAACCACCGCCATTTTGTTATTCGTGGTGACTCTACAATTGGCGTTACACTGCCGGTGGTGCAAATTTGCCATTGGCTGCTGGTTGGCCGAGGGTTGTGTGCTCCGATTTTTTTTTTGGTATAAAGGATGCTGCATTGTACGCACCGTTCGTCAGTTCGACATTCAGGCTTTACGCGAGCAGCCAAACTTGTAAGCTCATCTCCGGTCTTCACTTGGACCGTAGACAAACCGAAGAATTGTGCGGATATTCTCATTTTTCTTTTCGAACATTGTAAGTTCAAGTGGTTTAAAGTTTTTAAAGTGCCAAAGCTAAGGATCGCATTGCGTTGACTGTCCGATTGTGGGAATACCAGCTTAGATAATCAATTGTGGGTCATCTAATTCAGCCAGATCCAAACCACAGCAGGTCCCATCTCGATTTGTTCCCATTTCAAAATGTGAACCGGTTGAACCTCTGGGAACGGGAACGAGGGGCACACGTCTTTGACTTGCTGCTATCTGTGCGACTTTTCACAAAAACCCATTAAATAAATATGTAATATCAAATCATACGTAAACCGCAGAAGGGTTTCGCGTTCCCCCTCCCTTACCTCACCAGTTCCGGGCGGTGGGTGTGTGTTTAGGTCCCGTGGGCAAATAGTAAACGTGCCGATTGTTCTGCTATTTGTGTAGGTGTGAAAATATGTTGCGAATAAACAATAAATACAATAAGTACAATAAAAATAAATGAGAATAATAGGAAACGCAAACAGGGGGACACATGCACAGAAAGGGGTGTGCGCCCCAGGGCACGGACAAGAACAAGGACGTGGGCGGAACAGGGAGGTGCGGCACACGCACCCTTTGACACAAATGCACACAAATGAACCAACCATAAATAATGCAAGTGGCAGCAGCCTTTTTTGATTTTCTCTGTGGAATTGGGGGGGCTGACGGGGGAGAGACTGCTGCACCCACAGAATACTCATGATCTTCGTCTTCTCTTATGTTCTTGCAGCAACTGGCAGCAGGAGTCGCCACACACTTCAAAGATGGTTTACGACATGACGCATATGGCAGAGGGACCGCCACAGAGCATCTCGCTGAGTCGCTACTATATGCCAGAGGATGACGAGATGTTGGCCCCCGCCAACAATGGGGGCCTGCTGAACGAGGACTATGCGGCCAGCACCACGCTGGACATTGAGAAGCGTTTCCAGGCGCGCATGGCCTGTGAGACGGCCGCCCAGCCGGCACCACCGCCGCCACCTACACCGGCGCCGCGTCGCCGAACCACACCGATTGCCCACCTGGATCCCACCGAGCTGGTGGGCTTGTCACGCGAGGAGCGACGCCGCCGGCGACGGGCCACGCTCAAGTATCGAACGGCACATGCCACACGGGAGCGCATACGTGTGGAGGCGTTCAATGTGTCCTTTGCCGAGCTGAGGAAGCTGCTGCCCACCCTGCCCCCAGACAAGAAGCTCTCCAAGATCGAGATCCTCAAGCTGGCCATCTGCTACATTGCGTACTTGAATCACGTGCTGGAGACCCCCTGAGATAGTGGTAGCGCCTCTAGCTTCAACACCAGCTGCAGCTTCAGTGAGGCCATGTTCTTTGCTCCGCCATAGGATGCGAATCGAACCCACAAAATCCCCGTAAACCCTGTATCCTGTATCCATAAACCCATAAAGTACATACATATGTACTAAACATACATACATACATATCTATGTATGTACATATCTATGTACGAGTATCTTTATTCTAGTAATAATCGCTAAAAACTTTTTTTGTCTAGCTTCTAAGTCGTGATATTTGTTTATACCTATAACTACATAAATATATAAATACATACATACATAAATACATACATGCATGCATACATATGTATAATCCAGTCAAGCATTAAAGTTACAAAAATATCTATAGTATACCGCAAAAGGAGATACATTCTCTTTCCCATCCCACAATTTGTCCCCCCTTCATTCCATTCATTCCATTTGCTGGGGCACAGCTGCCGTTGCAAAGTTTTCCATTTGCTTTGCTGTATTCCGTTCAAGTGCCAGATGCGACCTGATGCCAACGCTCCACGCACGCACACACACAGGACACACTCCAGGCGTGTCCTTTTGTGGCCACGCCCCATAGCTGGAGCCAAAAGGGAAAACAGGGTCACCCTTCACCGAATTGTCCATATTATTTTCATATTATCATTTCAAAACAAAAATTTTCTTCTTGCATTCCAAATTCAAATATTCAATAATCAAAAATTCAAAAATCAAAAACAAAAATCCATTCGCTGTGTGTTGACAATGGCTTTTCATTTCAGTGCTAATCAGGTGAGTGTGCTCCATCATCAGACAAAGAGCACCCTGTATCGAGGGGGATGCTGTTATCTTGACTGTTATTTTCTGAAAGAGAGGGACAGACAGCAATAGAGACAGAGAGAGAGTTTGCTGCTGCTGCTCCACATTTCTCCTGACAGCCCAAGTGTCATGTGCCCAATGGTGGTGGGCGTGGCAACCGGTTGCCACAATAATAATAATAATAATAATATTTCTGCAAGCTAAAAGGTAACAAAATCAATGGCATGGGTTCTCTTCACACACAACACTCCACGCTTCACTCTCTCTGCGTCTCGCTGACCAAAAGAGAGCCCCGTGCACCGACCATTCAGCAGAGATTCCGTTAGTCTGCCACCCATCCGCTCTCTCTCGCATTGAGTGCCATTTTTAGGCTGTGTGTGTGTGGTGTGTGTGTGTGTGTGTGTGGGAGCAGGATAGGTGCCATAGGACACAACACTTATTCCTGAAACAAACAAAAAGCAGCAGCCAGGCGACAAATTAGTCAGGAATGAGTCTCTTAATGGCTAGGGATTTTGTTTGCTATTTAAAATTTATCTAGACAGTAGTATTTAGATACCTTCTTAGAGCACATTAATTATCCCAAAATATTAATGAGAATTATGAATATCAAATGAAATATTTACGGACAAATATTTATAGAGAAATCTTCGATAAGAAATCTATTAATAGCTATCTTTATATGGCAAATCTTAATAGAAGAATCTTTTAATTATACATTTATAATGTTAATTAAATACATATGTACCTCTTTTTCCACAATTTGTCGACTGTTCCTACTTGAGTGACGGTACGCATCCCGTTATCATTTCTATTTTCATTCCATGTTCTCTTCGTTCCCATTCCCGCCTGCCTGCTGTTCCAGTTCCAATTCCGATGCTCTTTCCCTTTCCCTACCTTTTTGCCTACCTTTGGGCGCTTGGGTGCCCAGTTCTGTGCTGCAAATAGCGACAGTTAAAGTTTATTTACTTGGTAACGGGATTGGTTGCCACTCCGTTGTTTTGTTGGATCCAGGCTCGGAGCGTCGCCCCCTGCCCCTGGCGCGCCTTGTGTCAGTCAGCCAGGATATTGCCACGCAACTGCAGTTATTTACAGTTATTTTCCATATACGATTATGTACATACCATCGTAACGGTTAAGCGCGAAAAGGTGAAGGAATTTTCGCTCTTCCTTGGTGTTTATTTTGCATTTTTCTGGTTGTGCCAGTGCCAGGATCCCCAGAGATCCAACGAGCTATCCACAGATAGTGCTGCTGCAACTTCCTTATGCTGCTCCTGCTTCCGCTCCTCCACACTTAATGACATTTCAATTGCAAAAAAGGCGCACAAATTGACAGCTGGTTTGAGGGCCAAAGCTGCAGAGGACGGCAATTGAATTGGGTCCCCATCCTGTCCATCGAGAGTCCAGCAGCAATCCAACAGCAATCGGCGGTATAGCGTGAAATTAGCTTAAGTGTTTGTTCCGCCACAGCCCAGGACGGAGTACAGAACGTACGGTGGGAGTAGGAGAAGGTGGAGGAGGCGTGTACACAAGTGAGTGGAGTGTTACAAGTGCTTGCTGCCCACGGCCTGCCTGCATATCCATCCCATGGAACGTGGAGTGCACGTGTGCACTCGGTAGCTTTCTGACTATCTAATCCTCTCTCTCTCTGGGCTCTGACACAAAAGACCATGTGATAAATTGCACCCCAGAGGGTTGCCATAAAAATCATCACCAAGGGGTGACGCGCACAGACAAGAGGAACGGAACAGAATAGAACAGAACAGAGTGGAGGAGATAGATGTATGCAATGGTATGGAGGGTGGGTGGCTGGCTGGCTGGATAACCCAAACACAACCATTCAACTATCTATTTGTCTGCCCTTCTTCAAACCCAACCCATACCAGCCCACTCCATCTCTATCCATCCCATTCATCTGTCTGGGTGTCCTCTGGTAATCCTCATTGTAGTTGGGTGTCGTTTAAAAGCCTACACAACTTTTGTTGCTAATTGAGTTTAAAATCAATTTGTATTTCACGCTTGGCAAGTGCATCCATGCCATCCATCCATCCATCGGGGGCATCCATGGTAACCATCCAGGGGATTCCACACACCCACACCTCCTATCTCTTTCTCTCTCTTTGACACTTTTACACATCCCTTGACTCTGCCTGCCCTCTCTCTCTGTGTGTTGGCCCTTCATCACATTCTTGTGTAATTGCCGTACAAATTTAATTACAGTTGCCGCATTGTGGCACACGTTGACACGTCCAAGACGCGTGCCCACTACCCCACCACACAATCGCATCAATCAAGGTCTCAATCAAGTGTTGACAAGTTGGCACGGTTCGGTATCGTATTACCAATGCGTCGGTTAAGGCGGCATTTGCATTTGCATTTGTTAATTGAAATCCGGAAGCGTGGGAAGACCAGGAGCAGTTCGAGATGTTCAAGATCACAGAAGAAGTGGCACATCTGAAGCCACAAAATAATTTCGAAATGGAGTAGCTCTTCATGCTGCTGCAGCTACCAATAGCAGTTTCATTTCTCTATTTATCAGATTGTTTTCTGCTGATAATTCTCACTATCATTCCATAATCATTTCCAGATTCAATAGCCTTTAATTTTGCTTCTTTGCTGCCTTCGATCGGAGTCCTGCTGTGGCGCATATCCATTGCTAGCTGCAGCCTAGCCCACCTTAACAGGTTCCTGTGGATTTGGTGCTGGCTTTCCAACCAGCTGGCTGGCATATGCCCAAAACTTCTGATAAATGATTCTTCCAGCTTAAGAGCAGGCAGGTCTGAGGCAGGCAGGCTCATTTAAGGATCAGTTTGAAGTCTGTCCGTTTTTTAAGCCCAGACCAGTCCCCCACCACACCACACCACACTCCTGCTTCTGCTTCTGCCTTGGCTGCTGGCTGCTGGCTACTGGCTTTCAAAAGGCAAACACAAACATTGGCATTAAGTGGTATTAAGCCAAATGCCTTTTTACACATGTTCCGACAGCAACAGAACAGAGATTACGCCGTGTAATTGCCCGCCCATTCCGTCCACTCCGTACGGGAGGGGGTTGATTCCGGGCCTCTCCTTGGGTTCTCCTTCCTTGGGGGTTGTGTTGTGTGTTCTGTTTTTTATTTGCCAGTGCGAGTATCAATTGGTTTGCTTGCTCAGTGCCCATAAATAAGGGAATTACTTGCTTCAGACAATAGACCGTAGAGCAGGGGGGTTTTTGCCTCATTCATAACAGGTGTTGATCGAGTCTCCGTTTCCTCCTTTTCCCCCTTGCTTTGCTTTTGATCTGCCTTTTCAGTTTGAGGACCGCTTTCAGGCGCCAGGACTCAGCAATTGGGAATATCCACGCTTTGCACCGCCACGACCCAGGGGATACTTGAAGAAGGCCACGCCCATTGTGGACAATAGTGGTCACCTGCTGCCCACCGCCCGAAGGTGAGTCGAATCGAATGAGAACAGAGCCTTATCAGTGCCTTATCACTTATCTCCTTTCTCCGCGGTGACGGCAGGGACGGCAACTCCTTTGGACGGTATCGTGGAACATACGAGCTACCGCGGAAGATCACGCGCTGCTTCTGTGCCCACTATGATGCCTGTTTGAGCGGACGCTACAAGTTCCGTGACTTTCCGCGGGATCTGTGCAACTGCCAGCGGGAGAACCGTCGGGCCTTGGCCTGCGACAAGCGGGTGACACTGGGCGTTGCGGGGGATCCGTATTGGGCGCGTCCAACGTGCCAGTCCAAGTGCGAGGGCATCCAGCAGATCAAGGATCTCCATCAGCTGAGTGTTCGCTGCAAACGTGCTATTTGTCCCATCAAGGTGAGTCTTTCATTCGGCACTCCTGCTGCATCCTGCACCGCTCCTGCCACTCCTCACCTTAGAGCCCCAGAACGGTCTGTGTGCCGGCCAAGTCTCGGATAACCTGCGTCAAGGTGGATAGATCACGGAAGCGAACCATCACTGCCTTCGCTGCGACTCGTGAGTCCGGCAAGGCGACCAAAGAAGAGCCAAAGAGCAAGACCCCGAAGCAGATAAAGAAATAGAAACATAATCAAGATAAAGAAGCAGAAGCAGAAGCAGACGCAGATTAAGATATAGTTGCACATTCCGTGATCACAATCCGTGATCAGTCACATTCTAAGATATCGATTCCAGGCCATGCACAATCTGTACTTTGAATAGACAATAAATTCAGGCACCTATTGAAGCACTTGCACTAACATTTTGCTCAACGATCTTGAATCTATCCTGAATCTGTATACTCCTCCTGCATCCGCATAGTCTTCCTCTATCTGCATACTCCTCCTATTCCATTGAGGATTTCCCTGGTACAAGTGTATTCCCCTAATTGCCTACTCAAACGATCCTTAGATCCAATTCCCGATCTCATTTCCATTCCCATTCCCTTGCACTTAGTTTCATCCAATCCAAATCATAATCATTTGTATATATCTCATCCCGTAACCGCAACTGCAACTGCATCTCCATCTTCATGTTCATCTCGTCACGATCGTTTGATAATAAATGCAAATAGTGAAACTCCAACCATGTCGCAAGCAGCCGGAGCCGGAGCCGGATTGCCGGATCTGTCGTATACGCCCGGCGAACTAACCGAGCCGGAGTACCGTCTGCCCTCGCACCAGCTGCTGCTCGACCAGAAGAAGGCCACCTTCGCCAGGGACAGCAATGAGCCACTGAGCCGCCTCTATCTGGACAGGGAGGAGACGCAGCCGATCAAGTACCGGGATCGGGTGACCTCTGCCACGGGGCGACAGTTTCCTGCCTTGGCAGCGGCCCAGTCCCGCTACGCGGATCATCTCGAGCGGAGCAGCGACCTCAGCGGAACAATTGACACGGGATTCGGATTCGATTCCGGGTTTGTGCCCGGCAAGGATCTGATCTCATTGCCACTGCCACAGAGCCAGCGGAACAACACATACGATACCGATCCGGATCCGGACTTGATCAGAAAGATGCCGCTGCACTCGATCACCGAGAAGCCCAACGAGCGCTGCCCCTCGCCGGTGGTGCCGGCCTACGCGAACTTTGAGCTGGCCAAGCGCATGCACCAGGACAATCTGGACCATCAGCCACTGCCCGACTGTGTGGCGGATCTGGCGTTCCGCAAGGCGCAGATCTCGGGCGGCCATGCCGGACTCTCGCTGGAGATCGATCCCATTGCCACGGGCGTGGGCGTCAAGACGCACAATGCCGGGCCGACGCACTGCACCAAGATGAAGGTGTTCCGCCCGAAAACAGGCGGCGGCGTGGTGCCCAAGGCCTTTGGCGGCGACACATTCCGTGGCGTGGGCTCGGCACCGGCCAAGAAAATGGGACCCATGGACCTGGCCATCTGCTGGGACTTTAAGCCAGCCAATGCCACGGACGAGCCGCGTCTGGCGCGGCACATCGATGGCTCCAACGACTCCGCGGGCCCGGCTGTCTTCACCTGCGTGCGTACGCCACGGGAGGACAATGCCGCCGATCTGGGACGCTCCTCTGGGGTCTTCACCAACACCATGGGCGAGGCGGACTTCTTCGACAAGGACATACTCCGCCGGAAGACGGACTTTGGAGGCCGGGCCATCGATCGCGAGGATCCCTGCGCCTGTGACTACTCCCCGCCTGCTAGGGATCGGGCACGCAGCGTCTCCCGGGACTCGAGTGCCGCCTCCCATTGTCGCCGCGGTCCCGCAGCCGGCGTCAGCTTTGGCAACCTGGCAGAGCTCTCCGGCGGCGGCGGAGGCACCCGTGGGGGCATGGGCGGCATGCCGCCCAACCGCCTGGCCAAGCAGTATCAGTCGTCGCCCCTGCTGGGCGACAAGGCGTATCAGGCGCTGCGCGAGAAGTATCTGGGCCCCGAGTCCAGCTGCGAGGGCAATGGTCCGGGTGGTGTGCACATGGAGCATGGCTGCCGCCCCGCCGGACCCTCCTGCAAGCGGGACACGCTCCTGCGGCGACCCGCCCGTCGTCTCTGCCACAAGGTCGGCCCTGCCCCGGCCCCACGCTGCTGTCCGCCAGCCTTTGGGCACGGCCACGGGCATGGTCACTGTCTCACCAGCAAGGCCGCCTTCCGGGCGGGTGTGGCCAAGCACAATGCCTCCGGCGATTGCATGGGCATGGACACGGGCTGCTCTGGCGGCGGGCGGGTGCTGGTGGTGCCACGACCACGGCAGCCGTACGCCAAGAAGAACTACGACATCGATACACTGGTGCCGCCGTTCCGCAGTCAGGGCGGTGGCGCCTGGCCAGGGCGGCTATCCGGAGCATTGGCGACTGGCCAGCGTCTATCAGCATGCCTTCAAGCCGCTGGAACAGCGTCGTCGTCCACTGCTACAAACAGTCTACAAATGAATCAACAGCGGAGTAGCCTCTCCAAGATCATACATAAATCTATCGAGGAATTCATCAGAGTCCTTCACTTAGTAATTGAGGGATTAGGAAATGTATTTTTTTCCTTGGAAGCTCTTTTAGATTATATATCTCCACCAGTCCGATAGCTACATTAACTCTCCATTAACATTTCCATTTCGGTTTTCCCTATCTTATTGATTATCTCGGCTATTATTTGGGATATTCAAACCTAATTTGTATTAGACTTTCCTTAAATCTTAGACTATATATTGTAGTAGCTGATTAGCTGGCAAAACTCAGATGTTAGTCCCATCTCAAGGCATTTTCAATTAGGTTTACTATTTAGGGGACCATTCGTAGAAATCTGTTGATTAGCAAAGAACAAACTTAAAAGTAAATGTCCCTAAGGAATATCTACTAGGCAATGCATAAATCGGAATCAAACCAAACGCAAAGCCCAAACAACCGATGGGCGCTGCTGCATGCCAGCGGTACAGTCTCAGTCCCATGCTTCGGTTAACATCGAAGATATTCTCCAGTCTTTTTTTTGTTGTTTGTGCTCGAAAGAGTTGAAAGAAAATCACAGTTTTGCATATAGCATGAGGTTTATGTAAAAAAAACAAATGTTATACATATATAAAAGGTTCATACAAATACAAATACAGTAAATATATATAGTAAACACATATATATACTATATATATAAATAAACGTGCAATAAAACATTAAAATTACATCCAAAATAGAAACATGAAGAGTGCATTAATGTGTGTAAAAGCCAAAACGAGGGGCGCTGCTGCATAACCACTAAAAAAAAAACTCTTAAAATCGAAATCTTCGCACAGCAGCCGAAGCGAAGAAACTCCAGTCAAGAGAGAGAGAGCTAGAAATTCGCTTTTAACATGGGTAATGGTGTATATATCCAAAGGATCTTCTTGGTTTGATTCGAGTGTGAGTGTGGGTGCATTTTTGTATGACAATCTTTGGGGTGCGATTTAAAATTCAATGGTCTTAGGGTCTAGTTAATGAATGAATTAATGAGGCGTGGCATGATCTGTCCAGCTCACTTGGCCGTGGCATAGGCATCGTGACTCTTGTGGAACACATGACGCAGTACATCCCGTGTGGATCGCCGTATGCTGTTCCGCAACGTGTGCTTCTTCTCGTTCGTCAGCTGCTCGATGGTCATGTACTCTGTTTGAGCAATGCTCGACCTGAGCTTCATGGTCCGCTCGCTGCTGTCCACAATGGAGATATCCGCTGGACGCATCTGCTCCTCCTCCGCCTCCTCCTGCAGCGGCACCTCCTTCTGTGGGCGCCGTCGCAGGCTGTGGCGAATGGTGTGCATGATGTTGTTGTGTGGCTTCTCCGGGGAAGCACTGCCAGTGCCAGAGTGGCTGCTACTCTCCATGGGATGCATAAGGCGGCGTATCGATTTGCGTATCATATTCTTCATGCCATGGCTGGATGGTGGCTTGTCGAGGGACTTGCCGGATTTCCCAGATTTACTGGAGCCAATCGACTGGAGGGACTCCTTGCTGGCGGCCTTGAGCTGCTGCGCTGCCGGGCGATAGGCGCGCACAAAGCGGGCAGGGGCCTTAAAGTCCTCCTCGTCTGATTCTGAGGCATAGGCTACATCGCCTTCAGGATCATCCGCTTGCAGCTGCTCCTTCTTTTTTTTCTTTTTCCTCCTGCTGCTGCTGCTCATCCTCCTCTTCCTTTTTCTTTTCCTCTGGTTGCTGTTCCTCCGCCACTGGTGAGGATTCCATCTCTGGCACCTCGCTTATCTCCGTGAGAGTGCGTCTTCTGGTGCATATGAGCTGACGCTCCACTTGGTCTCCCTCCTGGCGCTCCTGCAGCACCATCAGGGTCTCCTGGGTCTCCTCCGACTCCACCAGAAGCCCCTTCTTGCGCAGCTTCGCCTCATTGATGCTATTCTCCAGCTCCAGCTGATAGCGATCCAGCTCCTTGCCAATATCCATAGTGGATGACTCCTCGCTGATGGCACCCAGCGAACGCTTTGCCACTGGCCCTGGCCCGGGCACCGGCGAAAAGACAAGCTTCTCCGCGAGCAGCTTGCTGGGCGTCAATTGGGCCAGGGACATGCCATGGAAGTCGATGCGACAGCCCACAGTGGGCACGAACGGCAGACCGATCTTCAGGCTGGTGGGCAGCAGGCTGGTGGGCTCATCGGTCAAGGCGGGGTTGGCCACGCCTGCGGGATTGCTGGCCAAAGCAGAGATCTCGCTCTGGCGATGAATCTCGAAGGGATTCCGCGAAGCGGGTGCATCGCTGCCACGAACATTGAGGGCGGCATTGATGAAGCCCTTGTTGGGCGTGGCAACGCAACGGATCACCTGTACATGCGGGGAGGGGAGGACAAAGTGTTAGTGGTTTTGGGTACTAGGGTACAGGGTATATAGAAGGATCTACCTCGTATGGATTGAATTGCTTTTCGGGCAGCTCTAGATTCAAGCCAGGATTCTCAAAGCAGGCAATCTCTCGCTTTCTTTTTCTTGCAGGGATGTCGCACCACCTCAAAGGGATTGGTGGGGGCTGCTGCTGCTCCTTCTGCTGTTTTTGTGCCAAATCTGCTATGGATTTAAACTCCAGACAGGGAAACGGATTGTTGTTCTCTTTGGCCAAGCGGCGGCGTCCAATCAGCTTCTTGGGCGTCGAACTGAAGGCAGCGTTGGTGAAGCATGACTCTGTGACGGCGGCAGCTGCTTCCTGCTGCACCTTGGCGTCGCTAGTTAGGGGTTGTTGCTGCTGTGGCAGGGGCAGGGGCACGCAGCCGCCTGTTTCCCTTTTACGCTTGCGCGGCGTCTCAGTAAATGCCAAAGCACTAATGCTCTTGGTTTCCAGCATTATTATGGCTTATTTTTATTTAATTCGTTGTATAATTATTTAAACACTGCAGCAGAACAAAAACCAATGTCACCAAGGACCAATATTCGTATTTTCCTGTTGTTATACTTCTTTAGATCAGATATACATACCCGCGACTTTTGATTCCACTTATCGATGTACAGGCAAGCGGCAAAGAATATATCGGTACTTTTGTGCGATAGGCTGATTTTGTCGTTTTGTTTTGAAAGGAAATACAAATTTTTTAATTCAAGGTGTTTTCTCATAACATTAGTGTTTTGAAATATAATTTTTGCAACCATTAATTCTAAAAAAGCATTGAACACCACGAAGGGAGCGAATCTGTTATCGAATTAGTTCAACCATCGGCGTTGTTAGCCAACACTAAACAGATATCAGCCATTTGCAGCACTGCCTAAAAATGCACGAAAATTCCGTCGCATTTCAAAAAGTGCAATTTACATTTTAAAGCAAAATCCAACTGCAGTTGTGACGTACGAATATTAGTGTACTTTGCTGCTAACACACGTGAGACGGTGCAAAATGCCTGGATCCCAGCAAAGCAGCACACACCATCGCAAGCACACGGACGAGAAGCGTCTGCTGGCGTCGCGCGTCCCCCCGAAAGCCAGGGAATACCTATCCCAACTGGCCGTCGATCGGGAGCTGGAGCGTTTCATGGCCCTGTCGTCGACCAATAGCAGTGGCACCAGTCGCAGCAATGTGAGCATGTACACGGCTCCCCTGCACTGCACTCCCCGATCAGTTGCAGCGCCCTCAAAGCCTGCCCGCTGCAGTGGCGGGAATCGAGGAAAAAGGGCATCTACAGCAGCTGAACAACAGCAGGAGGAGCAGGAGAAGGAAACAGCTGCCGCTGACGCTACAGTTGCGACTGTGCCAAAGGAAACCCAAGGCGAGAAGGAGATCATCCTGGTGATACCTATTGAAGCCACCGACTACGTTGTGGGCTGCGAAAGGATGCGCACCAGTCAATCCGTGTCCGTGGAGGATCTACGCACACCCACCAAGCCAGAGAGGACGCCCGAGAAATGTACAAAAAATACCCAAACGCCCGAATCGGCCGTGAAGTCCCACAAGCGACTCGAATGGGACCCAGCCGCCGATGTGGGCTACTACAAGCGGGCGGTGTCCACCAGTAACATAAGCACCCTGGAGCGCTCCATTCTGGAGGACTGCTGGAGGCAGCCGCAGCAGCGTTCGGAGACCGACTTGGATCGGCTGCAGCTGGAGCAGGGAACGACTCCCCTGCCGCTGACACAGCGTCCACCGCTGGCCTCCAGCACGTTTGTGAATCGCAGCGAACGCAGAACCACGCCCAGTCTGGGCAGCATACGCAGCAGCAGCAATCAAAGCAATCGCAGCAGCTCCAGGCTAGAGTCCAAGTCGCAGTCACGCTGCACGTCCCCAAATGGCGGCAGCTCGGTGGCCAGTAGCTTTGACTATCACTCATCGCTGCCTTCTGCTCAGAGTCGCTCCCAGAAGCAGCTGGCAAAGGAGGAGGAGCGCCAGTACACGGCCGCGCAGCTGGAGAAGGTTCTGGCCGGGGCCGCCAGTCGAAGGCAGGCGAAGGAGAACAAGGAGAACTGTCAGCCGGCCACCCAGAGAAGTACCGCCTCTTCTTCGTCCTCCGCTGCTGCAGGAACTGAAACTGAAGCTGAAGCTGAAGCAGCACCTGCTGACAGTGGTGGTCCCAAGGGAGAGCTTGACTTGGGCGTGGATCTGCTCTGTTCGCTGGTGCAGGCGCGCAGTCTCAGCCACAGCCAGAAGAAGCATCTGATACGGGATATAGCGAAGCGCATCTCCTGCATAGAACTGGTGGAAAGCCTGCGCTGCCGCCACAGCCCAAAAAAGGGAAAAGGTAAGCCAAGACGAGGGTTCTACTCCGCTGATTCGTGTTTAATTCGATCTTTAATGCCACACAGCTGCTGCCCAGCTACAGGACATGGCCACCAACACTACCGCCAGTGTAGCACGTCCTGTGCCCGCTCCGAGGACACGCATTTTGAGTTCCAACTGCTCGAGTTCCTCCACAGCCACCAACTCTAAGGAGATAGTAACCGCACGGACCAATCCGCGGGCCAGCAAAGCAGCCAAAGAACCCGCCCAACCAGAGCAGCTTCAGCGTCCCTCCTCGGAGGCCAGCATCATCTCCCATGAGATGGAAGCCACATCTTCGCACAGCAATGAAGCTGTACCCGCGCCACTACCCACTCCCGCTCCCGCTCCTGCGGAATTGCAGCTAGTGAGCCAGGAGTGGCTCAATCCGATGACCCAAAGTGAGATCGAGTACGAGGAGCGCTCGCGTTCGTCCAGCATAGATTCGGAGCGTCGCCTACCGCTCAGTTGGAGGGAGTTGGAGATCAAGCGGCTGCAGGCGGTGCAAAAGATCGTTAATAGCAAATCGTTCCACCAGCTAGCGGAATCGGATCCCACGCTGGCCATCGAGTTTGGGGCTGGGCAACTACAGGGCCCTCTGCACCCTCAGGAATTACAGGAGAAGCCCCAGGGAGAAGAAGAGGCGGCTCTAAAATCCGTAGAGCAGTCTCCAGATGACGGTAGAGGCGTAACAAAGCCGCACTTTGATGCCACGCCCGATGTTGAGCTACCAGCAGCACCGGAATTACAGACGATACCAATCACCCCACCAACCTCACCACCACCGCCACCACAACCACCGAGGTGCATTCCAGAGCGAGGAAAAATGGCCACACCCAACAGCTCCAGCGATGGCGGACGCAGCGAAAGTGTGTGCTCCTTTGTGCAGCAGCGACAGCGTCAGTTTATGGAGCACTATCAGTACCAACTGCAGCAGCAGCTCCAACAGCTGCAACAGCACCAGCAGCAGCAGCAGCAGAAACAACAGAAGCTAAGGAACCACCAGAAGCAGCAGCAGCGTATACTGCCACGGATGCATCTTCCACAGCATCATCCACAGCATCAGGAGCATCAGCATTACCATCCACTGGTTCATGGGCACGGACATGGACCGTGTGTGCAACAACAACAACAGCAGCATATGGTAATCCTCTTGTGGAATATTTCTGTTGCCTTCCCTTTCACTCTCTCCTCTGCTGTGTGTTGCTGTCTCTTTCTTTTTCAGGCAACACAGCATTACATTCAAATGCAACATTCGCAGGCAGCAGGAGCAGCAGGAACGGGTGCAGGAGTAGACGATGGTGGTGTCTACTACACAGCAGTGCCGCACGGCTACAGCCTTTTGAAGAACAATGCCATTGCCGAATATGTGCAGGTGGCAACAGAAGCAGCAGAATCGGCCGAAGAACGTTGCACCGCCAACGCCACCAGCACCACCACCAGCACAGCGACCACCAGCAGCAGTTCGATCTCGTTCATGCAGTGCCTCAGCTCGGAGATGTCCCTACCGATGGGTGGAGGAGTGGTAAACACCTCCAAGACGACCACCACAACCACCTCGCACCAGTATGACGAGGCTACAGCGGGCAGCAGATGTCAGAGGCAACGCAGGGACCAGAACCAGTACCAGAAGCCAACGCAGACACAGACACAGCGCAGGGGAACGCACGGCATTGCTTACATGATTCAGTTTGGGGAGAGCGACATGCAGCAGACAATGTCGCTGCAGGATCACCTGCAGCACGCCCGCCCCAAGTTCTGTGCCAAGTCCAAGCAGCGCAAGGCCATACTCAATCAAATGCAGATGCTGCGCAGCGAGCGACGGCGCGAACTGGAGGAGCTGCTCGGCGAGGATGTCACCCTGGAGACACTGGACAGGAGGTTGCAACAGCTGCCACCGCCAGTCACAAGTAAGCACATCACATCATCATTGTCATCACGCAATCGAATCAATCGGCACTTCAATCCTCTAACCCGCAGCTTGCGTTCGAGTGTTCTCCACGAAAGAGATGAAGGCCATGACCAGCAAACGGTGCCAGCGACTGCCCGAGGTGGTGGCCGCTCAGAATCGTGCGCGCGAGGAGCGACAGCGTCGCAGCAATCGTCTCATGCGGGATGTCTTCAATAGGGTATGCCTTCATTTGCTTTCCCCTAAAATTGTTTTCTTATTCTCTTTCGTTTTTGTTTAGCGCATGCAAAACCGCGTGTCCAAGGGCAAGATATCCCTGAACCACAGTCTGACAATCATTTAGGAATCCCCACCACCCCGACTACAAGATAGAGACAACACATTGCCAGTTGAAGGCTTGATTTAAGTTTTTAATTTATCATTTTAACTTTTTTTTTCCAATAAAAACTTGTTCTTAATTTAAATATATAATATACAATTTACTCGTTTTAATTAAAACAGATTTTTGGCGCGAGTGCAAATGTTCAAACACACCTTTAAATTTCGCGGCGCAGGGCAACTGTCAGATCTGTCAGAAATAAATCGATAATCTGGTCAGATATACGATAAATTGTGCGAGTAAATTATCGAGGAATTGTAGTTCATTTTACTGAACTTGTAGTTCATTTTACTGAACTTCTTTTTTCTGGTATATTTGCGGTATATTTCGAAAATCAGTTGGTATTTTTCCGAGGGTCAGGCGGTATATTTTATAGACGAATCCGCGGCCACATTGGTCAAGGAAAACGCGTGAAAAGCGACGAAAATTGATGCAAGCCGCCTCGTAAAACGTACATATCAAAATGCAATAGTCACTAAAAAAAAAGCAGCAACAACTAATGGTCTTTCCCCAACTGTTTCTTTCCAAAGTGCGCCGATCTTTGTGTTTCCCCGTGTGCAAAACCCACTTCGGCCCCTCCATTGGCAGTGGAAGAAAAAGAAAAAGTCTGACGACGACGACGACGCGCAGCAGCAGCAGCAGCCCACTGCTTGAACTCTCGCAGGCCAGCCTGGCCCAATATATTGCCCAGTGGTCACAATGAGCACCACCACTGACTCCAAGGCGCCCCTGCGCCAGGTGAAGCGTGTACAGTTTGGAATTTTATCACCTGATGAAATTGTAAGTGCAATTCCCTCTAATGTCTGCGACGCCATATTGAAAAATGATCAAATTTCCGAAATGTCACCAACATCAAAAAAACAAAAAATTGCCAAAATATTTAAGAACAAAGAGGGGTGGGTGGGTTTTTCTTGTTTGCTAATTTTTGTCTGCCCAAAAAGTTATCCATCCAGCCATACCCTGTAATATAATATACCATGTATATTTGAGTCGGGTAATTTGGAGTACCGTCTCTCATCTCTATCATTTTTCTTGTTTGACATACTTCAGCGCCGTATGTCCGTTACCGAGGGTGGCGTCCAGTTTGCCGAGACGATGGAGGGCGGCCGTCCAAAGCTAGGCGGCCTCATGGATCCCCGACAGGGTGTGATTGACAGGACATCGCGATGCCAGACGTGTGCCGGCAACATGACCGAGTGTCCGGGCCACTTTGGACACATCGATTTGGCCAAGCCGGTCTTCCACATTGGCTTCATCACGAAAACCATCAAGATTCTGCGCTGCGTTTGCTTCTACTGCTCGAAGATGCTCGTCTCGCCGCACAATCCAAAAATCAAGGAAATCGTTGTGAAATCGAAGGGTCAGCCACGCAAGCGTCTGGCGTATGTCTACGATCTGTGCAAGGGCAAGACTATCTGCGAGGGCGGCGAGGACATGGACTTGACCAAGGACAATCAACAGCCGGATCCGAACAAGAAGCCAGGCCACGGCGGCTGTGGCCATTACCAGCCCTCGATCCGGAGAACGGGCCTGGACTTGTCCGCCGAGTGGAAGCATCCGAACGAGGATTCGCAGGAAAAGAAGATTGTCGTTTCGGCGGAGCGCGTGTGGGAGATCTTGAAGCACATAACCGACGAGGAGTGCTTCATTCTGGGCATGGACCCTAAGTACGCACGTCCCGACTGGATGATTGTCACCGTGCTACCCGTGCCACCACTGGCCGTGCGTCCGGCTGTGGTGATGTTCGGGGCGGCAAAGAATCAGGACGATTTGACCCACAAGCTGTCGGACATCATCAAGGCCAACAATGAGCTGCGCAAGAACGAGGCCAGTGGGGCGGCGGCGCACGTTATACAGGAGAACATCAAGATGCTGCAGTTCCATGTGGCCACGCTGGTGGACAACGATATGCCGGGCATGCCCAGGGCCATGCAGAAGTCGGGCAAGCCCCTGAAGGCGATCAAGGCGCGTCTAAAGGGCAAGGAGGGTCGAATTCGTGGCAACTTGATGGGCAAACGTGTGGACTTCTCAGCCCGTACCGTCATCACTCCGGATCCCAATTTGCGCATCGATCAGGTCGGCGTGCCGCGTTCGATCGCCCAAAACTTGACCTTCCCCGAGCTGGTCACGCCATTCAATATCGATCGCATGCAGGAGCTGGTGCGTCGCGGCAACTCGCAGTATCCGGGCGCCAAATACATTGTCCGCGACAATGGGGAGCGCATCGATCTGCGCTTCCATCCCAAGTCGTCGGACCTCCATCTGCAGTGCGGCTACAAGGTGGAGAGGCATCTGCGCGACGACGATCTTGTGATCTTCAATCGACAGCCCACCCTCCACAAGATGAGTATGATGGGGCATCGTGTGAAGGTGCTGCCCTGGTCGACGTTCCGCATGAACCTCTCCTGCACATCGCCCTACAACGCCGATTTCGATGGCGACGAGATGAACCTCCATGTGCCGCAGTCAATGGAGACGCGCGCCGAGGTGGAGAACATTCACATCACACCGCGACAGATAATCACGCCCCAGGCGAACAAGCCGGTCATGGGCATCGTGCAGGACACCCTCACCGCCGTGCGGAAAATGACCAAGCGCGATGTGTTCATCACGCGCGAGCAGGTGATGAATTTGCTGATGTTTCTGCCCACGTGGGATGGTAAAATGCCGCAGCCGTGCATCCTCAAGCCGCGTCCGTTGTGGACGGGCAAGCAGATATTCTCGTTGATCATACCCGGCAACGTCAACATGATCCGCACCCACTCGACGCATCCCGATGAGGAGGACGATGGCCCCTACAAGTGGATCTCGCCCGGCGACACCAAGGTAATGGTGGAGCACGGCGACCTCATCATGGGCATTCTCTGCAAGAAGACGCTGGGCACATCGGCGGGCTCCCTGCTGCACATCTGTTTCCTGGAGCTGGGCCACGAGATAGCCGGACGCTTCTACGGCAACATCCAGACGGTGATCAACAACTGGCTGCTGCTCGAGGGCCACAGCATCGGCATTGGCGACACCATTGCCGATCCGCAGACCTACAACGAAATTCAGATGGCCATCAAGAAGGCCAAGGACGATGTCATCAACGTTATCCAAAAGGCCCACAACATGGAGCTGGAACCGACGCCCGGCAACACGCTGCGCCAGACGTTCGAGAACAAGGTGAATCGCATCCTGAACGATGCCCGTGACAAGACAGGTGGCTCCGCCAAGAAGTCCCTCACCGAATACAACAATCTAAAGGCCATGGTGGTGTCCGGTTCCAAGGGCTCCAACATTAACATCTCTCAGGTAAAGTTGCGCGCATACATCTCCTCTCCTATCCCCCTTCAGAAGTTGGCTAATTGATGCTTCTTTTGTCCAGGTTATTGCTTGCGTGGGACAACAGAACGTGGAGGGCAAGCGTATCCCGTACGGGTTCCGCAAGCGCACCCTGCCGCATTTCATCAAGGACGATTATGGTCCCGAGTCGCGCGGCTTTGTGGAGAACTCGTATCTGGCCGGTCTGACGCCGTCAGAGTTCTACTTCCACGCTATGGGCGGTCGCGAGGGTCTCATTGATACGGCTGTGAAGACAGCCGAAACCGGCTACATCCAGCGACGTCTGATCAAGGCCATGGAGTCGGTGATGGTCAACTACGATGGCACTGTGCGAAATTCGGTGGGCCAGCTGATCCAGCTGCGCTACGGCGAGGATGGCCTCTGCGGCGAGCTGGTCGAGTTCCAGAACATGCCCACGGTGAAGCTCTCGAACAAGGCGTTCGAGAAGCGCTTCAAGTTCGACTGGTCGAACGAGCGATACATGCGCAAGGTCTTCACCGATGAGGTGATTAAGGAGATGACCGACAGCAGCGAGGCCATACAGGATCTCGAATCGGAGTGGGACCACCTGATGCAGGACCGCGACCACTTGCGGCAGATCTTCCCCAACGGCGACTCGAAGGTGGTGCTGCCGTGCAATCTGCAGCGCATGATCTGGAACGTGCAGAAGATATTCCACATTAACAAGCGACTGCCCACAGACCTGTCGCCCATGCGGGTGATCAAGGGCGTGAAGACCCTGCTGGAGCGGTGCGTGATCGTGACGGGCGCCGACCGGATATCGAAGCAGGCCAACGAGAATGCCACATTGCTGTTTCAGTGCCTCATTCGCTCCACGCTGTGCACCAAGTACGTGTCCGAGGAGTTTCGCCTGTCCACGGAGGCCTTTGAGTGGCTGATCGGTGAGATCGAGACGCGCTTCCAGCAGGCCCAGGCGAATCCTGGCGAGATGGTTGGCGCCTTGGCCGCTCAGAGTTTGGGCGAGCCTGCCACTCAGATGACCCTCAACACGTTCCATTTCGCTGGTGTGTCCTCGAAGAACGTGACACTCGGCGTGCCTCGGCTTAAGGAGATTATCAACATCTCAAAGAAACCGAAGGCCCGTCTCTGACGGTATTCCTGACGGGCGGCGCTGCCCGTGATGCCGAGAAGGCCAAGAATGTGCTGTGCCGCCTGGAGCACACCACGCTGCGCAAGGTGACGGCCAATACGGCCATCTATTACGATCCGGATCCACAGCGCACGGTGATATCGGAGGATCAGGAGTTTGTCAATGTCTACTACGAGATGCCCGACTTTGATCCGACCCGAATCTCGCCCTGGCTGCTGCGCATCGAGCTCGACCGCAAACGCATGACGGACAAGAAGCTGACCATGGAGCAGATCGCCGAGAAGATCAATGTGGGCTTTGGCGAGGATCTCAACTGCATCTTCAACGATGACAATGCGGACAAGCTGGTGCTGCGCATCCGGATCATGAACAACGAGGAGAACAAGTTCCAGGACGAGGACGAGGCCGTCGACAAGATGGAGGATGACATGTTCCTGCGCTGCATCGAGGCCAACATGCTCTCGGATATGACGCTGCAGGGCATCGAGGCCATTGGCAAGGTCTACATGCATCTGCCGCAAACGGACAGCAAGAAGCGGATCGTCATCACCGAAACGGGCGAGTTCAAGGCCATCGGCGAGTGGCTGCTCGAGACGGACGGCACGTCCATGATGAAGGTCCTCTCCGAGCGGGACGTCGACCCCATTCGCACCTCCTCCAATGACATTTGCGAGATCTTCCAGGTGCTGGGCATCGAGGCGGTGCGTAAGTCAGTCGAGAAGGAGATGAACGCGGTGCTGCAGTTCTACGGCCTGTACGTGAACTACCGGCATTTGGCCCTGTTGTGCGATGTGATGACCGCCAAGGGCCATCTGATGGCCATCACCCGTCACGGCATCAACAGACAGGACACCGGCGCACTCATGCGTTGCTCCTTCGAGGAGACGGTCGACGTGCTCATGGATGCGGCAGCCCACGCGGAAACGGATCCCATGCGTGGCGTATCCGAAAACATAATCATGGGACAGCTACCGAAGATGGGCACCGGCTGCTTCGATCTGTTGCTGGACGCCGAGAAGTGTCGCTTCGGCATTGAGATACCCAACACCCTGGGCAGCAGCATGCTGGGCGGCACGGCTATGTTCATTGGTGGCGGATCTACCCCGAGCATGACGCCCCCGATGACACCGTGGGTGAACTGCAATACGCCACGCTACTTCTCGCCCCCAGGGCATGGTAAGTTAATCGTCGGCTATGGCCGTCTCTGTCTATCATTTATAAGCTTTCTCGCTTCAATTCGATATTTGTTCTTCTATTTTTCTTTGCCTGTACTGCAGTAAGCGCAATGACACCAGGAGGACCTAGTTTTTCACCATCGGCCGCCTCGGATGCGTCTGGCATGTCGCCAAGCTGGTCGCCAGCACACCCGGGCTCCTCGCCCAGCTCACCGGCACCCTCGATGTCCCCGTACTACCCGGCCTCGCCAAGCGTGTCGCCCTCGTACTCGCCGACGAGCCCCAACTACACGGCCTCGTCGCCCGGCGGTGCATCGCCCAACTACTCGCCATCCAGCCCCAACTATTCTCCGACTTCGCCGCTATATGCAGCGCCCAGTCCACGGTATGCCTCCACCACACCCAACTTTAATCCGCAATCGACGGGCTACTCGCCATCGGCGTCTGGTTACTCCCCCACATCGCCGGTGTACTCGCCCACATCCAACTTCCCCTCGAGTCCGTCGTTTGCCGGCAGCGGCAGCAACATGTACTCTCCGGGCAATGCCTACTCACCCAGTTCGACCAACTATTCGCCGAACTCGCCCTCATACTCCCCGACATCGCCCTCCTACTCCCCATCGAGTCCCTCGTACTCGCCCACGTCACCTTGTTATTCGCCAACATCGCCTTCGTATTCGCCCACATCGCCCAACTATACGCCGGCGACGCCCTCGTATTCGCCCACATCGCCAAACTATTCGGCCTCGCCCCACTACTCGCCGGCATCGCCGGCCTACTCCCAGACAGGGGCCAAGTACTCACCGACGTCTCCGACCTATTCGCCGCCATCACCCTCGTACGATGGCTCTCCAGGATCGCCACAATACACGCCCGGTTCGCCGCAATATTCACCGGCCTCCCCCAAGTACTCGCCCACATCGCCCCTGTACTCGCCGAGTTCCCCGCAGCACTCGCCGTCGAACCAGTACAGTCCCACTGGATCCACATATTCGGCCACCAGTCCACGGTACTCGCCCAATATGTCCATCTACTCGCCGAGCAGCACCAAATACTCGCCGACATCGCCCACGTATACGCCCACGGCACGCAACTATTCACCCACATCGCCCATGTACTCCCCGACGGCGCCATCGCACTATAGTCCCACCAGTCCAGCGTACTCGCCCAGCAGTCCGACGTTTGAAGAGAGCGACGACTGAGCCACGGGGAACCCTGGAGGAGGAGGATCCGGGGTAAAGGAGGCCGACAAGCGATCAGAGCACAGTTGTGACGCCAAGCCATCATCATCCGGCACGAAACCGAAAACCCCCAAGAAGCGCACTTAAAAAAAAGGCATACAAATACAATTGTTCGATTATGTGTGTGTTCCATTACAATATATATCGTTGCTTCTTCTAGGTCTAGTAATAATCAGATAAGTCGCGTTTCAGCTGCAATTCCAGGAGCAGCATCAACTCTATAAAAACAACCAGCCCTATACGGGACGGGGGTTCTATGTTTTATAACCGATTTACTATGTATCTATATTTTTTTTAGCACCACTCCGATTGAGTACCACTATCACAGATTGTTATTATCAACGCAAACGCACATATGCGTCACCCCACAAAACGTTTCGTAAACAAAAACATACAAAAAATTCAAGTTTTAAGAGTGCAGCGCAAGCAGACAAGCGTCAACTATGTATTCGTCCAAGTACATACGACCATACACATACACATATATAGTATATAAACATTTGCTTACGTGTAGATCTTTGACTATCAATTGCTAAACAAAATTGTAAATTATGACAGAAACGTATTAAATATACAATAAAAACATAAAGAATGTTCTTTATTTTTAAATTAAGAAACTTGTTTAAGTTTGGATACTTACATATATATACATATAGTATGTACATATTTGAAAGCCATGCTAGAACAAACAGGAGATCAGCAATGATGTGATTTTGTAATCAGGAGAAATCTCCTCTTTATTAACGAGTTTCATCTGCTTTTGCGTGTCGCAGGTGTCAAGTACATACATATATTGGTATGAAATATAATAACTATGGAATACGTATGGGTGTCCGTCGAGTGTTAAAAAAATAAGTTCAGTTTTCCATTACTTCTATAATATGGAATTTTGAATTTCGGATTTTGAATTGAATGCCACAATCGTAGAGGATTAATTCTGGAATTATAGAGAAAACAAAATGTAAATATTAAAATGATTCAAGCTGATTGCAACATACATGCATATGTACCATGTGTGCACACACATAAACTAAACCTTAAGTCATGTCGATCTTCCTGTAGTTTTCGGGTCGCTCCACCCCATCCTCCTCCGATTCGGTCTCGGACCCGGCTTCATCGCTGCTTTCACTATGCTTTCTTGCTTTGCATTCTAGAACCCCCCATCCGTGCTCAACCATCAACTGGTCAAAGTGGATTTTTTCTTGCTGATTCCACCGCTCCTCGACCACAATCTTGTCGTAGTTCGGTTCGAAGAACTTTAGGTGCACAAATTGGGTGGGATAGTAGCCTGGAATCGTCTTTTGAAGCTCGATGTATACCGTGCGGCCCTTCATGGAACATTTTATGCCTTTGAAGCATATCGGTGTGTTTACACAGAACTCGTTTAGCCCATTAGAGACGCCGCCAGTGGGGGGGGATCCTAATCCCGATTTGACTGTTGGGGTGGCCTTGAAGAAAATCGTGGTGCTGCTTATCACACGTGCCCGATAGGACATTTTCTCATCGACCAAGGTCACCTGCAGATGGAGGGCGTTGAAGGTCTGGAAGTATTTGACATCGGGACGCGATGCGGAGCGCAGAATACGAGCGGCATTACGTGCTCTTACTTTTGTCTGGGCGTATAGTTTCTCGTCGTTGCATTCTGGGATTAATTCTTGTTGCGACTTCTCCTTCTTGGGCTCCTGGATGCGCTGAACTGGGGCCATTTTTTCCATTTCCTCCAAGTGATCTAGCGCGACGCATCTCATAAAACATTCATAAAAATCGGACATTGGGACTACTTTAAGATCCGAATCTTCAGATTCTGATGCTTTAGGCTGGTGGTCCTGGTGGTCAATGGGCGTTGCAGGTCTCTGACTTTGCTTAGGTTCCAGCTCGGGTTTGGTGGTCTCGGTCTTGGCTTTCTCGGTATCCGTTTCTTCCTGGCTACGCTCCTGGCGTAGGATGTTGTCTTTGCGTATTTGGTCCATTATACGCTGGAATCTGGCGGGGAGTTTAGGGGTGTCCTGCTCTAAGGGTGAGCTCTTCTCCCCGCTCTTGTCCCCGGCGATGTCCTCTTGGTGCAATTCATTTGCCACCACACGCACACGTTCACATGTGCTTGGATCCTGTTCCTGTTCTGGTGGCTCTAGCTGATTGAGCTCCTCGAAGAATTTAAGAATCCTCTCTTTGGTTCGGGCACATCGCTTGCTTATCTTGGCCTCGATTTGGGCTCTTAGTAGGTTCAAGTGGAGATTAAAAGCCCTCACTGTCTTGAGGTAGACAATGGACGACATGCATGTGACGAAGATCGTGTCCGAAGTGGAGAATTCGACTTTGGCCTGAACAAAGTGGTCCTCGGGCGCCTTGTTCAGCCAGTCTTGAATCTGCTTCGCGCATCCACTGGGCCAATTGCGTTCACCCATGTGGCTGACCATTCCCAGGATGCGCAGATCCATGCACAATGGCGGCTCCCTGAGGTACTCATCGGGGCAGACATGGAGCGAAATGCACTTGGTCTCGAAACGGCGGGTGCTATAGTCCATGGCCTGGACGAGCACCACGAGGTTTGACTGGGCCAGATTCACATTCTCAATGGGCGGCACACTGAGCACCCGGACACGCTCATAGTCATAACCAGACACCGCCTCAGATTCAGTCTTCCACAGACACACGGCTTGCTGTTGCGGTGGCCAGTAGCGAGGCGGTGGCTCCTTCTCACTTAGTTTTAGATTCAGCAGAGCGGGCAAATTACTATCGGGCTCCAAGTTGCTCCACTTACCCTCCAGTGGCATATGCTCGTAGACGATCACACAGTAGTGTCCGGGGGAGTACACGCGCACCACTTTGACCTTGATGTCCCCCGAGTTGGGCACGGCAGGCAAACGGCGATCCGATTCGTGCAGATAATGACGATCCACGCACTTGGTATCCCAGCAGTCGCCGTGACCCAAGATCTCCCTGCATATCGGCTTCACAATGTTTTTCCTTGTGTTTGCCTCCTTGCGGATGCGATCAGCCAACGCCACAATATTGGGATCCAATTTGCGGCGGAGCTGCATAAAGTCGACCAGGCGGGGCAGCTGCCTAGCGTTCTTCTCATCCAAGAGGACAAGCGAGTCCAGGATCCGTCGATCCATTGGGGGCGGCGCTGCTTTGGCACTGTCCCGGCCATTGAGCACATTGTCGGACAGGAACATGAAGCGATTCTTGAAAATGCCCCATGATTTGCTCATGTTGTTGTGGATAAGGGTGTGCGCATTGCGTATTTTCAGCTCGAGACAGTTGTCGGTGCAGAGAAAGATGACGCCACCGGTGTCACAGATCCAACTGCTTACCTTATCGAGTTGCTCCAGATCCATGGTCTGGTAGTAGGCCAGACATTTGTACTCGAAATCCGCCAAGGCTCCGACCAGCAGGGCCATTTCCACATCCCCATCGCAGAAGATTATGGTGCGATACTGCTCCGGCGGGCGCTGACGAAGCAGATTCACGATCGCAGCGACCTTCTCCTTCGCCCCGACCATGTGGACCAACAGTCTCATCCCGCCATAGAGAGCAGCTTCCAGCAGATCGCCAAATATCACGCACGGATGTGGATTGAAGCGGCGCACCTCAGAAACCAGGGACGGAGTGAAGTGTTGGCAGACCATCACCACCTGCGGACGTGGATAACATTTGCGTGTTGGCGGCCTGTTGTGGTGTTCCTTTGTGTTTGCCGCCATGCCTGGAATGTACTGCTTGGCCAGCTCGAGTTCTTCTTGCTGCATAAGGTCCGCATCATCGATGACCACTACCTGCAGCTGGTTAAGCTTTAGCAGATCTTCGCCTTGCTTGCACGCGTTGACAAATCGCGCGGGGCTGGACACCAAGACGCCCATTTCGCTGATCCACGCAGCCATGAAGGCTGGGAGTGCACTGCGATGGAACGGTCAACACCTTCTTCACCGTAATGGACCCCATGTCCTCGACGGCCTTTTCCCAGGGCATGAGCGCTCTGCATAGAGCGGCAACCTGCTCCATTCGCTTTAGATCTGGCACTAGAATCAGGGCAATGGGTCCCATGCCATGCGAGATGTCCATTAAGTCCACTGCGCTTTCTCTACTGTGTCGATGTGCGGCCAGGGTCGTGCTGACAATATGACATATGGGCGGCACATATCCCATTGTCCGGCCGCTGCGTGGGGCACTCACAATTAGGACGCCGTGGCCCGGTCCATTGAGGATGTGTGGCCAGGCATAGCTCTGCAGGCGCTGCAGACGGTTCAGGCCCCATTTCCGCATCTTCTGCACAATATCCGGCAGCAGTGAAACCTCTGCGAATGTGAGAAACGGCGTCACATCCACATTTGCATGGGCCACTGCATAGTCAGAGCAGTTCGCTCCCACAAGAGGCTGGATAATATCCTCCAGGTTGAGCAAATTATCATTCTCGCTGTCTGACATATCGTCGGGCTGATTGCTCTCAGGATGCCGCTGGATTTCCTCGATTTCTTTCGGTTCTTCTATTTCTTCATCCATTTTGAAAAACAAAGCACAGACGGAAGCAAGGAGCTACGTGAAGTTGGCTGTGCTGCAATACTTGAAAATATATCGACGCTCGGCTCTGTTATCGACTCTGGATCTATTCATTGCTATGTTACTTGCAATTGTTTAATTGCACTGCAGAACATTCCATTTATTTACAGGAAACTTTCAACAGGCGTTTGCATTCTAAAACAAACGTTAAAAAAACCATGAAATCGATCAACTGCAATCGTCTATCGAACAGTCCGCGAAAATTCGCAAATTTGAAAATTGTATGGAGTTTTAGGGATTGGACAGCCAATGGGTCCACTCCTGAATCTCATTGTAGAGCGTCAGTCCGGGACTCTGTGTGCTGATCACCTGCGAGCCCGCAATCAGGCCATAATCCTCGCTCAGCTCCCCCTGCCTCACTCCGCAAGCCAACAGTTGTTTGGCCGCCAGCAGGGCAGCTTGGGTGGGAAGTTTTTCTGCCAAAATGGAGAGAAGAGCATCGATTAATAACCAGCCGGAGTAGCTGCCTGCAAACGGAACTCACCCGAGTAGTTGCCGATGAAGGCAATGCCCGTGCCATTGGCGTTGTAGCCGTAAGTGTGGGCGCCACGCAGACCCCAGCCGGTGCCTTCGTAGACGATGCCATCGCTGCCAATAAGGAAACTGCGAATGGAGCGTTACAGTGAGTGGTGGTGTGGCGTTTGAACTTAGTTTCTCGGATTATGCTTACTTGTAGCTGATGTCGTCGAAGTCGAGCTGCGTCTGGTGATAGGCTTGCATGTTCTGCAGAATCTGGGCGCACTGCAGCAGTCCGCTGCACTCGTCGGTGACCGTGTGATGGATAACCACAAAGCGGATGGGACGCACCTGGTAGTAAAGGTTCTGCGAGGGCTTTCCGCCCCACTGCCGCTTCAGCTTGATCTGCGGACAACCCAGCTGGCGAGCATTGCCGGATACACTAGCAACCAAAACAATCAGAGCAGCAGCAGCAGCCACGATCAGCGTGCACAGGCGAGCAGTGGGCAACATGACTGTCGCTCGGAGAGATCTAGCGTCGGATGCGAACTGCCAGCACCAGGCTTATCAAGCGTATTTATCAAGACGCTTGAACTCTGTTGCGATCCATTCAAGGGGACTCCCGTGCCCGACGCTCTTCCAGGCCTCGCCATCTGGCTCTGTCTCTTTCCACGCTCATTTGTGCGGGTCTTTTTTGCTACTGACTGGCAGAACAGCTCAAGCAACTCAAAAACAGGTTGCCAACTGATTGTTTGTGGCATTTCCGATTTCGCAGAGTGCCCGAGCGAGAGTATCCACACCACACCACACCGCACCGCACCACACACACGACGACGAATGTTTCCCAGAATTTATTTATGGGCAAGTAAGCATTATATACATATATATATGTATACATACTCTTATGTATTTATAAACGTTTTAATTTACAGATTCGCTCTCGATAATGGAAATGCTTCAATCAAAATGATACTGATAACAGGCCGTCCCAGTGAGTCACAATTAACATCATCAACTATGCACGTACATATTTACATAGTATGTAGATTCGCTAAGTTATAGATAGAAGTTACATATATAGATACTATAAGCTACTGCCCAAGAAAATGATCGCACTGCCACTTTAAATATCTTCAACTGACGTTATGGTTCTGTAAGTTGTTCAACCGACACCCAGTAGAGCTAATTCCTTTAACTTATGAACTACATTATCTCTTCTATGTGTCCAAGCTAGCTCTCTGACAAGCAAGCTCTCTCTCCCAAGCAAAAACGAAACTTTAATGTGAAAACTAAGCCCTAACTTCTTACCTTCATTATGATCGTACCAAGATACAGAGCAAAGAGATCAGAGATATATAGGGAAGCGAAGATAAGTCGCACATGAGTCCGCCATTTTGGCGCATCTCACTCTCAATTGGTTGCTCTAAGGATATCCGTTTGGGCGGTTATGCTGCTGAGAAAAAGGCGTTCCTGTGCTCCTGTCCTACCTGCTAAATGTCTGCTAAAATATTTTCAGATTAAAGTGTTCTTAATTTATTTCCATTATCCATAAAAATACTGAAATGCCAGAAGAAATGTTCGCTCTTTCGCCCACGACTTTCTGTTTTAGTGCGGAATTATGTGAGTGAAATGAATCCATTCTATATACATATCTTTTCATAAACCATAAACCATTAATATTTATAATTTTTCTTTTTATTTTCAGGCATTCAGGATTTCCCATTCTGTCAATGCAAGTATTGAGTATTTTGGAGTATTTATTGGAAAAACCAGATCAGCAATTAATTGCTGTCTCTTTCCATGCAGATGAAGCTTCAGCAACACTTGTGCCCCAGGCGGTGACGCGGCGAACCATTCACAGGGTGCCTAAAGCGGCGATTAGACGCTTCAATGGCTGCACAGGGCCAACACCCTGTCAACACGCCGAAATTGGCTAACGGACAACGCACATGTTCGTTCGATTATGGCCAAAGAGCGACCAAGCAGAACCAGCACCCAGCATGAGTACGCGACGAGTCCACATGGTGTGCGGGTCTGGTTGTAGGCCTCGACTCGACTGGACTCGACTGGGTTGTGCTTGACTGAGTGCGCAGGGGTAATGAGAGACGCCAGCAGGCGCAGGCGCAGCACAGAGGAGCGGGGAGCAGCAACTCTGGCTGGCACCAACTCTGCTCCTGGCTGCACTCAGCACTCAACGTTCGTCGTCCGCATTCCGTGGCTAGTCGCAGCGCGAGACGGAACTCGGCTCGGAGAATCCACACACAGAAGAAAAAACACACTCACTCAGCGCCAAGTGGCAGTCCAAGTCCAGCTCTATAACGTTCAGCTCCTGTGCTCCTGGCCGAGGCTAGTGCTCCATTTCTTTCTGTGCATCCTTTTTGTTTTTTTGGTTTGTTTGTTGCCTGCTGCCTTTTTTTTCCTGTGCCTCCGACCTGTGTGTGTGTTTTGGGGCGTCGCGTGAAAGTGCACGAGCCCAGAGCCATGATTGTCAATATGCCCGTCAATGGCACGGGCAGTGTGAGTGCTCCCGGTGTCCATCTCAGTCCCACTTCGAACAACAACAACAACAGCAGCAGCAACAACAATAACAACAACAACAGCAACACCACCAATAATAACACCAACAATGCCGTCGTCAGTGATGGCAGCTCCAGCTCGAACAGCGGACACCTGGTAGGAGGAGACTGCGAATATAACTTCTTGAAGCGCAAGTACGAGTCGCAGGTGGAGGTGGAGGTGGAGGGACAGGAGCTGGCACTGGGCCAGGACTACGACCAACTGGAGACGAATCCCTGGAAGAAGCGCCACCTTGAGTACGATGCCGGCGACCTGCACTTTCACCTTCAGCTGGAATCACCAGCGGCCAGCAGCACGGCCAGTGGCGGCTCTGCTCCTGTAGCTGCTGCTGCTGCTGCCAGCGGTGCCGCTGGACCTGCCCCAGAGTCCTCGGCCGCCTTCATTAACGATCTGTTCGCCTACGACAGCAGCCTCCTAGTGCCCTCCGCCGCATTCTGCGGCCCGCCCAGCACGCTGCCCACGCCCACGCTGAGCGCCCCCCTAGAGGATGGACCCGGCGGCGGCTGGCAGACGGGCGAGCTGCTCGAGCTTGATCATCGCTACAACTCCGGTCTGCAGGCGGAGATTGGCCAGCTGAGCGCGACACTTCCGCTGCCCAGCTCCCAGCCACAGCCGCACCAGCAGCAGCAGACGCATCTGTCCCAGTCATCGTCGCAGGGGGCACAAAATCAGAGCTTCATGGTTCCACTCAAACAGGCGGGGGGATGTCGGATTCTGTCCACGGGCAGGCGCACTTCATCTGGCTCCACGGGCACGCCCACGACTACGACGGCAACTACCGATGGCTCGGAGGCGGACTTTGAGGACAAGAACCTGTCGTGGCTGCTCAACTTCAAATTCGACGAATTCCCCCATCTGTCGCCCCACGGTCAGGGGCAGGTCCAGTCCCAGCCGGTGGGTCAAGCCGATGCCGGGTGCACGCCCACAACCGCTGTCAGCACATCGCCCTGCAGCTCTACCTCGCCCCCATCCGCATCCACATGCACCACGAGCTCCAATCACTCTCTCAACTCCAACCAGAGCCATGGAGGAGCGCTGTTGGAACAGCGTGCCCGATCCCCCAAGAGCTGCACCAGCGTTCCGATTGGAGTGGGATCTGCCGGCGGCGGCAGTACCCCAGCGTCTGTGTCCGGCAACATAAGCAGCTCCACCAAGACCGGCCGCAAGTTCGAGGAGCTGGTTATGGAAGTCACCTCGGAGCTGGATGGCAACGATATGATAGTGGCCGAGCATGTTGTGGTCGAGGATACAACCTCCAAGGCGTAAGTATAGTCCGATCCAACTTTCATCAGTCATTCTGTAGCTTTAAGTCTCTCCAGTAGAATGTAGTAGATTCCATAGAGAATATCAGTCTCCATATACGAGAGTATCTGCTTGGAAATTATTTCCTTATCAATCCAACCATATAATATGCATTTAATGGCTATCTGAGAATGAGTTATTTATGGAAATTATTTGGTTAATTCCTAACAATTCCCTACAGCAATTTTCTACAGCATTTTCTCGTAATACTCGTACGTTTTTTTCTTGATATGAATTTTTTCTCCATTTCCAATTTCATGCTGGCGCCGCCAATCGATGCCGACCAACCCCCCACGCACGCCCCATCAACCAAACGAATCAACGAACGAATGAAACAACCAACCCACCACCCACAACCACCCCACAACCACCCCACAACCACCCCAAAATGTGAAACGTGAAACCCGAAACCCACCAACCACCGCAAAACAAGCAGGCCAAAGAAACCACCGTTCACCTACACGGAACTCATCGAATACGCCCTCGAGGACAAGGGTGAACTGACTGTGTCGGGCATATACCAATGGATATCGTAAGTACTTCCAATCCCAGCTCTCACTCTAGCTCTAGCTGTATGTATGTATGTACATCAATCCAAACCAAAGCAAAGCAAACCACCCCCCACACCCACACCTACATGTGTATGTATATACATACATTCAACCCCAGAGTATACTGAATGGACGCCATTTTGTTGGATGCTATTCGGGCGTTTGTGTTTTGCTTTTGGCTCTAGTTTTGGTGGGGGTGTAGGGTGGGGAAACGCCAGCCGGATGCAATTAAACAAATCTCAAGAATTTCTCCTGGGCATTCCCGCTGGCCATTTGATTGGTTTTGCTCACTCCATGGAGCATGGAGCCAAAGGAACACCCTACCACCCAGTGCACAGAGTGCAAGTGCCAAAACTTTTTCAACTCGGAACAATTTATAGGCAGAAAAATTGCATTTGTTCTTGTTCTTTGTTCTTGCTGGGATTGTGTGTGTTTAGGGTTGGGGTTTGTTCAACAACTTGTTGCAACTAAGCAGAGCGGAAACCCTCACATTTATCAGATATGTAGATACATATGTTAGGCGTCAAAGTGGAACTTGATGCCAACAGACACAAGAATTCGATTCAGGTCGGAAATATCAAGAAATTCCAGTAATGGTTGCTCAGCCCAGCTGGAACACCCTATAAGCAGGGGCTGTCATTAGAGGAACTGGGGGGAGGAACTTTTCCGATCTATCGGTTATGTCAAATGTAAAGCTACTTTGTAATATACCTTATCAGTTGTTGGGAAATTCATATGTAAGTTTAAATGGCAGTGAAAGTTTCCAGATGTACGAGTATGTATATGAAAGATGTAGACATATGTTCATCAGTGCACAAAAGGTTCAGCTCCATAGTTAGAGAAGGATCAAGCGGATGTCTGTTAAAGGCTCATATTAGACCAAATTCAAGCCAAAGTTTATAGATTGAGCACGAGTGATCAAGAGGAGCTAGAGAGAGAGCTCTGTTAAAGCTGCTAAAGAACAAAATAAAGTTCAAGTTTAGTCACCAGCTGTGATTTATAGCATTATAGTACTTTCGCCCCAACACGATTACTTCGATGACTTTTATTTGGATTTACTATAGAAAACTACTATATAGAAAAATGTAAGATTTCTCTTTGAATATTGCATATTTGATGTGCTTAAAAAGTGTATAAAAGATGCACAAATTTGTCATATTTCTCCTGTTATTCCACCGAGTACTATTATCTTTAAAATTTGGATGTCTTCTTGCATTATAATTTTGCATAAAGATGTTTAAATTTATGGGTTAAGCTTTGCTATTTCCTTAATTGTTTCTTAAATTACCATAATTCTTTGATAAATTCTTAAATCTCTTTTTGGGTTTTCTGTTCATTATCTTGTATGTTTAATGTACAAGTTTTGGGAAGCTTTTTATTGCTAGATATACTACGAGTTATTATGTTAATATTCTCATATTCGATATAAGAATATTGACAGAACTGCACACATCATAATGTACACTTCTATAGCTAAATGTTCTGCCATATTCTAGAATTATCTTTCTAAAAGTTATACATAGATGACTGATATTCCATCCCCTGATAACCTATTACCTAGTTTTGGTCTATTTCCCCCCACCTCCATGTCCCTTTAGCCAAATAAAAACTATCCAACTATTCGGTTCAAATCGTAGGGAAACCAAAAAAAATAGAGAGAGAGAAACTTTTAACACATTTTTCAAGGTTCATTAATTCGCGGGGTTCCCTTTACCTTTGGCATGGTAAAAACTCATCCATGGCCTCTCTGTGCACCTGTGCGGGTGCGGGTGGGGGGTGAGGGTGGTTGGTGTGGGCGCCTGAATCAGTGTAAATATTTGAAGCCGCAGCCCAAAATGTTGCGTGTAAATATCCTATATAAATTTACATACAAAATCATCCCCTCGCAATGAATACGGCGACGGGACGGGGACGGGGAAGCAAATAATTTATGACATTTGCCCATCACCTGCACCCATCCATCCATCCATCCATCCAACCATCGACATACCCATACCCCTTTCAGGGTTCCAGAGGTTCATTAAATGTAATGAGCCGACAGTCCAGGGGACTGACTTCCCCGTGCTGAACTTCCTTGGCAAAAGTTTCGTCTCAGCTTTTTGGGAGAACTTTTCATTAACCATTCACAAATTTACTTTGCGGCTCCCAGAAGGGGGGTGCCTCCCACTGCCAGTGCCACCCCATGGCCACGTCCTCGCCACATCGCCGACACATTCAAGGCAAAAGACGACGCCTGCGCAATGGCCAATACCCGGATCCCCAAATGCCCAATATACACAGGTCTATCTATATACATATGTACATATGTATATACCCCTACTCCATAGCAATAGCAATTTATACAGCCAACCTTTTTTTGCCCCCCCCACGACTCAATCCCTTAATCGTTTTACCTGTCCCCGGCAATTGCCCATGAAATTTCTACGCTGCACATTGCTCACAAATAATTATTAATTGCGGGGGTTGGCATATCGGAAGCAAGAGGCCGCCGGGTTCCCTTTTTGGGTTGGGGTTGGGGGTCGCTTTCGGCTCCCTTCCGGCTTTTCTACACCTTTTACATGCATCAATGCATACCGGGGATCAGGTGTTTGACATGCCCATGCCCATGTCCATGCCTAGAGTTGAGTGCAATTACCTGGCAGTGCCAGTGCCAGTGCCAGGGATAAGGGGCAAGGGGTTAAGTGGGTTAAGAGAGGGAGTAGTGTGGTGTGGAGTGGTGGATAGTGGCATACGGCCGCTTCCGCTCTTCCGGTCAATTGGAAATGTGCATATTGAGTGTTTATGGGATGCGGATCATGCATGATCGATCAGGACATGTGCCTGGCACATTTAAACCCTCACCCTCACACACTCCCTACCTACCTACCTCCCTCCCTTCATCCACTGTTCCACGGTAACCGCAATTGCTGTTAGTTAGAGAACGGATAGAGCATAACTACTAGCATCTAGCAGCTGTGTGTTGCAAAGATTAACATAAATATCATTTCAATACGTGGCCTTAACTTTATAGAACAAAATACTCGAACTCGTACCCTTAAGACCATCCCCATCTTGCCTTGAAAAACATTATCAAATTGTCTTTAATTCTGTATTCTGGTTGAGCCCACGGAATCGATGAAGTTTACCGAAAATTATATCTCAATTCTGCTCTATAGAATTATCCATTTTCGGCTTGAAATAGAACATTTTTTCTCTGCCGATTTTCCTTAAATCTAGACAAAGACTTAAGAGAAAACAAGAAAATAAAGACTTTGGCAGGCAGTTCTTAGTTTTTTCTCAGTTTTGTTAATACAGTTTGGCTTTACCTCTTGATTTGAAGTCATTAAGGATACAAAAATATATTTGATTTGGGTTCTACTTTTGCCAACAAAGCAGAAAAAGCCTTTTTACTATGGCGTTATTGCCTCTTGCTTTATCAATTGCGTTTTGAAAACAATTGTGTAACGCAATCAAATAATGGAAAATGCCTGGAAAATGCCACGAAAATGAATATAAAATAGATAATGCGCTTCCTTATGGATGTGAGAATCAGGCGGGGTCTGTATTGCCACAGAGGTCGCCAAAAAAGAGCTCATATCTCAATTTTGGTGACTGATTTACAGACAAAATCGTAGACCCTCTAATGCACCATTTGGTTGAGGAGACGTCTACGCAGTAGGGGGTTGGGGCCTGCCTAGGCATCCCCTTTAGCTCCCCCGAATTGCACCAACTTGAGTCAGTTGCAAGGAGAATGGAAATGTACTTCCCAGTGCCAGCCCAGACCAAGATCTAAGATGGAGTCATCATTGGTCATGTGATTACTTTTGCCTTGGAATTTTCTATATTTTTTTTTATATTTGTGCTGGCTGGGTGCGGGGGCGTGGCTAGGCCGCGGTTACACCCACTCGCGGTTTGTAGAAAAAAAAGAATCGAGAATTGCCATTAAAAAGTTTTTCATTTTGCTTGAAGCAAAATGAGGCAACTTGGGGGGCTTTCAGTTCGGTCTCAGTCTCAGTCTAGAGCTGCAGTCTCAGGTCTGGTTCTGCTTCTGGTTCTGGGTCTGGCCATAAATCCACGAAATGTATTTTAGTGGCTAGATGATGGGGAAGGGGCCCCAAGAGGTGGACGCCAACGAGCCGCAACAATTTATGAACTGACTAACGTAGTGCCATAAATATACACATACAAATACATACATACGTTGGCTATACCTACATATACACAAAATATATATATATATGGATATTTCGAGCAAATAGTATATGGAAGAGCCAAAAGTAGTTGCCCAGTCTGATGGGTCCTTGCTGCCATGTCAAGCTCTCTCTCTCTCTTTGAATATATAGTATTCTATATACATATATATATATATGTATATGTATATGTATATGTATGTATGTGGGTAAGATAGAGAGAATGAGAGGTGGGCTTGCGTGCCAGGCACGCCCAGACACGAGCGAACCAACCATTTAGTCCGAGCGACCAGCCTATCAGACCTCATCAGAGTGCCTGCAAAAAGGGCTTGGTGGGGGTAGGGGGCATAGCCGGGGATAGTACAGAGCAGCCAGGGACCAGGGCGTGTGGTGCATCCCAGTCAATTACATTTCAGTGCCCGAACAGGCCCTGGACAGGGCAGGAACTAGAGCAGCCCCCTCCATGAGTATGAGTATGAGGTAGACGCTCGCAATATTTATTCTGATTTAAACCAAAACTAAAACTCAAAATACAAAACTCATATTCAGTATACATATACATATGTGTGTGTGTATATGAGTGGATGTGGCATGCCGTGTATTCTGACAATTTCATAGCAAAAAAAACCTTTACCCAACCCCACCCCCCCAGGTGGCTCAGAGCGCGGAGTTAGTCAGTCAAATTCATTGACAACGATGACTCTAGCTGATAGCGCGGGTATTTGATTCTTACCAACTTAACGAAGCCACTCAAAACCATCACAAAACACCCACAAATATACATACAAATATACATACATATGTAGGTACATAGATACATACATATCTCTTACCCCATTTTCGGTTTTGCCCCAAACTCGAGTGCTTGAGGCCACGTTGACAATTCGACAAGTGCGATGATGGGTTTCATACTAGCTATAGCTATAGTTGTAGATATGTATGTAGAACATACATACATATGTATATGGAAAGGATAGATGGATGGGTGGGTGGGTGCTACACATGTATATGTCGTTTTTCTTGTGTTGGCAATCCCATCGATTGCCTGAGTTCATGATTAAGCCCAAACAGACATGCAGATACCATAAACTATTGCAACATTCAATGCCTGACTTAATATTTTGAAATTTACTATACAACTTAGTACATATATATGTATATACCTTCTCGACCAGGCACCCACGCCCATTAGCCGCCCATAATGTAGCTGCTGCAGGCGACTGTCACTGCAGGTGACAGTTTACTTTTGGCAGTAACTTAAAGGCACTAAAGAACTTGCAAGTTGGAATCCATTGAAGTTTCAAGCATGAAACTCTTAAGAATACATGAAATTAATTGTTTATCAATTATAGGATTTATTAAAACAAATTTGAAATGATTAAATTGGCATAGATTTAATTTATTTCAAGCTATATAATTCCCGAAAAATTTGTAAAAAAAAGACATTAGCCACAAGTCAGATACACATATACTATATAATTCATCAGAAAGTCGGGTCATTTTTATGGGATTACATACTCGTATTTATAGTGAATATTAATCAGTTAGTTAATGATTATAATATCATCAAAAATAAGCTCAAAAATGTGCCCATAAAAAGTAGATGCCGCATATAAAGTAAATCTAAACAGAACTTTTGGGTTAAGTTTCATGATTTATATGTGTTAAATATATATATATGCTACGAGGATATATGAAATAATCCAAAGAATCCAAATTAAGGAACGAGTAGGACAATACAAGTACCATTCCTATTCAATTCAATTCCAATCCAATGAAAGCAATTCTGGCTGGGGCTTGGGATTGGGATTGGTGATTGGGATGTAGCTAATTTCATTTGCCTACTCTAATGCCTGCCTTGCCCCTCCTCTCAGAGAGAGTGTGCCATAGCCATGCCTTTGCCTTCGTCGATCCCACCATTCCCAGGGGGGCAATTTCAAGTGCCACATCATCATTTGACTCTGCTGTTTGATGCGTCATGACGGGGACTGCGTGCCAGATCGCTTGAGGCATGTACATACACACCATAAAAAAAAAGAATATGATATCTGTGCACAGGAATACCCCAAGTGGGGGGGAATAGCATACACACACATCGTTGGGAAAGGGAAGTCGGCGTAAAGCGAGTTATCAGAACATTACCGAGGGGTCATTAAGGAGACTCCCTCCCCTCTGCAAAGAGCGGATCCAAACAAGACGGAACGTGGAGTTTCAGTCGTCCGCAATGAAATTTTCTCTATAATTCATTTCACTATATTTCACTTCATTTATGAGTCGTCGTCATTTTCCCCGTGGCCAAAAACAGAGCCAGGAAAATCACGGAAAATGCACGAAAGAAAAAGCGAAAAACCAAGAAATAGAAGAGGCCGTAATGGGGGGGTAGCCCCCAGGAGGGGCAGGGATGTTGTTCTCCTCTTTTGGGGCTCGCGTGCTGAAATTTTTTGGATTGCTTTTCAACTCTACGTGGGCGTAGAGAATAACGGTTGATGCAGGGGCGAACGGGGGCGGGCCGGGGGTCGGCACTGGCAGTTAACCAATGACATAGCACATAGATCCCTTCCATTGGGGGTTGGTTTCTCCTTTCTCCACAAACGGCGCGTGTCTTCCATCCCATTCCGATTCCGATTCCCCCTCCCCACGCTGCAAGCAATGTCTGTGCCGTAATTTGAAATACTTTCCATTTTGTTGCCCCGACCCAACCCCAACCCCAGCCCGAACCCATCCACCACCCAATGGTCGTATACCCATACTCTAAAAAGAAAACCCGATGGGAGAGTGGGGAGCCTGCCCGGCATGGCACGCGATGTCCTTTCCGGTCGTCGTTGTTTCCTTTTTACATCTGGGGAAAAATGGTCTGGCCGGAGGTTGGGATGGGTTGCTTGGGATTGGACTGATGGCGGGTCTATCGGTGGTGGTGGTGGTTCCACCTGCCACTGGCATATGTATATGTATGTGCCTGTTCGTGACTGGAAAACGACTGGGGAAAAAAAAAACGAATAAAAAGAGAGAGGTGAATAAAAACGACGCATAATTTGTGCCAGTGCCAGTGGCAGTGGCAGTGACGCTGTCCCTGTCCATGTCCATGTCCCTGTCAGTGTCCATGTCCATGTCCGTGTCCGTGTTCCTATTCAGCTGTACGGGTCTGTGTGCACGTCTGCCGCAGTGCCTGTGCGATGACGTGTTCACCATGGAAATTGGCTTTCCCATGCATGTCCGCCCGTCCGCCCGCTCGCCTCCCGATGCGGATTGGCTGGGCTGGGCTGCGCTGGACCCCAACTCCTGCTGCTGAAAACTTTAATTGCAATTGGTCAATGCAATGGGTTGGGGTTGAAAATGATTGACCAATCCTGCTAAGTCTGCCATCTCATTCCATTTTTTTTGATCATTCCGCAGCGATCGCTTTCCGTATTACAAGTCGAACGATGACCGCTGGAAGAACTCGGTGCGACACAATTTATCCATCAATCCGCACTTTCGGAAGGGCGTTAAGGCGCCCCAGGGCGCTGGCCACTTGTGGGCCATCTCCAGCGGCGATTCGGCCGAGAATGTCTTGGCCTGGGAGCACGTAAGTGGAGTAGCTATAATTCCGGCACACGGTAGCTATAATTAAGTTTATGTTGCAGAAGAAGCAACGTCTGGATTTGTTCTTCAAAATGGAATCAATCAACCGGGAACGCATTCAACAGCATCAGCAGCAGCTCCAGCAACAGCAGCAGCAGCAACAACAGCAGCAGCAGCAACAGCAGCAGCAAGAGGGACAGGGACAGGGACTACATCAGACGAGTAATGGCTGCCTGTACGATGAGGCAGCCGTGGCAGCTGCCACACTCACGCAGGAGATGCTGCAACATGCTTCAACAACGGGGAATGAGTCAACGACAGGACAGTCGCAGTCGCAGTCACAGTCGCAGCATCACCATTCGAATCATCAGCAGCATCAGACTCACCATCATCATCACCAGAGACTGCTGCCCTTCAATGATCTGCTGAGCGACGATGAGCTGCGCAAGACCGCTGGCCAGATACTCAACGGCATCCATCGCGAGGTGGAGGTGCAGTCGGTGAACTCCATCATTAGCACCTACCACGATGTGCTGCTGGACAATGGTGAGTGCGAAGCAGCGAAAAACCCAGCCAGCTAGGTGACACTTAACATGGTTTCTCTCTCTCTCTCTCTCGTCTCTTGCTTTTGGCTCGCAACCAGAAGACTATCTCAATCCCATACACAAGGACGTCGTTGTCACGGAGAGCGGTCTGCGGCAGCAGCAGCATGGCGTGGGCAGCGGCATCCACATGAACAGCGGCAACATCAACAGCCTGACCCACTCGCAGTACTACATCACCGAGATCGATCCCATGGAGCTGGGCATACAGATGTCGCACCAGGTGGAGCCCTCCGAGGAGGAGGTGCTCTTCAGCGATGAGTTCAATCTCAACTACTTTGGCTACAATCCCGGCAGTGATATTGTCGCTTGACCGCGTAGACAACAGTCGGAATCAGCATCGGGTTTGGGTTCTAGTTCAGGTTCAGGTGCAGGTTCAGGTCCAGGTTCGGTTCTAGTGCCCACTCCCGTTGCTGCAGCTTCAGCTTCGGCTCCAGCTCAGCCAAGCAATTGAGGGGGGCGCCCAGTGCTCGCTCCATGCCAGACAACAATCGTAACTCTAGCAGCTCCTCTACTCATAAGCCAACTCTCAACGAATACTAGTCACACCTCACACACACACACATTCATCACACAGAAACCCACTCACAACTAACCACCTAAGGACTGTAGAACTGTAGAATCCCTTACCATAATCAGCACATCCATCCCGACCCCGACCCCGCCCCATATGTATAGTCTAGTCTTGAGTGTACGTGTACCAATGCAAATCTCAATCGTATCATGTAATTTGTGCCCATTTTTTGTCTATATTTTAGTCGAATACATAGGCGCTAAGTAGCTCCCTAGCGTTAAGGATATGTCTACTATATTGTATGCCTTGTATATCCGTCATAGCTCCTACCCCGAATTTAGTTAAGTGTTTCTACATGTAGTCGAATAAAGCATAGCATACCAGAGCCGACAGGCTCTGCCATAACTAACTAATACCTAACTACTATAGGCCTAGAGCATATCAAGATCGAGTATACCTAATCCTTGTACGTACATACTTGGGGACACTGTTTATCCCTGTCTATCCATGTCTGTAGTAGTAACTGCACCTAACTGGTTTTATTCATTATGGCAAAATAAACCCTTTTTTTTATTAAATCTATTCGATGTTATGTCTTTTTTGGGGAATATAATTTACGCTGGATCTTTGTGCACTGAAAGCACAGTAAGTCGCTCTCCTCCTTCTATTGTTATCATGTCGCAGCCATTTTAGCGGAGGACATCCTTCAAAGGATTATAAATTTGCCGCATAAGTTTTGAATTTGGCTGCCAGCTAACCAGAGGCGCTGCCAGACAAACAGAATTATATATAATAAAACTTAGTGTTGCCAGACAGGCGAAAAAACTAGCGTTGCAGCTGTGCTCGCGCGTTTTTTTTGTTTTACTTTAAAATTATATGCGTCGTCTTGAAAGATCATGATTTAATGGAATTCAGGCATTTACCAACGTTTCTATATTATATAATTTATTAACAAAAAAATATATTACGATTCCCATATTATGAGAACCATAGCTTAGAGTTAAATGCGATGGATACTACATAAAGTCGTCTGACTCGTTGCCGGCATCGTAGTTTGTGCGCATATTCTCGGACTTCTGGAGCGAGGCATAGCTGCGAAGCTCGGCCTCCAGTTCGCGCTGCTTGGCCGCTTCCTTCTCCTGTTCGCGCTTAACGCGCAGCATCTTCTTCTGATCGTTGCGTGCGGCCACATCACGAGCCTCGCGCTGGCCACGAAAGTCGGGATGCTCCTCCTCCGTCTTGGTGCGGTTGAGGCGGTTCACAATCTCATTGACCCGCTTCTCCAGGCGAATCTTGCGCACAGCACCCTCATTGTGATAGGCCACCTGGCCCGGCTCCATGTCCGGGGTCTTCTTCAGGTTCTCCCACATGGTGTAGACAACCTCCAGATTGTTCACCTTGTTGCCCTGGATGCTGTTGGCCTTGCACAGCTGGGCCGCGTCCACCAGCACATCGCTTGGTATGTCATCAATGGTCTGGCCCGGCTTCAGGCGCAGGTAAACGTGCGCCGACGACAGATTGTTTACATGGAACCACACATCCTCCGGCCAGCCCCAGCGGATGAGCTCCTCGTTCTCGTGCTTGTCGCGGCCCATGTAAAGAGTGGCCGGCGGCTGGATGATGTTGCTTTTGAAGTAGAAAACCATTTTGGCAGATCAGATCGAAAAAAGAAAGAAAGAAAACTTTCGATATACTATTTTTCTGACTAGGACAGACCAGACAGACACGTTTTGTTGTATTTTGTTTTGTTTCTTCTTCTATCGCAACGCACACAGAACGCATCAAAGCTTTTTGCGAGTGTACGGTCATATTGCTGGGCATTATTTGGCATTATTTCTGTGGCATTTTTAGGGTCATTACAAAATACCAAATGCATGCAAAAAATACCATCAACATATGTATTTTCAAACGTAACGTATTTCCCGCAAGCAATTACCATTTAACCGATGCTGATTCTAGGCCACAATTGTTGCAAAAAAATCTGTCTTGTTGCCAAGCGGTCGTCTCCGCTGTTCCTCAGCCGATCTGACGTAGCCGCCCCAGGCACTTGAGATAACCAGTTTTGTGTGCTCTTTTTGGTTGTCTTTGGGGGTAGACAGTCTCACGTTTCGCTTTGTTACAGATTTATCAGCTGTCTGGCAGGGCCATTAACGTGTCAGAGTGTGCTGAATTTTTCGGCAATATTACGGTATACCCTCTCGCAGAGGGTATTGGCATATTTCAATGACTCTACTCTTTTTAATCTGCAGAAATCTCAACAACAAATCGAAATGAGTATTCTATATCATAGAAAATAGGGCTTCAGTTGTTATGATCGATCTGCCAGCGAAAACAAATATGCATACTCGCATTATTTCTCGCTCACGAATTAGTTTGCTGGCAGTTCCACGATGATTGATAGGTTGGGTGATAGGGCAAGAGCAAGGGTAGGTAGTATGTAGTGCCAATTGTCAGACCACCGGGCGAGGCAAACCGGAATCTGTTCATAACTCAGCTCGAGCGAAACACACAAAAACACGAAATTAAAATTAAAAAACTTTCTGGAACCCTTGTCGCCTGGCTATAAATAACTTATCGTTTCGCTCGGCCTCAGTTTCAGGTTCGACAATCCCAGGTTTTTTAGGGGTTTTTTAGGGGGTGGGGGCTTATTTGTGGTTGCCTTTGCCTAATTTCATGCCTGACAATCGCAAATTGGTAGCGCGCTCAAATATTGTGCGATAAATATTTGATTTATGCCAAATTGGCCAGCACAATCAGCGAGTAAATATTTGACTGAAACTCTAAAGCAATGTTCTGCCTGCCTCATTATGGTTATTATTATTATCATTGCCGCGATTAAGTTGTTGTGGCGCTAGGAGCGAGCCAAAACAAATGGGGCTCGAATTTTTGTTAATTAAACCAACACGATTGGCGGCGGGGCGGCGGGGCGGCGATCCCCAACCGAACCGAATACTACTTTTAGACCCAAAACCACAACAGTGCAGGCCGCGTGGCAGCGGCGTGAACGCAAAGCCCCTGGCCTCCCCAGAATACTCGCAGAGCCAGCGATAACCCGAGCTGCGCATAATTTATGCACCTCTTCCGCAGGGAGAGCAAAAGTAGAGCAAAACAAAAGTGTTAGAGCCATCTGATAAGCCAGCTGATTTCCCTCACTCTCTCTCTCTCACTCTCTCTCTCTCTCTTTCTGTCTGTCTTTCGCTCTTTTAAACATTCTCTTTCGTTTGCTTTGGCTTTTGGCCAATTGCAGCAGCGGCGTGGCACCGCTTGCGATCGTAAACAGAATAATCATTATGCAAAACATTTTTGTTTACCCTAAAACCTGCATCACATAACCAGAAATATGTACATATGTATCTTCTATGTTTTCAAATACATAAATAGAACTTCTGTTAAAGTTACGTACGTCCCCGCAATGACCTTCTTACATTATGACTATATTTATTATCCCCATTACCCAAGCAGATCTTCCCTGCTGCTTTTACTTATACAACAAATCAATAAAACGTGAGTGCCATCTATAAATGAATTTTCAGAGCGGGAGGGAAGAATTTACATGGAATTACTGAATGGATGCACAACCCACAAGGCCAGACCCAGACACAGACCCAGACCAGACCATCCCCCTGCACGTTTTCCAAACCAAAGAGTATGCGAGTGACGACCAGGAATAGATGTTACATATTCTAATTCTTCAATTCAATTTTCATTTTCATTGCACAGCAGCCGCAGCCGCAGCCGCAACCTGCCGCCACCCGTCCATGGCCATGTCCATGCCCCAAGTTCGTTGCCAATGTCGTTCGATTGTGGGTGGGAGGGGTGAGGAGAAACGGAAAAGAGATGGGGGATTGAGAAGCGGGTGCCACAGGTTCGATGAGGCAAACAACTTGTGGGCTTTACTTCCGCAGACAGGGCAGGGTAGGGCAGAGCGTATACGTAACGACACATTGCGTATACGCCGTGTGGAGTCAGCCATATTTTGTAGAAAATTAATTTGCAAATTATTGTGACCAGTTGAGAGAATAAAGCAACGTAAGCAGAGCATCCAGCCCCAGTTGATTCTCAGTTGCTTGGCAAACGTTGACCCAAGCGGACGCGCAACCGGTTAATGCAACTCGCCAGCGTCACAAGAACAAAAGAAAACCACAAACAGGAAGAACAAAAGCAAAAAGGCCAGGCAGCAGGAGGCTAGTTGCCACAAGAACAGCCTCGAACAAAGCCCCAGGCCTTAAACAGCGGTAGAAACCAGGCAGGAACTGCAGAACACACCATCAAAGGCCTTTAGAGAACGGGTGTCGGGTCGGGGCAGGCAGACAGCAGAGGCAGCAGGAGGCAGGAGCTGTAGCTGGTTGTCATAACAACAGTGTGGCCCAGAAAAAAGGGTAGGCAGGCAGGCAGGGTAGCAGACAGGGGAAACCGATTGCGTATGTACCTGCGGAAGCGGAGGCTCGTCATTGGCTGCACATCGAGAACAGCAGCAGCAGTAGCAGCAACATCCCCAACATCAGCTCATCATATGTATTGACTGAATGAATGTTGAAAACAAATTGCTGAATTTTGCGAAAAAAATTCAAAGTCTACGACGAGTGGTTGAGAGTGAGTGCGTCAAATGAGAGAGCTTGCGTGTTGACAGGTGACAATCGATAGGGGGAATCAATAGCAAGCACGTTGCTGGCAAATGTTCAATACAGAGAGCGACATTCGTTCGACAACTGATAACTGAGCTGGCGTAGGGAGCATAACGCAGAGCAGAGGCACAGGCAGAGGTAGAGGTAGAGGCACAGGCACAGAATACCGCGCTCAGAAGGCGCCGGCGCCCGTCCTCCGTGAGAGGTGGCTGACTGGGCTGACTTGGTGGCTGCAGGCCACAGACGCAAACACAGACAGAGGCAGAGTACACGCAAGCAAACGACACACGGGCACACGGCCACACGGGCACCGACACGAGACACACAGCAGGGAGTATTGTCGCCGAAGTCGTCATCGAAAGAAGCTTATGAAATTGATACTGGAGCGAGCCCATGATTGAAATGCGCGGAAGTTTCCACTTGTCGTTACAATTCGAGTGTAGCCAGCAGCAGCAGCAGCAACAGCAGCAACAGCAACAGCAGCAGCAGCAGCAGCAGCCAAAGTATCAGCACAGAGTGGAGCAGCAGTCGACGACGTTGGCTCCACGGTTCGTTTAGAACCATTAATTGATTGGCGGCGTGCGCGCAAAGAGCTTCAACAGACAGCGCCAGGCAATTGTTCACGCCTCATCCAAGGAACCCAAGGTTACCACAAGGAACCCACAAACAGACATAGACACAGACACCAATACATCCGCCATGAAGGACCAAGAGGAGCCATCGTTTCGCAGTCCTGTGATCTGCAAAGACATGGACCACACCAAGCCAAAGGAGCATTGCAGCAAGCCTTTGGGCGAGAGCCATCGGGCCGTGTTGCGACAAAAGCTGATGGTCTTTCTGGGCAATAGCGGAGTGCTTGGGTCGGGCATGGTCATCAGCATGCCATCGGTGACGCTCACCCAGCTGCATGACGAGAGCCAGCCCTTCTGGCTGAACAAGGACGAGTCCAGCTGGTTCGGTGAGTAAAACTACGACCCCCCAACCCATACGCAGGCGAAAGCGGAGGGAGAGCGGCTCTTACTTTTCCGTTTTTTCCCCGCAGCTTCCATCAACAACATGGCCTGTCCCTTGGGCGGGCTGCTGGTCAGCTATTTCATGGACCGCATTGGACGCAAGTATACCATCCTGCTGACCAATCTGCTCGGCCTGCTGGGCTGGCTGCTGCTGGCCACCAGCTTTTTGCACACCGACCGCGACTTGATCTATGCCCAGATGCTGGTGGGTCGCGCCCTGGGCGGCATAATGATCGGCATGTTCGTGTCACCGGTGGGCGTCTACTCCGCAGAGATCAGCCTGCCACGGATCCGGGGAAGACTCATCCTGGGCACCTCCATCGGGCTCGCCGGCGGCATCCTGCTGATGTACCTGCTGGGCTACTTCATACGCAGCAACATTGTGCTCATCTCGACGATTAGCTGCTGCTACCAGCTGGCGGCCACGCTCCTGGTCTTTCCCATGCCGGAGTCACCCAGCTGGCTGCTGACCAAGGGACGCGACGAGCGGGCCAGAAAATCGCTAAGATATTTCCGAGGCCTGCCCAAGAAAGGTGAGAATTGTTATCAGGATTCCCCCCCGAGCGGAATATCAATTTGCTGTTTCATTTGACTTACAGAGGACGACTACGTGCCGGAGTTCGAGGATGAGTTGGCGCACATGAAGGCGACAGCCGAGAATAGCCGCAATACGGCGGCCAGCGAATCGCTCAGCCAGGTCATTCGGCGACCGGAGGTGTACAAGCCGGTACTGATGATGACCGCCTTCTTTGGCTTTCAGCAGGCCTGCGGCGTGGTCGTCATCATCGTGTATGCCGTTCAGATTGCCCAGAGGGCTGGCGTCTCCATTGATCCCGTGCTGGTGGCCGTCATGCTGGGCGTTGCCCGCATCATTATGACCTTTTTCATGAGCACCATCTTCGAGAAGTGGGGCCGCAAGCCGTCCGGCATCTTCTCCGCCACGGGCATGGGCCTCTGCATGCTGCTGCTGGCCGCCGGCGGCTGGTGGCCAGATACGGTGGGCACCTGGCACTGGCTGCCCGTTGTGTGCATCGTGGCGCACATCGTCTTCTCCACAATGGGCATGCTCACGCTGCCGTTCTTCATGATCTCCGAGGTGTTCCCGCAGCGGGCACGCGGCAGTGCCTCCGGCATTGCCGTCTTCTTTGGCATGATCCTCGCGTTCATCATGCTGAAAATCTATCCGAACATGGAGGCCGCCATGGGCACGGCCAATCTGTTTGCCTTCTATGCGTTCATCTCGTTCCTGGCGGCCGGCTTCATCGGCTTCTTTGTGCCGGAGACGCGGGGACGCACCCTCGAGGAGCTGGAGGAGCACTGGCGAACGGGCAAATTTGCCCGCCGACTCACTCTCAACAACCTTAAGGAGGTGGAGCTGCACGAGCTCTTCCTGAAGAAGTAGTCGAAGTATGTATCTACTATATATAGTATAGTTAAGGGAAAATGATCAGTGTGGAGTATTCAATCTGTGATGTGTCAAGTACTTAGCCTTGGCAGCAATGGAATGCGGCCCAAACGAATCAATCGGGGAAAACACAAACCATTTACAAAACCGATATCAATATCAATAAACTAAATAAACAGAACCAAGCCGTAATCAAAGTCAATTGAAGTGCATTCACTCTAGGAGGACTTCGCTCTCCTCTCTGGGTGTGCCGGACCAGGCCCATTTCCCACTTTCCACTTCCCAATCAATTATGCAACGTAGCGAACCGCCTCAAGCCAGTTCGAACCCTCTCAGATTATGCGAATTGTCGTGTCGTTTCGAGTCGAGTCAAGTCTAAACAATGACAGTACAGAAATTGCCGAATGTCCTCCTACGTAACCAAGTTATCGCACTGATACGTAGTGATAGTGATAGTGGCGACGGGCGGGCCGAAGGATCGCTATCTGGATGCCAGGGATTTGGACGCCAGCCAACACTGGAACAATCGGTGCTTATCGTGCGAATTGCGTGCCCTGACGTAATTCCGCAATGGATCGATGGTTGTGCGAACATTAATTGGATGTGATTGGAAAACGTGTTCGGCTGGAGCACATACCACTGGCGGCGTATCATCAGCTGGCGATCATCATCATCATTAGTCCCAATGGCAGCGTACTTTGACAACACCCATACGATAGATACCCCTTGTTACTTAATGGGAATTGGAACCTGTTGTCGCTGTAGGGAAACACTTGGCTCTTGGTTCCCCTGTCAATTGGCTACTCGAGTTCTGAGCAGCGGACCGCACCACTGATGATATAATGTTTGTTGTGTTTCGCATAAGACTGGCCAGGCCTGACGAAGGTGCATTAAGGAGAACGCAGGCGACGACGACTCATGGCAGCGGCCACGCTGCAGCTGCAGCTCCGTTCAATTCAAGTGATTTGTTAACAAACAACATTACAATACTTGTAGTGCTCGACTGATAAGGCTGCCCTGTATCTGTCCCTGCCCCTGCCTGCTCTGCTGCCTGTTGTTTGCAATTCAGTTTGAAGAGAGCGTTATTTGTTTACAATCATTGTGACAAGCGCAGAGTAATTATCGATAAACTATACCGTCAGACGGTATATACCAGAAATATGCGGTATATTTTGTATGTTTAAACATAGCGTAAACATGAAGGATTGCAGGGTATCTATCAATGGTCAGCAAGAACAAATCTCACATTAAAAGCCCCGTTATTTTTGTTTCGTTTTCCGTTGAATTTTAAATATTTCCGTTTATTGGTTTTCCTTTTTGTAAGTACTTATCGCTTTGTAATGTGACATCTTAAGTACAACAATTAGCTGCTATTATGTATGTATATATGTATGTATATATATAATATATGTGTGTATTTGTATAAACGAATAAAATTCAATTTGTTCATATTTCTGTTCGTTTATAAATGTATGTATGTACGTGTTGTAATGCCTGTTGTTGTGTTTCATTTACGAACTACGGGATAGCACGAGTTCTCTTCTCTGTATCTTGTGTGTGTGTGTGTGTGTGTGTGTGTGTGTGTCGTCGTTTATTCGTATTTTTTTTATGCTTTATTACGGTATTAATTATTTAAATATTTATTTATTTAAAAAAAAAAATTCCACTTGGGCTTAATAGTTATTTATAATTTATATATATATATATATATATGTATATATATGTATATGTATATAGTGTATATACGGTTGTATAGTTAATATAATTTTCATTTTTTGCATTTGCATTTCTTTCGAATATAATCCCTATTTTGTTTGTTTGTTTGTTTGTTTGTCCATTTCGTTCGTTATTTAAACTGTAATTTGTTCCACTAAATTTGTTCTATTTATGAATGTATATTGCTTATTTAAATAGGCCATTTAGTACTTTTTATTTATATTTGCTTCAATTTATATTCTGCAGTGTCGTCTTACATTTGTTTATTTCGCTTTGTTGGTGTTTGTTTGGTTTTATGTTTATGTTTTCATTTTTTGTTTAAGTTTCTTAAAAAATCTTTCATAGGGCAGTTCACGTTTCCGATACAATCCTCGCCATCCGGACTACTACTACTTTTAACAACTTCATTTCATTTCTCAAAAAAATTCTCCTCTCTATGCTGTCTCTGTTAATGGTAGCTATGTACCATTCATTATCATTCTAAGTATGTATCTATACATATACATATATTTATTGAATTGTATATCATTTTTCGGTGTGTCTCGAGAGGCTACAGATGAACGCTAGAACACTATGTAAAAGAGGGGACATGGGATAGGTTGGGGGAGAGAGCAGAGATGGCCGAGATTGAAACCACAAAATAATACCAAAATGTTTCATAGGTAAAAGCGCCATTAAATCTTTCTAACTCTACACCCGTCTTCTCTTTCTCCACCGCTTGGTTTTCCAATTGACGACGAAGAAGAATTTTTGACTATCTGGATCTCTAAATACGAGTATACATATGTACTATATATGCACTAATCTCACTGATGATCTCCGCTATCTTGAGGTTCGATTTAAGTCGTTTCTTTGTTTTTTTTTTTTACATTTTCTATGTACTATATAATACGTTTATATAAAACACATTTTTCCCTTATACTAAACAAAAAAAATTGTATGCATATTTCTGGTATTTGATTTGTATGTTTTTTTTTTTTCTCTTTATAAAAAGATGTTTTGTTCTTTTTTATCATCTAGACTTCTTTGACATAAAAAATGTATGTATGTATTTTATTTGCCTTGTTCATTTGCTTCTCTAAATATCGATTGAACAACATTTAAAATGTATCTGCGATTAGGTTTTCGTGAGGTTTTCATGTTCTACAACTTTTCTGTATTAAAAATACCAAAAAAAAAATGTCTCTCTAATTGCGCTTTCCTAGGCTCCTCCTTGCTCTGATTCTTTCTTTGATTTTCTGATTCAACAATGTCTCTCTCGTCGTTCGGTATTCCAACAAAATTAGCTTGGCTGCTTATGAGTAAAGAAAAAATTTGTCTAAAAGATGACGGCCCGACAAAAAAAAAAGCACTACACTGACACAAAAAAGTATATTGATGATTTCCGTTTTGTCACATGCCCAAAAAAAGGTCACAAAAAATACTTATTTATTCTAGAAAAAAAACGGAGGATGAAAACCCACATGAATATTGAATTTGGTTTTCTTGCGCGAGACGTACGACCACATTTTCGGCGCCATATTTCCATTTGTTCCTCCGAGTGATCCAATATCCGTCGTAATTCGTATATGTGTAAATGTCCACTTACAGGCTAAGGCTACAATTGGTTGAGAGTATTTTGTTTGTTTGTTTTATTTAAAGTGAATCCATCCATCCATCCGCTCCCGTCCGGTGGCAAACGACCGGTCGGCAGCTCTACCGTATGCATTATACGTACATACATAGAATATTGATTTAATAAACATTTCGATCGCTTCTGTGTATATATATACTTTTTGCTTATTCGGGAATCCTTTTTCGTTATATTCGGGTATACTATTTTTTTTTCTTTTTAGAATCGTAAAGTTTGAGTGTTCAGCACAACCAAGCTGTAGATTTTAGTCGAGTTTTTACTGTGTGTTCGATTCGCCTTTCAAATACGTTTTTTATTTATAGCTTACGTTTTCTCTTAAAGCTAGTTTTTATTTTGCAAAAAAAATTGTTTTACGTGTACACTAATTCGTTGACATTTTCTTCCGTTCTAAACTCTGGGAATGGGGAAATGGGGGGTTTTGTTTTGTCTTCAAGAAATAATAACGTTAATGAACTAAAAGAAAACTCAGTGTGCATGTTTCTGATGGGGAAAATGTTTATTAGATAATTTTTCTTTCTTATTTGTTGGTAATTGTTGTATTTTGAAGTCAGATTAAAGTTGGACCGTGCAATAAAACTAGAAATAAATGGTGTTTCGAAAATTAAAAATTTTGTGTGGACAAATTAAAAGTTTTCACATTCATTAATTAATTCATACAAATATTGATAGGTTCGAACGAAATAAACATAATTGCATATTCTGAATTTGCATCGTTATACATGGGGGGTTTCGGTTGTTCCTTTAATTTATGCACCTACACCAAAAAAAATTATTAATGATTCCGGGGTGAGGGTGAGAGCATGGTTTGGCCAAAAATATATCATAATAAAATGAAACGAAAATCCAAAACAAACCTAAAACTAATTACAGAAAATAAAAAAAAAAAAAAAAACACAAAACAATGCGGGATGTTTAAATAAAAATTTGGGTTCATATTTTATGCCTCGACCATGTTACTCACCCCCCCGCGCACACAGGCGATTAAGATTTTGAGTGCTTTTGTTTTCTTTTCATTTGCTTTTCGCTTTTCCATTTCTTCTCTTTTGTATTTCTGTCTCTTCTGATTTTCCTTTTTGTCGGACTCTTTATCACGTGGTTTCATTCATTCTTTTGCTTTTCTTTTGCTTCTTACAATGCTTGTTTTCTTTTCGCTGCCACATGCTCAAGTTTTTTCATAAATAAACTAAAAAAAAAAATTGGATTTCACATCGATTATTATGTTATAAAAAAAAAAGAAGCGTTTCTTCTCTATAGCTATGAAAAAAATTGGTATTATGTAATTTCGTGTGGGGAGATCGCGTCCCGTTCCCCACTCAAAGTTCGCCTTAGTGGCTCTCTCCTCAAGCCTATCTCTAGCTAAGTATTTCTCTTGTATTTTATTTTTTCGTTTATTCTTAAACAGCCTGAAAACTTGAGCATGCGCAGCCGCCGTTCCAGTCCATTATGGTTACAGTATATATTGAATAGACAAAAAAATTGGATTATAAATTATGAAAAAAAAACAATATTTATAAGATAATCATATAGTATCTGGATTAACTTCAGCTATAAACATACACGAAATTCGTGTACGTTGTTGCGGCATAGTTCGCGCCAAAAAAATCAGTTTCAGACACGGAGAAAAAAAAAACAGAGCTTATGTCCTCACGCCTACAAGTAGCTACGTAGTATGTAGTATTAGATATATAATTATATGTGTGTGTGTGTTTTTTTGTATATATATTTTTTTTGTATATATTCTTTTTTTTTATATATATATTATTTATAGTTATAAATATGTGACAAAAAAATGTGTTTTCGTAGTTCTTTCTCTAGGTGTACGCAAAAAAAAAATGATCGCTTTGTTCTTCGATCTAGACCTCTCGATCTCTATAGTTATGTATCTTTTTTTATATATACTTGTCTTGTCTTACAGCTAGTTACAAAAAGAAAAAAAAGATTCATCCCAAAAAAAAGCACAAAAAGAAAAAAAACGTACTACAACATAAAAGTTCGAATGAGGAACATACAGAAAAAAAGGTATCGGGGTTTGAGAACATACAAATTTGGGTTTCGTATCTATATATATGTATGTGTAAATGGTTTCGATGGATACTGCTACAACGATGATCCATATAAGGGTTTAATATGTATGTAAATCATTTGTTATATATTATTTTTTTAAATCAACGTTCGAGGCTATGTACGCCAGAGGAAGCCAACATTTGATGTGTGATTGGCTGTTGTTGTCGCTGTGGTGGATGTTGTTGCTCCTTCACTTGTTGCTGCTGATGTTGCACGGAAGCTGTTGCTGATGCTCAGTTGCTGGAGCTTGAGTGTTTGTTGCTGCAACTCCTGTTCAGTGGCCGATATATTGAAGTTGAACTCCTGCTGTGGCGAGCATAGACTATGGCTGCCGTTGCTCTGATTGAGGTGGCTGCTGCTGTTGCTGATGTTGTTATGTGGCAAGCCATTGTTGTTGTTGCTGCAGCTATTGGAAAGACCTGCGCGGCTATTGTTCTGATTGTTGGTGTAGCTGCTAGTGTGACCTGAGTTGTTGTGACGCGCCAGACCACTGTTACTGATACTATTGTTGATAAAGCTGTTGGTGAGTGACAGACCATTCCCACTACTGTTACTGAAGCTGTTGTTAAGCGCCAGCCCACTACTACTGCTGTTGGTGTATGTGTTGTTGAGTGACAGGCCACTGTTACTGTTGTTTGTGTAACTGTTGGAGTTGTTGAGTGCCAGGCTATTACCACTAATGTTGCTGTAACTGTTGTTGAGTGCCAGACCACTGCCACTGTTGTTGATGAAAGTGTCGTTGAGTCCCAGGCCACTGTTACTGCCGTTTGTGTAGTTGTTGGTGAGTGCCAGACCATTGCCACTGTTGTTGGTGTAACTATTGTTGAGTGCTAGGCCACTATTACTGCTGTTGGTGAGTGCCAGGCCACTACTACTGTTATTGGTGTAACTGGTGTTGTTATGGTTTATACCACTGTTGGTATAATTGTTGATTTGGCTCGATTTAATGCTGTGGAGCATCTCATTACTGGCGCTGTTGGTATGGTTGCTGGTGTGGCCATTGTTTAAGCTGGTACTACTACTGGAGGGCTGTTGATGCTTTTGCTGTTGATGTTGATGTTGTTGTTGACGGGATGAGTGTCCATTCAGCTGTTGTTGATACGGTGGTGGCGATAGTAGTGGTTGTTGCGATTGCGGTTGCTGCAATTGCAGTTGTTGTTGAAGGTAATTCAGAGCAGCGACTCCGTTCTGTCGTATTACATCCAAATGATTGTTGGCGTGATTGTTATTGGATTGATTGCAGTTGTTGTTGTTGTTTCCTCCATTCGGGCTCAAATTGTGAGCAGCAGCAGAATTGCCCAGGCGTTGTAGTTCTTGTTGTTGATGATATTGTTGATGGTAGAGTAGCATATTGTTAATGTTGGTGTTACTGTTGCTATTGCCAATCGCCTGCAGCTGATGTTGTTGTAGTTGCTGCTGCTGAAGCGGTGTCAATTATAAGTAGGGATAATGGTACTTCCTACGGTACAGTCCGTCAAGCAAATCGGCAAAGTTGTCACCTATAATAGTGTTTTAAGCACGATTCGGAAGAAAAATAAAAGTTAGAAGAAAAAAAAGACATGCATTAGTATAATTCATAGAGATTGATTGACAGAGTTCTTAAATCATGCGTCAATTTGAAAAAGTTTATTGAAAATATATATTTGCATTTCTAGAAGTTTCAATTCGTATAAATTCGATCGTTAATTCCGCTGTTTATTTCTGATCTGCATCCTGTTCTGGACCTTCCCTGAGTGCCCTGACTTAACTACCTTATGATGGAAGATCAATTAGATTTAGTAAGTTATACATATGTAAGTATGTAGAGACAGTTTTGGTTTGCATTTTTCTCTCGTGTTTAAGGGAGTGTTGGGTTAGTGTTTATTGTTATTTTTTTGTATTTGTTTGGTTTGTTGCTTTCGGTTAACTTTAGAGATTTTGTAGTTTTGATTAAGCTGAAGTTTGTTTGTTAGCTTTTCGATTGCGGTGTCAGTAATATAATTAGTTTTCATCATATTCCATTTTCGATGCGTTTGTATTCGTCAACACGATTAAAAAGTTTTCATAGTTTTTTATTTAACGTGCCATGTTTTTTTGTTCTTTTCATTAGGATGAGGGATGGGATCGGACTTGGAATGGTACTTGGAACTGAGGTTTGGGGCGGTTTGGGGCTTAGGTGTTTCGTGTATGTACAAATATATATGGATATATGGATGAATGACGCTATGATGGTCGTTCTATTTTGATGTGTAGACATACATGTGTGATATATGACTGATATGTTGCATATATAGAGCGTACACATAACCCAAGTGCGGCCAAAGAACATAGCAAGCAAAACAAGTTGATATATAGTTGATATAACACATATAGGGGTGGTTGGTTGGTTGTAGTTGGGGTTTCATTTAGTTTACTTTTAGTTTGGGGAATGAACTGAACATTTACAAACTGGGGTACTCGGATGAATGATTCTTTATTAGAGCAGACAAGGCAGACCATGAAGAAGGGCTAAGGACTAAGGCGATGTTTAAAACAAAACAAAAAGTCTAGGCAACTCCTTGGACTGGGGGTCTGTGGCTTCTAAAAGAACACCCTGGGGTAGGAGATGAAGTAGTTGTGAGGGAAAGCGCAAGCATATAAGTTTTTGTTAGACAAATTATTGTTGAGGGTCAGCAGCAGCCTAGCAGATTTCCATTCTGGTTTAAATTGTTTATAGTTTTTTGTTTTATGTGATTCAATTTGATTGGGGTTTCGAATTGGTTTATCTAGAAGTACAATTTTTGGCAACTTTTCAATAGGAACTTTTTCAAATAACGCTCTATGCCGTTGGCCCTTGCTCAACAGCAGTCTGGAGCTGAAGCATGGGCCAAGGGCGACAAATTTTGGGTTAAAATTAAATCGATTGGTTTTTTTTTTTTTTTTTTTTTTTTTTCTTTTTTGAGAGTGTGAGATACGAGAGATAGATAGAGATAATTATAGTAGCTGTATGATGGCAGATGAGAGAAAGTAATAAAGAAAAAACATGGCACGCTTTGAAAAAAATTGCTTTTCTTCTTCGATTTGTTGTTTGTATTTTTTTTTTCTTTTTTTTTATACGAGTGTATTAATGAGAAACTTGAAAACTGAAATTGAATTTCGATTTCTTCTGTCTTCTTAATCGTGTGGGAGAGTATGGGTGTGTGGGGTGTTGTGTGTTTTCATGTGTGTATGTGTCTTCTCTCCTTGAATAACTACTTATATAGAATTGACTTTGAACTATGTAGATCTCATTCTTAAGTGCTCAAAAAAAAAAAAAAAAAAATATATATACATTAATTATTTGCTTTTGCTTTTCAGTGAAGCAAGTAATCTATGATAGATTATGATTAGGAATAGTATTAGAATATATATGTATATAAAAAAAGGAATAATTACTATCGAGACCAAAGATAGCATCGCATATAGCATCGAATAATGAGCGTAATTTTTTCCATAGCTCCGTCTATAATAAAAAATAAGAACAAAACGGAAAAAATTGTACAACTTGGATTAGTTGCGGCGTAGATTTTTTTTTTTTTGGTGGGTCGGGGCTGGGGAAGAAGATAATTTTGTTTCTTTTTTTTTTGTTTATAAATATTATTCAATTATGTGGATTTTTTTTTGTTTTTCTTCTGTCAACAACAATCAATGAAAATGAGTTGAATGGACCGCCGTTCCCCAGACTTAGGGGCTTAGGGAATGACGATCGGTTCGGGTTAGTGCTGTGAGTAGATCGATCAAAGTGAAGTAGAGTATCTACGGCAAGGAAACATCAAATACAAGAAAACAGTGGGGGCAAAGAAATACATTGGGAGGCGACATAACTACGGATAAAGCTTGGCAACGGCAACAGGTTTAACTTGTATGCAAAACAAGCGACCCAAGTTAAGGCAAAACAAATAAGGCAAAACTAAAATCAAGCAATTCCCCAAACTGTCTTCGGTCGAGGGTATCCTCTGTCCGAAGCCCTCGATGCCCTTGCATTGAGTATGGCGGAGTGTTGTCTGATTGGATATTCTTTTTGTGTGTGGCCTGCTCCGGCTCGCTTTCTGCAAGGACATCGATTCTGAGTTCAATGATGTTCAAATGGCTGCTTGCCAAAAAAAACGTTGCCTACTTTTTGGCTGACCCACAGTGCTCGCAAAACATTTCAAATTACAAACAGTCGAGTGTCCTAGACGTACTGTGGCGCCTACTCATGGTCACTGACATTTAAATACACTTCTGTAGTTCCTTGGCTGACAATTTCTATTACGTTATACAAATAAATAACAGTCTCTGAAGGCTGACATCATTTCTTTAACATGACTGAATTTATGTGTTTTATATTGAAGTCTTGATTTTCAAATTTAAACCATTTTGGTTGACTCATGGGCTATTGTATAAGCTGTTTATTTGGGATTTTCAAAAAGTAAGCAACGCGTTCATCTCAAGCCAAACTAAAAGTCTGAAACATAACCCCAACTCTTTCTTATTTCTACCAACTAAAGATATGCCAAATATGTATACTAAAATAATAGGCCGAAATAGTAAAAATAAAATTGTATGTACGTATGAATGGCACATTAAAACTCAGATTTTCTTTTGTATTTAAAACAACAACAAAAAAGCAAAAGAAAAATAATCAAAAATAAGCTAGAAATTGCTACTAAAATTGCAAATGGGTTCTGCATATTTCTGCATATACATATATTTATATGGAAAATACAGCATTAAATCCTTGGATCCACACACCGAACACTGACAGGCACAATAAAAAAAAAGTACACTAAAAAAAAAAACCTTAAAACAATTTAGTTTTAATATGAGCGAGAGTCAAAGGCGTCGTGAGCACTAGCAGTATATAGTACAGAAGAAAAAAAAAAAAAAACAAAAAAAAATAGGGCTCGGCACACAGTTTTCACTTGGAAAAAAATTGAATTGTAATGGGTTCCTCTCATCATAGACATGAGAAAATACACTGGCAAAAAAAGTTTAAAAAAAGTTTGGTTTTTTCTTAATTATTTAGTTTTTATTTCTGTTTTTTTTTTGTTGGCACTGGAACCGATAAAGTGGTGAGAAGTGTGTGGGCAGAGAGATAGCATATAAATGTCATCGTTTTTTTTTTTTTTTTTTATATTATTATTATTATTATTAGTTTCCTTTAAAAATAAATAATTGAACATCAATAAGTTTGCACATTAAAAAAAGACAAAAAAAAAACCATGTTTTGGCGATAGGGGGGGTCTTTTGATGAAGGAATGGAGGTGGAGTTCAGTGGGGGTTTTGTTTCGGGGGTGGTGTGCGATAGCAGCACCCCCGTTATCGCTTCGGTTGAGTGCGCGCATACTTACCATGCGCCACGCCTTCCTCACTTCTTTCTACTCAATTTTACAGTCTCTTTGCCCGTGTCTGTCTCTTGTGTGCCCTCGCTTTCGCATTGTCTCTTTCGCACCGCCTGGCCGCTGTGCCTGGGAACAACTGTAAACAGAAATCTGCACTCGCGCCACGCTCTCGTTCCATCTCATTCTGCTATCAGGCAAGGATCCCGATCCCAACTCTCACTCACGCTCGCACACACTCACACACACAAAAACACACGCACACGCACATGCACGGGGCACGGAGCAAGGCAGATTACAAAGATCAAAAGAAAAGAACAAAAAAAAAACACACACACAAAATTGTGGGGATTCGAAAAAAAATATGGGTAGAAAAAACTTCCCGTTGTGGCATCGGGCGCTGCTTTGCTTTGGTTTGTGCTGATTTCCAACACTGTTCTCTCTCTCTCGGAATACAATTTCTCGAGATTAGGATTAGCTTTAACTTGAAAAAAATTTGTAAAAAAAAATTGCGGTTTGGTTTTGGTTTTTTTTAGGATTGTTTTGCGTTTAGCCTTTTTATTTTTTTCGCTTTCTCTGGTCACACTTTCGGCTTTAGTTTTTTTTTTAGCTTTTTGTTCTTTTTTGCTGCTTTTTAACGCACTACATACTAAATAATTATTAAAATTTAACGCTATTTATATAGAATAGATTTCATATAATCAAGGATAAATGTATATTATGTAAATATATAAAGGTATTAATTTTTTCCATTCGTGTTTGGATTTTTTATCGGAAAAACTTGATGGACGAGTGACCAAAAAAAAAAAAAATAGATGCCTTCTAGTTTCTGTTGACGTATATATATTTGGTTGTTGGTTCTCGATATTGGTGTTTGTTGATGTTTATTTTAGTTGGGGCTGGCTGATTTTCATGATAAATTATAACCAAAAAAAATTACGTGATTCGATACGATCTGTAGGGGTTGGTTTTAGAAGGAAAGGGTTGTTGTTAAGAGGGAGAAGAATTGATATTGATGCTCGGGCGACGCTTTGTACATTTTACTCCTTTTGTTAGTTTAGTTTTCCGTAATTGTTTTTTATTTTTATTTTTTTAAGATCAGTTCTGGTTGCCTTTTGATTCCATCCATAATCAACTTGTTAGCACAGTCTTTTTGTGAACAGAAAAAAAAATATTACAAAAAAATTGCACACTTTTTGCTTGATTCCTGATTTTTGTCGCAATGGGGGCAGCGCTCATTGCAAACTCCCTTTATAGAAATATATATTTCTCATTTATTTTGTAAGTTTATGCGTGTTTTTTTCTCTTTGTATTTTATTACATGTTTTTGTTTTGTTTTATTCTTTAGATTACGTAATGAGTCAGTCCTTGGATGATTTGCCTTCGTTTGTGCACATTTAATTATAGATTCGGTGTTCTGCGTTAATGTTTTAATTATCTCGTTAAAAAAATATATATATATTACATCTAAATTGCTACATGTCTTATGTGTGTCTGTGTCGGTTGCCTGTGTTTTTTTTTGTTGAAGGGTTTTTGCTACTCTTCTGCCTATTCACGTTCTAATCTCTGCTAATAACCGAACTTAATTCCGATTAGAGAGGCTGTGGAACAAAAAAATACACTTGGAACTAGTTCGCGACTCACTGGAGCTAGTTCAGAAGATATGTCTTGAGTGTGTGTATGTGTGTGTGTGTATGTGCGTGTGTAGAGGGAAGGAAGGTGTTCGAATCTTTATAAAAATCTTTAAATTCTTTCGACAATTACTTTTTACTTTTGATTTAAAAAAAAAAATTAAAATTGTTATTCTCCTTTAAGTTTTTGCATGTGTGTGTTGTTTTTTGTATTAATTTGTAATAAAATTAAATGAAATTTACAATTCAATCTTTGTTTATCTATAAATCGATGCATATATATAGATATATATATGTAGAGTATATAGAAGTAAGGGGTAAAGTAAATTGCAACATTCAATTGAATTTTGTACGTGGATACGTCGAAAATAATTAGTTAAAAGTTAAAAACAAATTTAAACTAAGGATCTTTTGTTAAGGTTAGTGTTAAATGTGGTTGTTGTTGTTGCTGCTCTAATCTTTTTTGTTGTTGTTTAACAAAATACAAAAAAAAAAAAGTGAATTAAAATCGGGAAATAGAATCGCGAATCCTAGAACAATAAATGAAACTCTTTCAACGACTCTATATACATATATATATTGATCGTTTCCAGAGTGTTTTTATGTTGTTTTTGTTTTGTTTGTGGGGGGGATTGGTGGTTGTGGTTGTGTTGGTGTTGGTGTTGGTGTTTCGCTGTTTCATCCCTTCTTTGCTTTTTTTTTTAGATAAACTTTTGCGCATCGAAATAGGGATGCGTTTTTTGGAAGCGTTGCTGTGATTTTATTGATCTACCTCTGTGAACCATGTTGTTGAAGCCGGCCGCCATATGCGGCGGTGGTGGTGGTGGCGGCGGTGGTGCATTTGGCGCTGGCACGCCCATCTGTGACATAAAGTGCGCCGCCTTCGCCTTGCCATGCTCCTCGGCCAGACGCACGGACAGCGGCTGGGACCCGCCCTCGGGTATGACATTGTTCAGTGCCGAGATGGCCTCCTGTGCCTCCTCCCGCTTGTTATAGCTATATGATGTGGTGTATATAGTATATATTGGATCGGTTCGATATGGGGGGAGCATAAACATGCGCGCGGTAAATGTATGTGGAAAAAAGAAAACAAAAGAAAGGGAAAAGAGAAAGAGAGCAACAATGAGAACGATTTCAAAACATAAACAGCAAAATGTGTGTAAACCAAATATAGTAGGATATAGTACTCGTATATTCTCAGATCGATGTGGAGATATGTAGAGCTTTGAGTAAAAACTGTGTCCAACTGGACAAAAACTTACCGCACAAATGCCACGCCCCTCGGCCGACCTGTCAGCTTATCACGCAAGATATTCTTCTGCACGATGGAACCGTATTTGCCAAAGATCGTGTCCAGCTGATCATCGGTAATTGTGCGCGGCAGATTGGTCACATACAGATTGGTATCCTTGATGGATTCACCGCCAGGACGAGCATAAGAAACCTACAAAAACAATCAGAGCAGCAGAGTGTTATTTGCAAATCAAAAAGAGAGAGATAGAGAGAGAGAGAGAGAGGATAGGACTCACCTTTAGCCGCTTGTTGCGCACCGTAATGCCATTCAGAACTTTGATGGCGCGCTGTGAGTCCATTTCCGACGTGAAGTCCACGAAAGCATAACCAAAACTGTAGCCAGTCTGTTGAAAATGGAATTTCAGAAATTATATATAGAATTTATAACCATTAATTGACAAATCACTCACCTTATAGTCTCTCATGATTCTGCACGTGTTGATGGGTCCAATGGCTCTGAATAAGGCGTACAGCTCGCGATCAGTCATATCCTGGGGCAAGTAGTTCACAATCAGATTGGTGTTGCTGGATCGCTGATCGTGCATCATCATGTGATCATCGCTGCCGCCGCTGCCCAGCGACAGTCCGCATAGATTGCTAAGCGAATTGTTGCTGGTCATTGGCAGCAGGTTGCACATGTTGCCGCCAAGATTATTGGCACTGCCGCCGCCATTGGCACCAATGCCAATGCCACCGCCGCCGGGAAACTCATTGTAACCGCGACGGGACGAGGAACTTGGAAATGAAAATTCTGTATCCTGTGGTGAGAACGCATAACGTGACTGGAATCAGATTAACCATACAAAAATATTCTAATGTTGAGAGAAGGCCTCATATCGCTGTCTTGGGGTTTGGTTTTGGTTGATTGATTGATTGATCTTTTGATTAATTGATTGGATGATTGGTTGGGTTTGATCGATCTGCTTTATTTATTCGGATATTTTTGTCGTTGTAGGCATCACAAGCGGCACCAGCAAAAACAACAACACACACACAACTCTGATCGGATTGATGGTTGATTGGTTGGTTGATTTGATTAAGGTTCAAGGTGGATTGAACAGGAAGCGGAACGTGGAACGTGGAACGTGAACGTTTTCTTGTGAAAAAGGTAGCAACTACGACAAAAAAAAAAACAAACTAACGGTAACAAATGCCATTTTCTTCTTTTCTTCTTCTTGTTTTAAGGCGTGCTTGAAATTCGAGTGCAGCAAATATCGTTATCATAGCTGTAATTGTTTTTTATTTTGCTTTGGAAGAAGCATTCTATTTATGTAAATCGAAACATTCGCTTGCTTCACTGTACTTTCGAGTGTATTCGGTTTGTGTTTGTATTTGTGTGCGTGTGCGTGTGTGTAACGGCATTCACAGGGTTGCAAAAATAAAACATACAAATAATTTGTATTCGTTTTTCATTCTTTTTTTTAAGCTTCTAAGAAATGTTTGTTGGTTTTGTGTTTCATTGAGTGACAGGGAAAAACAGTGCATTTCAATGGTATAAAACCAGCGGAACCAAAATATTCAGTATAATTAAGTGAAATCTTAGAAATTCCCCACCCTTCCTCTTGTCGTTAAAGTGAAATGTTATTCAATTTAGATCGATTAAATGTGGGGTTGCAATTTAAATTTGTACAATGAAAACTGAAATATTTAAAGTCATTCAATTGTAAAATGCACTTTTGTCGGAGGTCCCCCCATAGGAAGCCGCAACTGTTGCGGAAACGGAAACGAAAGTGGGATGGCGGACCAACCAAGTGGCAAGAATGCTTTTCCCTTGACTCATGCAAGTGCACGTGTGCGTGTGTGTGCGTGTGTGTGTGTATTATAGGTATAATCTTCTCGTGTGTGTGTATTATAGGTATAATCTTCTCGTGTGTGTATATCTGAGTGTTTGTATTTTTTAACTTTTGTTTGACTTAACATTTTTGTTTATTTAAATAATAGATGTTTGTGTTGTTGCTGTTGTTGTAGTTGCTTGTTTTTTTTTTTTTTAAGTTTATTTCTGTTTCTGTTTGTTTAAGGTTTGTTTGTTTGTTTGTTGTTTAAAAATGCAAACTTTAATTCGTTTTTGTTTGTTTATCATAAGCCAAAATGAAATTGATAGCATCCACAAATAAAATGTAATTTATATTTATTTCTTGATTTGTTTTATAGTATTTGGATTCTTGCTTGAAAATTCGTAACCAAAAGCGTGTGTCCCCAGAGCGTTCATGAGACAAACTCAATAACATACAACTATGGATAGTAATATAGATGAATAGATAGGGCATAAAATTTATATTATTATTATTATTATTGATGAGTATCGAAAACGGTTAACGAACAGAGCAAGGAACAAGAATTGAGCAGAAGAGAAAAGCGTATTTGCCGTCTTGTCTCGTTTTCTGTAACCTGCTGCTCATCGTTCGTTCCGCTGTGATTGCCTCACATGCAATGGAAATCGAAATTGAAATCGAATTGTGGCACTAATAATAATTATAAATTTCAGGCGTAAAATTCTGTGATACTAACCATTCCAGATGGCAGTGAATGCGACATGCCAAATCCACGCCCACCGCTGCACGAGAATCGATTCGATGATGAGGAATAGAGAAAATATATATTAGCACTGCGAATTGATGGTGTTTTATGGGGTTGCTAGCTATAGGGTTATATGTATTTTAAAATTATCAAAATTATATGTATAAAGCGCAATTTACTTGTTTTTTTTTTCTATTGTTCTAATATTGTTAATTATCTTACAAAGATGGTTGAGAAATGGTGTTGGGATGATCTGAAGTTGCATTTATAAAACTAACTTAGGCTTACGGGCTAACTTATGGGCAAACAAACAATTGCGGTCAAGTACAGTCAGTCAGGAGGCAGGCTGTTAGCTAACAGAGCTGCCAGCTGTTAACTCTGACTTGACAGCATTTGCTGCTGCTACTGGACATGGACTTACAGACTAAGCGGAGAAAAACCGTGAGAAGGCTTTGGAAAAGAGGTTTTTCAAAGAGCTTTCCAACTTTCCTTCAACTTGAATTTGACTAGTCCCTCAACAAAGAAGGACCCTGACAAGTTCAAGTCTTTCTGGGAAATTTGCAAAACTCTTTGCCAATGAATAAGTAAAAAAAAAAAAAACTTTGGTTATTTTCACTATAAAAAAATAGGCACTTAAAAAAAAGGTTTATGTATGGTATGGTATGTATATTTCATGCACTTTCGATTCACCGAAAAAAAAAAAAAAAAATATGTATTCAATACGTTGATTGAAACCCTTTTTTAAATCATTTCCAAAAATCGGACACAATTTTGTGGAAACATTTTTCCAATATTGGATGGCACTTGAAAAAAAAGTTTGAAAAAAAAATAGATCGATATTTTTCGATCGATCAATCTTTATTGAGAGTTTTTCACTTGTGGCACTTGAAAAAAAAGGAGAAAAAAAATATGATGTACAATATATAGTGTGATGGTTTCTCGGACTGACCCTCTCCAACGGCGAACGACATTCTCAGTTGACTTTGGTGTGTGTGGAAGAACTGTGTGTGGTTTTAATGTCTAAGTACCGGGCTTATAGCCGGATTTTCCCTTAATTTGAATTTGAATTTTTCTTTTTTTCATGGTATTTTTTTCTTTCTTTTTTTTTAGATTTTTATTTGTATTATAAGTTTCTTAGATTCTTGTTACTTACAGGCGTTCGATGCGTCCCCGTTTCAAGAACATTTTGTCCCAGCCGACCCCCGCAATGCTCGATCGATCAATCAGCATTCATTCAGCCCTTCATCGAGCGACAACAAAAAATGCCTACTACATAGTAACTATCTAAGAGTTTCGTGTGTCTCTTTTTTGCTTCTGCCGGAGAATCGGTATCGGTATCGAAATCGAAATCGGTTCCGTAATTTGCTAGGGGGGCAAGCTGTTACTCCTGCTACTCCATGGCTGTGGAAAGAGATGTCTACACAAAATTAAATTCAGCTGCAGGACAACGTCGATGGCGGTGGTGGTGGTGGTTACGTAATTGCTGGATGAAGGGGTTTTAGTGGGGATTGTACGTGGTTGGGGGCGGTTTCATATGTGTTCTTTGTCTTTTCTTTTCTTTTTTTCAAGGTGATTCGATACTTTCTGATACGTTTCCTCCTTTGTCAACTAAAACAATATAACAAAAAAAACAACGTGTCACAGAAAAAAATATGTAAAAAAAATGGTTTGCCAACATAATTTCCAAAAGATTTTTTGGACTGGCAAGGGCTCGGGCTCCACTGCTGCTGCTGTTACTGATTGTTGACGTCTGCTGAATGTTGATTGTTGACACTGTTGATTGATGTTCTGCTGCTGCGTTTGTTGTTGTATTTTTTGTGATGCTTCTGCTGCTGCTGCTGACGATGATGACCTTGAGCAGCAAAAGCTGCTCTTTGGGATTGCACTATCCCTCTCCCACTGCTGCTCCAGCCCTCAAAAGGGCCACAAGCGGCATAGTGATGAGAGAGAGTATGTGTACGCATTTTCGAGAGATAGAGATAGATAGAGAGAGAGGGGTTGGATGGGTGGGAGGGCAAATTTTATAAGGTATGCATTGGGATATACGTATGCGGGGGGGGTGCGTCACACCGTCTGTGTGGCTGTGTCTGTGTGAGTGAGTGCTGCAATAACCACAACAACAACCGGCGCTTACAACTAGTTTAAACGGTAAATGTGGGGCTCCATTCGAGTGAGCGAGTAAAAGGGATGACTATACAGAATACATAACTTAAGGCTACTGCAGCGCTGCTGCGCAGCGACTGCAACTGTGCGTGTGTCTGTGTCTGTGTGCGTGTCAAGGTCCTGACACAAATTCAGCAGAGCACGTGGTGGGCCCCAAACGGGGGGGGTTTGGTTCAGTTTCCGTTATTCTGAATAATGTGCCGCTAAGTGAAATGGGGCAAAAACAGAAGAAGCAGCCCCCCAACCACAGCAGCAGCATCATCATCAGACTTTGGGCGAGTCATAAAAATGTCGAACTGTGACACCACCATGCATCTTTTTTTTTTTTGCATTTGTGTGCGTGAGTGTGTCAAAGTTCAATGGCTGCTGCTGCTGCTGCTGTGGCTGCTTGCTTGGGTATCCACCCGTGTGGGGGGTAAGATGCTATCCCATCTATCATAAAATATGACACGACTGCAATGGACTACCATGACCAGACCCCTTCCTAACTGCTGATATATATAACAATATATTTACTGCCGTCCAAAACTTAATGCTTAACCTTAGAGCTTATATTCTAGCGAAGATTTGTATTTCGGATGCGGAAATGGTGTTCAATGGGTGTTAGATGAGGAATGCGGCGAGGCGAGGCGAGAGAACCAAAACAAACGGAAGAATACTCTAAACATGCAAAATGAAAAGCCAAATCAAATACAAAAAGCAACTGTTAAAACCAAAAAAATTACTGTCAAGCAATAGTAGTAGTAGGGTGTCGATAGAGAGAGAGAGAGGAGAGAAAGAAAGACAACATTTACCGGTACATTGTGAGGCTGTTTGGGTAGCACAGGCCGCACGACGACGAGAACGTTTTTAGGCCGTTTCTATAATCCTCTTGCCACGAACAAATTATACCAACACATATACATCGATGGTATGTGTCGGTGTATCATATATGTACATACATATATGTGTATGTGTGTGTGTATGCGTGTATGGGTTTTGTTGTTGTGTATGCGGGTGGGTAACGGCACTCGATGGCCGCTCCCCCAGTGTCGAGAGTGTGGGTGTGAGAGCGAGAGCAGACGCGTATCAAAGTGTCTTCTGAGTGCCAGACATGGCAGCAGCGCTCTCCCCGCTCTTAAACATTAAATGCAGTTTTGATCTCGTTCTGTTCTTCCTTCTAACGGTAATTTAATATATATATATATATATACACATATACGAGTATATGGATTTGTAAGTGTATATGTATGTATGTATAAATGTGGAAGATTGCTTTTTCGTTGTCTTGCGTTTGATTTTTGTCGAGTTTCCTCTTATTACATTTTTGGTTTTGTTTTTGTATTTGTATTGCTTTTCGTAATTTTATATATCACATTTAACTGTAAATACAGTTTTTTGGGGGAGGAGAAAGGGCGAGGCGACGAAGGCGCTGCGGAAGACGCTGCAAGGAAACATAAACAAAAAACAAAAAAAACACGCGTAATTGCGTGTCGCGCCGTTCACCATTACATTCACGTTCACGTTGCGTTCCATTACGTTGTGAAATCAATGATTTTACTCTACGTTACGTTACGTCATAGAAAACACGCAGACGATCAGCTGGCTGATTGAGTTGTGCACGAGACCCTCTGAATGTGTGAGTGAGCTCGCGCATGAATGTATGCAATGGAGATGGCAAAACGCAAAACGTAACATCTACAACAACGTGAGTGAGTGACAGAAAGATAGAGCGAATATCTAATGACGAAAAACAAAAAAAAAGCAACAAAAACCAAGGAGCGGATCACTAAAGGTGGGGTCTCTCGACTCTGTTACACCTGTCCTCTTTTTTTACTTTTTATTTTGGCACAGGTTGAGTTTGTTTTTGTTATGGAAGGGCTTTGGTGTATAAGTATGTAAGTATGTATGTAGGTGGGTGGTTAGTTGGTTGTATCTGTTGGGGGTTAGTTGGGGTTATGTGTGTTGTGGCATAATCTTGCTTAATCAATTGATTTACTTATTATTTTCTGTACGATCTAGTACATGGAATAGTTGCTAATACTTATAGACTGCTGCTGCTGTTGCTGCTGCTGTTGTTCTTATTATAATATTCCGTTTGTTATTGTTGTTGTTGTTGTTGTTGTGGTTACTGTTCTCCTTCTTTTCTACTGTTGTTTCTTTTCTGCTCTGCTTCGCTCTGATTGAATCAAAGCAATGAGCGTAACACAAAATATATGGAAACAAAAAAGAAAACACATACACAAAAAAAAATCAAAGACTCAAATCGTTGTGGTGTCGGGGGGGTGGAAAATGTGGAGACGCGGGGGACCACCTTGTGCTTTGCGCTCAAGGTATATTCATACAAGGCAAGACATTCACCCAGAGGAGATACCGTTTTGGTTTTATGGAAATGCCTTACCCCATCTAAACACACCTTGCTGCGCTGCCCTTGCACACACAGACATACCAATGCATACCGTTAGATTTGTTCCCATCAATATTCAAGCCTATACAAAAAAAAGTGAGGCAATTGCCTCAACAGTTGCTGCAAAAAGTTTGCTGCATCAACTCGAATTCGTATTAAACTATTAAAAAAAAGAGAGATGGATTGAGAGTTGGGCAGAAAAAAATATGGGAAGAAAAAATTTGTGGGGGTGGCGGGCATGGATTTTGGTCCAGAGCTGGGTAGAAAAAAAATCAGTCAATACTTTGTCCCAAGTTTCGTTCGTGGGTCATGTAAATCTGTAGCGTAGTGTACAAGTATTTTGTTAGTTAGATTGTGTGTGTGTGTCCGATGTTGGTGGTGGGGGGATACAAGTATTCGGATAGGGAATAGGATCGGGAATAGGATGTGGGATATATTATGTTTTGTTTTTTTTTTTTGTAGGTTTTTTTTTTAATGGAGTGTAAATAAAGTAAAATCAAAAACGAAATGAAACGCATAAAAACTCAAGTTACAAAATTTACCTCGACTTGTTGTAACCGTATGGGGGATAACCACCGTTATTATTGTTACTACCCGGATTATTGTTGCCGTACATATCCTGAGTGTGTTTGGGCACGAGTATTTTTTTCAACAAAATACTCCTCGTGCTCTTCCTTATTGTATGTATGTATATATAGTTATATATATATACGTTTATCGATAGCAGTTCTATCGATCTATCAAAAAAAAATAAACCGTTCACTTGGTTGTGATGGTTTGTGTGTGTGTGTGGGGGTTGACGTAGGGCGGGGTGGGGGGAGCGTTTCGAGTGGTCAAGTTTTTTTTGGTTGCAGAATTGTCGTTGAGAGATAAAGAGAGAGCTGCTTGTTTCCTGCCTTTGGCGCTCAGCGCTCTCAGCTGGCCTGCTGCTGATTGTTGCCGTTAAGTTTTGTCGAGTTGTCGTCTGGTGGTCGTCAATCTCTCTCTCTCTCTCCGTCTCTCTCTGCTATTTGATATATTTTTGGCGAACGAACCCCACACACATTCAAATGATGAGACCGGAGACACAGTCTTCGATAGGTAGAGTCGATTATGATGGTAGTTGTTGTACGTCAGGTGCGGCTGCTGTTGCTGTTGTTGCTGTTCTTTTGTTGTTGTCTTCTTCTGGCGTACGCTCTCTCGTTTATGTCTTTCTATTGTGGTGGTCTGTTGTTTATATTATTGCCGTTATTTCGTATCAGATTATCTTGTAATTGTAATTGTAATTTCTACGGCATACTCTCTCTCAGACAACACTCATAATTATTTCGTTATCTTCATCTAACGGTACTTTGTGTCTCTCTTCTTTTCTGTAATTTCTGTTGTTGCGCTCTCTCGCGGAAGTTGTTCTTGTTGTTGTTCTTGTTTCAGGTAGAGATGATGATGTTGTTGTTGTTGTTGTTACTAAGTGATTGTAGAGTTTTGATTCGGATTTGTTTGATTAGTTTACTAACGATTGCCAATAGATGAGAGAGGAAGTGGGGGGTGGTGGGGGCAACATTTTGGGTTAAGTTTAGGGAGAGTTGGGGTTTTCCAAGGAATTGCTGGTTTCTAAATTAAAACACATGACAAAGACGTGAAGTGTGTGTGCGCGCGATTTGTAGAGCATCGAATTATAATATGAATCACAAAACAAAACAAAAATAATTATACAATGTATCTCCTAATAATACATATAACAAATGCAGTATATACAATTCATACGAGTAAAAACTGTGCGTGTGTGTGTGTTCGTTTGTATTATTTAAACATAGAAAACAATGGGTGTACCCTCTTAACCTAACAAATATATTTGTAAATATTTCATTCAAATAATAAATAGTTCTTAACCAACATTAGAGAATCAATTGCGCTTTTATACACTAATTTTTTGGAAAATGTGCCACTTCACTCCAATGGTAGGGGGGGACATACCTGGACATCTTGAAATTATAGTACGAAGACCATGTGGTCGATAGCGAGGGGGTAGCAAGATCGAAATCAAAATCCATCATTGCGAGGATATCACACTTTTTTTAATCGAATGTATAACACACGAAATCACAAATCACCAGGACACAAGTTGAACTTGTCACGAGTGGAACTCGACTGAAGAGCTCGGCACAGGACATGATCTATTTAAGGATCGCATCGCTCGGACAATAGGCCCGAAGTTGGGCGGTGGGTGGGTCGATCAGGTAGGTGGGTGGGTGGTCGAAAGGCAAGGCCAAGGTGCGCGTGCCAGACGCGTGGGCGGCCGGCTACCTGCCACCCACCCAAATCTACTAGGAAGTGTGCCAGGCGTACTTTCTTGGGTGGCCGGCTGCAAACATTTAGGGGCCACATCCCAGATCCAGATCCTGCCAGGCAGGCAGATGTTTTCTCACTTGTTCTCAGAAGCTGGCTGGCTGGCTGGATGGCTATGCTCGATGGCTATCGGCAAGGTGCTAACTTGGGTCGAGGCCGCCGGGTGGGTGGAAAAAATCGAAAGGTGGAACTTGAAAGCAAGCTGCAAATTATTTACTTGGAAGCAAGCTGCAACAGATCTAGCCGTTGTATCGTTTCTAAGGAACATCACAAGATCCAGGGTAAAAGATTCTTTCTAATGATTATTGTTGAAATAAAAAAATTCCATAGATCAATAAATAATCATAAATCAGAGATCAGAGTTACTCTTTGAACAAATATTGATTGAAAACACTCTTTTGGATAGCCCAAAATCATTTATTTTCAAGCATCAAATATCATACTTGGACGAAATCTAGAAATTTCCAATCAATTGCCATTATCTAATCTATCATTAATCTATCCTAGCCATTTAACCATTAAACATCACTCGGTCAGTAGATAATGCAGCTGCCCACTGCCTGAACACAGGGCAGGTGATATTTGCATAGATTGACCCGACCGACCTCTGCTGTCATATAAAAATTGCAAGCTGCAAAAATTCTTCCAAAATACCAAGAACAGTCCTAAGCAAAATGTACTTTGGCTATTTTCAGTAGAAACATTAAGTCCAGTCAAGGTGCTACCGAGGAGTCTCACGGGAGTGTGCTACTACCGGAGATATATTCTGAATCTAAGTGAATTTAAATTTAATGAGAAACAATACAATAATCCATAATTAACGGATCGGATCGGTAAAGTATAAGTATGTCAGTTTTCTGCTCATCAATTTTAAATTTATACTGTATTTTTGTATATTTACTTTTAATATACTTTACATAACAATCATAACAAAAATAATTGTTTGCATAAATTAACAATTAATTGAAAACTCAACTCATATTCCTATTGGAAAATGGAGGCTATGCAATTCGTAATTAAACTGTTTTTACGATTCTACTTTCTCATTCTCCAAAAAACCATTATAATTGAAACAAATCTTTCCACTTTCTATAGAAATTTTGCAATTTTCTTTCGTTCTTTTAGCGAAATCAGTTTGGCAATCGATTTATAATCGGATCCTCCACACAGGAGTCACAACAACGGTGCTTCCCTTCCAGCGGATAACCAAAGGGAGTAGCGCAAAGAGAGCGAGCGAGCGAGCGAGCGAGCGAGAACTCTGCCTAACTGTAAAACGAGGCCAGCAGCAGCATAGGCTGGGGGGGGGAAGCGGGGATGGCTCGCTCGCTGGTTTGGTGTGTGGGAGGGGGGCCTAAATCGCTTTCATTTGGACAACGACACACACACACACACAGGGGAAGAGAAGAGGAAGGGTGCCAGGGTGGGGGTTTGATGGCTTTGGCTCGCTTATATACAGAACAAGAGATTGCCAAAAAAAACATATACACAAACGAAGGGAATGCTGCTTGGATGTGTACACATATTTATGTACATATTTCCAGTGCGAATACACAGCAAACGAAGATGAAGAAAATGAGGAAATGGCAAAAGAAAAGCATCACACTCCGGCTCCAGAGCCTGCCTCGTCGTTGCTATGACGCAAAAGAGGTAGAGAAACACGAAAGTAAACTAAAAAGAAAGTAAAAAATAGAGTACAACTCAAGTGGAGCCATAAATGAGCGGGATCTAGAGAAAGAGAGATAGGGTAGCAAAGACAAAACAATTAGAGGAAAATTCTTTCTGCTCATACATTAAAATGTGAACTGTCATCCGACCTTAAGGAAAATCAAGCTTAAAATATTCGAGCTTGCTTGAAATTACTTGAGAAATCAGCCAGAAGCCACCATACCTGGCTGCCCCTGTTCTCTCCTGTAGCTTTAGTTTTTAACTAAAAGCCTACTGTGTAAATATATAACACATTTAGGCAACGACAAGTGCATCGATTAAAAGCATGTTGTGGGCTCTCCATAAGTAGAGCACAGTTTTGTAAATATCTATAAGCCCAGCTGATAACAGAGGTACGAAACGTAGAAACACAAAGACTATCACAATAATGTTTAATTTTGTTATGTCTGAGCGTCATTTCCTAAAGTGAGTCACCTTGTGAGCTAAATATGGGATTTAATATGCGTTGGGTTTCGAAAACATTTAATTGCATCGAATATTTTGATTATGGAAACATTTTGAAAGTCGTCTGCTGCATACATTTACAAAACGATCTTTTAATGAGAGCTGCCATGCAGTGATCAAATCGGTAGGGTTTAAGTCTGACAAATCGGAAGAAAATATCTTTCTCTGATAAAAATCTAAAAGTTCTCCCTGCAAGGGTATACAAAATATACATAAGTATGTACATATTTATGTAAAATGCGTACCAGAAACAAAACAGTTTCACTGCAATGACGACAAAAAACACATCCGAGTATTACAGTGAAACCTGCACTGGTTGAACAAGGCCCATTTGCAGGTTAAAACGGTGTAACGGCCTCTGCCCGTTAATTGTGGTGGGGGGTGCATTGCGGGGCCATTGCAATATAATGGAAACGCCAAACGATCATTGGCCGCTGGAAAGGGGAATGGCCGTGAGAGAGCAAATGTGTAAAAAAAAAAAAACAGTAGAAAGAGAGAAGCTGAGCTAAGCAGCTGCTCCTCCACTCCAGACGCTCTCACTCACCCCGCCAGCTGTAACGAACGGCAGCTGAAGAGTTTGAGCCAAAGAGAGAGAGAGAGAGAGAGCGAGCGACAAGAGCGATATCAAATCCATAAAGAGCGCTCTCTGGGCTTTACCTGCGCTTAAGGGAATCCTTTAGCGCTCTCTCATATATTTTGCACCTTTTCTTCAATGGAAAGTGGATCATAAAATTTGCAATCCTAAAGCCAAATCGTCAGGCGCGTGTCGCCGCCCTCCCCTCACCGGTTCCAGGTCTCGCTAACGATGATCGGATCGATCGGCACGCGTTAGTTGACTTTGCATAAAGCGATCGCTGGATTTATTTTCACGCTCACTCTCTCTCTAATTTCCATTTCTTTGCATTCAATTTCTTGTAATTGGCTGTCTTTAGTATGCACTGCATATGGCATACAAGACATATGCACGTCAAGGGTAAATTATTCCGTATCTTATCCACGCAGATACTACACAAGAGACAGACAGACACAAACCACAACACGTTGCTACAGCGATAACAGCTGGCAATGCCGCCACAACAGTCGTGTACCGCATCAATGTGACAGCCGATTACCACAAACACAGAGACAGTCGCGTAGTGGAATATTTTGCTAGTCGTTTTACCACAACAGAATAACCCATCTACTGCACTCATTAGGGTGGAAATATATGTATGCGTGTACATAAACTCACTATTAAATTTCACAACTAAAGAGACCGTGCAATATGCATATTTGCAGCTGTAGAATATTGTTGCACTTTTTAGCTAGCAAGCATATGAGAACCCCAAGCCCTTCCTCAAGGCCGCATATACGAAAAAGAAAATCCCATACAACATACTATATGGGTTCGGAAACCGGAAATTAGTATACAGAATAATATTCATACATTTTGGCTAGGTAGTCGTCAGCCGGATGTGCAACGACGGAACCAACCGTTCTAAAATGCACCCCAAGGGACACAACAATTTCAGGTACTCCGCTGTCACTCTATAGCCAGACGCGACTGTATACATGTGTTGTTTCTTAAGTCTCTTCATTTTGCTGGTAATTTTCTGTATATACCACAGCAGTTGAGGGCAAAAAGCTATGCTCAAATATATGTATGCACTATTTTGTACACAAATACACAAAATAAATAAATACACTCGAACAAACACACACAACAAATTACTCAATTTTTTTTTGTTTGTGGCTGATGGCCAGGTGTACAAGTTTTTATCGAACTTACTGTTACTGCTTACCGCTTTCTGCTTTATTATTATGTATCTTCCCGCCTGTATATATTTGGCTATGTACTACTAGCAACGGTTAACTATATAAAAACAATATGTGTTTAAGTTTGTACAACAAAACAAAAACAAAAAAAGAGAAACAAAACCAAGCGCATGAACTGAGAAAACGTTGGGAAGTCGAGTAGGTACAACGGCTGAGGGGAGAGCGGCGCGCGGGTTCAAAAAAGCCAGCCTCGCACACACACGCACGTAGGCACTCTTGAACACACACAGACACACATATGCATGCTGGTTCACTCACACGTATTCGTCATCAAAGCCGCACACACACGTAAAGAAACAAAAAAAAAAAAAGAAAAGATACAGCGGCGAGTAGCGGACGAGGACGTTTGTGTGAATGCCATTGAGTGTGTGTGCGGGGTTGTGTATGAGTGTATGTGTGCGACGACGTTGCCATTTTTGCTGCTGTTGTTGCCTTTGCTGGGAAAAGCAAGTAACGCCTCTACCAAGGCTGAGTGGAATTTTACAACATGGCACAATATTCCGGTCAAGCAGTGTGCATATAGAAGCCGCATGCCCAGATCCACAAGAGTGGTACAGGCTTCACTCGACAACATCAATGGGCACACTATCAAAATACACACTTGCACATAACTGTTTTGTGTTGTTAATTTTACCATTTTGTTTAATACCAAAAACAACAGCAAATGCTGAGAGTAAAAAAAAACAACAAAAAATAAAACATATACAGCGAGTAACCGCGCACACACCGCCTACCCTTCTCGAACCACTCGCTGGCTCGTCTTCGTAGTAAAGACATACGCACACACTCGAATGAATGACTGCGAGTGTGTGTTTGTGTGAAAGATTCAACGAACAAAAAATTTATGAAAAAAACAAAAAAAGAAAACTTGAAGCTTGTACTAGATAGAATGCATAAATATACTACAACTACGCATGTATTTGAAAATGGTGCTCAAGAGGACGATTTTCTGCGCATTATTCGTTTCGCATATTTCACAGTGTCTCTGCGTGTTTTCCATTATCATTAATTTCTCTTTTCGTTTCGTTTTTTCAGCTCCTCTTCAGCCGCTTTTCGTTATTATATACACTTCACGTCACGCTAGAAACCATTGCAGGGCCCTATATATACATGTGTTTTTGTGTCTGTGTGATGCGAGTGAGTGTGTATGTGAGTATTGTTTTTGGGGGTTTTTATTTCGCTGTCGGCACACACAACGTCTTTGTCTTGTTTTATTCAACTTTATTTTCTTTCGCACACATTACGATTTTCGTTAATATTGTTATTACTGTTCTCTCTACTGTTTGTATTCTTTCAATTTAGAAGAAAACAGTAGTATTACAAGGTGGAGCAAAAAAATTACCAGAAAAAAATGCACTGCGCGCGGCGCTACAACTTCCTTTCACAATTTCAGCCGCAACTATGTGACCGTGGATTTGTCAACTGAATATACCCGTCCGACCCTCTAAAATATACCGTAATATACCAATAAATGTATGAAATATACTATACTATAGACCGATAGACCATAAATCAACAGTGAGTGAACGAACTTAACCCACTTAACCCCCCTCTATTTAAACAGGTGAACAACTTGATATAAACCGCGAAATATAATACAGTTTGTAAATTCCCTTGTAGGTCCATTCTTTCCTTTTTACTCGCAAAACAATTTTCAACGACATCTTTCACCAGAACGGCGCTAAAATTCTTCAACTTTCAATATATTGCTGCGTGCATTCGTATCCACTGGTCGACCATGGGCTAAAGTTATTTGTTGGTGATCGGAAATCATATTCTTCGATTTTTATGTTTGATTCAATATTACAAGCTAGCTATAACTCTCACCTCTTAACATTTAATTTTATCAGATGGATGAATCAATTTTTACACAAAATTGGCTAATTTTATTGACTCTTTTTATTGTATTCTTTATAAAATAAGATTAAAACGAAAAAAAGGTCAATACAAATGTCAATTTTTTACGAAGTAACTACGCGGTAACTAGACAACATACATACATTTTTATGGAGTATAGTATTTAGATGCAGAAAGGATATTTCAATTGCTGGCCATTAAAATTGAAAAATGCCAGCGGGACTGTTCATGGAATGAAGCTTAATTTTTTGTTCTTTAATAAATATTTTATCTTATACGAGAACGTAAGTGTTGAGTCGCCGTAAATGCGACACTACCTTTATATCCGTACTCAGTCTGTAACCATGTGATTTATATGTAATTTTTAAATATTTTTTCAGTTTTTTACTTTCATCATTGTGGGTACAATAATGATCCGATATCGCATTTTCCATACTTTTCTATCTTCAAAATTGTGGACTTTCCTCTTTTCGGTGGGCGGGAAATTTTGAAATACTTGTATTGAAGTGGTATCACAGGAGTTTGGGCAGAGTTTTGTTGCTCTAGCTGGAGGTCTGCTTCTCGAAATGGTTTTCTCCATTGTGGCTCTACTAGATATGGACATGACATCATGTTCAATCCTATTCAATCCGGTACAATCAGGTTCAATCATGTGCAATCATGTTGAATATGATTGAACCTGTTCAATTATTTATTATTCGTTTATATATCATTTGTATTTATTTGTATAGATACACGTCTAATATACAATTCCTTACAATCTAAACGTAAAATATTTATGTTATCTGACTTGAAAAGTCGTACAAAAATCATGCATTCCTGTTGGTTTTCCGTTTTTCCAGCTTGGCGGATTGCTTGTAATTACACTTTATCAGTACCTAGTTGTTGATAATCTTAAAGCTAGTCAAAAAAAATAATAATAAACGTGTTAAATAATGTAAATTATTTACCGAAGCTTTAGGAATTAGAGAATACATTTACATAGCAGTCAAAGCCCATTAATTGCTGTTCTTCTTTATAGGATTTTAAAGGATTTTCTTTCGTGTGTGTGTAGGTGTTTGTGTGTGTGTGTGGGGGGGGTGGTGGTTGTGGATAGGGGCAGGCAACACCCCGTTCATCCTTCATGTGTCTTTCGTGTGTTTTTTTTTTTTGTTTGGAGGTCTGGAAAAAGATCACCAGAAGGCCCCCCAATGGTCAGTTTATCAGTTTTGGGGAAGAATCACATACGGAAGGTGGGGCCGTGGGCCAAGGCAGGGACGCGGGCTGGGTCCATCATTTGGTATTGAACAAGTCTTTCTTTTGTTTGTTATTGAATCCTCTTCTGAGTTCGATTTAAATGTTGTTGCGATGTCGATTATTTCCACCGCGATTGTTCCGATTGTTGTGGCCGCCGCCGCCAGAAAAGCGTCCTCCTCCTCCACCGCCGCCGCCTCCACCATTGTTATGGTTGTTGTTAAAGTTCTTGTTGTTGTTATTATTAAAGGACATGCCATTGTTGAACGGCATACCACCACCCATAGCCATGTTGTTGAGGTTGTTGTTCATTTGATTGATATTTCCCATGCCACCGCCACCGCCTCCGTTTCCATTTCCATTTCCGTTTCCATTTCCGTTGCCACCTCCTCCTCCTCCACCGCCGCCGCCGCCACCATTGTTACCAGCGAATGGATTGAACGGATTGTTGCTGTTGTTATTATTCATATTGTTGTTGGCATTGCCCATGATGCCGCCGAGCTGCCCGGCAATGCCATTGCCCACGTTGTTACCCATTACACCGCCACCCATCATGCCACCCATGCCCACATTGGGTCGTGGCGGTGGCTGATTGAACTGCTGGTGCATGCCCATCTGTTGCATCATCATGCCATTGGATATTCGTCCGGCGAGTAAATTTGGCGGCGGTTGTCGCAGCAATTGGGCAAGATTTGGCGGCGGTTGCGATAGATTCGGCAGCACGACTCCAACACCGACTCCGGCGGAGCTCATGGCCATGTTGGCGATCAAGTTCTGGACTGGCTGATCATCGGCCAGCTGTACCACCTGTCCATTGTCATCGATATATATGCCCAGCTTGGCAAAGATCTGCTGCAGCGTCTGATTGTTCACAATGAAGGAGACGTCGAAGGTCTTGCAGCCGCCGTCCGGCTGGATCTGCTGGTGGTATTTCTTCAGTTCTGTAAAGACCAGGGCCAGCTGCTGGTTGACCATAATCTTGTTGTTGCTCCCCAGATCCTTGTACCAGCTGGAGTTCTGCAATATGCTACGTATCTCGGCGATCTGTATGGTTCCACCAGTGGCATTGGTGGTGGTGCCAGTGGCAGTGGCTGTGGCAGGGGCCGTCGCCGTCGCCGTGGCTACGGACGAACCGGAAGAAGTGCTCGCTGACTGGGCCTGCAAATGGGAACGGCGGGGATCACGACGCGGATCTGCGCGTACGGTTGTCGCTAATGCGAGGCCAGCACCGCCAGCAGTCTTGTTGGCAGCTAACAGCAGATTGGGTGGCGGTAAGCTCATCGATGGCGGTGGCACACTCATTGAGGGAAGACCAAGACCGAAGCTTGGCGGTGGTGGCGATGTGGGTGTGGCATCGCGTCCCATTGGTGATCTTGGGCCGGATTCGGGCGATGAGATATAACTGTTGGAACGATTCAATGACGATTCACCATACTGGGACTCCTCGGTCGCATACAAATGGTCGGGCAGTCCAAGAATGCGACGCATGCGCGGATCACGCACCTCCTTGTCCTCCTTGTGGGCGGAACTCAGGCGTAACTGGGTAAAGTTTGGCTCCTCCACCTCCACTTCGTTCACCTCCCAACGCATGGGCATGTGCGAGAAGATGGCCGCATCTATCTCGGTGGCTGGACGGTAGTGACGTATCGGCTCGAACGGCAGCCGCATATCAATGTCGCGCTGCTGGATCGCACTGGACTTGGCCTTCAGACGGTTGGCCGCCTCACGCTTCTCCTCCTTGGCCTTGTCATAGTCGTATAGGGAGGGGCGCTCGTACTGTGAGGGTGTGGGCGCTTGCTCTGGCTCCGACTTGCCGAGCGATGGTAGCTTCATTGTCATTGCCATTGCCATGGGCATGGGCATCGTTGTGGGTATATCGAGCGACAGTTTGGGCGACTGTGATCCCGGCTCGGGTGTTGGCGTGGGCGTCAGAGATCTGGAATTCGAATTTGAGTTCTCATTGGCCGAGTCCACGTCACCGTCATCGTCGCCGCTGTGTGCCTTGAAAGGATTGCGGATGATGTCGCGATAGAAGGCCGCGCGGGTCACAGGATCGGGTGGCTTGTCCCCAAACAGTAGACGACTAAACAGGCTGTTCGCATCGTTGGCACTCTCTGGTTCTTCCTTCGCTGCTCCAGCTGCTTCTGCTGCTGCAGCTCCCACTCCCACTCCCCGTTCCGCTCCAGTCGACTCGTTTGAGCCTTGTGTAGGGGAAGTGGCACTCTGTGCGGTGGCCGGCAGCAGCGTTGTCTCTGGTGAGAGGCGGACTGCCTTTGCACCGATCATGTTGCTCATAAATGTGGGCAAATCAAAGACGGATGGCATTGGTGGGGCCTCGTCTTCCTTCGGCGAGGAGGCCGTCTCCTCTTCCTCCGCGGCCGAATCGTTGCCATCATCAATCACCAGCTGCTCCTCATCGTCGCGATCGTCGTCCACTGAAAGGAGAGACGAGGAATGGTGCATTAAAGACAGAGAGTACAGACGGATCAGCGGCTAGGGATTCTTACGTGGATCGTTGCTGCTGAAGCTGACATGGGCATCCTTTAGATACTGAGTGTAGTCGACCATAATGAAACCATTATTGCTGTTGGAGTTGCTACCAACCTCGGCAACAGGTGCAGAGTTGCTGCTGTCGGGTTTAAGATGGAAATAGGCGTCAGTTGGGTGTAAGCTGGAAGCTTTGCTTAGCTGGACTCACCTGCTGGCTGCTGTTGTTCCTGCTGTTGCCGCCTCTGGCTCTGACTTGATCTCTGCCTTTTCCTTGGCTTCCAATGCCTTGCGCTGTATATCCCCAATCTCGAGGATCGTCAGTCCCACCTCCGTCAGCTGGCCAAAGGGCACTTCGAGCATCTGCTCTAGATTGCTGATGCCCAGCTTTTTCAGCTTTGCCATATGATCGGCGGGTAACAGATCCTTGAGATTCACCAGATCCAAATGTGGAGACAGCTGCTTGGTGGAAGCTGCTTTGCTGGACGACTCTGCTTCCCCTGTGGTTTCTGCGGATACTTCTGGTGTTGTTGCTCCTGCTGCTGCATCGGCTTCTCCTCCAGCTGCTGCTCCCTTGGGCTTTTCAGCCTTCTCAGCCCAGCGGGATTTGCGCTTCTTTTCCGGCTTGGATTCATTTACGGGGGGTGGATTGATGACCATATCTAGGAGAGATGGTATGGGTCCGCCCAGCTGCTGTTCTGTTTGTATAGCCAGTGCCTGCTGCTGCTGTTGCTGAAGTTGTTGCTGCTGTTGCTGTTGCTGCTGTTGCTGTTGCTGCTGCTGCTGTTGCTGCAAAAGCTGCTGCTGAAGCGCAAGCTGCTGCTGCTGCAACTGCTGCTGTTGTTGCAGATTCTTCTGTTGCTGCTGTGGCAGCTGCTGATCCAAACGGCGACACACACCAGCACTGGCCAGCGTGGTCCAATTGTTGTCCCGCTTAAACTGCTCACAGAGCGCCTCATGGCGTCGGGTCATTTGCCCCAGGGCCACCTCACGGGAGATGCGCTTAAAGTCGCCGAGTATCTCCTTGGGCGCCGTCTCCATGTGCTTCAGCAGTATGTTGCGCAGCTGCTCCGACAGAGGCTCGCCGTGATGGAACAAACACTCGTCGCCGGCAAAGCACTCCATGCCCAAGTAGTAGTATTTGCAGGGGAACTCCTTGTGCATGTAGGAGCACTTGTCACGCTTCGCACAGCAATCCATTAAATAGAATTTGCACAGCTCCAATTTGCGTGGCTCGACGCGGCCGGATTTTTCGCCCACTGGGCTGTCGCCGGAGTCGCGCCGGCTACGCTTGTTGGCCGATCCACCTGCTCCACCGCCATCGCCCTGTCGACGATCCTGATCCCGATCCCGATCACGATCGCGACGCTTGCGTCCCCCCCGCTGATCCTTATCGCGATCTCTGCGCTGGCGGCGCCTCTGGCTGCCGGCTGCAGGGCCATCCTCATCGGAATAGGAATCGTAGCTGCTGTACATATCCTGGGCGGAATCGTAGCCACCACCAGCGCCCGAAACACCTGGCTGGCTGGAAGCACTTGTGCTTGTCGGTCCCGGCGGCGGGGGACTGCCGCCGCGCACATTCATCATCTCGTACTCCATGTCCATGTCATCGCTGGCCACTCCACCGACAGCCAGATCGTCATCATCGCGACGGGCGCGTTTCTGTGGAAGGGAAACAATGGCTTCTAAATCGGAGACTTGTTGACAGACATATGTATATAAATGGGGGGATTGGATATGTTAAGAGGAAGGAAGGTGAGGAATATAAATCGGTATGAGTACGAGGGGGTACTGCTACTGCTGCTCAACCACCCCACCACCCACCAGAGTGGTCCTGAACCAGCTCAGGCCACCCATTGAGCAGCTGAACGTATGTGGGGATCTCTTGCCCGTCTGAGTTCTGGCTACAAACTGTAAGCCGTTTAACACTCCATGGGGGCGCATTAGCTCACCCGTGACGATCGATCGGTCAGGGTTTTGGTGCAGAGATTTGGGTCACGCTTCGGCCAATCCGCTAATAATGTGCATGGAAATGGGGGACAGCGACTTACCTGTTGCTCTTGGTCCTTTTTCTCGCGCTCGCGTTTCTTTTTTTGGCGATTGCGGCGTCTGTTGCCGCGACCGGCCGGCCATACAGCGCTCAGTGAATCTCCACCAGGACCTTCACCGGCGGCGCCGCCGCTGCCGCCGGCTGTACCCTCACCGCCCATGGCCGACGTCTCACTATTCAGTGATCTCATCTTGGGCATGGGCGGTTCAATGCCCTTTTTCTTCAGTGCATTGGCAATGGCATTCTCTATGCTGGAAGCATGGTCATCTGGATGGTACGGAGGAAGATTTAGGATTGAGAACTTAGACCGTTGGAGTAGGGGTTGTGGGGTTGTGGGGTGTTACGGTTACCTTCAAGGGGGCGTGGCTTTTTTGGCTTGCTATTGATGGGTGAACCACCAACCACGTCCATGGCGAGGCCCATAAAGACCACATCCTCGTCGCAATTCTTTTTGTTCTGGGCAGCCATTTCGATGCCCACGAACTGCACTTCATCATCAATGTTATGGGGCTTCTGTTTGTGTTGTTCTTTTTGCGGTTGCGGTGGCGGATCCTCCTCCTCCTCATCATCATCAATTTCACCATCCTCAAGATCCTCGGCCAAATCAATTACGGCCACAGTCGACGACGTCATTTTGTTTGTATCAATAAATTCTAACCTTAATGTTTATCAACGATTTCTGCAGATAGACAAAGCCAGAAGGAGAGAGATGCGCATAAAGGAAAGGTCATAGAAGGATCAGGGAAATTCGATAGAAATTTCCCAAATACAGATAGAACTGAAATTCCTTAGTAATACATATATATGTACATAGATAGATACATTATATAACGTCACAGCATGAGAGAAAAGGCAGAGAAGAGAGGTTTCATACGATCTAACAGGTAACAGGTATGGCCAGGAACCACCCAAGCAACCACTGGGGAAAATTTACATGGAAATAATTCATATTAATTTGAATAAACAATGGTTTCAGCTTCAGGGTGTCGTTTTGTGTGGGGAGGTGGGGAAAAGTACTGTTTGGTGATGTCTCGCCATTAAACTGATCATCGATAAACCACAACACTCCACATAAGTTTGCATTTATTCCACTGTGACCCACACAAGCATATATATTCGTCATATGACGTCTGTATTCGTGTGCGTGCGCTCAGCTTTCAGTCATTAAACATACATATGATGTACATACATACGCAGAATATTATTGTACAGATCTTATGGTGCTTATACATATGTCCTGTAAATGCCCATATGTTTTAAGTACATGACATTTTTAATTTGAGACAGCTCGAGCTATAACTATTACAGTACATACATATATACATATGTACATGTACGCTCGCTCCACGGGCGGACGCCAGAGTGTGTGTGTATTTGTTTCATTCTGACTTTTGGGTCTGTTTATGATGTTGTCTCGCTTGCGCAGCTACGAACTGAGAGTCCCGTTTGCAAATGCGTGCGCGTGCTTATACAAATATGCATGCGTGTGTGTGTGTGTTTGTGTGGCTGTGTAGATGAAGTTAAAAAATGTGTACATACATACATAGTATAACTGTGAATTATGTTTTGACACTTGGCATTATTTTCCTTAATTATGATTGTTGTCGCTGTTCCACAAAAAAAATAGTGAAAGGGGGGAGGAAGCCACATGAGGCGAATGTTGTTTAGGGTGCGTGTGTGTGTTTGTGAGTGTTTCTGTGTGGCGCATCTGCGCAGTTTGCATGCACGTATACACACACATGCAGAAAATTACGCAGCGATCAAAGACTGCAGAGGGCGAGGGGGGTTTGGAGCATATGTACATATGCACATACTTATGTATGTTTGTATGTACAAAAGCCTTGAACGATCGGCAAGCTCCCTCTCACTTGGTGACGATTATGGGGCGTGGCATTGAGGAATTATTGTGAACAGCTTACACACACATATACATATGTATGCATGTACATACATACATATGTACATACAAATGCATCAATAGCAGCAGCATTAGGCCAAAACCACAAACATTTTAAGCCCTGAAAAACATTTTTTTGTCTTACGTTTTGATGGAACATTTACAACTTTTAGTGATTTATAACATTTCTGTTCGATTGATTTTCGGTTATGTGATGGGTTCTTTGCTTTGTTTTTTTTTTTTTGGGTTTCTTGTAGTTTTTTCTTTGTTGTTTCTTGTCGCTTTTTGGCGTCGTTCCCGCTCTGCTTACATAATGGAAGTGGTACAGTAGGTGAATAAAGATATGTATGTATATATAGGAACTATATGAAGCTATACATATACATTGACATACATTCGCATGTACATATATCGTATTAGCGGCGCAGTAGATGTGTGTGCACATACATACATATGTACATATATGCATGTATAGGTACGAAAAAATATAGCATTTTCTTATATCAAATGCATCGTTCAAGATTTTTCTTCTTCTATATATACATATATGTACATGTATGTGTGGTTAGGTGTATTGTATGTGTAAGCGTGCGGGTCTGGGGCTCGCTTTCGCTCTGTTTTTCTGCCTCTGTGGCCCTGGCCTCAGTATGTCTCTTTCTCTCTTTCTCCCTTTTCTTCATTCTGTGACGCTCATAGACAGAATACAATATACAAATACATTAAATTAATAAAACTTCTTCGTCCAACATAGGCGTTGTGAACAGTTCAACAATTTCTACTTAAATGCAGTGTGACCCCGCGGTCTGGCTCAGTCTTGATATACTCAGAAATATACTTAAATATACCAGAAAATACCTCAAAAATATACCAAAAACCATCGATGGAAAAACATCGCTGTTGAACAAATCGGTTTTATAATCGATGTTACATCGATGTTTTTCCAGCTCTAGTTGGAGGTTCGATTGTAGATCGGGTGGATGACGACGGTGGTTGGGAGATCCGTTTCATGTTGCGTTTCGCTATTTCGTGTTTTCTGTACTTCCCCCGCTTAACACAATGAGCGACCACAATCTCCTGGCGCAATTGGAGAAGATCGATATCCTCGATCTTCCCTATGTGGAGCGTGATCTGAACTTTTCTCAGAAGGTGTGTAGCGTAGCGTAGCACAGACACAGATCACACTTCACTCACATTGTAATTCGTTCGTCTCATTCAGGTGAGCCTGTCCCTGCTGCTGTACGGCGACGAGCATGCCAGTGCCACGTATATTTTGCAAAAGCTCCTGGTGCTGTACCGCGCCACCGCCAGCGACTGGCAGCACAGCGACATCCTGAGCCAGTATGCCAAATCCAAGCCCCAGACCTGGCACAAATATCTCGTGGAGGCTCTGTGCATCATCGGGGCGCGCCAGGTGCTGCGCAAACTGGGCCTACGATGGAAGGAGCTGCGCATGCACTATCTACCCCACATTGCTGGCCTCAGTTTGCATATCCATCCGCTGTTAAAGAGCCTCTACACGATCTGTGAGGAGTTGACGCTGGCCCAGAGCGGTCGCATGGTGCTGGATATCAGGGAAAAAGCCCAAGGTGGGGAGCCGCTACGCTTCTATGACCCGGCCCATCTGGAGATCTTTATGCTTGACTGGCTGACGCGGCGCCTGATACGGCTGGGCGACATCAATACCAACGGCAGTGATGTTCACCTGCTAATCGAATACTTCAAGTTCAATGATCTGCATGCCCAGGCCACTCTGCTTGTCGACACGGTCAACAGTAATGCCAGCGCCAGCGCCAGTGCGAGCGCCCACGCTGCAACTTCGACTCGGGCTCTCAATTATGAAACATTCGACTCGACAAAACCGAATGTGCTGCCGCCCGCAGACGACAGTGGCTTGGCCAACAAAAGTTCCAACTCAACGGCGTCGGCGTCTGCGTCCGCGTCCCCACAGCGGGCCGTGAATGCCATTCAGCTTAGTCGCGAGAACGCTGGAATTGCGCTGATAATCAATCAGCAAAGGTTTCACCGTGATGTCAGCGATGATCTCAAGGTGCTAATGGAACCCATTGGAACCCAATCTAATGGATGTCTTGGCCCAGTGACTAAAGTGTTTTTACATTCTGCTCTTGCAGTGCTACTTGTCGCCAGTGGAATTGCCGCCACGCGATGGCACCGATGTGGACAAGCAGCGGCTAACCGATGTCTTCACCATGCTCGGCTACAAGGTGGAGCCCCATGACAATCTCGACCATTATCAGATGCTCGAGCATATACGGCAGGCCTGCAAGCGCTCCCTACTGCACGATTCGCTAGTGGTGTGTATTCTGTCGCATGGCTTTGGGGACGGTGTCTACGGGTCGAATAGCATTGCCCTGCGGATATCGGACATTGACAACGTTGTCTGTAGCGATGAGAATCTGTACAACAAGCCAAAGCTACTCATCATCCAGGCGTGCCAACAGGAGGACAAGCTAAACAATTTCCTGCCGGTAAAACAAAACACAAACATGATTTCCCATCATTTATAGTTTGTTATATGTGTCCCCCCTCTTAGCACAAGATCGATGGCATTAAAAATTCGCCCGACCAGCACCTGAATATGCTGCGAGCAATGTCCACGGTGCCCGGCTTTGCAGCGATGCGGCACACCCACACCGGCAGCTGGTTCATTCAGTGTCTGTGCGCTGCGATTATCGAGCATGCGGATCGGTAATACAACAACAATCCTTGCTTTTCCCCTTAGCCAGCCCTTGTAACCGCCGTTTTTCTTCTCTATCCAAGCCATCATATTGCTGACATTCTGACGATTAACATCAATAATGTGGCCAACAAACGGGGCAAAAAGAACGAGACCATGGTGCCCTGGACCTGCGGCGCGCTACGACAGCATGTTTACTTTCCACCCACCACTGCCACAGCAACGAGAGTTCCCCGAAGTACATCATAACCGAAGACCATAAACCCCAGTCTGCATATCCCTTTTTATTCTATGTATTTTTAATATAACTAAGGGGGGGTTCATTGCGTAAATCATTTATGTATGTCTGTACATATACTATATATAAATGGCTTCAATTTTATGAACGTGTTTTATAATATAGGCATCAAATTTCAAACTTATGCTTTTAATAGTCGGTACTTTCCCTTTTTAATATTTGTTGTGAACATTTTCCAACACTACTGTCTTAGGTCGGCCATATCTGGGAGGGCCCTCGTATGCAGACCGGCGTAATAGTATAGCGAAATACGAATGCCTGGCGGAGACGATCGATATCAAGCCACTTGGAGATTGACTCGAGGAAAGACTCAAACAAATATCAAATAAACCATTTACTAGCACATACATATGTAGTATATATATTTATATATATTTATATATATATTTCATTTTATTTTGTATAATTTTTTATTATTCTTTTGATAGACAAAAAAAAAGTGTGGTAGTCGTCAGGTACGCTTTGCATTTTTCTTTTTATTTTGTATATATATATATTTCTATATATTCTATATTATAGTACAGGCGATACAAATATTTATTAACGTATTGTATTTATTACACTTTACGCTTCTTCTTGGACTTCTTTGGGGCGACAGGAGCATCGTCTCCGGCAGTTGATTTACGTTTTGGTGCGACAGCATCACCCAGTAAGTTTTGTATCTTTAGCAAAACTTCCTTGGTCTCCGAACATTTGGTATCCACATACTGTTTCAGAAGCTTGAGCTCGAGTAATAAGACTGGTGTAAGGGGCTGTTCGAATACATTCGTTACATATTTTTGTAGCCCCTTGACGAGAGCCTTTTGGCCGTCGGCCGTGGGCTTGCGATGCTTTTTGTGTGTAATCAAGAGTTTTAAAATTGCCAGACGTTTCATCGGATGTGTGGAGCTAGTTAAGTGCGAAACTAGCAGAGCGATCAGTTTGTTTACGCCCGGCCAGGTTGGTTTGTACTGGAAGATAGCGGCGAAGCCGAACAGCGGCTGTTTGGATTTGCGTCCCGGTAGCCACTCCTCTAGCTTTGCTTTTAGCAGCGGCAATGCCACATTGTTGTCAATAGAATCCTTGTCGGAGCACTGGACTATTAAGGCGGCATAGCTTTTGTCACGCCACATGACCAGCTGATGCTGCAACTCATGCGAGTTGGGCGCACCGCGAATTTGCTTGCCCTCCAATGCCGAACTGGTGGCGTCATCCAGCTCCGCCATGGCAGCAATTATCTGGTTACGATCATCGTCTTCTTCAAACTTGATATTCACGCCAATCAGCTTGGTCAGCAGCTTCTGGCTGGCATGATGCAGAGGTCGCTGATCCTTGTCGTTGAAGGTGCGGCAAAACACTTGGAAAACGCACTGCAACGCATCCAGAATTATGCCCATAGTTGGCTTTTTGTTGGCAAAGACCTCGACTAGGTCTAGCACGCGCACACGGAAGTGCAGCAGGGTGGTGCTGTGAATGCGATCCGATTTCGTTGGACGCTTCTTGCGCTGTGTCGTCTGATGGCGCATCTTAAATATGGCCGATAGGCTCTCGTCCAGGCGCTTGCCACTCTCCTCATCCACATCGTTCCAGTCCACGCTGCTCGCTTCGCCGTCATCGACGTCGTTACCATTCTGCAGAGCCTGGCGAACAGAGTCGCGCAGCTTATCCAAGCCATTTTCGTCCAGCATGGCTTCATCTTTTTCTTCCGCATCAGAATTGTCATCGTCATCAGAGCTGGAGTCATCGGTATTGCTCTCCTCCTCCTCCTTTTCATCATTCTCCTCGCTGCTGCTGTCGGCGTCTTCAACGCACAGAGGATTTGTGTCCATATCCAGGCGCTGTAGCAATTGCACCAAGTGCGGCTGTCCGAGATATGGCAAGACCGATTGTAAGAATATGTTGGTAAATTCGCGCCAATAGGCAGCCGTCTCCAGCAAAAGCTGCAGCAAGATGTCTATGATCACTTCCTGCCAGCTGAGCTCCTCCATCTGTTTTGGGTAAAATAAATGTTACAATCACATGTGGACCTGCACCTGTGCTCATGTATGGCATGTACTTACCTCAGATACCTGGCCCTTTTCGCCTTCGATTATCTGATTGCGACAGAGCACCAGATCATTCAGGATGCTATTCGGCAGTTGACAGCACGATGTGTACTGTGCCAGGCGCACAAACAGAATCAGAACTTCAATGATCTGTGCGATGGAGTTCGACTCGAGGTCGCTGCTCTCCAGATTTGTCTGCACATCCCAGGCCAGTGGCTCATCAATATTGATTGCCTGCCGTAGGGCGTCGATGTTCTCCGTTTTCGACATGAATTTCTTCAGAAACTTGTCAATCTTTTGCAAATCATGGCACAGCTTTTGGATGTCACCATGGCAGCTGCGCACCAGGAAGCCAATGGATATGGTTTTGCAGCGATCGGCAGTCGAGTCGCTTACGATTGACTCTGCAGGCAGACATGGCTGCATGCCGGCTGACACATGACAGATGCCGGCACTCAGTATTTGCTTAAGCATCGAAAATTGTTTCTTTTTGTTGGCCTCAAGCTCGGTGTGCTGCAGTATGGCCTGCATTTGGTTGACCAAATCGATCTGGTTGCGCGAATCATTGTCCTGCCGTGCTTCCCCGTCGACAGGCGTCGTCAGTAGGTTGGCGCACACATCAAAAATAGCCTGGAGGCCCTCGTACTTGAGTGTATTCAATAGAGTCTCCGTGAAACGACGCATCGTGGCAAACTCATTCAAATTTCCCCGCTTTTGAAGCAGATTGCTTAAGATTGAGGCTTTGGTTTGGTCGCCAATTGCAGGATTCTCAAAGAGCAGCACGATCGCACATTCGAACTCCTGGCACATCTGGCGGAGCTGGATTGCCAGCGGCTTCTCTTTCTTGCCGCTGATTGTCTTTGCAGCCAAAAGTTCCTCAAACACTAGGTCCATCAAGGGACTATCGAATAGGCTTATCAATGGTTGCTCATTGGCGTTCTTGTAGCTGATAATTTGGTGCTCGAGCACCTTGAAGATGCACCCCTTCGATGCAACGCTCTGCGCTCTGTGCTTATATGCATATTTCTGCCAGGATTCGATCATCTCAGCATTTGTGTCGGCAGTGCCGAGGAACTTGCCGAATCTGGCATAGATTCTGGCATCGTACATCTTCGGGGCACCTAAATACAACTTAAATAGCTCCGAATAAACTACCTTCTCGGGCCACAGGATGGCCATCAACTGGTCGTGTGTGAGCACATTGTCGTAGCTGTCGTAAACGGCCAATAGAACATCAAAGGTGTGCAGATTCAGCTCCGACACGGGCTTGCCAATTTTCTGCTTCAGCTCTGGCCAAACATATTTGGCGAAACGTTTTTCGGGTATCTGCAGTGGGGATTAGATGGGAAATTAGGGAAATGCTAAACATTTATGCATGCAGCTAGCTGGCTCACCGTAGCAAATGATTCCACAATCACAGTGTTGCTCATGCACCTGAGGTACTCGCGCCCCTCCAAATAACCGGCCAGCTTCGTGTAGATGGGCGCCAGCTCTCGCTTGGTGGTGAATTCGTTAGATAGTTTTATTAGAATACTGGCGGTGATCATCTGTCCGACTGCTGCCAGTGCCTCCTCCTTCTTTTTCGGCTGGCCATTCACGGGCAGTTCGCGCTCCATAAGCTCTAGCAGATCCAGCTCGTTCACCTCGGGCACATTCTTAACTATGAGCTCTATAAGGCTGCCCACCATGGCGACAGTAGTCTGGTTGTCTGCCCCGGTGGCGCGTATCAGGCGTTTGACAACATAAACAGCTGTAGCGTTCCGCTGTCAAAAAAAAAAAATAAATTTGTGAACTGCAAGAAAAATAATTAAAATTCGAAACTAACCTTTTGGGACGACTCCTCTTTGAGCAGGGCAACCAAATCTTGCAACATCTGTGAAGTTATGGAGTTTGTGTCATTTTGAAAATTTTTCAAAATGGCAAACACGCGTTTATCGATATTGTTGGCTGTGCCCCCATTTTCGGGCTCCTTCTTTTGAATGTTCTCTTTGTCCTGCTTTTCGTCGGTCTTTTTGCCCTTTTTTAACATTTTCTTACGAATTTTCGGATTTGATTCCGATTTAGGCTCATTCTCCGACAAGCCTTCACCGGCTGCAGTATCGAGCTTCACAAGTTTTCCCTTTATACAAATGAAGGTATATTAAATTATTTAAGCCAAATATTTGTTGTTTTCTGCACAGAAGTGCCCTCGCACGTTTTTTTTAACTTACGTTCATTTTGTTTTTTCCCATCAGTTTAGTCACAGAGAATAGCACGTCCGTTTACTTCAACACTTTTTAACAATATGAACAAATCTGTCAGAGCACGTTGTGATCAGTGTGGCCGTGGAGTTTTCCATAAAATATACCGCTTGACCCTGAGAAATATACTAAAAATTCCATATAATTTTCAAAATATACCGTAAATATACGGTTCCATTTTTACTATCGATATTTCTTCCCAATAGCCTACACTGTAGGAATAATCAGCTATTGCTGATCGGATTTAAAAACTAAGCCCAGAAGTAGCACGTTTTGAATTATGTCGTACCTAGTGAAGCCGTGGTCCTGTCGAGGCTCTGCGAGCACGAGCTGGCTTTTAGCTGACTGAAGAGAGGCTAAGCTTCGTTTCAACACATTTTTTGGTCTAGTTGCCAGGGTTGCCAAGTCTCTGTTTTTGGTCCTTTCAACTATTTCTGCTTGTTTGATTTTCTTTCTGTTGGGAAATTGTCAAACTTTATAAGTATTTTCGCTTATCCCTAAAATAGATACAAATTCTGCCACCGTTTCGCAAAAACTGTCGGCCAACGATTCCGATGAAAATGTCGCTGGCAACGGTCTGAATTGAGACCAAATGAAATCTTAAATCCGAATAGCCCAGAGTCCACGAACAGTTTTCTTCAGCAGATGGGTGCTGGGATATGATCAGAAAGTGGCAAAGTGATAATTTCTAGTAATTGTTTTTTTTGTTTGTATTTTTTGATGTATTAAAACTACTCTTCTATGAATTATATATAGGTTATACATATGTGGTACAGTTGTGTATAAATTGTTATAATAATATTGTATAAACGGAATGTGTGCTTTGTTGTTGGCTGCCTAAAGCATTGGATACTGTTTTTCCACTAGAAATGCAATTGGATCGCTGTTAAATAAATGCCACTTGTCCGCAGTCTCTCCCCCCCACATCCCCATGACGTGTGGGAGATGTGTGAAGAATACATTGGGCAGATGTGTGTAAAAGATGATGTATATTATGAGTTTTATGTACGGGTTTGAACACATGACGGATTCGAAGAAAATGCAGTACATACATCAGAGATTGCGGATCTGCAATACACAGACAGACCAGACATAATATGGCGTTGTTTGGTCCGAGTGCTTATGAGTATGGGTTTTGTTGATTCGTAAAGGTTTGATTTGTTCGTATACATATATACATGTTGGGGGGGGGCTAAGAATATGCACCAGATTCATAAATGGGAGACTCGAAATTTTGCTAACAATTGATATTGCACGTCCCAACGGCCAGGCAGCGTCTAACACTCAAGTGTTCTCGTAGTACCCGAAGAAATCGGGCTGATACGGATCTCACGCCGCCCATCGCGACTTCTGCAGCTCGATTTGACCCTCCAGTGTCTTGGCCAGATAGATGACAAGCAGCTGAATGAGTGCAATGCCCAGGGCAATGCCAGCAATCACATACAGATTGCGTTCGGCCCAGACGCGCACGATTTCGATGCAGCCGCTGGCCCAGATGCGCTTGCTGGCGGCTACCACAGTATGCTCCTGCACCCCATAGCCACACATAATGTTGACTAGACCCGAACTGATGTCGGTGGCATTGATGCAGCAGCTGTAGGGCACTCCGCACCTTTCTACGGACGGCGAGGAGCAGTTGAAGTACTCGTTCTTGCCTGTGAGAGTCACGTTGAGAGTTCATATATGGTTGGAATCACTGGCGGTGGCGGTCACTTACTCCAATCCTGGTAGCCGGCATTGCTGAGTCCGCAGCACTTAAACTCCTGCTGGGCAAAGTCCACGAAATTCTGTAGATCGGGATCATCGCGATACGAGTGTATAATGGTTTCAGTGAACTCCTTCTCCAGGAATGTGTTCATCATTTGGGGAAAGACGAAGCAAACGATGGCTACAAATGAGAAATAGTTCATCATTGTTCAGAGCTGCCAGGGCATAGGGTGGGCTCTCACCAATGGCCATTTCCATAAGAAAGAAGAGAAGCAGGCACATGGAGTAAAACTTCAGCAGGCAGGTGTTTTCGCGCAGCGCACCGAGGCAGCCAGCAAAGCTAACCACAAATATGACAATGCCCGTGATGATCATCACCAGCGAAATGTTGAGTATCACATCGTAGATGGTCTCCAGCCTTACGCCGCCATTGGCCTCCTCCCACTTGTCCTTGAAGGCGTAGATGCCGATGCCCAGAAGCAGGCCGCCGAAAAGCCAGAATATGAAGTTCAGCATGAAAATCATGTACTTCACGCAGGTGCTCACAAATGTGAAGTGGTGCGGATGCATCATTCGTGGATGCATGTCGCGCACCTCAATGCCGCTGTAGCCACGCACTCCGCCACCACCTTCGTTCTGGTATCTATAGTTACTCATTGATCTGCTTGCGGCGGCTGGCTAATACTGTTTGGTTTTCTCCTAAACAAAACGAAACAATGGGCATGTGATTTTTTTTTCGTGCTTCTTTGTTTGCTTTGAGTGAGTTTTGGTGGGACTTACCACCCTTTTGGCTGTTGCTGTTGGCCGCCCTGTTCAGATCTTTTGCAGACCCACAGTTGGTCGATTACGTTGTGGCTGCACGAAGGTTTTAACTGATGTATAATGTATGTACGTGTGTGATGTTTGTGATTAATTAAAGTGAAACGTATGAAATGTATAAAAAAAATACCCCAACCAGTGTGACCGCGGAGTTGTCGATAAAATATATCCGCCTGAACCTTGGACATATATACTTAAATATTCATAGTCTTTTTCATAATATACCGTAAATATACCGAGAAAAATAAGTATCATATATCGGAAGCGAATATCGATAGCTGGGACAAATTCGAGGGAACATTTAAATATTTAATTTATATTAAATAATAAAACAATATATTCATGCACACTTTTACTTATTTATCCACATTATAAATTGCTGTTTTATCTTAGTGTAAAAGCCTGACGGAAATAACATTTTTCGGCTTTCGATGTCCGGTCACGATGAATGATCCCGCCTACCGTCGACCCACAACAACCTGCTGATAAGCTATAACTAGTGGATGTTTTTGCAATCTAAAAACATAAACATATCATAATCTCAACATAAATAATTGGAAACGCCGGCAACGAATGCCAGAAATCTCAAAGCTCAAAACTCGAAGCTCAAATCTCAAGTCTGCTGCCTGTTGTGCTCCCTCTGCTGTCGCGTTGACCTTTGAGCTGGTACAACGTCTGGCGCTGGCTATCGACGGCGAGGCGGACGGACGGACGGACTCTTTCAGTGCACATGAATCAGCTCTGGTGGCAGAGCGAGGGGCAGATAGGAGCAGAGCGTGCGTGCGAGCGAGAGGCCATGCAAATCCAGCAATAGCCCAAAACGCAAAGCCGGTCGGTCGGTCGGATCCACTATCGAGTCGATAAGCAATCAGTTGATACTTACAGAATACTTATTGCACGGCAATAACAATAGCCCTATTTAGTTGCTGTCAACTTGGCGACGCCTCAGCTTGTGTGGTGCATTCGCTGCTCGATTCATCATGAACTTCCTGCTGCGCTTCATCGTTTTCTGCTTCGATCCGCTGGGACTGGGCAGGCGCTTTTTGGTCCGGCCAGCCCTCAATGTCGGCTGGAATGTGTACGATCGGGTGCGCAGCAAGGCGGACGAGAAGGTTGGCACTGTGCGGGAGCTGGTGCTGCGCCTGGGCCTGATCGCCTTCGCCGTCGTCCTAATCATCTGGCTGGCCGTGTTCATGTATGCGGCCTTCTACTATATCTACATGCCGGCCATTTCGCACACGCGACCCGTTCACATGCAGTTCAAGTGAGTAAAGGTTGCATTCTACATACATAAATATATATATTTTATATCGATATACTGACCATCAATTATAGAACATGCCTGGAGACGAGCACTCCCTGCACATTCCCTCACGCCCACGTCTCGCTGACCAAGAAGCAACAGCTGCTGATGGTGGGCCAAGCGTACAAGGTTATCGTGAACATTGATATGCCCGAGTCGCCGCAGAACCTTGAGCTGGGCATGTTTATGGTGTGCGCCGAGATGCGCGACTATGACTCAATGCTGCGGGGCCACTCCTGCCGCTCGGCCATGATGCGCTACCGGTCGCCGCTCATCCGCATGATATCCACGTGGGCCCTCAGTCCGCTGTATGTGCTCGGCTGGAAGGAGGAGTTCCAGCAGGTGCCGGTCGAGATATTCTCACGCTATCTGGAGGAGCGACAGCACCCCATCACCGATGTCTACGTGGAGATACAGTCGCAGAAGATTCAGTTCTATACGGTGACCCTTCACATAGTGGCCGATTTTACCGGCCTGCGCTACATAATGTTCAATTGGCCCGTCCTCTCGGCCATTGTGGGTATGTTTCCATTGAGTTGGCGAGTTGCGTTGCCCCCCAAGCGATTATCATCTAATTCTTTTTTGTTCTGTTTGCGCCTGATCCATTTCCAGCCATTAGCACCAATCTATTCTTTATATTGGTCGTTTTTCTGCTCAGCTGGTACCACTGGTCCGATGCCAGCTGGCTGCACAGTCTGCAAATCAAATACGCACGGCTCACGAACACGCTGCAGTCCGGTGCAGGCAGTGTGATCCTCTCCAGCACCAGCACGAGCAGCCTGCGCGACGACGATCTTCTCTCGCTGGACGAGAAGTCTGACATATCCGATGTTGGCGGTGGCGAAGCCGATGATCTGATGGTGGAAAAGTCCCTGGACAAGCATAGCCCTGGCCGGGGTGCCAAGGATGCACTGCGTCAGCGCAAAACGAAACGGAGCGACAAATGATGTTCAAAATGACATCATCATCTCCTCCCCCCCCTACCCCGTTACGTGACTAATGATGAGCATCAAAAGCAGTAGCAGTGAGCAGTGAGCAGAACCGCCAACGCGACGCTTGAGCCAAAGACTAATAGATTTAGAATTAACTTAGTACTCATACAATGCTGCAGGGCAGCGACGTTTGCATTCTTTCTGAAGTATTCTGGCGGTCTTATAAACTATAAAGCCTAACCACTAATTGTAATCATCACAGCCCAGCCAGCCAATCAATATGAATACATTTCAATTGAAGTTGAAGTTGAAATATTGCTGCGTGAATATTTATACTCTCTCTGTCTTTATGGTTTCTCATGGTTTCCCTATTCGTTTTTGGCCAGACCTTTGTCGCGTTTCGAATATATAGTATGGATGTGTATATCCAGTTCGATTCGGCATGGAAGCTATTCTCAGGAAGGTATAACCTGTGTTCGCTATTACAGCAGAGAGGCGTTAGGGAAATATTTCCTGGAATCAGTGTATTATCAGGGGAGATGCGATGTCTCTTTATGCCACACATGTAAACGATGCAGAAATCTCTTGAATAAGATTTACAGGGGAAGTCCCCCTGATTAGTTTAAATTCAAATGATTACCGGTTCGTTTACTCATTTTGGAGTGCTTCTAGACAACACAATCAAAAGATTCACCACTCTCAAGATACACGAACAATTTCAGAAGAAATTCTCAAACTTCTGGAGTAGGAGGAGTTCCCATGGAGGCCAGTGCAGAGAAAATTCTTTGCCAAGGGGTTGTGCCAAGGGGTTGTGCACCTCTTTCGTTGTTTCTCCCCGCATTTGGAGCACATCTTGATCAGCGTTTCGTCACCTGTTCCAGGAAGGCAAAGCTCTCTCGCTGCGTGTGCACGTTTTTGCTGGCTTTCTACGGGTAATTTCTCTATTTGGTCAACCCGGGAGACAGAGAGAGAGAGATCCCACAGCTGCTGTATGGCTGGATGGATTGTGTTCTTTTGTTGAATCTGTGAGTCGGCGAATCGGCTCGTGTATTTATTTAATTAACACTAATTCCGGCCTGCTGGCCAGCAGCCAGTTCCACGTCCTCGTCAATATTTGCCCCCAGGCCGACCGACCCGTTCGAGATTCATTGAGCAAATAAACATTAGGCAAGTCGCGTGTTCCAATCCAATCAATCCCCCAGATGCCGAGTGTATCTATCTGTTCGTTCGTGTGTGTCTCGGTATCCCGGTGGGGTTGTGTGTGTGTGTGGAACCGTGTAGGAGCTGAAATTTTGAGCCCCCCCCCCCCCACCGATTAAAAATCGTGTGTAGAAATCTTGTGGTTTGTTCTTTTTTATTTGGTTTTTTTCTTTCTTCTTGTACATAGTATGTACATATATGTATGCATGTATGTATATGTAGCGTAACTTGTAATGACATAACTAAATTTTACAAATATTCCTTCACTTCCTGTGCTTTGTCCTATATGACGACGAAAAAAAACAAAAAAAAAGTATATATATGCACATATATGGTACATATATGTATATGTTATATAAAATGTTATTTGATATATGTATGTTTTGTTTTGTTTTGTTTTATATATAAAGATAAGGTTATATACGGTATGTATGTATGCGTATGTTTTATATAATAATAGCAATAATAACAAACAATAAATGACAACAGAGTGAGGAGCTTCGCTTCGTTTTTGCATTTCTTTTGCATTTCTTTTGTTTTCTTTTGTTCTTCGGTTTCTCACTTCTCTGCTGTTTTGCTTTAGCCGGTGCCGGCGCTTGCCAAATATGTATATGTATATGTAATATATGTATATAGATATATATATATTACTTACTACCACTACTACACACAAAATACATATCATATCGTACATACAATACATACAATCGATCGCTATCGATCGCAATCGATTCTAGCTGCTATATCTTCTCGCTGGCTTCTTAGGGGGGGCGTGGGGTTGGGGTGGCTTGCTTGGATTCTTGGTTAGTTTTGTTTTTTCTTTTGTTTTGATTTGTTTTCTTCTTTGTTATTCCGATTTAAATTCCGATAGGCGTTAAAATTAGATACCACACACAAGAAAGAACGTTATCGTTATTGTTACTGTTATTTTTATCGTTATCGCTATCGTATAATAATTACTGATGATACAAATAGTCGTGTTCTATAGCACACACACCATATATACACAGATACACATACTCCGCTTCCGCTTCCCGGAAGGGCGAAGCAAAGGTCAAAAGGGAGTTGGGATTGGGGATTGGGGGATTTGGTGTTCCTGTTCTTAGATCGGTTGGTTGGTATTTTGTTTTTGGCGATTTGTTGTTGTTGTTGTATTATATTTGGTGGCATTTTGTAGCACCAGAGGACAGGAGGCAAGGAGACAAGGAGACACACTATCGGATCTACTTAGTTGAGCTCCTTCCGCGTCGTATTGGGCAACAGGAGGCACATGAGACCGCCACCGATGAGCAGGCCCGACACGATAAATGTCGGCGAGGGACAGTAGTTGTCCAGCAGCTGGGCAATCACAATGTTGCCAATGATGCCGCCGAGACGGGCCGCCACCATGGAGATGGCCACACCGGTGGCCCGCAGCTTGGTGGGGAATACTTCGGTGATGAGACAGTCGAGGGCCGCATTGGCTGCCGAAATGGCGCCACTGAAGATCGCCGACACGATGAGATTCTGCAGGGAGCTGCGCACAAAGTACATGAGGGCCGAGCAAATGCCGGCAGTCATGGTGCCGGCAATCAGGAAGAATTTGCGCCCCAGCATGTCCATGCCGAGAATGGCCAGCAGATTGGCGGGCAGGGCGGAGGCGAGCGAGATGAGCGACTCCATGAACACCGACTGGGGTATGTCCGAGGAGCAGGTGCCATTGTTGGCACTCTCGCGGGCAATGCCCACCACATACTCGGTGACCGCACAGACGCCCGCCGACTTCTCGGGGAAGGCCTTCTCGTACTCCTCAAAGCGATTGAACAGCTCCGGGAACCACATCAACAGTCCGTAGTAGCCAATGTGGAATGTAAAGTTAATGGTGATCGAGACAATCGTGAATCTGAGGATGGGCGACTGGAAGAGGGCACGACTGTGGTCCACCATGCCGCTGATCATGCGCGAGTACTTGTTCTTGCTGTTGCCCGAGCTCTCGAGCAGCTTCTCGTCCACCTCCAGATCGTAGACCATGTACTCGTCCGGCCGCTTGCGGGTGTTCGTCACAAAGATGCCACGGAAGATGGCCAGGGCGCGATCCTTCTTGCCGCGCGTCAGCAGAAACTTGGGCGACTCCGGCAGGTAGAAGAGCAGGAACCCAACCAGGAACGATGGCAGCGAGCAGACCAGCAGGAAGATGCGCCACGAGTTGTATGTGAAATATGGGGTCATGAAGCCAATGTTCGTGGGTATGATCAGCCAGGCCAGGCCGGCCACAAACAGGTTACCAAAGGTCCAGAAGGCAGCCATGAAGCTCAGCATGGAGCCGCGTTTCGCTTTCGGTTGGAATTCGGCAAAGTACGACCAGATGACAGGACCACTGCCTCCGAGCCTGCAACAAAAAATAAGAAAAGGGAAACAAACATTCGTTAGAATCTCAGTTCAGTCAAGTGGTGGCGGGGTCCTTGTGCTGCACTACGGGTATGAGATGAGCAATGTTTATGGAATGGCCCAGGTCGAACATTGCGAAATATTTCTGGGAGTGCGCTCAAGTAATTAGCAGACGATTGGGAAAAATAATGATCAATATCAGACAGCGGGGAACTTGTATGGCCGATGATGGATGATGACTAATTTACCAAGTAAATCATAGCCAAGGGGCCAAGGCCTGCCCATGGGTGGGCTGCGGGAGGGTGCACCGAGATTTTCCAATTTCGTTTACGTCTGTGGTTTTTTTTGGTTGTGGCAGCTTTGGTTTCGGACGCGGACGCGGACTCGGACTTGGATTCGAAGCCTTTAATTAGCATAAACAGTCACGATATTGTGGCTCAAATATTTTGTTGTTATTTATAACAAAGTTAATTGAATTAACACCCTGCTGCCCCGGCCGGGGTTCGGTTCGTTCGGGGGCCCATGTGTCACTCGACCAACAACGATCGATAATGGATAATGGATGATGGAGGATGGAGCTTTGTAGATGCTGGTCGAGAGAGAGAGAGAGCGGGAGCCAAAATACTTACGCTGCGCCATTGAGAAATCGAAACAGCATGAAAAACGTGTAAGTTTGCGAAAACGACGACGCGACAATGCAGAGGGCGTTCATGAACGAGATGACAATCAGCACCTTCTTGCGGCCAAAGCTGTCGGCGATGCTGCCCCAGAAATAGGCGCCCACCATCATGCCAATGAAGATGATCGAGTTGAGCCAGCCCTTGGTCTCCGTATTGAGATCCAGGTCACACTCGGCCGATGGCAGGATGAACGACATCGAGATGACGTCCATTTCCTCCGATGTACTGACCAGGCCACAAATGGCCAGCAGTATATAGTGGAACTTGCCATAGCCGCACAGCTCGATGGCGCGCTCAAAGTTGGCGACTATCGGACTCGTTGGCTCCGGGAGCGGTGCTCGCGCCCCCTTCTTGCCACTGCGCCCCCCCTTGCCATTGTGTTCGGTGGTGCTGCTGCTGTCGCCGGCAGCGCCGCCCACCGCACGCTCTACGTCCTGCTTGCCATTGGTGTTGGTCGTCTCCGGCTCGTAGCCGCGATTGTCAGCAGCGAACTGATACTCCGGCTGCTTGGCGCCCGTGCCCAGGGAATACGGCTGGATGATCGCTCGGTTGTCGATATGCGGATTGGCGGCGTTGGCGTTGCCAGTCGAATGGTTGGATGTTGGATTGCTTGCTGCGCTCTGATTGTAGTTTGGCTGTAGTCCAGCTTCTACATTATAGGCTGTGGATGTGAATGAGAGAAAGGAAACATTAGTTTCGCTTAATTCAGAAAAGGTAAAACAGATACTTGTACTTACATTCGCTTTTACCTTTTGCAGAATCACCTTCTACCATTCTATAGTTCAAGTTTTTGTTGGCTTTTTGTGCGCGTAGCAAAAAGGAAATTAATGTGTTCGATTTGGGTGCTGCCAAGGGCTGCTTAGAAAAGTACAGTTGTGCGTGCCTTGCCTTAGCGATCTGCAATTATGGAGAAACCAGAGAGAGAGAAAAAGAGAATTAAAATCTTTGTTACATCTTTGACCCTTCGATATCGCACAATTGGGGACGCAAGGCGACCCACCCATTCAGGAGTAATTGAATGAAATTAATAAACGATCTGCTCACACATTCATAAATACTATATACTATATACATATGTATGTATATGTGTACATGCATATACCCCTCAACAATCGAGATCTAATTGGCGGCACAAACAGCATCGTCGTAATTGATTAATAATAAAAAATTATACCCCAAAATAGTCGAGAACTACATAGTAGCGCCGAAATGCTGGAGGCGTGAAAACAAAAAAATAATAAACACCAAAAAAAACCCCCCACCAGCGCATCGGTGCGTTTATATTGCGACACTTTTATTAATAAATAATTGGGGGATATAAAATGAATTTGTTCAAAAACCTGTCATGGCTCCCGTTATGCACTGTTATCGCTCTGTTATGATCGCGTTCCAATCACACGTTCCAGGCGAACGAAATGTCTTTACGCACTGTTAACTTTCTGTTAGAATTAAACACGTTTCAGGCACCACATACTATATGTAAATGTAAAGCCTTTACAGCCTGCACTTAATAATTCAATTTGGTTATTTTAATGGCCTGTGCGGTCGGTCACGTGCCGCAATATCAACAAAACAGCTGTTAATTAACAGAACTCTGAATGGCACCTGGTTATGGCACCTGAATTTCTTTCGGCTCCATTTCACATGCAATTTATGATTTATGGGCGCCGCAATCTTTCACTTTATTCATTAGGCGAGAAGGAACAACAAATCTACGATCGATGATGACCTTATCGCGCATCGATTGAACCTGTTGGGAAGCCAGAGACAGACAGGTGGTGCACGCATGTGCACTGAAGGAGAACAGGAACCGAAAGTGCAACGTAAAGCCATTCGTTAACGTTACCGTAACGAGATGACAGCCAGGCAGAGGCAGTGGCAGCGTTGCAGCGGCAGCGGCAGCGACAGTGGCGCCAGCAGCGATACTAACAGAGAATGTAAACAAGAAAGTAATACCGTATCGTAGCATTCAGCTCTGTCTCTGTGGTGCAATGCGTTTATTATATTGAATATATGTATGTTTGGGAATGGGAATCTATGCTTTATGCTACTTTATGCTGATTAATGCTAATACGATTACTGAGAGATGGTTACCGACCTCGATGCGTACTATGCCTGCACTTCCGCAAATCAGACATGATGGTATGGTATGGCATGGGAGCCCTTCACCTGGCCTTCGTGCCAGGTACAAGTACAACCCCATTTCCATTTCAATTTCCCTTTCCATCAGATAGATCTGATGAAATCCCATACCATACTGCAAATCTACGATGTAAATATCTGGCAAGAAACGTATTCGGTTCCAGTTTTACACTACTACGACTACGACTACGACTACGATTATTATTTATTACGATTGTCTTTTTCGCAGCAGCCGCATAACTGGAAAAACTGCGTGTGAATGAGAAATACCTCGGACTTGGACGGGGTCCCCAGACTGGGTCCCCACCAGACTCCCTCCCAGACAGACTCCCAGCCAGACTTCAATGTCAGTCGATGCATATACATACGAGAGCGCATGTGCCATATGGGAGGGGCATATACATAGTAGTGTGCAGTGTAGTGGGGGGGATTCAGAGATTGTGTGCTTCTCGTATCGTTTATGGTGGTGCAGCATTTGTTTTGTTTTGTTTTTTTTGCGCTTTTGCATATCTCAAATTAATTAGCACATAAAATGTGAGACATTGCGCCTTTAGGTTGCATGGTCATATAGCATTTGATATAGTACATAAATACATGTGTACATATGTATAGATAATATCTAGGAATTATGCCAGAAGCTGCCAAATATCCTACTGAAATATTTCTCGTTACGATAACACGCCTTGAAAGAGTTTTTTCTATGATTTAAATATGGTTTCTAAAGATTTGTAAAGCATAAATATGGTTCCCTTCATAAATTATATTTTAAAATTAATTTGGTTAGGTCTGTTAAGAATTTTCCAATGAAACATTTAACTAAAATCTTTTACGAGAATTTTTCAAATATTTATTATAGAAATTCTATATTGGAGAGCCATTTAGCAGGCCGGCTCCAGTGTTCAGTGTTCAGTGTTCAGTTCAGCTCAGTTCAGTTCAGCATTTAGTTTCGCTAATTGGTTCGTTTACTAATTCCCTTGACTCGAGCGACCGATGATAATGATAATGATACTCGTATGCGTTTACCTGGCAGTTGGGATTTTCGGCTTGGAGATCGCTTGATTTGTTTTGTACGAGCGTTGCACTTGTTGCCTTATTGTTAAACAATAAATTATTGTATTTTTTTTTTGGACAAAAAGGTAATATGGGAAAAGCTGCTTTTTGCTTGCTTTATTTATTTATTTTGTGTGTTTTTTTTGTGGATGCTGCGCTGCCGTAATGGTGTAGATTGGTTTGGTTTGGTTTTGTTTGGATTGGATGGAAAGTATACTCAAATCTATAATTATTACGATTTGTTTTTGTGTGTCAGCTGAGCGACTGTTTCTGCTTGTTGTGGATTTTGGCGTTTGTGGTGCGCGAAGTTCTCAGGTTGGCCTGACAATTGTCACTACTACTAGCTGGCGAAAACATTAAAAACTTTAACTGTCAGACGCTGCGGGAATGCCGAACTGCATTTGGCGGGGGGAGGGAGCCAGCCGTAAACGTAAACGAAAACGAAAACGAAAACACACTCAAAACTCAAACAATAACAAGAAAAAAAAAACGCGAAATTGGATTTGGTTGATACGTGTATTACTATTTGCTATTACTGTCGGAGAGCGTAAGCCGGGGCGGTATATTTTAGCGGTATTTAGCGTATCGGGTCTAAAGCGGGCCTCTCGATGAGCGTTTGTTCGCGCCAAATGGTGGAAAGTATCTGAGAAGCGTTACGCGCGCGCTTAAATACACCAAAAAGGCGTCCGTCCCAAGCCAGAGCAGAGACAAAGCCGCCGCACCGCTCGCAACGGAACGAAGTGGGACTGGAACACGCCCTGAGGCTTATCAAGAAACGCTCAGAGCGACGATCACCCTCTCCATGCATATACTCGTACTACACTACCCACCCCTCTCGAACACTTTCACATCGTTCCCGTTTCAGTGCGCGCTTAGAGTGTTCCCCTGTTTATCGTTGTTCCTATCGAGATAATTGAAATTCGAAAATAAGGCGCGAAGAAGTCTAATTGATTCGTATCGTAATGCTTAATACATTTTGTTCAGTGCATAGAGTTTCTTTTGATCGGAATACTCAATATCAATGATCCCCTGTTAAAACGAAAGACAGTTCATGATCTGTTCGAGTCAAGTTCAGTTCATAACTTATGATGATTAACGATCGGTTAACGATGGGCGGATGGAGACATGATGAGAGAGAGAGAGAGAGAGATGACAAACCCAATGTGAATCCGTATACCCTTTTGTGAGGACAGAACAATTAACGGCAGCAGGCAGCGGCTTAAGTGATCAAAAGAATAATACTTGATACTTATAAATGGCATTATTATTATTGTTGGTATATATATACATATATGTATATTGCTGATATTGTTACATGCACAAATAAACAAATACATTAATACCTATATATATATATATTGTTGTTGTTTTCATTGCGATTACTGATACATTGGAATCGATGCGAGCGAGCAATGATCGTGTAAGCTGGCCATGTGACTGAGTCAGCAGAGATACAGATACGAAGTCGGAGCCAGAGACAGAGACAGAGAGGAAGCCTCTCGAAAAATACAAAATACAAATATGAAGAAATATTTCACAGAAAATGATCTATTATAAGCCGCAATGATTTATACGGTAATTACGAGACTAAACCCCCTCATTTTTGCCATTATTCAGTGTAAATATATCATTAGTATAGTACGTAGATCATTCCTGTGGTCTTAAAGTCGAATCGGGTTGGATAATTGCCTAATTGGCAGCGCGTACCTTGAAGCCTTCGACATTTTGGTGCTTTTTTTTGAAGCTGGGACGCCCCAAAACGTTTACACGTCTGTGTACAGCATCTCATGATATGGAAAAGTGAAATCTGAGATGTTTTTGCCTACTTACGTACAGTTCTTAGACAATTCAAAACGTGACTGTCTGCGTGTCTAGTGCAGACGAGAGAGAGAGAGAGAGAGAGAGAGATGAAAGCGTGGACCCAACGAGGGCTTGCATAATAGTTGATTAATCCCCTACCCCTACCCCATTCGCTTATTCGTTTATGGAGCGTAACTTGACGCTAATTTCTTGTTGCCTCATTTGGGAAATTATCGCACCTCCGACCCGACCCATACGCTATGGGTTCGAGTGGGGAACGTGTTCTTTATTCATTTCACATTTCTCATTGTCACTTCAATTTCAAATTTTCGCCATAATCAAACTGTACTTTTCCCCCCATGTTTGTGTGTGTGTGTGGACTGCCCACAATTAATTTAATTAGACATTTCTGAAATGCTTAGAAATTGTCATCCCTCTCCACCCACAGCAAAACTGTCCAACTGACACAGAACAAACAAAACATTTGAAATTGAAAATTAAAAATGGATAATTATGCTCTGTGATGGACAGGCTAATTTCCACAGAGCATTCATACCGTATAAACATTTGAATGGAATTGAACTCAGCGGGGCGGGGAAAGCGTTGAACTTTGAAAACTTTGTGGAACCTTGTACTGATTCAATGCTCAAGTGCGCGCATACCAAGGGTTGAGTTCCAAATCCATAGAATAGACTCTAAACTATGGCCATGCAAAGTACCCAGTACTTTCCCCAAGGAATGTCTGGAACTGGTGAACTATCCCAGTTGCAAAGAAGCGAGTCCCGTTATGGAACGAAACGAAATGGAACGACCGAGGTGGTTGGGGTGGGTTGGTGTCTTGGAAATCGATCGCCTGGGTTTCTGCCTTCGCTTCATTCGAGTTCAATTTGGGGCGTACGAGAGAGAGTATGTGGCAATGCACAATTTTAATCTATAAACAATAACAATTCCAACACACATATGCACACATATATTTAGTATTAAAACGAATATATATGCTCATTGAGTGGTTTTTTGTATTGCTGAATGTTAAACAAACTGCGTGGGGCGGCCCAGGGCGGCCCCGGCCTAAACTTGTTCGAATTGGTTTTTTCTTTTCTTTTGTATTCTTCACTCCTTCACGCGCTCTTTCTTCATCTTCAATTGATATCCGTCGCCCGCTCCCCCCCCGTTTTCATTGCAGCACAAACATTTCAATTAATTGTCCAATTCTCAATTGAAAACAATATTGTGCGAAACGAAAACAAAAGTCTCTGAGAGTAGAGAGCCTACAGAGAGCCCACAGAGCAGACGAAAGTATTAAACATTAAGAAAGAGCTCAACGGAATTCCGTGTTTCGTATTGAAGAAGGCGATCGATCAGCTCAGCCCCAACAACAACTACAGAGCCACAGCCGAAGAAGCAAAACAAAACATGACTAATACTCATACTACATAGGACCGATGGAGATCGCCTGGGCTCGAACTCACTCAGCAACAGCTATTCCTCAAGCTATTCTCGATCAGTATGATTCAGCAAATACGATTTCGAGCAGAGATCATTGGAGAACTCTGGTGAAATTGAATCGATTGCACTCGATGAGACATGACTTGGATCTACTATATTCTTTCGCTTCGAAGAAACTCTTTGGGGGTGCCTAAATATTTTGTTGAAAATTTGGTAAGGCACAACTGTATCTTTTAGATCTATAAGAAGTCTCAAAGGTCTGAAGCTCTCTGTTTTTTCTTTAGTCTGACAATTCAAGCGATCTTCACTCTGAGAGTGAGAATGCTTGGCACAAGGATAAGGATCGTGTTCTGGGGAAGGGAACACTGGACGACAGGTGTTCTTTTTGAGTTTCCCGTTTTACCCGTTCAATCTTGTATTCAGTTTGGCATGCAATTTGCCCAAAATGCTTTTCTTTTGTGTCGCAGACGGGGCGACAATTTAGTTTGCATAATTAATTTATGCATTTTTTATTTTGTTTTTATTTTAAGCCTTTACTCTGTATTTCGATTCGGGGGAAAGAAGCCATCGCATCAGATCAGATCAGATCGGAACGGAACGGAACGAAACGGAATAAGAAATGTGGAATAATGCCCCTCTGAGGCTCTGGGCAGCCCAGAAGAGAAGAGAAGATTTTGTTTTGCATCTTAATCTTATTTACGAGTGTACAAGTACCAGGAAGAAGCGAAGACAATTGAAACTCAATAAAATTTAATGATGATTCATGCCTATATACATATGTATATATATATTTATCCTTTTTGGCCGGAGATGGGCTTAGGGATTTTCTGAATGTGGGAGGATACGCACCTACTACTGATGTTGTTGTCGTCGTCGTCGTCGATTTCGCAAACTTAAACGTTCTTCTGCCCTCCGGACCTGGACCTGGTTACAATGCACGTGAACGGCACTCAGCGATTAACGAATTGGGAATACGGATACGGAATTACGGATACGAATGGTTGAATGGTTCACTGGTTGGAGGAGCTCCACGCGGCTCCAAGAGCGAATGGACAATGCGTTCCAAGTGGCGTCGTGGTGGCTCTTTTATAATCGGCAGCGGCACGCCACAGTTCCTGTCCGTCCGCCGGGTCTGAGTGTCCGTCGAGTCCGTTAGTTTGTTCACTGTCTCTTTGTTTGGATGCTGCTGGCGCTCGCTCGCTCTCTCTCTCTGTCTCTCTCTCTGCCCCTCTATCTCTCTCATTTGATCTTTGAATGTGTCTCTCGCCGCGCATCCATCCCCAATACGAACCGTGTGTGTCCGCCACTCTCGGGGGCGCTCTCGGTTCTTGTCTTCTGTGTGTGTGCTCTGCTCTGGTTCTTGCTCTTGACGTTATCGCCCATGGATCGCTGGTGGAGGCGGTGGTGCAGGTGGCGGTGGAGGAAGAGGAAAAGGCAGAAAGGCAGAAAGAATCTTTGGCAGAATGTGAGCAAAAGGCCAGCCAGTAGCTATACCAGTAGCCGAGGCATCGTTGTGGTCGCACTTCGATGCTTATCAGTGGGCTACCCGCTTCGTTCTTATCAGACAGCTTCAGCAGCCTCTGGCTTTTGCAATCGCACAAAGTCGCCGCCTGCCCACCTCCCCACCCCCATTCCCATGCTGTTGGTAAGCAAAAAGTGCACACAAAAAACAAGTAGCCAAAATCTGCACAGGAAATTCAGAAAAAAATAGCCAAAAATGCTTAACCGAATACTTGTATGACTAGTGTTTAAAATAGCTTTCGAATCGGTTAGAATCAGTTAAAAATTGAATATTTTAAGATTCAATGCCGAAATTGGGTTCTTAATCAGCTTTGAACCGGTTAGCTGAAGGTGTTTAAAAAGGCATTGAAGCATCTGGATTTGCTATGAATCTGAATCCTGTGATTTCTGCCATCAAAATCTTCGATAAAGAAAAGTTGACAAAAAAATATATCCAGGAATATCATAAATACACAGGCCCAACGAGCATACATATGTACAACATGATCATATACATATGTATGTACACATGCTTGAGTATTTTTTTTTTGTTTTTTTTTATGTGTGTGTCTCTAGTGAATAATAATAATATGTGAACCATTTTGTGTGGCTCTCTGGGCTGACCTCTCCATTCCCTTCTCGCATGTGTCGTCGCTTGTATTTGCGTGCTGATGCCGCCGCTCTCACCCTCACTTGTCCATCTTATCCACATCCATGTCTCTGTTTCGCCCGCGCCCCCGCCCTGGCACTGGCCTGCCCAGCCTCGCCTCGGTGGCGGCAAAAGATCTACGTAATTTTTGTCATTTCATAAAAAAACACACAAAAATAAAAACAACAAAAATGTTTTTGTGTGTGCAAAGTGTTTTTCCGCAGGCCATAGCCATGGAATTGAATCGAGAGCACGTCCAAGTTCAGCGGAATGATTATTGTCACTTTTTGTACCAGCATATGGCTCCCTACAATGTTCCATATTTACTATACTATACTATATAGTATGCTGGATAGTGCCTGATATCGTTCCGTTTTTAGAATAAATCAATCACATATCAATGAACTGACTGCTTAGAGTGGGTTTTGAGGAGGTAAATGGGTATACTTTGGAGTGCTCTAGAGTATATAGGGTATTCCGAATAATTCGGAGTTTTTCGGAGTAATTAGGAGTCTTTCGGAATAGCTCTAGATCCAACTAGCTGCACTGAAAATAAAGATATATTATATTTATCACACATTCGAGCTTTCGGAATTAAAATTCGGAGTAATTGAATCTCCCGAATGCTTTCCGAACAGGACAGAAATGCTTCGAATCAAAAACCAGGTATTCCATTAAATTCCGAATAATTCGGAGTAATTCGGAGTAATTAGGACTCTTTCGGAATAGCTGTAAGTGATATTAAATCCAACTAGCTGCACTGAAAATAAATATATGTTATATTTGTCACACATTCGAGCTTTCGGAATTAAAATTCGGAGTAATTGAATCCCGAATGCTCTCCGAACAGGACAGAAATGCTTCAAATCAAAAACCAGATATTCCATTTAATTCCGAATAATTCGGAGTTATTCGAACCCCTTCGGAATAGCTTTAAATGCAAGTAAATGCAAGCCGCCCTTTCGAAATTTCGGAATCAAGTAAACACAAATATTGGCCACACGGATGGATGGATAGGCAAATATTGGTCCACCTATCCGTGTGCAAGCAATCTGAACTCATTTCGCTCAAGTTCAGGTGCTGTTTGCCCAGTTGTCAGCTGCCAACGCTGACAAGGAGGGAGCCGACGGAAGATCCGACGGAAGATCTTTCTGCCGCCTCACCTGAGCGGCTGTCAACCCATGTGACCCATCATCCATCCAGGGGCCCCCCAACCGTAACAGGGCTGTGCAAACAAACAAATTTCAGACAGCTTAGCGCGTGTCCTTTGACTGTCCAACTGTCCAACTGTCCGATTGCCCGCCTGCTCGTCTGTCCACATGGACACCATCACCATCACCATCAAAGTCAAAGTCAACGTGTCGTCCCTTCTTCGAAAAGAAGATGTTTGCTTGCGACAAGACCTCTGCGTAGACTCCGTCGGCTGACGTCAGTGGAAATGTGGTGTGTGTGTGTAGACTTTATGATGCCTGCGGCTTAGAGTCTGTTGATGTATTCTGTGATTTATGGGTCACCCCCCCCACTCCCCCACTCCCCCACTCCACACACGCGCCAGAATGCACATATGTATGTAGTTACGCAGCTCTTATCATCGCAAAGGCAGAAGTAAACAGTTTATCAGATATAAATCTGCGTAGAGAGCTGACCTACACCAGATCAGTAGCATGGCCGGAAAGATATCTTGGGCCTGGTTGAACTTCGCTCTGTCAAGGTCCAGCTCGAAAGTATGCAATAATCGATCCTCAATGCTGGCTTTACTACGCGATCATAGCTTGCTTGATCCTCACAGAACTTCTGGGAAATCTGCGCTTGGCTTAACGGCCTCAGCTTTGGCCCTCATATACCCGTCTATCTTTAGCTTTACGATCTGTCAGCAGCAGGAGAACGAACATTATAACGATCGTAGCGATGAAAACATCAACATTATAATTGGCTTAGCGGGGGATTTTTCTTAATACCTTTCGGGGTTCCTCTGACGCACAAAGTTTCAGTGTCTCGGTGTCACGTGAATGGCAAACTGCCAAGTCACTTTTCGGCTACGCCATGTCTATGGTCCATCTCTCAGCCGCCCTGCTCATAGTTTCATTTATCATTGGACCCCTAATAATAATTAAGAGAAGAGGAAAAGTACGAGATCGAGTCTCGTTTTTGTGTCTTTCTCAGACCCAGACTCAGACTCAGACAAACAACACACTTCGGAATGAGAAATACTCGTATGTATAACCGATTGGTGGCCGTATGACTAAACATGGCAGAACTTAAGCAGAAATCAATTCAATGCCCAATTTCATCAAAATCAACAAGAAGAACGAGAAGAGCCAGAAGAACACTCAACAGAGTCGCCAGTGTGAACCGGTTAGAACCGATGCCAATCAACCCGCTGAACCTTTAAGGCGGCAACGTCATCAGTATTAAATAAGAACTGGAACGGCGATAGATGTGAAAGATGTGCGGTTCAATTTGATGGTTCATTTTGTGAACTGGATGGTAGTATGCATCAAACTATCCTTTTAGCTTTAAGGCTCTAACGATCCTTAAACTTTAAGAGCTTTTATGATTTAGCAGTTAGTTAGTAGTCCATAAGTCTCTCCGCTACTGTTACCGTGTTGCGCGTTATGCGGCAGCGCACCTCTGCCATTGAGCTTGGATTGTTCGTTGCAGCCAATCTCTCTTTCAACTAGTTCCACCCTCCCTCCTATGAACTGAAAGAGTCATAGCTATGGCACCCAATGGGATGGAATCAATTGGGAGAGATGTTTATGGGATGGGGTAACGCATTGCAGGCTGAGGCACTGCGGGACTGTCACTGTCACTGTAACTGTCTGCTTGAGTGGGTTTTGGTATCGTCGAGTATCGTCGAGTATCGTTGCAGAGATATATATTTCTATTTCCATTTCCTAACAGGTTTGTGGCGCCCGCCCGGCAATAATGATACGAGTATCCCCATCCATCAACAACAATAACACCATCCATTCGGACAATACATGTTGTCGCTCTATGCAAATGGATATCATATACACGTACTCGTATCTGAAGCAATTGTTTTGCTTTCGGCTTGGCTATGGTTTTTTGTTTCTGTTTTGTTAGGGCCTTTTGTTGTCTCCCCAACTGTCTACCGCCCGGTTCTGATGAGTTCTTCTGGTTCATTCTGGTAGTTGGAAATTTGATTTAAAGCGTTGGCGCAACTTGATGCTGTTTGCGTTTGTTTGCCTTAGGACTTGGGCCAATTGTCGCTACTGTCGTTTGATAATCTTACATTTGAATACTTTTTAAGTCATTAAATAGGTATAAGCCGCCACGAGCAGCGAAGGGCCCCCCCATAAAGGTGGCAGCAGCAGGTTGACAGCCACTGCACTGCACACGGCTTGTTTGAGTGGAATTTGTGGGGGTTTTTTCGTTGAATTTGACATTTCATAAGCAAAAGTACTCGAGCCAAGGCCCAAAAACACGAAGGTTAATGATTTGGATGCCAAATCGGCATTATGGTAGATGGACAGAGAAGATTGGTTAAGTATCTCAAAGAGTGTGGGTCAGCATCATCATCATCATCATCATCCCCACCTTGGAGCAATAGATGGACGTGGATAGTACCCCCCCACCTGCCTGCAGTCCCGAGCATAACAATTATGCCAGCTAATTGCACAATTAAAGCAGTTGCCTTGCTGCTCCTCCGATCTGTAGGCTCTGTAGTTTGCTGCACTGTTCTGATCTGATCGCTCAATTCGCTGCATTGCCAGCACCCACTGTATGCGTGTATATAAAACTGCAAACGTATCTACATATACATATACGTACATATGTATCTGTATCTTTATGTGTATGTTTATCTGTAGCCGAATCAAAGAACTCTACACTGAATCAAACCAATTTGAATCGGTTCAGTTCGAGCCGACGCCCCCCAAAAACTGAATGAAGGTAAGAGGCACACACAATAAAAATAAATACGAAATAAATACACCAAAAATACAAATAAATAAATAATTATTACGAGCAGCAATTTTGATGCATTTTATTTAAAAGTATTTATGCCTTGCAGTTAAAAGTTGTATGTAGAAACGAAGGAATGGAAATTTACCACAAACATTTTTGGGTTATTATGATTCTCGATATCTTCCTTTGACTGTATAATTTGAATATACATATCTAAAAGTTCTTTCATTATAGTACATAATTTCTATAAATTTGTCCTCCTTTTTTTTGGCATTTCCTTGTTACCCAACCCGAGACACAAACAAACAATTACGAATTAGTGCAAGTGATTAACAGCCCCAGGCTTCAGCCTCCCCAATGTTGACTGACCGCTCCCCCCCCTCGAAAAACCCTTGTCAAGTGCCACGTTTCACTTGTCTTATCTGGGTGTAAATATTTTGGATTGAATTATTATTTCAGTTGCTGTTTAAATGTCATAAAAAAAGAGAGCGCCACAAGCGACTTAACTTGTTTAATTACACTGGGGTGTGTCCATAGCTATACCATATACATTTACAGATACAGATACAGAGGCTTGGCTAATCATATTTATCTATATGAATACATTTATTCATATTACATATATATATAGTATATATAGTATATATATTAAGGCGAATCAAGTGCAATTACCACCACCAATAATTATAATTAGAAACGATTGAATGGCCAATTAGGTGGCTGGATGATGAAAGAAAAATAGTCGAATGCGAAAATTGTATACGCTAGTAGTCGGTCGTGCCACGAAAACCCATCACTATAAATAACGGTACTATCTTGAAATGAGAAAATTATGTATATAGATAGATCGATATTTTGAGATTTAGATCTACAGATCATAGCTACATATGTATATCTAAATATTTATAGCCAGAGGCAAGAAAGAAAACAGCTGGACTGACACTCACTGTACTCGTGCGCTCACTCTTTCTCGCTCTCTTCCAGCGTGGCTTAGCATTCTTTTTCTCTCTCTCTATCCATCTATATATAGCCCAGCAGTATTTCCTTCCACAAAATACTTTCATACATATGTAAGTACCCATGACCTTGTGTATTATGTTTTCATATCATTTATGTTTTTAGTGAATTTTACTTACCTCTTCTTGACGCACTGCTTGCTTGCAGTTGCAGATGTACCGTTCTCTGACTTTGGTTCGGATTGAGCTGCAATATTGCTTCCATTCAAATGTTTAGCAATTGTTTCTGGTCTCGTGGGGATTACTTATTGCTTCGGCTCTGGCTGTGCCTTCTCCTTGGTGATTTCTTATTGATTGATATTAATATTTCTGGCATTGATTAAGGATTTGTTTGGCTCTTTGCTGCTGACAACTCTGGAAATGGAAACAAATGCGTGTAGAATTTTCCATGAACGTTAATTATTACATATGTATGTATGTATTTTTCCCCCAAGGAAATCCAATGGTCTGGCATGGGGGGGTGGCATCGTGGCATCGTCTATCAGATATTACTCGTATCTCGAATCTCTCTATGAAAACATCAGCACGTTTTAACCAAAATTTGCTTGCACAACAAAAGATTTTCGAGCAAAGCAAACACGTGAATCCTCATGGCCCCCCCAAAAACATGAGAATTTTCGTTTCTACAACAAACCATATAGTATATAGTCGAAATATACATAGAAATAGCTACGAGTACGAGTACTAGAAAAGAGAAATCTCTTTCGAAAATTAGTGTGGAAAAACTGATTAAATCTTGTTTATTTTGGACACGCACTGAGTGTGAATCTGCTTGTTATTCCGATCATTCTATATATATATATATATATATATAGTATAATACATACGTATGCTCTTTTTTTGTTTATGTTTTTTATTTGAACAAAATGTGTATTCGCCTTCGAATCTTTTGGGGCCCCTACACCTAGTACTAAACTTTTGAGGGTTCCTTTTGCAGAAACGATCGATACCTAGGCTCCTCCTTCTCGCTTGTAGCACATATAGTATGGTACATATGGCATCCAAAATATTCCTATATGATATTGGCAGACCACCACTGGTCGATATGGTATTCCCGTTGGAACCGGTTAAACCGGTTGTACTGATTCAGGCGCTACATCAACTGCGTCAGAGAGTGCTTCGAAAATAGATCATCTGGGAAACTATTGAATCGGTTTCCAAGAGCCACAACAAGTGTCATTCGTGTTCTATATTTCGAGGCATTCTGTTTGCCAAACTGGTGACGCAGCACCTTTAGGAAAGTTTTATTTGAAATATATACAATATCGGAAATACATGCGTCCTTCTTGTCTGTCTCTGGGCACCCCGAACCCCCAGACCCACTCACCAAGATGATATGGGAGGTCAAATGGGGTTGAGAAAATGCCTCTCTCGCTGGCAGAGAGAGACCATCGATGGGTATGGGGATTGTGAAAGTGTCTCTCGATGTTTGAGAATATTTCTCTAGGTGTGTTTGAGAAAATTCCTCTCGATGGGCTAGAGCACAGATGGAGAGAGAGAGACAGAGACAGAGACGGAGACGCAGCAAGGTGGACGAGACCTGTTCGTTCTGGAAATTGCCAGATCAGAGCCACAACCAGACCGCACCAGACAATACCGAGACTGGGATAAAAATATATACTCTCTCTCTCTCACTCTCTATCTCCCCCTCTCTCACTCTCTCGAGGCTGTACAAGACTGACGTTGACATTGAATGACGCCTAGGGCGAGGCTATATCTTATTTGTATGTATACAGATACATATATACCGATGATGATTATGGCTGAGTAAGAAGTCATTTCTGTTCAAATTCTCGTACTCCTTTCTGCCATGACACGTGCCACCCCCCGCACAGGGTACTTCCCCCATCATAGTGCCTATTTATGGATTGTTCCAATTTTAATTAATATCAAGAGGAAAGGAAACAACAGCAAATGCAAACTGCAAATATTCTCCCACAATTTAAATGCAAATTTTCGAGTAAACAAAACCAGGCGGCACCACCGGCACACTATTTATTTGTGTTGTTTTTTCCGTGCTGAATATGAAATGATTTATCAATCAAATTGTATGTTAATATTAGACAACCAATTGATTGTGGTATCCCCTACCCCACCCCACCCTTGATAGTTGTTCCCAGAAATGTTTTGCATCTTAAATGGGGGTCTGTGTGCTGGTCTGGCCCAATCCATAGACAATCGAAATGTGTAAAGTAGGATGATTATGGGGGGGTGGGGGAAAAGCCGAGCCTTACTTTGTGGCCTATACAGCTACTGGTACTGGTACTGGTACTCGTATTCGTATTTGTATTCGTATTCGTGTTCCACTGCTGCTGCGATTGGCATCTAATTGTGATTCTGTTCCTTGAGATCTTCCCGTTTGGTAGCTGGAATTCCTAAGATATTTGATTTCTCTCTGTGTATGGGGGGAAACGGAACGATAAAAAAAAAAACACTTTGATCCGCAATATCTTGATTATTTTCCACGCTGTTAATATATGTTTATTATCTCTCTGTGCTTATATGTATCTGGCGTATCTGGGCAGATCTTGTCGATGCTTTAGTTTAGTTTCGATTTTATTTTGTTGTTAATTTGCCCGATGGCTTGTCGATTTTTTATTGTTGGCTTTTTGTTTTGTTTTTTTTTGTTGTTTTTACATTCGAATTTGTTTAGTTGCAGTGCATTTGTATTGATGATGGTTTCACGCTCTAGAAACGTTTTGGATCGGATGGTGGGGGAGCAGGCGTTGAATGGAAATCAATACGGGAGAGTGCTTGAAAAACGAATCTAAATATTTAGATTTTTTTATTGGATTTCGAGTGGATTTCGAGATTCGATATAGAGATTGAGTTGCAGATACAGGCTTTCTTTTTTTTTTTTTTGCTTTTCTGGTTTTTCGGTGTCGGATAATCACAGATTTCGTGTGTTAATGTCGCGGCTTGAACTTTAAAACTGAGAACGAACGATATTTCGTTTAGTTGTTCTCTGTGCGAGCTCTCGGATCGTTGCTGCTATTGCTGCTATTGTTATTGTTATTGTTATTACTCGTGCTGCTATTGCTTTTGTTGTTTGTTGTTGTACTATGCTTCTGCTGCCACAGCCTGGCTAGGTGCAGCACTGAGGCTGAGGCTGAACCTCTGCCAGCTCACTGCCTCATCTACACAGCTCCCTACCTCCCTCCCCCCCTGGAACATCCCTTAAGCCACCCCATACCCATTCTCATTCCCATCGAATGGCATCCCATCCCATCCCATCCAATCCAATCCCATGCCATCCCCCTACAATAGAGCGCTCAATGAGCTTGAGTGTCATCCACTTAGGAAGCGCCAACCACTGAACTCGCCCCACCGTCAAAAGCAGCAGCAAACAACAACAACAACAGTAAGATCAACAAAAAAAAAAAACCAAAACCGAATACAACAATGCTCTGGGGACGGCAGCAGAGGTCGATGTCGACGTCGACGTCGTCGCAGATGATTATAATACAATGGACGATAATGCGAGCGATCATGTAAATTAGATTTGTCTCAGTTGGCGACGTTAGGTGGGCTTATGGTTGGCTCTAGCTATGAATGTGTGGGTGAGTGGGTGGCTAGCTGGCTGGCTGTCTGTATGGGTGCTCGGTCAAAGCCGAAGCCGAAGCCGAAGCCGAAGACGTAGACGAAGCTGATCCCTATGCCGATTCCGATGCTCGGACGCTTGGAGCTCAAGCTCAAGAGCTCTGGAACCATCAAAAACAATACCAGAACTTTGCTTAGATTTATGGTAGCTACAAGTACATTATGTATAGTACATACATATGTATGTACATGCCTTAGCATTTACTGCATTATTCTGCTCAAGTGCCTCTTAGTTTGATGTTGCTGAATTTTTTGTGAATTTGATCAAGTACAGGGGAATCTTCACTATTCCCCCCACACTAACGAATCAGAGGGAGGTCCGGGAATGGGCGTGGATATGATAGTGGGATCTGAGGCTATATCTGAATGATTCAGTTCGAAATATGTTGGCACATTTTTGTATGTTTCTGGATGGGTCTGTCTGGTTGAGGTCTGTCCAGTTCAGTTGCTGGGGTCGGGTCGGGTCGCTTGTGCATGATAATCAGATGGGCGGGCGGCAATCGAAAACGGTGAACCGCACTGGAAAGAAAGAAAAGAAATGGGGGGGGGGAAAAAAAAGGAAAAGGAATGGAAAGTAATATAAAATCAGATGTAGTGAATGCTGTGGCTAGTAAATTGAAATAATTCAATTAATTTGCATTGTAAGTATAAGTACGCGGAGATCAAAACGACTGAAATTGTAATAAAGAGAATGTGGGGAAGCAACTAAACGAGTGCGCTACAATGAAATCAGTTTAAATGAATAACGTTTTTGATGGCTCAGCCAAGTGGACACTCGTAAGCAATTTATGCAAGTGGATGCGCGCAAAACATACTAGCAACATTCCATGGTTGGCCTGCGGAAGGAAATTAACCACCGAGACAATCAATCTATCTTTCAAGACAAATCGTTTTTCAAACTCCAACGGAAAGGGCGCGCATGTAAGCATGCTAGCTGCGAAAAGCTCGCTGCTATGCAAGTCACAGCTGATATAAATTGTAAGGCGCTGCCAGACCGAGTAAAAAAGCACGTAACGATAAATGTCAGCTGACATTCGATATATATCGATATTGATATTTTTATAAAATTTAAATATTTGACAACACTGTTCGCCAACATCGACTTGTCAAAAGTTCTTTTCCGGTTTCGTTCATCAACCAAGGAGGTACTATTTTGCGTGCCCCAATTCAATTTATAAACATCGCCGCCATGTAAATAGTTTGTTGTGTAAAACGCGCAGTAAAGCCAAGCGAATGAATTGCGCTGCTCAATGCGCACAAAATTTCACACAGTACTCAATTGCATTGGTCGCAAATTCGCTGGCGAAACTTGTGTTTTATTTTTTTCTGTGCACTACCTATTTTTTTTGTTGTTTCAAGTGTTTGTGTGTCTCTACTAATGTTGGTATTTGCTGTATCTTGCAGATATTGAACAATGGGCCGCTACTCGCGTGAGTCAGACAACGTCACCAAGTCGTGCAAGGCGCGCGGACCAAATCTACGTGTGCATTTCAAGGTGAGACGCCGCCGCCGCTCCGGCTCATTGTTGTTATTGTTGAGAGCGACAGAAGTGTGGTTATGTATTGTATATAAATGGCAACTAAAATCAGTGAATGCCTGCCCGCCAGCAGCATATCGCTTTTGCATTGTTGCTAGAGTAATCCTCTGGACAAGTTCATCAGCTGAGCGCAGTCTCCATCCATGACGCGCTCTTCTAAAACCTTGTCCACATCTCCAGTCACATCTCCTTGCTCAGTCCGCTGGCTGGCATCATCCTCCTCTTCACTGCCGGTTGTGCCTGCAGCTCAGGCCACAACTGCGTCCATCCGTGGGTGCCCATATCAAACTCTAGCGTTTCTGAAAAAGGTGGCATCGCGAGAAGATGAATCGAGTCACTAAAAGAGTCTCGGCACAGTGTCCGGAATCCACTAATGTTGCTACTTCCCTGGCGGGCACAACGACTACATACAGTGGTTGCCACACATGCGACCATCCGAATAGTTGTGCCCACAGCAAACTCCAACCATTGCTAAAACAGCGGCGCGCTGGCCCTCAATGCTCGCGTCTCTACCTGAACTCTGGCACAATGCCTCGACTGGCTGCAGGAAAATGTGACTGAGCAGCACCTGGAACGTTGTCTCTTCTGTGGAGCTCTCTTTAGACAGTAGCCTCATACACTGACTCTCCTGGCGGGCACAACGACTATATCAAGTGGTTGCCACACATGCGACCATCCGAATAGTTGTGCCCACAGCAAACTCCAACCATTGCTAAAACAGCGGCGTGCTGGCCCTCAATGCTCGCGTCTCTACCTGAACTCTGGCACAGCCCACCCTCTTTTGAATAGAAGAATGTGATTGAAGGCCTTGAAACACTTTTCAGTCATACTAATTCCATCGTTTTTGTTCACAGAATACACATGAAACCGCCCAGGCCATTAAGCGCATGCCCCTGCGCCGTGCCCAGCGTTTCCTGAAGGCTGTGATCGACCAGAAGGAGTGTGTGCCCTTCCGTCGTTTCAATGGCGGCGTTGGACGTTGCGCCCAGGCCAAGCAGTGGAAGACCACACAGGGTCGCTGGCCCAAGAAGTCTGCGGAATTCCTGCTGCAGTTGCTGCGCAACGCCGAGGCCAATGCTGACTGCAAGGGACTCGATGCCGATCGCATGGTTGTCCACCACATCCAGGTGAACCGCGCCCAGTGCCTGCGTCGCCGCACATACCGTGCCCATGGTCGCATCAATCCCTACATGTCATCGCCGTGCCACGTCGAGGTCATTCTCACCGAGAAGGAGGAGGTCGTCTCAAAGGCCACCGACGATGAGCCCGCCAAGAAGAAGCTCTCCAAGAAGAAGCTGCAGCGCCAGAAGGAGAAGATGTTGCGTTCTGAATAAAATGTGTTCTGGGCCAGCCGCCCAAGCCGGTGTCAACAACTGAAAACAATTCATCTTCTTTTTTTTTTTTTTTTTTTGATTAATATTATAACTTGACGAAAGTTAAATGTCCGACCGTGTGTGTTGTTAATTAATGTTGTCAAGGATGTGCCCGGTGCTGCGATCAGGATGATAGATGATAATACAACGCAAGCGGTTGGCTTGTGCTAACTTGGAAATGTGATGTTTGGCTTTTACCTCAACCTAAACCTTTTTTTTTTTGCTAGGCTAGGACAGCGTGGTAACGCAATAAAGTAAACATTATTTTTGTACTACATAACTTGGACTCGAAAGTTGCGCTTACGTTTAGAGATAGATGGCTGCCAAAGGCTTGAAGTTTGCTGGAATAAGATCATAATATGGTGGGACGTTTTTATCAAATATTTGGTATAAGGACCACATGTTTCGAAATTTAAATTGTGCGGGCAGTTCCCGCATAGTCTGGCAGCACTGTGTTGGTATTATCGAAACTATTGTGGCGCAGTGTTGCCAGATCGATGCTCGTAGTGTTGCCCACTTGCCAGCAGATGGCGGGCTAAAATTAAAATAAAGAAAATAATTTTATAAGCAACGAACACAACGATTACATGCGCAATCAATATAAATGATGGTCAAGGAATTCAAGAGATATATTGAACTGAACAAAAAAGGTATTCCCGAATGCCGAAACCCGGGATTGAACCGGGGACATTTAGATCTTCAGTCTAACGCTCTCCCAACTGAGCTATTTCGGCACTTGGAAAGCCCGCTGGCCAAAGGGCAACTTGCGGAAGAGGGATTCGTTTCGGATAGATCAAACTAGCTATGCGGCTTTATGCTATTGTTTAGGTTATAATAATGGAAGGAATTCCAAATAATTCGCATTTTCTAGGTAGAACTCCTCCAAGGCCTTGCATCGACCCATCCGAATGGTTTGGGGTTTTGTGTAAAATTGATTGCCTGGGTTCAATGGATTTTAATTAAGGGGTGTTGGGAAGATGAAAGCCATCCAGTTCACTGGATACACTAACCGCAGTGTCCCTTTTCTGTTAGTCATTTATTAGCGTGTTCGTTCTGGACATGACCGTAAAATTTCTGTTGCTAATCGAAAAAGGTGAAGCTCGGTTGGCCAAAAAACAAAATAAAAATAATGAAAGGAACGCCATGGAGGGGCGGTACTGTGTGCTGAACCTTGCCGGTTCGGTTCCTTGACCACAAAAACCGGTCGTGGATGCACCAACCAAGCAACTCCTTCACCGCCATGTTACGATAAACCGAGCTCTTTGGCTGCCAGCCAGCCAGCAACAAGGAATGTTTATTGTTGTAACTTTCTGATTTTAATACGAGTACTATATGTATATCGTATCATGTGCACCTGTATTTTTAGAGCACTCTTTGTGTGCTCGAGTGCGTCCAGTCAATTTATTCATGATTCATGCATAATTGCAGGTGTTTCACAATGTTTTTAATTTTTTTATTTTCCGCGCATGCCCGGATGACCGATCTCCAACGGAAGATACCCAAACGGCACCAGGCGGCGGCGGCGCATGCGCATCATAATCCCTGGAGGTCAAGTGTCGGGGAACTAGCTGCCGCTGGTGGGGGCATTCAACAAAACTGCACACGTGCTCGTGTCACCGTCGTCGTCGTTGTCGTTGTCGCTGTCTTAGAGTCCACATCAGTCAAGGATCCGGTTCTAACAAAAAAAAAAAAACACTTAACTGGAGCTGCCAACCGAATGCTGCCTTGAAAGCAACGACTCACAGCTCGCGGCCCGTGGCTCGTGGGCGTTCAAGCAAGACCAAAAAGAATATCGAAGAAAATACATACACAAATGCAAACGCTACAAAACACCGCCGCCCAAGCTAGCAAACCACCCACCCACCCACAACAGCTTGGCCCGTACTTGACACTCCCCATGGTGGAGACTCCAACAATACCACATACCACATAACGCCCGGCCAGTTCTCCACTGACGTCACATGAGCGCCGGTGTCCAAGACCACATCTTGGCAAATTAGCAGCAGCAAACAAAACAAAACAACAAAAATACCCAAAGACCAACACCTGCGGCGGACAGAAACAACAACTTCTGAGCGGCGAAAAAAAAAAATCACCATTAAACTGGTTCCGAGGGGGGAAGCTGCGACCCGTGAGTCAGCTGGAAACGGCGTACCGGTACCTCCTCCACCCTCCTCCTATCAGCGTGCACCGATTTACGACACGCACATGACTGGCTGCATGACTTTCTTTGATAATAATAGTGCAGGCTGCAGAGATCGGACGAAAACAACAAAAAATCCCCGTCCACAATTGCAGGCTCAGAACCTTCAGACCTGGCCTGGGACTGTAAACTTGATTTTGCATCTTGTTATACACTCTCAAAAGGAGTTTATAGTCTATCAGTGCTGCCAGAATTTCAAGCTAGATTCAAGCTAATCCATCATAAGGCATAAAACCGAAAAAAATAAGCTAATTATGCAAAGTTTAAATACACTTAAAAAATATACCATTTTGTGGTTTTGTTTTGTATTATTTATTCCAATCAAGCTTAATAATTGTATCATAGATAATATGCAAGTGTATTAAATGATTCGGTCCCCTCAAAATTTACACAAGATTCTAGTTTTTTATGAATTCTGCGAAAGCATCCGTCCGAGAAGTTGGTGTTTGGTTCGGTTTGGCCTGGGATCAAGCAGAACAAGGCAGAGACAAACACCACTCATCATCCACATTCCCATCACCATCCCCATCATCAACAACATCGTCATTTCCAACATGATGAGATTTTGGGAGCGCTAAGAGCTGCAAGAGGTAGAGGGGAAATCCCACTAGTCTTGAGTTGAGATTATGCGTGGATTTTCCATCGTTGCCAACTGGTTTTCTCTCTCTCGGATGAGTCGTCGCTTGTTTACCACAATTCAGAGAGAGAATAGCCAACACGAAATCCGATGATTTTTGTGGACTTTTGATGGTGGGGATCATCACTGTATGCTTTCCTGAGCCATGCATGATAGATGCGAATCCACTGATGACAGACAACACTTTCACGATGCAGACAAAGCAAGCAGTTCAAATGCGCCGCCATGAGCAAGCACATAATATGTACATATTTATGTATGTACGTGAAAAAGGAGGCACGGCCCTTACGAATTCCCCAAGATTTTTGGCGGATTAATCAGTCCTTTGTTCGATCTGTCCGATCGGAATCCAATCCTATTTTTGGCCAAACCATTCGATTCTCGGATTCTCTAAGCACAAATAACAAAGAATGAGAGAGAGGAGAGGGAGAGAGCAGCTCGCGCACGAGACGGCTGCTTGCTCTCTCGGCTGGTGCTGCTGCGTCTCTGACGGCTCTACTGCTTCTTGATCGCAAAGCGATCGTTTGGTTTCTTCGGGCCTGGCTTTTGTGTTCGGCATTCGGGCGGGCGTTGGGTTTTCCTTTTTAAACCACGCCAAACGGAGCCGTGTTTTAGTTGTGTTTGCAAAACGCAGCCCATTGGACGTGCCCAAAAAGAATTAATAATACACCGAATACCGATTCCATTCCGAGCGATCTGCAGAAGCGCATCAGTTCCTTACTGTTCCTCTCCTCGCCCGGGATAACGACCACACGGAATAGTGTACAATATTTACATATATATTTGTATTTTTTTTCTTTGCTGTGGGTGGCTGTGCATGAGCACATCGCATCGCAACCGCATCCGCATCGAGTGTGTGTGTTTTTTCCTGTCGCGTTATCTTACATTTGGCTAATTGAAAGAACTGTGAAATCGAAAGATATTGGAATAATACACGCCCCGCTGTCTGTTGCCATTCAATTGCTAACTGTCGCGCATGTTTGTTCGCAATTAATTTAAATCCATCGAGTGGTGCACGAGTTCCACAGAATATTACTCGTACATAGATTTTGTGTGTCAGTGTCAAATTGATCGCAGAACGAGAGGAACACCAGACGCCGTATCTTCATCCAAGTGTAAGTGTAATTATCTGATCAGACTATTTGGGTTATTCCTGTGGCATTGGAGAAACCCCCAGGGCCCCGCCGCAAGAAAGAGCTAGAAAATAAAGATGAAACAAAGATTGTGAAGGGTCATGCAGTACAGTCCCTCTGGAGATCAAAGAGTTTAGACGATTCGAGATCAATATTAGACTTATTAAACCCCTTCCTTGACTAAAAACTGCTTGCAGAATAGATGTATCAAGCAGTCTTCTTGTTTAAGGATCCATCCACAATGATCGCCTTAGCGCTTAGCTTTGTCATCGTGGAAACAACAATGATCGGCGAGTGCTTAATGCAAACAATGATACAGTGATTAGGCATCTGTCCAGATTGCACCCCTCGTTAATAATAAAAAGCTAATAAGCTTCGTTAAATACTATAGTTGGACTTCTGGTTATGCGAGACGTATTTACATGCTATGTACATATACTATACGAGTACGAGTACGAATACATATGTACATATGTATGTATATGAAAGGCTTGGAACCTCAGTTTCCCCAGGGCAACCTGAAGTCACTTCAACTACAACTTAAACCATTAAAAGTTTGTATTTGTATTTGTTATTTAAGTTGTGTGCTCAATATTGACGCAACTCTGTGGGGCTCTGTCGCTCTGTCAACAAAACACTAATGAGTAATGGCATCGGGAAGAGATGCGATGCCCTCTTCGAGTGGCACGCCCACTCCCACGCCCATGCGCAGCCAGGCCTAATGAGGTCTGAAGTTTGAACTATCTTATCAGAGCGGTGCAGAGCAAAGAGACAGGGAGACAGGAAGGAAAGCCCTCCCCCGCCTCCTCGACACCCGAAACAGCAAACCGAATCGAAGCAAATATAAACGAGAAAGAACGTACGGAGTCGCTTCGAACGCGACTCTACTTTTATACCCGTACTCAGTGATTTATGTGGAATTTTAAAATGTTTTTCAGTTTTTACATTTTACATTTTTGCTACATCTGTCATTGACATCTACATCTACATCATCTACATCAGTTCTCACAACAACACACGTACACTGCACGAGGCAGCATTTTTGAACGTGAGTGTGTGTGTGAGAGAATCTGCTGTGACAATCAACCCCAATAAATGACTTAAGCAGCAATCGGATGAGGGGAAACACAGAACGGCGGGGTATTCCCGCTGCTGAAAATTCATTTGATCAGTGTGGCTACAATAATGATCCGATGTGAACCAAATTCGGGAATCTGGTAGATATGATCATTTCCTTTGATACTGCATTTTTGGTTTTTTTCTATCTTCAAAATTGTGGATTTTCGTCTTTTTTGTGGGGGCGGAAGGGGGCGGGGCGAAATTTTGAAATACACTTGTTCAGGTTTGGTATCACAGGAGTCTTGGCCAAAAGTTTGGTTGCTCTAGCTCTTGTAGTCTCTGAGATCCAGGCGACACAAAATACAAAAACCAAATCGACTCGATTTTTGTGTGAGTGCGAAAGGGATGGAGCGAAGTTTTTGCGTATATTTGCCTCTATTGTGGCTATATTAATGATCCGATCCGATTCAGATTTGGGCCCCTGATAGATATGGGCTGTCTCTATGATTCTGCATTTTAGTTTTTGTTATTGTCAAAATTGTGGCCGCCACAGATGTGCGCCCTTTGTGGGGGCGGAAGTGGGCGGGGCGAAATTTTGAAACACTTTTCTAGGAGTGAGATACCACATCAGACTGGGTAAAAAGTTTGGTTGCTCTAGCTCTGATAGCCTTCGAGCAATGGGCGACAAACAAGACGGACGGACGGACAGACGGACAGACGGACAGACGGACGGACGGACAGACGGACAGACGGACGGACAGACAGGGCTATATCGACTCGGCTATTGATGCTGATCAAGAATATATATACTTTATATGGTCGGAAATTACTCCTTCTCTATGTTACGCACATCCACTTTTAGCACAAATACAATATACCCTTTTACTCTTCGAGTACGGGTATAAAAATCAGAAACAGAAATCGATCAGACATCGAGAAGAGTGTGTGTGAATTAGAATGAGGAGACGTGAAACCCGCCTCGAAGATGTTTGCCGCTAATGAATCTTCCGATCGTATCGACGGGTAGGGTAGCGTAGGGGTAGGTGTAGGGGTAGGGGGTATGGTGTGTAGCAATTTGTTCTTCAAACGTGTTGTATAAATTTGGCATTATCTCAAAACGTTGAAGGCACAATTTAAATAGGAATTTATTAAACAAAGAATCTGGCAATCATTTAATTTGAGCTTCAGTTTCAATTTAGTCGAACGATTCGAACGGTTCTGGAATCGTGTTCCCACATCAAGCGAGATGATCCCAAAGTTGCAGGTGGGCGTCTTTTGAGGCCCCCCTCCCCTTCTCAGATAAGCAAGGGGTGTGTGTGGGGTCATATTGTTGTGGGGGGCACAGTCACGAAGATCACAATCCGCGTGGAATGCAAAAATATAGCAATACAATATACGACTATGTGTATATATTATGGAAAAGTTCAAATTGCTAATGAACGAGCACTGGCAGCAGTTGCATAAGTGTGTCTGTTTCTATGTCTGGATTTGATTAACATTCCCTTTTTTCTATAATTTATCCGCGAGTGTTTTCTAATTTCAATAATCGAAGCGAAGGCCATGCGCGATCAAACAAACGATCTCTCTCTCCCCCGTTTGGGAAATCAACCAAAAACCCGTCTAATAAACTTTGTATCTGTTTATATTTCTATCTGTCTTTCACTGGCTCTAATTAAAGCCTAGACTTCTGCTGAGGATCAGCTGCAGCTGCAGGTCCATTAGGTCCATTGTGATCCATGGAATGTCATCTCATCGCAATGATATTCGATCCCCGATCATGCCAAAGTCATAGTTGAGCAATTAGAAAGGTTGGCCAGGTGTCGCAGACACACAGATTAGAATTACTTTTAATTGATAATCCAGCAAGTTGGAGAGACGTCTAATTGCTAGACCAGACCACTCTAATTATGCCACAAATTAACGGGCAAGACATAAGGCGGATGTACATACACGTACATAGTAGAGTATATATACATATGTATATGGTATATGTATGTTTATTTATGAGTAATTCTGTGCCCAATCTATGACTAGGGCTTCTGTGATCTGTGCCAAGCACTTAAGCTCTGAACTCTATCCAACAATTAAATATAAATAATTATTTACTCACTCAGTCAGTCAGTCCATGCTCTCGACTCGACTCGGACTCGACTCACCGATACTTAAGTACGAGGAGATGTGTAATGTAATAATGAGATCTCATCCTTGCATCGGGTATCTTCATGGTCGTATACATATAAAGATACAAATCTCCCCCATTCGTCTCGTCTGCTCCGCTCAATTTGCGTTTGTCGAACAAGCGGACAGCGACGACGTAATTACCCGTAATTCGGGTTATACAGTCCGCAGTCCGGCACCCGGTCGTTTTTCAGAACCCACTCACTCAACACAAAAACAAAGCCCAAGCCGTATGTCCGAGATACAATAATATATTTGCCAAGATGATGATTAGCGATTATTGTTGTTGCCACTACATACTACTGCACTGTGGATCTGGTCAGCTGGTCTGTTCTGTCCACCACCACAAGCTGGTTCTAGCCAATACGAGTCTATTGATTTATGCAAATTCCGGAATACTCGTAGTAGTTTAAATGCAGCAATACCCTTAGTGGGGCAACTGTTGCCGGGCACCGCACCACGTGGGCACCAGTAAGCGATCCGCAATCTTATATTTGCATACCCAGGGGACACCCCCTGACGCTGCTTCAGCTCCATCTCGGGATGGATGACAGGTGCGAAAGCTGCAGCGTTTTATTATTCATTAAGTTCTGTTTGGGCGAGACACCTGGACGAGCCACTGATTCATTTGATTCACTGGCCTTTGGTTAATCTCTGGTCATCAAATTATAATTGTTGCCGTGTGATCTACTCCCGAAACTGATTTTGATTGTTCATAAAAAGCATCGCACTGACTACCTCAAATTGTAGAGTATAATTTTTTTATTTAATGATCCAATATTGTGAAGATTCTAAACATAGTTAATTTTTGATTTATTTTATTTTCGTGGCCAGACAAGAGTTTTTTGTTTAGTCTCAAAAGCTATTTTAATCTTATATACATAATTTGGATATGCTAAAAATTCATTAATTTCCTGATTGATTTTGAATATTTTTTGTTGTAGTTTTTCTTTTCATTTTGTGGTAGCTAAATTAGAAATTGAGCTGGGAGCTGATTCCACAGTCGAACCCCAATGCAGCCTCATTTATGTTAAGTTTTTAAATGCAGATTAGTAAAGTTTAGTAGAAGTAGAAGCGATGTTATCCGAAATATCCGATATGTCCGATGGCTGAAATTCATATTAATGCAATGCTCGTACTCTCCTAAAATGATTGAGATATTATTCATGTAGATGTTAAAGGGTGTGTGGTAGAGGTATTACTATTTTTTCGCCAGATATTACTTTCCCCCTATGATGCGCATGATTGATCTCTGGTGTTCGCTTCTGTTTAACGATCTCTCATTCAGCAACTCATCTTTAAGTGTCTCTCTCTCTCACACTTCTTGTGCAAGCTTGATCTACATACGAGTATACACAAACATCCGGCACATGTTGGGGCGGCGGCGTCAGCCGTGGTTAACACCTTGGTGGCAGGCAAACCATGTGACATGGCCGGCACTTAGCGACCTGATGGCTTCATCTCCATCCATCTGGAAGCCCAATTAGCCGCTTAACTTGGCAGTGATTTATGAATCAAAATCCGTTATGAAATCTAAATACAAATCGAGTGGCGTTTCCATCTGAAGAGCGCCACAAGTGCGCCAGGGTCAGTAATGAGTGGCAGCTGCTGCTGCTGCAGCGGCACGCAAGCTTAATTGGCCCTAAAGATATTTGCCACCACCGCTGTAGCAGTGGCTAAGTGGCTGCTAATTGCCAATGGGAGGAGAATCAAGAATAGAGACACCTGGCTGGTCCCCGCCAGACCCGGTCTGGTCTGGGCATTTAATTAAGATTATTTATTCACAGTTTATTAAGAACAGTGTCAAAGAATCTAGCGGCATGCAAAATCACCATCTGGCCAGTGTCGGTGCCTGCCCTCGCTCCTCCCCTCCATCTATAAGCCATTCATAAAAGCCAAGTTAACCTTGACTGCGGTTACAGCCGACACAGCACGGGCGGATGGTGCGGGTGCGGGTGCAAGTGCAAGCGCTGTTAAACCGCATTTTTAGACAAGTTAATACAATTGTACCGAGTAGTACTCGTATAATGTGGAAGTAATGGAATGGGCATGCTTGAGTGGCAGCCATTTGTCTTGTCATCTGTTCAAAGTGCTTGTGCTGTGCATAGACGATTTAAGAGGCCTATTACAATCTAGACCTTATGCAGAAACTGGACTAGAAAGACTGAACGGTAGCATAAGATGAGTACTTTAGGTAATTACCTTTTAGTGAACACTATTTAATTCCTGCCCATAGGAGTTCTCTTAGATACCGCATTGTGGGGGCACCCATGGCACGCCCACGCCCACATCAACATAGCTATGCTTCTATCAGATATTCACACATTAGTCACGTCCGTGCCCAGTTATCGACTTGACTCGAGAGTCGACGGCAAGCAGCCAAGCCTGACCGCAGTCGCAGTCGACAGTCGCGGCCTGTTCTTGGTCTAATCTTGTCACGAATATAAGCGAACAAGGGGTCGATGCTGTAATACTCGTATCAGCGCTGCAACATTCTCCCAAACAGAGAGGTTAGTTTGGCATTGCGTGTGGCATGAGGTGGGGCGTGAGGTCAATGGGAGAGACTGACTTGTGCGCGCGCTGCTTTCCATTCGCAGCAGTGCCCTCCAAAGTACAGTAAAACCATTTGAAAATGCATAAATAGCTGGCACTGAGCTGGTGGCGGTTAAGGCACTAATTAAATGCACTTAGTTTCAGTTTAATGCTTCAAACAATTCCACAATTCAATTGCAAACCGAATACACTTTTCGATTTTAAACGCCCCCACACAGAGGTGTACTCGTAATCGATACACGAAACGCAACACTGCTTGACCTTGTCGAAGAAAGCGTAAGACACGAAGCAAAGCAAACCGAAGTCACGTCTGTGGTGCGATGTCCGGTTTTGATCTGGCTTGGTCTCGGTGCGTATGCCGCCTTGACTCTGAACTAGAAATACTTACATATGTACGAGTGAGTGTGTACTCGTAAAAAAACGAGATTTACACGCACGCACTGACGGTATGGATGCAATCCAGGGCCAAGGCTTTGCCACAGAATGGCTTGAACGTGCGTGAAGTCTGTGTGTGTGTGTGCGTGTGTGTGTCCGTGTCCCAACCCCATCCTAAAAGCCATGTGTTGACACATTCACATATCGGCTGCTCACATCGTCTGTATGTAGACAAAAGTCCAATGCCAAGGCCAAGTCTCGGAATTTGGCTAAGCCGACAACAATCAATGTGTTGCCTTCCTACATCGCCATCAAAAATCAAATCTGCATGAGAACTGTCGCTACCAGATCTGCCTTATTTATGGCTCAATAAATGACACTTTGGATCGCTCCAACCCAAACAAGGTCAGGGGAGCTTTACAATGGCTCAAAGCCCATTGAGGCATTCGCTTAATGTATATTATTATGAAAATTGCACTCGGGCGATTCTAGCCAAAATAACCAGAACGAGTTGAACGCCGAGTGGGAACTCGGAAATAAAGGCACAAAGGCACATCATTGTAAGAATTTTGAGCACGAATCGATCCGCCATCCCCCTCCCCACCAAATAAACAAACAATGCGCAGACCAGTCAGTCAATGCTTAAATGGTGAATAGAGCAAGCTATGAGCTATGCATTAACCTGGCCCAGAGACCAGAGAACAGGCCTGGCCTGGCCTGGCCAAAGCATCCGCATTCTTTGAACTTTTGTTTGGCCGCATATCCGTTGGATACTATTACCATGGGGCATTTCAGTTCGCTCGTTCGCTGGAGCTCCCACTAATGTTCTGAGTGATACAAGCCATTCTTGGGACTGGGGACTGACCCTGGCTCTGACTCTGACTCGAACTATTCACTGGCTGGCAATTGTAAGACACAAAGAAGAAAGACAGAAACAGCGAAAATAAATTAACTTGATTGATTAAAGGCATTTGTGTACGCATGTTGCTGTTGCTGTGGCTGGGGCTGGGGTCTGAGGGCGGGCGGTGGCTGTCAAAAGTCAAGCTACAGCTCCAAACTCTCAAAGCTTTAAATCGGCACTGTACAATGATTGTTGTGGAGGTTGCTTAATGGCGGCTTGCCAAAAAATTAATTTGCTAGCTGCCATTCTGGCAGAGAATAAAAACAAAAGAAGAATTGTTAAAGGCACTTTGCTTGCTGACTGGATGGTTACTCAATCAAGGTGGCATAATCGATAGATCGGAGAAGATTAGCAGTTTCCGACAGGGCTTACATCCAGAGCAGGCCTCGAGAGGCACAAAAATTACCACTACTTTTCCAATGAAGCAACTGGGACACAATACTCTTCGGTACTTTGGATAATGGGTTTTCGGACTTAGCTTTGATCTTCAATGAGTATAATGGATGTCGATGTCACCAGTGTCCGGATAAAATTCGTTAGATATGGCGTATACCATCACGTACGCGCACTTGCCTTCACTTTCGTTTCAGGGCGAGAGATGGCTATGAATTGTGCCCCGAAACTCCTTTCGAAATTCCAGTCACGACGCTGCCTTCCATTGCAATGGGGTAATGTTACTGCATTGAAGGCAGAGGTGACATGTCGCCATTAATTAGGTTCTCGCAGAATATTTCCACAGATACTTGATGATCATTTTCCGATTCTGCTCGCCAGTCTTTATTAATTGCAAGTTTGATAAACGATTGTGACTATGTTTATCTGTTTGTAAGTCTGAAATTATTTTTTGAGGATTGCTTTATGCACTTCCTCAGACTGAAGATGTCTGTGTGGAGTCGTTTAGAGCTTCTGTCTAAAAGCTTGAATAATGGAAACCATTTAAGAACTGTGACTGATCGACATTATCTTCTTGTCTATTCGCTTTACAGGTATATTCTATAGAACGGCCTGAAGATGATACCCATTCTGGAGAAACTGAGCGGCTTCTATAACTCGTACGTGCTGGGAATACTCACCATTGGCTATGTCCTGGGCGAGTTGGGCCACTATCTCATCGGAGTGACCTCGAAGCAGACGGCCATTGAGCTGGACTACGGCGATCATGCGTGCCAACAGAACACTTCCCTTTTCCATCGCCAAGAGCTACCGATGCAGTGTTCGGCGGTGGGCAATGAGAGCACCTGCCACGACCTGGACTTTAACGGCACTGGTTACTGCGAGTGGAACTACAATGGGCTGGGAATCGATTACCAGATCCTTGCCGGACCCACCTTCATTCTGATCTTCACCATAGCGGGTGTCTTCATGGGCTTTGCGGCCGACAAGTACAATCGCGTCAAAATGCTAACCGCGTGCACGGTGGTCTTCGGCATCGCAATCATCCTGCAGGGCACCGTTAAGGAGTACTGGCAGCTGGTACTGTTGCGCATGGTGATGGCCGCTGGGGAGTCCGGTTGCAATCCCCTGGCCACTGGCATCATGTCGGACATCTTTCCCGAGGACAAGCGCGCCCTGGTCATGGCCATCTTCAATTGGGGCATTTACGGGGGCTATGGCATTGCCTTCCCTGTTGGTCGCTACATCACCAAGGCGAACTTCTGGAATTTAGGCTGGCGTGTGTGCTACCTGGGCGCCGGAGTGCTTGCGGTGATCGTGGCTGCACTCACTGGCACCACTCTGCGGGAGCCCGAGCGCAAGTCGATAGGCGAGGTCGATCGACAGACAGCCAGCGGCAAGCCGATCAGCCTGTGGCAAGTAATTAAGAATCCCGCCATGATTATGCTGATGATAGCCGCATCCATTCGTCACTGCGGGGGGATGACCTTCGCTTACAACGCCGATCTGTACTACAACACGTACTTTCCCGATGTGGATCTAGGCTGGTGGCTCTTCGGGGTCACCATCGGCATTGGCAGCGTGGGTGTGGTCGTTGGTGGCATTGTTTCCGACAAGATTGTCGCCAAGATGGGAATCCGATCACGCGCCTTTGTGCTGGCTGTTAGCCAGCTGATTGCCACACTGCCGGCCTTTGGTTCGGTCTACTTCGATCCATTGTGGGCCATGATCACCCTCGGCCTGAGCTACTTCTTCGCCGAAATGTGGTTCGGCATTGTGTTCGCCATTGTCGTCGAAATTGTCCCTCTTCGAGTCCGCTCCTCGACCATTGGAGTCTTCCTGTTTGTGATGAACAATATTGGCGGTAATCTGCCCATTCTGGTGGATCCCGTTGCAAAGGTGCTCGGCTATCGTGGCTCGATCATGATCTTCTACGCGGGCTTCTATGGCATCAGTAAGTTGACTTTTTTACGCCTGATCTTACCCGTGAGGGTAACGGCTGCTCATATTTTCTAACACCTACTTCTCTCCTTTACAGGCTCCATACTCTTCTTCATCACTTGCTTCCTGCTCGAGGGCAAGCCCGAGCCGGCAAGACAAGACTCCTCGGTCGAGTCGCCATCGAAGATCCATCCAGAGGCTGTGCTTAACGCCCGTCACATGCACGGACACGACAACTCCGTGTTCACTGTCGACGAAGCGACCCTGCCCGGCGCCAACGGACGTCCCACACAGCTGCCGCAGCACTTGCAGATGTCAAGCGGCAACGGCTACGACAAGTCACAACCGACTCCGGCGCGCCAGAACGGCGCGGAGAGCAGTAGACTGTAGAATATATACTTACATATTTATGTATGTGTGTATGTACTTATAGGCGTATGTGCAGATGTAGTTCCGGAAGATTCCGGATTTATGAAAGATCGATTGCGCGTGGTTTTTTTTTTGTAACTATTATTACTATTATTATTGATTTTTTATTTCGTTTAAACGTACTTAGTCTTAAGCGAGAGGGCGAGAGAGACGATAAGAAAAGGGAGGCGAAGGCTTCTGCTTTTGTCACCCTTTCCGCATCGCTCTCTCCCACTCAAACACACTCTCTTCCCAGTGCCTGTGCAAAAGAGAGCGGCACATGTGTACTTACTTATGTTTGATGTATGGATGCATGTATCTATGTAACTTGATAGCCCCAACGAAGTGTACATCATCAATAAAAATCTGTTTTGTTAAATATGGTAGACTATTTTGTACTTTCAATGGCACTCGCCAACCAGTATGTATGTATTTTCATATACAGCCATCCAAATTTTTGTTTTCTCAATAACAAGACTTTAGGTCCACAACTTTGCAAATTTGCGAGTGAGTTTCCAATTGATGTCACCTCCTTTTTTTTTGTATTAGCAGTCTGTTTTTATTGAAAACTGTCCATCGTGGATAATCATTAAATTGGTTAATAGACTTTACAGTTGATTGATTTGTGTGCAAAAATGTATTGTTATTCATTTGGTAAGCTGAAATGGCCTCACTGAGAAGAATGAAACTAGATTGTAGAAGTTATTTTAGGAAAAATAACAATACATACTTTATAAATCATAGTAGCACTATTATTTTGACCGTAACTACATGTATCTACCTACATGCATATGTATGTATGTATGTACACATGAGAAATTACTTTAGTGCCGCGAACTAGGTTTTACTTTTCCAACTACTTACCAATGTAATTTCTTCCTTAGTTCTAACAAGCGAATTGACATCTTTCATCCTGACATCATCTTTTCGCTGGGCAAGTTCTTATGTTGCGTCTCATCTCTGAATGTTATGTATCCATGTCTATGTGTGTATGTATACCTACATTCTCGCGGCTTCAGCGCAGTCTGAGGGTTATTCTGTTATTTTCACCGTTGCCGCTACTGTACACGCTTTTGCAGCCATGGATATGTATGTACACACTCCCATATATATATGTATGTAGCAGCACATGGGAATCATAATGTGGCCAGTTTGTAAATAGATCAAAATACTTTTTTCTCAATGACGAGAATATAAAAAAAAATCATGTTATTTCTTGAAGTAAGAAAAGTCATCGGCAGCAGTGAAACTATCGGCGACTTTACCGATATTCACGGCGAATTCAGTTCGACATATAGTGTTTGTGTGACTCTCACACGAGTCACATATATATGTATATATATAAAAATTTGCATCTGTGTTAGGCGGCGCTGAATAACCGGTTGAACGGCAACACATTGTATTTTTGATGTCTAGTCCATTTGAACCCCTACTATTGGAGTGTAAGCATCAGCGCTTGGTGCTGTTTTAGTTGTCCGTAAATAAGTAAAAAAAAAATTCTGGTAAGTCTTTGTTGCCTAAGTCCCCATGCTAAACAGAAAGAAAAATACGTATTTAAGTGCTCATGCTATGGACTTTACTGAAATTGCGCCACACACTTCTGAACGCCATCAGCAGTTTTCCTAGTGCTAATTTTTTTTTCTGTCTGCTTCGTTCGCTTGTGTGCGCATTTTGCAGAACCACCCTCGTGTGTCGATAGAACCTTCCTTCTAAGAAGAATTGTAAGCATTGGTACAGTTTATGTAAGCGGCGCGTTGGATGAATAATGATCATAGTGGCTCAGGGCCAAAGGGCAAACGTTGCTTCTTGTTTTCTTCTGTTCATTTGCCTCAACACAACCCGAAAAAAAAAACTGTTGAGAGAGAAGAAAAAAGATGGCTGCCTTTCGTTCGGTTAATCCTAACATGGAGGCATATATAATTGTTGCGTTTCTTTCTTCTGATTGCTTGGCTAAACCTAACCAAGAAATGATTGAAAGAAAACAAAATATTTTTCTTAGCTTCTACATGGATCCGCAATGCATCCCAAGACAAATTGGAAATAAACGCATTAAAAACCAGTGAAACACTCTTCGGGTTTTCCTGAGTTCATCAGCCATTTGAGTCATCAAATTTAGTAACTAGTTGCCATTGAGACTTTGGCGAGAGCGGACGTACATTTTGTAGCAGGCTTACGTACAAACATTGTAGAGTACTAGAGCTCTGCGGTATCTGCCGTTAGCAATCGCTATCTCGAGTAGTTTTTTGAGAGCGGCGGATGGATTTCAGTTTCTCAGAGGGTCTCGCCTACGACTCCTGCGAGCAGCACAATCAGTTTGAAAAATAGTCATTGAAGATAACAAACAGACGGAAAAGTGTGCAAAATATTAATTTATTTCGTGCTAGTGGAGCCACACTTACCTACTCTTTTTCAAGTAAATGCCTGAGCATGGTAAAATTATATTATTTCATGCCTGACATGAAAACCCACCCTTAACGGCTCTAGGCCTATCACGAGAGGGAGAGAGATGCAGGCGAGAGAGTCGAAGATTTGTATACGTGCTTCTCTTTACGGGTCTGTTTCTGACTGGCTGAAAGTGTGAGAGACAACCTACATATGTAATGTTGGTATTCGGCTTGACTTGACTTGAACCGAGTGAAAATTGCATTTTTAAGTTCGCCGTCAACTAAACGCGCTTTCTAAATTTGTTAAAAAGTTTTTAGGGGTATATTGGAAACTCAAATATGGGCATAAAATGTATTGGGTCAGCCCTTCACCTACTTTTTGTGTCTGGTAAAGTACAATTTGATTTTGCCCCATTGTGTAATATATTAGTTTCGTAATATTCGATAAGTCATGTGCAATAGATTTTAAAGACAGAAAAAAATCAAAATTTTGATCAAGCAACATAACATAATTTTTTTGTTTTGAGTTAACGGTTTACTGATTGATTTCTTGTATTTGTATACCCGGTACTGAAAAAATAGGGCGGTAAACTACAAAAATATATAGAACAGTCAGAAAGAAGTTTTTTTAGAATGCAGATTAACGCCTACTGGGGAAGTGATTGAAATAAACCGGCCGGATGGTACTTCGTGGGTAGAAGAACTAGATGCAGAAATATAAGGGTCGGTGCAGAATGCAAACAGTGGAAATCCAAGTATCTAGAATTAAAAGAAACATATTTACCGGCAGCGTTCTATGAACATATGAAATGAGGCAGCTAGGTTGGACACTTGCAGTGTAAACATTTCGTGTGGTTTCGGGCTATAGACAATCGGTTTCTTCAGCACAAATCGGGCAATGAGTTTTAAATTCCATTGAAAAACTAACATTTATTTCTGAATCAAATTACAAAGTATGTTTAGTAAAATTATTGGTATATACCTAATCAATGCCTTTGAATTCATAAGCAGAGGAATAGGAAGAACATTTTGCATTAAGAAAACACCTAATCTACACAGAAATAGCAAAACCTAAGTGTCAGTAAAAAAGTTGTTGGCTTTTGCATACCCATGTATTTATAAGACAAATCAATACAGTGCAACAAAATTTAATATTAATAAAATATAAGAGATTGTAAGAAAGCATCGCGGAAACTGGAACCAAAACAACTCCTTCCTCTCCGAGATAGCCATGGAGAGCCCGATTTGGAAGATACGTCACCCCACCAAGAGGAACGCCACGAACCAGTCAATCTTAATCCCGGTCCGCGCCGTACACTGCTGGTCTTAGGTTAGACGCACCAACGTTTTTTTTTAATAAAACGCTATATTTTTATTCATGCATGTTCTAATTGTCCAAAAGTTCGAATCTTATACAAAAAATATGTGCTCACAGCTGGTTGATTACTACATTCGAAGATTTCAGAAATTTCTATGGAAATTACGCGGTTTTTCAGTTGGTCATTGAAATAGATGCGCATTAAATTTCTTTGCATTGCGTAAACAAGTGCAGTTTTTTGTATTGAGAAAATATTAAAAATAAACAAATTAATTGTTTTCGAGCTACATTTAAAATACAAATGGGAAAAGCTGCTGTTATGAGCGTACTGGAACGTCAAAAAATAGACTTCACTCGCAAGGACTGCCCAATCGAAACATTGCCAAATAAATAAATCGCAGCTCCAGAACTGTTGATAGATATTTAAAGGATCTAGAGGCATATGGATAAAACTTAAAAGGAAAAAAAAGACCAATTGCTTCAAATTCGACTCAGTCTGGAGCTAAGATTAAGGAATTAGCCGGAGTAAAATCAAGCCTTTCAACTGATGAGCGTACAATCAGAAATGCAGAACACCTAAAGCATCTAAAAATCCAGAAAAAACCACCTCTGAATGCAATACGCAAAGAAAAACGGCTTCGATTCGCGAAAGAATACATGAAGTGGACTGTTCAATCTGACACTCGACTTAATGCTGGCGTTCAGTTGTCTTTACTGATAAAAAAAAGGTTTAAATTTAGATGACCCTGATCTCTTTCAATATTATTATCACAATTTGCGGAGAGATGAGCTATATTTAAGTCGCCACCACAGCCGAGAAGGTGGAGTAATGGTGTGGGGCGCCATTACGTTTTATGGAACAATTGACTTGATTTTTATCGATCAGAAGATGAACGGCGATCGCTTCAAAACATTGTTGGAGTCCGTATTTCCAAAACTAAAGGATCTCTTTGGACCAATTCCTTGGATTTTTCAACAAGACAATGCTCCTATTCATAACGCTCGAGTAGTAAAGTCGTTTATTTCAAGTCAAAACGTTAATATCATGACCTGGACACCATATTCTCTCCAGGTCTTAACGTAATTGAAAATGCTTGGGACTGGCTAACACGGAAGCGTAAAAAGCGTAAGTGCGTCTATTCTAGTGACCAAGAAAAATGCACCTTATTTTGAGCAGCTTTGAGAAAATGTTTGAAAAAGAAAGTTTTGTTAAATTTTTATAATCATTTGAATTTTATATTTAAAGTATCATTAAATACCAAAGGTGTTTGCAAATCAACTTCTTTTCAATCATCATTAAAAAAAAAAAATTTTAAACAAATTTGAATGCAAGTAGACGTGCGTCTAACCTAAGACCAGCAGTGTATGTCTCACATAAAAAATTCACTTCTATCAATTAACGGTTGCAAAATTAGACGAAAAGGAATTTTAAAACCGGGACTTGGATTGTGGAAAAAAGAAAATACTTTTTTGAAGGCATATTTTTTTGAAAAATAAAATCACCTTCACGCCTATTTGAATTCCTGGAATATCTTATTGGACTTCAACAAGCACGAACCGCAAAACAAATATCGTGCTGATGGCAATACTAACAAATTCAATGTTACTGGTATTATGATCTTAAAAAAAGATAAAAACGACTTTACCGGCTATATATACATTTCGGATAGTCTATTCCAAAATCGAGTGCTATAAGGACAATAAAAAAAGAGATTATGATCTTAATCCATAAGAATCAGCAGATTAACACTGGATAAATTATGACGCGTACTTGCTCTAAATAAAAATGGTTCTATCAACCATCAATTAGCCAAAAAAAAATCACGCGGTTATTTTATGGATGTTATGATTTCATTCGATTTTGCACTTGCCGATGCCAGAATTAATTCAGAATGTTATTTTTCACATTTATTTTTCGCACACTGCACGGAGCATAGTTGGTGAGACAGCGGCTGCAGCTCTGGAAGGGATAGCTTAGCTACGAAAAATTAATTTCTTCATTCTGGCCATAATAATAATCCGATCTGATTCGACAATTCGTCATATATATGTATGCATACATACATACGATCCCACTCTTTTACAACATATCGTGAGTTTACAAACATTTAATTATGAAACTGATCGGCCCGCACACATTCTTATGTTTTTAAACACGTAATCGAAGAGGAAGGGGTATATTGAATTTGTGGTAAAATTGGATGTGTGTAACGTAGTGAAGGAAACGTTTCCGACCCCGTAAATATTCTTGATCAGTATCAATAGCCGAGTCGATATAGCCATGACTGTCTGCCGTTCGTCTGTCTGTCTGTCCGTCTTGTTGAGCGCCTAGTCCTCAGAGACTATAAGAACTAGAGCAACAAAATTTTGTTTTCCGTCTCATCTGATATCACACTGCTACAAGTGTATTTTAAAATTTCGCACCGCACCCTTTTGCCACCAGAAGATAAAAGAAGAAGAAAAACGAAGAATTATAGAGAAAGCCCATATCTATCAGAATGGCCGGATCTGGATCATTATAATGACCATAACGAAGAAAACCATTTGGAGAGGCATCGAGAGCAACCAAACTATTTTTAAGCTCCTGTTATATATTAATACAAGTGTACTTCAAAATTTCGTCTTCTTCCGACACCGACATCGTAGAGATTAAGAGACCCGCATGCACATAAGATTCTTCTCCTTTTCTAATCACTAAAAGATTCAACGACAATAATCTTTTAAACACATCCAAATATTTCTAATCCGCTAGCTCTACTGAAAGTTTTGCTAATTTATAATGCAATATACATACACACACACACTACACATTTATATATACTAATTATTTTTGAAGCGGTTGCATTTTTGTCTTATCTTCAATTTCATAATTGTGTATGTGTGGTGTTGCTTTCATAGCTTACCATTTAGTCAACTAAAGTTTTAGCGCTGGATCAGCAATTTTTCGCTTCCTCTTTGTGATATCATCAGTTTCAAAAATACATATTAATACAGGGAGCTTGAATACGGATACATACATTCACGAATATATATGTATGTACATATGTACCTACACACACAATCTATTTCTCTGAAACACATACGTATGTATTCATGTATGTACATATGTAACTGTCCTATCCCTGCTTCGATATTCTTAGCGCAACATCTGGTTTCAATATTATGCGTGTCCGTCTGATAGGCAGGTAAAATTTCAGCATGACGCTCGAAATGGGCGAAGAAATCGTTTGGGATTTATTCGCATCGCAAACAAACTCGACTGGGACACGAGCAGACGACCCCAAACAAACCAAATAACAAAACACAAAAAAAAAAAACGAAAACGAAAACGACATGGGAAAACGAACGGAGATCGCTCATAATTCTACCCTCGGTACGTACCCAACGCACACATGCAAAGAGCTGTGCGGTTGAGTACACTCATACCACCAAGGCAGGCACAACGTCACAAGCAGTTTGCGGCGAATTCAGCTGTGCAGCAACGAATCGATATTTCTTTATGTCACCAAAAAGAAGGAATTGTTCAGTTTATTGTTTGAAGTCCTTCCTTCCCAATTAAGGCATTGCGTTTCCAGAAGGCTACCAAATATTTTTGAAAATACATGTTATATCATGTTCGGGGTTTAAAAGAAAAGAAAAAAAAGTCAATAAAATAAAGGTCGCCGGCGATGGGAGGCAAACATCGATATTAGCATGCCGATAGGCGTGCGGTGCCAGTCGTTGCCTGCCCGCATTCCGCAAACAACATCAAGAACAACATCAACAAAATATCCACGACGACGTTCGTCGAGCATTTTGAGTGTTTTGTAATCTTTGTTTGCTCCTTCTACATATGAATGTATGAATGTATATTTTAGCATTCTGCATCAAGTAATAATTCTAAGGAAGCGTCGCTCAAGGTCGTGATGGCTACAGAGCTACTGCGAGGTCTCTAATAACAAGACATAACTCGTCGAAAATGTCATAGGGATGCAGCTTCCCATCTACGCAAACGTATTTTAATGCCGATAGTTTTAGCTGGTATGTATGCATATGGCCGTGCCATTGGGTGTGTTTCCTTGGCATGGTTTTGTACATATGTATGCAGATGCATTGGATGGATGGGCTATACAGCTGAGATCGGTTCTGATCTCGATAAGATTTTACATTTGCATTTCGTTTTATTTTCACAGGAGAGAAAACCTCAAAAGACTGCAACATGGAGGATGTGGAGGTCATCAGTGAGTCGGAGGATGAGAATGGGGTGGAGCTAGTGACTGAATATTCCAAGAAAGCCGGCGATGCTACTCACAAAAGTGCCAAAGTGCCCGCCAAGGAAAGTGTCTCCGCCGAAAATGTCTCTGACGGCAAGAGGGCTAAAGTTCCCATGGACCCAGCGATTGTCGCAAAGCAACAAGAAATTCTTCGCCGGTTGCCCTTCATCGAGGAGGTGAAGAAGACGTTTAGCGCCACTTTGTCCCAGGGACAATTCTCACGCCTAGACGCCCTCATCCGCCTTGTTAACCGAGAGTAAGTGCCTCTAATCGAATGTTTCACCATTCAAATTCTTTAATTTTTACTTTCCTTTTGCAAGTAATGTGACCATGTCGACACTGCTGAAAATCGAGTCTATTATGAATAAGTTGGAAACGAGATTCGGTGAAGTAAGTAGCTGACCGCAGTTTTCGTTTTCCCCAAATAAATACAACTGAATTGCAGCTGGTGCGGGATAGACTGGCCCGTGAGGCCCGCGAGACCAGACGCTTGGACGCCCAGAGAAGTCAAGCGAAGGATCGGACCACAGCTAGAGAAAGCAGTGCCGGCACCACGCCTCAGACCAACAAACACAAACAAAAGGATTCTGGCTCAAACACAAACCCAGGGCCGACAAAGCGCAAAGAAAAGCCCAGCAGTGCTACCCGTGACGATACAATATCGATAAGCTCTTCCGGCAGTGACAGTGAGGACCCCAAGGAATCGACAAACAGAAAAAGAGATCCTCAGAGTAAGTCCACGACATCGACCGGATCGGCTGGATCGAAAGCTTCAACTGCAGGACGAAAATCTGTCCCGCCATTGCCAACGAGTACAGTTGCAGAGACGGCAGCGCGCAAGTCCTTTGCCAGCAGTTCCCCCAGTTTGTCCTCGAACAAGCCACGTAATGATCGCTCACCTGAGCGTAAGAACACAACGAGTGCAGCAAACACGCAAGGCACAAACTCGGATCAAAAGAAACCAGAGGCTTGCAAGTCGCAAAGCAGTCAAAAGTCCAAAGAGAAGGACAAGCCTCCTCCTGAGGGACAAGGTTTACTGGCTGCTATTCGGGCAGCCAGAGAACTGGACAGAGAACAGAAACAGGCGCGGGAGCTAGCCAACAAAGAGCGGGCCAAAGCCAGAAGTTTACAATTCAATGCCAGCGCCAATTTAGGTTTCTCGCGCCGATCCAATACAGATCCAGCGACAGCAAGGACAGCATTTACCCAGCAATCAGCGTCCACATCGGAGGCGGTCGTGCGTCAGTCAACACCAAACGAGGGGCCTCAACAGCAGCAGCAGCAGCAGCCGCCTACAGAGCCATCGAATGGTATTCCTCCCCCATCAATATGTGATAAAGATGCTGCCAGTTGTGAAACCCCAACCAGTCCACTTTCGGAGGCACGCAAAAAACTGGCCGCGATGCTAATGGATAAGCTGGATCCCCCTGGGGGTGTGGGAGTGCCGAGCACATTACCGCTGGCTTCGAACAGCATGGATCCGCGTGGCCGGAATCCCAATTACAACAGCCATACCTTGCTCGCTACAAATTCAAATGCTCTGAGCTCCCTTGCAGTGCATTCCCCTAGTGTCACTCGCGATACATCGCCAGTGCCGCCGGCGCCGCCAATGAAGACGACAATGTCCGTATGGACACCCATCCCAGGGTCAGAAACAGGGCCAGGAACAAGGTCAGGAGCAGGGTCAGGGCTAGGGCCAAGAGTAGGGCCAGGGCCAAGAGCAGGACCCGGACCAGGAGCAGGAACAGGGCCAGGAAGCATTGGCTTTGCAAGCCGTGGTTCACGGGGTGCGCATGCGCGTCCTTCCCAAAATTTTTACGGGAACGAGCGGCCAGGACTCTCTGACGGCGAGACGAACTCCTCGTGCCCAGCACCCCGTTTCCCCAATAGCTTTCACGCTGTCGATCCAAGATCGATGCCATGTGAAGCCACATGGGGTCCACGTGAAGCAAGGAATCCTTGGGGTCCAGGTCCACGCTCTCAGAATATGCCACGACCAAATCATCAGCATAATCAACAGCAGCAGCAGGGCTATTCGCAGGGCAACCCGGCGAACTGGCAACAATGGAATAACAGTGAAAAAAATGCCGTAAATGGTGGGCCTGGATCTGGTGTTGGTTCTGGATCAGTACCTGGGCCTAGGCCCAATTTCGTTGCAGGAAGCTTTCGGGGAGGTCATGAAGGCCGTGGTCGTGGCTGCGTCGGCGGCATTAACCATCGCTATATTTCCCCAGGCGCAGGACGAGGAGGGGGACGAGGCGGAGGCGGAGCGCAGTATGATGCGCCCCGTACATATCGAGAGCATCGTGAGGCCAAGGCCAGGGCAGAGGCAGCAGCCGCTGCCAAGGTGGCAGAGGAGCAGCGCCTGGCGGAAATTGAGAAGAAACGCCAGTTGGAGGCGGCCGAGAAGCAGCGACAGCAGGAGGAGATCGATTCTGCTACTGCATCAGTGGCGGTGACGGCACTGCCAGAGCTCCAGCTAGACACCTCCTATCGCAGCGTCACCTCGAATGGTCCGTCCAAGAAGATCGACTTTCGAATACCCAAAAAGACAACGACCACGCCAGCCACGACCACTGCTAAGAGTAAAGGGGACGAGACTGCCAGCTCATCCACGAGTCCATCAACGAACAAATCCTGTAATGATATAGACAGAGAGAAGGATAAAAGTACTGAAAATAATAAAGATGCTCCTGCCACAGATAACGATTTACCTAACGCGGAGAAGGAGAGCACCAGGAAAAGTCCTAAAGATATAGAGAGGACTGAGAGAGTGGAAAAGAAGAGTAAATCTAAAGATGCGGACAAGAACAAAAATAAATCTAAGGATGAGGATAAAACAAAAAAGGAAGACGCGCAAGCCGCAAAGAAAGCCAAACTGAAAAGGAAGAAAGAATCGAATAAGTTGGACAAGCTGCAGAAGGAAAAGGACGACAATCGAACGGAAAAGAATGAACAAAAAGAAGCAAGCGACAAGAAAGCTGCATCGTCCACACCCACACCCCCGACCCCGTCCTTCCCTTCATCCTCCTCGACCGCGGAGATTAATGGCGGCTTGTCTCATTCTTTCTCGGATAACATGGAAAACGAGCCACCGATGGTCTGTATACCCAATATGCCCCAGGACAAAGCCGCCGAGGGCAAACTGACAACGCCAGCGATACAGCCGGAGGACGCTGCATCGGAGACTGGCTTGAATAAGTCAAAAACAGAAGCAGGACCAGAAGGGAAGCCCGATAATGCAACTGAAACTGCAACTGATGCTGCTATCGATGCTGAGTCGGATGAAAAGGTACCCAAAATGAAAATTATACTGGGTCCCAACGGTCATATAACATTCCTATCAAGCGATAATGCCCCCTCGCTGCTGGAGGGCTATGGCCAGAAGTTTAAAGTGAATACAAATGGTGATGAAAATGCGAATGGGGATGGGGAGAAGCTGAGGCCCACAGCTAATCCACAAATGAATAGGATAATGCGACGCCGCAGCTCGATGGCACCGACGGCCAGCCGTCCGCTGGTGGACAAAGCCTCGATCTTTAACGGCAGCAGCCTGATGTATGAGGACCTCACCGAACAGAAACGCAAGGAGGAGAAACAATCGCAAAAGGCACGCAATCTGGCGAATATATTCGAGAAGACCAGCGACAATTGCCGCCTGTCCACCCAGAATATAATCACCGGAAAGCGGCGCACTCGCGGCATACCCGAGTGCTCGTTCAACGAAACGATGCTAAGTCGGAATCGCTTTGGCTTGGGTCAGATTAACAGGACGGCAAAAGCCACACCCGAGGAAAAGAAGCCTCGATCCACGTCAGTGCCTCAAGCAGACACTGATACGAATGCTGGTTCCAAAGTGGGAACTGCTTCACCGCCTGTGAGGCGCAAGCGAGGCAGACCTCCTGCCTCAGCCAAGAATGCGCCCGTGCAAGCGAGCAAGAGGCCACGCCTGGACATCGAAAAGATAAGTGTTCCGATTGAGGTGGAGTCCTCCGATGAACAGTCTGTTGCGCCAACACCACCGCCACCAGCACCGCAGACACCGCATCGGGTTACACCTGGAAAGCCAAGGGGTCGCAAGAGAAACGAGTTGGAAAAGCTTATCGATTACATTTCAACGATGTACAATGGTGAGGATGTGACACGGGCCAGTGGGAGACGAGCATGCACAGTGCCGCAGGCCCAACGCCGTTCAGTGACGCCCATGGAAGACGGAGAGTCGACATCGATAGAGACATCGCCATCGACATCGCCGTGTCCTTCCCCTGTTCGCAGGCCCATCCCAAGGGAGATTCGAAATGTGGCACGTCGCGGACGACCCTTTGGAGTCCATTCCAGAGCCAGCGGCGGCATCAATCGAGCATCATCAATCTTGCAACGGGAAATGCGAATGAGGAAGTGTTGTGTGCGTCTGCAGCGTTTCCCAATGCCGCAGGACAATGTCCCGAAACAGCCAACGCCACAGGCAATGCCACAGCGAAAGGAGCAGCAGAAGAGGCGATCCCTAAGAACAGAACCGAATGTGGATTCCGAATGGAATGTCATGTCCATGGCGGCCGTCGATTGTGTGGTGTGCCACAAGAAGATCGATAAGAATCCCGCCGGCCACTATCTACAGTTGCACAAGGAGAACTACATCTCCCGGCTGGCACCCGGCATGTTGGACGAGCTGCGCGCTGGACGGTGCAATCGTCTGCGGCTGGCGGCGGGTGACGGTAACAAGAACAAGTACGATTTCACGTGCCCCTTCTGCACGAAGGCCCTGTACAGCTTCTCCTTCTGCAACATTGCGCAGCATCTGATTGAGCATACGGGCGAGAGCAAGTTCCAGTGCTCGGCGTGCCGGCAACCGATACGGCGGCATGGTCTCATGAAGCGGCATCGCAAGAACTGTGCCCCCGAGGCCCAAGTAGTTGCGGACAAGCGAACCTGCCGCCTGCCCCTCTCTCTGCATGTGTGTCCCTTGTGCGATTACGTGCAGACGGGACGGGAGAGACGGGACGCCCATTTGGTGAGACATCATCGATTGAGCGAAGAGCTGATCGCAGCCATGGAACTGGAGAAGGTGGTCCTCTGCTGTACTTCTGCCACCGAAGACAAGGATCCAGAAACGGAAGCGGGAACGGCACCGAAAATGTCCGTGCCGCAGGTGATTTCACGCCGCAGCTCTGTGGTGGGCTCGAAGAGTCCCAAGAAGAAGATTCGTTTCAAGAAACAGCAACGGAAGCCCGACAGACCCCTCAAACGGGAGCAGGAGTCCCACGAGGAGGAGGAGGAACAGGAGCAGACGCAGGAGGATGGCATGCCATCGTCGCAGGAGATGGAGGAGATTCAGGTGCCTCCATTGAAGGAGGATGCTGCCGCCGAGTCCATGTTGGTCATCAATGAGTGCCTAATGGACATTGACTCGGAACTGGAAATGGATCTAAGGCTGCTGGATGACCAGCTGATGGAGGAGGCGGAGACAGAGCTCTTACAGAGCGAGTCCCGGCTGCAGGAGAAGACGGTGGAGCAGAAGCCAATTTTGGCGGAGCTATTGCCAATGGAAGAGCAAGACGCTCTCATCCATGAACCGGCAGAGGTGGAGGCCACCTGTTCAAAGGATACCGCTGAGGAGGAGCAGATTGTCAGTGGCCTGTCTGTGGATCCCCTCATGGGCATTGGCAGCGATGAATCCGACAGTGAAATGGATGTGGATGTGGTTGGGGTTGAAGATGTGGACACCGCATCTGCATCTGCACCGGCATCCGCCACAGAGACGGGCCCTGGCCTTAAGGATGTTGATCCTGATGCAAACAAGAGGGTCCGCGAGGATTGGGTCGATCTTGTCGAAACTGGCTCTCAGGATGAGTCTCGGTCCAAGTCGATTTTCCGGAAATTCCGTCGTTTCTACTCCCGCCTCACCAATGGAACGACTGGGGGAGGAGGAGGCGAAAAATCAAGTTCACCACGTCGCTCATCATCCCGTACGACACAATCGAATGGCAGCAACAGCAGCGACTGCGATCCGAGTGAATTGATGCCGGAAATGCGACCCCTGGAACCAGAAACAGAAACAAAGAGAGCAGCGCTGGAGATTCAAATCAAGGCAGTACCGCCATTGGTACCAATCGGCGCTCCAACTGCAGCTCCAGCTGCCCCAGAAGCAGCAGCAGCACCTGATGTACCTGCCCCAGTGGACAACCCACCACTGTCGGCATACACGCGCGTGGAAAACGTGGCCTACCGGATGAGGGACGGCCAGGTGCCGCCGAGTGCCGTCTACTGCTGCCTGTATCCCGGCTGTACGTTTCTGTTCTCGAACGAGCGCGAGGGCCTAGAGCGACACTTTAACATCGAACATCCGCAGGTGTCCTGGAGTGGCAGCTGTTTCACCTGCATCACCCAGGACCAGACAAAGGCGATGCTCACGCCACCGCGCAGCATTGGGGATGAGCTGCGTCACCTGGCCCAGAATCATATGCCAGCAGCTGCAGCGAATCCACCCGAGAAGCTGGCGGTGGCAAAGCCTGCCCTGCCAAAGCTTCGAGTGCGTCGCTTCAGTGGCGATTTACTGACGGAAGCTGCAAAGCAAGTCGAACAGCAACAGCCAAATGTCGGGGATGTGGATGGAGATGCCAATGGAATGCTCAGGGATCTGCTGAAGGCCACACCACGACCGATTAACCAGCAGGTGGACTTTAATGCCGCCGGACTGGGGGAGTTTCTGTGCGCCAAGCCAGCCACTCCGCCTGCATCGTCTGCCACGGAAACGGAAAAGCAAGCCTCAACGGCAAATGGAGGGCTGATCTACAATAATAAGGAAAATACTGGCTTGCAGATTGTGACTGTTTTCCATGTGGATGCGTCCCAGACCCAGAATGAGGCAGCAGAACGCACGGCATTGCCCCCAGTCCCAGTCCCAGTCCCAGATCCAGTTCCAGTCCCAGTCCTGCCTGAGCCCCTGTCAATTGTCAACAATGGGCATTTTAGGGTCACACAAAGCATCACGGAGAATCGCATAAACATTTCCCTGGAACCAGCAGCAGCGAAAAAGGGAGCCACAGGAGCATCAGGAGAACCACCAACAACAACAGGCACAGGCGAGGATGGTGGCCGCAATTCTAACAACTTATCTATGGATCGTTTCCGTTGCATGGCCGTTGGATGCGGCTTTTGTTCCCACACAGTGATGTGCATACGGGAGCACATGAATTTCCATCGTTTTAGCTTTGGGAGCACCAACTACCTGAATTGCGCCTACTGCGAACACGTGGCCACCGATGTGGATGACTATGCGCGACATGGCGTCTATGTGCATGGCCTGGCGCCGCGCCATGAGCTGCATGAAGCAACCTCAAGGCCGGCCGGGGAAATGTCTGTTAGCCAGCAGATACGTGAAGCGCTCAGTCAGCGAAGGAATGCATTTCCAGGGACAGTTGCAGCGGCTGTGCCGGCGCCAGCGGAGGATGCGCTGGCATCAAGCACTTCTGGACAGGCACAGGGAATGGGAACGGCTCCAGGCAGTGGCCCAAATGGCTCAAATGGAGGAGTAACCATTGCGAAAGCATTGTCCGAGTATCTAGAGCCCACAGGAGTTGCGGGTGAGTCAACCACTGGAGAGCGAGTCCATCCCCTTTATCCTATAATCTTCTGCTTTAATCCACAGACGACAAGCTGTTCGAATGTCCCGAAAAGAACTGCGGGGCTCGACTGACGAACGAATCGTTTGTCAATCACATTCTCTACCACATACGCAGCTCCAGTTCCCGCAGGGAAACGGAGCTGGTCAAGTGTCGCTACTGTCGCTGGTCGGAGCCGGCGCCAATTCTGCGGCAACATTTGTTGACGCATCATGGCCGGCATAAGTACATCTGCAGCCTGTGCCTGGAGACTGCCTGCAGCAAGGATATGCTGATATTCCATGTGAAGCAGGCCCATCCACAGGTGCTCGGCCTGCCCAATCACTCCATTAAGGTGATCAAAGTCTACATGCAGGAGAGCCACGGCCTGAAGGGCGGACGCGGTCAAACGGTGTGCCATGTGGTTGGGGTCCTGATGCCCTTCGAACACGACCAGCTGCAGGCCCTGAAGCACAAGGTGATCCGCGAACTGAAAATGCGCCAGGCCGGCACAAAGAATGTATTTCGCTCGTCGGAGGCGAAGCTGCTGCCCAGCGGCGACACTGTGCTGACGGTGTCTCTGCACTGCGCCGAGTGTCTGTTTATCAGCAAAGAGGTTGTCGCCATGCAGCGGCACCTGGCCATGCACAAGCTGCAGACAATCAATGCATTTAAAGAATCACAACGCCTGCTACAGGGCAGCAGTCCCGAAAAGCTGGCAAATCCAGAGCCAACTCCGGTGGCAGGGGGAGATTCGGCCACCGCCGGCACCGTCGCCAACGCCCCCGCTGTGGGGGGAAAGCATAAGGTAGTTAATCCGTATATGGTGTACGTGCCCTCCCCGGCTCGCTTTATCTGCGGCGCAATCAACTGCGAAACACAGCTGCCATCGATGGATGCCCTCATCAAGCACATGTCGGAGGATCACCATTACACGGATGTGATGATGTGCACCTTCTGCCGCAGCCGGCAACCCAACAAGATGTCCATACCTAAGTTCTTGAAGCATCTTCTCACCCACAAGCGTCACATCTATCAGTGCGGTGAATGCGGCCGCTGCAATCCCGAGCGTCATATCATTGAGCGGCACATCTCTGACCGTCACCTACATCTCAATGTGGATGTGGTGATACACAGGCAGGAGGGATGTGCACGGCTTAAAACCACAGCACGATGGATCAAGTTGCGTGAGTACCCCCTACCCCCACTGATTGAATGCCTAATCTGACGAGATGTTTGTTCCCTTTGCAGCCAAGCTATCGCGACACCCAAGTCATAATAATTACATCTGCAATCTGTGCCAGCAAATGGAAAACTCAATGGAGAAGATACGCGGACATGTGGAGGCTGTGCATGCCATTAAGCATCAGTTCATCTGTTCTGTGGCGCAGTGCAGCTTTGGGTCAATGGACGCCGTCGCTGCCATTCAGCACATGCTGGATAAACATCCGAGTGCGGAGGTGCAGCCAGCGCATATCTATCAGCGCACTTTGTCGCGGATAAGGCAAACGATAGGCTTCTATTGCTGCCACTGTCGGCTGGCCTTTCCCACCTTCCAGCGGACCGTGAGCCATCTGAAGGAGTTCCATGTGTCCCTCTGCCAGTACAAGTGCCCGCATTGCGAATACACTTGCCAGCACGAGCGGGGCGTTATCACGCACATGATTGAGGAGCATCCGGACCTCAGTGGGCTGGCGGAGTGCCAGTTTCTGCGCGTGTTTAACGATCTTCCCGATAAGATGGCCTGGGCGGCGGCTCATCCGATTGAGGAGGCACAGCAGGAGCAACAGCAGGACGAGGAGCAGCAGCAACAGGAGGAGGAATCCCAGGACGAGGATCCAGACCCAGACGAGGACGTGGAGCCAGAGGACCAGGAAGTGCAGCAGACGGCCCCACTCGCTGCTAATTCAGGGATCAGTGAAGTGATCGACCTCCTCGACTCGGATGATGAAGCGCAGCCGGGGACTGAGAGAGCGAATCGGAATGTTAGCGAACCTGTAGCCCTTCCAGAGCAGAATAAGGGCCTGTCCAAACACAATTTGGGTAACAATTTCTATGTGTTCTGCTGCTTCCATTGTGGGATCAGCACACGGAATCTGATGGACCTGAAAGCCCACCAGACCCAGTGGCATCCGAATCAACCTTTCTTATTCCGGGTGCAGTCGATTTTGCTGTGCTGCCTGTGCAAGACGTTCAGGGGCACTGCCAAGGAATTGCGCGACCATTTGATTGAATCCCATAAACACAGCCGCCATCTCACGGCGATCGGCTGTGATGTTCGGCGGCCCAAGGAGTGCGGTTACTGCGATCACCCGTACACGAGCTGTACGAATCTCAGCCTCCACACGGGCTACGCGGGCCACCAGATAAATGATCTCAAGAACGTGACGGAAGCGGGCCTTGAGGTGCTGCTCAAGCTGAACCGGAGCGAAAACGGTGCTGAGTATTTTCAAATGTGCAGCCTGTGCAAGAAGGTGCTGCCCGATCAGATAGCGATGTACCATCACGGACAGCAGAAGCACGCCGATCAGGGCTTCTGCTTCACGAACGTCCATCCGCTGGTCTATCGCTGCAACCACTGTCTGTTCACCTCGCTGGAGGAGATGCTCTCGCTGCGGCACATTATCACCCACTTTGAGGGCTTCAACAGGTGTCACTTCTGCATGAAGTCCCAGCCCGGTGGCTTCGAGGAGTATATTCAGCACTGCTATACGAAACATTACGAAGAGGTTGGTCGCTTCCGGGAAGTGTACAGGTACGAGTTGATACTGCGATACCTCCTGGAGATACAGTACCAATTCCAGAACGGCCTGATCATCAACAAGGGCAGTCTTCTCAAGACACGCTACAAAAACGATACTCTGATCCGACAGCTGTACGAAGAGCTGATGGCCCGGGCCGAACGTCCGCCCATTCCCCGGATTCATATAGGACTCAAGAAGTCAACAACCATCGCTAACCAGGGGGCAGAGCCTGTGCCGAAAAAAGCAAAGATCATCAGGCGACGCCAGACCCTCGGTCCCGATCAGCTAATTAGGCCGCGCCTCTTGGATGAACAACGACTTAATCCAGCACTAGCAACAGCAACAGCAGCAGCAGCAGCTGCTTGTTGGTCTACATCGTTCACGGGAGCTAATCCTATAGCTCCATTGCAGCCGCCACAATCAGTAGCAGCATCAACAGCAGCACCAGCAACAGCATCACCAGCAGCTGCTTGTTGGTCTACATCGTTCACGGGAACTAATCCTATAGCTCCTTTGCAGCCACCACGAACAGTAGCAGCAGCAACAGCAGCACCAACAGCAGCACCAACAGTAGCACCAACAGCAGCACCAACAGCAGCAGCATCAGCCTCTAATCAGCAGACCACAGCTGGATTAAAGGAGAAAATAATAAGGAACCTTAAGCGACGCAACAGCGTTGTGGTCTTTAGTCGTCCCTAGGAATGTCGCCCATGCCAGACAATGACCTTTACTATTACGATTAGGAGTACGCTTTAAAATAATGATTATTGATACGTAGATAGGATTTGCCATTTCTGAAACGGCCTCGAGTCCTCTTTACTGCGGCCTCTTTACTCGCAGAATATTGTGTTGTTCTAGTTCCAAACTAAAAAAAAAACACAATATTTTTGGTTTGCTGTTTATGAGAGGAAGAAAGAAAGATGAGAGTTATTAATACATTTGTAAGCTGAAGTAAACCGAGCAATCAATTTGAGAGAGAGAGAGACACACAATCGAGGGAACACATGATTATTATTATTATTATTATTATTAATAAAAAAATACCCATTAATTTAAACTATTGTTTAATGTACTCCTATGTACACCCAAAGAAAGAATTATTATCAATATGAATTATGATTATTATTCCTCACTGATGACACGCTCCATTGTATTGAAACTTAAAGATGGGAACTGACTGGCCCTGACGCTCCCGGACACTGGCGCATCGCAGTTGATTGTGGAACTCGCAGGGCGTGGCATAGGTCACCAGCTGGTGGTTGCGCAGAGCACAGACCGGACGGTAGTAGCGCGGGCAGCTGTACTCGCAGCTATTCTCATCCTCATCCACGGGGTTTTCGGCAGCTTTCAGCAGCAGCAGCTGCTCGGCATCATCATTGTCATCCTCCTCTTCATCGTCTGGCTCCAGCGAATAATCATCATATCCACCATCGCTATCCATCCATTCCTCCTCCACTGATGTGTGCCTGGTTTGCACCACTTTGCCCAAGGATATGGATTGCTGGGCGATTGCAAAGAGAAACGTAATAAAAAATACAAAACGCATGTCTGCGACTGACGACTGACTGGCTGACTTCCTGGCGTCGTTCCCAGTCTTAAATGCTTCTTAAATACGACAACACCATTTGCTGTACGCAACAGGCCCCCACAGTTGTGCAAATAAAACTAACTATTTGAAAACTATGATAAAGCTACTGCTGAAGACTGAATAGAACATGAATATTCAGTATATCAAGGTCAGTGGCAACCTGTTGTCTGTCGTCTTAGATTACAACTTGAAGGAGAACGAACACGGTTTGGTTCCCCATAACTCGTGGAATGTATTTGCAGGCAGAGAGCTTAGAGCTCGAATTAATTTTAAAAATAAAAAATACTATAAGATACATACATATACAAATATGTATATGTTGTGCGTGGGTGTGTGCGTCTATATCTCATCCATGTAGCCATGCTCGTAGGCGTGACGCACCACCTTGAAGATCTCATTATTGGCCACGTCACCGCCAATATCGAGCGACAGCTGATGGAAGGCTGGACTATGCATGTCCGTCTCAAAGAGCCTGGAGAGCTCCGCACAGTCCGCCTCATTGCTTATCAGCCAGGGCAGGAAATGCATGACGACCATTGCCCCATAGAAGGCATACCGCTTGAAGTGAGCCTCGAAGCGCTCAAAGCTGTGCGGACAAGAGGGAATTAGTGGCATGGCCTTAGAGTTGTTTCATCACATCATCACACACACCTGTAGTCGGCCAGCAGCTGCTGCACCCGCTCCTCGGTAAGCTCATCCTGGTTTCGCTGCAGCACCAGCTCCAGCATTTCGATCATTTTCGTGTGGTACTTCTTTAGGAGGTCGTCAAAAACTACCTCACGCCCGTCGGAGGGCGTGTTCATGTACATGAAGAAGGCGAGATCGATGGCCGGGGTGCTGAAGCGCAGCTCCTGGAAATCAATGGCCTTTATGTTGTCCACCCTGCCAGCGGCGTCATAGTGGAAGAGCACATTGTTCCGGTTGAAGTCGCCGTGCAGGAACGTGCAGAAGTGTCTGTCCGGCTGCGACTCATCGAAGGATGAGGTGAGTATGCGCTCCAGAAGCTGCGTCGGCTGGGCAAAGTACTTCTCGCGCAGTCGCTCCAGGGCTGCGGCAAATCCCTCGTCTTGCTCCGGCATCAGTAACTGCTCCTTTTGGCGATCGTAGAACGCATAGAAGCGGTCAAAGGCTGCGCGATAGAGCACTTCAAAGAGGCCCTTGTCCGAGCCACTGGCAAATGGCATTGGCACCACACCAGAGCGCAGGCGCGCGTACACTTGCGGCTGAAGGATGCGCGTGGCATAGCCGAGGGCATGGAAGGGGCCCACCAGGCCAGCCATGGCCTCCAGTTGATCACGGCGCAGGACGAGGCGTGGGCCCAGCTCGTAGCCGTCTTCCTTGAGGTGCTTCAGAGCCAGTACTGACTCGCGACTGGCACTCAGGCCTGCGAATTCAGAATGATTCGATCACTGATGAATGAATCAATGCGCACGGCCTTACCATCGATCTGTCCGAATCGGGCGGCATAGGAGCGCGCCACCCAGCCGGTGACCACATCGCTGCTGAGATGGCTGCTGCGCAACAGGTGCTCGTAGGCGGGCAGGATCTCGGCGTACGCGAATACCTCGTTGGCGAACTGAATGTACGAGTTGCTCGACTCGCGGAACTGTTCCGTTCCCTTCATAAACTTGACCAGAACCACCTCCTTCTGCTTTCTATCGGCTATCTCCAGCTCCAGCTGCACGGTGTATAGGGCGGACATGAACCCGTCCAGCCCTGTGGAGCTCTCCACGCTGTGCGACACCAGGGACGCACCCGATCCAAAGTACTTAAAGATGTCGTACACCAAGTACCGCTCAATGTAGTCCAATTGCTGTTGAGCGGTTGACATTGTGTCCTCCTGCAATTGAAAAAAGTTCAGTGTCCTACTCGTTGACCCCACTTGACTCCTCTGGCACTCTCTCTTCCTCTATTTCGCTCTATCTCACGCTCTTACATACGTTGTTGGAGCGATAATGGCGATGATCAGAAGGCGACTGTTGAAGCAAATTGGGGCGCTGGTTTTATATGCGTACATACATATATGTACTATAGATGTGTATCACGCCTTTCAGCAATCAATATGATCTTGATGGAATTTGATCAAGATACACGTATATCCCTTAACGACGAGCAACAACAATTGGATTTCCACTGTTTAAATATTTCACAGCTGCGTGACTTGACTATCGGACTATCGACTATCGTTGGTCGGCTGCAAATGTCGTCACTAATTGTCTGGCTTGTTCGCATTAATGAAACTAACAAGTTAATAAAATCGAACTAATACTTTGTTTGTTGTTGCTGAAAGAATTGCCAAGCAATTCTTGTCACACTCTCGTCAATAATTGTTGAGACGTGACTGATTGTGGCTGTGACTTAAAAATAGTCGCGACAAGTAGCAGGTGAGCACTAAGCTGCCAGCCCTGGTGTGCACATAACAATAACACTGTCAGCCGCTTCCAGATTGCAGATTGTAATCATTATTAAACATATTATTGGGCGTTAAAAAATCTCAAGTAACACAATGGGTAAGGTTCCTTTAAGATGTAAGCCCCCCCGCCATACCAATCGGAAGTAGAGACGCTTTAAGATTTTGTTTTTATTTAAAAATGTTAAATTACAAAAAGTTTGTATCACAATTAGTATTATTTTTGTTTCATCCATTTTCGCTGTCGTTGTGGTTTAATAGAAAGTTGTAAAATCAATGGATCGATTGCGATCGATCGATCGATCGATTTTTTAATGGAAGCCGCGGGGAAATCGGGGCAGCCGCCCAGCAGCCCAACATGATTCAATGGGCATGACGTCGCTTGCCTGTGAGATTGGGGTGGTGGTGGGCTTAGTGAAACAAAATCTAGATCAAAGGGATCGAATGCTGCTACTCACGACCATTACAGTGGCGTCCGTAGAAGCCGGGATGGCACTTGCACTTCTTGTTCGTTATGCAGGTGCCGTTGCGGCACTTGCAGATGGAGCGCTGCTTGCGTCCTATCTCGCAGTGCATGCCGCTCAGTCCGTTCGTGCAGCGGCACATGTTGTTACCGATGCAGCGGCCTCCATTCTGGCAGGGAATCACACATTTGGCTGCAACACACGGAGCCAAAGAAAGGATGGGACAGTCAGTCACGCCACACAGACTGGACTGGACATTACACAGAGGATAGCTTCTACTCACAGTACTCGCAGTGCAGGCCATAGTATCCCTTGGAGCACTGGCATTTGTCCTTCTGTATGCACTTGCCGCCATTCAGGCACTTCTCCTTGCAAATACCTATAGAGAGAAATCGTAGAGCGTGACCACCAACGAGTAACACATTTCATATTTGAATCGTCTTCTTTTGCAGCCCCCCCAATGCTGAGGAGCGTTCTCTTTCGGCCGGAAGCCCGGCTGCTGTCCATCCGATGCCTCAGCAGCAGAAACGCAGCAGGATCTGAAGCTGAAGCTGGAGCTGGCAACCCCTTGCGTCCACGTGCCAGTGCCCTTACCGATGAGATAATACGCGTCGATCATGCCGGGGAACTGGGCGCCGATCGCATCTACGCCGGCCAAATGGCCATACTAGGGAACGGGCCCATGGGCAAGACCATTGGACATATGTGGGAGCAGGAGAAGTGTCATCGCGCCCAATTCGAGCAGCTCATTCAGCAGCATCGAGTCCGGCCCACAGTCATGACGCCCATCTGGAATGTGGCCGGGTTTGTTCTGGGCGCCGGCACCGCTTTAATGGGGGAGAAGGCGGCCATGGCCTGCACTGTGGCAGTGGAGACAGTGATTGTGGAGCACTACAATGATCAGCTGCGTCAGATTATGGAATCACCAAATCCCGACAAGGTAGGGCATAGCATCCAGCATAGCATATATCATTATGGTACTAAATCGATGCTGTAATTTCTGCAGGAACTGCTGGAGACAATCACAAAGTTTCGGGACGAGGAGCAAGAGCACCACGATACCGGCATCGATTGTGGGGCAGAGCAGGCGCCCTTCTACAAGGCAATGACCGAAGTCATCAAGTTCGGCTGCAAGACGGCCATTGCCATATCGAAGAAGATCTAGGATATATATTATTTCACATTTTTTTGTAAATACTGTGCCCAGAATTAGGACCGAAAGTTATCTGTCTGTCGTCTAACCTGTACCCTGTACCCTGTACCCTGCTAAGCATTAAAGATAGACTGAATCGTTAAACTGTTTTGATAGTGTACTTACCACCTTCGCACTGGGTGCCCTGATAGCCCTCCGGACAGGTGCAGACGGAGGGCGCCGTGCAGTTGCCACCGTTTAGGCATTGCGGGAAACAGAAGGCCGTCTCGCAGTACATGCCAGTGTAGCCCACATGGCACTTGCAGATGTGATGCTCGTTGCAGTAGCCATTCTTGCCGCACTTCAAACTGCATTCTGGATCGGGAGCTTAAGTTTTTTTAGTTTAGTTCCATCGTTCACATTGCAGCACTCAATAAACATTCATAATAAATCGCTGAGAGCTAGTCCCTCAATTCATCAGCCCCTCGCACAAAGGACGAAGTAGCATACAGACAGTCAAGAGAGATGGATATGATAGATGATAGATACAAAAGCGTTTTGGGTATGATAATGTTTGAATGAACATTTCTAGATGTAGAAAGGAGACCTGAACTTTTATATGCAGGGTAAGGATTCGTATATATTGTATCTATATCATTTATAGCATCATTCCGTCACATCTGTATGTCTATTTAGTCTGCTTTTAGCTCTTTATTTTCAAAGAACAAACTTGGGAGATTGACTCAGGTTTTGGTATAGTAGAAAATGGATGGTGTGGATGGGAGTTTTCTTTAAGCTTAAGGCATAGCGTAGGCGATAGATATTACAAGGGGAAGAAGGGAGAATGGCATTGAAAAGAAATGTGATCGTGTTGGTAATGATAATGGCATGCATGGTTCAATGTTGTGATGGGGGGGATCTATGTATGTGATGCGTGTGATGCATGCCAGTGTGGTATGCATTTATTTCTATTCTATATACTAGATACTACAATTAAACTAGATAAAAAGCATTTTTGGTTGATATATCATATACACTACCTTGCAAAGTTGTTAGTGAAGTAGGGTTGGAAGCGTCTATATCATACACACCTCTATGGGCGCATTCCTTTTTGAAGTTGAGGCGAATGGGTGTGCCTGAGAGCGGCTTGTTGTTGCGCGTCTGGATCTTGAGGCCCACATTGAAGGAGGCGGTGCCCGAGCTGTTGCCAGTGCAGGGCAGGAATATGCTAAAATCTAGCTTGGAGTGAGGTTCGTTTGCTCGGAAGGCTCGTACGTGTGCCGTGAGACATGAAAGGACATAGCTTACTTTTCTGCTCCTGCGGTATCCGTCCGCTCTTGCGGATCGAAAGCGTTGGCGCCTTCAAAATGCTGTCGTCCATCGTCTGCAGCCGATCAAAGTCATAGAAGTACTTGCGTCTGCCCGCCTTCCACGTAAAGTTCACATAGTTCACCTCGGACGGTATCACCAGGAAGTTGTACAGTGTCGTGTCCCTCAGGTCGTTCGTCACCAGGCTGTTGTGTATGGCATAGAGGCGATCCGAATAGCCCTGCGGAAAGTAAAGCGCTACAAGGGGCAGGGCAGGGCAGGGCAGGGATTCGTTAGAATGGGGTTTCCGTTGGGTAGACATGGCACAGCTCACCGCTCAGCATCTTCAGCTGCTGCTCGTTGATCCACAACGAGATACCATTCTCCTCGATGCGATTGTGGCGATTGTTGCCATGCCCATTCCCATTGCCGTTGCCGCCCGGCTGTTTCTTCCTTTGTCCCCGGCGTGGTCCATGGCCAAAGCTAGCCTCGTTCTCCGCGAAGCTGTCGATGCCGTCACTCGTATTACTGCCTTGGTTCTCCTCCGAACTTGAAGAGTCAGCTCTTCTGTTGTTGTTATTGTTGTTGTTGTTGTTGTTGTTGTTGTTGCTATTGCGATTGTGATGCTGCCGACACTCGAGTTGCCCGATGCAGAGCAAGGTGTGGACAATCAGCACCAGATAGAACCACTTGACCAGGCACCCAAAGCTATGTTGTGTCATATTTCCCTCCTTCTATGCGAGCCAATGAAAACAAACAATTCGAAATTAATAAGAAAGATGCAGCTATGGCTCTAGCTATGGGTTGGTGGTGGTTCCCTGCCATCTCCGATATCCATTCCGGGACTGGGTATGCGCATGCTGTTTATTTATCTTTTGCAATATTTACAGATCACAGACCCTCCAGCGAGCTATTTGCGTTTCGGATTCGCTACTTTGGGCTGGGCAAAAGATTTCTATTTATGGATGGGGGCAAGTAGCATTGCATACTGCTATATGTACCTACAGACCTATGATACTATATACGATTCGGATTTAATGTCTTTTAAATCATAGCTAGACATGGCTATAACTAAGCGGATATCAGCAATCCTTCTGTCGATCTAAATATCTGTTAATATGTGTAGTGTAATACGTATTTATGTCACTAATCTTTCACATATGTATGTGTGTAATGTACGAGTACATACATATGTACATATGTTTTCCAGTATACAAGTAGTAGCCTCAGCTACAGAAGCTACAGACTTCAAGATGCCAAAGAGCTAGCGATAAGACCGAAGGGGGAGAGGGTGAGAGCGCAGGTACAAAGTTGTTAGCACTTTGGCTGGTGTGAAGTTACCCAAGTCAACGACGAGGCCCTTCAGACAGAAGGAAGGGCCAGACACGATGCAGCACAAACGACAAGTGAGCGGACAGCCGGACAGGTGGACAGATGGACGGACTGATGGCGGAGGAATAAACGGACAGCGGACAGCAGCCCGGGCCAAACGATCGATCGAGCAGCCACTAATCGTTGTCTGCCCATCACGTACATGTATGAATGGGCTGAGGATGTGGATAGGGATGAAGCAGTGAGAGAGAGATAGAGAGAGAGAGAGAGAACAACGATGATGGGCAAGAAACAAGTTAAGCTGTCTTAATAAGATCAAACATGGCGATTATGGGGAATTACTTGGAGATAATGACATCTGGACATCTTGGCTCTCAACAAACTCTACACAGAGCATGGAAAGTGGAGAATGGAGAGTAAATAAATAAATGTGAGCGCAGAGTAATGAGTAGAGTGTGTGTGACTACTCCTACTCCCTGGCAAATGATTTTATTAAGTGAACTAATTGGTATTTCCCCTACAGAACCCTACGGATCCCTCTACTGAATCCACTGGCTCACCCACGTAATTGCATTTTTTTGGGTGAATTTCGTCTTGTTTTTATAGACGGAAACGATTTGAATGTATGTACATACATATGTGTGTAATTAATCGTACAACGCAATATACGATTATTGTATGACACAACCTAAACGAACGACAAACGACACAGGGATTGACATCTGAATTGGGTTCAGCTCCAATTCCATATAAATTCCATCATTTATTTTGAAATTATTTATTTTTATTTCATACTAATTAGAGCTCAAATGATAAGGAGGGCGATCTGGCTGCGCACGAGAGCTAAGATAGGCCGGCCACATGGTTAATCGGAATTCAAATCGGACTCAAAGCCAAATCAGTATGAACTATAATCGAAATCAAAATGTGAAATATAATCGTTCTGGATATTTCAATATTTCCAATAATTCCAATTAGCTAGAAGATTGTCTTTGATTTCTATTCAAGTGAAAGGGAAATCCTACGAAAATAATTCAGATGTACATATGTATGTTGTATATGTATTTATATTGTATGTACGGGCATATATCATGTATCATGCATTAAACGCATCGTATGAGAAAGGGGGAAGCGAGAAAGACTATTATCAAACCCCATATCTGGTCGATGGAATGAAGATCTTCATCTCCCATGAGACGATGTTTTGTCGTCAACGATGTAATTGCTTCGGGACAGCGCAGAGCCCCCAGGGGCAGTCCCCACAAGACAAAAAGGGACACAGATTAACATTTTAGCGTGAAAGCAACAAAAACAAAAGGTAACCAACAGAAGCAGCGGACTCAACAACAGCGACAGCACTAGCCAAGTTAGTGACCAAGGTATATTAGGATAGGTAGGTCTTCCCTTACAAAAAAAAAAAACCAAAACAAAATTGGCACAAAGTGTGCATAGAGAGACAGAGATTGAAATTGGGAAAACAAAATACGAAGCTAGCCGGAGAGCAGGAATGAATTACCTTCAATTAAATGTACCTTGGACAGCAGTAGCCGAGGCAGTGGCGGCAGCAGCAGAGCAAAAATCAAGTGGGAACAGCAGCAGACACAAGAGCAAGGGGAGAGGGAGAGGGAGAACCTGAGGCAGAGACAGAGCCAGAGGCCAGAAGCAGCCAGCTACAGCAACAACAATTTGTTAGCTCTTTACGATTATTGCCTTTCTCACACCTTATTACCAGGAAAATAAAGAAGCAGGCAACAACAAATAGGCGACGATGAAATGTGAAAATAAAGAAACACAAAACGCGGCACAAGATACGAACAACAACAGCAACAACAACAAAAAGTAAATAAATAAAAAACGAGAACAAGAAGCTGCCCTCCTGTACTTCTGTCCTCCTGTCCTTCTGTCTCCTGGTCAGTGTGACGTCCACTAGGACGTATGTAGGTGCACACGCAGGAGCGTGCGGTGCGGGAGTTGAAGTGGAAGAGACACTGGGGGGGGCACAGACAGACAGACACTCAAAATCGAACCATACCCGGACAGGTACACATGGGCAGAGGCACCTTCATGACAGCATGAGGGGGTGAAGCAAGGCAAGGGCTAAAAGGATTTCAAATGCACACATCCATACATATAAAGAGCAAAGAGAGAGACAGAGAGAGAGAGAGAGCGCGAGAGAGGACAATCGGCAACTGCTGATCAACGAGGGCATGGAGCCGGAGCCGGGGCCGGGTCGGGGCTACCGATTTAAATGATGTCCGTGCAGAGCAGCAACAACACCAACACTTGCAGCTCTGTTTGCTTAATGAACCAACGCACACACACACACACACACACACAAACATATGTACATACATATGGTGTGCAGTATGTACACAAACACACCAACAAGACGCTGAGAAACACCAAGAAAAACCACCTTCAGCAAATAAGCAGACAGGACGGCAACAGTCGACAAATGGATACTCTTGCCGAGTCCAGCAGCAGCAGCAGCCCAATGATGGGAGAAACCATGATGCCTGATTCGGTTAGACGGAAGACGCTTCAATTATGTCCCATTCGATTTGGAACGAATACAAACAATAGCGGTCAGCGGTGATCAGTGATCATTACCAATTGAATGGACATGCCCATGTTCCCTGAGATGCCCTCGCAGTCAGCCACCAGAAGAAGGAGAGGCAGACAACAAGCAGATAACAACGACTGTCTCCAAGTGGGCTCAAGTACCAGTGCCGCTGTCGACGATGCAGAAGCAGACGCAGACACAGACGACCACGACGACGACGACGACGACGATGAGGGCTAAGCAGGGAATGCGAGACACGCAGGCTGGCCAAGACGGAACGTCAAGAGGACAGACGATGGAGCAGCGCAGTGGCAGTAGAAGCTACTTCACAGAAACAGAACTCTGATTCTGATGATGCGATCGTGTTTCTTCCCCGTTGCTGTCTGTATTTGTATATCTATGTGTGTGTGTTTGAGTGTGTGTGTGTGTGAGGTGAAGAGGAAAGCAAATCCAAGTCCCGTGGTATTGAAGTGGAGTGGAGTGGAGCAGGAGAAGAGTTTTGCACACCATTCCATTGGCATCGGAGCACCGGTTCCCAGTTTCCCCCAGTTCTCAATTTCGATTCCATTACATCCAGGAGGCTCCCCTCACAGCAACATCAAACGTTGTTGGACAATGACTTTCACGCCTTTTAAGCGCGCCAAAACAGAAAACACCAACCACCAACACCAGTGCATGGACTGGCCAGTAGCGACTGCAGATGCAGCAGTAGCAGTAGCAAGAAGTACAGGCGGCCAAGGCGGCAACCCAGATACACTGCACCCAGCATCACCCAGCTAAAGTGTGGAGTCCAGCGGAGGGAGAGGATATTATATCCAGTACAAGTATTGAAGACTGATCACTGATCACTTTCAGTTTTCGATTCACACGCACACACACACAAACACACACAATAATTGATTGCTCTCATTTTCAATATCAATTTCGAACGCCAATCACTTAAGTCTTTGATTTCGGTAAATGAGGCAATTGGAACGGCCTCACTTAGGCTTAGGATGAAGAGTAGGGTAGCATGAGGAAGAGGCGTAGCAGAGGGAGAGGATTGAAATTAAACAATCAATCCAATCCAACTGCCAATTCTCATTTTTTGCCTCTCCGCCCCCCCGTTGCTTCCCCTCCCACCATTCACGAGAAGTTCTTATCGCTATTTCGCGTTAGTTTCAATTTTAAGATTTGCTTAGTTGTGCGCGATTTTCGAGAATGATTAACTGCGGATGTACCATCTCATACACACATCCAAAAGATCTGTGCATACGACGTAAATACTGATACACATGCCGTTAATTAAATAAAACAAATTTCAACCGGGATTGGGATTGGGATTCGGATTGGGCTAACTAGAAAATGTTTCGGTTTTGGCAAAGCTTCTGGCGGCCAGCATACGAGTATCCCTTGACCAAAAATTTCGAGTTCGTATCAAGCGATGTTTTGGGAACATTCTACATACTCGTGGTTTTCTCGTTCCCGGGCACTAGCGGTAGGCAGGCGGCTTCACTTGATCAGCGATGTTCGGCAAAAAACTGACAAAAAAACTTAGTAAAAAAAAAAACAAACGTAAACTAAGGAACTACAACAATTAGTTGCGGCAATGCAGCCGAGAGCTTGAGGAGGAGACAACGACTTAATTCAGCGGCACAGAGAGCACGACAGACGACAGAACTGAAACCCGTTGCAAGGTTGCACAGTATTTTGGCCCCCATTTCGAGTTCGCAGCGTAGCAGCGAATAACCGCCTGATGTCGCCCAACAGCACTAAGGGTGCTAACAGCTCAAAATGTGCTATAAAGCGCAGCGAACAATATCACTTTGACCAGCCCTGGCAATGTTATGTTATAAAAATAACGCCTAATCAAAACATTACCAGAACCATTCTCCGAGTTCGTGTTTATCCTCTGGAAAGTAATAATTAATGAGGAACTTTTAATCGAAGAAATAGGTGATCAAACCAACTAATTATAAAAATCGTACAGGCACCCAGAAGCAGGGGAGTGCTACGCTTTTTACGAAACGAAACTACTTTCACTACTTTCAGAATAAGAAGAAAAAATTGAATAAAGAGAACACAAAGACGCTCTGAATTGATCGCAATACTGTGTTCATATTGTAGGCAGCGAAGGAATGAGAGATGCTATAGGAGTCCGAGAGAAGGGTCCATGACTCAAATCCACAGAAGATATGGAGGATACTTTGGGGACATTTCTGAGTCAAAGAATAGCCAATCAACGATCAAAAGTTTATGCATACATATTCCATAAAGTCGAAAGCCCACTTTCGGGAAAAATTGAATGATACTCAAGAGTCAAAACTTGAATCCATAAGTGTCATCCAAATCAAAATCTAAAGCTATAGTTACAAAATGGAATATGTAGAGATGCAATTACTGCAAAGGCAAAAGAAAACTAGTTGCAAAAGATAGTTTCATTTCAGCATTTTGGACTTGCTGTACGACGTCGTGCTGGGATATTATTTTCGTCTGGTCTGACACCAGACTTCAAGTTCAATTTATCCTTTAAGCTTTGTGAGTTGTCGAAGAATCATTTTTAAATTATTGAATATCATTAAAGCCCATCAAATGGACGTGTTCAAGTTACCAAAATGTGCTCTATTAGCTTTACTTTTTCCCCACCTACATACTATATGCATCCATTTTCACCCAACCAATAAGAAGGCATTTTTGTTTAAAGGAAAAATACATTGATTGTGTAGCTATTTTCATTTTTCTTACGAATACACGCATAACATTTTAGTTAAATACATTTACAATTGAAAATTTTCTCTACTTGTTTTGGGGGGAAACGAAAACGAAAGTACAATTACACGTGATCCGGCATCATATGAACTAATCAGTTAAATATAACATACATATACATATACAAATGAATTAATTCAAGGAAAAAAAAAAGGGAAACAAAAAAAAATAGTAATAATAATAATGATAATGATAAAGAAGAAAGTTGTTATCCTTAGGTTCATTAGCTTATTAATCATACATACATAAATTATGGTTTTCTTTTAATAATATCTTTTTTTGCAGCTTTGCGGATTAGGGCTCGGCTGTTACATACATAGATTACATACTCGTAGTACATAAATACATACATATATCGTAAAAGTGTAAATGTAAATGTTTAGCTTTAAAACTGATGTTGAAAATACAATATACATACATCAAAAATCGATAATAGGCACATACAAAGCAATGACTAAATCAGAAATATCAGATATACTATATGTGTATATATAAATATATTTATATTTATATTTATATATATAAATGTATGTATATGTGTTTAAATGTATGTATGTATATATATATTAATATAATTATATATATATGTATATACCAAATAATTTCATATCATCATTCTCGTACCGTTACGTTACCAAATCCTCTGTTATCCGCACACACTAGCTCCATCATCTAGTACATTTAGGTGGATCGGTTTTCAGTTTTCGGTTTCGGTTTGTGTTCGTGTGTCGTGTCGTGTCGTGTGTCGTGTCAGGTCTGTTTCTGTTTGTGTCCGTCTGTGTGAGTGTTTCATGTTCATGTTCGTGTTCATGTTATCCGGTTATAACAATTTCTTCGAGCAGTGCATATATGTATGTACAATATAGTAGTACTATATGCAGCGCTCGATTAGATAAATGAAATACAACTACTGTATATGTAAGTATATCCTAAAAGACAGTCTTGTTTCCTATGTGCGTGTTGTTCTGTATGTGTGTGTGTATATGTTGTGTTTGTATGTGTTCATGTATATGGGAAAGTATATATATATATAAATTATATGTACGTATATACTGCAATAGAATATATACGTACCATACAATCCTATCATCCTTATACACAATCATTAACAAACAGAAACTTAATAAATTAATGAAGAATTCAAAGTTAATTTCATTATATTTTTGTTTTGTACATATTTTTGTATGTGGGGAGGAGTATGCGTATGTGTTACGTGTGTGTGTGTGTGTATGTGTATGTGTTTGCGAATGTTTGTTGACTAAGAAACATACAGTGGTACAGTGGTAGCCAATAAACGGTATACACTGTATTATATATGTACTACACAATAGAACAGAAATAGGATCCCACCAAAAGGAGAAACGAATTTGTGCATGAGAGGATAGTTCAAATCTCTCAATCCTATCCTATCTTTCGGATAGATAGATATTCATGCATACATATCTATAGAATACGATGCGGGAAGATACAATACATTTCAGTGTATGTGTGTGTGTGTGTGTGTGTACATTAAGGTTGCTTAGATTATCTGTAATTTACACTTTATATGGAGCTACAGGTTTTAACTCTTCTTGTTTTTAACGCAATCCATTCCCCACTCTCTCTTTCTCTCGTACTCTGTTTCTCTGTTGGTTTCTCTCTTTCTCTCTATGCATGCATATCGATTTTTATATAAGTGTACATATATATATATATATATATATTTATATATATTTTTGTTTGTTTGTAAGTCATACATTTAAAAGCAAATTCAAATTTTTGGGAATCTGTTTTTATGTTTGTGTTTTTTTTTTGTTTCATTTTCATTTTTTTGGTAACTTTAAAAGTTGTTTCGTTAATTGAGTTGCGAAATGAATTTTTGATTGATTTGATTGATAACTCCATATATATATATATATATTCTCTCTCTCTCTCTCTCTGTCTATCTCTCTGGGCGGGTTTCCCTCGCCCAAAATGTATATCCCATTTTTTAGTTTGATTCTCGTTCTGCTCCAACACACCACATTTAAAAATGGAAGAGTTTTTGCGCTTTCTTAGGCTGGCTTAAAACAGATTTTACATACAGATACCGATACAAGTGCATATACTATATACTATATATGTATGTATATAGCAATGTATTTATTCTAGTATACTGCATTAATCTGCTTGAATTGGCTTTGTTCTTTGTTGCTTGTTTTCTTGGTGTTTTGTTGCTTGTGGATTGCATCGTTTCGTAGTCGTAGTCGTAGTCATAGTCTATATATATCATCGCTTTCTCTTGGTTTCCAAAAAAAAATTCGTTGTGTGGCTGCTCTTATGTAGACAGATATATCTCAAAAGAACAATGAAAGCCCGATCTGTTGCATCTGTTTGTTGTTGTTTTTTGCTTTTTTTTTTTGTTTTTTGCTGATTGATGGATCGCTTTGGTGTTTTTTTTTTCTTTTTGGTGCAACTCATTGTGGAAGGGAGGGGGGGAGTGGTTGGTTGATTGGTTGGTGATGATTGATTCATTTGTAAGATTGGTGGGGAGGTTCATTTTCATAGAGGAGCTTCATATAATTCAGCTACAGATATCGATATTTTGGATATTTAGTTGTGTACCTGTATCCGGTATTTTGTATATATATAATATAGTTAACATGTTTATATAACTGATCTGATCTGGTTACTTTAAATATATATGTATACTGATTACATGTGTAATCATCATATGTATATATACATATATTGTATATAGATATTGTATATATAGACAGCGAATATCGAACGTTATTATTGCTCAGACCCATCCATAATAGTTTCCGCTGACTCTTTTGCATCTGCTCCACATTCTCCAACACATCCATATCCATATCCACATCCACATCAACATCCTCAGCTTGATCTCCGATCTCCGATCTCCAATCTCCTTCTCTTGTTGTTGCTGCTCCTCCACGGCCGTTGCATTATTTTGTATTTGTATATTCTTTTTGTTTTGTTTTGTTTTTGTATATAATATAACATATATATTCTGTATATATTTAGTTGGTGTTTTGTAGTTGCTGCATTATCTTGCATATTTCCTGTTGTTGTTGTTTCTATTTTTGTGTTTTTTTCTGTTTTAGTAGTTTTGGGGCCGGCGTCCGCGTGGCTTAATCTTCTCCGATATCTGCCACATCTCCTCCTCGCCCATAAAGTCCTTGAAGTTTTCAAAGAACCGTATGATCCGCTCGTTGCGTCGAAACGGATACGCACTACAGGTGGATGGAAAGGGGATGGCAAGACAAAAGTTAGTTAGTTATGGGCCAATGGGCTTAGGGTACTTGGAAGCGGCCTCTTACCACTTCTTGAAACGCTTCATGTTCACAATGATGTTGTACTGCTGCCAGCGTTTGGAGAAGTTGATGACGCCCTTGGACAGATAGTCCTGGTTGCCCACATGCACAAACGTCAGATCCTGCAGGACCAGACCGCTAAAAAAAACACACACATACATATGAGCACATTTTCATCCGAAAAGTAGAGCAAGGCGACTCACATATAGGGTATGCAGGGCGGATTGGTTTCGGCCAGGGCCTGGCGATAGGCCCGAAAACTGGAACTGGAATCGATGAGGGCGCAAAAGGAGCGCACCTCCTCGGTGATGCTCTTCTGCCACTCCAACCTGCCACAGAAGCGGAATAAACATTTCAATTCGGTTATTAATTATAGATAAATGATTGATTTACCTTCGAATGGGACCCGAATCGAGGGCCGAGAGCAGCGCCAGATACGAATTATAGTTGTTCATCTTACGCAGATGCTTCATGATTTTAATAAACTTATTCACATGCTTCTCCCGCTCCTTGGCGTCGTGCAGTCGCAGGATCTTGGAGCGCGCCCAGTAGGACATCTTGTTGAAGTGCTCGGTGAACTTATTGAGATTGGGCGACTTCTCCTCGCACTGATCTTTGGCAAATAGTAATACTTCGGGTATCTCGATCTTCTGGAACAGCTCCGCATCCAGCAGCGTCATCTGTTCGGCAATGTCCAGCGACTTGAGGTCCAGCAGACTGGGATGATTGCTGCTGCCGCTGCTCATGCTGCTGCTGCTATTACCGGACAGACCGCCACCACCAACGCTTCCGCCGATGCCGCCGCCAGCAGCTCCGCTGCTTGTAATGGTGCCCAGCTCCAGTTCACTGACAAAGCCATATACCTTGGGCTCCTTGTAGAGCGTCACTTTCTCTACAAACTTGTTGCGCAGCAACTTGGCCAGATATAGCTGTCCGGAGCAGACCAGCTGGTAGACAAACTCCACCAGCAGGCTAAGCAGTTGGCTGGTGAGATCAGTAGATCTAGACAGGATAGATAGATACATTTTTAGTGAATACTAGATACAAATTACGGCACTCGTCACTCGTCGGATACTCACGTTAAATCATTGACAACCCGCACAAGCAGCGAGAAGGTCTCTTTGGCGGCCTTCTGCTTGATATCCTGCACCTGGCAGAAGAAGTATGTGTAGCGATGGGTAAGCTTCTCGATCACATCGATCGGCTGGATGAAGGTGCGGAAGGTGGTGATGAACGCCTCGCTGAATGCTGCACGTGTGGAATGGACAGAGACAGAATGACAGACAAATGATGAGTTGGGGGGAGTTCGATGGTCGCGAGGGTGCTTGACATGCTTCCGCTTGGCTTGCTGTGGATGTGGATGCGTACCATTGTCGGCGACCTTCTGGACGCGGCTGGCGTGCACAATGAGCGCGTCAATGTAGCCGCCCTTGACCTCAGGCCCGTCCTCCTCCTTCTTCTTGAGTATTAGGTAGCGCGTTATATTGACCTCCTCCAGCATATTGATCACCGTCTCCACCTCGCCAGCGTCCTGCTGCTGCTGCCTTTCGCTACCATCCGACTGTCGCTGACGCTGCTGTAGCTGCTGTTGCTCCTGCTGCTTCTCCGCGTCCGTCTCTGGGGCGACTCTCGACTCTTGATCTTCATCAAGCAGCTTGGGCGTATTTATGGGCTGCTGCTGCTCTTGATGCTGATCACTGTCCGACGATGTTGTCGCTGCCACCGGCTCATCCGGCAGCTGATGCGAGTGGCAATAGAAGGTCTGACTCTCGCCTTCGCCCTCGGCCTCACCATCGCCATCGCCAGAGCTGGCATTCACATTCTCATTGCTATCGAGGACAAGGGAATCGTTATGCTCTTCACAGACAGTGGCCATACGGCTGTCTGGCCGCCCGGTGCTGCCACCGCCGCAGCCACCGCTCGATCCATTCTCGCCCAGAGTAGGCTTGGGACTTGGCGGAGGTGTGGTGACAATTATCGGCTGCAAGGAGGCCGCCGGCTTGCGCTGCTTGTAGTTCTTTGGCGGCAAGGCTGGTGGCGTTTCCAGCTCGGGGGAAAGCTCCTTGCTCATCGGCATAATGCTGCAAAGAAAGAATGCAAGAAAGAATTTGTGATGCTCCAATCTCGCAATGGAGGCGTAACGAATCCACTACTCACTTCATTGTTTGGCTGTGGGAGATATTTCGGTTGATGTTGTACGCATGCATCGTGTGTCGGTGCTGCTCGATCGAGCGGGTTGAGGCCGAGCAGATCTCCATGTAGGCCAGAACTGTGTGTGGAAGGAAGCGGAATTAGTATTGAGTCGTGCGGGGAAAATTCCATCTTAAAAGTCGAACCAACAAAGCCGATCGATCCCTGACGCTAGATACACATGGAAATCTATCTCACTTGGAAGTAACAGGAACAGTAAAGATATCATTCGTATCCTGTTACTTGGGCGTTTATCTACAGCCACAGATTCCATCTGTCAGATACAAATATACAATATTGCTGACACTGAACAGACTGGAGTTACTCGACACACTCGAATACACGTTGATCCGCTGTACAAATGTCCCATAAACGAATGGGAACGGAAACAGACAGACAGATTGAAAGGCATCAAAACAAAACCGACTATTTTGAATCTTTAAAGAGTTCTTGGAGGGGTGTTACCACACAGGTGGTTCACCGCTTGCGGGGGGGACTGTGTCTATGTACATCTAAAAACATCAAGGGATCGCCATATCACAACAAACAATAAAACAATTGAAACATAGAGCACAGAAGCATATAACATATGGATGCACACAACGGTGGGGGATACAAAGGATTAGGCAAAACAAAAGCAAAAGCAAAAATGTAACTGAAACAGGAAACAGGAAACAGTAACTTTAACTTCAAGGGGGACCAATACGAAACAAATGGAATTGAAACCAAAATCATCATCCCCAGCGGCAGCTAAAGCAGTGTTGGGCAACAGCAATAGTGTTGAGCAACAGCAGTAATGTTTTGCGAACATCTGAATAGCAGCAAGAAGCCAGCAACGAACTCGAAATGCTCTTTGCGAATTCCTTTCAATTTTGGTTTCTTAGCTCTTTTATTTCAGTTTCTTTCTATATTTGCTGCATGTTCGATCACACGTATCTGGCGTCATGCGGTAACGCCCCTCGGTTCATTCTGACAGGGATCCGCGCGCACAACAAGCTTCGGCTTGCAGTCGATTGGGCTACTTGATTGTGAAATATTTCAACATTTGTTTTCTTATCCTCCTAACAGAAAGAAAGATTGAAACCAATCCAAAAGAGCATCGCGAGTTCTCGATGCTGCCAAAGCGGTTTATGGTTTTAGTTTTCTTTTTGTTCGTTTTTTTTTTTTTTTTTTTTTTTTTTTTGTGTTTTGGTCCTCTAATAGCACACACAGACTTACCCGAGAATGCCACACTTTGAAACACTAGATGTTGGTTGGAACGATAATTTAGATGGGTTAGACTCTTACGTACAACAATTTGGCAAATTTTCGTATCTTTTGCCTTACGTTTTGCGGTTACGTTAGCGCTAACGGGTTTACGTATAAATGTGCTATAAATAAAGGTGTGTCTTGAAAATCAAAATACAAATCTCTCAACCACCGCCTGTGTTTTTTTTTTTGGTTTCTTTCGTGCGCTACGGGAAATGATACATGTTGTGTGACTGATTGATTCCCTTATGGTTCTTTTTTTGTATGCCCTTCTGATTTGTGGCCCTTGACTTGATGTTGGTGTATGATTTGTATGATCGAGTAATGATCGATATCTAATCCGATTTCGATAGTTTAATGGTCGTACATAACTACATATGTTTCCATCGATCAATAAGAAACTTTTTTGTGTGGAATTCAAATTGAGTAAGATAGATTTTGTTGTCTGGTTAAATATCGATCGATAATCACTTCGATTATAATTTAAATATCGATGATTTGTGTGTTTCTTGGCGATTTGCGAGTATGGGCGCGTGTGTATGATCAACAAAACCCACAAGATAAGACGAAACAAAAATTTGTAAAACACTTTTTCGAAACGATAAATGTAGAAAAATGTAACAATTTCATTAAATTTCCCCCTCCCACAGGATGATGCTGATAATGAACCGTTAGACTAAGCTCACACGCACACGCATAGCAATTACGGTAGTTTGCACTCACCGCCCGGCAATACCTATGGCATTTACCCAGCGGTCGGTCAAAGGTCATGCGCACACACACAGACACAGACACACAACAAACACACACACACACACAAAGAGATGCAGAACCAAAGAAAAAGGAAAAGAAGAGGAAAACAATAATGATAAATAATCGAATGGTACATTTAATCGAGAGTGCGCAATCGATTTTGCCAACCGATACTTACTGTGCTTCTTCTTCATGGGCAACGGCGGCGGCTCATCGAGATGCCTCTGATCAAAGGCGCTGCAACTTCCAGCCAAATGGTGGGGTGCACTGCGCGGCGGCTCCATCAGGCTGTGGTGCTTCGATTGCCATTGGGAGAGCTGGTGCTGATGGTGATGGTGCGGCGACAGTTGCCTCAGCTCTGCCACCTCTGTGGCACTGCTGCTGCTGCTGCTGGCTGCCCCCTGACTCCAGTCCAGCTCGTCTAGAGCGCTCGATTCGTGACGCGTCAGCGTGCGCTGATGCGTTGTTGTCGCCATTCCCGTTACCGTCGCTACCGGTGTTGTCGTCTTGGGCGGCAAAGCGGGTGCTCCACACTCCGTTGTCGCCACCTGCTCCTGGTGATCGCCGCTGCTGAAGCTGCTCATGGTGGTGGTGGTAATGCTACTGCTGCTGCTGGAGATGTGCTGCTGCTGCTGCTGCCGCTGACTGCTGTGGCTGACCGACTGGCTGATCTGCTGGTACTCGCTGCTAGCCGCACTCGCTGTCGCTGACGCCGACTCGCTGATACTGATCGCAATCTCCGAATTACTGCTCGACGATTTGGCCGACGATTGTACGCTGTAGTCCGAGGAGCGCTTGGAGACGCTCTGCGTGGATGTGCGGAACGACTTCATCGAAACGAAACCTATCGCAGAAAAGTGCACGAATAAGAGAGAGAAAAGAGAGGCTTAAGAACAAGTGCATCGTCGTGGGTCTTAGGAAAAAGCAAAAAACACCAAGCAGGAAAAGCAAAAATCAAGAAATAGGTAAAGCAAATGCGTACTAATAAACAGTTAAACAGATAAAAGAGGAATCAAAGAAAGGGTATAGGGACCTTCCGTCCTTAGCAAAAGCATAGGCATATGACAAACAAAAGAGCTGAAGCAATTGCAGTAGCAGTAGCATGATAAATAATGATATGCAGACAGATACAGAGATAAATGTATATATATATGTATGTATAAAAGTTATAGGAGGAGAGGAAAACGCCAGCAGAAGTATGTAGCAGTAGCAGTAGTTAAGGGTCTTTAGAGAGCTATAGAGATGGTGCCAGTACCCGATTCGTTCGAATGACGATTGTTGGTGAGGGCTGCCGCCGCTGTGCGCAGCTCCGTGTTAGTTTCCCCTGCACCAGCAGCACCTGGGCCTGGGCCTCCGGTTCCTGGCAGCAGTGTCTGCGCATTGGGTGGTGCCATGGCCATGGCCATTTCCTGGCCAGCAGTGCTTGCGGACCCGGCGGCTTCTGTATGTTGAATATGTGGGATGTGGTTAAGGTAGGGTTGTTGGTATGGAGGAGACAGGAGAGAGAGAGAGGAGTAGAGGCCACCACTTGAGTTGAGCAGAATGTGGATATGGATCAAGGGATCGTCAATGGGATCCAATACTCACTGTAGCTAATCATCTTGTCCGCATCCTCTTCCATCTGCTTCAGGGGCTGCTTCAGTTGCTGTTGCTGTTGGTGTTGCAGTGGATCCTCCTCCTCGCGCGAGTGATTCAGAGCCGAGTCAAAGGAGCATTGGCTATTCTCATCCGGCGAACGGGAACGCACCGATAGGCTATAAGATGGATACAATCAGCGGTCTGGTGTGGTGTGGTGTGGTCTAGTCTGCATGTAAGCCACTTACCGATCCACACCGTAATTCAGCAGCGAGATGTTGGAGCTGCAGTCCAGATCCGAGTTGAGACTGATGTTGTGCGACTGCGCATAGGGCAGCGGACTGGCCTGGTTCGACGTTGACGTGGATGAGGAGGAGCCACCGGGTGGCGCTTGGGGCTGGCTGCGTCGCTTGGGAGGCAACGGTGGGGGATTGCTGGCCCGATTCGGTAGCGGCGGCTTTGGGGGTGGACTCGTGTCGCGCAGTATGCTCTCGGTGCTGTGCGAGCCCCGCATGGGATTCACATTCCGATGCTCCAGGCTAGCCCGCTCCTTCGGTGACAGGGCAATGTCCGGCAGGGAGGTGCGCTGTGCCACGGCAGCGTTCTCGACAGCGGAGATCCGCATGCTGGCCACGCCCGTGATGCCGGTGCCGGGTACACCACCCACGGGTAGTATGCCGCCACCGCCTGCGTTCGTACTGGATGCTGTAACCGCGCCCATAATCTCGGCTGCGGCCCCGATTCCACCCAGACCGGAAGAGCCGCTGTAGCGAAAGTTGGACTGATCCTGTTCCTTTAACTTACCCTGGGCCAAGGTAACGAGATTCTAGATGAAATAATCGAATGAACGGAATAAATATGTGTGAAAGCTCTTTTGGTTCTAGTATCATTCAATATTAATCCCAGTATTATCGATATTCAATCGATTCCACCACTCACCCTCACTGCATCTTCGAGTAGATCGATAACCTCGCGCACATTCTCGTTGCTGAGGGAGGGGCACTCGCCGCTCTCGTCGGAGAGCATTACCTCGTCGCAGAGTTTGATGAGCTTTCCCAGGGACTGGTAGACCTGCTGCGTGGCCGAATTCATGATGGCACTGTTCTCATTCAGTGGGGTATACGTTTGGATGACTGCGAAAACAAACACAGATTGCAGATTGGGGTCAATTGGTTGTCCTACATGATGGGGTGATTGATGTGATTGATACCCACCGGAATACATGCTGGCAATGGTCTCCAAGATGACCGTACCATTGCCGGGCAGCACCTCGAGCTTCTTCTTTAGAATAACATCCCGAAAGTGCTTGAGCGCGTTCGATATATCCTTGACGTGCGTGTCTAGCGTCTGTGAGGAGCGCTGCACCTCCTCATTGGAGGGAGGCAGCTTGACGCCAACGCCATGCTTCGTACGCGGACTGTGCGGCGAGTGGGAGCGACCCAGCGTGTTGTTGGTGGTACGCATCAGGGATATCTTCTCGATCAGGTCGTCTTTGAAGGAGCGCGCTCGTCGTGCCAGCTTCGTTCCCTTGAGGCTGTTCTTATGCCCCGAAGAGCCGCTCTGATTGCCGTGAGCGGCACTCGGCGGTGCCGGTGGCACTCCGCCTCCGGCTCTCCCTCCTCCCTGGTGTTGCTGGTGCGTCGGCGGCGGCGGTGTGCATGCGACGGGCACTGACGATGCACTCGCGTAGTTGCCGCTATTGATGCTGTTGTTGCTGCTGCTACTGCAACCACCACCAATGCCACCACCGCCCGGCGTATTCGGAGAGCTAATGCTACCGTCTGCAATAAAGTAAGGGATAATAAATGAATGATTTGGGTTAAATCTGAAATCTTTGCCCATTTAAGCCCCGTCTTCCATTAGCAGTAAAAATGTTCCCATAAGCGAACAGACTTCCCAATCACACATGTAAGTGGATACTACTTCTGCCTTTATCCTGTAGCTTAAAGACGGTAGGAAATGTTTAAGCAGGCAACAGAAAGGCTTCTAGAAACTGAATACTTTTTTTTGTATTCACAGAAAAAAGCCGCACCAGCAGCTGGTGCACCGAGATAGCATTCATGGAAATTGTTTTTCTCCACAAAACTGATTCAAATCATACTGTTTTCGTTTTCATTTTCATTCACAGTTTCTCTCTCCCCCCCGCCCATTCACTTCACTTCAAAGTTGGAGAACGTTCTCTGTGCGAAAACACTCCCACTCACTCCCATCTTTCAATTGCGCAGAATCCTTTACGGTAGGAACCATCTACGGTAGGAACTACTACGATGTAATATACTATACTAAATGCTATTTTTACAAGTTGAAGTTTTTGCTGAATTCCCATACATATTTATACGTCCACAAAGAACTACATATACATATGTGCATTATATTTGTTTTAAATAAGAAAAGCACAAGAATTGAGATCGTAATTTTGAGTACACAGTTTTATTTTTATTGCAAATTTACGCATTTCAAGCTAATAAATAGTAACGTATTTCGTTTTAGTGTGAAAATAAACTCAGCTTGAAAGTACTACTTAATATTATTATGTGCACTTTTCATATTTTATTATAATTATATTTATGTGCTTGTTAAGACGGGATTGCATGGAATCATCTAGCAATTGAGGGGCTGATCGATCCCTCTATGCAATATCGGGCAACGTAGTTGTTACAAAATGTGTCCCATTCGTGAATTGGCAGAGTGTATACCAAAGAGGTTGTCAGTGGGATTCAGAGGTTCGGCACCCAATGAACCTCGACTCACTCGATTCTGTTTCAGATCAGTGCATCGGCTTCTATCGATTTCCGCTTGAAGAACGACCTTTAGAATTGTCCCTACGTTCTGCAGATTCTCCTTCTGTATTAAGTACACTTACGTTCTCCCGGAGCAGCGTTAGGGCTACTATTCTGGGACATGGGCATCACTGGCATCGATAGCGATGCTGCCAGACGTGGCAATTTTTTGTGTTTGCAACGTCTCTGGAATTTGATGTTATGCAGAGTGTGTCCGCTATTGTTGTTGTTGTTGTTGTTGTTGTTGTTATCTCGCGGCATCCATGATGCCCGCTGTTGGTCATTATCATCGTGCTGATAATTATACTTATGATGATGATGATGATGATGATGATGCGGCGTCTGCTTGAGTGTGTACGAGTAAAAATGCCAGCGATCGGCGAGCGCACAATCGCTCAAAAAAGATTCATCAAACTGTGGCATTGCATAACCGCAATAACAATAACTAAGCCAACACTAGGTCGCACTGGACAACACTAACACAACACAGCCACTAATCAATCAGCACTTGCCAACACTGAACAACACACACAGATCTAATCAGCATTGAAACCAAATTGAATTTTGTGATTGGACTGACTTGCAAGTCCACCCACCGCCAATTCTATTGCTTTCTTTGTGATCCTTCTCTTTTGTTTTCCATTCTGTCCATCCATTCACTTTCAAGAGCAATTGGTTGCTGGTTGCTTGCTCTCTTTTTCGATCGAATTAATCACAAATTAAAAATAAATGATTATAAAATGATTATATTTAGAGTCAAGATTTTTGGACGCTGTCGAATTTCGCGTATGCTGTCGTCGCGGCGTCTCGTGCTGCTGCTGCTGTCGACGACTGGAAAGCGCTTTGAACTATGAAAATCCGCAAAACGGCAAAACGGCAAAACGCGCCTCCCCAAACGCGGAGGTGTCCAAACGGCGGAGAATCGGCCAACAAACCAACAACAACAACTCTGGGGAGATCAATCGGACGGACGAACGAACCGCTAGGCCAGCAGCAGCAGCAGCAGCAGCAAAAACAAAACCAGTGTCAAAAAGAGCATCAAATGGTACTTGCGCCTAGGCTCTCCTGCCCTCCACTTCCCCCCCTTGCACACACACACACACACATTCACTCACTCAATCTCTCTCAACTAGCCATGCTCTCTCTCTCTCTCTCTCTGCCAATATCCATCGAGCAGAAGCAGAAGCAGCGACTGGGACTGCGGACTGCGGGCAGCATCAGCAAAAACGACAAGCAGCTAAGTGACCCTCCCGATGGCGCATCATTTTATACCCTTTATATCACAAATGTATCATACATATGTATGTAGTTGTGTATTTATGTAAGGTTTTTCATGTATCAATATCTTCAAATTTTGTATGAAAGTGGACACAATATTTGTATTTCATTTAGATATTAGTTTCTTTTTGTTGGGCATACCATTTTCCCAAATGTTTTTGTGCAATGCATCTACCCTGTTCGCTAGAGGGTATTGCTTAACAAAACCCAACGGTTTGTCGCCGCTCTCTTGCTCTTGGACTGGGATGCTGATGCTGATGCTGCTGCTGCTGATGCTGCTGCTGCTGCAGTCAGGGTTCTCCTACTTTTTCTTGCTCTCCCACTCTCTTTGGCTCTCTCTCTCTACTATGTCTTCCTCTCTGCATTATCAATCAGCTGTGGGACGACACCTGAACGTGGTTCATGGCGGAAGGGGAGATTACTACTGAGAAAGGGGGGAGGGTCGTGGCTGTTGGGTGGCCTTTGGGCGGATTTCTTCAATTTGCAAGTGCCGCTCGTGACTTGCCTTGAAAATGAGCGGCACAAAATTAGTGCCGCAAATCGAAGGCGTCGCCAAAAACAAAAAAAAACCAAAACCAAAACCGTATAGACACCCACAACACACAATGAACACCATAAATTTGTAAAAGAAAAGCTAGAAATGGTCTCTCACTCAGTGCCAAGGTTAAGGCAACTTCATTAGTTGAATCTCATAACGAAAGTCCTTGGAATTGGGGTTAAGGTTAAGGTTAAGGGTAATTTTTTTTGGCAAAAAAAAAGATATAAGCAGCTAAAAAGGGGGAAACAAAAACAGCTGTTTTAACTGGGAAGGTTGGGGGTTGTTTTTTGGGATGCAAAAGTCGATTGCATTTGCTTATCGGGGAGCCTCTATCGACACTCGGCAATCGAGAAGGTGCCAGGCTGATTCCCCCCTATTCAGATATGGATCGAATCGAGTTGACATTTCCTGCTTGAATACCATATATATAGTACATGTGTATGTACATACTCGTCTGTAAGTCCCTGGGTATGTCTCTGTCTATGGCGCTCAAACACTTTTAGGTTCTGAAGATAATTTCCGGTATTGAATATTCCCTCCCCTTGTGCTTGAATAAATAACGCTCTACCTTTCACATCCGCGGGGATATCATTACCTACGATTACAGCTGTGTGGAAATATTTCTCTAAGCATACACTTAATGCAGATACCAGAACGCCAAAAGTCACGTTCACCCAATTAATTTTTGGCACACGACAAGAAATGGGTAAACGAGAAATCAGAAATCAGAAATCCAAAAGACCAAAATCCGAAATGAGCCAAACACGAACGAACCCGATATGCTGCCACTACCCGCCACTGCTGTGGCACTTCGGCATCGCTGCAATCGAGTCTCGGAGTCGAGGAAATTGGATCAGGCAACGGAGTGTACGCCCCGCGCCAGAGGAGCGGGTTGGACGAGTCGAACGAGAGGTGAAATCAATTCTGGTTCTGGCAAAAAAAAAAAACAAATTAATAGATAAAAGAATGCAGAAACTCCAGATGACTGGGTGCCGAAGTTTTGGATACCCTTTTCAGTTCAAATTGATAGTTTTTATTTCTGGAAAAATTCGAATTTTTTAGGCTTTTAATTCATGAGTTTCCACTGTTCTGCATGCATGTTTACATGTGTACTTTAGTTCTATAAATTATAAAAAATATTCTGTCTTTAGGAGAAGTAATCGATCAGTGATCAATATACCCCTCGTGATGCCCGTGGTTAGGTAGGGTATGCAAAGCCACGATCTGGGCTAGACGGATTTAAAGCGACTGTCAAATGGGGTAAGGCATGGCCCAGTCATATGGTCTCAGTCAGAGACTGTGAGAGGGGAGGCAATCGGCGATGACACCAAATTGGTAATTGGCACAACCAACGACGACGACGACGATAATGAAGATCATTCATAATCAACGGCAGCTTCATTATGGACACCGTATGCAAAGTCCTCCAGACGGCGACGGCGCGCTCTCTCTCTCAAAACTTGATCAATATTTGTCTATCTCTCTCTATCTCTCTCACTCTCTTTCTATTGAGTTTTCTGCTCTCCCCAAACGAGAGTAAAGCTTCAACCTGTTTGATGAGAGAGAGAGAGAGAGATCGTAAGCTCCGCAAGAGTGTAAGCTTATGAGAGAGAGAGAGAGAAAGGCATTGCAAGGGCACAAGCAAGTTTTATTTATGTAAAGGTAAGGCATTTTGTTTACAACTCGCTCAGTCACAAAAGCCCTTGCAATGGGTATTTTGTTAACCATATTCGTAACACCGTTCGTTAAGAGAGAGAGAACGGCTACTTAAAAGAGTAAAGTACCGCAAGACAGTGCCGCAAGACCAAGAGAGACACACGATAGAGAGTGCGAGCCAAAGAGAGAGAGTGTTAAAGCATTTACGAAATCATCGCGAAATGTAAAACGAAAACAAAACAGAAATACAGCAACAGCAAAACGAGCAAAAATGTGAAAATGTTGAATGAATGAATGAATGAGCGCGCAACAAACACCAAGAGCTTCATACATACATATGTATGTATTGTGGAATGTTGTGTGTTGATTGCTGCATGGAATGCCATGCTTTCTAACCGCCAAGCCACGCCACGCCACGCCACGCCACGCCACCATGTTACAATCGCGATCGCATTAGTTCCTGGGCGCCCCAGAAGGCGGCAGCAGATGTACCCCCAATGCGTTCGCACGCGTGCTACACATCGCGAATACGTGGGGGTGGGGGGTGGGGAAGTAGCAATAAAACAAAGCAGTAAAACGACATGACATAATCTGTTGTCTACGCCAAAAAGCAACAACAACAAAAAAAAAAACACACACACAACAGCGAGAGAAGACGATGACGATTCATTCAAATGAGAGAGAATGAGAATGAGAGAAGAGAATAAGAAAGAGACTGGCAATTAATTTACACAATTGTGAATTAGATTCTAAAACGAAAACGAAGCGAATGTTTTCCAAACATTCCCAAACATTTTAGGGAACAAACAGAATGGCATATCCACGAGCACTTATTCGATGGATCTAAGAGAACGGAACAATAAGAATGGGAAAACGAAACATGCTCCTTACATTCGTAGGAACGATGAGAATAGTGCAATACCGAACAATTCAAGGGGAACAAACAGAACGGTACATGTTTCCAGAGTCCGCTTAGGGGTAGGGGAATGGCGAGAACAAAACATGAAGTCTGTGTCCAGCATGGGTGTGTGTGTGGGATGACTGACTCTGTGCACTCATTGGTGTGTGCCCTTGCCCTTGCTGTATGCCGGGCAGTCGTCGGCCGACGCATGATGACGTCACACACAGCACAGGTGCTGTCATCGGGAAAGTATTTTGACCGCCCTTGGCACCGCCCCCACCCACCATTCTTTATACAACATTCCACACAAACATACAATAAATATTTACATATATGTACATATGTATGTACATAAGCATGCACTGAATTGTTGAATTATACATCATCATATTTATATTATTGCTTATTTTGGGCTATTTGGTTGCGCTGTCGATTACTCACACGAGAATCGTTTGTTGTTCGTTCGACGATTCGGTTTTTCTTTTCTTTATTTTCTGTTTTGCACTCTCTCCCCGTACGTTTGTTGTTCTTTTTTTGCTTTTTCTTTTTAGTTCATTCACTTTTCCTGCTCTTCTCGTTTATTTTTTGTTCTTATTTCAGTTTAGTTCGATCACTTTTCCTTCGCCTTTTGTTTTGCTTAAAATGTTTCTTAGCCCAACTCTTAAAAATGATTTTATCTTATTTTCCGCTAAACGTTTCTTTTTTTTTGTATCAGTCGTTTTTCATTACACTTCCACGTTCCACGGCAGCGTCTTAGACTGGAGGCTGTGCTTGTTTCGAATCTCAATGTTCCTAACCCTTTACTTTACTGTTATTTTCGGATTTTGATTTCTTTTCACTCGCTCCCACAGAGAGAGAGAAGTGCTTCCTTCCTGCCGTCCGTGTGTGCGCCCGGCAACGGTTAGATAACTTTTGAGGCAGCAGCTCGTCGTCATAATTAATAATGCGCTATAAACAACAGACAGAAACAGAAACAGCAACAGCAACAGCAACAAAAGAAGGAGAGAACACAACACTCAACTCTTGACGCAGCGCAAACGAAAATGAAACTACATTTTGGGCATGAGGCATATTTTATGCCTTCTCATCAACGCCTCCTAGCCTCCCTCCTCCTTCTTCATCATCGTGACAGCGGCTCGGCCGGAGAAGTGAAGTGAAGTGAAGAGAAGCCACCAAGTCCATTGAGAATGGGAAGCGATGGGCGATGACGGTGGCGATGGGCGACGATGACGACCATCGTGACTCCCGATGCCTGCTTCTATCTCTGTTTGTGTGGGTGTGTAAGCTTCCACAGAGAGAGAGAGAGAGAGAGAGAGAGAGAGTGAGAGTGAGGGATATGGCGCGTGGGTGTGGGAGTGGTAAATACGTCACCCACTACTCTGCAACGCACCAGATGTACGTTCGTACGACCACAAATGTAGATAACAATGTAGCATTGAAGCATTGGAGCATTACAGAGTTCCCATGATTAAATTGAATAGGCAATAAATGCTCCAAAAGTCTAATTGATCGATAGTTCTATTTTAGTTAAAACCTCAGAGATGATTACTGCCCTGCCTGCTACATTTCCATGACGAGTGGCATTGTTGATATATATAGATATATCGTCGATAAGGGGTTTCCACCGCTCTTTTAGAAGACAAAAGAATAAAAGATATTAAACCTAATGAGAGTTACCCTTTTAATTGATTATTTTGCGAATACATCATGTATGTACGAGTATATTTGCTATGAATTCCATTCAATGAAATCTTCTGCACTCTCTTTCACTTTCAGTCCAACTAAACAGATACGAATACCTGCCCAACGAACGAGATATCTTTTGAATCAGTCAGGTGGTCGGTCGGTCGATGGATGGTGGAGGTGGAGGGTATAGCTATAAAATGCCATACAATACGAGGCATAACTGTCCAAAAGACACGCTTCAGATGGCGGCAGACAGCAAGATAGAAAATACAACACAACACAACACACAGAGGGAAAGAATGAATGAAAGTTTTGCACCCAAAGTAAAACTCCAGTAAACGCCACTGTCCCCCTCCCATTCCATTGAACTACCCACAAGCCAGGCAAGAGCAGAGGCAGAGGCAGAGCCACAGATAGGAGGGTCATGTCCGCAGGGAGGCATACTCACTCGTACAGTTATGACATATGAAAATGAAATGAAATCTATAGGAAAGCAAGAGTGCAGAATGTGGCAATTGTGTAAGTGAAAAGCACAAAGCGGTTTAAAGAAGCCCACAATCGAGACGACACCACACCACACAACACAACACACACAGTCCACACACTCTCCATCGGTGCGAGAGAGGGAAAGCGCCGCCATGTCATACGTGACCACAGAGGCACAGAGCGACGACTATGACAATGGCTAGAGGTAGAGGTAGAGGTAGAGGTAACTGCCACCACATAGTCATTCAGATTTCACTTGGGCGCCACTCCAATATCGCTGCATGACCTGCAAGCGTAACAGGAAACACCAGTAGGCGGCACGTCAGCATACACCACAACTATAACTACATTGTAGTCCGTAGTGCTGAAATATTTATTAAATATTGAACTCGTATAACCCCCGTATGTTTCACAGTACGCATAATGCAAATTTCCTGTACAAATATCCCATAAACGAACGGGTACATCTTTTTAATGTCTTAGTCAAACTTTATACGTTATAGATACTCCGTTCTCTTAGCTTTGAGATATCCTCAATGTACTTCGTACATTTCCCATAAGCAACAGGAACGGAGATGGAAACATCTGGTCAGGGAACTGATTCCTAAAGATACTTCACTTATTCTGTTTAAAGTACGTATCGTTGGTCTTGAAAATATATTCTCTGATATTCTGAAGTTTTGTTTTTCTCTCTAAAATGTAACCCCTACAGAGATACTTGGAAAGTGAAATTCATTTTCGTAGAAGAAAGCGCCACACAGAAATGATGGATATCCATGGCATCTCCCTCCCCTCAACTCTTTGGTGCAAGGTAAAAGTGTTATTTTGGTTTTAATTATGCGTTTCAGGAATTGGGTTCACTCCAATTACACACACACACACACACACACACAGAGAGTGTAAAGGTTGAAGGGCACATGGTAACATGGGATGTGGGAGTATCATGGGGGCAAAGGTTACGGTCGGAAGGAAGCAAACCGATTGCCAATGAAATGGAGCCAATTCCCAGAACTCTTGACATATGAACTTCCCCTCTCAGAGAGATAGGGAGAGCGAGAGAGATGCAAGCGGGGGGCGGCATATTGGACATTTGAGTATTCTCGGAAATGGAAATGTGTGTGTGTCGTCCATTCATGTCCTCGTGATACCCACACACACAATTGGGTGCATTGCTGCTGCTGCTGCTACCTCGAAATCAAGTTTCGCATTTTGCGTATTGTTCATTCATTCATTCATTTGAAAGGGACAGCAGGCATCCAGTCTGACGCAGGACTGTCCTTGTTTCCGATTGTGTGGCAAATTGTCTGTTAGCCTGCCTGTCTGCCTGCCTGCCTGCCACATCTCCTCCGTTCATTCTCTACCCATCAATTGCATTTGACAAAAGCTCGATATTTGAATGCTATTCCGCGTAGAGTGGAGGTCGCACAAAAGGTATAGAAATGAGAGATGGACGAGACGGACATTTAATATTCATTTACATCCGAAAGTGGCGACAGGCGACTGGCAACTGGCAACTGGCAACAGGTGACACGACAGACAGACAGATCGTGTTAGAAAGTGCAGTGAAAGCCAAGGCAAAATGGTTCAATCAACAACAATTAAACAAAACCCTTTTCATGTCCACACACAGAAATACATGACACAATACCCATGCCTCGCTGCCCCACCGTTCCCAATTTACATTTTCATCTGGTATTTGAAGTGAACGGAGCACGGACAAGAGAAGGGGAGATGCCCAAAGCAAAGAGAGACACAAAGAGCGAGAGGAGATCACAATTAGAGATGGAACGAGGGAACAGGAATACGAAATCATGAAACATAGATCCCCCATAGATGCTGATGTGTTCGCATGTCCATCTCTATGTAGAGTAACCCCCAGAAATTCCAACTATGTGGTGGGGCTGGGCTTGACATATGTATGTTGACATTAGACATGAAGCAGAACGATTAGATTAGATACCAGATGGAAAAGAGAGATAAAATGCGAACATGAGAGCTTTTTCCGCAGACGCATGTCTATCGATAACACAAGCACATCCGTCCCCCTATGCGAATCCTCTCATCCCTCTCATCGAACGAGCCGTTTTGGGCGGATACTACTAAGGATTTATAGCATTTATTATACTTTCAATTATATTTTCGGGCATTATTGAGTTCCAAACCAAAAGAAAGCTTGTTGGCAATAAATTATATTTGCCTCTTCACTGGATTCCTATTTACTGAATCACTCGTCCGGCACCACGGACAATCGAATATATGACATATAGTACATATAATATTTCACGATAATCAAACTTCAAATTAGGACCAATGTGGAATGGAACAAATTGCAATCACATACTGTGGATGCCATCGGATCGTGTAATCAGATAATCTACACAGAGCGGGTCTTTATCTCATTCTCAAGGTCATTCTAGAATCTACATTTTCGTGGTAATGTTATTTCAGTAGACTTGCACACTTATAGTCGATAAATAATCGATATTATCTACTGATAATACCAATGAACTATATGTGGGTATGTACATACTCATATTGATGTTTCCTCCTCCTCCTCCGCCACCATGGATACTATGATCGTTGGGGCTGACGGGAGTACCGGGGTTGGATGTATCCATCATAACGGCATCATCGGCACTCGCTGCCCGATTGAAGGGCCTCGGCCTGCGGTTTTTGAATCGCAAACGGAGCTCTGTATTGAGAACACGCATTGCGGTAAATTCTGTTCTTCCACTTTTTCCGTTTCTTTCTTCCTCTCTGTATGTATCCCTTTGCTCCTCCCAAGCGAAGCAATCGATTATGTTGTTGTTATTATTAGTTGTATTTTTGTTGTTGTGCAATCGATTTGTGGGTCGGTCGGGAAACTGGAACAAACGCTTCAACGATTCTCCCGCTGTTCGGGAATCTGTATCTGTATCGATATCATTGATCTATTGCACACTGACACACACACACACGAACACAAAACAAAAAACAATTGAACCACACACTCCCTTTTTATTGGCGGGGTGAGGGTAAGGGTGATCCCCAGAGAGAGATATTGCTTTAATGATATCACTTTTTGGGGCGGGTCACGAGCGTGCGATACGACGAGCGGGTTACGGCTGTTCGGTGTGGGGAGCGGAACGGTGCGGTACGGTACGGTACGGAGCAGAGCGAAGCGTACCGTTGATGAGAAAATTTCGCGTGCGACTGAATCAAGCAGCGGCCCCAGACCCCAGACCCCAGCTCCGACTCGTCAAACGGTAAGCGATGAGCGCTTACTGCGGCGCTATAGCGTGAGCGCCAACGACAGGGGTATGGGGGAGAGCGGCTAAACTTTTACAAATCTAATTGGGCAAAGTCAGTGGCAGCAGGGCAGCAGCAGCACCAGCTCGATGAGCTCAAAGTGCATCAATATTAGTTTTAAGATGTACCCCCGCTCTTCGAGTTGAGACTATGCAAATACTTGGTATCATGAGAGCAAACACCCAGCCCACCTAACTATTAATACACTTTGGGACTGCCCAACATTTGCACTATCAAATGAACTTTTGCTCAATGCATACATACAGACAATATGTATATGTTTGTGGAGAGAGCTGCGAGAGAGAGAGAGAGAGCTTCGGCTGCGCCATTATCTATCAAAAGCGCTGACCGGCTTATCAAATCAACGGGCACAAATGATACAGTCCCCCCTGTTTTCTTGTCTAAGATCTACAATTCGCACAAAAACGAGACAAAGAAATGTACAATAGAGCACACCACAGGGAATTTTTGTTTTTTGCAACTGCAAAAGGGTAAGAACACAAATTTCCCTAAACATTTTTTGATCGACCGAACATTGCCGACTATCAGACACTCTTCGTTTCGATTCTTCTTCTGCTGCACTTAATAGAAGGGACAAAAAGTGAATTGGTAAAGTTTGATATTCTTCCTTCAATACCTTTAAGTAACCAAAAAAATATTGAATCTTTTATTTTTAGAGTTTAAAGATGAGTACACAACAAATTCGGTTGTTCTCTACATGAATGGATATTGTTATGTTGTGTTTAGACAGACAATTTGATTCAGTCATGGATTGGCTACCGTATAGAACACATAAATATGTATGTATGTAAATACCAAAACAATGTTAGGGGATAATTTTAAGTATTTCCAAAATAAACATAAAAAGAGCATACCCTTTTGCCTTGTGGCAGCAATAGCTGTAATGATGCAACAGGATTAAGCCGCTAGGCAACTGCTAAGGTGGAACAAGTACATATGCATATGCATATGCACATATTTATGAACATAATTGTGCAGTATATCCATCGCACTTGCACCCACACAATTGCAATGCAGTTGGAAATCACTTTTCACTTTATATTTGAATTCCACATCCATCTGCCTGCGCCTGCTGCAGCAGGAGCAGGAGGGAAATGCATTTAGAATGAAAACGGGGAATGGTGGGTGGAGTGGAGTGGAATGGAATGGAACGGAACGGAACGGAGTGGGAGGGCAGGTCAAAAGGAAGTGGAGAGAAATCTCATAGTCGTTGCTGTTGTTGTTGTTGCTCTCTCAACACTTCTTTGGAGAGGGAAAGAGGCGGAAGAAGCCTTCCCAGGGGGAGCAGCAGCAGCAGCAGTAGCAGTACCAACAGCAGAGCAGTGACTGCGACTGCGGCTGCGACTGCAGCGTCGATGTTGACGTTGGTGGATGCTAAAAATAGACTTGTTGACAGCTCCCGAAACGCACAGCAGCCGTGGGAGTGTAGCTGCAGAAAGGGAATATGGGATGCGTTCTTTGGGATTAGCTTGGACCGTACCGCGTACCATCGATAGATTGTACTTAGGGATACGGAAAGGGATAAATATCCCATATTCATACCAAAATTCTGAACGCACCCATATATACACACACACACACACACACACACATACAGAGTGAAAAGAGAGTGAGAGCGAGCTAAGAAAAACAGCAAATCCCTTAAAACCGCCTCTAACCATCCCTCTTCCACCCACACACACACACACACACACACACACACACACCCCCACACACACCATTCAATTGTTTTCTTGATTTCATTTAAGGTTATAACAATTGTTTCTATCATTGTCGGCATGGGCAGAAGGGTGGTGGTGTGGTGGTGTGGTCCGTGGGAAGGGGAAGACGCAAAGTATCAAAGGGGCTTATGCGGAGGCGGGGCTGTTAGACACACAATTGTACTTACCAATTTTCTGCAGTAAATTCATTTTATCCGATTTGATGTTTTTGGTGTTGTTCTTCCTTTTTGCATTGATTAGGTTGGCCAGGGCCAGGGGCCCGCGCCCGATCCAGTTTCGCCTCCACTGGCGCTGGGGATTGCAGTTGTAGCTGTAGCCGGAGATTTAGTTGCACTTTTAATGTTACGGCGGAGACGGAGGCTGGATGAGCCTTACCGTTGCCGTGTCCGTTCTTCTTCTGCTTCTCTGCAGCCGCCGCACACGAAATTTGTACCAACACATACACATTCACATGGAGGAGGCACTGGCATACGCTTGCTCGGTCTCGCTCTCGCTCTCACTCTCTCTGTCCCGTAGCCGCGACGCTCTTCTGTTTACGATCCTATCTATATCTGCGTATATAATCAACGTTATCAAAGTGCGAGGGGCCGCACGGATGCCTCTTCGTTTTTTCTCGCGCACAGCGTTAACATTGCAATCAAGTTAATTCAATTTGATTTAATCAAAAAAATATACAAAAAAAATAACAGCAGCTCCTGCTGCTCTGAAGAGCGTTGCCGTACTCGGTTGCTGAAATACTGCCCTGAAAGTAGCGTTGCCGTACTCGATTGCTCAAAAATACTGCTCTGAAAATAGCAACAAACTAACATAGCAACAATGAATCTACAAAACGTTCGCGCTCCCGTTAGATACATTTCATTTGTAAGGAAGAAATTCAGCAACATACGGAAAGGACTATGCAGCATTGTTCTGCAACTTTTACATGAAATGAGCAAAAATCCGGATATCTAGGGAAAAGAGATATAGATATTGTAGAACTTAGGCGATGTTTGTGATCTCAAGCTCCAATGAATGCAAGAACTACTAAGACTCCGTTTTAAAGCTGTCTTAACGAAATGTTTTACTGTATGCTGACATGAACATATAGAAAAAAAAAATCATATCCGTGAATATGGCATTTATAGAAAAAGTCATTATTAATATTTCAAATCAGCTTTGCAAACATAATATTAGCGTTTTAATCCGGATATAGGGCATACAAATGTCGATGCTCAGAGCTGAAAATAAGATGACCAGCAAGCAATGACGTCACATTCCGTGTATTGTAACGTATTCGAATTTGACATTTTTTGTTTGAAACTATTTTTGTAAACAATCCAATGCCAGGAAACTAACCATGCTGTTAGTAAATGAATTCATCAATCGGATAAATTTATATGTTAAGCGCTGAAAGTCCCAGTTAGCTAGTAACATTGAATTGAATATCAAAATCAGCGAAATATATGATTTCGATCATGGACAGAGAACAATTAACCCATTGTCAACTAGTGGGTATTCACGGACGAAAATTATGAAACTTGAAACATTTTGTACGCATTTCAGGTGAAAGACATCGTGGTATTATATTTAAAATAATTATGGTGTTAATATACTCATCTATTCTAAGGCATTTGTGGAGGTAATTTTTTTTTAATAGGGCGGGAATATCACAATTTATCAAAACAGGTAGGAGTTGCCCCTAATAGGTTAAAATATGCGAATTTATGTATTTAAAAAGTCTATATATACCGTTACATATTTGTATTCATATTAATATATACAATTTAAATCCAACTTTTTAATCTCTGTAAACACAAATTTATGAATTTTATTAATTATTCCATGGAACTAAAACATCGATGTTTGAGAAAAAAATCATCGATGTCGGCAGCGTTCATCTAAACATCGATGACATCAATGTTAACATCGATGTTTCTCCAGCTCTAGAGCAAACGAAACGAAAATATTACCGGCCCCGCCACAATTTCATTTCGCGGTGTGATATTTATTTGGCCAAAGTGAAAAGTTTTTGGTAATTAATCTGTTACAGATCCTGTTTTTTTTTTTTTTTTTTATATATACTTCTGGTGTTTGTTTGCACCATGGTTTGTTGTGTGGTTTATATATATATGTGTGTGTGTGTGTGTGTGTGTGTGCGAAACTGCTCCTTTGTTTGCCTCATCAAAAAAAAAACGGCGTCGGCTGTTCTTGTTGTTTTTTTTTTTTAGTTTTTGTCATTGTCATTGCCGCTGCCGGCGCCAGGGTGTGTGCCGCAGCAAAGAGGAAAAACAAAGGCCTCCTTTACATCCGTTTTTTGCGTGCAAGTGTGTGTGTGTCGGTAATTAATTGCACGCAAGTTGCAGCAACTAGAAAGTTGCATTATTTGAAAAGCCTGTCACGGAAAATGTCAATAAATGCAAGATGCAAGAACAACAAAAATCAACCACCAGTAGAGAGAGAGAGGGTGTGCGTGAGAGAAGAGAAGAGCAAAAAAGAACAGTAAAAAAGTAGCAAAAACCTCGCGTTTGCCGGTTTATGCCCATTAGCCCAGCCCCAGCCCCGGCCCGGCCCGGCAGCCACCCCCAGCCAAGCAGCAGCAGTAGCAGCAGCAGCAGCAGTAGCAGCAGCAGCAGCAGCACACACCCACAGCGAGAAAGAGAGAAAGACAGTGTCGCGTGAGAGTAGGGGGAGACACCCATATTCCTTGCACCCTTTGCACACGCTGCACAGCATAGCAAGATGCCGCTCCCTCTCTCTCCCTTTTTATGCTCTCTTTTCTTATGCATGCTCTCCCACGCCGGACAGACCGGATCCCGTTAATATTTAGCTGTGATGGTGGAGAGTAGAGATGGCAGCATCAGCAGCAGCAGCAGCAGCAGCAGGCTCTCCTCCTGATTGCACTTGTCGTCTCGGTCTCGGTATATGTATCTGCAACCCGCTGCTGCTTGGCGCAATTCATTTTTCTTTCGTTTTTCTAAATCACTTGACCCCATTACCTGGTAGCAAACCCGATACCTGATTCACTTGGCTGTTGCTGCTGGTGCTTCCAGTCGTCTGTGCTGCTTCTGCTTCTGCGGCTGCGACTGAGGCTGCCTGGCTAGCCTGGTGGTCATTTGTTTTGCCGCTTTCTAACGGACCAGTTGAATTGGCGCACGCGTCGTTTGCCTTCCGTTTGTTAGTCTCCTCTCTCTCTAACTCTCTGTGTTGGTCACCTCCCAACCCCCCTGGATGACTGGCTGCACTTGGGAAATTATCCATCCACTGACGCTGCGTTGCTGCTGCTGCTGCTGGAAGAAGAGGAGAAAAAGTGGTTTGCTCTGCTCTCCTCTGCGCGCGTGTGTGTGTGTGTGAGCAAGTGTGACAAACTCTCCAATTCTCCAACCCCCTGTCGTCAAGGGTCCATCAACTGTGCGTAGAATGCTGCCTGTCTGTCGAGGAAATTTCCATGACAACCGTAGATCGGTGATATATGTATGAATGCTATATGCATATGCACTCATATGTAGGTGTGGCTCTTGTTAATGCAACATATATGTACATATATCCTCCATTTTAAGGGGGTAGGGTATACAAGTGTCGATTTCCCCCCCCACATTTCCTGTTATACAAACAAATATTGCATACAGCAGAATGTATGTACATGTGTGAGTGTTCGTGTGCGTGTGCGTCTCTGCGTGTGTGTGTGTGGTGTTGCCTATCCGGCTTTTTGTGGAACATCTTTGGATATTGTCGAATGGATGGATGGATATATTGGCTGGCATTGAAGCCATTCTTCTGCTCCTCGCACTTGCTGCAATCGCAGTCGCCTTAAGCTTGCTTTCTCTTTTCAATCGGCAACATCAGCAGCAGTAGCAGCAGAAGCAACAGCAGTGGTGGGGGTGGGTGTGGGGGAAGAATTTGCAACGGACACCGTTCCAATTTCATTCCAATGTATTCCAGTGCGTGTGTGTTTGTGTCTGTGTTCTGGTGTTTGATGTGATGGGCAGTGCAAGTGCCATGACGCGCCGTGCCGGGAATCGCCTTATCAAAAAGCTGGTCTGTTTCTTTTTTTCTGTTTCTGGCCTTATCGAGTGACTCATGGCAACAACAACAACAACAACAGGCATTTGCTTCAACACCAGGAACTACTAGCCATAGATATATATGTTATAATATACAAGTGCCCGAAAACAGATGTGTGTTGTATGTTGTGCCTCAAACTCTTTTATATGCCTGCACTTTTCCAGACACGCACAGAGCCAGCGACAGACGGGAGCTGAACAGACCAACAGACCTGAACCCACCCCCACTGTAGCGAAAGATCCAGCGAAAGAAACTCTCGAAACTTCAGGCACATCGGATTGCTTTTCATTCGAGCCACAGCCGCCACATCCTCAGAGTCATCCAAACAGCATGGCCTGGCGCTTCAAGGCTTCCAAATATAAAAATGCCGCGCCCATTGTCCCCAAAGCGGAGGCATGCGTCCGCGAGATTTGTGTGGGTAGCTATCAGACGTATGGCAACAATATCGCCGCCTCGGCCGCCTTCATGGCCTTCAATTGGGAGCATAGCGGATCGAGTGTGGCCGTCCTGCCACTGGACGATTGCGGGCGTAAGAGCAAGACAATGCCGCTGCTGCATGGGCACACGGACACAGTGACGGACCTGAAGTTTTCGCCATTCCATGACGGCCTGTTGGCCACCGCATCGCAGGATTGCCTGGTACGGATTTCATTAACCATTCTCCCTCCCTTCCTTCACCCCAAATGGCTTTATGCAAATGTCTCTTTGTTTTGTTGCGCAGGTGAAAATCTGGCATATACCAGAAAAGGGCCTGGAGCAGTCGCTCTCCGATCCGGAGGCCGTCTTCTCACACAAACAGCGACGCGTGGAGACGGTGGGCTTCCATCCGACGGCCGATGGCATGATGTACTCGACAGCGGCCGGTTGTGTGGCCTTGTTCGATCTGAGGACCCAAAAGGAGATATTCTGTGAGTGCCTATGTCAAACCCAGTGCTGGACGAACGACGTCTAACCGGGTTCACCTTTTCCACTCACACAGCCAACAATGAGCATCCCGAGGTGATACAGTCGGCCAGTTGGCGCGAGGATGGCACTGTCCTGGCCACCAGCTGCAAGGACAAGTGTGTGCGAATCTTCGATCCACGCGCCGCCGGCTCACCCATCCAAATGCTGGCTGAATCGCATCAGAGCATCAAGGATTCGCGAGTCGTCTGGCTGGGTGGCCAGTCGCGCATCCTTACCACCGGCTTTGATGCGGCCCGCCTGCGGCAGGTGATCATCCGGGATATCCGTAACTTTGGCACACCCGAAAAGACCCTCGAGCTGGACTGCTCGACGGGCATATTGATGCCACTGTTTGATCCCGACACGAACATGCTCTTCCTTGCCGGTAAGGGGGACACGACCATTAACTATCTGGAGATCACAGACAAGGATCCGTATCTGATCGAGGGACTGCGTCATACCGGCGAACAGACAAAGGGCGCCTGCCTGGTCCCCAAGCGGGCGTTGAAGGTCATGGAGGCGGAGGTGAATCGCGTACTCCAACTGACATCAAACATGGTCATACCCATAATGTACCAAGTGCCCAGAAAGGTGACCGATGGACCATACCCCCCTACCCAGCCGTCGAATGAGATCGATTCAAACTCAGCTTGTCCTTCTTTCCTCTTCTCTCCCCTAGACCTATCGTGATTTCCATGCTGATCTCTATCCGGAGACCACGGGCTACAAAACGGAACTGATTGCCAGCGAGTGGCTGAATGGCAGCAATCAGGCGGTGCCCAAAATGAATCTGGATCCGGCAAAGCGGGAGCTTGGCGACGAACCGATAATCGTAAGTGCGGGGCAGAGCAGAACGGGGGGCAAAATAGGGAATTTACACAAAGATTCGAGGGGAAGGAGGAGCTGTCTGTAGGTGGTCCAATTCGATCTTTGATCTCTAATCCCCGTTTTCATGGCCATCAATGCAGATCCATCGCGGCAATTTAAGCGATTTTGTCAAAAATCTCGAGAACCAGCGAGCCAATGGCCAAGGAAAGGGCCCGGCCACGGGCCAGAAGATCCAGATCCAGACACAGACCCAAAACCAGAATCAGTTGTCGTCGGCCAAGCGCAACGACAACGAGCACTTTGTGATGCTGAACAAGGGCAACAATTTCGAAGAGAAGAACGGCAATGACAACAGCAACAGCAACCAGAACGGAGCCGGCCAGAAAAAGAGCTGCTCGCAGTCGCAGTCACAGCCGGACGGGGAATGCAGCGAGCTGATACGCAAATTTGAGGCCAAGTACAAAATAGATACCGAAAAGGATGTACGTGCTGCGGGAGGCGCTGCCCATGACGATGAAAAGGAGTCGCCCACCGAACATTCGGCGGGCAGCAGCGAGGAGGCCTCCGCCAGCTCGTCGGGTGCTCTGGACACGCATTCGGCCAGTGGCAGCAACTCGCCGCCCAAGCCAATGCCGCGCACATCGCGCAACAATTCCCTGCCAGAGGCCAGCGATTCGGCCGGCGAGAGTAGCAGCACCACAACCACACCACGGCCCAGGCCACGTACAACGGCAGCGACTGCCTATAAGGTGCCCCAGCCTACTATTCATCCACTGATACTGATCTCCAGATCAACGTTTTGATTGTTGTCTTTTGGTTTTTGCTTTTGTAGCGTTGTTTTTTGATATTTTTTGACATCATTATGGATTTTTGGTTCGATTGTTTTTGAATTTTTGAATTGATTACTTTTATTGGTATCGTTTCACAGTTTTGTAAACGTTTTGCACAATTTTCAATTGTTATTGATATGAAAATTGATCGTGAGAATTGGTCGTGATCGTTTTTAAGTTGTTTTTTGCATCGGAAGTTGATTTTTTGTTGCATTTGAAAGAGTTTTTGAAACATTTCACCTTTTCAGTTTCACTTTTTGCTGGTTTTTCTATTATTTATCATTTAGATTGAGTGGCACCAATTTGTTTAAATATGTTTTATGGTAGATTTTCATTGACTTAAACGATTTTCACACACTCGTACACACACAGCCGCGTTTGGGACCGAAGCCCTTCTCGAGCACCACAGGCGATGTGTCCTTTGACAAGGTGTTTGCCGTGCCCCTTGCGCCCGGCTCCCATGAGAACATCTCGAACGTTGGCCAGGAGAGCGTAAGCAGCGGCGGCGCGGAGCCAGCAGCAGCCCCAACTCACGTACAGGCGTCAGCCAAGCCGGATCTCATTGTGGAAATTGAAATCAAAAGTGAGTGCAAGCCAAAATCATAAAAAGCGATCAAGGATGTCTTTAACATGAGCTTCCTCTGTTCCGGTATGCCTTGCAGAGAAAAACGAACGGGAGACGATTGCAACCGCTGGCAATGGAGTGCAAAAGTCACTGACTACATCGGAGCGGCGCAAGGTAAGCATCTGACTGGACTCTCACTCTCTCTCAGCTGTAGTCCTTCTAACTACTAACGTTTAAGCGATTATCTGTGTTCTGTAAACCGTAATCTGTAATCTGTAATCTGCTCTCTTCTGACATCTCTTACATGCCTGTGCCACAACAAAATTCGCCTTATCTCGTGCCTAACTTTCTTTGATACGCATCCTGACTACCTACTAACCTCCCACCAAAAAACAACCTACTCTGTCTACTACAACTTCCAACCAACCACTACAACCACAACCACAACCACAACCAACAACAACAACTACTACTACTGGAACCACTGTAGTCCTCGGCTGACGATGATGAATCATCCGATAAGGTCTGCTAGGGGGGATCACCACCCGATTGCCAACGCTTTCGCTAGCCAGCATTAATCACACTTTATTTTCTTTATCGTTTCCCGCACTCAGATTTTCGAACAAAACTCCGAGTCGTCGGAGAACTCAACGGAGGGCGAGGATCGCACCGATGCCGATTTGCGGCGCTTCTCCTCGGCCCGGAGCAGCATTGCCGAGCGTCGACGTCTCTATGAGAATCGCTCCAAGAGTCAGGTGGACGAGAAGGCCCAGTCGCCAGTGCCATTGTAAGTGTGGGAAGTCGGAAGGCAGCCCGTAAATCATATTCTCAATCCCTTCCCCTTTCTCTTGTGCAGACGTCGCGAACACTCCAAGGTTGAGCCGCTGAAGTCCAACCAGCAGCAGCAGCAGCAACAAAGCAACGTTATTGGGGGCACCTGTGTCGACAGTAAGCGGATCTCGGTGCCGGAGGGAAAGCTCCTCGAGGAGCATCGTCAGCAACGGGGCAACAATGGTGCCGCCAATGCTGCTGGACTTAAGAAATCCGCCACGGAGGCTGCCTTCAGTGCCGCCTCGACCAAACGCACCTCGACCGTTTTCGGCAAGGTGTCCAAATTCCGGCACCTGAAGGGCACGCCCGGCCACAAGTCCACACACATTGAGAACTTGCGCAACTTGAGTCGCCAGATACCGGGCGAATGCAATGGCTTCCATGCCAATCACGAGCGTGTGGCGGTGCCGCTGTCGGGGCCTGGCGGCAAGATAGCCATCTTTGAGCTGAGTCGCCCGGGCCGTCTGCCCGATGGTGTTATTCCCTCGCTGGTGAATGGCAGCAACATCATGGACTTCCAGTGGGATCCGTTCGATGCCCAGCGCCTGGCCGTCGCCTGTGACGATGGCATTGTCAAGCTGTGGCACATAGCCGAGGGCGGGCTCAGCGAGCCAACAAATACGCCCGCCGGCGAACTGACCGCCCATCTCGACAAGATCTACTTCATCCGCTTCCACCCGCTGGCCGCCGACGTTCTGCTGACCGCCAGCTACGACATGACCATCAAGCTCTGGGACTTGCGCACCATGACCGAGAAATGCTCGCTTTCGGGCCACTCGGACCAGATATTCGACTTTGCCTGGAGCCCATGCGGCCGCCTGGGTGCCACCGTCTGCAAGGATGGCAAAATACGCGTCTACAATCCGCGCAAATCGGAGATGCCCATACGCGAGGGCAACGGACCCGTGGGCACCCGAGGGGCACGCATAACCTGGGCCGTCGAGGGACAATATATTGTCTGCACTGGATTCGATAAGTACGACGATATTCTTGGTGTTAATCGATCTAACGCGTTTGCTTAGCTCAAATCTGCAGTGGAACAATCGCTGCTCCCACATCCCCCCTTCTTATATTAACTGGTATTATTTGTATACACTTTACAGGGTCTCGGAGCGACAGATCAGCGTGTACAATGCCCAAAAATTGACGGCACCACTGAACACGGCCAGTCTGGATGTGTCGCCATCGATACTGATACCGTTCTACGATGAGGATAGCTCCACGCTGTTCGTCACGGGCAAGGGCGATTCGACTATATATTGCTATGAGATCACCGATGAGGAGCCGTACATCTGCCCGCTGTCGCATCATCGTTGCACATCGCTGCATCAGGGTCTCAGCTTCCTCACCAAGAACCACTGCGATGTGGCCAGTGTGGAATTCTCCAAGGCCTATAGGCTGACCAACACGACCATTGAGCCGCTCAGCTTCACAGTGCCACGGATCAAGGTAGGTGTTAGATAGAGTCCAGCCTGTGTCCAACCTGAGTGAGTCCTCACTCTTGTGGTTTTTTCAGAGTGAACTTTTCCAAGATGACCTCTTTCCACCTACGCGTATCACCTGGAGCGCCACGCTCAGTGCCGATGATTGGTTTGCCAGCAACAATGACAAGGCGGCACCTAAAATCAGTCTCAAGCCCGAGGGCATGGAGACCCGTGAGTAGTCAATCCTGCTTTGTTCTGCATCGCCTCTACTCTCTGTTTTCTCTCGTTTGTGTTGCAGTTTCTTCCATACAACAAGTGCCAGTGCAGCATGTAAAGAAATCGTTGGAGCAGCACGCTCAATTTGGCCAAAAGTCAGAGTACGAGATTAACAAGCAGCAAGAGGTATAGCCATAGCCCCTGCAACAAGATATCATTGAACTAAGCTATTTTTTTTGCACCAATACAGATCCAGAAATCGGTGAGTGCGCGCATGGAGTACACCACAAAGCTGGAGCAGGACGATATGGAGGGTGTGGACGAGAACGAGTGGCAGGAGTAGCAGCAACAGAAACGAATTTGGGAGTAATTTTACTATAAATATTGACAGGACGACACAGAAACAGCAACACATTACATATAGATATGTATATGTACAATATAATAATATATATTTATATATACACATATATATATTTATATAGAACTCTCTCGTAGACAAGCCGCAAGCAAAAGCAAAAGAAAAACTAATCCATAAACATGGCCATAAGAAAGGTCCTCCAATTCGTGCAGTATATATGTATATGTACATTTGTATGTTGTCAAAAGGGAGGAAAGGTTAGACTGTTCCGTACCCTTTGGGTTTCCATTCCTTATCCTCATCCTCGCCCATTCTCCCTCGCCCATCACCATGACCCTGCAGTTGCTCAATTGCCAAATTACTGATCGTAAGCAATATTTTTGTTCGTTTCGTACATTCGTTTTATTTTGTACAATTATGGATGTTTATTTTGAATGTGTGCTACAGATATTTACATAAGTAGTTAGTCCAAAATTAGTTTAGCCTGTTTAAATGATAATCATTTACACTTAATGGAATCCCTCCTGAGTTCTCGCGTCCTTAAGTTTGTGCGTATTTGTTTTGTTGTTTTATTTTGTTTTTTTTTTTTATGTGGCCATATACTAATGTATTTTTATAAGAACTCTTCGAGTATACACATATACCCCTCTCGTTCTATTTGTCTCTCTCTCTCTCTCTCTTTCTTTGTTATGTGCGTGCGAACGAGAGGGGGTCTGACTGTCTCTTTCTTTGTCATTTTCTGTCTAGTCTTTGCTCCATTCGATCCTCCTTAAAACATTACCCTACCCCCCCCCACACAACAAATATACAACATATAGACTGTAACTGATACAAACATAATTGATAATTGATACGTTTCATATGCGTAAAGACAATTAATTTAAACATACAAAAAGAAGCGAGAGAAGCGGGAAACCTAAATGACAAAATCAAACATTGTAACGAGAGAATCAAAGAAAATTATGGAAAAAAGAAAAACACTCGAAAATTGTACGATTCCAAAATGTATTAACAAACGAAAAGACTTGAGCAACAGATGGAACAGATATATATATATATATATATCTGGCTTCATCTCCCTTCCATAACTTCACAAAAACAAATAACGAGTTGCCATAAAAGATTTTGTGTGTGCATTATCCTACGGAGGGGGGTAGTAGTAGAAAGGCAATAGAAATTTTTGTACTTGCAATAGAATATATATACTTACATATATATAATACAATATATATTATACATACATGACACACATATACACAAATATATACATATATATATATATATTGATATATATTTTGTATACCAATCGTAACTAAAAAGGCCAACAGCATTCCCCCCCTCCCAAGGCTGAAACAACGACTGAAACAATAGACACGCAAACAGCAGAGAAGCGAAGAGAAGTGAAGAGAAGAATAGTTCTGAGCAGAGACATAATGCAGCAGACCAACATATAAAATTCTCGGGTAATGGGCAATATTGTGCTAGCCGCCTAGTGTGCTAACTGATAAATGTTCTATTATACAGAAAATTATACATACAATAGCTATAGGCATACTACACATACACATACTATATACTATAGTACTACATACTCGTATATACATGCGTCGCAAAAGGAGAGTAAGGAGCAGGAGAACGAACCTCCCTCCCCTCCATCCACAATGCTGAAACAATTCCAAATCGAAAGTCCAAGTTGCATTTAATACGTTAAAAAACCCTATGGAACGACTGAACAAATGACTCACAAAGTATTCAGATAAACTGAACGGAAATTCTGATCTCCGCCCCCATCCCAATCCAGAGTGGGAGGGGAAAGCGGAGAGCGCACCATTTGATATGATTATAAATGATATTTTGTATTGAGAAAAAAAAACGAATGGGAATATATATAAAGTAAACCTAAACCTAAGCCTAGATTCCACTGTCCCCATGCAAGCATTTTGTATTTATTAGCCATATTCGATTATACACAAAACACACACACACATATTTTATATATATATATATATATATATATATATATATATTTAGGAAACTTCTTTCGATTTTCTATGTCTCTCTCTCTTATTTCTATTACTATTTATAACTATACAAAAAATATACAAATATAAAACAAGAAGCGATAAATGATAAATGATATGAGAATGGATAAATAGAGTGACCCGTGAGAGCAGTGATTTTGGCAGGTAGTGAAGCAGAAGTAGCAGGAGCAAAAAGGGAATCAGAATGAGAAATGCAAAATGAAAAATGCGAATTAAAAAAAAAGCATACACATTATTTATACAATTTATTTTACAGTATGATTATATAATATATATATACATATATCCGCTAAAACCCCGCCCCCCCAAATTAAAATCCAATACTCTAGCCCCTAAGCAATAATTATAATAATATTAATAATAATAATGAAGGCAAAAATATATTTATATACATAATTCAATAAAAACAAAAAATATACAAAAAAAAGCTACTAATTGTAATATTAGAACCCATTCGATCGGCCAGGCTATAGACCCGAAAGAAATTCCACAAAATACAAAACTCCAGTCGATCGCGCACACGTCATGCATGTTGTTTTAGCTTAGCTTGGGTCTGGAGTCTGCAAACTCCTCCATTTCTTCAATGAAATAATATCCCAATGGTGTACATAAACTATACTATGTAAATTCCCTAACGTATGCCAAAAGCTCAGCCCCTCATCTTGGCTTTTGGCCACGTGGGAAGCGCCAAGGTTCCGCTTGGGTTGCCAGGACAACGTCGATGCGCCCTCAGTGCCATCGAACAAACAAAAGTTTTCCCCTAGTCATTGAAGCATAGCCTTTCAGCAGTGAAAAGTGTTTGATGCCAGACTATATCCATATCCATATCCAAATTGGTGGCATCGATGAAGTTCCTGCTGAAGAAATGCCTGAGGAAGAAGGCGCCGGAGATGAAGCCGGGTGCCATCCTGGATGCGGTCATCTCACAGTCCTCGGCAACGGCCTGCAAGTGTCTGCTGTATAAGTTGGCCGACTACAAGCGGGGTGAGTGGAGAGCAGTTAGCTGTAAGTGCAGGCCTTATGCTGGCTCTGAACTGTTTCAGGCGGAGATCTGATTGATGCCATCAACACGGGCGGCCTCATTGCCGTGGAGCAGCTGATCCGTGAACAGTTCGGTGTGTTCATGTACAACGATGGCAAGGGGCAGGTGATCAATCGGGCAGAGTTTCTGCGCTGGAAGTACCGCGACCACACGGAGGTGACCATACCCATCGAAGCGTCCCTCTCGATCCACGATCCGCTCGGCAAGTGGGAGGACCACAAGGCCTGCTGGCAGATGCAGTACCGCGGCGCCCTCGGCGAGAGTCTGCTCCATGTGCTGATTATCTGCGACTCGAAGATCCACACCAAGCTGGCCCGTGTCCTGCTGCGCGTCTTTCCCAATCTGGCCCTGGACGTGATGGAGGGCGAGGAGTATCTGGGCGCCAGTGCCCTGCATCTGTCGATTGCCTACAGCAACAACGAGCTGGTGGCGGATCTCATCGAGGCGGGTGCGGATATCAATCAGCGGGCCATCGGCAGTTTCTTTCTGCCGCGCGACCAGCAGCGCACGAATCCCGCCAAGAGCACCGACTACGAGGGACTGGCCTACATGGGCGAATATCCGCTGGCTTGGGCCGCCTGCTGTGCCAACGAGAGTGTCTACAATCTGCTGGTGGACTGCGGCGCCGATCCGGATGCCCAGGACTCCTTCGGCAACATGATACTGCACATGGTCGTTGTCTGCGACAAGCTGGACATGTTCGGCTACGCCCTGCGCCATCCCAAGACCCCGGCCAAGAATGGCATCGTCAATCAGACGGGCCTCACGCCGCTCACCCTCGCCTGCAAGCTGGGCCGTGCCGAGGTCTTTCGCGAAATGTTGGAGCTCTCGGCGCGCGAATTTTGGCGCTACAGCAACATCACCTGCTCCGGCTATCCACTGAATGCGCTGGACACACTCCTGCCCGATGGCAGGACAAGTAAGTGGCAGCTCCAACCGGTATACTCTTCTCATTAATGATGCCTCTCTGTAGATTGGAACTCTGCCTTGTTTATCATTCTGAATGGCACCAAGCCGGAGCACTTGGACATGCTGGACGGTGGCATTATTCAGCGTCTGCTCGAGGAGAAATGGAAAACCTTTGCCCAGAACCAGTTCCTCAAGCGTCTGCTCATCCTATCGACACATCTGCTCTGCCTGTCCGTCTCCGTTTATCTGCGACCCGCCCACGAGGGTGAGTCCGAGGCAGACTCGGCAGACGCTGCTTCAGCTGCTCTGCAGGAGCGAGAGCCGCCAGCGGTAGCCAGCGATGACTACAATGCACAGACGGTGGCCAGATATTGCGCCGAACTGGCCACCATTGCGGGTGTGCTCAGCTACGTGGTCTTTCAGCAGGGCGATGAGATCAAGAATCAGGGATTATCTGCGTTCCTCAAGCAGCTGGTAGGTAGCCCCTTCCCCTTTGTTAGCCATCATTCAGAGTTTCGTTCGCCTTCCGACAGTCGCATGCTCCGGCCAAGGCCATCTTTCTGTTCTCGAATCTGCTGATCCTGGCCTGCATTCCCTTTCGCCTGATTGGCGACACCGACACCGAGGAGGCCATACTGATCTTTGCGGTGCCCGGCTCCTGGTTTCTGCTCATGTTTTTTGCCGGGTAAGTGTGCCGGAGGGACATGGATCTCAACTTTCAGCTTCTCTGCTTCTGTTAGGGCCATCCGTTTGACCGGGCCCTTTGTGACGATGATCTACTCCATGATCACCGGCGACATGTTCACCTTCGGCATCATCTACTGCATCGTGCTGTGCGGCTTCTCGCAGGCCTTCTACTTCCTCTACAAGGGACATCCCCAGGTGCAGTCGACGATGTTCAATACGTACACCAGCACCTGGATGGCCCTCTTTCAGACCACACTGGGTGACTATAATGTGGGTAACACGTCGCCCCGCCATTTGAACACTCCTCCATTAATGATCCTTTACGCCTTCCTGCAGTATCCAGATCTCAATCAGACCACTTATCCGAATCTCTCGAAGACGGTGTTTGTGATCTTCATGATATTCGTGCCCATCCTGCTGCTGAACATGCTGATCGCCATGATGGGCAACACCTATGTGACGGTGATCGAACAGTCCGAGAAGGAGTGGATGAAGCAATGGGCCAAGATCGTTGTCACCCTGGAGCGCGCTGTGCCGCAAGCGGATGCCAAGGGCTATCTGGAGGCCTACTCCATTCCGCTGGGGCCATCGGATGACTCCGGTTTCGAGGTGCGCGGCGTTATGGTCATCAAGAGCAAGAGCAAGACACGAGCCAAGCAGCGCAAGGGAGCCGTCTCCAATTGGAAGGTGAGTGGTGGGGAGGGGAGATGGGTTCATCATCTTTTTATTGTCCTGAACTCCTTTTTGGGCTTGAACTGCAGCGCGTGGGACGTGTCACGCTGACGGCATTGAAGAAGCGCGGCATGACAGGGGAGGAGATGCGACGTCTGATGTGGGGACGCGCCTCCATATCCAGCCCCGTGAAGGTGACCAAGCAGAAGCTCAAGGATCCCTACAACACCATGCACACGGACTCGGACTTCACCAATGCCATGGATATGCTCACCTTTGCCAACAATCCGGCATCTAGCAATGGCGTCCAGCTGCGCTCAGCGGCATCCGTGGGCGCTGGTGGCAAGGAGGCGGCACCTACCGTACCGGATCCCTTTCGCGAGCTAATCCTAATGTCGGACGAGCGGCCGGAGACGCATGATCCCCATTACTTTGCCGGACTGCAGCAGCTGGCCAACAAGGCCTTCGATCTGGTCGAGCAGACAATGAAGACACAGCCGCAGACTGACAAGAGTGTCGCCCCAGCACCCAGCCAGCCAGCCACTTCGCTTCCAGTCGCTGCCACTGTCACCTCTTTGCCTCCAGCTGCTGCGGCTGCTGCTGCTCCGGCAATGCCTGCGGTGGCCATACCATTGCCCATGACCACACTGGGCAATCTGTTCCAGGACCCCAAGGACGTTGTGGATCCCAAGAAGCTGGAGGAATTCATGGCCATGCTGGCCGATGTCGAGACGGAGGAGAGCGACAGTGGGGGGCCGATTCTGGGCAAGCTATCGCTGGCCAAGCGGACGCATAACGCCCTATCCAAGGCGGACATACGGCGCGAGCACGACACGCTATCCATGGGCTTCGATGGGCACAGTCCCGGACAATTTCAGGCCATGTCCTCGGTCTGGGCACCGCCCGGACTGGACGTGAGCACGGTAAGGAGTGCCCCAAATGAGTGCCTCGAAGATTCGTATGATTATTGGGTTTCTTTTTTGCCTTTGCAGGGCTTTCACTTTGATGAGGCCGTCGCCGAGGAGGTGCTGACCATTGAGCAGGAGGCCGAGGTGGAGACCGAGGACGGCAATGGGGGCCAGGAGAGCGAGGATTTGCCCACCACCGATGAGGTGCATGCCACCATGAAGCAGTTCCATTTGCGCAAGTGCCAGCCATCGCAGGATGAGGCCGCGCGTCGGGCCAAGAGTGCTCGCGTTCGCCGCAGGAACAAGTGAGTGATGGCGCCATCACTCCTTGCATCAATCCTCAATCCAAGCCGCCTTTTACCTTTTGCAGAGTCTCGCCGGAACAGAGCGAAGAGGAGGAGCGCCGTCAGCAGCGTGGACGTACGGCGCACGGCTCACGTAAGATGCCGTCACCGCCCGATCCCCTGGAGCCGTGGAGTACCCGCGAGCTGCAGGACATTAACAAGATTCTGGCCCGCAAGTAACAGAGAGACAGGCAGGCAGGAGTACAGGAATCGCAACTGGCACATAGTCCTTGTGGCTTATAATTGATTTTAGATCTTATCCTAGTTACACATACAAATACATAATAATAAATCCCGAGGATGTACAGCATGCGGCACACGGCCACTGCGGGGTGGGGCGCTGCGGTGCGGGTGCATTCTCGGCTGCGGGATCTCTAAGTGCTAGCTTTAAAATGGTGGATGTATTTTGGTGGTTGGCGGAGGAGTGGTGAAACCTGCAGCCAAATGCGGCATACCCGAAGCAGTCCACAATTTCTCATCCGTTTTGGCATTGTTCGCGTGGTACTAGCGCGTCTCCGGGTGTCTATATTAACAAGAAAGGAAGGAATGGGTAGGGAAGGAAAGGAAAGGAAGGGAAGGAAGGTAGCTTCGGTTAATCCGAAGCTTTTATCTACCCTTGCAGCTCGATCGTTTGCCTCCTGTGCTACGATTTTTGCGATAAATCCACTTATCCAACTACAAGTTTTCCCCCATACTCGTAAATATAGTGATCCGATCTGGGCGCTGGCGTTTGGAAGGTTTTATGCTACCGTAGACAGCAGGCAAAACGGAACCAAATGGTACGATGTCGATGTTTAGATCAGGGATCGGCACGCCTTATCTGCCTCGTCGGCATCATCGTATTTGGCTCCGTTTTATGCACATACTAATGTCCATGTCTATGCCTCAGATTGAGATTCCAATTCAGCCGAAAAGTTGTAGCTACCAAAACTGAGTGACTAGTTTGCATAGAAACAGAACAGACGCGACAGACGGACAGATGGGCATAGTATACTATGTACTATACTATATATATACATACACACACGGCTAGGCTATTTATGCTGCTTCTAGAGTGAATGCCACATCTTGGTACCCCCTCCTCTGCAAGGGTATTTCTACACTGAAGAATCTCACCTAAAACTTAGATACTATCTATGTATAATTAATCATCTGCTATACTCATCTGCTCTCCTCTACTGTCCGATATGAACTAAATATCTATAATATACATTGTGCTGGATGACGGGGAATGGTTCAATCAGTGTCATTGCCACTGTCAATGCCAATGCCTCCCGATGCTTCGATATGATTGCTAGTTGTCCAAAAATCAAAAAAACAAACAAAAAAAACAACAACACACACTAAGCCTCGCCTCTAAATCTCTTTCTCTTTGGAGCAGGGATGTGGGGGGGATGAGGGGGAGACATAGAGCTCAGCTCTGAGCTTTTACCGAAACCCTCCAGTCAGCGTCCGATCCGTAGACATTGTGGTGATCGTCTGCGCCTGCGTTTGCTGCTGCTGCTGTTGCTGCTGCTGCGATTGCGTTGCCGTCTGCGCACTCGATACCGTCGAGTTAATGTATATGGGCGTGGCATTGGTGACGCTGCTGGAGTTGCTCTGGCTGAGATTAACATGCTGCTGCTGCTGTACCTGCACCTGAATCTGATGCTGCTGCTGGTGGTGATGCTGCTGCTGCTGATGATGATGGTGCTGCTGCTGCTGCTGGTGGTGGGTGGCTGTGCCCGCTGGCGTCGCCCCCAGCTGAATGAGCTGCTGGGCCGTCAGCAGTTGTGTCGGGATGATCACCTGCTGCTGCTGGCCATGCTGCTGCCCAGCCAATTGTGCAGCGGCGGCGACTTGTTGTTGCTGCTGTTGTTGTTGCTGCTGCTGCTGTTGCTGCATCTGCAGTCGCAGCAGCTGCAAGTGGCTCGCAGTGATGGCAATCTGAAAAGGAAACTGTCAGAATCTGTCCCAATTGGATATATTTTGGCTGGGATGACTTACGGGTACATTGGATATCTCTCCCGTGGGGCCGACCACCTGCTGAATGATCTGGATCTGTTGCTGCTGCTGCTGCTGTTGTTGCTGCTGCTGGTGGTGCTGCTGGGCGAGATTCTGGAGCAGGGCCGTTTGCTGCTGGGCTGCCGTTGTCGGCGCCGGAGTGGCGGTCAGCTGCCCATTGGGGCCGGTGGTGAGGATTAGCTGCTGTGTGGGCTGCTGTGCGGCCACAATGTTGAGCCCAAGACTCTGGGACAAGTGATTTTGTGCTGGCTGCTGCTGCACCTGCTGCACTTGCTGCACCAGCTGCGTCCCCTGCTGGCCGGGCAGCGCAATGAAGTACTGAAGCTGCTGGCCGCCCGCATGGCCACCGGTCTGCTGGATGATCTGCACATGCTGGGGCTGATGCTGCTGCTGTTGCTGGTGCTGATGCTGCTGCAGTTGGGCGGTGAAAATGTCCTGATTGACGGTGCTGAAGCCGAGCACCTCGGCTGCGGTCGTAGCGCCGCTGGTGTCCATCTTGAGGGTGGCCGTGGCAGAAGGTACAGTGGTGCCGCCCAAACTATAGCCGCTCGTGGCGGTGGCTGTGACGGCGGAGGATGAGGCGCTGTGGCCAATAGAGCTGCCGGCAACGGACCCGGCCATGCCGCTGCTTGAGCACGCTCCCATTGAGTCTTTGCCCTTCTGCGCCGACGATGGCTTGATCTCCTCCCGCGGCACTATGTCGATGAGGAAATCGAACTGATCGTAGTTGGCTATGGCCTGGGCGATGTCCGAGCGCTGCAGCGTGCGCCGGCGACTCTCCTCGGTGTGCACCCAGGCGTGCATGGTCAGCTCCTGGATGAAGTACTCGCAGGCCTTGGCAAAGAGCAGCGGTGCCTCGCCAGCTATCATTTTGGCATGCTCGTCCAGCTTCATGATCTTCTTGATGCGCGCCAAGGGCAGAACCTGATGCTTCGCATCCACCTGCCCGATTCCGTGCACCTCGCTCACGATATTCGGCCAGAAGTTGTCGATGGTCGGCGGCGGTTTGCGTGCCACTTGCGCTCGTGTCGCCTTCGTGGCCTTTTCCTTGGGCGTGCTCGGACTGGGAGCGGCACTGACCGTCATCGTCATTCCGGGATTCACAATGGTGCAGCCGCTAGGCACCAGCGTCGCCTGCATGGGCATCGACAGGGTGGCCGTGGCAGATTGTTGAAGCTGTTGTTGTTGCTGCTGCTGCTGCTGTTGTTGCTGCTGCTGCTGGTGTTGTTGCTGGGTAAGCTGCTGGGGAAGTTGCTGCTGGGATGTGACAACCACAGCGTTGGGCGCTCGTCGCTGAACAGCCGTCGTTACCTTGCCAGCTGCGTAGGCCTGCGCCATGGCCCCGCTCAGATCCACCTTGATCGGTGTGACGGTGATTGTGTTGTCAAACAGCGTGGTGGCGGCATTGCTGCATTGAGGGAAGAAGCACAACACAACAGAAGAGCGCACACATCAATTTTATTAGTTGTACAGTGTCCGAAAGTGGGGAGGGGTTTTGATTTTGGGGGTGGGCATGAAACGTACCTGTTTGGCGCCTTATTTGTGCCGACATTGTTGGTCGCGTACATGGCCAATGTAGCTCACGTTCTCTGCTATGCGGCGGCGGCAATTGGTCGGCTTCAGCGACCGGCTCAAGCTCAGTTTATTTGTTTAATTTGATGCTATTAATTCGCAAATGCGTACATTAGAGGTGTCAACCCAGCGAGGGCGCTATCGATAGTATCGATTTTTTGCTGCTAGCTGCAGACATCGATGACTTTTCTCAAACATCGATGTTTTTAGATACATAGAATAATTCATAAATTTCAAATTATTGTTTTTACAGAGAGTAGAGATTAAAAAAGTGATTTTCAGTTGTATATACTAAAATATATATATATATGGAATGGTATATAGAATTTTTAGATACATACATTCGCATGTACAAGTTAACCCATTAAGGGCTGCTCTGGGTTCCTAAGGGTTGCTCTAAAAACATCGAAAACATCGACGTTGGCAAACATCGATGCTAGCTCCAATGTGTATATACACTGCAGTGTGACCGCGGATTCGTCAATAAAGTATACCCAACCGACGCTCAGAAATATACGGAAATATACCTTCTCGTTTTCAAAATATACCGTAAATACATCGTGGGAAAAGAGTGGGTTAAGAGTTCACTGTCAATGATCTGAAATCATTTTCACCCATTTTGATATTCCTGCTAGTATTATTAGTTAGCTAGAACTCTCAGCACCTAACATATCATTTTCTTCGATAGATAAATCAATTTTCTAGAGGATTGTTTAAATTTGGGGACTTCTTTTAATTGGATTATTTAGAATTATTTGATTTTTTCGTTTGAGGCCAACTAGCGATGGAGTTGTGTGTCACCATCGATAAAGCAGTGCCAATCAGTATCGCTTTCGATAACACAACACTTGCCGCTTTCAGCCCTGGCTTATCAGTATTGAGAATGATTGTATTATTTATTCGTGGCGCCGGCAAATAAAAGCAGCTCCATTATGAAGCCCAATCCTATGATTCTCAACAAGGACTGCTTCTGGCAGCTGGTGGGGATCAGCACAGGCCTTAAAATACTACTCATTCCCGCCAAGTAAGTGCCAAAGCCAGAGTCGAAGCCCCCATTCTCCACTCCACTTGTCATATTTGCAGCCATTCCACCGACTTTGAGGTACACCGCAATTGGTTGGCCATCACGCATAGCCTGCCTCTGAATCGCTGGTACTACGAGGACACAAGCGAATGGACGCTGGACTATCCCCCCTTCTTTGCGTATTTCGAATGGCTGCTGTCGCAGGTGGCGAAATACGTCGATCCGCGGATGCTGATTGTGCAGAACCTCAACTACGAGTCGAAGGCCACATTGAACTTTCAGCGGCTGTCGGTGACAGCCATGGACCTGATCTATGTCCTGGGCGTGCGCAGTTGCATGAGCGCCCTGGGCATAGTCAGAGGCAGTCAGCAGTTCTTTGCCGGCTCCATGCTGCTGCTGCTCAATGTGGGCCTCATCTTTGTCGATCACATACACTTCCAGTACAATGGCTTCATGTTCGGCATACTCCTGCTGAGCATAAGTGCCCTGCTGCGCCAGCGTTTCCTCTGGAGCGCCTTCGCCTTTGCCGTCCTGCTGAACTTTAAGCACATCTTCCTGTATTTGGCGCCGCCATTCGGCGTGTACTTCCTCAGATTCTACTGCCTGGAGCAGGCCAACGTCAAGGGTGGCTCCTTTTGGCGTTGCCTCTGCAAGCTGCTGGCCGTCGGACTGGCGCCATTTGTGGCCTCCTTCGGCCCGTTCTGGGATCAGCTGCCGCAGATCATGTCCCGCCTATTCCCCTTCAATCGGGGACTCACCCACGCATACTGGGCGCCCAATATATGGGCGCTCTACAACACCGCCGATAAGTTGGCCGCCAATGTGCTGCACACAGCCAGTGCGGGGCCATCGAGCACATCGGGCCTGGTGCAGCAGACCAATCACGCGGTGCTGCCGACCATCACACCGTCCATGACCTTTGGCCTGACCATCGTCTTTATGCTGCCCATTCTGCTGAAGCTGTTCAGGAGCTCCAAGAAGTAAGAAGCTTTACCTTTCGAAATTTGATTAGGTTTTTGCATCACTTTCCGTTTGTAATTTGTGTATGTGCAGGCAGAGCTCCCTGATGTTCCTACGTGCTGTGGTGCTGTGTGCCTGCTCCTCGTTTATGTTTGGCTGGCATGTCCACGAGAAGGCCATTCTCATGTGCCTGATACCCTTGAGGTGAGTGCCTGTATGCGTATTTATTGTGTACTGTGGCTAACAATTGGTTCTGTGTGTCCTGCCATAGCCTGCTGACCTTGGTGAACCGTGAGGATGCCAGGTATGCCTACATACTGGGCATAGCCGGATACTTCTCGCTGTTCCCGCTGCTCTACGACATCGACTTGTACGTGCCGCGCTATTCCCTGTACTTGGCCTACATGTTCATGCTCTATGGCCAGCTGTATCGCATGTTCGCCGGCTTCAGGGGCTTCCATTGGCTGGAGTGGGCCTATATGCTGGGATTCATAGCCATACCCGTGTACGAGCACATCATCAGTCTACTGCTGGGCCTCCACACTCGACTGCCCTTCATGCCGCTGCTACTGACATCCACATACTCGGCCCTCGGTGTCCTCTACTTCTTTGCCCGCTACTATCTGTATGCCCTAGGCGTCAGCTGGCCAAAGCTGACTGCAGCCAAGGGCCCAGCCACCTACTCCTCGTCTGCCAAGCGAAAACGTAAAACCAAATAAACGAAAAACTAGAATATTCAATAGAAATCTGCATGGGATCGAATGGGATGTGCGAGACTTCAAGGCGCCTGGCGCAACAGCCAGCCAGCTCGGCGCCGCAACGGCGAAGCGAGCCAAACAATGGCACAAACTATTAAGCGGAAACCGATCCCGATCCCGATCCTAGGGTACAACGTTGAGCCGCTGCCGCTGCCATTGTCTACGATTCAAGTGGGGTGGCGGCGCGTACCTGTCGCCTTGAGGAGATTACCGCGCGGTCTGCGCCGGCAGTCATAAAACAGGTACGAGCAACAGCCGGTGCCACATTCGGTGTGTCTGTTTTGGAAATTCCATGGAAAACACGCTCTCGGGAACTGAATGAATATCAATTGCCCGAGCCGGAGACATCAGTTGAAAGTTTACCCTCCAGCGGACAGGTTGTCATCATAGCCATGCAGATTCAAATGGAATTCGTGCCCAATCATGGCTACAAGCCATTCAAGATGCCACAGCAGCAGCACCTACAGCAGCAGCCGCCGATGGCAGTGGCCAGCAAGTAAGCCTCTCATTTTGTGTGCCCCGATTGATTGATTGAGTGATTGATACGTTGCAGTCCTGTTGAGTCCAGTGGCTGCTTCAGGAAGGGCTCCTACATTGAGCTATCCAATGGAGCGATGCGTCGTGTGGAGGACATTCGCACAGAGGACTTCATTCAGTCGGCGCTGCGCAGCCAGCTCTTCGATCTGCGAGAGGCCACGGTAGTACGGATCGACAGGGGACACCTGGCCAGCTCCTCGCATGTGACCATTACCTTTAGCTACGACACCCGACACTCCAAGGTGAGAGCCACCCCACTGGCGTCTTAATACAAGTCTCCACTTCACTTCCATCGCCTTGCAGGTCAATATGGATGTTCTGCCGGGTCATCCGTTGTTCGTCTATGGCCAGGGCTGGGCCTCCTGCAATCCCCAGTTGTCGTTTCAGCTGTACGAGCTCAAGTGCCGGCAATTGCAGGTCGGCGACATTTGCCTGTCGCTTGTGCCCCGCGAGCAGATTTCTGCTCCTCCTGCTGCGCCACCACCGCCTCCACCTCCAACGCAGGTGCCCCTTGGGTCATCACCGGACACAGGCTATGGGGCGGCGTCCATGAGGCATCCGTCCTATCAGATGTATGCAGAAATGGCCAATTTTGTGGCTGCCTACACGCAGCACGTGATTGACAAGTTAAGGAACTAGCCTGCCTTTGCATAAAAACATGGCCATGCTTCGATAGATTTTGCGCTATCGTTGCTATGACCAATTACTGATATATTTAAAATTAAATGTAAAATGCATATTTCGTTTCATAAATTATAAATCAATAAACGCATATTCACACATTTTCAAATTCAAATCTCGATCACATCGATAAGCGATTATATCAAGTGCTGCAAAGCGAGACATAGCTGCGCACCGATAGCACATAATTTTGCAGTGTGGTAAAGTGCTCATTGTTGGCGGGCATTTAAAATACACTTGTTTTGTGACCACCAAATATTAATTTATTCATTTGTTATTTACAAAAATGAACGTTTTAAAGCTTATTTAGTTTTATTACATTTTAATGCCCGCTTTGGCAGCTACGAAAGTCAACAATCCAACGAGATCGATATTTTCAAGTGTGGAACAATGTGAAAAGTGGATCTTTGTTTGGCGCGCATTCAAACGAAAGTCAAGCTGGAGAAGGGCAGAATTCTAAAGAATGTTATGAAATTATAAATATGCATAAGAAAAGTTTTTCTTTATATCATTTGATGCATGTGTAAACCCCACTCCGTTTCATGTTAAAAAGTTGCATTCAATTTGTTTAGCATTCATTAAATTGGTTGCCATTCTCTTTCCTTTACGCTCAGCCGCTATGCGTTCGATTCAATTGAGGTATTCCCTCCTCCCACAAAATACATTTTTGTCCCGCATCTGAGTGCATATAGATTTCAGTTTCTACCTTCACCTTCAGGTTACGGGCGGGGCGTTTCCCCAAAGCCTACAACAACAGCCATGCGATCGACCGACCGACTTAATTCAGCAATCAAAAGCAATACAACAGCAACAAGAACGGCTGAAGAAAGGAAACTTGAGAGTAAAAAGGCTATCATAAAGGAAACTTCCAGACATAAAGTCCCTATAATTACCAACACCCTGAACGTTGTAAATGCATCAAAATTGAACCGCCCCTCGGGGCAATATTTCATGCGGCAGGCAGGGCAGCAACAAAAACAAGGAGCACCCAAAAGCCGACGAGGGAAGCGCCCAAGACGCAGTCGTTGCGCAGAGGGAGGGGACGCTGCTTGCACGATGGATGAGCGGTAGGGGAACGAACGCAAAAAAACAAAAAACAAAAAACGTGCATTCAATTTTCAGCTCGAATCTTGGCCTGAATCTTGATCCCCTAACCCGCTCTCTACACAATGAGAAAATAATAATCGCATGTTTTTGGCTTACTTTGCAGATCTCTTACCCCCACCCACATATTTCCCTTTTATTTCAAATAATTTGTATTCGAATAAATAAATTCATGTATATTTGTTTTGGTGTTCTGTTTTCTGCGAGTGAATTTTATGTTAGCCCGTTTCTTCCGGCCATATTTTGAGCAATTTGCTGCAATTGAGTTGTTGTCGTTGTCGCCGCATAGTTTTTCCCTCTCATTCCGCTTCCCATGCTGTGGGGGGGAAAATTCTTGAATGACTTTCCACTGCCACTGTGTCGCCCCTGCCCCTACACTTTGCAACTTTTTACGATGCGGAGCTCTCCTTTCCAGCCATCAAAGCCATCATATATCATCCCCATCCCTGGAAGACACAGGAACTGTGCGCATTAGGCCTCATAATGGATAATAATACCAATGATAATTTCGCACAAAAACGCCAAGAAACGAAGCGAGAGACAGAAGGAAGATGCACCATGCAGCATGCACCCAGGCTTGCCGCATTGGACACGGCCAACACGAACGGGCGGTGTGCGGCGCGGCAAAGGCAAAGGCAAAGTCATGCTCCCAGCCACAGTCTGCGTTTTTGTGTGTGTTTCCCTTTGGGAAAGAGTATTTCGACTTTAACATGAGCTTTGCAACGCACATAAAGAGGGATTGTATCTGAGTTTGGAAAATCAGTAAAAATAAGATTCCCATTCTATACCCTGCAAGGCTTTTCCTTCGTTTTCTTTATGGATTTCGCAGCAGATTCATCTACTTCCATCTCTTTGCTGCAAGCAACCAGAATCCATTCCATCAGCTTAATTCTGAAATATTCATTCAAAGCAAGTTTTAGTTTGTTGGATTTTATGCTCTTAAATCTACGTTTTCGGTTTGTGGGTACCTGGACAAAAGTCTTAAAAGTTTTTGTGTGATCTTTGAACCTGAGTCATCGAAACGCTTCATTTGTTTGCTTCCGCGACCCGAGACCCCGATTGTGAGTCATGTCCAGTCATCTTCACTCTATTTTACTACGTTTCTCTTTCCACACAATAATTCTGTCGCTTGTCGGAAAAAAAAGAGAATCTGTAGACAGAGCTGGACAGAACAAATATTCCATTTCAAATATATAGTAATATTTGCATTCAACCCGATGATCAATCAACCTGCCATTGAAGTACACAAAGAAGTTTGCTCTAGCATTTGTACATTTTAATTGTTTCTAATTGAAGCATCTCTGTTGTAATTTAATAAATGGCATAATTATATTGTAATTTACTGTGCCCCTATCCCCCCTCATTCATGTGTATAGCCTTGTAATTGGAAACGATTTGATCGATGGCAATAATTTGCATTGCCAAAACAGCCAAAGAGAGAAAGAGAGAGAGGAGGGAGGGAGAAGAATACGAACTCATTCCATGATATTTGTCTGATGTTCCAGTTTCATTTCCATTTCCAGTGCGTGTGTGTGTGTCTCTGTTTTTGCAAGTAAATTGCATCATAAATTTTAAGACTCTCAGGACTGAGAGGGAGACTGGCAGACTGGCAGCAGCAGACTGCCGGAGTGCGGAGTGCTGCCCGCTGTGGCGCCTCGAGGATTGCGTGTATTTAAATCATATTTCTCTTTACAGCTTCTGTTTCTGTTTCCCTTGTTTCGTCATCAACCGCCGCTTCGACTGGACTTCTACTTCTCCTCTGCCTAATCGTTGGCCAACAAGTTGTTTTCTTTACCAAAGCTATTTATTGTTTGTGCAAAATAATGAAATATTCAGTGATATGTCGCAAGGCGGTTTCTAAAAAACCAGCAGACAACCGCAAGGCTTCCAGGCGCGCTCTCTCTCTTGCGCTCCCTCTCCTGCCTTCCTTCCGATTCCTGGAACTGTCTGAACGTGTGTGTGTGGCTCTCTCAAATGCCTTTCAATTGGAAGAGCAATCACACACTCCTAGAGTGATATGGGAGTGGGAGAGAGAGAGAGCAAATCATTTACAACCCGGCAGCTGTTGGAAGTGGCTGCATGCCTGCCTGCTGCCTGCTGTTGCTCTCTTACCTGTCCAGCGGGCTAGTTCAAATGCTCTCTTATCACTGGCCCCGCTGGCCGTCGCACTCTTATCATTTAATGAACGCCCCAGCTTCCAGTGTGCCTGCCTGCCTGCCTGCCTGGCCACCCCACACCCCAATCCCATTCCGAGCGCTGAGCGTTGTTATCTTAAGTAAAAGGAAGACCACAGACCACTCTCCCAGACTCCCCAGCCACAGCCCCAGCCACGGCTGCAGCACCGACTACTACAATTCCGGACTGCAACTGCAGTGCAATGTTAATATAGCGATAATCGTGGATCCATCTACTAATTAATTGACTCTTTGTGTTCTTCATTTTTTTTTTGCTTTTGCTTTTGATTTTCTCATTCGTTGATGGAGCACAGGTAAGGATGGATTGGATGGACCAGGTGACAGCAAATTATGGTTTATATAATATTCGATTGAATGATTCTTGCCCTAAATCATTCGAATTGAATAATAATTACTGCCTGTTTGGTGGAAACTTAATGTAAATGTGGTACATTGCATTAATTTAGTGGGTATTCTCTAGTCGCAATACAGAATATTGTGTGCTCCTACCTGTTTTGTTTTTTTTTGTTCGCTCTGGTTTGCCACCATCTTCGCGCGTCCCCATATCCCCATCACCATTTGGCTGGACGCCAGTCAGAGCCAGAGATAGCGATAGCCCAGACCCAGACCCAGACCCAGAGCCAAAGCCAGACTGTTGCGGCATCCATCCAACCAACCATCCAGGCATCTCATCTCTCGCGGCGCTTTCATTTCATTAAAAGCCTGTTTCAATTTTCTGCATTTTAGTGCCTGATGCACTTTGGCATCTCCGAGGTAAGGCGGCGAGCCACGCCACTCAGCCATGCGATGAGCCACCGCTGCCTGCTCCCTCCATCCCTTTTGGCTTTTAGCCGGATTCCCTTTGACTCTGGCTCTGACTCTGGCCATGTGTGGTGCCTGTGTGTGCTTTGTGGTCGGCCAACACATATTTGCACTTTGTCTGGGGCTCCCCATATCCTCATATCCCCCACATCCTCATTCTCGCTCCATCTGTAATCTTCAATATACCCAAAAGACTTGAGACCCCATCGCGAGGCTTAACCCCCTAAAGCGTGTTTTGGGTATGTGCAATACGAAATTGCTCTTTTGACTAATAATATAAATTTAAACAATGAAAATAATCACTAAATATCTACTATATAATTGAATTTCAATTCGAATATATTATATTCGTAATTTTATATAAATTATTGGCTATTTAACCGTCAAATACTATATTTATTTTTGTATAATTTAATTTATAGTGAGGGGCACATTTGTTGTATATTTTGTTATTGGATTCTCTCGGACATGTCACCCGGTGCACTCTTAAACGATATGCAAATTATAATTCAATGCAATAATCTGTTTTGATAGGCTTTGCCCCCGGGGTGGGTTAATTAAAGATCAATCTTATTTTCAAAACAAACCACAAAAAGACATTTTGAATGGCTCCTTGGGGGCCGTTGTGGTTTTTTCAGTTTCCTGAACTTATGTAGTTTGCGGTGCCAACCATGGGTTAATTGGGCATCGAGTGTGTTGATAATTTTGACATTTAGTCTGTTATCTGAAGTTCATTTCTGTTGAAAATGGAAATCCTGTGTGCGTGTCCCCCACCCTCCCCCAGTCGGCTGTCTCTCTGTCTTTCTGTCTCTCTCTCTGTGTGTGTGGGGTCGCTAAATTAGCACCTACACTACACTCAAGAGCAAAGAGAGAGAGGCAGAGAGAGAGACAGAGATAGAGGAGAGCCTGTGGCCTGAGTTTCGAGTGCATACGATGATCGTTTCCTCCCCGCTTCACGCTTACCGCCTCACCCTTTTGGGCCATGGATCAAAGTTCTTTCTGGGCAACTTTATTAGCACCCCAGTTCTGCTTTCATCTTTCGCCGACAAAGTTCCCTCGGCTCTCGAGCTCTGTTATCTCTGCCCCCACTGCCGTGGCATACCCTTTCCCGTTCCGCTTGCCAGGATATGGCAAATTATTTTCGGCGCGCCTTCCTTCCCATCATCCGCCATCCTACAGCCATCCATCCCTATAGACGATTGTCTAGGGCCGCGCACAAAAGAGATCCATCCTACTGGGTTATGGCTGAAGTATGTAGTTCTTCAGGTTTTTGTACACCCTTTCAGTTGGAGGGTATACAACTTTTGATCACAGGGAAGCACTTAAGATCCCGATCAGATTGATCTCTAAAGTTCTATTTAAGTTCAGTTTTATTTTAAAAGTATAGTATAGTATAAAATATCTAATCTCTCCCCACAATATCTGAGGAATATTCAATATATTTGTGAACTAACTGAAATATCCCACAATTTTCGTACCCTTAAGCTGAATTAGAAAGGGTATTAAGTCTCTCTTTATTGTTTTTTTTTGGGCTTTTAGCAAAATGCTTTTATTTTTTTGTTAGAGATTTTTTGTTTATTTTGTTCTCGTTTTTTTTTTGTATATTTTCCGCCGTATTTTTATTGTTGGGACTGGCACTGGGGCTGGGGCTGGGCTGAGGGTTATTGTTATTTTGCGGCTCTTGGCTGTTACCTGGACTAGCGCCAGGCTTCGTTCCCCGTTCCCCCTTCCAGTGTTTCTTTCATCCTTCGTCTGTTGTGCCTGTGGCCGCGCCTGCATATCAGTTTCCCAACAGCGAGAGCTTTGAGCATTTCAAGGATGAACTGAAATGTAGAACTGCTTCAATTAGACCTATCAAATAACCGCACAGTACTTCCAAATTTGTTAAGGAGCTTAATCTATTGTATGCATACAATAAATAAATAAATTAGCATAGAAAAGATGAAAGTTAACCGAGAGGGAACGTTGTGAGTGGCAGTGGATCCGAGACTCTACTTGCATTTCTAATCCGATGCGACGATTGTTCAATCACTAAACCCTGAGCACTGGTACATACATATCTAGGTTCTCTTTAATCCCAAGTGAAACTTGTAATGACCTCGTACATATGTCCAACTAATACCCATATCAAACACATTCATCACGTTGTGACTGGCTTTCTTTCACTCCCACTCCCTGTTGAGAGATTTATGCGGCTGGCATGTTGCTGTAACTGAAGTAGTAACAGATCAACCCTGTATCTGTGTATCTGTATGTTTGTATGGCTCCCCCCTCCCCCCAATGGGTAGGCAGAACAACAGAGGAGACTTCTTCATTGCCGCCTAATCCCTAGAGCCTGCCCCTTGCCCATGGGCCCCCAGGTTGCTTGTTCGACAGGTAACTTAAGACTTTTGTCTGGTCCTTTGGACTGAGCCGCTGTAATTCACACGACTCCCCTTACCACCTACCTGGGCCGAATGATTCTTGGCATTGTAATTATCGCATTATTCCTATGGCTTCTTCAAAACGAGAAGCAAACAAAACGACAGGCAAATCCATCAAGTGAGAAGTTAACACATCAAGTACGGACTATGAGATACCCCCCAAATAAATATTGGAGCTATTATCACACCTGATTGTATTATTTCGATTATGGTAAGCTAATTTTAAGTCTTTTATTTATCTTAAAACGATGTAAGGCACTTACGCATGTGCTCCAGTGCCAGCTATCCCTGCAACCGAGGTGCGCTGCTGCATGTCGCGTCACTAAATGATGTACAGCGCATACCCTGGCAACTTAAGTGAGCACTAGAACAAGTATCTTTTGTGTAAAGAGTGGGCTCCATGGGCTCTGCTCTGCTCCTATGTTAACAGACAAATCCCGCCGGGGAGTCCAGTCCAAGCATATTGAATTGCAGGCGCCCGTTTCGAGGGTGTACATACATACATACATACATATGTACATATGTACATGTGTATATATGTATGTATGTATTTACAAATGCAGATATTCCGTGGTCGATCGCTCCCCCAGGGGCATTGGGGAGATCCGTGTGTAGAGCAAATCAAAAGATAAATAAAATAAATATTGACGCGCGTCCAATTCGCGAGAGGTAAAAAAAACAACAACAACAATGAGAAAAAACAAAGTATAAACGAATCGGTAGGAGGGTGAATGGAGAAGGTAAGGGACTGGGAGAGACAGGGAGGAGAGTGAGGCGCTGTGAGGCTGAGTGGATGGAAGTGGAAGAGCTGAGGCAAACATCGTGACTCGAAGCGGCGGCGAAACATCAAGCATACTGAATAAAGTACTCAAAACGTATTTAAAAGTACTAAACACAAGTACCAGAGATTAATAAGCGCTTTTGAACTCGACCGACCAGAAAACTAGTTAATGGCTCACACACACACACACAAACACACAGGGGAGACCAAAGACCAGAGAGAGCCCGAGACGAATGTGGGAGAGCGGATCGGTCGGGTTGGACATCGCATCGGATCGTCCAACTTACATCGTACACATCTTTGTCAAGCATCGCGGAAAATGCCATGACTGGAAGGGTGGGGCGGTGGTTTGGGGAGGAAAAGCCATGCAGAATCAGAAAAGCGCAAACAAATCAAAGACGCCAAAAGCCAGAGCCAAATCGCAGATGAGCACAGGGGACAGGGGAAGGGAACACTGTGACGGTAACGCGGTGACGCGGTGTAGAAAATATGATCGTTTTCCATGTTGACAGAGCTTAACGGATGAGCAAATCCTCAGCGCGGTTCCACTTTGATGGAAAAATGTGTGCATAAAGTCTCAGGAGAATGGAATGGGGTTTGTCAGATTCTATGGGAACTGAGTGCGACTGTCCACAGAAACTGGTTACACTGTTCTTATAACTTAAGATCACATCGATGAACTTGAGTAAAAGAACCTAGAAAATATAAAGTAAAGAAAGCTTTACAGATACACATCCTTGCTGATGATCCATCTATAATTTCAGCATATAACACAATCATTTTGTGTCTAGCAAACATCTGGACGATCGAGTAAATACCCTGTTCAAACACTATTGAAAAACGATCCCACATTAGCTACCCTACCTATGTACAATTGGTTTAATCCAAAGCGATCGATCCCAAGTGCGAGCCACTTAAGAGAGACACTCTTGAGCCCCCGACCCGCTCAAAAGAAGAATAGAGAGTGTAAACAAAAGATGAGCCGTTGCTGCAGGAAGGTAGGGGACGGGTATGGGTATACATAGAGGAATAGGAATAGTGGCTCTTAGCTATTATGTGGCCTGGCCATTTCATTATAGATTCCCAGTCAAATTGATTCTCTTTGAAGATATTTTTACGTGCGCACTTCCAAAACAAACACAAGCTCTCTTCCTCACACACACACACACACACACTCTACCCCCACTCTCTCTCTATCTGTCTCTCTCTGCTTCACCTTGTGCACTCACTGCTTACATGTAGGATTAGCTTCTATGACAATTGGACAAGGGAAAAAGAGAGTGAGAGAGAGAGAAGGAAGAGCCCTACGGAAGTGCGACTTATTTCCAATTGAGCGTATTTTTTTGGTACTATAAAAGGATCAGTGTGAAAGGGATAGCTAGAGAGAGAGGCGCAACAGGTGGGGGGGTCCATCTTCCTTTCATATTTTACGATTTTCTCTGCAACAAAAAATGCAACTGGCCGAGAGAGAGAGAGGAGAAGCTGAGCCAAGGGCAAGCAGCAGAGGCGGCAAAAAGAATGAGCCAAAGGAGAGAATGAGAATGAGGCGGCACAGGAGCAGGAGTGGCAGCAAAACTTGGAGCTGAAGGAGAGGCAGAGAGTGGAAAAAAAAAAAATCTTATCTCGCTGCCGGAAATCAAAGCACACATCAAAGATTGCCGACATTTGCCGCCCGTCCAAGTCAAAGTCGCTGCAACTGCAACTGCAACGTGTGGTGGTCGCCGTGTGCAATTGCATTTACCCCACCACCACCACCCCGCCTCCCTGGCAGCGGCCACCAACTCTTCGCCCTAGCTGTTGCGGTTGGTTGGCCGCTGCTGCCGCTGTCGTTGGTTTGTCGATCGAATTTCCCCACCATACCTACATACACGTACAAAGAACACACAGAACACAGTGTGTTCAGAAAAGGTGAGGCCGTTGCCCATGAATTAATATTGGTATTAATCCTAGAACCTTAATCATCGGCAGTATCTTTTAGCTGCGCTGCTCCATTTTATCCTTCTTATTTGTGGGGCAGAAGAGGATTAGCTTTTGGAATAATAGACCCTATATTTATAGACCTTGGGGAAACCAGTTTAGCATGAGAGTTCTGCCAGATTCGAACCGATTGTTGGATAAGCCACATATCCATCTTGAAAGGAAGCGACTCCTAATCCTCAACCAAGTTCTTGACATCCGATCTGATGGATCAGCATAGGTACACAAACAGAGAGGTCTAGGCTCTATAGGTCCCCCGTCTAGGCTTTACATACAATGTTGGCTAATAGGAAAAAGGAAAAGAGTACCATGGGAGTTATTATTTCCCACAGCAAAATTGTAATGTGTGGTGCTGAGCCTTGACAGCTTTTCGCACGATTTAAGCAGACATATAGTAATGCTTGAATTCGTGTTTATGATATGACGCGCCTTCCAGACGACGAAAGAACACAACATTGGTATGGGATCGGGTTCCATACGTCTGTTAATTGATGATTGAAAGACACTGCAGACCCAAAAAAATATCCAGAGACCCCCCCCTTCCCCCCAGACGTAATTTGAATAAACAATCGAATGGGATTGTTTGCGTTCAGAGCAGACAACACCTGTCTACCGAGAGGGGATTGTGCTTATGATCCATGTTGTTGTTTGGATTTCCATGTTAAAGTTGCAGCAATTTAACCAGCTACCACTTGGGAGTTACATATATTGATATACATATGTATAAAAATGGGATACAAGGATCATTTTTATAGAGCGGAACCTTTTTTTTGGGCATACACGATTTTCTTTATGGGACAATGCTCAGTGGGTAATCTAGCTAATACAACAATATAGTCTTTTGTTTTTTTTTAAATAAATTTTAAATAATTTTATACAGACTAAAATATAAATGTTATAAAAACGGTAAACAAAAAACCCTCCATCGAACATGTTCCAAGCGAATAAAAACTGGTTTAGTAATCAAACGAACATGTTCGACGCCTCTGATACACAAGTGGCCTTAGCAGCATGAGTCTGCAACATACCTGGCAACATACTTGCAACGTAAGATTTGGTGTGATCGAGCCCCTGGGCCATGGAAAGGTACGGCCAGCGAAGGAAACTACCAGCAGCATGTTGGGCATGCTATACGAACCACACCTCACCTCAGATGCTTATATTCCATGATTGTACAGCATGTTGGACAGAGGGTGAGCTAAATACTTCCACGCGTTGTGTTTATCTTTCGGCTTTGCTTGTGCACCATACCTTATTTTTGTGCCAGCAACACGCGTTTGTTGCCGAGCAACATTCGCAGGCGGCGTATTTGAATGAAACGGCCTTGCCGCCCCCCAAATGTGGAATGAATGAACGGGCCGCGAACAGGGAAACAACAGAAAGTGTCCACGGAGCTCCGTAGCGTAGTTTCGTAAATATTTCCCACAAAAATATCAAAAAATTTAAATACATCGGAGGAGGGAAACAAAAACTGTAAAATGAAAACAATAACAGAGATTGTGTCGAATTGTCGTTGATATTTATCATAAAAACAAAAAAAAAAACTATCCACGAATAGAATCTCTACATGCCGGCATCGTTTAGGCTCTGATTGTGCTGCTGCCCCGCGAATCGGTTCAAATCAAAACAGTGTCTGAAACAGATCTGAAGGAACTTGTAGTCAGTTAGTTATTGTTGTTGCATTTTTTTCACGTGCTTCTTCGCGAGTGTAATAAGCCATTGCCAACTCTTTGCCATGAGGCCCGTTTAACGCGGTGACCCCGAAAACCTCTCCTGTCGGAGTGACAGCGCCCCATACGATACCCATACCCCTGCACCGCCCCGCCACAACGATAACCAAGACGAAGAAATGTTTGCATGTGCAACGGCCCTGAGCCTGATCCTGCAGAGCATCTGGCTGGGCATCGCTGGAAGCGCCAGCCTCGATGGACACGGGCAAGTGGTGGGCCACCACCATCACCACTCGAGTGGATTACAGTGCCAGCGCATAGCCGTGTCGGCCTGCCAGGGCCTTGGCTACAATATGACCGCACTGCCCAATCTGGCTGGTCACACCAATCAGCTGGAGGCTGAGCTACAGGTAAGCTCCATTGAAACACAGGCACGTCCCATGTGCATACCCCATGCCCCATGCCCCATCCCAGCAGACTCACGATCCCACGCCGTTGATAAGCTCTGGCTGCTGCTTTTGTGTGGCCCATAAAAATAATTCTCGTCGCTTACGTGCGAAAGCCCAACAAAACCAGAAAGAAAGAGCAATTTCGGTTACCCGAAGTCTTACATACCCTCACAGATCTCACACTCTCCGTTGTACATATGTAAGTGGGCAGGTGCATCCTTTAGTCATTCCATTAGTATATCTGCAAGGGTATCCACACAGCGGCGAGGAGACAACAGTGAAAACAATATGAAATGAACACAGCAGAGACTGGACGGACGGACGGTACGTCAGTTGAAAAGTCACAAACTCTTGCGAAATGTACGAAATTGTGAATGGCAGAGCGGGTTGGGGTTGGGGTTGGGGTTAGAGCTGTGGCGGCGGCAGCTCATCAAAGTGCGACTCTATCTATCATTGAAGAATCTATCCTATCATTGAAGAATTTATTCAGGGTCATAAGTAGCTATGAGGAGGAACTCCTCCATGGAAATGTATGCTGAAAGTCACGAGCATTCCAATCTGTTAATATTTAGTTCGAAATACTTTTTTACACAGATCTACAATAGATCTTTTTGTTTTTTATTTTTTTTATTTTTTCTATCGCTCTGAGAATGAACAGTGCCGCCCCTCCCCTACCCCTGTGTATGGTGTACGCCCTCCCGCTGCTCTGATTGTATTTCGGGGGTTTCATTTCCATTAGCAACGCTCTAGGGAAAAAGACAAAAGGAGGCGGGGGGGCATGGCTTCAATTCTGGCTCTGACTTCGATACCAACTATGTATGTACGTTGCTCGGTATCTAGATAAAAGTGGAAACAACATACACACACACATACAGCGACCAGGGGCGGCACAGGCACAGTTATCACTTAGAAAAAGTCAAAGAAGCGACATTTAATTGCTTTTCAATTAAAAGAGAGAGCGAGACAGATGGTAGCGAGCGAGTTGTAGCGGGAGCGACAGGGAAGGAGAGAGAACCCAGTATGCCAGTATCAGCGGTGCTGCCGTCTTTGCATGTTCTAAATAAAATGATGATAAAAGAGAGAACGAGTGAGAAATACCCTGTAACTTGTAAGCAAACTAAACATAAAATGGTTATGTATCACTCGATATAGTACGAATGATATTGCCAACCCGCAGAGCCTTTCCTATGCCGAATATTCCCGTTGATACCCTAGAATATACGAGATCAGATCAGTAGAGCTTAAACATTTCTGTTCGTCTTCGTCTTCGTCCATAATTTACCATGAAAATGGCCCATGAAAATCGCTGAGTAGCTCGCCCAATAGAGTGCCCAAAACAGAGAGAGAGAGAGAGGGAGAAGCATTTAGTGGAAATCTCAAAAGCAACAGCAATCCCCATGGGCGACCTGTGCGAGATTGTGCGGCGACAAAGAAACAAAAAGAATGAAAGAATGAAAGAAAGAAACGGTGGAGAAGAAAGAGGCTTGCCGCCGCTGCAACAGTGAAAGAGAAATGTGTTCAAACTCGAGCCTAGCTTAGAGAGGCAGTCAGCGACAGAGAGAGAGAGGGTGAGCGGGGCTAGAGAGGCTGTGGCTGTGCGTGTTCCTCTATGTGCTTGTGTGTGAGAGTCCATTAACACCTTTCGGCTAGCGAGGCATATCTTGCATTTCATGTCCATGCCTGCATTTGGGAGAGAGCAGGCAAATGTCGATGACGATGATGCCCCGTTGCTGTTGTTGTTGTTGCTGTTGTTGTGCCTAAGTGCAGTCGCAGGCGCAGCTAAAGAAGTGTAGGATGGTAGGGGAACCATACGAAAGATAAGCGCAAAGACTGAATTTGACTTTTTATCTGCTCTGCTGCAGTGCGTGCGCTCTCTCTCTCCATCACACTCACTTAATCGCTTTGTTTTCATACCCTTTCTACCGCCCAGCCCGCAGACGAGACATATTTGACTCCCCATTAAATGCAATCTCTTTGTGTGTTCCCTACTGCTACGAACCCTTGCAGGGTATACAAAGTCTCGACACCATATCGAAACTCTATTCTTCCTTTCTAGTTGCAACTTTTCTTTAGCTTTTCGGTCTCTCTTCTATGGGGATTTTTGTTCGGTCTCTGCCACGCCCCCTACCCGAAAGTCATCGCATCGTTCGATCTGAAAATGCATTGTCCGTTTTTCCCCTTGTTGCCTCAATTTTCTCGTTGTTTAGAGGAGAGAGAGAGAGAGAGACAATGAAATGCTCACCCCCCCCACCTCCTGTATGTACATGCCTCAAGTGGCAATAAAAACGAAAGCAGCGCACCCCTGCCTCAGCCTCAGCCACTGCCCACACCAAACATCGAACAAATTGAATCGGAAGCACGTAAAACAGATCAAAGGCATAGAAAAGCTATACAAAAGAAAATCAAAAGAGGCAGCAACATCAAGCGGCAATAAAAAAACAACAACAGCAGCAGTGGCAGCGGCAGAAACAACAATCAAAATTCAGAGATGGGTTTACATAACGAAAGCATCAGAGGAGAGCAACGCCAGAGGAGGATATGAGAAAAGTCTGCCAAGAAAATATACCCAGAGACCGGAGAGACAACCCGCATGTAATACATACAAGAATTCAGACAGAAGCAAAACTAATAATTTTTACATTTCTACTAATATCTGATAGTTAAACAAAGATACGAACATATGAATATTGTTTGGCATAGCCCTTAAATCATTTCTATCAATTATTGCCACAATTACTCCATTCATTACTCACTGCAGATATGTTATCCCTAACTATCTGATATCAAAGCAAAACATCAAATATATCCGTTAAGATGATCGCACTTCGAACACCTGTAGTACAGTGTGCGCTCCCCTTAAAGTTGACTTTTCTCTATACTATTCTCGTTCTCTATAATGCCCATGCCAAAACCTATCTCAACGCGGCTGATGCATTCATTTTGTTTTTAATTTTTTCCAATTAAATAATGGGGAGGCCGTGGCGGCCCCCACTCCATTCTATGGATGGTGTTATCTACAGCGGAACGGACATCATCATCATCATCATCATCATCAATGCCTCCCCTCAGTAGTGGGGGAGCGCACTTTCAATTAATTTGCTTGTAATTGTCGCTTGACGAGCACTTTGTCGGCACTTGATCGCAACGCGCCCCCACTCGACAAACAGACAGACAAACAGACAGACACATCACATGCATACATACTATACTATACATATAGAGATAGAGATACAGATAGAAAGACAGACCAGAAAGAAAGACAACCAGACAGATAGACAGACAGACATGCAAACAAAATAAACAGACGACAAAAACAGACAAATGATAAACTGCAGAGAAATGCATTTCACTCACTCTCTTCGTTCGTTCTTGGACATTTTAGACACCAACAACAACAACAACAACAACAAAAAAACTAAACTTCTCCCTGTTGATTTTTGTTGTTTTGTTTCTTTCTTTTATTTATTTGCTGTCTTCCAAAGCTCTTCTATACACACCAGCCAGCCAGCCATTGGGTTTGTTTGTGTCATACTATCTCTCCCACCGACCGACCCTCCTGTCCAGATAAAGAAAATATTCGTGGTCCCACATCAAGTCAACAAAACGTCAGGGCTTTCAAGATTTCTGCCCTTAAACATGACAGATGGCCTGGACTGGACTGTTTCAACAATCAACCAAAAAAAAAAAAACTGAGAGAAATTGTTTAAAAAATAATACGAAATATGCGCTCATGTAACGCCTTTATTCGCTGCATAAATGTCCCTTAAGTGAACGTACACTTGTCGGCTTTTTTTGTATTTTCTTCCCTTTAAACGTGTGACAAACTGTTCGACTAGTTGGCATACCCTCCTGCTTTAAAAAGGGTATTGTTTTACTCGTACGACTTGTTGTAGTTTCGGCAGATGACAAAACGGTTTGTGGCATTTTTTATGTAAAGTAATTGTAAATATTTGAGCAAGGCATTAGCCCGAAAGCCCCAGCCACAAGCTCCGGCTCTCACCTGTGGGGCTCTGGCTTCCCATACCCCACACCTCAAACCACACACCTCAGACCCCACTGCACCCAAAAACAACATCAGAAGACAAGGCCGCGGGTACGCATACATATGTATGTATGTATGTATGTATTGTACATACATACATTTAGATGGCAGCCATAAAGCAGCAACGAACGGACCGACACGAGCGAAGACCGACCCAACGATGGCGACAATAAAATTGTTTGATTTTGAAAATCAGAACCCATTAAGATTGCTTCGGCAACCAGTTCTCCAGAGTGAAAGAGAGGCATACCTATAGTATGTGAGAGCGATAGAGAGGGATAGGATAGGGGGGGGTATGATAACAATTAACCAAAGCACAAGAAAACTTTTTTGGGTTTCGGGATCCAAAGGGAATGGGGATCGTAAAACTTAGTTTTGTTTCTTTATTTTCGTTTCGTTTTTATGGCAATTGCCTTTGGGGCTTATCGCACGCCAAAGTTGCCCCACGTACCCCCCACAGAATGCATGACTTAACCTCATATCAATCCTATATCTCACTATCTATCTATCATTTGATTAAAGAAATTACCGCGAAAAGAAAAAAAAAACAAATAGAGAAATATTATTGCATAGTTTTTTTAACTCGATATCTGAGTATAGGGTATGTAGCGGATACATTGTTGTGTGGCTCTCTTGCAGTCACAAAATTCCACTATATTCTATTGCTATGTGCTCAATACATAGACAAGTTCAGGTATTATTAAATCAATTTGGATTCTCAGTAATAGTTTAAGTTAATTGATATTTTGGCTCAGATATTGTGGAAGAACTGTTGCACATAAGATATTTGTTATAGCAGAACATAATACACGAAAATATGGTATGAAATATACCACAACTGATCGACAAAGGTTTATTTTATGACGATTTAAATGGGCTTTCGCATTAAAATTATGGAAATCATATGCTATGCGCATCTTTAAGCATTTAAAAAGATAGTTTGAAGAAAAAATTATATCTAAATGATTTTTACATATAAATTTGTAGTGGTGCACTTTTTGGGGGCAACCTGAACATATATGTATATATGTATGTATGTATATCTATTCAAGGGGTATTTAAATAGTCCAAATATCCAGTCTGGCTATAGCGTATTCTGTCACTGTGTCTTCTCTACCTTTCAATTCCCGATAAATACAAAAAAAAAATACCTAATGTGTTTGCATTGGGGGGGTTTTGCTATCAGTAAAAGAAATCATAAAATTTGTTTGTGATATTCTCCGGCGCAAAGAAATACGAACACACACATACACACACACACACATACATATTATCATCCAAAGTTAATCCGCAACGGCATTTCTGATAAGAAAAGTAACCCAAAAGCTCTTATCAAAGGTTGACGCTGGAAGAAAAAAATAAATGCCAAGCGCCAGAGACACATTCAAGTTGTTGTTGTTGGGCGGCTACCTGGTTTACGTAAAGAGATAGAGGGAGATAGAGTGATGGAGTGAGTGAGGGAAGTAGGTAGAATGTTTGCATTGTAATTATGGCAAAGTCCAAAGCAACAGCAGCAGCAGCAATGGGAAATCCATCAGGGCGGCAGTTGAAACGACTTAGCAGTGATAATGTCACAAAAAGCTCAAGAACGAAGAAAAAATTCAACTAGCAGCGGTATTAGAGCAATTGATACCCTCTAAAGTGTGGGGCCATAAGTGCTGACCAGAGAGAGTGAGAGAGATCTTGTCTAAGTCGTGGCTATATGGTTATATTTGTATAGCCCAAAACTCATAGAGCATAGAATTTTGTTTACAGAATCCAGAGATCATTATTTGGATCTTGTCTAGCAGGTTTACGAATCTAGCCAGATCTAAGTAGTAGTATCCTACATCCTCAGAGGGAATACTCAGAGCTGACAGTGCAGGCGGAACTTCAGCAGACAAACTTTGAAGTCTCTTGCTGCTGCGGCAGCTACAAACGACTGGCAGAGGGACGCAAGTGGAAGAGAGAGAGAGAGAGAGAGAGAGACACAGAGCAAAAGAGTGGATAATGCGAGGGACGGTGGGACGGAACATATGAGAATGCGCTGAACATAACTCGGACAAAATGTCGCTTGTTATTTTTCGGATATATATTTTTGTCGTTTCACTGGAATCCATCTCCCCACTCTCTCGCTCTCTATAATGATGGGGTCAAAAGGAGAGCTGCAATGCTGACGAAAACAATTTGACATCCAAGAAAAACTTGAAACAAAAACAAAAACAAGAAGAACAAAAAAACAAAACCCAAAGTCAGCACACACACACAAGCACACACACAAAAAGTCATTCCGAATCCTCAAAGCAAAGCGCGATTCCGTAGCAACAACAATTAGTTCATTCCACTGTCTCGGCTTGGTCGTCGTCGTCGCCGTCGTCATCGTCATCATATCGGAGGCTCTGCTCGGCTGGATCTCTGCTGCAGCGCAGCTCCCTGTGATCATTCCGCTGCCTGTCCCAGGCTATCCCTTGCCTGGCTCCTACTTCTTTTCCTGCGCTGCTCTGCTCTTCCTTCTACTGCTGCTCCTCCTCCTCTTCCATCCACTGGAGCTCCACTGTTCTCTCCTTATCCTCCTTCTCTGCTGCTGCTTTTTCTGCGTCATGTGCAAAGCCAAACAACGCAAAAAATGCGGCAACGTTTTTCAAATGCCAATCCACAGAGAGAGAGAGAGAGGAGGAACAGAACAGTGCAAAGGAGTAGTAGGAGAGCAGAAGAAGGGCAGCAGACGGAGGCATACCTGCTGCTACACGATACGTTTCTCACCGTCGCTTTTTGCAGCAGCCCACGAACACAGTGGCTAAGCCAGCAAACAAAATGTGCGGCGAAAAGGGTATCGTGCAGGGTATTAGCCAGCAGCTTATGCGAGAAACAGCAACAGTTAAAGAAGCAGGCAGAAGAATCAGCAGGGCAGGACTAGCACTGGCACTGGCACAGGCACAGGAATGTCGAAGCCCCAGCCTCATACTCAGGAAAAAATTCGAAAAATAAAAAAAAAACGACGGCCGCAGCAGCCACAGCCGCAGCCACAGGTTTGTGTCTTAAGTCTTTTGTTTTTTTTTCGTTGTGGTACACTTTCTGCGGAGACTATAACAAATTTGAGCAGCCGCTTGCATCACGCAGCGAGAGGACGGTGGGGCTGGCACATACGCAGTTTGTATGCCATGGGAAATACCCTCGACTAACCATAGAGGTGTGCGACTAGTTTGTAATTAGCCAAAAGCAAGTGAAAGATGGTCAACAGGAAGCAGGGAATACTTTGAATTTATTGTGGAGTTTTTATGGTCAGTGATTTTCAATTTTCTGAATATTAAAAGATCTGAAGTGCACTAGTATTTCCACATTTCAAGGGTATTTATGGCTTCGATACAGAAAGCAAGGCTACCCTTTAGCAGTAGGCAAGCAGACAAGAAGGCAGGAGGCAGGATGTTGCAAGATGACGTTGAACTTGCTGCCAGTTGCAGTTGTTGCTGCTGCTACAGCGCGTAATTACATGGCAATTAAGTTAATTGAACTGCGCGCCTGTGCTCGCGTGAATTGCTCTCACTCCTTACCACACCCCACTCTCCACACTCCTCCCAACCGTCCGTCAAAACCGTATACGAAATACGAATCCCCCAATCCCAATGCCCCATCGTTGCTTTACATGACAGTGGGATAAAGTTGATCCATCCAGTGGCATAATTTGGGTTGTAAGTTGCGTGTAGAACTCGAAACGGCAGCCTCATTTTGGTAATCCCGCCTGACAAAATGTCAGCAATGGAGACGGCAGCGCATATATTACTCCCCGTCCTCCCGTTCCACCGTTCCACTGTCCGCCTGTCCACAGAGGGGCACCATACATCCATACAATGGCATGGGCTGTCAGTGAGGCTCGGCGCGGGCTGACTGCCGCGGCAAACCAGTCCCAAAACATGTCCCAATTGTATGGGGTAACTGTAGCGTGCCAGTGCCAGTGCCAGGCCCAGCCGCAGCCGCAGCAGATCAGCCACTAAGCCCGATACGATACGATACGATATACTCTAAGCCAAAAGACCAATTGAACCGGCAATGTACTTGGCCGGCCGGCCAGTTCAGTTCTCAGTTTTAGTTTTATGCCGCCGTAAAGTTCTTCTTCGTCCCTTGAACGTCTGACTGCACCGAAGATTTCTGTCAGAGATTATCTAACTTCAAAGAGAGAGAGAGAGAGAGAGAGTCCCGGGAGCCCGGGAACACTTGGGGACAGCGATTTAGAAGCAAATCACTAGATGGAAACTTATCCACAAATACTTATATGAAGGAATGAATCTTTAAATTCCAATAATTATATTTTTATCAAATTAAATTTCCAAGGCAGATGTTCATTTGGATCTGTAAAATTATCTGTTAGCGTTTAGCCCATTAAATGACCTTTATTCGCAAGATCGTTTATTTTACTATGACCCGCGCTGTATGAACACAGCCAGAGAATGCAAGAGAATCGATTCCTAGCTCTTGATGTTGTGCGCAGCGGCGGCGGCGGCGGCATCCATCTGCCTGGTTCTTTGGTGCATTCCGCTTGGATCGGGCTGTGACTGGGGCTGGGGCTGTGACTGTGACTGGGGCTGGTGCTGCGACTGGGGCCATTGAATGTGTGTGCGACTGGGAGCTTTGCTGGTGCTCCTCGTTTGCCTTTGAATGACAATCGTCGCCAGTCAAAATGTCAATTAATTGTGAGACGACAGTCGTATGTCGTCGGCATTGCCAGCGCTGGTGAGTTGACAGTTCTGTCAGCGATCCATGGCACTGCAAAAATGCAGTCGGCGATCTCTACCATTTGAATTGATCTCCCCACAGCTACAGCAACAGCTTCAGCTCGATCTCAATCTCGATCTGTGTCTCGGTCTCTTTCTGCTTTTTTTGTTTGTTTGTTGTTTCGATTTCTGCAATAGCTGTTTCTGTTGCTGTGTATCTGTATCTACATCTGTGGCTTATCAGAGCTTCCAGAGGGCGCTAATTAGGATGGCAAAATGGCTAGCCTTTGCATCTATGATCTCATGGAATGGAAGCTGCTTTCTTGTCCATTTATCAACCCATCCGTTGTCATCGAACGAAACGAAACGGAACGAAACGAAACGAAAGGGAGTGGTGGGACGGGGTCAGGGCATCATCTTAATTATGCAAATTACTGCCAGAATCAAGTCAGCGATCGCGATCGCAATCCCGATCTGCCTGCGATTGAGACAACAATCTCAGCAAATAAAACAAATCCGAGAATACAGACGAGTAAAATCCAAAAACCCAAAGAAAAAAAAAAATATAGAAATACAATTTTTTGTTTGTTTTGTTTTTCGCTTCGCTCGCTAATTGCAAGCGCTCTCGCTCTCTCGTAGCAAATTAAATCAATTGTCTTTGATGTGGAGCCGACAACGACGGCGACAACGACGACAGCCCGGCCCCAATGGATCTCTCTGCCCCACTCGATCTTCCCTCCGAAAATGCCCACCCCTTCGCCTTTGCCTTCGCCTCCACCGCCAACGAAGAGCATTCGTGCACAGCTGTCAATTCGAATCAGCGACGGGCTACGAGCCGAAGCCGAAGCTGGGGGAGTCGAAGGAGGAGGAGGAGGAGGAGAGCGTCAGCGCCAAACGGCAACTAAATCAAATAAAGCGCAAATCAAATAAAGTACCACAATGCACGAAAGCCAAATAAACAAACCCACACACACACATATCCCCCACATGTGTCTCCGGGGTATGGAACTGGGAGATGGCAACATTTGACCGACGAACGCATACCCTTAGAGGCCTTCTCTGCCAGTGTGTCTCTTAGCGTGTAACTAAAAAAAAAGAGGATAAAACTCTCCATGATACAATTGTTAACCACGTATAGCTTTAACCCGATCTGACATTTTGCACAAGAAAATCATGGGACTCTCGTACTCGTAGAGTGGGGACGCAACGCGTTGAAAAAGATGAATCGTTGCCGGCTCGAGGAGAGCTGCTCCGCTGCTGCTAGACTGCTGCTGACTGCTGACCAAAACTTGACTTTGAGCAGCGCCAAGTGGTGGTGCCGTGCCTTGTCGTGCCGGGCCATCTATCCGCCGTATATATAGTTTCGTCTCAGCAAGCATTTTGCAACACTTGTCACTCTGACAGCCGGCAAATTGTTTTTGGGGGCCGCCCCAGTCTTAGCCACAAACCCAATCGAAATCCAAATCCAAATCCAATGAAGCGTGCCGCATAGATAGATGCCTCCCAGAGATGCAGGATAAGCGACTGGAGGCTCTGTCACGTCACGGCCAAGTGTGTACATATGTGGCATGAAGTGGCGGGCGTTGAGAGTTGAAAGTATTGCCGAATAAGTCTGAAAAGAGAAGGAGCAGTAGGGGGGATCTTCGCTGTGTACAAACTGATAGGCGATAGCTCAAAGATCTTTCGGTTTGAATTAACCAACAACAGTTAATAGAATTATCGCTGGCACGCATCGGATACCTATCAATAGTCGGCAGAACATGTTGTTCAATTGCAAACCACTTGTATAATTCAGTTCTCAATTGTTTAATTCACACACTGAATAATTTCAGTCTTATTTAAGATTCAAATATTCCGAATAATCGCATAACAAATTGCATTCATCGATACTTAGATTAGCATTACCATTCCCATTTGGAAGTCACATTGGGGCGCCTAAGCCCCATCATTTGTATGCCATATTCGTGGGCAACACAGTCCATGGCGGGGTACGGTTCGGTCCGGTCTGGGGTTGGGCTCTGCAAGCGTAGAAAATTATAAATTAATCCATTACCTAGATTATGCAGATGTCTGAACGCATTAAGTGCCCATGGGCCATCGGCCCTGGGCTCATGGTGCAGCAGCAGCAGCAGCAGCAGCGGAGGATCTGTTGGATCTCTTGGGCATTAAGCGTTGTTAATGAATGAACACACGACACAGACAGAGTCTGATTCTGAGTCTGAGCCTCAGCCTAAGCAACGGATCCAAGTCGAGAATTGAGTTGAGTGGCGTTTCCATCTGGTTTTACTCGTTGTTGTAGGAGTAGGAGGTGCCACAAGGTTGTGTGGCACTAATGAAAGTCAAAGATATCGGCAGCCGCTGGATAGTAGTTTTCGATTGTGGCGGCAGCTGTTTAGGGGTTCTCCGTTCTCCATTCTCCATTCCCATTCCTTTCAAAAATATTCAAAGTCAAAAGTGCCGCGCGACAAAGTCTGACCGCCGTTCCGTCTCGTCCCGTCTCGTTCCGTCCCTTTCCGACCCTTCCTTTTCTTTCCTTTCGTTTCGTTTCGTTGCCATTATTGCATTCGCTACGAAATCATTAATCAAAATTGAAAAATCATTAAGTTCACGTTTTTCGGTTCGGTTTTTGGGAGGTGTCAACTCTCGCATTGTTGTTGGTCTTGTAATTGAATTGTGAACACGAGGACGGACGCTGGCACCAGACCACGTCCAGGTCCCGCTCAAATTGAACAAAATTAAATGTTTTTGGTCTTCATTCGAGAGAAAAAAAAAGTGTGAAACACGCTGCTGCGAACCGAAAGACACGAAAAAAACAATTCAACAACAAAAATTTTAAAAGAAATTGCCGCAAGTCTCTGCGTCTCGACACAACCAAACCACAAAACGAAACTCGGTAAAGAGCTCCAGGCGATCGGTGGAGCGAAGCAGAAACCAGGGTTCATTATTATTACTTTTGGTTTTGTTTTTGTTTTGTTTTTTTAAGTAAATTAAGCAGAACTTTTCTGTTCATATTCAACGATCAAGCAGAGCGACCGATGACACAAAACGTGCGATCATTTGATGATTGTTCAAAATCCTCATCAAAGCCTCAAGAAATCTTTTTGTTTGAAACCAGTGTAAAAAGTAATACACACAAAGAACTATAATTATGAGTGATAGTTTTCCCTTTCCATACATATTCGCTGTCTAAATTTCTCATAGGCGAAAGGATGCATTCATTTGCCAGTAGCTCTCCATTTCGGATTAACTAGGATCAAGTAGCTAGTTTCAATTCAATAGTGTTCGGAGAGGCTTCAAAAATTAGTCTATCTTATACCTAGATAATTGATTTATTTATCGGATAAGATTATGTATATTTTCTCTAGAAATTGCTATGGAAAAGCTCTTAAGACATCATGCTGTGCTAACACCAGATTCCTAATTTAATGGACATTTGTACACATGACTGTTTGAGCATACAGGAAGTAAATAACGTATATTATATACATATCTTATGAATACAATACATGTATGTACATACATATGTATGTACCTTGACCCCCCACCGATGTACAAAACCTTTCAAATTACCGACTTTGTTACTGTCTGTAATAACAATAATTTGGTTTGCTGGAGCTGGAGACCAAAACGAATTTGTCGCTTGGTGTCGGGTGAACTGATGGACAGACAAACGGTGCGGCGAGCCGCGGCGAATTGCCAACTTCTACGGTTTGGGCTTTTGCGTGGCCGAAAAAACTGACAGCAGCGCAGTCGCAGACGCGACCACAGCAGAGGCATGGGATGGCCATGGCAGTGCAAGTGGAAGGAGCAAAACAACATAAATGCTCAAAGCGTTGCAGATTGCATTCGCTGCGCAGACCGAAGAGAGGAAGGGAGAGTCGAGAGATCGGCTTGGGGGTGTGACTGGTGGATGGAACGAATAGAGAGGAGAAGAGTGGAGTGGAGAGGAGAGGAGTGCATGGTGATGATGATGATGATGACCAAGCATTGCTCTTTTGCATTAATAATACATTTTAGACACTCTTCAAGCATTTGCTCTCTCCCCTGCTTATCGCTTTCCCTTTCTCTCTCCTCAAAAGTTCACCTTAATATGTGTAAGGCGAGGCAGTGCTCCTTCTAACTTTCAGCTTGACATTTGGGTATACCTCACCCTATAGCAGAACACTAGTACATACACCTTGCGCCTGATCTAATACTCTACCTTACCCTATGCTAGTACACCTTGCGCTCCTTTAGTCTTCCACTCTCCCGATCTAATACTTTGCTCTCCCACACTTCGCTACTCTCTTGCTTATGTATGCAGCGGAATGCGTACCCCTTGGATATGCGGGTTATATTAGCGTTAGTCAAACCGAAAAGAAGAGACAATGCTCCGTAGCAACATCTAAACATTTGGATTTGATTAGCATCAGCATTATTTCCCATATAAGCTGATCATAGATCATTTATCAGAATCCACTTAAAACAATGTACGCACATACATATATTATGCCATTTCAATGGGTATCTACAAGGTCGAGAGGCTGTCTCCCTGCCTCAGTGCCATGCATTTTTCGCTCTTCTTTTTGCTTGACGATGAGGAGGGAGGATGCTATGCCTTTTGTTGCTGCTGCTGCTCCGACTGATGATGATGATGATGATGATGATGAGGAGGTTCACTTGCTGTATGCTTTCTGCTGTTGTTACTGTTGTTGTTGCTTCATCATTAAATTATTATTGCCCGAAGCTATTTTTCATCGAAGTGCGAGTAGTGGAGAGAGTGAGAAGGGACGACGTAGAGGCAAAGAGGTAGAGAAACAAAAGCTACACAAAATTGGAAATCGCGTGTCTAATGCTTCATTCGAGATGCCCGGCGGTTCTTCTGTTGCTTTCTGCCCCACCTCCCCCCATCCCGTTCACCATTCCCAATCCCTATACTCTCCTCCTACTGCTGCTGCCGCTGCTCGTCTGTGCCGCTTTCGGCCTTTCGTCTGGGCCTAATGTAGCTTAATTATACAACCAACAGCAACAGTGGAAACAGCAATAACAATTCGGTTACTGTTAGCCCCACGATATCAAAGCCAAGAACGAGTTGGCCTGTCCAAGAGGCAGCCCATCAAATCCATGTCAAAGTCCCGCTCTGGGAGTTATCAGAATGGATGATGCTACACGGCAAGAAAAGTTTGCAAATGTCCATCATCATCCTGTCTAAATGGATCTTCAAAAGCTGTCAAATGTTTGATCCATGCCAAAAAGAAATTCCGAAATATTTTTGATTGCTCGAAAGCATCGAAATCGAAATTTATTTCAGTGTACTAGTATACTCCTGCAGCCGGAACCTTGGAACTCTTTCCTGAGAAAACGTTTCTCAATAATTTGATGCAGTTTTTTTTTTTTTTTCTTTTCTCTTCTTGATTCGCTTTTTTCATGTCTCTGGGTCTCTGGGCCCCCGAAACCTGGCTGACGACGGTTCCTGCGCGCTATCCTGTCCCTTGCTGTTTGTTTGAGTTTTTTTTGTGTTGCCCCGGACTTGTCTAAAATTCCACAAACTCATAAATGTTGATGCGTCTGGTTCGTCATCGTCATCATTGTCGTACCGTCCCGGGGCTCCTCTGTTGGACAATGGGCCTGGCCTGGCCAGTGTCTGTGTCTGTGTCTGCCTCTGACTTGGTTAGTTTTTTTTCCATGGATTAATTTCGCATCAAGTCGTATGTGGAATCTGGCTTCATTTGATGTTATTAGATTGCATGGCCCCCAGTAATTGACAATTAATTGCCATTGACAACAACTGCAAATGGTAATGGAATGGACGGGCGGGATGCCTTTTGAAACGTTTTTTTTTCTCTCTCTCATTTTTCCATTTATTTTTTATGTGTGAAATCTGACGCAAGTTTTCACACCAAACATTCACTCACATACTATACATACATACATCATAATGATCAAAGGAATGAACGAACAACAAATAAACAAGAAAAATAAAACCTTTGCCGCTGCAGCGGAAAAACCGAACCGGATTGATTCGATTTTCTAATAGTAGGAAGACTTAAATGAAGAAATATATATTGAAATTATAGTCATATGTATACAAGTTTTATCAATTAACAACATTTAATTATATCGTTTACTATATCGATGGCACACACCACATAAAAAGATTGCCGCCAAAATAATTAGATTGAAATTTGCTGTTCGAATTTGATAAGCAAAACAAACTAAACGAAGCAGCAGCAAGTATAAGTATATTATATACATATGTACCTACATATATACTATAGTACGCTACGTCTCTGTTAAAACTAAGCAAAAACAAATGAGATCTAAACAAAGCCCCGTACCCCGTAGCCCTCCCATACCTTTTCACACTTTGGGCCACCTTTCATGCCTTTTGTAGTTTCTGGCTGTGCGGAGCGGAGCGAACTTTTGTTTGCCTTGTCTATAATTTTATCTAATAAAAATGCCATAAAAACTTAGTCTAACAATTGTGCCTGTGTGTGTGTTGTGTGTTGTGTGTGGCGCTTGCCTCTGCCTCCGCTCTTTGTTGTTTTGCCGCCATCAAGCAACATTAACAATAGCCACAACACACACACACACACAGCAGATAATTCAACAATTGTTTAGGGCCCAGTTTGTTTAGTTCGTCTAATGTCTGATATCAGGAATCAAAGGGGAAATTGCCAATTTGCAAATCGTGTAATGCCTGTGATTGAATGTAGATCTTTGGGGGGGATCGAATGTAAGACCTTAAACAGGTTTAAATAAATGTAAAATATATACAAATATATAAATCCAAATAGTATAGATCTTTTTATTAATTTGTGAATTTTATTTTTGTTGCAGATTGCCAAGCTGCTGCCTTTGATCGAGTCGGGCTGTTCGCGGCGTGCGCGCTTTCTGCTCTGCTCGGCGCTGTTTCCGCTCTGCACGCCGGATGTGCCGCGGCCCGTGACCGCCTGCAAGTCACTCTGCGAGACGGTGAAGGGGGAGTGCGCCGCCAATGCCGGAGCGGAGCTAATGCAGCTGTGGCCCACGTTCCTCAGCTGCGAGAGTCTGCCGCAGCCGGAGAAGCATGAGCTGTGCATGCAGATACCACAGGAGCAGGAGGGTGCCCATGCGGCGCCAACGGCAAGTCCGGCCGCATCGGAGGTTGCACCCGCACAGGATCCAGCATTGCAGCAGCAACAGCAGCAGCAGCAGCAGAACACGCAACAGTTGCAGCATCCGCAACAGCAGCATATGTCCCGCTTTTGGATGTCCTGGAAGACGGGTGGACCGCTGGCTGGCGGCAATGGCGGCGGAGGAGCAGGTGGCAGTGGCGGCGGCCTGGCTGGCATCATTTGTCCGCAGAACTTCAGTGGCAGCCACCTAAATCCGGAGGAGTGCCTGCCCCAATGCCAGCGGGACGCCTACCACACGACGCAGCAGAAGAAGCTGACGGAGAGCCTCATCCTGGGCCTCTCAGCCGTGTGCTTTGTGCTCACACTCTTCGCACTGGTCACATTCTGGGCGGAGCCGACGCGCTTCGGCTACCCGGAGCGCCCCGTGCTCTTCCTCTGCCTGTGCTACAATCTGTTCAGCGTGTGCTACCTGGAGCGGATCGTGTTCCACAACCAGGCCCGGAGTCTGGCCCAGCTGCAGGAGGCACAGGGCCAGGGACAGGGGCTGCGGCTGCGTCCCGTCTGCCAGCTGACGCCTCCGTGCCTGGCCTCGTACATCACCACCTCGTACCTGAGCCTGTGCGCCGCCAGCTGGTGGCTGATCTTCGCCCTCTGCTTCTACCTCTCGTCGCACAAGAAGTGGTCCAGCGAGGCGCTGGAGAAGCGCTCCGGTCTCTTCCATGTGCTGGCCTGGGTGCCGCCCCTAGTGCCGCCCATCGCGGCCCTGCTCCTGGAGCGTGTCCGGCCCAGCGAGCTGACGGGCATGTGCTCGGCCCCCGGATTCGTGGAGCTGCCCGCCCTGGTGCTGCTCCTGCTGGGCCTCTACTTTACGCTGCGCGCCTCCCGCTCCCTGCACTCGCTGCAGCAGCAGCTCCAGCCCACGCTGGCCCACCATCGCTTCGGCCAGATCCGCAAGCGGTTCGTCATCTTCTCGCTGCTCTTCTTCGTGCCCACGGCGGCGGGCGTGGTGGCCGCCCTCTGCGAGCGCTTCGGCGATCCCGTGCCCAGCTGCTCGACGCCCGAGGATTGCGCTGCGCCGGATCCCCTCACCGCCTGGCCGGCGCTCGTGAGGATCTTCTTCCAGCTGGCTGGGGGCACACTCACCGGCATGTGGGTGTGGTCCCGCAAGACCTGCGAGAGCTATCGCAGTCGCCTGGTGGCCGGCGGTACGCCCACCTCCTCACTGATGGCACAGAGCAAGTCGGGGGCGGGGGTAGGGGCAGGGGCGCATGGCCATGCCAATGCCATGGGAGGCGGCGGCTACGTACTGCCCAAGAAGCATCTATACACCAGTGGCAAATCGATGTTGGCCAGTGGAGGCATCGGAGGGATAGGGGGTTTCGTAGGTGGTGGCGGCGGAGGCGGTGGCAGTGCCACGGCTCCGCTCTATGCGGGAATTAGTTTCCACAATGTACCCGTCTACAATCCCAATCAGTCGCGTGTCTAGGCTGCGATGGGCGATGGCTTAAAGCCTGATCCATGATCTGGATACTCATCCACCACACCCCCATTGTAATACAAAATAAGAAGCAAACAAAAATTATCAATTGAAATGTGTTAATAGATCTTAAGAGTCCTACCTTAACTGCCCTTCCTGCCCACACAACCCCTCCCTCCTCAGTGACCATTTTGAATAGTTTTTTAAGTATTCTCTAAGTCTCTCCCCCCATGTAAATAGAGGAATTTTATTCTGTATTCTGTATTTTTTTTTTTTGTATATTTTTTTTTTCGTGGTAATTAATTAGTTTATTAAGAAATCATTAATTTAATTAAAAATTGTGAATAAATTGTGAATTATAATATTTAAATGAGAAATGGAAGAGACTTTGTTATTGAGTAAGGAATCTCATGGATTCAGGGAACTATTGCTACCCTCTAACCTCCCTAGCTACCCCCTAACGTCCCTAGATGTCATCCAGAGCCCTATCCCTATCCTTAGGCTACTTTATGATAGCTTCTAGAGATCAGTCCCCCCACTCTGCTTACTGCAATTCTCACGAGTCAGTGGTAGCCCCCCTCCAAGTAGCTCCTCTCTGTCTACTTCTGGGTTAATGATGCGAAAGCGGCACTCTGTAGGGGCAGGCAGCACGAATCCGTTTAATTGCAACAAAAAGGAAGCTAAATTGTTGCTATTGTTCCCCCCCAGCACATGCAATGGCTGTGGCAGCGGCAATTAGAAGGAAAATGCTTAATGACAGAGGCACCGGCGTTGATTGCCAGCGTTTTGCTGCCAGCTCCACCCTTTCCCCCCTGTCTTCCCACCACATACGTAATCCACCACCTGTAGCAGGCCTCCTGCTGCCCCCCTCTCTGCTACCTGTATGCTACCTGTTGTCCTACCTGTGAGTGCGTGTCGTGTCGTGTCTTGTTGTTTGTCTCTTCTGGGCCTTTTGCTGCAACGCTGCAACGTTGCAACGCTGCCACCCTGTGAGAGTGTCACACACATTAAGAGACATGTCGAGACACGACTACTGGGGCACCCCCTAAAGGATGATGGGCAACCGGCATCCACGAACAGCAACAGCAACAGCAACAGAAAAGCAATTCAACAACGAACTTAATAGCGGAGCCGCAATTAATTTGATTGAAGCTGCCACACCGCGTGCCGGGCAACGTTTCTATCCAACAAATTGCCAGGCGGTCGGTGCAACAGCAACACAGAAACATGTGGCAGCAGCAACCAGCAGCAGCAAAAGCAAAAGCAACAAACACAAGCCGCAGCGGCAGCAACTGTGCAGCAAGCGTGCAATTAACTCTTGTGCGCCAAGATCAAAGCGATTAAAGCCGACCAGCCAGACAGACAGACAGACAGACAGAGAGACAGCGAGACAGAGTCGCCTTCCCCCTTGGCTAAGACCAAAGACCTGTAGACCGACACCGAAGATTGTGCGACCAAAAGACGGGCCCCAAAACGACTGAGAATAAGCCAAGCGAAGCAGCCAGCCTGAGCCAACTCTCTGAAGCTTTATCGTCATCCTCATCGGTGTCGTAGTACTCTCTCTCTCTCTTTCTCTCTCTCTCTCTGTTGTTCTTAGTTGTTATTCACAGCCTACCAGAGTCGACCATTGGGATACCCAGTAATCGAGAGAACAATAAGGGAAGTAATAATATAAATACTGTCAGATATATCCTCATCCCAAGATCTATTTGTAGAACTTCTTGAAGCAGGGAGTACCCCCCTTTATAACCCTCTCTCTACTATCCAACGGTATGCTGCGAAACAGCCAAGACTGGGGCAGAGGGTGTTCGATCCCCAGGCAAGATGTAGAGTTCGAGCCCAATACAGCGCCATGGCAATGCGGTGCTTGGCTTTGGCTTTGGTTTTGGCCATTTACGAGTGTTAAATGTGCCCAAGAGCTGTGGGGCCAGCGCAGTAAATGCAACACAAAATGAATCGAATTGTGGGATAAATGTACTTCAATGAGCCACCAAATTGGCCATTAGCCATGGGCCTAACCGGTCTCAAATTTCAATTTGTTTGCCAACCGCCGAGAGTGCGGCACAGCCCGGCCCGAACCGGCCCGATTTCCACGCTAAATTATCATTAAGCCACAAATGGAAGAGGAACTATTTGATATTTGGAAGGAGAACTTTTTGCCCAGGGGGGAAGTTTGCTTGAATGCGAGACACGGCAAGGCACGCACCTACCTGTTCATCCTCCAGAATGCGTTGTACTCTATTTAAGACATTTTCTAGAATATTTATCAATGCCAATACTAAATGTGATTAGTTTTTGTTCTCTCTAGAGTCTTCGCTTTATTGTCTTCGGCTTATGATTCTTAATTTCTGACAATATATTGTTATTTGTTATATCAAATTTGGTAAATTTAAATATGCAGTATGACTAGTGGTTTTGCCCGCCATGCATGGTGGTGGATATATTCTTAAAATATCGAAATGAGATTTCTTACCGATATTATCGTATCAAAACTAATTCAGTGTCATACATTTCATCTTTTGTCATTTTGCGCCAATCGATGTTATTGGTATCTGACAAAAGCTCGCTACCATGAAACAGATATGCAGCTTTGGGGAAATGGGCGCGAAGTTCAAATGCCAAACAACCGTTTGGCCAGTAAATAATGGCCTGAATATCACCAGAAACAATTTAGATCTGCAAATTCTTCAGTTAAAGATTGAATATTTAGAATAAATAAACTAGTGGTATGTTTGTGCCTCTTCTTTAGCACGGGGTTACATACGGAGATCGCAGAAACCACTGCACAGCACAGCTTGAAGCTTGAGTTATCGATAGCAGGGCTCTAAGACAGCCATAAGCTGGCCAAAATCAGACTCACAGCAAACAGCTGCTGGTCCCACAACAGTCTAGGCCAGAATCAGAGTCAAAGCAAAAGCCCAAAGCGCGAGCTACAATCAAGTCCAAGACCGGTTTTGCAGTCTGTTTGTGTGTGGTGAAAGAATGCCGAAAGAGAAAGCATTCTCCAGCGATCACTTCAGTTGTTTTTGTTGACGTGTGCAGCACGAATGGAAATGCTCCAACAGTTTCAGATTCAAATCTAGTTTGAAAATTCTAGAAAATATGGCAGCAAGTGTCGTTAAAGCACCCAAATGTCCCAGAAGAGGATCGGCCAAAGAGCAACAGCAGCAACAGTCGAAGCCCTCAGGCAGCAAATCAAACAAAGAGTCAAACAATTGGTAAGAGGGCCACCCCACACCTCATAGATCGTTGATATCTGAATCCAAAGAAAACTGAAACTGACCCTCTAGGAACTGGTGGATACTGCTGGCCTCTGTGTTTCTCATTACCTTTGCCACTCGCTTCTACAAGGTGACCGAACCGGATCACATCTGGTAAGGCAATGCGGAACCACCCATACCATTGGATTGGTGTCATCTCTGAATGGTGTCACTTGTGTCTCTCTCTCTCGCCTCTCTTTTGCAGCTGGGATGAGACACACTTTGGCAAGATGGGCAGCTGGTACATAAATCGAACATTCTTTTTCGATGTACATCCACCGCTGGGCAAGGTGAGTTCTATGAGTTTAAAATATATATTCAAATAATTCCGAAAACTTCCCCACTAGATGCTCATTGGATTGTCTGGCTATTTGACTGGCTATAATGGCACATTTCCGTTTGAGAAACCGGGGGATAAGTACAACGAGACGGCCTATCAGGGCATGCGATATGTGAGTGTGTTGCATCCAGCACAAGACATGCTAATTGTTTCCTCATTGTTTCTCTCTCTCCTCTGGCAGTTCTGCACTACATTGGGTGCACTGATCATGCCCATGGGCTTTGATACTGTCTACGATCTGACGCGTTCCCATGAGGCGGCGCTGCTCTCGGCCGCCTATCTAATATTTGGTGAGTGATTTGAGCATCTTCCTGAATAAACCCCCTCTGAAATGCTCTATTTAGATGTGGGTTTACTTACGCTGAATCAGTACATACTGCTGGATCCCATTCTGCTGTTCTTCATGATGGGCTCTGTGTGGGGCATGGTGAAGATCTCCAAGGCCACGGCATCGGGTGGTTCGTACACCCTACGCTGGTGGTTCTGGCTCTTCCTCACCGGCACCATGCTCTCGTGCACGATCAGCGTGAAGTTTGTGGGCCTGTTTGTGGTGCTGCTGGTGGGTCTGCACACGGCCACCGAGCTGTGGGTTATACTGGGCGATCTGGGCCAGCCGATTGTGGAGACCCTCAAGCAGATCGCCTGCCGCGCCATCAGCCTCATCCTCTGGCCCATCCTCCTGTATACGCTCTTCTTCTACATCCACCTGAGCGTGCTCAATCGGAGTGGCAATGGGGATGGCTTCTATAGCTCCGCCTTCCAGTCGCGGCTCATCGGCAACTCGCTGTACAATGCCAGCATGCCGCGGGACGTGGCCTATGGCTCTGTGGTGACCATCAAGAACCACAAGACGGGCGGCGGCTATCTGCACTCCCACTTCCACTTGTATCCGAAGGGTTCGGGTGCCCGGCAGCAGCAGATCACCACCTACACGCACAAGGACGACAACAACAAGTGGCTGATCAAGCCGCACAACAAGCAGCGGCTGCCCAAGGACAAGCTGCAGCTGCTGCGGCACGGCGATCTCGTCAGGCTGGAGCATTTGGTGACCAAACGGAATCTGCACTCGCACAGCGAACCGGCGCCCATGACCAAGAAGCATTTACAGGTCACAGGCTATGGCGAGGTGAGCAGAAGGAGGCGATCTCTGGCCAAAGAAGACTTCAATCTTTGCTCTGTTCATTGCAGGTGGGTGTGGGTGATGCCAATGATGTGTGGCGCGTACTTGTGGTGGGTGGCAAGGTGAACGAGACGGTGCATACGGTGACCACGCGCCTGATGCTCATCCATTATCTGCAGAACTGCGCCCTCACCTCCAGTGGCAAGCAGCTGCCCAAATGGGGCTTCGAGCAGCAGGAGGTGTCCTGCAACCTGAATGTGCGCGACAAATACGGCCACTGGAATATCGAGGATAACGAGCATAAGTTGTGTGGGTATTCAACTGCCTTATGGTACTCAATGATCCTTCTCCTCTAACTCACTCCCCTTTGTGCTTGCTGCAGTGCCCAGTGTGAGCTTTAGTGTCTATGCTCCTGGTTTCTTTGCCCGCTTTCTCGAGTCCCATGCCGTCATGCTGCAGGGCAACGCAGGACTCAAGCCGAAGGATGGTGAGGTGACCAGCAGACCCTGGCAGTGGCCCATCAATTATCGTGTAAGCCATTAAAGCAAACCAAAAGGAGATGCATGCTACATTCCCTTCTATGTATGCCCCACACAGGGCCAGTTCTTCTCTGGCAGCAGCTATCGCATCTACTTGCTGGGCAATCCCATCATTTGGTGGAGCAATCTGGTGTTTCTGGCCCTCTTTGTGGCCGTCTTTCTGGGCAATGCCATACTACAGCAGCGACGCGCTGGCCAGGCACGCTCCCCCGTCCGCTCGCAGGCGTACAGCGAGGACAGTGAACCCTCCTCCACCACGGATGTGTGCAGCTGCTGTCCAGACCAGGAGGAGCAACAGCAGCAGCAGCAGGAGGAGGCGCAATTGGAGCATCACTGCGATCCACTTCGTGCCGCTGCTTGGCTATTTCTTGGCTGGCTGCTGCACTATCTGCCCTTCTGGGCCATGGGGCGAGTGCTTTACTTTCATCACTACTTTCCGGCGCTCATCTTTAACTCCCTGCTGACGGGTAGGTTTCCACCAGAGTCTTAACCCCTCCCCTAGCACACAACTGATCTCCCCCCTCCTAGGTGTAATGTTCAACTACATAATACAGTCGCTGCCACGTTGGATACAGCACATACTGCTGGGCGGAGTACTCTCGCTGATTGTCTATAGCTTTGCGCTGTTCTCGCCCCTGGCCTATGGCATGAGCGGCCCCCTGGCCAATGAGCCCAACAGCACGATGCACAGCCTCAAGTGGCTATCCACGTGGGAGTTCTAGTAGCTAGTAGGATAGACTATTTACGAGTAGGTAGGTATATTATTTATGTTTAATGTTTAGAGTTGTGCGCTTAGGACTACGTACCGAATAAAAGTAATAACAAGAAAAAAACAAGAACAAAGAGAAAAAAAAAAAAAAAAATACACAATCACATTTAGTACGAAATTAGTGCCAAGAATAAAAAAAACATTAAGATTGGAGGGGTGGGGGTATCAATCGAATATGCCAAGCTCATCGAAGCGACGCAGGGCATAGCGCAGGGTGTCCGTGGTGCGGGGATTGGAGGAGAACATCAGCTGCACCTTGGACTTGGCAAAATCGGGATCACTCAGCGCCTCCATGCTGATGTCATACGAGTCCTCCTTCTTCATGGTGACCATCGGCAGAAAGGCATACGACGAGAAGAACCCGTACAGCTCCCGGGCCCTGATCTCCTGCTGTATGTCCGCATAGCTGGGCACCCGCTCATAGTGCATCCGCTCGAGGCTCTCCCGCAGGGCGCCGTAGTACGTCTGGATGAGGAACTCTCGCCTATGGATGAGCACATCCAGCTGCACGCTGCTGTTCAGAAAGAAGTTAATGTCACAGCCCGGACTGCCGAAGAAGCTGTTCTGAAAGTCCACCTGTAAGCAGGCGGAAAAGGGGAAGGATTAGACTACTGACTGCATGCCAGAGGGACTGCCAGAATGGCTTACAAAGATGGCATCTATGGGCTTTGTGGGCTGCTCATCGTCGTATTTGTACATGAAATTGTTCACCCACAGGTCGCCGTGATTCAGTACGGTTATCTCGCCGGGCAGCGAACGGCCGGTGGTCACCAGATTCTCCATAATGTTGTCACAGTGGCGATGCAGCTTACACGCCAGCTGCTCATAGCCGGGCCACTTGGCCACCAGATTGGCCAGTGTGCGCAGCTGCAGGGCCATGAAATTGATGAAACGCTCATTGGTTCGTATGTAGTTCTCGTCCAGCATGCCGCTGGTAAAGTGCTCCCCCACACTGGGTTCCTGCACACACACAGAAAAGAAAGAATAGAGGGGGTGTGGGGTTTGGGGTTTGGACAGTGCAAGGATTATAATAGTACTGACCTTTTGGGCGAGTATCATGGAGCTGGCATGAAATTTGCCCAACTTCTTGAGTATCACCACGCAGTGCTCCTCGTTGAGGCCGCTCTGGCGACTGGCCAGCTTGTAGCCGTACTGGGTGAGGTCATCGAAGACGATCGTCTGAATGGGCTCGCGCGTTGTGTACAGGCACTTGGCCCCAAATTTGGAGCCATCACCGATGAGCACCTCCAGCTTGCCGAGCACATCGAAATAGAAGATCTTCTCGCGCAGATAGACGGCCAGCTCCTCGAGGAACTGCGTGGCGGGTGTGATGGCAATCGACTTGACAATCATGGCCAGCTCCTCGTCCAGCTGCCGCTTGCTGCTGCGATACAGTGCCCGGGCCCGATAGATTTTGCTGCAGTAATTCTCACCGCCGCCGCCGCTTGATTCGGCGAATATGATCTTCTTGATATCCACACGCATGTCCCGCAGTCCATCCTCAAGGGCGGCCTTGAAGAATTCCTCATTCAGATATTTGGGCGGATCGTTACTGTGCCGCTCCTTCTCTTGCTCGCTCTCCCGCTCGCTCTCCAGCTTCATGCTGCACTCCAAATTGTGTTCCAAATTTCGGCCGTCAGTCAGTGTGTCCTGGCTGTCGTGGCTATCGCTAGTCTCAGTCGGATCCTATCTATCTATCTATCGCCTGTGGTCTATGTATGATCGTCTGTGGATCGTCTGGTCTATTGCTCTGGGGCTGGTTCTATTGGCTGGTTGCTTCTGCCTTTGCGTTACTTGGGAAACTGTGGCCCGGCCAGGCGACTCCTCTAAATATAAGCCCTTATCAGGTGTAGGCGCAGCCGGCAGCCCCGGCAGCGACGCCAGCGTCAGGCTAGACATCAAATAAATCGCTTCATACACACAGACATATGCTAGACCATATCTCTGGCTATATACTCACCTCGCAGTTGACAGTAGCGGGAGGGCAGGCGACAGGCCAACTGCATTAATTGCCCATAAGCAAACGGCTACAGACCAAAGTTTAACAGGCAAAAGTGGCGCTACTTTAGAGGCTGAGAAACATGAAATTTCCCATAAGCGAATGGATACTAATAGTTATAATGTGCCTTGTAATGTGACACCTTCTCGGGGGTGTCATTAGATCTACTTTAGAGACTTGGAACATGCCTTCCCCCGAGCAAGGCGAGCCAAATACGACGTGTCCAGCATACTCTATATACCATATACCCCATACTATGTAGTACTAGTACTATATATAGCTAAGCATGTGTTAGCTGTGGATTCTAGGTATGGCTTTCGGAGATTTCTGAATGGCTGTCATTGGTTCAAGTAAATGATAAATGCGTCTGAGGTGTGGAGCATTTTTTGATGGCCATGCTAGGCGCTGATTAAAACAGTTCTACTATAGTATATTCTACATAAAACGAAAGCAAAGCGGAACTTTGGCCAGAGCCGTGGTAGAAAGGAAAGCTGGGGGAGAACTGAGAGACATTTTCTGATTTGTGATTTGTGATTCTAAAAAAAACAACAATGGAATGCACAACTACTAGCTGATGATTGCGATTATTATCACGGAATTCAGCACGTGGTACGATTTCGATTTGCAGCTTATCGTGCAGCTCGTATACAATCCACTCCACTCCTCGTAAGACATATACGTATACGTACTATAATCCCATCATATGTCTACGTATACGTACTATAATCCCCCATTAAATCGATCAAGTTGTAAACCTAATTACAAGGCAAACCCCAAACAGCTTTGGAACTCTGCTGAAAGGAGCACAAACGGGTTAACTTTCTTTTAAAAGGGATTTTGTTTTACCCATTTGAGTACTCGAAAAAGTATGCTAAGCTAAAGAAACAGATGGGATCACTCCACTCAATGTTAGTTTGAATATCATTCATTCATTTACAGCAGATAAGAATTTCGAACAACAAATCAGAGGCCACTCTGATGCCTTTGGCCTTGAAAACAACAAACAAAATGCAGTGCAATGTCTTTGCATATAGTATATAGTATATATATAAATTATTCTATTATATTTATATTAATCGTATCTACATATACTCTTATGTATGTATGTATATGTTTTCTTTTTTGAATTGCACAATAATAAAATTACGTCAGTTTTTTTTGCGGATTTTCGTGCTTTTTGATTTGATATACTTGGACTTTGTGGTGGGTGGGGTAATGGGGGTAATGGGATGCCAATACGTGAGGATTGCTACTGCCAGCTATGGATAAGAGAATTTTCTCTGTGCTCTATGCTCCATTCTCTGATACACTGACACATCGAAAGAGTAGCTAAGAGTCCGAGTCCGTGTCGAATCAAATTGAGTTTTTTGAGTGATTTGTAGATATGAAACTATTCTGGGACAACCTTTGACTTGTGTCTGTCTGGCAGTCGTTTCGTTTAATTAGTTTCCATACCATCAAAGAGAACAAACTAGCATGCGTCGGATTTGTGGTGGTGATTGACCCCAACGCCTGACATCGGACATCGGACATCTGTCTTCGGCATCTCTCTTCCGATTATGCTTCCTCGTTCGACATATTCTATCTATAAACTGCGCTGTCTAGTGTCCGTCCACTAGCAATGCCTGGCCACCAACTACTAATCTCAAATGACGCATTAAACTACACAAAGTGTAGTTGTTAATCAGCGAAACAGATCTCACATGGTGGCCTTGGCAATGGAAGTGCAACATCACCGAGTCTTGGGCCACAGATACAGCGAGAGAGCAAGAGCGAGCGAGCGAGAGCGAGTATCTCTGTATCTCTGTCTATATTCGGTATTCGATTTGGTGATTTTTTCTGTTTCCGAGGCGCTGCTGCTGCCACAGACGCAGTCCATAATTGCAGTTCACTGAAGGTTATCTCCCCCACCGCTCCCGACTACGAAAAAAGAAAGCAGAAAGTCTAAAGGAACAAACGGAAATTGAAACCGAAACTGAAACCGAAACCGATAGAGAGGGTGGCATACACTATATACTATACTATATATTATATACATTAAATGATAGGTATACTGCACGTGTAGTGTGGGAAATGGTAGATGTTCTGGAAGTATCTCTACTCTACGACAATACATTATCTGTGTATTACTCCGCATTGGAATGGACATCAAGCAAACAGTATATGACCTACGTCTACAAATACTACTCGTATATACATATACATATGTATGCTTGTATCTGTAGATACATATATATATGTATAGAAACCTTCAGTTGGATGAACAATAGAACACAATCTATGCAAGCACTCGACTCCAATCCGATTCTATCTGAAGATCGATACCCCCTCGATACCCTCAATGTATTGATATATGTATGTACATGCGATTTCAGATACCCTTACTTTAGCAGTGTTAAGCCAGTATTATGTTCTCTCTTTTCATATGAATATTTTTGAGAGATTCTCCTAAAAGAAGATTCTGAAAGAGCCCCCCCCCCCAAATACGATACTTAGCCAGCTATCCCCAGGCTTTCCTTTTTGTTTGAGCGAGAGCATTGAGGGATTCGCTTTGGCTGCATTCCATTCGCTGATAGAATTGTGTCAAAACTCAAGCCAGCAACAAATTGTTTACTTTGCTTTTCATTCCGTATCTGTTGCTGTTTCTATCGATGTCGCTGTCTCTGCTCTCTGGCCGTCCGGTTTTGTCCGGTGTCCGGCATGCCGCCCAGTGCCAGATTGCCAGTGCCAATACTTAGATGAGATATGTATATGTACCTACTATTATTATACACATACACATATGTATATGTATATGTGATATGTGGAGTGTAGGCAATTTGCTGCTGCGCAAAAAAGTGCATTAAACTTGAACCAAATGCCGATTGTCAACTGACTTGACTGCCTGCCGCCAATCGTACTCGCTCCCTGGAAGCAACATGCCCGCGAGTGGACGGACACTCTTCCAAGCCAAGTACTCAGATAGTGACTGGCTGCCCCTCTATACGAGCCACAATCATAATCCGAGCCGATTGCCCATCAAGATACGAGATGACCATACGATCCGGCCCAGACGAAGCATTAGCCACCAAGCCATAAGATACTGAAATGACAAAATCCTACATATATGAGAATTGAAACCTTTTAAATTATTTGAAGTCTTGATTTGGGAGCATACATATAAATAAATCGTTTAGTTTTCCTCATTTTAATAGAGTTTTAGATGATTCCAGAGAGGAAAGTAGACGCGCCAATATGGATATGCAAATCATTAGGCAAAAGAGAGAGATTATCTCCTGGTGGGTCGTATTCCCGTACAGTTAATACACATATAAAAATAAATACACATATTTATATAGTTAAATATATATACGGGGGTGCAGTACCGCAGATTCCCATTCCAAATCATTTTAATCCATCTTATTTTCACATGAAAAAAATATTAAAATCAGCCTGGTTTTGCCGATATTTTCTTATTGAACATACCGAAAAAAAAACCAAATCCTTTTGACTGGTTAGGCAGCAATCCTTTTTTTTGGCAACCATGCCAACCGTTGCAACCCTGGCAAGCTTCGTGCATTCCGAGCCGAGCTGCAAATTTTCATCAGTCATCTGTGATATCTGACATCTGCAACAAAAAAGAAAAATTAATTTTTGCTGCCATTCAAAATGAATTTCGATTGGTCTGATTATGAAAACCTCGAGCCATCGGGCTACTACGTAAGTTCATCCAAGCGCATGCGCACCGCCCTCTTCCTTCCTTTCCTCATCCAGCATTCGACCTGCCCTGCCCTGCCCTGCCCACAGATTGCCCCTAGAAGCAGCCCCAACCCCAAGGGCAAAGTGCTTTCCAATCCGGAGACCCTGAAGGACAAGCCATTCTTTGCCAGCAACATTGAGCACTATCCGCACTTGCCGCAGCCGAGCGGCCTCGCCTGGGTGCCCAAGTACCTGAGCTACGCGGATCTGACGGATGCCGTGGACAAGGGCTTCGACGCGAAGCAGCTGTGCCCAGCCGACAAGTCCTGGCCCCGGATCAAATCTCGGGGCGGGACTCTGTTCGATTGGCCGACATACGCTCCTCAGGCACAAGTCCAGTTGGGACACAACTCGAACAATGCCAAGCCGGCGAATTGGCGTCTGCCAAATGGCAAAAACATGGGAGCCATGGGAGCTACTTGCCCAAATGCGGCCCAAGAGCAGTTCGCGGGCCCCGCTGACGCAGCCCCATCGCAGAGCGCTTCGTATGGTTACTGGACCAATATGTACTAGTAAACAATGTACAACTTTCAATAAAGAATAAAGAATAAACCATAAAACATTTCATTTTGCAATTTTTTGTTTACTTAGCTGGCACAGGGTTGTATTTTCTTGCACAGTCGATGCATTCCGACAGCGTGAGCGTGGAAAAGCGAGAAAACGAGCACCACGGTCTCCTACTGCTAGGTTGCAGGGTGCTGCAGAGGTGCGAGATATGTAAGTATTATCTCCCCCTCCCAATCTATGGTCGCATTCCTGAAACTCCACGTTCCAATCAGCTGGCAAACTCATTCCCGCTGGCACAGACATCGGCAACTGGCCCCTCAAGTATCCGCTCATGTTCATGCAGCTCCAGCAGCTCCAGCAGCTTGTAAATGTTTCAGTTTGTGTCTCAATTTGTCTCTGTAAATAATAAAAATCATGCTACTCCTTGAAGCGTGCAGCGATTTCCATCCTCGGCTTTCTTCGTGCCTCAGGCTTCTAAGGAAATGCAAGCCAGTAACCACTTTGATTTCGCTAAATGTTTATTTGTAAGGCTAAAGCAGATAGTGCCATATCGAATGTGGCGAAGTGGAGGCTTACAAATAAATACGAGACAACTGGCGTGGTGTCAGCGACTTGCTGCAAATGGGACACTTGTGCATGGAGCGAACGGCACCTAAGATGCATGCGCGACAAAAAACATGTCCACATTTGGTCGCCGCTGGATCCCGTAGGCGTACGGGCTCCAAGCACATAGGACACTCGTACTCGTTCCCCGGCGCCTCGTTTTCGTCTGCGTTTCTGCGCCTGCGCCTAGAGCTCGACGGGCCGCTGTCGTCGGCATCGCCCATGGTGGCATTGGACTCGCCATGGGTACGACGACGCGAGGCTGCACCGGCGGCAGCCAAATCAATCCTTTCTGCTGGGAGGTCTGGTCTATCCCCCGAGCGCAAGTCAAGCACCATTCTGGGAATCGTGCTTGCTGAAAATCAGAACAATTAGTCCTCTGCATTAGTCCGGTAAGAACGACTCAAACGTACGCGAGCCATTTCCATTTCCAGTTCCAGTTCCATTCCCGGCAATCCGCCCCCCATTGTCTACGGAGACGACTGAGAGCTGTCCAGTGGTGGTGTCGAATTTAAGGGAAACAATCAGGCCAGGTTGGGGGCCACCGATGCTCAAAGTAATTGGTACACTTGCCATTTTGCAGTTCTCCTAGAAGCTTGTAAGACAAATAATTTCCAAGTGACTTTTGTGAGCCTTCAAGAATTTTCGCCCGTGCCTGGGTTGAAGTTTGATTTCAATTCAGAGCTGTCAATAAAAATACTAGTTCGGAAAAAGCCAAAATACCGACTCCTGCCAGAAAATGCTTAACAAAATATATCGTGATATACATATATATATCGTGATATGTCGAGGTATCAATTGCTTACACATAACACTCTCCCGCGTCCTGGCAATGACAAAAATAGCTGAAAACCCACGCAATTCATAATTTAGTTTGCTTTTCCACGCTCTCGATAACGATATGTCGACGGTGCAGCAAAAATACAACCCTGTGCCAGCTAAGTAAACAAAAAATTGCAAAATGAAATGTTTTATGGTTTATTCTTTATTCTTTATTTAAAGTTGTACATTGTTTACTATTACATATTAGTCCAGTAACCATACGAAGCGCTCTGCGATGGGGCTACGTCAGCGGGGCCCGCGAACTGCTCTTGGGCCGCATTTGGGCAACTAACTGGTCTACCTCCCATTTTTTCGTCACTTGGCAGACGCCAATTCGCCGGCAACTGGACTTGTGCCTGAGGAGCGTATGTCGGCCAATCGAACAGAGTCCCGCCCCGAGACTTGATCCGGGGCCAGGACTTGTCGGCTGGGCACAGCTGCTTCGCGTCGAAGCCCCTTGTCCACGGCATCCGTCAGATCCGCGTAGCTCAGGTACTTGGGCACCCAGGCGAGGCCGCTCGGCTGCGGCAAGTGCGGATAGTGCTCAATGTTGCTGGCAAAGAATGGCTTGTCCTTCAGGGTCTCCGGATTGGAAAGCACTTTGCCCTTGGGGTTGGAGCTGCTTCTGGGGGCAATCTGTGGGCAGGGCAGGGCAGGTCGAGTGCTGGATGAGGAAAGAAAGGAAGAGGGCGGTGCGCATGCGCTTGGATGAACTTACGTAGTAGCCCGATGGCTCGAGGTTTTCATAATCAGACCAATCGAAATTCATTTTGAATGGCAGCAAAATTAATTTTTTCTTTTTGTTGCAGATGTCAGATATCACAGATGACTGGTGAAAATTTGCAGCTCGGCTCGGAATGCACGAAGCTTGCCAGGGTTGCCACGGTTGCAGCTAGCTATCCGTTAAGAAAAGGATTGCTGCGTAACAAAAGGAGTTGGCTATTTTTTGGTGTGGCAATAGTTTGGCTTTTTTCCGAGGAAATGGCGGAAATACATATGCAAATAATGCAAATCTAATAGAGAAAAACTTTATGAACCGGATGGTGGAATTGAGACAAATTAAAGTCGTTTTGTGTTACTCTTTTTTTTGGTCTAATGTCAGACTTGAGCGATAGCTAAACAAACAAATAGAGGGTGAAATATTTAAATATACTATGGCTATCTGCATATCTTTATCTCACTTTTGGCTTTTGGTTTATTTGCAAATTGACTATTTGTTCATGTCTACTATATTTTTTGTTTTGTTTGTCCATTGTACAAATGTATGCAAATCTATGAGTATGTAAATACATATGTATGTACATATATATGTTTGCATATTTACGAGTCACTTTTCCTGCGCTCTGGTGTTTTTTTTTTGTTGTTGTTTTTGTGTGAGTATGAATATCGTTTTGAGCGTTTTCAATATTTTCTTCTCGCCAAGCTGGAGCGCACGTCGCCGCTTAGTTGATAACCGAACGCCCCCCAGAGCGGAGCAGTCACAAAGCCGTTGACATAGCCCAACAACAACAAGAGCAGCAACAGCAACAACTAGTGACATACGAGGACTTAAACAGTTACAGTTACAGTTACAGTTACCCCCAACGTGTCGTCCCAACCCAATGCTGGTGAGTGCGCGCGAAGGACTTGTTTCGCTCTCTCCTTCATCTGATATCTCTCTCGACTACTCTGCATATATATGTGTGTCTGTGTGTGTGTGTGCAATTGTATGCACATGTGTCGAATCGCCAGAGAGCTCTCTCTCCCACAATAGTGTTCCCCTATTATGTTTAATAAATCAACACAGAGCGTGGCCAAATGTGGGCCATGGAATTGTGCCTCTCCGAAGAGCGGATACACACCTTTGGGTACGTAGGTACGTACACGCATAAACTAAACTCAACTCAGCTCGAGAAAAATAAACGGTAAACATCTTTGTTGTGGTCTCAAAATTCAAATATGACCGAGTGACCCCATTCGGTGCTCCCTTTCTGCCTTTTGCTTTTTTTCTTTTTTTTTTTTGCTGGTGAGATAATTTGTTTGGACACCAGTCGGAGCTCGGTTTTGTCTGAAATGACCTCGCAGAGGATATTAAAACATTTACATACGTGACGTTCGAAAATTAGATCATAAACATATGCACACATTTCCACGGGAACGAAAGGGTATCTATCAACAGCATCGTATTTCAAAGCTTGCATACATTTTTTCCTCTTTTTTTTGCTATTATTCTAATTTGGAAAAGGCGCCAGCGTGACTCTAAAAGTATCTGGGGGCATGATTGGCGCTGACAAAGGGGTGAGGGTGAGGGTGTGGGATGAGCCTCGAAGCTGAAACGCAATTGCAAATGGCATTGACACAGTCGAGCTATGGACTGGCGGGTATATGTATGGTATGGATGACCAGATGCTTTCCACCTGATGCTTTTGCGAACTGGCGAATGGATGCGCGCCATGAGAATTGTATCTCAGAAAGAGCCGTCACAAGTATTGTACGTGCCTGGCCCTGCCATGCGCTGCGCGCCTCCACTATCGCGTGCTATTTCTGTTTAGAAGTTTTAGCACAAAAGAAACCGAAAAGCCACTCGGAGCGGAGCAGCTCTTATCAAACGTTTCAAAAAGCCAAGTTCCCAATCACGAATTGAGAAAAAGCTTGCTCGTAGTCGAGTTTTACGCCCCATTGACCATGCGAAAGCTGCCTCACCCAGTGGGTGTGGTGGCCCTGGCCCTGCACAGTGGTCCGCAGGCAGGCAAAACGTTGTGGGCAAACAAATATTGTGTCTTAGGCAGGTAAGAATCCATCCAGATAGTGACACGCTCTGGCATGTCGTTGGTGTAATCTTCTCTGACCTACGACCCGACGACGGGTCGCTGTTAACTACCTGCTAACTACTGGGCTCACCGCTTATCGGTCAAAATGTGTTTTTAATCTGTTTGTGACTGTCCTTTGGGCCTGACTTGCTATAAATGTGCGAATATGAGGATATCTCAGACAGTTGACTTTATGAACCCATGCAGTTCGGTTGTTAATGTGAATATCCTCTGAAAAATAAACAAAAATTAAATATGTATACATGCATATACAATTAATAAACATTAAAATTTTTCGTTATTATTTAATATTGTCTTAAATCATTAAAAGTGATTAAAATTGAATCTATACCACGGACGTTAATTATTGAGTAAGTTTTTTTTTTAATGCATAATTAATAAAAGTAATTTATTATAACAAATATACATATGTACATATATATGTACATTACTGTATAGAAGTGATCGAGGAATCTATCCATCTATCCTACTTAATGTAATTTTGCTTAGCTCCACCAAATTCGTGTATAACGACTTCAAAATTAAATATTTCTTTGTATGCAACTTTGAGCATAGTTTTGCTCCACTGTGCTGCACAGATGTGCACCAGCGATAGCTGAGTGAAAGCTCAGGGCGCTCAATGCCGCTAACGGTCAACGATTACGGTGCGCTGCTCGAAGCGCTGATAACCGCCGCCGCGGCGAAAGAGATAGCAACAACAGCCGCAACAGTCACTCCATGACCAGAGATGATGACACTCAAATTGGGTTAGGCGCAATATGTGAGGCATGCGTCAGACCGCTCCGCTCCGCCTGACTTTTTCTTTGTTCTTCTGCCTGTAAACACCTCCAACAACGCGAACGTCGACAGCGACTGCGGCAGCGGCAGCGACCGCGACCGCGTCTGATATGATTTGATTTCTCTCCTGCGCAGCTAGCTGCGCTGCTCTCCTCCTCGCATTTGAACTCTTTCTTTCGCCGCGATATTCTTGGAATTATGCACAAAGACAGTGCAGCGCCTGTGAGCGAGTGCGAGAGGGAAGGAATGCGCAATCGAGCGAGCGCAAGCACGAGCAGCGCTCTGCTCTCCGTCGCGTTCAGAGTCAGCTGCAGCAGCGACAGCAGAAAAATAAATCGTCCGTCCATTTGAGCTTCAATCATACACGGGGAGGTCCAACAAATTGGGCGGCCAGCGAAACGAGAACTTTGTGTTGTGTTGTGTTGTGTGGCGTTTCTTGCGCTAGATTCTGAGCCAATCAACTGTGTTTTTTTTAGTTGTGTCGGGTCGCGGTTTATTTCTTTGAGTTCATAGTGCTTTATAATACGCGCAGTCCGCGGCTGAGAGCAAGGCGGAGGCGGCTGCCCCCAAAAATTGTACATTAAAGTGCTGCGTAGATGATCATTTTGTGACGCCAAACGGCAGCATACAGACAACATTAACGTCTCTTTGTGTTTGCAAAGAAGATATTGCATTGAACGAACCTTAAGCTATGAAAATTGCAAATAAGTGACACAAATAGAAAACTACAACAGCCACGGTGGCAGCTGTGAAGCAGCAACAGGCGCGACATGCTGCTGGAAAGGTTAACCGGAGATCAGGAAAACATGCTGCCACAGACCCACGCGGCAATCAAGCGGAAGCCCGAACAGGAACAGGGGCTGCAGTCCAAGCAGCACAAGAGATCCTTCAACAACAACAACAACACATGCAACAATAGACTACAGTCGAAAATGTATTCTAATCCAAATACGCAACAGATTTTGGTCCAGAACAGACCCCACGTACGTGTAGCAACGACACCCCCACCGACATTGCCCAACACTGGCAGTGATGAAAACAGTCCAAAACCAACAACAGCATCAGAAACAACATGTGAGTGAAGTGATGTGATGTGACTCTTTCGTTCTTTGCTTTGCTCTGCTCTTCTCTGCTTTGGTTTGGCCTCTCAACTTGTTTTCTTTTTTGACGCGCTTTAATCGCGCGCGCCCCAAACAGCTGCTGTGGCCGTAGAAGCAATCAGCTGGGCACAGTGGTGCAATGAAGCTTTGTTTTTGTTGATGAACTCAAATTAAAATTTCAGCTAAATTAAGTGATTAAGTGTATTCAGTAGTGTGTATATCTTGGGAAAAGCAAAGGCATATTTTAGTAAAATATTTTTGTTGCTTATTTTCAACGAAATTATTTGCACGCACTTGTACGTTGCATAAGAACAAATGTAATAAATATATGTATAAACGCTCCAGTTCCACTTTGCACTGTCGCTGCTAACACTTGACCAAAACTTGACCTGTCAAGGATACATCTCTGGCTCATCCCGCTTCCTCTCCCTCTCTGTTATTGAACAGCAATGCACAGCAGAAAGAGAAACAAAAAAAAAACATCATCACATGGCGCAATAAATGCGCCGGCGAACAGTGTGAAAGAGAGAGGGAGAGAGATAGAGCAGACAGGCAACGCACTCGGCGAGGTTGAAGCACGGCAATGAACTTCAGGCGAGGAAAGAAAAGTTTGTTTTCGAGGTTAAAAGTGGTCCCGAACGACGGGAAGAGCACGGGGACAAGCAAGGGACAGCAAAGAATAACAAAGAGAGTGACAGTGATAGTGAGAGAGCAGAGGACAGTATAGAAATGGCATTGGCATTTGTTGTGTTGCCTTTCCTCTCTCCTCTTCTCCTCTCCAATCCCTTGCGCACGCTCTTTCTTTCTAAATTGCCAAAATATCAGCAGTTTCTACTTAGCGCCCCATACAATACCATACCATACCCGCATATGCATATACATATATCGAAAGCCCAAAACAAACGGAATGAAAATTAAATAAACAGTAGGTTCAATGCACTTAAGGCGCAGTAGAATTCAATTTGCACAAAGCACCAGCACCAGCCACAGGCATAAACATGAACAAACACACACACAATCACACACCTTACACGCACACAAGTGTACCCAAAAGATAGCGTAAGATTTTCGCTCATTTGGCCTTCAGAACCAGCCTCAACTTGCACTCGGAAATGTAAATCGCATTAAACGCATACAGATAAACATTCACATTATACATTGTACATTGTACTGTAATCGGGCAGAAACAAATGGTTAGAGAGCTAATATTAATATAAATGGTATTATTACGTTAGACTTTGCTAACAGCTAACTCTGTTGCAAAATTAGTGTAGTCGGCTCGAGTCACAACTGAGGCAATACTTGAGACAAAATTGTGTGTGTTTCCAAGAATCCAGCCAAATTTCTGAATTTCTAAAAAGTACAGAAATCGATATTTTCTGCAGGGCTATCTCTATTTAGCCGCAGCTAGTCAGTTAGCAAAGTCTAAAGTCTAGAGTACCGCAAGAGATCAGCTTCAGGCAAACAAAATACTTCAATATCAATCTAACAATAATCGAGTGTATTTTTCGGTATTTATAAAAGTTGTGTGCAACAGCAGTAAAGGCAATCCTGCATAAGTGTGTGTTTTATGTTGGCAACCCTGGTCACATGGTCACCGAAGCTGTCAAATCATTTTATCTTCTCTGTTTCTTCGGGTAACAAAGTTTGCTAAATTTTTCTCGAATGGAGGCGTTTCAATCAAAGGATTATGGTCTTAAGTGTTCCATCGGCATACCCTATGCTGAGTGTGCCAAAAAGGAATCAAAGCTAACTCAGATTCTAACCGAACAATACATACGTACGTATTTAATTTGTTTTCTTGCCAAAAATCGCAACATCACAACGACAGTAGTAGACGCACGCACACACTCACACATGCACACGTAGTTCGGTGCGTTTGTGTGCGTGCAATGGAAGAATACACAAAGAAGAGAAAAAAAAAATGTTATACTTTCTGCAAAACGATTTGGACACAAAATTGCGAGAATACATTTTTTGTTTTTTTTTTTTTATACCCGTACTCGAAGAGTAAAAGTGTTTATTGTATTTGTGGTAAAAGTGGATGTGTGTAACATAGAGAAGGAATAACGACCCTACAATATTCTTAATCAGCATCAATAGCCGAGTCGATATAGCCCAGTCTGTCCGTTCGTCTGTCCGTCTGTCTGTCTGTCTGTCTGTCTGTCCGTCCGTCCGTCTGTCTGTCTGTCCGTCTGTCTGTCTGTCTGTCTGTCTGTCTGTCTGTCTGTCTGTCTGTCCGTCTTGTTTGTCGCCCATTGCTCGGAGGCTATAAGAGATAGAGCAACCAAAATTTTTTTCCATACTGATGTTATATCTCACTCCTAGAACTCACTCACTCCGACCCTATAAAGTATATATATTCTTAATCAGCATCAATAGCCGATTCGATATAGCCTTGTCTGTCCTCACACTCACACACTGTACGTGTGTTGTTGTGAGAACTGATGTAGATGTAAATGACATGTAAAATGTAAAAACTGATACAACCTTTGAAAATTCCACATAAATCACATGTGTACTGACTGAGTACGGGTATAAAAGTAGAGTCGCGTTCACAGCGACTCCTTACGTTCTTTCTCGTTATTTCTTCAAATCTGTTGCTCCAAATGTTATCGAGATGAGTTCCTCATCACATAAATATTGCGTATACGCAAGGTGGAGCTAAAAATATATTGTATATTACTTATCAATTAATATGAAACAAATGCATTTCGTCGAATAACGCAAAAAGGCAATTAAGTATAAATTCAATAAAGAAACTTCCGCGAAACCAAAGCGAAACCAACAAAAACAACATGTCAGTGTGCTTCGATTTCCGTATTAATCAGACAGATCCCGCGATCTGATGCAGAATGCAGTTCATCTTTGCTTAATTTTCGGTTCGGGATACTTTTTTTTTTTTTTTTTTTTTTTTTTTGGATTTTAGGTGGCGGCTGGATGTCTCCACCTGCTCTCCTGCACCTCCCAAACGTGTTTGCAAATGTAATCTATATACATATTTAAGTATGTATGTATCTTAAACATATGTATGTACATATCTGTGCATGTATGCTTAATACTTCCTGTGGCAGTGGCAGATGAACAAAGACAGAGCGACGGAGACGCAAATATGTATGTAGGCAGGAAATGCTCGAATAATAATAAAAATAAAAACAACAATTTTGTTGTCTTGTAATTGTTATTTTTGTTCTTATTGTTTTGTTGCTGTCGGCTGTACCCTGTTTTAGTGAATAGTATTAAAGTTTTAAGGGAGTCAAGAAGTCTTTTCAGACTTTGATTTGAACTAAAAAAAGAGCAAAAGAGATTTTCCAGATGCTAAACCATAGGCTACCTCTTCTGTTGCGCGAAGAACGCCTTTGAAAAGGATTCCCATGCCCATACCCATTCCATTCGTTGTGATATTCCCTTGGACTCTAGGGTATAGCCCTAGTCGACACTTGCAACTGCATTTCGCTGCACTTATTTTTGTTTATTGCCGCCGCCTGACCATGAGAGGAGATTGCCATGCAATGCAAATTGAATGACGACAGCCACCAGCAGCAGCAGCAGCAGCAGGCGCAGGCAATGATAATTTAAAATTTATTAATTATTTAGCGCATTGCCCTGGCATCCCCCGGGTTGGCTGATGCGGGAGGGGGCCCAACGCACACCCCAAACAAAGCCCCCGACAAGAGTCGCCTACCCCAACAATTTGCGTTGTGGCAAAGACAAGGTCAGAGCCAGGGTAGGCTCGGATAGGGGTTCACTCACCCAAGTGCCACCATCCGCCACATGCACCTGATTCTACATCATAGACACGCGCGCGACAGCCGGATGCCGTGGGGCCTGAGCATGCAGGGGGGGTGGCCGGCGGAGGGGTTACGCCAGAGGCAAGCTGCTGCAATTCCCCCCACCCCCAAAAAAAAAGTAAAAAAGTTCAAGCACCTGCTCTCTCTCTCTCTTTCTCTCTCTCGCGCGCGCTCTTTCACTTTCCCTCTCACTCCCCAGCTCTCTTTTTGGTGACCGATTAAAGCGGCCTGCGCACACGCTTTTCGCAATAAGACCCTAACGGTTCGCGGTTCGTTACTCCGATAAGAGCTTTTGTGCTCGCGAAAAGTTCAAAGTTTCATAGAGGAACGAAGCTAAACAAACAAACACACACAAAAGCAAAGGAATTTGTGGGCTTGCAATCAACGATTCGATTGAGTAATCGATGATTGCAATTGAATCGATAAAGAGCTATGACCATGAAGGAAGCAAATGTATTAGGAAAATGCATCAGACCAATGCAAAATTTCAAGCCAAGAGAAATTTTCACAAATTTTTCAGCTATTCAATCTTGAGCTATCTGTAGACTTATAAGATTTTCGAATTATTTAATACTTATTTCTTGCATGTTTTCTAAAACTTGTAATAATTTTGAATACCTTTTTTTTCCTATCTTTTCAGGTGAGTAAAATATATTTTCTATGAGCTTGACACGATATTATATACATATGTATACATATGCCCAACCCCTGAGTAAGTGCCACGCCTTCCTTTTCATTTAAAAACCAATCGGGGAAAAAACATAAAAACTTTTCGAGCCACAAAACAAAAACAAAAGAAAAAAAAAAGCTAAAATATGTGCAATAATTTACAAAGAAGTTGGAGTAAAAAAAAAAAAAACAAACGAAGAGAAGAAAACAAGCAAGAAAACACTTAAAAAATTCATTTCGAAACTGCGCATTTGTTCAAGAGAAACCCCAAGACAGGAATTTAGATATATTGTATACCGATGTATATGAATGTATAATATTTATATAGAACTTGTTGCGTTTCGTAAACAATTAGCAAGAAATGCAATGTACTATATAAATTTCGAATCGCGCATAAATTCAATCGGATATCAGGGCGGACTATGGCCAAAATGTGGGTGCATAACCACCCGAAAATAAACAAAAAAAAAACCAAAAAAGCAAGCCAAAAAGAGCCAGAGGCAGAGTGACAGACGAGGTGGTATGGGGGGACAGAGAGAGTGTGTGTCTATAAGGCGTGGAGGGATCAGGTTCAATGGCCAAAACACAAGGCGACAAACAACAGCCGAAAAAGTCACCCAGCCAGATGGGTTGTTGGCCAAATTGAATTGAATTGGAAACAAGTTCAATGTTGGATGGAGGCAGGGATGGATGGATGTATGGGGGAGGTGGAGGAGCAGCTTTGGGGCATGGTTTATGAGGGAGGTTCCACCATCGCCGCGTTCGGGGGTTGCAGCCACGAGTCAACCAAGTCATTAACATTCTCTGGACAACAAATAATTCATTGAACCTGAAAGACACTGACACAGACACAGCAACAGCAACAGCCATAGCCACAGGCACAGACGGATAGAAAGTAGAAGGAGATACACACACACAGATACACAGATGCGAGACCAGAAAACAGTTCTTGCCACACAAAGTAGCGACGCTGCGACTGGCTTTCATTTCCCTTTCTGTAGTTGTTTCCTTTATTGCCTGCCTTCCTGTTGAAATACTTGATTGAAATTGCTCATTTCGATTATGATTGGGCAAGGACACGTGTCGTGCCATGTTCTTGGTCTTGGAATGAGGACATCCGCATTTACAGCTGGTGTGGTTCATTGCGCGATATGAGGCTTATTGAGGTCACTCCATCTATGTACATACAGAGATAAACCCGAAATGCATTGATAAGCCATATCTTAAGGGAGAGACACACTCGTAAATGTTATTATTATAATGAGCTTGAGTATATAGACTTGCGAAATATAAGGATACCTCTGCATCCATGAAATGCATCCATTTCCATAGCTCTTACTACTAATTGTTGTATCGGAATAACATTAGCAGGGACTAAGTGAGGAGACCAATCGAAAGTGGAGGGTAAAACTTCAACTTAGTACTACAAATTACTACCCAATGTAGTGGTAGTCAAGATTCCAGGCAGAGAGACGCCGCTGCATGACGCGCCACACGCATAACCTTACCGTAGCCAGGAAAACTACTGCCTATCTTCCTTCTTCTGGCACTCTGTATCATAGCCCGTACAAATTCTTTGTTTTTCCCTTTAAGTATGTCATAATACATGGCATCGAATGATTAATATAGCCAATCAATAATTATACACATATCGCTAATCGCAGTTCATATGTACTGAGGACAAGCGCTCCTACCGAGGACAAACTTTTATTGCTGACGTGGGGGTCAAAGCCGTGTAAGGTGGTTGGTTGGGCTTATGGCTAGTGTGTGTGTGAGTGGGGGGAGGGGGATAGGATCAGCCGATGACATTTATTTTTATATTTCATTTTGTAATTGGTAGCCAACGTCAATGGCCGTTTGCTGACGTGGCCCCATGGAAAGTTTGTCTGTGTCTGCCTGCCTGTTTTCGTGTGTATGTGTGGGCAGGGGGTCTGTGGGCATGCAGTGGGAAATGGATGTGGAAGTAAGCGCCACAAACAGAGACCGAGTACGTGCCTCTCAAAGTGGCGCATGTTCTTTGTGGTACGTGTCTTTTGGTCAACAAACTCCCGACACGAGTCTGATCCTTTACTCAACTTTTATTCGATATTTCATCATCAAAATGCCTGCCTCTGATGTGCCTGTGCTGCTGCAAAAGGGAAGAGGGAATAAAAATCCTCTCTCTCCATTCTGGCATCTGGCATAGGGCATCTGCCCGATACATCTGCAGGCGCTAAAGAGGTGTTGAATGCCGAATGATTGGGTCTCACGTGCTCCGATTCAATCCGATCGTCAATTTTCAACCGCGTGCGAAGCTACAGAGAGAGAGAAAGAGAGAGACCGAGAGTGTGAGAGAGCAGTGCCTGCACGCGCTCTCTCTTCGCTGTCGCGGTCAGCATCGTTAAACTTGCGGTTAGTTAACGGCTCATGAGAGCCAAAAAACTTAACATAACTTTACTTAACCACGTTGCTGGAGTTTCACATCTTTCCATGTGACTGTTAATGTACTGCCATTATGTGCGACAAAAAGAGGCCAGCGCCAGCGTGCGCAGAGTTGTCCACACCCCAAGCAAGTTATACCCTGCGCTGCGCTCACATGTATGCCAAAGAAAGAGAGCAAGACAGAGCGTGAGAGAGAGAGCTCCCAAGTTTGGGGCTTACAGCAGAGAGTGTACGGCACGGGCAGCGCTGGTCGGTCGTACCTTGTGAGTAATTCTACCCTGAGACCAGTCGACGTTTTGCCGCCGTCGTCGACGTTACAAACAAAAAGCACAACGACGAATCGCACAGTTCGCACCGAACGACCGACCGACCGACCCGATTAGCCCCAAAGCCAAAATTCACGTCTCCGCGAGTGTTCTGTTTCGTTCCGTTGCGCGCCGATTCGAGTCCCCGCACAGTCCCCCGTCACAGCCCAGCCCAGCCCAGGCCACCCCACCACAGATACAGTTCTTGGTCTACTCGTATGTTCCCATTGAGAACTTTAGATTCGGTTGTGTCTGGACTTGTGGATACCACCACCACACCGATGCAAATCAGTTGCGCCCGATTTGCAGTGCCAAACGATGGCGTTGTTATTTGTGCAACAGCAGTCAAAGAAGCAACAGCAACAGCAGCAGCAGCAGCAGCAACAACAACAGAAGCAGCACCAGCCCCAGTCAGAGCCACACCAGTGGCATTCACGATTCACGAGAACAACTATCAACGCCAAGGAGCAGCCAACGTGCAAGGACACCCCTCATATAGGGGAGGCATCACAACAGCAGCAGCAACAGCAACAGCAACAACAGCAACATAAACGCAGTGAAATCCATCTGCAGCAGCAGCAGCAACGCTTGAAATAAAAACCAAAAAATTTATATATTTGAAACCCAAAAAACAGAAAAAAGAAGCGGAACCGCAGCGAAAACTCTTACGAAATAAAACCCCAAAAAAAATTCAACAAAAATACCAAAAAAGAAAAATAAAACGCGTTGCGCCTGCGCATTGCCCCGCAAAGCAGAAAGAAAGAAAGTTTCTCTTACCCCCGAAAACAACAACAAACACAGCAACAGCAGCGAGAAAAAGTGAAAGAAAATAATTTGGAAAATAAACCAAAAGAAATAATAAATTTTTGTTCGAGTGTTTATTTTTCATGTGACTACAAATATACAATAATAAAAACCAAAAAAACAAATCAAAAATGGAGCAAATCACAAATTACTTTGAGCACATGGATTACGTGTCCTTTGGCGTTATAGCCCTGCCCTGCGTGGTTATAGCCGTCTATGGATTCCTGCAGGTGGCCAGTGGATTGGCCAAAGGCAAAAGTGAGTAATAAAACAAAAAACAAGAAAAGAAATGAAAGAGGGAGATAGAGATAGAGAGAGTGAAAAGTGAGTCAGTTTTAAGCAAGATTCCTTACCAGACCGATTAATGACTAAGAGATATACTCATATGTACATAAGTAAAAAAAATAATGTAAATATGGAAATTTACAAAAGATAAACTCTCTTTTAAGTCAAATGTTGTTGCGAAGATGTCATCGATTTTAAAGTGCAAAATAATAATTATAAATGATTCATTCTTGGAGTACTTTGGGGAGTACTTTCCATTTCCTTGATTGATTTGAAGGATCATCAAAAATAAGTTTAAAATAGTTTCAGTGACTGACTGAATCTTCCCATGCCTTCTGGCACTTAACCTGATCCACTTTTAAGGCAATGCTGCTCCACTTTCAGTGAATGCGAAACGGAACAGAGCCAAACAGAGTGTAGAGCATGGCCTGGCTACTGGCATTCCCCAAAAACCGCAGAAAAGCAAAGCAAACAAAATTAAATAAAATGGAAGCAATACCCATTCTCGTGTACTTATTATAATACAAATTGTTGAAAGTAGAAAAGTTTTAACAGCCGGCACATGGATCGTCGGGTCTTTCCCACACTTCTCTTGGGGGACTAGAGAGTCGCAAGAGGCGAACGATTCCCCAGAGTAGTATTTATAGTGTGCGGAAAACAAATACGAGAACTTGTTGCGATTGCGATTGTGGTGGGGTGGGGTATGGTGGGGGTCTCTACCCAGAGATCCCACGGGAACCACACACAATGTGCCACAATATTTGTGTGCCCCTGACCTACCCCACAGCCTACCAAATGCGCGCGATCGTTAGCACCCGCACGATGTGGGGAGGAGTTGGGGAGGGAGTGTCTGATAAGAGCTTCAATTGCAATTAATCAAGAGTGTGTGTTTCCGTATAGTATAGAAACTCACTCGTATGACTATCGAACCATTTAACGCAAGATATCGATCGATAAGGATCTCTCACATGCAAGGGATCGACTCTCAGCGATCTTACTGGATCTTAGAGCATTCAAATCTACGGCGCATAAGGTTGATTTGATTTCTTTGTAGATATAAAACCCGATCTTTACATAATATTCGCGCAAGCAACTTTCACACCCAACTAATTTAAATTGGAGATCTCAGATGAAAGAGAGAGACAGTCAAGGCCCCAGAGCAACCCAACACAGCAGATACGGCAAAACAGAGATACAAAGATACACGAAAGAAGATACCACCAAAAACCTGATGAGACTTACTTTCTTTTCGGTTGGGAAAGGTCCCGCGCATTCGAACTGCCGGAGGGGCACAAAAATATTGTGGAATCTATCTATCCATCCACAATATATGTATATAGTATAGTCAGTCATGGATGGTTCAGAAAGTTAACTTAATTTTCTTTTGATTTTCTTTGTTTGTTTTTTATTTGTTTTAGTTGTCTATTTTGCCATTTGCTATTTTTGTGCATCTTTCGCCTTGCTCTTGTTATGGCCGCCTCAGCGCCGCTGCTCTCTTGGCTTTTTGGTGTTTTTTTTTTTTTTGCTTTCGTTTCAAATTGAGTTCATTTATTTTTGTTGTGTGTTGGGTGGGGGGAGGCAGTAAATGAATTTCAATAAATTAACAGTGGATACGAACAACCCCTACTTGCAGCACTATCTAAAGATATTATACCTTTTTTTGCAAAATACTTTTCTCGATATTCCCAACATTCTCCCCCCCCACACTCTCTTTGTATGACTAAGGGACGGATCTTTTGTTAAAACAAAAAACAGGGGCACGGCTGGAACAACATCTGCTGCTGCTGCCAGCTCTGGCCCATCCATACCCCTGTCCAGTGGGGTGGGGGCTGGGGTGCTCGTATTTTTTTGCGCGCAATAGATCTTCGTCTCTTATCAGCAAAAACAAAAAAAAAACAAAAAAAAAGATTAATTTGTATTCTTTTTTTTCGAGAATTTTTTCATCATTATTTAAGTGTTTTTCGTTTCGTTTCGTTATATTTTTTTTTTGTAAATTTCTTTTGCTGTTGTATTCTCTTTGTTGTATTTGTTTTTGTTTTTGCTTTTCCGCTACTCGTATGACATGGCATTTTACGAGTAAGTACTTCCCTTCGTGCTCCCCACGCCCCCTTTAGGGCCAATAGAGGGGGAATTGGAATTGGATCTGGTATGCATAATGCATAATGCAGAGGAATGAGCGGGGACTGGGGCTGTGGGGTTGGGGTTTCGGGTTTATTTCGTTGCAAATTTGTTGCAGAAACTCAACACGCTTATCCTTTCGCTTATGGGAAAAATGTGGATCATTCGAATACCAGAGAGCTACTATTAAGTACTGTTATTATTTTAAATGTTTTTCCACTTTATTGTGAAAACATTTTCACGCTTTCCGTACAAAACAAACGCGTATTAAACGCTTCCGATCTGCGGCAGCGATAAGCGGGTGTGGCAATGATATACGTTCATTTTAGCCAGCAAAAAATATCTATTGGGGAATTATTTCCAGTACAACAAAGTAACACACACAAGCACAGGCACTGCGAATACCTCAGGGGGAACGCAACTGATAATTGATAGTGGAATAGAGAGAGGGTATGGCCATAGTCGAGGCATATCTCTGACATACTGGCGCTCTGGTATTTGTTTAATTTATTTGAACTCTTATGCTAATTTGTTGGCCTTTAGTTACGCTCTCTAAAAAAGATTCTTAGACAGCAACCAGATTCAGATTCGAATTTCGGAATCATCCCCCACCCACACACATTTGTACGTGTGGTATGTAGCAGGGCAGGTATGTGGGGCAGGGTAGGGTAGGGTAGGTCGTGTGTCGTGACATAATCGTGTTGGCCCTCCTCCATTTATGAGATTTATTTGGATTTTTGCATAAAAGTCAAAAGAAATTTACTTTCTGCTGAGCATTGAAAAGAAAAATATACACTGAGACGTGACATAAGCAAAGGTCGCCCACCGCCGCGACCCCGGGCATCGGGCTCATCATCCATTTCCAGTCTCCATCGTCTACATCTTTGGCCTGCTTCTTGGCCAAGTTTAAAGCCAAAGCCAAAGCGAAAGTTTTACCTTGCTTGTGTTTTGTTGTTTTGTCTTTCGAACTTCTTATTTAACAGCTCTGTTGGTCTTCGTGGTCGTTCGTTTTCACTTTACCTTGATATTTTCGATGTTGTTTTCTCTGCGGCTTCCGTCGTCCGTCCCCCGTCGTCTGTTGCCTTTTCTTCTACTACGTGCCACAAAATAAAATATGAATCAAAAACACACACACACATGCTATAATCAAAAGATATATACACCAAATATTTATGATTAATGAACCACACATACTTGTCGTCGCCGTAGTGTCAGCGCTTCTCCAGGTGTACCAGCAAAAGTGGGATAAAAAACATACTACAATAAATTATTAATGTTTAAATTTATAGCTAGAACTGTCATTGATTTTTATGTTAAAACACTGCCCCTCCCCCTTACCCCAAAAACGTTAAAGTACATAACAAATATTCAGTCATACATATGTGTAGAATGCTCCGAATTTCTGTATAGTTTTACTCCGTAAATATCCGTGAAATTACTCTGTTCGTACAGAGTTGTAGATGTATAACAAAAATTTCGAATAGTTTCCAAAATTTGCAAGTGTATTTCGTCATTGCATAATGTGGTATCCACCATCGTCGGGACCTTATTGGGTGTATCCCCAAGATGCCTGGAATACTCGTACATGTGAGTGCAAAAGATATGTAACGGCAGTAAACATTCTTCAGGTATATCTTACACAAAGAAGAGCTCTTGTCAGAGAAATCAAATGCCTTCTCGGTGCTAGCTAGACTCTAGCCACCAAGAGTGTTCTTATAGTTTCCGATTCAATCTTAAGAATTGTTACATTTTTACACAATTTCATAGACTTTTACTTGCTTGACATCTTGATTTTCACTTGAACGAGTATCAAGAACGAGTAGAGTAGTAGGAGTCGGCATTTTGTATATTGTCAATCATCAGCTACTTCGACATTTACATTCATTCAACAAAATTGCTGTGAGCAACACAGCTCACAAAAGGAATCATCTCTAACAAGTTTCGAGAAAGGAATCCATCTCTAACAAGTTTCGAGAAAATGCCTGAAGCTTCTTCGGTTGCATCCTCAGGGTTGGTGCCTATAGTATCCTGGAGATCCACGAAAGCCACATGTGAGTGCCAAAGAACCTTAAAGATACTTACTAGTGGGTAAACCCTGTTGGGTTTTTGTTGGGATGTGTATGAGTGAGGGTTGTTGCTCTCGTTGTCGCGATGTCGCCTTCTCGTTATCTCGCACTCTCGCTGCTTTTGTCTCTCGCTTTGGTGTTGCTCCCTCTGTTGATGTCGCTGCCGTCTTACCGTTAATGTTCATAGACTCCATCGCTTTTTGTTGCTGTCTTGTGATGCAAGTCTCCTCTGAGCAGCACTCGTGCCGCTTCCCGCATGCTGCTGTCGTCATCAACTCTCGCTCTCTGATGTATTCGAAGTTGTTAGCACTTTTTGTCACGACTGCAGCAAAATGGTAAAAGCAACGCTACTCGGTCCCTCTTTTTTTCTTTCTTGTTTTTGTGCTATTTTCCATAGTTTTTGGCTAGAAACGCTAGACAGAGTAACAAATTGAAGCTAATTGACAGTAAGCGGGCAAACACTTTTACTCTCAAACAGCCAGTAGTTTGGCCAGCCATTCGATTGTATCTGAAAAGGAAACTACAAAGCGAAAGTTATGATCTATGGCTGTGGACTATGCCCACCATTTGTATAATGTTCCATCTTAAGAACTCTTAGGGGTATATCTATGTATCTACATGTCACGCGCCATGTGGCAGTGCCCCTCGGTCATGGGATGATCATTTAGATTGAGCAGCAGCTCTTCAATCAAATGTTAATCAAGTATTTTTGTGTGCGTATTAATCTTTTGGTTTTCCATTTAAAACATTCAACAAATTTCCACCTAAGAGGGCAGCCTCCCCCCGCTCTCTCCCCGCTCTCTCTCTCTCCCTCCCACGGCTGTAGTGATATATGAAAATGATTTTATTTATGCACAATATATGAATGAATTTATATGCCCAGCGGTGAGAGGCCGGCCACAAAGTAGAGACAACAATTTGTGAGCGTAGCTAGGGGAAAATGCGGAAAATGTGTATTAAATGTTTTGTATATCTTTTTCTTCGTTTGTTGATAGTTTCTACTTTTGAACAGGAAATTTGTGTTAATATTAATTATACGAAAACAAAGTATCTTCTACGGGCTGATGGTACTTCAAAGAATGCCTCACTGTCCATCTGTCGGCCATTCGAGGGTATCCCCAGTTCGAACTTTGGCTCATAGATTTGTTCGTAAGGCACAAAAAACTGAAACTATTTATACACAAAGAAGATACATTTGTGGGGGTGGGGTTGGGTGATTCTGTGATTAACTGATTGGATGAAAAGTGTCGGCCAGAAAAGAAAAAGGTTTCCCAGCAGTACCAAATCAGATTTATACATCTATATATCAACAGATTTGTATCCAACAGATACACACTCACACACACACTCACACAATCGAGACATGAGGGTGTGTGTGTGTTTATAGATACGAATCTATTCAATTGTTGATCTTTATTTAGAATGCGGGTGGGGAGGCTGTGTGGGGTGATTTCCTCTCTCTCTCTCTCTCTCTATAAAACCGTATTGTTGGACCGCCCCATCCATCCATCGTCTATAGAGAACCGCCGCCGATTTGCCGATAGATCGCACCGATCGCATTCCAAACAATTTTTCACTGTACATTTTCACCCGCTCTCTCATCACACACACAAAAAAAAAAAAAAAACTCATTGCATTTCTATGATTTTTCAAAGTCTTTTTGCTTCGCTTTTTTTTGGTTTTTGTTTTTGTTTTCTTTGTTTCGCGCGCGCTGCCAACTTGTTGATTTGCACATTCGACGACGCGTCCGACAGGCGTGACAGCAACAACAAAAGCCAAAACCAAAAACACAAAAACCAAAAACAACAATCACATAGAATATTTTTGAAAATTGAATATTTCGCTTGTGTCGAACTGTACCATCAAAACTATTACAAACTCTAAATTTCGATTAAATATAGTATCGTGCATCTAAATGGGGGGATTTTAATAGGTTCTAGATGAATATCGTATAGTTAGATGAGAGATGGCATTTCAATTAAGGGATGAATTTGATCATGCAATGCCAACTAAAATGGCGGTAACTATAGTTGATTAGATCACACCTTTAATACGATCATTTATCGTACAGTTATCGATCATTTATCGTTGAGTTATCGATAATTTATCGTACAGTTATCGATCAGTTATCGATCAGTTATCGATTATGATTTACTATTTTGCATTTGCCATGCCCTACACTTCCGTTAATCCATCATTTGATCAGTATGCTTTTCCCGCTGCTCAGCTCAGCTCCTCTTCTCCGCTCATGTTTTTCGATTTTCTTTGCTGTGTGTTGTTTTCCCTTTGGCAACTTATCTAACATTCGCTTGGACTTTCCTCCCCCCCTCCTCCATTTGGTGGTAGCAATTTCTCACGATTTTCGCTCTGTTTTCCTCTCCAATTTCGCACTGCATTCGGGTGCTCCGTCAATGCCAAATGTATTAACATACGAATACGAATACGAATACGAGTACATACTCATATGTACATATGTACATCCTCCGCATTCATATTCGTATTTGTACATTTTGTGTGTGTGTGTGTTGAAATCATTTCCGCAATTTGGTTATAAATTTCGTTACCAAAAGAAAGCCAAAGATCTCTTGTCTCTCCGGTGTGCCGCTCTGCGTCCGCCTTTGGAGTTCCCTCCATATAGTACGAGTAACTATAATTATTACTCACTTTCCCAAACATGTAATTCGTTTCTCTATACATACATACTACTATACATACTACCTAACTTAACTATGTATCTTTCGTCTGGTTCCGCTGTACTTTTTAGCATTTAGGGGGGCCCCTTTCACTGCCCACAGAGAGAGAATCGTCACACGAAAGGGGCACGGACAGAGAGAGAGAGAGGGGTGGCACATCGAGTTGGTCTGGGGTTTGGGGGCACATACAGTACTCGTACATATATTTACCTGACTTCTCTCTCTGTCTCTTTTGTTATGTATCTCGAATGCGTTATTTACTTATGTTTTTTACAAGTGCAATTGAGGTTACTTTCTATTTAAAAATTAAAGAAAAAAATAAAGTACTACGTGCATGCAAATGGTGGAGATGTTTGGGGCCAAGAGACAGAGACCCAAGACCCAGAGCCACAGACGTTCATCAGAGTGTGGCCGAAAAATTTCGGCTTTTATTTCTTTCTCTCTCTCTCTCTCTCTCTCTGTGTTTCTCTCCATCTTATCGATGGCACTCTTTAAGTGCTCGCCTACGTGCTGCTCAATTATTCCCATGATGTTTTATAACCGAGATTCGCGGATGCCAATTTGTACCCCACAAGAGTACCTGTCTTTAGAGTCTATTCCGTACAGATATCCAGTAAGCGTAAGGGTATATCCATTCAGTTCATTGATCTCTCTCTCTCTCTGATCTTTGATCTATTACGAATGAAGAGCAGAAACTTGTGAGTAGCAGTAACAATGAGATTTGCTCTGCTAAATCATACTAGAGGGTATTTCCTGTGTCTTCTACCTGTTTGGTTACCTATCTGTTAGCTAACAATCATCTAATGAAGTGCCTATCATTTACGAGACCGAGAGCTACTGTTTGCTTGTTTTCCATGTCTCTTGAGCACATGTTCATTTGTTGTTGGGGTTTGTTGGGAGTGGGCGTGGGTTTGCTTTTGCTACTGTTTTGGGGGACTTTTGCTACTGATCTATCCATGATCTATTTATGTTCTGTGTTATAGAGGAGTAGCAGCTTCTGGGGGAGCTGCCTCTGCCATCCGAGATGCCTGTTGCTGTGATTTGTGTCGAAACCCACTGCAGTAATCCCTTGATGGTTTGCTTTGATTCCCCCTACTAGTACTTTGTTCTTGATCTGATTCGGCTTTTTGGTTTTTGTTTTCATCTTTTTGCTGTTGTAGTTGCTGTTGTTGTTGTCGGTTTCACACACAGCTGGCGGCATGCATCAAAATTTGCCATCATTTCTCTAGCTGTCTTCGGTCTTCTGTCTTTTTGGTCTTCTGTCTTTTGGGTCTTCTGTCTTTTGGGTCTTCTGTCTTCGGTCTTCTGTCTTTTGGGTCTTCTGTCTTTGGTCTTCTCTGTCTAATGTCCACTGCCCTTGTTCTTCCTCTCGAAGATCTCTGGCTGTATCTGTATCTGCTTGTATCTCCCCGAGTAGTATCTATCGCTGAGTACTACACGATTAGATGTTTTAGATGTTTACTGTTTTGTGTGTGCCACATTTTGCTTCGTTTCGGTTCCGTTTTGAGATTTTTTGTTGTTTTTATTTTGTATTTTTATAAACATGTGATGTGTGTGGTGTGATGTGTGTGGTGTGTGGCCGCCGCCCCCATTTGTATTACTTTGATTACTTTCTTGGCTGCAGAGTCAAATAAATCATTGAGGAGAACACACTGCTGCTACTACAGTACACTTTGTGGCGGTGTTTAAAAATAATACATATGCCACACGGGGGGGCATTCAGGCAGACCATAATATATATCATACGTCAACCATTATGTATTATAATAATAATAATAATAATAATAATTATCATAAATATTTTTGTTTTTCTCATGAATGAAGACGACGTTCAAAACAGCACCCTCTCTCTCTCCCACTCTCTCTCTGTCTATGCCAAAAAACCAAAACAAAATGTTGCCTCAGAAAACAACGCGAAAAACAGTTTTGTCAAGAAAGTAATTTCTTGGCAGAATAGAACCACAAAACCAAAAAACCAAAACAAAATCCGCATATCTGTATCTGTATCTGTATCTTTGGCTATGTATCTGTGCTGTTTCTGTGTTGATTTCGAGTGGGCCGTGAAACGTCGCCTCGTCCGTGGCGGACATCGTCAGCAATTGCAAATTGTGATAAAAGTCGAGAAAACATTCTCAGAAATATGGGTCATACTCGATAGATAGAAATCTCTACCTCTGTACCTCTCTCTCTCTATCGGGCTCTGGCGATTCCGAGATTCAGAGTCCGATTCCGATCCACTTGTGCTCTGGGCCGTTACTTTGGCGTTGGAATAACGGAATACCCACCCATTTCAAATACTTATCTCTCGTAATTACTATAGCCAGGGAAAATCTAAAGAAGATGTAGAGAAATGGTTCGTAAAGAGAGTGGGAAATGTGGGGTAAAACTTGGAGAAAAGTAAAGGTAGAAAAATATAAGAATGATGGAATCAGTAGATCTGGTTTCCCGCGAAACACCTTACCAGCATCATGCACACGACATGTACGCGGGTCAAGCAATAGAGGGACTAACATTTCCATTCATTTCGATCGAGATATTCATCAGAGATTCATCAGAGAGATTCCACAGTCATTGGGGGGATGATGATGATTATTAAATTGCATTCATCACTTGGCCACTTGGCCACTTGGCCTGGCCGCTTGTCTCGCTCCGTTTGCAATTAAATTAAGTTGGAAAAATGAAAATATATATTGAGAATGATTTGTTTTGACAAGTGTCTCAAGAATTCTGTGCTTACGATACTTGGGTTGGAGTGTTGTTCTATATGGCATTCGAGTGTTCTTCAGGTTCAGTTCCTCAGCTCTTTGGGTTTTTCTTTTCTTTTCGGTTTTTGTTTGCTGTTTGCGGTGCTGTCAAAAAAGTGTCAGAATCATAGAATTGTGACAGCAAGCACGCGGGACTCATTCTCATATCCCTCCAATTTAATTTCAGAAGCCCGAAAAAAAAACACAAAATAAATACCACTAGAATTTAGATACGTATACTCGACTCGTACACTCGTATTTAGAGAGATGAACAATTTCTTTGGGCTCTGGGGCTGAAATTAGTTGATTTGTGTTTGGTATTTGAGTAAACAGCGGATTCCATAATGTTTTCAATTAATAACAATTGCCCAAAAATGATCGGAATGATGTGTGTGTGCTGCGGGGGGTTAATGTATGACGCAGAATGCTGCTGTTTCTGATCTCTATTTTTTTCAAATTATAATTATGAATTTTTCATTGATTAGCTTATTGTTTTTCCACTTTGTTTGTTAAAAGAAAATCAATTGGGGATTGTGGAGTCTTGAATCGAATAGAGGCAAGATTCATGGACTCTGACTCAAAAGTGAACTTCAAGCGGAAAACAATTGATGAAAGAGCGGAAATGCCTTGAGTTTTTATTTATTGGCGGGAATGGGAATGGGGGAATCTGCTTCCCTTTTATAGATTACTTTCAGTGCAATGATAACGAATCCCTCTATAGCCATGTGCCACCACCACCACTCGATGTCGTCATCGGAAGTGATTTATTTATCGAACGAACGACCACTCCCGCAATAGACCAAAGCATAGGCCAGCCGATCCTCCCCTATTATTTTTTATTTTTTGTTGTTTTTTTTTGCCCATTCAAGCATAAAATAAAAACTAATTTTATCCGCAATAAACGTCACCAGATCACGCCCCATCGCCAGCGATCTATGTGCTCTCTGCTCTTCCTACTTACTACTGCTCATAGGTAATATAGTATACCCAATCCCCCCGAAAAAAAAGAGCACGTCCCATGGGTTGGTTGGGGGTGTTTCGGATCTTCTTCCTGTTTCACATGTGTGTGTGTGTGTGTGTGTGTCTTACATCAATCTAATGTACGTTTCACCGCATACCGAATAGTTCTAGATGCTTGTGCACGTAATTGGAATGCGAATTACTTAATTTTCTATAGATTTTCCATAGACATTTTTTGTTTCGTTCGCTTTTGGATGGCCCGAAAAGCACAAACAATTATGCAAGACATTAAGGCCGCGCATTAACATTTCCGGCTTAACAGCTAAAAGCTCTGTAAGCGTAGTACAATCCATTCATCGGTTATCCAGCCCCCTACCTCACCTCACCTCAACGCAATGCCTCCCCCCTCTCGTTTGGTTTCCCAAAGTTTCAGTTTTTTGTGGACTCTGAAAAGAGAACACGTGTTTCCTTAGGCTCGCGCGATGAACTTCAAACCCACACTCAAAAGAGTGTGGTGGTGGGGTGGGGATGGGGCACCCCGAGGTAACCCCCCCAAGAGAGAACCAGAAGGCATTAAACTCATTATGGAAACTTGTTTTAGTGTGGTGTGTTGTTGTATCGCGAGGGATTGGGGAATGCGAATTCGAATGGGAAATGCTCGGTGCGGTGCGACTTATGGGTACGGGTACGAGTTTTTCGTCTCTGGGGGGTTGCCAGAGAGATCTTGTTTTTTGGGGGCGCAAAAATATTTCCATGGAGATTATATACATACATCTAAATCTGCCACATGTCTATGGAGTCTGTGTGTGGACACGCATGCGCTGAATGTCCGCTGTCATCTCATGGGGGGGGGGGGCTGTTGCCATGCGCAGAGCTCAGATATCGGAGCGCATACCCTTTTTGTGCCTTGGAGTTGAAGTTTTGCTCTGCACATGTGCGGAAAATGTGGAAACGATGTGGGGCAACTGCTGCATGATTCTGACTAGTTTCAGCCAGAAGTTAGAATTTTGAGTGAACTTTTTTTGCCAGTGCAAAAGTTTCGTTTGAAATATGAAACCCAACAAAAGCTGCCCCACAACAGCAGCAGCAGCAGGAAGATGTTGAATGGAGCCAAAGTGTATCTCGGGATTCGTTCATTTTCCCTAGATTCCACCCTAATGATCCGCTTCACTGGTCTGGCGTCTGGCCTCTCCACTCTTTTTCGTATACGAGAAGCGCGTCTCTCGAGCTCTCTTTATGGCGCTGTAATTCGTGCCGAGCTGCGGCTGGGGCCTCGTTTCCTTTTTGCTCCCTTTACGCTTTGTTTTCTGTTTTCTTCTTCGATGTTATTTTTTGTTTTTTCTGTTGTTCCCCCTTTTTGCAGCTTTGCCGCCGCCGCGAATTTCTGCTTTGTAAGAGCTTCTTCGTTGGAATTCATTCAACTTTGGCACTCTGCTCCGCTCTGCTCTGCTTTGTATTTTTGTTGCTGTTGCTGTTTCATTCCGTTTCGTGTTCCGTTTTCTCTGTTGCTAACTTATGAATGATCCCCAATACCAAAGATCCCCCCAAATGATCACAATCATCATCATCATCATCATGATGATGTTAATGATGATGATGATGCAGTTGATGAGTTTTGTTGCCACAAATAGAATCACGCGCGCCTTTCATTTCCGTTGCAATTTTTTTTTTTTTTTGGCACCCTAAAGGGGAAAGTGTCTTCTTCTCGCCTCGCCCGCCTCTCATCCTACCTCATAGCAATGGGGAGGGGGTGTGGGGGGAATGACGATGGGACACACGTGACAAACGATCTGAACAAACATTTTCATTGAACTTCCGAAATACTGCTACGATCTGTTCCCAAGCAATTCCCAATCCCATTTCATTCCCATTCCCATTCAGTAAGCTCTCGGGATTAAAGTGCGGCGTCGCCTCTTCATTCCACAATGTTCCTTGCGATCCCCATATGCCCATTCCCATTCCCCAATTCAATTTCAATTCCATTCAGGCGCCGGCGATGTCTTTTTTCGCGATTCAATGCGCGACGGCGGTGACGGCGCTCCCTCCATCTTCTCGTAAATCACACGCCCCCTTTAGCCCCCACACAGAGCCATCAAGATAGAGTGTGTGGTGGAGTGGGCGTGGCATATCATTTGAATACTAATATATTTTGCATTTGGCCAAAAGAATACAATAATTTCAAAGTGAGAACAACAAATTACACCCGACCTCCACTCCACTCCACTCCACTTGAGAATTCCAAAGAGTTCTCTTCATGGTTTGGGGGTGGGGGGTTCTCTCGATGGGACGCACATGGACTGGACCCGGCGCGCTAGGCACGAACTGGTACCTGTTTTTCGTGGCTTTTATTTGTTTTATTTTGTCTTTAATTTATAATTTTGTTGTTGTTGTTGCTGTTTTGGTTGCTTCTCGTTTTCGTTTCGCCCCAAAAACGAGAAATTCCCCAAAAAAAAAGATCTCCCTCCATTCACAGGCAAGAGTCAGTCAGTCATATGGGTTTTCCAGTGAAAGCCAAGAAAAGTAAAACAAAATCACCTTTATTGATATTCCAAAACGCAAAAAAAATGTCTAAAGTGGAGCAAAGAGATTCCGATTGATTCCTTTTGAGTTGGTGGCTCTCTTTTGTTAAAGGAGTTGTTTTTCCCCCACAAATATTTATATGATTTCCTGGAAGCAGCATGGATCACATGCCCGTATTCTTCACCCCTCCAAAGATAGAGAATACTCTACTCTACTCTACTCTACCCGTATCATTATCAAAACACGTTATCGGCACTGTTTCAAGGTACTTACCAAATACTACATACATATGGCATTTGTGGAAATTCAGGGGAAATGGCATAGTAAAAAGATATAGTACATATCAGCAGCATCTGAAGTTCAAGGGAAAGATTTGTGGGCAGAGTTTGTTTTTAGTTATGGCCATAATCCATAGAGAGAAGAGAACCGTATGGAATATACGCTCTGGGTGGTTCGGTAGATCATATCTTATCTAAATAGGAAGCCAATGGGTAATGGGTGGGGGCTGGTAGGGGGGCACGTGGTCAGAGCCTGCCCTAGGCTCTGCGGCGAAAAACAACAACAAATTTTGAATACGAATACGAATTCGCCGTATTCCGTATGCCACTTATCAGAGAGAGAGTGTCGATTCGAGTCGACTCGTTGATGATTCACTGTGTCGTCATCATCGGCCATAGCGTCGTAGTATGTAGTAGACTCAAACGTGAATATTGGTATGACTCTGGGTTTTTTTCTGGGTATCTTGGGTGTTGTTTTTTCTTGCCATGCAGCCTTTGCCAGCTAATCGTTCGTTTAGTTCGTTTTCAACTGCAAGTGCAGGCGGTTTGTGCCTTTTCTACACACGATCGATATATCGCGCATAGCACTCACTTTCCAACTGGATAAAATCATATATAGTGTCAAGATATAGGGTCAAAACAGGTGTCACAATGGGTTTCCAACTGGAGGAATTCTTGCAGTTTCATTTACAAAAATTTTGTACGTTAAAAATCAACAACGAAAAAATTTAACAAAAATCCCAAAACTAATTCCAACTTTCTTTTTTTTTTTAGATGACAAGATGCAACAGCAGTGTAATCCAAATAATAATAACAACAACAACAACAGTGCCAATAATGGTAACACCACCACTGGTCACAATTTCAACAACAATCAAACCAATGGTGGTGGCAACACTGGCAATAACAACAACAACGGTGGCAAGCGCTGCCCTGGAAAGTATTCCAATAATGGCAATATGTCCTCTGCCTACAACAACAACAACAATAACAACAACAACAAAAATGGATCACGCAAGAATCGATACAACAACAACAACCAGAATCAGAATCAAAAGCAACGCCACTTCTATGGCAATTCGCATAAGCGTATCGATGGAGCAGCCGGCGGCGATATGGATGCCACTATAAATGTGGATACCCAACCCCCCCAATCCTGGCGCAACTATGGCGGACATCATCTGGTGAATTCTTCATGCATCGAAGGTAAGTGTTGCACAATGCTGTTTGCACAGCAATGCACAAGGGAATCCAGGCAAAGAGAATGTATTGGAATGGTACAATGTCCAGCTTATTGGTGTGCAGAAAGTCTGCAGAAAGTATTGTTCTCAATAGAGAGATCATACAGCTGTACTGTTTCATTTGTTTATAAGAAGTTACTCCCACACACACACACTCAGTGATTCCTCTCAGTGTTGAACTATTGGCCAGCAGCATGGCATAGCCATGAGATAGACAGATAGACCAGGCACCGGCGGCGCGCTGTGATTCATTTCCATTTCCATGCCGATTACGAGTCGACTTTTTTGTTTTGTTTTTGGGTTAATAAAATTCCAAGCAAATCGAGCAACCGGCATCTACACTATAAAATGAATCACACATACAACACTCGTACAGCTCAACAACAACAAAAATAATTAACGTCATCGATGGGAACGGGTACGGGTATGGGTATGGGTACGGGTATTGTATCGTCATTTTGTGTCGTGGATTCGGATTTGACCAAATTCGGATGTGGATTCTAGCATTTGATTATACAATAATTTATGCATGCTTTTGTTGCATCTTTTGTTGAGTGGCAGAACTAGAGTGGTCGGTCCCAGCCCAGCCCAGCCCAACAGCAGCAGTGGGTGGGTGGGGTGGGTGAGTGAGTGGAGGGCTGGACGTTAATTAGGAAAATGCGTTTGATTGGTATGGCCTCCTTCCCACGAAACGCTCTGCTGATGGCCGCCACAAAGATAAATTAGTACGAGTACAGTCTCGTCGGGGGTAATTTTAGTGAGAGGTGCTTCAGTAGATTTGTAGATTGTAGATTGTAGGATTGTTGATTGTAGAATGTAGATTGTCGATTGGCAGGGCAGAGAATAGTTTCCACTTAATTCATGCGTACTCGTTCATTTGGGTCGACCATCTATCTATCTATCTATTTGTCTAACTATAGTCAGTCATAAGTAGCCACCCCATGGCGGGGTGGGGAGGGTAATCAAGCTCAGTAATCAACATTTTTCAATTGACTCTTGACCACAGCGGAGACACAAGAGTTATCCATTTGGCTTACACAGCAAAGGGGGGAGAAAGAGTACTGCTGCTGGTGCTTTGCTTTTGATTTGCTTCTATTTATACGGCTGGCTGGCTGTCCGTCCGGCGGCTTGCACGCTTTACAGAATACACAGAGAAATTTTTGCAAAAGGTTCAGCCAGCAGCAGCAGCAGCAGCTTCTGCGCTCATAAATAGGAAAATTGCAGGAAATCTTCGCTTAAGCTTAATGAACCTCAGATCGAAACACGAGGCACGCTCAAGATAGTAGCAACAATGATGGGAATCTGAATCTGAGAATCTGAGAATCTGAATATATGTGACGCAATGTTGTGTGCGGAGGGGGGAATGGGTATTCCTCTCGTAGCAATACAACTAATTTCATTGGGGGGAGACCCAAGCTCAGTCCAGCCGCGCTGCGTGCTTTCGCTTTCGTTCGAAATTCCTCCCATTAAAAATCAATTCAAAAATTTCGGACAAAAAAGAGATTCAAACAAAACCAAAAAAAAAAACTAACAACAATAAAACGAAATTAAATAAACAAACAAAAGCGATTGGGGCGAAAGAAAGGAAAGGTAGAACAAGTCATAAAAAAAGTCAAAACAACAACAACAAAAAAAAGAAACGAAATCCAAATCCAAAAAAACATTTTAAATGGAACTCGAATAATCAAAAAATAATCTGCTCAGTTTCATAATTTCATAATTTATGCCGAAACATAAATTTCGCTACACTAATTTGCATTTCTCTATATGTATGTATGAGTGCTTGTTTGCAGCTGATTGATCATAGATTATTTTATATATATATATAAACGTATATAGATATGCGTATCAAATATTTATTAGATCATAGTTAAATACTCAGTTTTATTTCCGTATTTTTTCTTTTAGTTTTATATTAATGGAAAGTACTAATCATTCATAATGAAAGTGTACCATTTCGCTTATGGGCACATTATTGCCAGACTGTGTGCTTAAAAGTGTGCTAAGACATTTGATAATGTTGCTGACTTTTAGCTGATAATTATTTCATTTACATTTACATTCTATATTCATCGATTACTATCGATTTTTATCGCTCTCTCTCTCTCTGGCTATATTTATTAATTATTAGCAATAAATAATTAAGCGTTAAAGCGTTAAAAATGGGCTGGAACACTTTTCACTTTTTACATGTTATTTATTTTTTTTTTTTGGCACAAAAACTTTCCAGAATCGTCGTCGTTTCAGTTATTTCTGTTGTTGTTATCGTGCGTATGTACATATTGTATATGTATGTATATATGTTTATATATATTTATTGTTGTATTATTGTCAGGGCGTGACGATGGGGCGGGAAGAAAGCTGAGACGCAATACAACCAGCAACAGCCAACAGCAGCTGATTAGCGCTCAGATTTTTCACCATTTAGACCATTTTTATTTTGTTGTTGGTGTAAATGTGTGTGTGTGTATTGAATTTTAGATTCGATTCGATTCGATTTTATTTGTCAGCGTATCAGGTGTGTATTATTGGTTATTATTGGGTGTACACACTCTCCTCCCCGGGTATATGTACATATAGTGCGGCAATCAGACGTCGGGGTTCGATTGGGTTCGGTCAAACGATGAACTACTGATAATCGCAGACAGCAGCACAGTACGACACAGAATCGAACAGCACTTACATAACTGATCGTTTTTTTTTTGTCATTGATTAGCACTTGGCCGGAACCGATACTCACAAACTCTAAAGTATCGATTGATCTCTCCACAACAGGAAACAAACACACACACAAAATACTGAAAGTTGCACAACATTTTTGGGAATGGAAATTTGCACTCGAACGTTAAATAATTAAAGATATATTCTTAGCTTGTGTATCTAGTATCTAGTATATAGGATTAGCGGATAATATTTAATCATCTTTGGGGCTCTCTATGGGAAGCAAACGTAACCTCGAGTTTCACTTCCCCAAAGATCTAATAACCAGTGGGGCAGGCAGGTATTCAATTAACATTTTATATCCCCTCCCCCGAGAGATGTAATAAAGCCAGACAGCAGCCGTCTCGTATGGCCCACAAAAAAGAGCCATTAGATAATTGTTTTGGCCAAGAAATGAACGAAATGAACGCCTTCAAATGGAGTCTGTCTGTCTGTCTGTTTGTGGCATCTGTGGCATTCGATGATTGCAACCGCCAGACGCATTTTTCACGCCCCGTTGAATTTCTCACACGACTCGGCCGGGCTTTAAGGCCTACACATAAGTATCTCTTCCATCTGTGTAGATACACGTATTCAATGTTCAATGCTGGCTTGCTTCCTCCATCCCCCCATTACGCGTAATTGGAATCCAAAGGAAACTTGAACTCATTTACGGTGGTGCCAACTAACGGTGGTGCCACATGCTACATGCCACCACACGCACTCGATTGATCGTTGCAATCGTCACCAGAGCAAACACACGCACCTACAGTGCGTTTCATGGGCATAAGAGCTGTCTAACCTTACAACTTGTTAGCAGCTGCAGACTGCAGACATTTGCGAAACGCACTGTACACACATATTTCACATTCCTGCTCCCATTATTAAACCATTAAAGATACATATGTACATCTAACTCAAAGCATATACTATACCTACATAATAGTTATAATAGTTAAAAAAAAAAGAGTGCCCCATAATCATTCAGCTTCAGCTTTATCCTCATCATTATCATCATCATCATGTTTCGCATTTCTTTAAAATATAATATGTAGCTCTTTGAAATAGCTCCCCCGACTGTGACTCTGACTCCGTTTTCGACTCTCCTCTGACTCTCTGACTGTCTGTCTGTCTCGACATCGTTGTAGCCGGCGGCAATAGTCAAGGTTAACATGTTTGCCATTTAAGCAACGGGCGTTTACCCAATATGTCTCTGTGATCTCTGTGATGAGATGGGACCAAAGATCGTGTGTGATCTCGCTACCTACTACCTACTACCTACTGCTCGTTCGTAGTACAACAGTCCATAGTGACAATAGTCACAGGCGTCAGTTTTCTAAACGATCATCAACGATCAGTGATCAGTGATCAGTTTTGAATTGAGCATATATGGAACAAAGTGACTCACTTTAAGGGATTCTGCGTAAAACAGTCCACAGTGACAAGGTGTCAAGTCAAGTCAAGTCAAGGACTGACAAGTCACAGGCGTCAGTTTTCTAAACCGATCATCAACGAGCAGTGATCAGTGATCAATTTTGAATTGAGAATATATGGAACAAAGTAACTCACTTTAAGGGATGCTACGATAAGGATAACTTTCTGGTGTAATATACTAAAGAAAAGAAAACCAACGATCACTTGATCCTTTAAACCTTTTTCCCTTTTTTCCCATAGTGTACGTGATGCCTCGACCCTTTCTGTTAGCTGTAATTGTAGCACTTTAATTGAAAGATAAATATTGTTGTTCACCCGTAATTAGAGCTCCACCCCCCCAATAATAGCACAAAGTGGCCATAAAGATTAATCAAATCCTAGGCTATTTTGGTATATAATTGCTGTACGTCAAAGTACTGTGATAAAATGTGTAGCAATGATAAGCAAAACTTAAGGACTTTTGGCAAAATATCAGGGAATTATCTAATAACTAGTTACAACAAACTTGAAGCAGTCTATAGTAGCTGTTGGATATTGTTTTAAGTTTATGGCTCGTTATTAAATCTCTTTTTGTGACTGTGACCTCAATGCAAAAAAAAGAGAGACCTCCCTTCCTCTTTACTATATACATATATGTATTGTGTATATATTATAGATACATATGTATATATTTGATTAATAAAACTCATATTAGTTTACATTAAAAGCAAGCCAAAGGCAAAGCCATAGTCGGACCATAACCAGGGGGGCAGCAGCTATATCCCATCTACATACTCGTATCTATCTATGTCTCATGGATCGAGGGGTATACATATGTATGTAGTGTGTGTTGTTAGGGATCGGGTATGGGGTATGGTATGGTATGGGGTATGGGGATGTGTTGTGACATACGTGAGCGTGTTATGTTCGCTCACAATTAACTATCGCGATGAATGTTTTACGAGTATTATCGTTATTGTTATTGTTATTTCTTTATTTGCTATAGCTCTTTTTTTGTGTGTGTTTTTTTTGGCCCGAAGCCTCATTACAAATTCACAAGACCACAATTGCGAGTCGAGTGGACTCGTCGTCGTACTTCGTAATTGCTGCGGCTCTATGGCTCTATGTGTGGTGCGGCTTTTTCGGAGGGGTTTTGAGTGTGTGTCTGTCTTGGCACAGGAAGCGCCACATAAAGTCACGAAGGTCAACTTAAAACATTGAATAAAAAAAATCCAAAACCAAACACCACACTCCACCCCCCACATGGATGCTGTTCGTTGGGTAGGAGCGAACGAGCGAGTGAGAGAGAGCGAGAGCTTTTGCATGCAAAAATTGGGTCACCCTGTGACGTACATATGTATGCGTATTAGGTAATCGATAAACTAATGAAATTGCGTCACTGGAAAGCAAATTCATTCCCAAAATTGATAAAACTAATGCATAAATATAGAAAGTTATCTTGACAGTTGACTGCCTGCCCTGCCCTGCCCTACCCTGTCCCGCCCATGCGATCACTAATTAAATATATCAGTACTTTATGGAATTTTACATGGAACAGGCAATTTGCACTCACTCGCTTATGGGAAAGGGGCTGACTGGCTGAGTTCATCTGATGCCAAGCTACAAATTTATGATTTGATTTGATTTGATTTTGTTCCATAATTTGTGTTCGGGATTGCCTCGTTTTGTGGATTGTAGCTTGGAGCTGATTAGATGTTAGACTTTCGACGATTCACTTCCACTTGACGACGACTATGACGATGAAGACTCACACACACGCGCACAGGTGTGTCGAGGGGAGAGACAATCACGACAATTCCTCGGGCACTAGTCCGTGCCCCATGGCTGTTGCTATTGCCCGGTTTGGTGGTAACTGGAGTAGTAGGGACGAACGACTGGCCGGCCGCATCTTATCGGTGCCCGGTAACCAAATTTTTGGTGTTGTCTAGACCACCCCGAAAACCCCCTAGAAACGTGCAAACGAAATGAAATGAAAAGTAATCCTTTTGATTGCCATTTGAATGGGTTAGCAAAAACTTTCACTGATAGCTGATAAACGAGTATTAAAACTATGTATATATCTATAGGTATCTGTTCCTAGATAGCATCTGTACAGGTGCTATGCTACCGTAGCTAATTCTTAACATTAAATCGAATCACGAGCTTCCATGTATCCATGTTTATTGTATGCTCAAAGATTATCAAAGTTAAGCTGCCTGACATGCGTTTGCCCTGCTTATATTTGCCTAAGCAATCTTATCGCTAGACGTTATGCCTAAAGTGGTTTTTCGGCCAGGTTTTCTTATTATTATTATGTGATTGTTTTTTGGGGCTTCGCCAAAGGTTAAGGTCTGTCGCTTACTCATAGTACACCCAAAAAGAGAGTGTCCCCAGGATAAAACTAGAATTATGATCAGTTTCCAGCCGAAACTTTGGGTTCGTAGTGTGTGTACCTTTTAATCAGATGTATATTATATATGTACATATATTTATATGATATTTCAAGGCTGTTTGGAGAGTTTGGCGCGTGCGTTAAGCCGATGCGCACTCAAAAGGCAACGGCGATAAAGCGATGTTATAGGGCCTCCCAACCCCCCCTATAAATGTGTCCAATTTGGTTGAAGCTTTCGGAAGCTCCACCGGTGGCAGCTAATTGTTGCTGGCTAGCTTCTGGGCCAGGCCCAATAGTGTTGGCCACGCCCTATCTAATCGGTAACCACGCACACACAGCACACAGCACTCCAAATACGTGAGAAACATACGCTATATGCTAGGTATATGCTATATATACACATATACTCGCATCTCGCATGTAAACCATAATTCGAGCCAACCGATACGAGATATCATTTCTCCCAGGCCAGGCCAGCACAGTCCGTCCAGCAGCAAACGATGACGATGGATGGATGGATGGATGGATACATAAATGATTCTGTGTGCCGCTCACGTCTGGGTGCTTAGTCCGGGGCAGCGTCCTTCGGCTCTGGCAAAGTCAACAAACCCACCTCGTCGCCATATGATTTATCTATGCGCGTATTGAAAGTCAATTTGTGGGGCTGCCTGCCACCACCACATCTACTATTCATCTACGGGTAGAACTTCCCCATACCCGTATCGAAAGATGAGACACACGGCTCGGGAATAAAAATGAATATTAAGGAAATGCTCGAGAGCACTTTTCACTCTACCCCCCACCATACTTGATACAAGGAAGCGTAGGGGCTGAGTACAGGAAATGCATTCGTTTTGTGGGAAGTGCATTGGCAAAATGTTAGATAAGAAAGTTTTAGGGGTCGATGGAGACGTCATAAGACCCGCCTGCTGACTGTCTATATTGTGACAGAGTGACTGAATGACAGTTTGGCACGTTGACAGACGACACTTGATGACAGATTGCTGTTTATTTGAGAGAGATCTGCGCAATCGAAAGTCGTAACCATGAATGAGAGAAAATCGAATAATCGGATTAGTGGTACAAATATTGAACATTCAGTTGATGCATTGTTGGTGGGGCTCCAACAAACAGGTGTATCTTGATTAAAGCCATTTGATAACAATCGATAAATATCGATATATGCATTTACATGCAAATATGCATTTATTAGATTTGAACTTTTTCGATATCCTGCCAAGAAATGATTTGTCTTATTTCTCATAGAGACCCCAATTATCCCTTAACAGCATTTGCTTAGCCCAGCAACGGATATTGCTTTTTGGGTGGGGGGGGTAGTAAAACATGGCTGGAAAGCTGTCCCCCACCACCACAACCACAGAACCCACTTATCTCGCTGACAACAGGTCAAGCCAGCTTCCCAGCCGGGTTTTGACGCGTGTGCGCCCAGCCCCCGCCCCAAAAAAGCAATATCCGCCGTCGCTTGGCAACAGCACCACCTCCACCCCAGCCCTAGCCACAGCATCAGCAACAGTCCCAGCATCAGCATCAGCCCCAGCACAAGTCGATTCCACTCCGCCCAATAAAACCACCTGACCCCCCACACCATAACACCCCAACCCCCTCACGCTACCCAACACACGACCGTCCGAGCAGCAGCAGCAGCTTTTATTTGGCTTAATGGGAATGATGGAAAGATGATGAGCTAAACGCGGAAGCCGACGACGACACAGCGTCTCGCATACGAAGCCTCGTAGAACGTAGAACTTATAATAAACGAAAAAGAAGGAGGAGGTGAGGTGGAGGTGGAGGCGGAGACGACAGATCATAATATATGAAAATCTGTATAATTGTAATTCTCAGCGACACACAAAACACAAACACACACTCGAAGCGCAGTAGTATCCCGAAAGCCCTCCCCCCCTGAAAGCTCCCAAAAGCAACAAAGACGAAGCCAGCCTTCGCACATGCCGCAATTTTCATTCGTGCGTAACCGTAGTGTCCCCCCCGCCGCCGTTTCCTTCCCCTACCATATAACAAAAATCCACACACGCGAAAACCTAAAACAAATGATAGAAAACAATAAAAATAAATACAAAAATAGGGAAACGAAGTTAAAACGAAAAGTGAAAGAGATAGAAAGAGATAGAGACAGCGACAGCGTGTGAGTGTGTGAGAGAGTGCTTTTGTGGGAGGCGGGGGAGAGATAAACAAAACAAAAAAAGCACGTGGCGACGGTAGATGTTGATAAGCCTCTCCCATACCCACCACCACCACACCCCTCCTCTCACTCGTTCGTTCGTTCGCTCGTTCCCAGGCCAAGCCAAGGCACCACGCACCAGCACCACGCGATGCGATGCGATAGAAGCTCGTGTTTTGGGTTGTTCGTTCGTGATCGTGTACGAGAGCGAGCTCGGGCCTGCTGTCAAGTGCGTGAGAGAGTCTGTACCACACACACATATGCCATGCATGGGTGTGTGAGTTGTCATCCTTTCATATATTAATTGAATTTATATTGATTTTGGTTGATTTTAATTTTTGCTTTTTCCTGTTCCGTTGCAGATAAATTCCTGGGCCAACACAATCCGGCCCACCGCAACAGCACCAGCAGCGAGACTACTAGCGAGGATATCTGCTCCAGCCGGGAGCAGATCCACAAGCCCAAGGCTGGCCACAACAATGCCTCAAATGGGGGCAGCAACAGCAAGGCACACTCGAAGCGCCAGCAGAAGCAGTCGCTGGGCAGGAATCCTGGACAGCAACAGCAGCAGCAGGACCAGAGTGGCCCCATTAAGGCAGCAGCAGCTGCAACAGGATTTAACAAAGCCAAGCAGCAGGGAAGTGGCGCAGCTGGCAAGTGGCGTCAGCAACAGCAGCAGCAACCATCACAACAGCAGCCGCAACAGCAGCAGCATAAGCGTGGCAACAACAAGAAGCAGCAGCAGCAGCAGGCCAACAACAAGTGGTGCAACAACAGCAACAACACCAGCAACAACGGTACTCATAATAACGGTGGCGGCAACAACAATACCAGCAACAACATGAACGGGAACAAACCGAACGGCAAAAACAATCGCAATGTGGCCAAGAATCTGGCCAATTCCTGTGGCAGCAGCAGCTTCTCGTCCTCCTCGTCGGCCCTCAGCTCCTCTGCTGGCAGCTCGCCGAACAGTTCGCCCTACGCAAACGGCAACCGGAAGCGTGCAAGTGGCGGCGTCGATCAGTGGCGCCACTGCAACAACAACATGATGCAACAGGGACAGATAAATGTGAACTTTCTGGTGCCGCCGCTGCGACAGCGCGAGCAGCTGAAAATGGACGACCAGGAGGTGATCGAGCGCCTGCGTCCCCACCTGATTGACCAGCACCTGCTGCGCGTGTACGGCTTCCCCGTGGAGAGTGTGGTGCACGAGGGCGCCATCGAGATCTTCAAGTGCATGCCAAATATGAATATGGCCGCCGCGCGTGTTATGTCCCTGACGCTGGAGCGGGAAATGCAGTACCGTGAACAGGTGCCGCCACCCGTTATCAACTACGATGACGGGCTTCCGACGGAGGAGTCACAAGCTGCAGCAGCAGCCGCCGCTATGCAGATGGGCATAGGCATGGGAATGGGAGCCAACAAATGCTTCACCGTATCGACAGACTCGGGCAACAGTTCGCCCAGCTCCCTGGACTCGGAGTCCGGCGAGTGGAGCGGCAGCGAGTGCGGTGAGTCGCCGTCGGCGGGCGCCAACAGGCCGGAGATGAAGAAGTACTATCAGTACGCCAACAGTGTACACGCCCATGTGGACCGCAGCCTGGCCAAGCCGTGTGCCCGCTGCAAGCGCCACTTCCTCGTCGACGAGATGACCGGCGAGTATCTGACGCGCGAGGAGTGCGTCTACCACGAGGGCAAGTACAATCGATTCTACGACGGTACCTATATCGGTCGCTGGACCTGCTGCAATGCCACCGACGAGGCGGCCGAGGGCTGCGGCCAGGGCGAGCTCCATGTGTGGACTGGCGCAGCGGTGGGCGTCAACGGACCCTACTACGACTTCGTGCGCACCCAACCAGCCCCAGGGGGCTACCAGTATGGGCACACACCGTCGGTGTACGCCCTCGACTGTGAGATGAGCTACACGGGCCGTGGCCTCGATGTGACCAAGGTGTCGCTGGTGGCGCTCAACGGGCAGCTGGTGTACGAGCACTTTGTGCGCCCCGACTGCGACATCATTGACTACAACACACGCTACTCCGGCATCACGGAGCAGGATCTCCGCTCGGCCAATGTCAAGACTCTCGCCGAGGTGCAGCGCGACCTGCTGCAGCTGATCAGCGCCGACACCATTCTGATCGGCCATGCTCTGGAGAACGATCTGCGCGCCCTGCGCATCGTCCATCACACGCTGATCGATACCTCGATCACGTTCCCCCATGGCAGCGGATTCCCCTTCCGCCGGGCCCTGCGCCTGCTCACCAAGTACCATCTGCATCGCGAGATCCAGTGCGGCGATGGGACAACGGGACACAGCAGCTTCGAGGATTCGCGCGCCTGCATGGACCTCATGCTGTGGCGTGTGCGCCGCGAGCTGGATCCCACATGGCGTTGGCAGGGATAGGATCAAAGATCGCCCATCGTCAATCCACCACGATGGGAGATCTCAAATCGAGGATGCGGATACGGATGCGGATGCACACAGTGGGGAGTCGTGTGCACATATGGGCGGGTTATTATAGTTACATGTAGTTATTATAATGTTGGGATGGGTTTCTGGTGGGTCCAGGGGGGATGGGGACCCATCGCTTAGTCGATAAACCCCTAGATGTATTTTGTATTCAAATCTCAGAAGTGTTTTCGAAATGCGGCCGCACTGCCGCATTGCCGATGAAATAGTTCACAAATCAAATCAAATCAGAAGAAGAAAAAAAATAATGACAAAAACCGTTGATGAATAATAAAAAGCAAAACACACACAAGAAGAAAAGATATATTCTATATACTATATACTATATATATACTTTGTAGGCGTACTATATTTATATACTATATATAGAGAAGGATAGAACTTTAATCTACATCTATGTAAATACACATGTAGTTTTTTATTTAATTAATTTTTTTTTCGAACCACAAGAAAATGTACTGAAGTTTTAGCTGTGATGTTTTTTTTCACTTTCTCACATATTTACACGACAAAAAAATGAAACAAAACAAAAACAAAAAACAAACAAAAAATGCCACAAAAAAAAGAAAAGAAAATACAAAAATATATATAAATACAGACAAATATAGTAGATATATATACATATACTATATATATATATATATTTCTAGAGAGGAAGGGTAGTAATCGAAAAATGCCTTTCATATATTGTTTGACCAAAACTTTCGACAACAACCAACAACAAAATCACTCCATTTATCACGATTTACTTTTAGTTTCGTTTACGTTTTCTTTACCATTATTATTTTTTATATTTTATTTTATTTTTATTTGACAAAAAGTACGAATGAAGCATCTCATATATCAAAAAGCAAAAGCAAAACAAGAAACGACGCAAAGGAAAGTTGAAAACTTTCCAAAACTTTAACTACTTTATACACTATGCATAAATGTAAGTTAGGTTCTGCCCCCTCACCCCTGTCCGCGCACCATACTAAACGTAGCTCCTTTAATCTAGATATTTTTTTGGAAACCTTTTTGTTTTAATTTCTTCGATTTTTTTTTTTTTTTTTTTTTTTTGTCAACGATTAAATATAAATATTTATTTAAAGATATCGCGCACACACACACATACAGAAAACTGTTCATTGAAGATTCTTCACACTGAACTTCGAACTTCTCCATTTTAGGCTTAAGAGTCTCGCCCCGACCCGCCCCCTCCACAGCAAGTAATTAAATACTAGATGGTAAATCCAAGTAGTACATATACATGTAGTAGATATGTACTATATGTATCTATGACAATGAGCGATTGCTTCACTTTGTCATTAGCAGCCCCCGCACCCGCACTGATTGGGTGGAGTGTCGGAGTGGCACACAAGGAATGGAATTCTTAATTCGATTCGACAATTGATGTTCCTAGTGGAAAGTAGTGGAAAGCGCACACACACACACACACAGAATACAACAATTTAGTTTTGAGTGTTGTTTTACATACATACTATAAATATGAATAGAAACAAACAAACAAAAAGGATATACGAAAAAGGCAATGGAAAATGGAAAGGATACAAATGCGACTGCACTCTGCACGAAAAGAAAAAAAACAAAGCAAAGATATAAAATTGAACGATTTAGCGATTGAAACACACACACAATAAAAGAAACATTGATTTGTTTAAAACTAAATATCACATACAAAAGCAATACTTGTTCTTATTAAATAGTAGGGGGTGGTAAAGGAAGGGATTTTTCAGAGATTTCAGCGGATATCATTGGACTACGAAGACTACCAACTGATGAATCATTGATTAGTCATTGATTGCAGGGAGTATCCTATGGATGATGATTCCCACATTTCTTTCTACATTCTTAATTGAAATGAATGTATTTATTTACCTTCGACAGGCAGCAGCAGCGGCAGCAGTTGGGTTTTACATACAGACTTGTGTATGAATGTATCTACTGTTTACACTTAACCGCTTGTCACCTTAGCCAAACGATCAAGATCAAACCGCAGCAGCCACATGTACATACTATATGTACTCTATATCTCTTGGCCCTGCAATCGGAGGTCAATGCATTCCAGATGCAAACTGTGGCAGGGCGGAGGGGCTCTAGCTATAGCTCTAGCTCTGGCACTACTTTAACATATGATGCGATGTTCTGCAGCTGGGATTTTCAGCCACTTTGCGGAAGCAGCTCTGAAGCTATGGTAGGAGGGAGGCAGGTTCGGTGTATGATCAGCCGAGGGCATGTTTGTGTACGTACGTACGAGTATACCAACCATTATGCCATTATTTGTCCAACTAAGTAAGCAGAAAGTGCTAAGGCGAGAGCCGGACTGAGCTGAGCATCTGCGTCGCAGAAACTATCGGAGCTTACATCTTGGCGCTGCTTGGCGCAACAGCTGTTACGGTGTACGATGGTGAGAGCATCTGATTGCCCAGATAGATTGTCGGGGGGGGCCAAAGGTTATCGCCGTGCGACTGACGTCAAGTTTTGCCTGTATTAAGCACTCGAATGAGTGCTAAGCGAGCCATCATCAACGGGCCACACTCGTCTGCGAGTGGTGACTGGTGGTGGGTAGTCGTCAGTCGTCAGTCGTGTGTCTTCGAGCTATAGGCGTTGAGGCAGCAGTGAAAGTAGAAAGTGATTCAAGAGGTGGCGGCATGTTAATGGTGCTGCTGTTGCTGCTGTTGCTGCTGCTGCTGTCTGATCCCATACCGATGCTGATGACGAAATACGAAATGGGTTGACATACATAAAGCAAAGACCGATCGCTTATCGCACGCCCACGGCTTTTTCTCTTACCACAAAAGTTCGATCAATGCTGTACGAGTTACGGCATTGTGCTCGATTTTTAATCGATTTAATTTCTTAGCCATACAGGCGAAGCAGATACACAGATGGATGGGATGGTCAGGGGTAGTGGGGCATGGGCATGCTTTTGCGGTTGATCCAATCCGTACCGATTCGATACGATCCGATCCGACTATCATTTGACGGATGAAGGCGATCGACTAAATATAAATTAAATGTTCGTGTTTGGCACATTTGTGCGAGAAATCGCATCAATTGTTTTAATTGTCTGGTATATAGACAAACTTTGTGATCTGTTAGCGATAGAGTATATAAGTAACTACAAACATATGTATTATATACATATAGTGTAGAACTGATTTTGCTAGTGCTGATGCTAATGCTAATGCTGATGTGTGCAGCGCATGAAAAAACAAACGAAATCTATAACAAAACATTTGCCAGCAGCCAGCCACAGGTACTAGATACTATTATGCAATCACACACACACGCACACACATACACCGAGAATCAATGGGGAAACGATATAGATAACACAAGAGACGAGAGTTTACCTCTTGGCCAGACAATCGGTCTCCGTCTGTGCTAAATAATCGCATGCAAAATATTCAGTGATTACAGCAGAAGACCGACCGATAGCTGCTGCTGCATAACGCGCGACATGAGATCCCGCCTCTGAATTGAAGCAACCGATGATCTCGGCATCCATCCCACACACACACACCAAGCCACAAGCCTTGGGAGATCCCAGATGCCACTAAACAGATGTACACATTGAGCCAATGAACCATGTGGTTCAATGAATAACAACCCAACCAGCCGGCCAAATCCATGATTCATCGATATATTTATGCAGATTCAACTGGTGTAATAATCCCAATAAATTTTGAAATTAACCAAAAAAGGCGAAACAAACGAAACCAAGTAGAGTCCAAGTTCCCCCAGCACCGTTCATGATGATTCACTCATGTCAGCAATTCTCGTAAGAAGTCGATGCGGCGTCACAAATATATATTTATACCTATGTAAACATTTTTGTTTATTTGGCGTCACCTGCTGACCAACGTAACCGTCACCCAGCACGTACACACATCCACGTCCAAGTCCTGGGGGTCTATCATTGGGTTCAAGAAAATACAAACGTCATAGCTGCACATCTGGCCATGCATATATGGCTCCGATCAGATAAATCCTAAGTGTTATGGGTTCCGGCTTGGGCAGTGAATATCCCTACAAAGAGGTTCTATCATGACTCCTCCTCAATGCACCAAACGGTGCATTTTTCGATAAGTTTGTCACGATTGATAGACGACGCATCGATGACCGATGACCAATGGAAGTAAGTGCGTGGAAGCCGAATAGAGCTAGAAACAGATACAGATACAGATACAGATATAGCAACATGTTAACAAATGTCGTCATTTGATTGGGACATATCACAACATAAGGCGATGACGTGATGGCGCTGTCGCTGTCGCTGGCACACAACTTGACCAAGAAGAATTTTTTTGGGGTGAGCTCGGGCTCCCCATGACATAATTAACCCAAAACGGAGCCATGTATGTCGGAGGGGAGGATACGTAGGTAAGATGATATTTGTACGAGTATAAGACCCCCCTCCCCCGAACCCATATTTGGGGGATTGTGTGGGGAAGCTGTAAATTGCTTTCCATTTCCGTTTGCCAGACGCATTTGGTGGCAAGTTGAATTGGCCCCCAACCGGAGTGCAATTGTTTGGCCGTGTCAGTGGAATTGCAAATTGAGAATGCGAGTGCGAATGCGAAAATTGTATTGGCAGTGAAAAATGCATAGCAAATGCAAATGATCTATGTATCTGCTGGCGTTCATTCGCTCAATTGAATGCCGAAAAAAGCCTGCGGCGAAGCATGACTGAAACCCCGACTCCATCCATGGCAGGAAGGGAAAATTTCACAAGAATCGGTTGAGGATTATTTTCATTAACTTGTGGGACCTTTTGGGCACAAATCGTAATTTATTCTGCCTTGGCAGCTGTCCGCTCACCGCTCGAATTGGATACAAAATGCAGCAAGAAATGAGAGAAATTTTCGCTTTGGAATTTGGAATTTCTTTTCGGATGCGTTTCGAGCATCATGAATCATCAGCTGCAGCGCTCTCTTACTCTTACGCTCTCTCTTACACACTCTCTCTCTCTCACTTTCGCCCCATGCACTCGTAATGTGATTGAGGAAAGAAAGGGAAAGGCCATAGGATCCAGATCCGTTAGAGCAATCCCTCTCTCTTTCTGTCTCTCACTCTCTCTCTCTCTGAGTGTGTTCATCTTGCTTCTGATACACTTGCCATACGAGAGTGCTCTGCCTTTATTGTGTGTGCTTTGCTATGCAGAGAATGAAGCATATCCAAGAGCATACAATTTTCTATGGCAGGGTATCCAAAGTTTCACATCTTCAGAGAGGCGAGAGCGTGAGAGCGGCAGAGTGCAGCGGGAGCACTGTACAGCTACATATGTAGCATAGCAGAGCCCTAGCAGATCGATTAGCTGAACGGTTAATTCAAGTTGAAGGCCTTTGGCGCGTCATACGAGTGGATGTTACACATACACACACATACACACATACACACATATGTGTGTGTATGCACGTATAGCTAAACAAACGCACCTTGGCGGCCAATTTCATTTGAGTTTTTATATTCATTTTGTTGTTTCAGGCCTGTGTACGACGAGTATTTACCTTGCATGGTCGCAGCTTTTCGTCGGCACGACACCCACTGAGACAGAAGCAGAGGCAGGGGTAATCCGTATACATAGATACTGAGACAGAAGACAGTGGCCTCAGAGAGGCATAGGCTCTGATCTGATCTGCTCTGCTCGGCTCGGCTCTGCTCTGCTCGACTGTGATGTGCCTCATCCTACTATACACACGTGGGTTGTCAGTGCCCCTGATGGCGGTTGGTGAAAGTTCAAGGCTTTGCAACAAGTAAACATTGAAATACAATCATTATTATGATATATACTCGTATTTGTACGTCTGTACGTCTGCCAGCAGATGATAAGAAACAAGTTGGAGTAGCATATCCAAATCATACCAGCAGGATAAGCAAACAAGTCGTTCCCCCATCGAAGTCCTGAGTCCACGCAAAGCAAACTTAACTAAATTTAGACTTCTCTATGATAATATGATCTATGATCAGCATATCCTTGACTTTCAACTTCAGCTATCGAGCTGTGCACGCCTATCGGCTCCTGCTCCATATTTCGTATTCCTGATTTATCCCTTGAACTGTTCAAAACTAACTAGAAACTAGTAGAAATATTTACAAAATTTTCCAAAAGAAAATAGTTGAAAAAAACCAAAAAAAAAAAAGAAACTTTCGAAACTTTCGAAAAATGGCGATGATTTTGCAGTGCTCACAGCGCCTGTCGTCTGTGAAATTGGAGAAATGGCATATAGGCGTGCTCTGTAGCGCACCGTTCGTCATCGGGCTGGGGTCGATAGCGGCGAAGAAGATATTCGGGGGCAAGTCGAAGCCAGGAAAGAAGATTGAGGCCATGGGCTGCTACACACCCGCCCAGAAGCTGGCCCTTTTCAAGGAGGCCATCATCCACAAGACGGAGGGCAACAACTGCTATCGCAGCGATAAGTACGAGGAGGCTGTGCTGTGCTACGATAAGGCAATCGATAAATGTCCAAGGGACCAGCCCATCGATATGTCAATGCTGCTGCACAATCGTGCGGCCGCCTACGAGATGCTGCAGAACTGGGACAAGGTCCTGGAGGACTGCACCGAGTCACTGGAGTACAATCCGCGCTACTTCAAGGCCTACGCGCGTCGCGCCCGTGCCTACGAGGCGCGGAACAAGCTGAAGGCAAGCCTGGACGACATTACGGCCTGCTGCATACTGGAGGTGTTCCAGAACAATCACAGCATTGTGTTTGCCGATCGCATACTCAAGCTGACCGGTCGTGCAGATGCCGATGACGAGATAGCCAACCGACCGCCGATTGTGCCGTCGCAGTACGCCGTCAGCTCCTACATGCGACCATTCATCGACGATCCGCTGCAGACCATCGACCCAGAGTATTTGAACGAGTCACCGATACCCAACGGCTTTGTGCGCGCGCACTGGTCATTTCGCTCCGGCCACTTTACGGACATTATCCCGGCCTGCACGGTGGAAATCGAGTCCTCCGAGGAGTCCCCCTACCAGCTGGAGGCCCTGCTGATGCGCGGCACCTTCCACATGCTCGCCAACTCTTTCGGGGAGAGCAAGCGCGACTTTGGGGCCATCATTGACAACCCCAACGCCAATGCCACATTGCGTGCGTATGCCTACATACGTCGTGGCACTGTCCATAGCCACCTGGGCGATGAGAAGGCTGCCGAAGCCGACTTTGATATTGCCGAGAAGATACAGCCGAAAAATCCGGACGTGTACTTGCAGCGTGCTCTGGTTCTGATGCCCCAGGACTACTCTGAGGTGGCGCTCGAACAGTACGAGATGGCGGTGGCCCTGGCCCCAGACAACGGCTTGGCTGTCGTCAAGAAGTGCTACGTCGACTACCGTGCCACCCTCATGACTGCGGACAACGAGAAGCGCAAGGAGGATGTGGTGCACCGCTTTCAGGAGGCCATCCTGAAGTTTCACGATTGCGTCGAATGCTACAGCTTGATGGCCCAGGTGCTGGTCGACCAGCAGGACTTTGTCAGCGCCAATAAATACTACGAGAAGGCTCTCAAACTGGAGCCCTCCAATTCGGCGGTGATTGTGCAGCATGCGCTCATGCTGCTGCAGTGGCGTGGCGACAAGGAGATGGCCTCAAAGCTGCTCCACCAGGCGCTTGCGGTCAATCCGCAGTGCCAGCAGGCGTACGAGACCCTCGGCACCATCGAGGTGCAGCGCGTGCACCTCAAGGAAGCTGTCAAACAGTTCGACAAGGCCATTGGCTGCTGCAACAGCTACGAGGACTTGGTGCATGCCTTTGCCCTGCGCAATGCGGCCCAGGCTCAAATCAATGTCACCGAAAAGCTGTCCATCGACATTGAGGGCATAAACGAGCTGGTCCAACAGCGCCGCCCCCGTGTTCTCTCCCCATAGTTACGTCGTCCCACCCCCCACCAGTTATCTCCCCCTGTTCTCTAGTTAGTTGTATCCAATTATTTCTGTTATATTATTATATTTGCATTTAAAACAAACTCGTTTCGGTTTTTGGTTTCCCATGCCTGCCATGCCCTGAGACCGAACCTAGAGTCAAATGCATTTTTGTTGACCGAACACTTGCCGCACAAATATTTGAAGATGCATTTCATTGCATCAGCGCACACTCTGCACACTCTGGCTGAAATGTAATCAACATTTTACAGTGCAAGATAAAAGCACGAACGAACCCGTTTATGGAACCAGCCAAACTCCTCATCCTCCTCCTGGCGGTACCAGTCGCTGGCAAGGGTGGATTTTCGGCGGCTTTCGTGTCCAAAATTTTTTGTGTGTGCATCAGGCGCGTGTTACCGCGTGATAGGGGGGCGCCATGTTGTCATACTACTTTCAAAATACATATTAAAAAAACAACAACAACAAAAAAAGGTGATGCTCGTGGGCTGTGGAATTTACGGCAATTTGTCTGTTGGCACTGCAAGTTTGTGGCTTGCTTGTTGCTCGTTGCCTGTTGCATGTTGCATGACAACAATGTATCATATTTTTTGTTGTTGTTTTTGATTCGTTCATTACGTGACGTGGGCGGCTCTGCATTTCCTCGACGGCTAAAGACTGACGGATCCCAACCCGGAAAAGGAAAGCGCTCTGCATGATTGCTACTCGTATGATTATGATTGAGTAATTATGGTGTTGGCGGCAACTCAAGTTCATGCGCCGTGTTGCACTCCAAATGCAATCCAAGGAGGGTGGCTTGGCGTTAGAATTCGAATTGTAACAATTTGGGGGCGAAATGGGAAGCGTAGTTTCATAGTTTTAATTGCTATTGCACCCAGCAGGTAAATGGTAAATAGTTGCCAAAAGTGGCAAGCTTATAGGTTATACATGATTCTGTTCGATTTAGATATATATATGTATATGTATGTATGTATATATTTATGTATATGCATGTGTATAGGTGCATGTGTAGAGGATTGTATGCGTCGTATAGAGTTTAAGGCTGTGCATTCTACATATTAAATTTGCAACTACTGGTAACTTTAGTGCTTAATGCTACGCGAATTGTAAAAAAAAAAAATAAAAACAAATAGTGATAACAAAAATAAAGAAATGAGCAGGAACACTAGGCAGAGGCACCACGCAAGCGACTTTTTTCCTCCTGTAGCGACTGAGTGCGTAGTCTCCGTCCCAGCACTAGTATGCAATCCGTATGCGCACCTTGGAAGACGTGAGTTGGCCTGAGAATGACATGGGGTTCGTCCGCCTGCACAGCTAATCGCTGGCCGGGGCAGCAGCTGTTGTGTGCTGCTTGTAAATGACGCCAGTTATCTCACCATTCCTCTGGATGACGCATCGCCTGTGCAACGGGGGTGGGGGAGCACAGTCGGTTATGTGGCAGATGTAGTAGGGTGTCGTTCGATCACTTACCTATTGCCGCTGTATAGGCAGATGGTTGGATGACGTGCCTCTGGTTGAGCCACCGCATTTCTGGGCTCCAGACCCGCAACCTGATCAGATATGGCCATGCCGATGCCAGAGACATTCGGGTTGATATCGCCCTTGGCTGCAAGGCGAATGCTCGTTATCAGTCTGGCACAACTATATGCATATTTGGCCCACACTGGGGGGGGGATATCTATCTACTCACCGCCCAAGCAGAGACCCTGACGATTCGCCAGCAGAGCGCCCACCGTGTCCTGTTGTGTGACGCTGCAAAAAATTAGAGTTTAGCACGTACGTTATGGGTATTTTATTTGGATGCCATACATATCGCTCAACACTTTCTCCAATTGGGTCTCCATGGGCTATACTTTTTTACGTTTTTGGCGATAAAAATAAAACAAAGCAAAAACCAAAACAATGATAATTAGAGATGTTTGGTAAATGATAATTCCATCCATCATCGATATATATATACATTTTTGGTAATTTACTCGCAAGTGAATAGTTAACTTATCGATGCGCAGGGTATCGGTATTTTTGTGCGATAGGCGTAATTTGCAAAAAATACCATACCAAATGAACGACTGTAAATACCAACAACAAGTGCGGACACACTAAAAAGGCGCCACAGTTGAGTTTATTCAAAATTAAGTTTTTATATGTGCCTTTACAATAGTTTATTCATATTATTGCGGATAAAAATACTCTTAGATCAAATGATGTGATACGCCAGGCTGGATTAAACAAAATAAAACACTTTTCGATCGCCAATTACAACTAATTACCTTTTGTTTATTATTATCTTGCCGTCTCATACGCAGCATCGGAACGGAACTGAAAGTGCAAAATGTTGCGGCGTTGCGTTTGCTATTGTTTTTGAATTTTGGAATTACTCTGTTGGATCGGGGTCGTCGTGTCTTTGAGAATCCGATCGCCGCCAAATTTAACATTTAAATATTATAAAATAATCTATAACATGTTGTAGAATCGAAATCGAGTCGAACGTAACGCGCAAAAGTCGCTCCAAAAAAAAATTGAATGGATTTCTAGGTGTATGCATTATGTACTACTCAGGGGTAGGCGGCATGGCGGGACCTACACGATCTCGTACTTCTCCACAAACAGTATGGATTCGTTTGAATACTTGACCGACGCCTCGCTGTCCACCTGAATGACGTCCTCGGCAATCACGCCGGCGTATGTCGTCTTCGAGACGAATGTTACTTGCAAGGGGAAGAAGTCGCCCGGAATGGATGCATTGCAGCTGAACTCCATCGAGCCGGACTTGTTGGCGGCATCGATTATGGGAATGTGCCACTGGAGCACATGCTTGCGTGCATCGTAGTTGTAGGTGCCATCGTATTCGGCCACCGTCGGCTGTACATTCATCCTGCGGAGGCAATCAACAAATTCGAATTTAGAACAAACACTCCGTCGATATTCGTTGGCGCGCTACTTACGGCAAGGGTATAACAATGGCCACATCCTGCAGCTCCAGATGCTGTGCCTCCAGTTCGTACTCAATGTTAACGTCGCATCCGCCCTCACCATTGTCGGACGGCCAGCAGTTGACTGTCAACGGCACAAAACAAACATGGATATGAGCGAGATGGCAGTAGAGTGGGTAGGGACTGGGGGGGTGTGTGCCAACTGATAACTTACTGGTTAATGGAATGGCCGTCTCATCCTGTGAGACGAAACGCCATTTGAGGACACCAACATCGGTGTTCAGTGGGAATGGCTTGGTCAGATTCTTTAGCCCAATCATGCTGCGCGCCTTGAAGAGCTCCTTGTCCACATTCGGATGCGTCTGCAGCTGCAAGCCCTGTGCATGACTGGGGGACAGCTTCAGCAAGATGCGGCCGCATGCCTCGTCCGTGATGCGAAGCGTCAGCAGGCCAGAATTCTCAAACTGCTGCACGCCGCCATCGCGTCCCAAACGCACCACCAGCTTATCCTCAATCTTCAAATGCACGCTGAAATGAGCATAAAGAAAGTTAACTATTGAGGGAGCCACATCATCATAAGCACTGGCACTGGCACATACCTTTCCTTGTGAATGTCAGCCGAGATGGCTGCCTTGGCCGCTGCACTTGCACTAGCCGCTGATCCGGAGCCACTGGCAGACGTTGCTGGCGCAAGATTGGCTATCTTCTCGCCCTCGCTCTTCAGCTGATCGACGAAGCTGTCGACATCCTTTGACTTTCCACCCAGCTTCAGTGCGTTGCGCGATGATGATTTTCTGCATGAGATGGGGGACCATGACAGGTATTACTCCAAATGCCGCGGACAAAGAGAAATCTTCACTTACGCTGACGCAATGCTCGACATGATTTTGTTCTCCAACTCAATGGAGGGCGCATGGACGCTGCTCGACACGCCACTGACACCGATGCTGCCGAAGCTCTCGGAACTGAAGCCACCACTGCGCCCACTGAGACCGCCCATCGATGATGGGCCGCCACGCTTGCTGGCCTCCATGCGCTGACGTTGTAGCTCCTTGGCCTTTTCGCGCATTTTCTGGCGTGCCTCTCGCTCCTGTGTCTGGCGCACTGCCTGGTAGACCTTCTCCTCGTGCGAGTCCATTTCAACAAAGGTCTTGATCTGGGCCAGATTGACACTCTCCCTGTAGCCGAGGGCCACAATCTCATCGAAGGCGAATATCAAGTTAAAGGCATTCTCCACAATCTCCTTCTCGTCCAGCGAGTGGCTGTACTCCGGAATCTGCAATAATCATACAATTTCATCATTTCATCATTACATTTTCATTCAGGTCACTCACCACTTTGGAGAAGAGACGCAGCGTTTCCAAATCCTCCAAGATGTTGCTGGCCTTTGTGGTTATGAGGAGCATGTAGAGCTTCTCCATCGGCTGGTAGACATAGCGCACAGAGTCCGTTTCCACGTAGGTGTGCTGCTTGCCAGACGTCATCAGTTTGGGAAAGGCGGCCAGCAGACCCTCGATGCGTGCTTTCGACATCTCCACGAACTGACGTGACAGTATGACTGCATGCGTGTGCGTGCGTGCGGAAGTGTGGGTATGTGTTAGAAAAGTGCAGTTAGGATGTTATGTTCCACTCCACTTACCTTTGCCATTCTTTGTGCAGACTGCCGCAGCAATGAGTACCTGTGTGATGGGAGGAATGGAATGGGAATATCGGGAAGATTAGCAACGGGAAAATCGCCGACGTATACGTATTGGTCGGTGTTCGTGCGTGTGTGTGTGTGTGTGTGTGATTATTCTTGCGTTTCGCTTACCATTTTTGTAGCGCAGCAGTTGAAACAGTCAGGCGACAGAACAGAATAACCTTTTGAGTTCCTGGCACAAGTCTGGCAGAGTAAACTACAATTAATTTTATTTACGAGACGATGAAAACTATTTGTTTTCAATCAATCCGCGTAGCTGACGTGTTCGGGGATGTTAATACATTGGTATTTCAATATATCGATATATAGTTGTTGTTGATAATATATTTGTAAGTGATAAATATTTTTTGAAAAATTACTATAGACATATTTGTGATATAGACCATCAACGGAACTACTTTGCGGCTTTCGGAGTTGCAATTATTTTTCTTTTGTTTAATGTCGTTGGACTATATACACCCGCGACGTTTTATTCTACTTATCGATATATCGGTATTTTTCTGTGATAAGCAAAACGATATCGGCGGTAACATAACTTTGTTTTTAAATTAGCCATACTTTTTTGCTGTCAGCGACCCGCTTCATACCAGAAAATTAGTACATCAATATTTAAAAGATATATTATAAAATATAGAAAATACATACAAAATACATGTATAATGAAATCATTGTTCCCATGTTCGGTGTAAACAAGCGTGGCACGCAAGCGTTTGTTGCAAATGAAAACTTGGTTTCCATTTACAATTGCCTTAATATAACATTAAAAAACATAAAACATTAAACATTAAAAACATATATGTAATGTATATCTAGTCTCCTGCTAGGTATGGCTATGGAACTAATCTTCCAGTGTCAGTGTGGCGATTAACGCCACATTCTCTTTGCCCTTTTTATCCGCTTCGCCCTTCTGCTTGGCATATGCCGCACTCAAGAGACTCATGACTTCCTTATGTGATAAATTGTCCTGCTTGTAATTCTTAAAATTATCCCCTACAAACTTTGCAAAGCCCTTGGCCACGCCCGCCGGCTTCGACACGGTATTGCCGAACTTGTCCTTTTTGTTCAGCAGCAGAGTGATGGGGCCGCGACATATGCGACAGCGGAGATTCTCCACCTTGCGAGATCTGGAGTGAGAGTGTGAACTAAAAGAGGAATGGGGAATGGGGCAGGTTAAGCGACAACAACAACCAGAGAATAGACCAGAAAAACTCACTCAAGATTGCAGCTCACACACTTGTACGTGTACTTGTAGTCAATGTCGTAGCTGTGGCAGACGGTGATGGCGGGCAGCTCTGGATACTTTTTGTTGGCGCGCAGGGCCCAGTTCTTCCACACACGGCCGTGTCCACCCTCATTGTTGAACACCCAGGTGGCGGCGTGGCACAGCTCGTGGATGAGCGTGCAGCGCAGCCTGTCCGCTGTGGTCAGCACCTTCACGCTCAGCTCGATCGTGCTAATGCGTTTGCCGAGCTTCACACTTGGGGAAGAGAGCAAATAAACGATGATTAGTGGCTGCTCGTGGATGCTTGTTTCGGGAGACCCACTTTCTCTTGTTCAGGCATCGTCCGGCCGTGTTGCGCAGCCGATTTGACCAGGTGATGGGCACTTCCAGCTCGTTGTTGAACACATCCGCATTGAACATCTTGTAGAGGCGCTCGGCCAGCTGTTCCTTGTTCTTGGCAAAGTTCTCCCGATAGAAGAGCGCCTCCTTGTCGCTGCACTCGCGGCTGACGCTCTTCTCCAGCGATTTTAGGAAACTGCGCTTGCCCTCGATATTCTTTGCTTGCTCCCTCAGCTGGCGAGTGACCGCCTTGGGGGGCGCTGTCCTGGGTGCCAACAGCTTCAGTATGGGGCTGGCCTTGGGCGTTACATTGGTGTTCTTCGCAATGCCCATGTCCTTCTTCACCTCTTGCAGGCGCTTGTAGACGAGCGTGCCCGGCAGATAGTCGCTCTCCAGCTCCTCCAGCATATCCAGTTCACGTGCTCGACTCACAATCGCAATGGCCTCCTGTTCGTTCTCGTAGCCAATGTTGGGCTTGAAGAGTCGTCGTCTTGTTGTGGCCTGGACTGTGGGTGTTGCGGTGGCGGTGGCGGTTGCAGATTTGCTGTCAGCGGTGGTGGGTTCTATGGGCGTTGCAGGCAGCCTCGCTTTCGTAGCAGCGCGGCAAGAACGAAGGATATCGTCAAGGCGCCGATGATTTCGGGGAGCTGTTGCAAATGCAAATGACACAATTTGAACTGAAACTGACAGATCTGCGCTGCCATTGAACTTACATTCCGTATCTTCGTCGGGGTTGCTGATCACCTCCACCTCGTCCTTGGTCAGATCCAAGTAGGTAATGTCGGCCCTGCCATTGCTTTCGGCATCGCTGCTGCTGCTGTCACTGCCGCTGAAGGTTGCATCCGCATCCTCGTCGTCGGAGGCATCTGTGCCGCTGTCCGAGTCAATCAGTGCGCGCCAGCGATCCTCATCCACATGGTTGGTGCGTGGCAGTGGCGTCTTCAGGCGCTGTGGCCGGGCGACACGGGGACGCCTTTCGGTCTGAACGGCACGCTGCGGCAAGCGAGTGGAGTTCAATGGCGTCGCATTGGAGTGCAGCGTCCGCTTAACTATATGCAACACACAATAAGACATTATGCTGAAAGTGAGGAGGATTAGCTAAAGCTGCACTTACATTGGCTAAAGTCGTCAAGGACACTCTCATTTGGCTGCTGCACACTCCCTGCACGTGCAGGTCGCTGCTGCTTCTTTTTCTCAATGGTCTTGGGTATGGCGGGTGTGGGAAAGTGAATGTTCCTCGGTTTCAGGGGCACCGTCTTGCCGCCGCTGCCACTGGAACGCTTGAGGGTGCGTATGACGTCGGGAGTCTGCCAGGATTTACCATACAGCTGATTCAGGAGCTTCTCTGCATGTGTAAGGAATTGCTCGTCCTCGGAAGCATCGTTGGCTGTTAGCATAGACTTTTGATGCGCTTCCTCCCGCTGCTGTTCCTCCTGATGAACTTCTTCGGCGGCTGGCAAGGATTGGGTGGCTCGTGGTGATGTATACGGTTCGGGTTCGGGTTCGTCATCTTCCTCGTCTTCGCCTGAACTCGACTCCACGGTTGGTATATGTATTTTGATGTTTATCTTGGCCGAGATATTGATGCTGCTCACTTGGATGGCCGGTGCCACTTCGCCCGAGGATGTGGAGGACGCTGACGCGGACCCGGACGAGCTCGATCTCGGCGGCGTTGCTTCGCCCTCGCTGCATGTCTCTGGGATCTCGATCGATTCATCGGGGATGGGTTCGTCGTCGTCGTGGAGCGTCGACTCGTGGCAGCCAGAGGCATCCGACACATCCCGAGAGCAGAGAGTGTTCACTTCGGTGTCGTCATCCGCCAGCCGCTTGCTGCTGTCCAAGCGTGCCGCATCCCCCGAGCTGAGAGTGTTCACTTCTGTGTCGTCGTCCGCCAGCCTCTTGCTGCTGTCGGCCAGGCCGGCCAAGTCCGCAGAGTTGAAGGTGGCCGCTTCTGTTTCGTTATGCGCCAGCCGCTGGCTGCTGTCTATCGGTCTGGATGGCATCCAGTCCTCGTCGGTTGTGGCCATGGACTCTGTGTCAGCTTCGGCCAGCCGGAATCGCTGTTTGGCGGAGGACAGCGGCGATGGTGTCATCCGAAACTCTTTGGGGGAGCCCATCTCGCGACGTTCGATTGAAACGTCGCGCAGAAAGGCCTCAATGCGCTGCACCTGGTCGTTGGTCAAAATGGGTGCTGGAATGGGCTCCGGTTGTGGATCAGTGTCCGGCATGCGATCACTCACGGCCATGCTTTCGGGTGGCGGGGCCTCATCATCGCTGGAGTCTGATATGGTGATGCAAGAGGCATCACTGTCGTCATCGTCAGCGTCTGATCCCTCCTCTGTCGTAGATGAGATGCAAATGGATATCTCCGGCAGCTTGGGCTCCATTGTCAAGTTGGTCACCTGTGCGGCTAGGGCCTCGACCACATCCACATCCGGTGTCTGGCTGCGGCGGGGCTGTGTGCAGCCATCGCCACTCAGCTGCAGAGCATCCATGTATTCGGAGCCTTCGAGGAGCGTCTCCTCGGCGTCATCTTTGGGAGTTTGCCTCTGGCCCATGGCAGTCGGTTCGCTGCTGGAGTCGCTGAGCAGCAGGGGATGATTCTCACTCAGTATTATTGGTTTGGCAGGCTTGGGGTCTGATTTCTTGGTGTCCTGCACTGGCGGTTGCTTTTTCTTATGGGAGGATAGCGTCAGTTTGGCGAATTTCTTGTTGAAGGGCACATTTACTTTGCTGGGGTCCACCGTACTGAACAGCTTATAGCTGTGATCCGCCATTTTGCTGGCGTCGTTCGAACTAACTGTAAATTGCAGCAGAATATGCACAAAATGCAATCGCCAATTACACCAAATACAAATACAAATACAAATCCAGTGCGCGTCTGTCTCTAACAGCGTTGATTTTTCACTATCGAGAACTAACATAAATCGAAAAGAGTGCTGCCAGATGCCACAAAGCCGGCTACTTCGGTGCTATCCAGCACTTGCCAGAAACATAAACAAACGCAACACCCTGCTCAATGCGTTTAATTGCAATATAGATAGTTTTAAACTTAAATTTATAGCATGGCTGGTGTCTCCTCGGCCCGCGAGTCACTCTCGCACGCCTTGAACAATCGCTTTCTGCCCAATCTCGAGTACTTGCTGCAAGGATCCATCCTGGACTCGGCCGTCGAACATCTCATGCACAGGTAATGAATGCACTGCACAGAGTAAAAAAGCAAAATTTAATGTTTATATGTGGTATAAACAGATTGAAAGGTTTGTGCGATAATGTGGACACATCGCCGGAGACCTTCCATGACCTGGAGGTGTGCATGAGCCTGCGGCAGCCCAACTCCAATCAGCCGCTCTTGCTGCGTGTGCGTCGCGCCCTGGGCCGGGATGCTCCCTTCCAGATGCGCTATCTCGGCCAGCCCGAGGTGGACCAGCGTCGACCCACATTGGTGCGCAGCTGCATGGACTGTGCCTGCACGAATGGCATTCTGGAGTTCCTCACCGAAATGGGATTTCGCCTGGAGTTCGAATACATTGCCAAGGGTGAGTGTGGAGCGGGAAGGGGATGTGCTAGCGCCTTAAAACGAAACTAATACATGCAACATATTATAGGATACATGTTTCGCAAGGGTCGCATGAAGATCACCGTCTCGAAGCTCATCAAAATCATACCCGGCAAGCAGCAGGACATGGCCAATGAGCCAATCTCGCAGAGCTACATTGTGGAACTCTCTGTGGTGGCGCCCACGGGGCAGGAGAATGTCGGCGAGGAGATGCGTGTGTTTGCCGAGCAACTAAAGCCGCTCGTCCAACTCGAGAAGATTGACTACAAGCGTCTCGGCTCCATGCCCTAAGCCCCAATATAATTTATTTTCTTTTCTTTTTTAACACTTATTTAATTGCTTACGAATTACTGATTACGGATTAAACCATAGAAAAATATCTAAGATAAGACAACAATTGAACATAAATTTCGACTCTCCGAGATGCCGGTGGAAATGTAAACGAAGGAAGAGAAAAGATTGGACTTGCAGCAGACCCCCACCAGATGCAGTTGGTTAGTCCTTGAAGGCTTCGTTGAGGGCCGCCAAGTTGCGATCGCTAACATGACCCTGCAGGTCGCTGCGGCCCATCAACGATATGACCATCTTGAGGGTGCTCCAAATCGATTCGGACATCTGGTTCTGGCCACTGCTGGCGGCCGCATTGGGCAGCTCCCGGGCGGCATTCGTGTGGGCCTGCATGGTGAGGGCCGTCAGCAGGTGCTCCACAGCCTCCTTGTAGGCCTTGAGGTTCATGCAGCAGACGCCGACATTGTAGCGGACGCGTATAAAGCCCGGCTGCAGTTGCAGCGCCTGTTGGTATGCCTCCACGGCCTCCACGGAGCGCGAGCCGTTGGCCAGGCTGGCGCCCAGGCGGTTCCAGGTCTTGGCATTCTGTGGATCCTTTTGGAGCGCGGCCTGATAGCAGTCAACGGCCTTGTCGAATTCACCCGAGAGATTGTAGAGCACGCCCAAGGCCTCCTGCACATCGGCATCCACCTCGGCCGGATGGAGACGTGCTGCTTCCAGGTAGATCTGCTGCAGATCCCGCAGCTTACTGGCTCCAATCAGGGACGAGGCCAGCGAGGTGCCTTCGAACTGCAGCTCCGGGTGGGCGGCTATCAAGTGCTGGTACCTGGGATTCGCCGCCAGCCAGCTGGAGAGCATTTTCACGGCATTATTTTGCAATCCCTCGTTGGTGTAGCACACAGCCAGGGCCATGAGCACCTCTCGATTCTCCGGCTGAAGGTCCAGGGCACGTTTCAGGGCAGATATGCTCTGTGGATCCATTTCATTTTCGGCCTGTGAGGTGCCCAGTAGCTGCCAGATCTCGGCGCGCTCTGGCTCCTTTTTGGCGGCCACCTCAAAGCAGAGAACAGCACTGGGAATGTCGCCCTTGGTGAGGTACTCCTTGCCCTTTTCGAACGCGTTCTCCAGCTCGGACATGGGATTCTCTTCGGCAAACTCGTACTCCTTGTAGGCATCGAGATTCTCGTTGTATTCCGAGAGCCACGGATGCTCGTTCTCCTCGGCCAGCTTCTGCCATTCGTCCTGCAGACGCTGCCAGAACTTCTCGTTGAAGTTGGACGCTGTCTGCTCCTTCTGTTCGGTGCTGCGTTGGTAGTCGGTGATCCAGTCCGCCACGGACTCCCCCTGGGCCGCCCTGGGCAGGTTGTCTGTGATTATGGTCTCCATGGTTGAGTCAAAGAAGGGGTCCTGCTGCGGCGGAGCTGTGATGGCCATGTACGGCTGGCGCGGCATAAAGTTTTGGCTGGTGATCAGTGGCTCGTCGAAGAACTCCTGTGCATGCATCATCTCCTGTTGCTGTGGCTGCATGTGAATCATCATCTGCTTGGGCAGTGGAGGTGCAAGGCCGCGAGCGAAGTCCTGGCTCCATTGATCGGCCTGATGCTGCTGCTGCTGGGGCATCCCATTTATGTTTATGTCCCGCATCTCCTGCAGCAGCGTGTCCATTTGAAAGGATTGCGGAGGGGCAGCCGCCTGGCCGAGAAACTCATTGATGAGCTGCTCATCGGGACGGGTGCCCCGCTCGAACTGCCTTTGGACAAAGCCCTCGTCTTTGTGGGCCACATCGCGGGTGAATTGGCCGCCCAGCTGCATCAGTGGATTGACTCCGCCGCAATCGCCTTCGACCAGTGGACGCAACGACATCTTGGACCTTGGCTGGAGGATATCGGGGATGATGCTACGTAACTGCGAATAGCCCTCTTCTAAGATAAGAACCAAGTGGGAGGACGGGGCCGCTGCAAAAGCAAAAGTCCAAATGTCCACAAAAGATTGGTGTAATCAAGCAGCAGGTGTGCGGTACGTTTACCAATACTGTATACTGTTCATCTGGCAGCCCTGCCAAATCTCTGACATATCTGGCATCTCTAAATATTGCGAATAGTTTGGTGGTCTGCCGGGATATTTGGATTGTTTGTTTTGGTTGAGTCCTTGCAAGCCCAGCATGGACTATGATCTATTCCAGTCGGATGACGATGAAGACATACTCACGGCTTTCAATGAGGCAACACAGAGACTACAACAGGAGACGCCCAGCCACCAAATGGTGTTGGACAAACAGGAAGGCGAAGACGACGCTGACGATGGCCTGGACATCTTGCCCGAGTTCAACTGCACGGGACGCGATACTCCCAAGGCCAATAGCTTCCCAAGGGCAGGATTCGTGCGCAATGGCTTCACACAGCACCATCCGCCATACAGCAAATGGGAACAACTTTGCTCGGACTTCAACAAGGAACAGCTGCAGGTTAACGCAGTGACACATTACCTCTACACTGAGGCTTGGTGAGTGACACCGTGACACCGCGACACCAACCAGTATAACACGAAGTATTCACGTTTCATCTAGCAAGAACATCCAAAAGCTGTTTGCCGCCGTGGCCGGGCAGCAGCAGCTGCAAGCGCCCACAGCATTGAGCAACTCCATCTGGTATAGAACACGCCAGCAGGTGACCCAGTTCTACCACTTGCTGTTGCGCATACACGATGAAAACATCTGCATGGAAGCAGCCCGCTTTCTGGAGGATCTGCGCCACCTGCTCAACAGTCTGCTGGATGCGGAGGCCTGGAAGGTGCTGTACTTTGCGGAGCACAGCAAGGGCAACGAGTGCCAGGCGCCGGCCTATCATCTGTATCACGGTGTTCTAGAGTGGCGTCTCCTCGACCTAATCCTGCTCAACGAGTGCCCGGGGGCGACGGAGGCGGAGCTGTTGGCCCAGCTGGAGCACACGCTGGACGATCTGGTGCTGTGTGCCAGCCATCACTACCGCAGCAAGCATCGACCCGAGCTGATTCACACATCCGCGTTCATGTGTCGCTGCACCAAGGAGCTCTGGCTGCTGCTCACCGGGCTGGCGCCCCAGTGGCTGCTCCAGAGTCAGCTGGACATCTGGCACCTGTTCCACAAGGCCATGCAGGGCCACAAAGCGGTCCATTTCCCAAGTAAGAATCAATCCGCATCCTTGCGCACTTCTCCATCTAACTGGAACGACACTTCCATCCACAGCCGACAGCAATGCCGTCGCATTGGCCTTCCACGAGTTCTACGCCTGGTTGAGGCTCAGCCTGGCCCGCCTTTGCGACTACACGGACAGCGAGGAGGAGCATAAACGGAAGCTTGGTGCGGGTGTGAGTCCGTGTAGCTCTGAAAACTTTCAGACAGCCAGCCTGCTGAAGCAGTTCCTCTCCAGCCAGCCGGATGAGCAGCAGCGACGTGTCTATCTGTGTCTGCTGGCCCCACTCGAACTGCAGCGGGGTCGACCGCCCGACCCGGATGTGCTCTGTCAGCTGTGGGAGTACCTGCATCGCTCCCTCAACTGCAACTTCAATGCGGGCACCGCCGAGCTGGAACAGCTGCCCCTCACCTGCCCCAGTGGCGCGGCGTATGTGGAGCGCTACAGCAGGCTGCTGGCCAAGGATCAGCTGGAGGATCTCAATCTCAGCAGCTTCACCATGTACGCCTGGATGCTGGGCCGAACCCTGAAGCTGCTGCCAGCCCAGCAGGGGAAGGGCAACCAGCGACAGAAGCTGCTCGGGCGGATCTTCAGCAAGTTCAGTGCCGCCAAATTGCTGGCTCTCAACGAGCCGGGCATACACCATGTGATAGAGCTGTTCCTCTGCCTGCTGCTCTCCCACGAGGACCTCACCGAGCTGGCGCCCAAGCTGAGGGAGATGCTGCTGTGCCTCGCCCTGGAGAAACTGCCACCGGTGCGGCGCATTCTGGTGGCCAAGGGACACATGGCCCTGCTGCTGCTGCATGCGCGGCATCGTCTCCCCATGGATGAGTATGTGGCAAAGCTGCTCGGCCAGCTGGCAGCCATCCGGAACGACGTGGAGGTGGCTGCCATTTACGTGGGCAGCCTTCAGGCCATTTTCGACCTGGCCGATGACTTCGCCCGCGGCGAGCAGCTGCTCCTGGGCCCCTGGCTGACGCACTATGTCGAGAAGAGTGGTCAGGCCTCGCAGGAGCGCGTCTGGCAGGCTCTGCACTCGCTGATCCAGCGTCTAGGCGAGCCGCGAGTCGTCTCCGGCAATGCCAGTGGAATGAGGGAGGCGCTCCAGCAGCACATTCTGCCCCTGCTGCGGACGCAGTACGTCAGTGGGCACAGCTCCTGGCTGCCGAGGCTGGCGGCGGAGTTCGTGGCCCTGGACAAGGATCGGGAGAAGCTTATGCTGAGTTTTGTGCAGGGACCCGAACCGGCCAACATGGCCGCCTCGGCCCAACTGATCGTTCACCTGCTGGAAGCGGGCGGGGGCCAGAGCACGCAGCTGCCGCCGGCACCGTCGAGCGCCACCATTCTGCAGGTGTGGGTCAAATCTCTGGTCCTGCTCACCGCCCAGCACGAGTCCGTTGCGGCACTCACCGCCCATGTGGTGCAGCTGGAGGAGTTCCAGCTGCTGGCCATAGATCCAGCCTCTTTGGCGGGCCGCGAGCCGCTCTGCGCCTTCTTCGGTGCTCTCGGGCGACGCGCCCAGCAGGAGGAGGCGGCCGCCAATGCCCGCATTCGCATGCAGCTGAGCCACCGGCTGCACGCCTACGTGAACCACTTTGAGATGTGGCTACCGCCGGAGCGGCTGCGCTCTGAGGCGGGCTCTCGCTTCTACAGCTTCCTGGCCATCGTCATCTACAACTGTCCGAGCCTCGCGTATGTGCGCTCGAAGCCCAGCTGCTTCTTCCACCTGGCCATGGTGCGGTTCCTGCTGACCACGCAGCTGCAGGCCGGAGTGCCGCCCGAGGGTCGCCTGCCCCAAATGGTGCACAAGATCTTCCCCGTGCTGCTGCAGGGCATCGGTCGGCTGCCCTACCGCACGGACGCGTATCTGGGCAAAACGCTGGAGCAGCTCATCCTCCACTGGACGCCCCACTTTAGCTTCTCCCCCAACGCCAAGCTGGTGGCGCGTCCCTACACGACGCTCCTTCAGGCCGATGTCACCCGCGATGACGGTGAGCTGGCACAGTTTGTGCTCCAGCAGCTGGTGGGCCACTTTCTGGTCGTTCTGCGCCGCAAGGCGGGCAACCATTCGGGCCTCGTGATCACCTTGCTGCAGCAGCTGGTCGAGGGCATCGCTGCCGACCAGGAACAGCAGCTCCTGTGCCTGCTGCGGGCCGTGCACACGCCCCTCCTGGAGCACGTCATGTTTGTGGATGAGCTGGAGCACAGTCGGGCCCAGGTGCTGTCCCTCTATCGCGCTATCGTCACCCACGAGTGCTTCAGGCGGTCGCAGCCGGCCCGGCAGCTGTGCCTGAACCAGCTGCGCTCCCTGGCCGAGAAGCACCTGGCCCACTGCACCTATTTCTACTTTCAAATGCTCATCAAGCTGGCGGAACTGTCGCCGGAGCTGCTGGCACCGCTGCTGCCCTTCGTGCGGGAGCAGTCCAAGCTCGTGGAGCTGAAGCGCGGCGCTGGCGAGGATGTGGGCATACGCAAGTGTCTGCAGCGCCTCGAAGCGGTCTTGGGGCAGCCTTAATTCCTTTGCAAAATAAAACCACGATTGAAATCTCAAGATGAGGGCTTCTTGGAAGGCATTTCGGTTTACTCGGTGGAGTGGGGAGAGTGGGGGGAGGCGAAACTATATCTAGACAACATTTTTTTTGGACGGGCGTGGTATCCGATTGGTCAGATGCTTGACGGGCATAAAGCCGGTGTCACCCAGGCACCTGATGGACACATTCCCCGACGGGCTGATGCTTAGCCAGGTGATGGACGCATGATTGATGTTGAGACGCAGCCAGCCCTCGGCCGGGAACTGAAGCGCTCGGCAGACAAAGTATCGGATCACATTGCCGTGGCCGACGATGAGGGTGAAGCTCTCCTCGGGCTGGTCGGGATAGGCACGATAGAAGTAGCGCCGGAAGGCGGCCTCGATCCGGGCACCGTCTCTGAAGAACTGCTGCAGTGTCAGTGAGGGTAAGGTCGATCGTATACAATTGGAAGTCAGTTGGAAGACCTACGACAGTAACTTACCGATGCTTCCGGCTTCCAGTGGCCGACTGGCGGCTGGGGCGGTATCGGGGCACCCTCCCGCAGGAAGGGGCAGTTCTTCACATTGATTTTGTCGTAGCCAATCTCCTTCACTATGATGTCCGCCGTCTCCTGGGCGCGCACCATTGTCGAGGCAATCACCTTGTCCCACTTGATGCCCAGCTCGTTCAGGCGCTGGCCCGTGTACTTGGCCTGCTCCCGCCCGCGCTGGGTCAGATGATGCGTGTCGTCGGAGTCCCCCTCGTCGATGTACTCGCCGTGCCGTATGAGTATTATGTGGCGGGAATGTTTGGGGACCACTTTCTCCAGTTCGCTGTTGTAGCGATTCTCCTCCTGGGCCAGATCGTTTTTCGCCGGCTTCACCAGGCTCTTGGGATCGCGCAGATCCCAATTGGTGTCCCACAGCGCGCACGCATCCACCGGCTTATCGCTCTTCGTCCACGAATTGTGCACCGCCGACCTTGGCTCATTCAGTTTGGTGAGGTAGAAGGTGGCCAGGCCGGCCCCAGTGCCGCAGGCAAACGCTGTGAATTTTCGCATTATTCCGCCTGATTTAATGCTGATGATGACGATGAATGATGATGGAAAATTCCTTGTGATCTTGTTCTTTCTTTGGGTTATCTTTTTGCTTTTTTTATCCCACTCCTCCTAAAACATTAGATAAATCTGAGTAATGCGTGGTGGTATTTTGTTAGCATCAGCCAACGGTCTCATTGCGCGCAAGAGAAGGGCAGCTGGCAGTCTGGCAACGCTCGCTAACGAACTCCTGCGCTGGCAGCAAAATCAAAAAAGTGAACGAAAAAGAAACAATTTGATAATACTTGTGTGTCTACATGTATTGTTGCATTTACTTTATGCTAAGTGTATTTAAATATATGTGTATTTATGTATATGGTACGAGTATGTATTTATTTGTATAATTTAGCGCCTTCTCTTTGGTCGGGTCGTCCGCTAAACAAACTTCTTTATAAATTTTAGTCTGGTCTGTCTTCAGTGTTTTTTTTTCTCAGCTAATCTCAGCACTAATCGTAAGTTAAACTCTATGTTAACTAGACTTTAAACTAAACTACTGCAATTTAAAGCTGCCGCTTTAGTAGTTGCGAGTTCTCCTTTTCAAAACAATTCCCACGGGGGGGCTAGGCTGCCTAGGCGCTATCTCCGGCAGCGATCTCCACGGGTGTGGATTGGGGTTCGGGTTCGTCTTTGGCTGCCGATGATGCAGATGATGTGTCGGCGGGACTGGGCTCTGCTGGCGCCTGATCTGTGCTGACGGTGCGCACAAACACTGCGGAGGCCTCAATCACAATTGTGGGCAAGGCGACGTCTGTTTTTTCGGCCTCGGAGGAAACTGGGCTGAGCTCTGCAGTAGCAGGAACAGGCTTAGCCTCTGGTTGCGGCTGACTCACGGACTCCACTGTGGCGGGCGCTGCCTGAACGGGGCTCTCCACCGGCTTGGCAGCCTCCGGCAGCGGCTCAGGATTTGATGCAGCTTCTGTGACTGTCACAGCCGGCGCAGGCTCCGCTTGAGCTGGAGCTGCGACTGGCTTGACCTCGGCTGGAGCTGGAGCCGGAGCCGGAGCAGCAGCATGTGGTGGCTTGCTCTCTGCAGCGGCCGCTGGGCTAACCGCCGGCGATGGCGATTTCGCTTTTGCTTTCGACTTGACCGCCGGCGACGGTGTGCGCGCCTTCAGTTTCTGCTCGTGGGCGCTGCGATCCAACAGCACCGATGTGGACTGAGGAGGGGCCGGACTCGCCGCGCGCTTAATCTCCTCGATCTTGGCCTCCATCTCGCTGCGAATCTCCCGGATGGGCTTCAGCAGGAATACGGGAACGTTGTCGTCGCGGCGCTGGTACAACATCTCGCCCTCGAATTCCACCAACTTGTGCTTGCGGGCACGCAGCAATATGCCCACCACCTTGTCCGAAATGTAGTTGTAGATCTAGAATAGGTAGGACAAGTAGGGTGAGTGTGACTGCCGAAGGTTGGATGGAGGCTTGGAAGCTTACATTGAACAACTCGCCAAAGGGAATCACTCGCATGCCTGGCTCATCCTTGACGTCGTAGCCCTCCGTGTTGATGATCTGGCATAGCTCCAGCATTTCCTTCATCACGTGCATGTTGGCCTTCTGGCCGCGTGCCTCTGTCAGACTGCCGGCCAGCGGTTTGCCGTACTGGTCCTTGGAGAAGGTCGGCTTCGGCGACGAGGCGCGTCCATCCTGCGAGAATGGATTCAATAACTGCGACTGCTTGTGCTGCGTCGCCTGATTGTTGAACATGGCCACTTTGGAGGATAGCGGCGAGTCCTGCAAAACGATACACACACACAGATTGGGAGTTAAATTAGTCAGTCACTTCTAAAGGGAAGCCAAACACAGATTAATCCGCCGCGCTGCCGCTTAAGCAGACAGCGCTGCCACCCTGACACAGCCTGCCAGTAGGATTGCCAGACGTTTGCATTTCGCCTGTCATTTGGCGGGCAATTAGTGATTTTCAAAAACTACACTCAAGATTTTTTTGTTTGGCTTTGAATTAATTAGCCACAATTAAGAAACATACGTTCTGTGTAATTTTTCATCCAACAAGTAAAGAATGCCAGCTAGCACACCACACACCACACCAGCTAGCAAATGGCAGCAAAGGAATGCGCAAATGTCGTTGTCATAAATAAAAGGCACTGGCTCGGTCAGTGGCGTGTCATGGCGTGACGGTGGCGGGGGCGGGGTTGAGCATGGCAAAGCATCACTTTTAACGAAAACTTAAATATTTACAGAGTATATATATGTACATATATCACACAAAAGCAATATAAAAAGCCAAAAGAAATTCACAAAGATTGAGTAAAGAAAAAAAAACAGGAATGACCTTCACGGGCAATTTTCGCCACGGACCACTCACTGGCCACAACAACACTCAGTCATCACCACACTATGTTTTTATTCATCAGATTATTATTTATGGCAAACGGATATATTTTATGTGTAGAATGGCCCGGAGAGAGAGTCCATGATTGAGTTGCCCATGAATGAATGCGACATATCTGGCGCCTCGCCTCCGCCAACACCACCGATATAGACTTTTGATATGATACAGCCAGCCAGCTCAGCGCTTTATATAATTTGTTTTGGCAACAACAGCGGCCAAAACACGACGCCCCCCAATGACGCTCACAATTTGTCTCTTTGATCAATATCCAAAAAAGAAAAATTCTTCAATCAATGCGCTCAACGGGGTTGACAAAAACAAACCCTCCCTCCCCCGGCAGGGAGGCGCAAATTCATTCATACTCAAATCGAAATTCAGCGATGAATGAAATGCTGCAAGATTCTGGCAGCAGCAGCAGCTGGCGAAAGAGTTTCCTTTTCTCGATTCGATGCGATTCGATTCGCAGTAGCATTCGTAGATGCGATTTGTGGATTGAAACATGGGTGAAAGTCATGCATAAATTTGTGTATGGAAATTTTGGATTTTTCACCGCAAATGTTGGGAAAATATTGTGAAAAACCACATCCACATTTGCACGTGAATCAAGGCAAAGGCAAGGCAACCCGCAGTTTCGGGGGCGAGCCCCGGTGTGATAAAGATGAGATTTATGTTATAAACAGGGCCCGGGCCCCCGGGCCCCCTCACACACAAGATGGGGGATTGCAATTGGTAATTTGGTGCATGCAATGAACCCGCTTCGGCTTCCCCTCCACACCACTCCCCCACTCCGGGCGGTAAACAAACGGGGAAATCTATACAAAACAACAGAAAGAGTGGGGAGTGGGAGAGTGAGAGTTGGGAAAGATCAGACCATGAGAGAGCATTGTTTTATTGTATTAAGATCTAAGGAAAGGGTGTAGGGTAGGGTAGGGTAGGGTAGGGAATTGTTGCCCTTCCAGTTGAATGGCAAATTGAATGCGCAATGTCTATTAAGATCTAAGGAAAGGGCAGGGAAGAGTAGGATAGGGTAGGGAATTGCTTCCCTTCCAGTTGAATGGCAAATGAAATGCCCATTATCGAAATTCTTTAAAGTGAATAAAACATAATCAAAATTGTCATGGATCTCTATCAAAATAGGCAGATACATACATAGATACATATGTATGGGGAATGTACATGGGATATTTGTTGTATATATAGTATAATATTGGCTACGAGTCGCTGTTATGTCGCCCATTTGGGATGATGGGATGCTTGGGGAATGGGTGGGTTGGATTGGGTTGGTATCTATTTGTCGGCGCCGTTGTCACTCTTGAAAAGTCTGCGCATTTTCTATAGCTATGATAGATATACATACATATGTGTTGAATAAAACAGATACATATAGAGACACACTCGGATATAGCCACTACACTATATCTTGGGCATATTCAGCATTGCTATTTCAACCCGAGCGATGGTCATTGCCAAGAATTTTTCCGTGTTTTGATGTTCTTTTTGTTGTTGCTGTTTGTGCGAAAATTTGTTCCTTTGTCGTTACCCCCTCTATATATATACTATAATATCAGCCAGCTACAATACTATACTATATATATATATATATACATGTATTTATGTATATATGTATATCGTACATATTTTGGCAATTCATGTGGCGACAAATTAAAACAAATACACCAACAGCAACAGCAACAGAAACAAAAGCAAAAACAAGACAATTGTTGCTTAGCTTTGCTTTAATTTTTGTATTTTGGTTTTTTTGAGTTTGAATTTAAATTCTTTATATCATTTTGTTGTTGTTAATGTTAAAAAGACAAAAAACATTTCGACATTTCGTGGACATTTATTCTAAATTTTGTTATTGTTTTTAATGGAATTTGAATTTTTATTTCAATTTTTTACGCTTTTTTTTTGTATTTGTTTTTTGCGCATAATTTATTTTTTGCGGGTATTTGTCGCACGAGATATTTTATTTGGGTATTAAAAAAGAATCCAACCGAAGGGAAAAAAAAACAATGAAAAACATTTTTGGTTTTCCTTGGCTTTTTTCTTTTTATAGTTTTCTGTGTGGGTACATTCGGGACATTCCAAAGATGCCATGCCAGAAGCTGCCCCTGCGTTCCCTGTTCCGCCCTATTTCTGCCAGCCTAAAGTTCGGATCATTTTCACCCAGAATTTGCACAGAATTTCGCAAAGAATTTTGAAGAATTTTTGAATCGAAAAGTACTTACCACTACGAAGCGCAGGGCGCCCAGTTCATGCGACACATCTGCCATGCTGCTGCTGCTGCTGCTGCTACTAGCTCGACTCTGGCTTGGAACTTGCAGCTTTTGTGGGGTAAAAGACGGTGGCAAGACTCGTCTGGGAAAGTGTCTCCTGCTGTCCGCTTTGCTTTGGCTGTCAAATGCGACAATTTGCAACACTTTTGCCTGGCCTGGGCTCTGGCCTGCGAACAAAAAAAAGAAGAGACGAAACAATGCCAAGACGATCATGAATGGGGGAAAAGAAAAGAAATACCAATTACATTTTGTTCGCAGCCAAACATCATGACAATGGGAAATGGAAATGGAAATGTGTGTTCATTTGAGGGCGGCCCATTGTGTTGTGTTGTGGAGTTGTGTGGCGTGGCGTGGCGTGGAGCCCCACAGCGTTTCGTTTCGTTTACTTTTTTGCACATTTCTTTTGTGACCCAGACCCAGACCCAAACCCCAAACCCAAACACAGACCCAAGACGGAGAGACCCACACCCAGTCCCAACTCCACATTAGTAGACGATGCAAAAGCAGTGTAAAAAAATTACACAGAAGATGGGTGTAAAAAGCAAAAAGGAAATGCGAGTATCAACAAAAACATGGCACAAAGCAAACGCCGCAATAGCAAAGCGCCGTTAGGCCGCCTGAACTCTCTTTCGAATGCGAATGGCACATGCGCATGCGCGCGACCCCGAAAGATGAACCGGAATTTGTTTCCCCACCAACCAGCCCAGCCCACCACAGCCCATTTCGAAATTCGAATTAACTGGAAATTAACCCACCCGACTGCCTGGGGCCCCGCTAGGCCGGTGTGAATGACCAGGGAGTAGCGGTGTCCTGTTGGTGTGCCCCCATTTGCTGCTGCTTCTTCTTCTTTTTTTGATATTCACTCACTTGTGTGTTTTTATTTTTGTTTGGTTATTGGGATACGCCAAGTAGCTTCCTTTTCAGCTGGAATTCTTCTGTGTGTGGTGCCGCTGCTGCTGCTTGTACGTGGTACTTCCTTTCCTTCCTTTGGATTCCTTCCACTCACAATGCAAAATGCAATCTTAAGGTGTTTCTCTTTTCTTTTCTTTTTTTTTGGGTTTTATTTCGAGCACTTCGTTTCGGCACCCAAACAAAAAAAATTAATAACAACAAGAAATTGTGTGTGTGTTTTCCGATCGTACAAGTTTGCTTCTACGTTTCGTTGCGATTTGATTTGATTTTTCTTTCTGATTTCTGATTTCTGATTTTTTCTGTCTATTTTCGTGTGTGTTTTGTACCACGACGTTTGGTTGCTGCGACCAAAAGTGAGAGCTGAAAGCCAGCGCTCTTTCTTTTTATAGCCACGCCGGGCACGGACCGGACCAGACCCGAACCGAACCAGAGGCACACACACACACACAGCACAGACCTGAATGGGGGGCTGGGGCAGGCCAGCAGCAGCTGCCTCTTCGTTTTGGGTCTTCGTTTTCACTGCCACTTGCCACTTGCCTCTGGGTTTGCTTCTTCTTTGTCTGTCTGTTGCTTTCCTCGCGCCGGCTGTCGCTCTCTTTCGCTCTGTGCATTTTCTTTTAATTTTAGACCAACGTTTTTTGTTGTCTTCGCATTCGTGCACAATCAACTCTCTCAGCGGGGTCAGCGATAGAGCCCGAACCCGAGCCCGAACCTGAGCTCGAGCCGCGTATTGGGAGTTCAAAACCTGACCGTGGCAGTGCGTTTCCCAGGGTGAACCTGGGGGTCACGTCACTCTTCAATCAACACCACAGCCACAGCAGCGCAGTTTACGCGCTCCGCTGAGCTTAGAGCCCGGCCTGACCGCAGCTCTCTGTCGCTTCCGAGAACAGCAGAAAAGAAGAGAACCCAAAGAAGCCACCACCAGGTGAGAGGCAAGGCGCACTGATGCATCGCCAGATGATTCGGCGGTATGCGGTATTCGGCTCGGTCTTTTGGCTGACATTGCTCTGCTCTGCTATGTTTTTTTGTTTTTTCTTTTTGGGGGCAGGGAAAAACCGGAAGCAGTCGCCAGTCGCTCTGTCTCGTTCCCGGCCCCCAAAAATAGAAACCCACAGAGAACCCAACCATCTAGCGACGGACTCATACTTGGATTCAGTGGTTTCTCGTTTCGAATTGCACCTGGGACTGTGACTGGGAGTGGGACTGGGAAGGGTAGTGGCAGTCTCTCCTCTGCCAAGAGTGGAACGAAGCTTTGTGTGTGGATTCTGTGGAGCAGCAGCAGCAGCAGGCGCGTGCCCAGCTGCCTTGGCTTGTCAGCCAGGGGGTCCCGCCAATCTTGAATATATTCTACATACGATTCTATTTCGTTAATTAAACAAATATTGCTCAGCATTGCATTGTTCACAGGCGGCACAGGCGGCACAAACGGCTTTGTGGCATGTGCAACATTCTGAAATTATGTGAGTCGTACAGGGCACTAGGCTGGTCCATCAGCTGCACTGCCTTCTGGTGCGCGGTGCGCGGCGTTGCGGGGGAGACTAGACTTCTCTCATTTGGTATTGTTGCATGTTCTGGCTGACAGCCACAAGTGCACGGTGTACGATGCTGACCGTTGGGTAATTACTATATGGCATGCCAAGAAGATTCTTACCATCACTTCTTCAGTGTAGTGTAGTGTAGTGTAGTGTAGGCACGTGTGTGGTGGGGTGTCTGTGTGCTCATACCATCATCGGATTGTGGATCGTTGATCGTGAATCCCACATAAATAAAATCAACTCATGAATGAAAATGCGTTCGACTGAGCAATTTCCTGTTGCACAGCAAAAGATTCGCAAAATATTTAGCATAAATTATACTATGATAGAGATTCGAATGGCGTTGAAAGGTCTCTCTGTCTGTCTGTCTATCGTTTCAATGGATAAGCATTGACATTAGCATCACTTACTATAATATAGTGCTTAAGAGATCTGCTTAAAGAACTATATACATATGTAGCCTTAGCAACAGTTCCTTCCTTTCGTTAATGGTGGTCACATGTTGGGGCATGCTGCAAGGGGTTTTGACTATTACTTTACAATTATCTGGGGGAAAACCTTTATAGCAGCCAGCAGAGAACTGGCTGCACAGAGAGCACAAAACACATGTACATATGTACAAATTGTATGTGCAACGGACACGTACCTCCCAACCCAATCCAACCCAATGCTGTGCCACCAGAATCCCACAATTATTAAGTAGTATAGCGGTAGGGGGAGGGTGGAATGGATTGGGGATGATGGGTGAATCATTTCGCCTGGGGTGTACGAAACAGAACAGAACAGAACGTGACAATTGGCCATGAATATGAATGTTACTCTATAATTATGTGCATGTGTACATACTATACTTATGTACATATTTACATATTTTTTTGGGTTGTTAAATTATTTTATTTATTTATTTATTTAATATTTCTCTTAGTGCTAAAAGAATTGCTTATACTTAAGGCTTTATTTACAAGTATTATTTTATTAATCTTAAAATTAAAACAAAAAAAATAATTCATATTTAATACTAAACATTGATAATCGTATAAGTTTTAATTTAAACTTTAAATTGTTGATTTTAATAGGATTATTTGTATTGTTTTAAAATTTTTTTGGAATTATTTTGTTTTATATTTATTTCAATTTATATTTATATTTATCTACGCTTTTATTTATTTATTTTTATGTATATTTTATGTTTATTTATTTATTAATTTTTGTTGATTTTTAATGCATTTTGTTGTTTATATTTTGCTATTTATTAGCCTTAAATTGGCGTGACGTGTTACCAATGTGTGACTTTAGGCCATTTGGCTCTTGGCCGCCAATTCCATCACAATTCCGAACTGCAAGCATGGAACAAAGTACTATAATCCCCATCGGATATTACCTTATTTGGGCATACTTTTTGCTAATTTTGTTTCTTGTTGTTTTTGGCATCTGCTTTCTGTCCATACCGTATGCGTAATATAGGGAAATTGCGCATACGCAGCGGTTGCCTAAGCATATTTCGGGGGTATTATTAATATTATGATTATTATTAGTAAGCGGGGCAGGGGGTTGGCGTCAGGGCATGCATTGTGGCGCAGAAGATGAATGCTGATGATGGCTCATCCTTAGATTTCTATATATAAATGAGAGGGCACTTGCTACGCTTTATATTGTACATACAAAAAGTATTTATATATATAGTACATACACTGCTCGTCATCAGGTTAGCACACCCCTCGCTTTAGTAGTTTTGGCTCAATTGTGGCCAAACTAACAGAGCTACGATTTTGAAATTTTTGTTGCTTATAGCCTATTCAATTTTAAGTTGACTTTAATCAAATTTTTGTTTCTACTTAACTTAATATTTTTTTTTTAAATCTTTTTCGTGAGACAACAAGAAAATTGATTCTTTATTTTGGTCATCAGGTTAGCACATGTTCATTCTTTTTCATTTATCTTCTACATTTGAACACGGTTTGCGACTAAATTTTTGTAGCTGCTGAAGTGATCTATTAATTTTATAATGAATACAAAAAAAACGCTATCTTTCGAAGGGAAGGAAAAAATGTAAGCTTACCATGAACACAAGCTGTCAATAAGTGAAATATCAAAAAAAAATCAGAAGGAGTCGTAAAGTTATATCTAATTTAATATGCAATAAATCGGGATATTGTAATAACAATAAAGGCGGTAATAATTGAGTGATTTCCAATGCTGACAAGATCGCAATTTAAAAAGAGGCATCGAACTCTCATGACTCCATAGCAAATATCAGAGCAAATGAAGGTGTTAAGGCGAGCCTATCTATGATTCCGATACTGATTAGGAATGCTAAACATTTAAAGACACTTAAACTGAAGAAAAAACACCAACTTAACGATGCCCGAAAAAAATTACGATTAAATTTAGCACAGAGCATATGACCTGAAATTCTAATAGGCGGTAGGTGGTCGTTTCGGATTTAAAAAATGAAATATAGAAGGACCTGACTGATACGATTATTATTTCCATTATCTTATCAATGAAGAGCGCCAGTTGGATCGTCTTTAAAGTCAGGTGGGAGGAGTGTTGGTGTGGGGTGCCATTTTCTAATATGGTCAATATGAGTTTCAGTTTTTGCAAACAATTATGAATGCAAAACGTATAATAAAGTAATTGAAACTGCTTTTCTGCATTTTAAAATTATGCTTATAGATTTGTCATTGAGTTTTCAACATGGCAACGCTTCGATCCATTTGGTCCGTGTGATTAAATCATGGATTGAAGGCGAAGATGTATAATTAGTACAGTGGCCACCTTACTCACATGACATAAATATAACAAAAAAAACGCGTGGGGATGGCTCGTTCGCAAAGATTACGAGTCTGGTAAACAATACTTTTATTAAAGAAGAACTAATTAAAGGCGTCAATAGTGCTTGGTCAGCCTTTTGTTTAAATTATACTGCCAGTTTATACGATTCGCTTCCCAAAAGGATATATGGGGTCATTCTCAACAAGGAAGGACCCACACATTTTAAATAGATTAAAATAAGTTCAAAAGAATTGAAATTATACGTTTAAAAATAAATTCATACCTAAAAAGGTTAAAAAAAAATTTATAATGTGCCATGTGCTAACCTGATGACCAAAATATAGAATCAATTTTCTTGTTGTCTCACGAAAAGATTTTTTTTGTAATATTAAGTTAAGTAGAAACAAAAATTTGATTAAAGTCAACTTAAAATTGAATAGGCTATAAGCAACAAAAATTTCAAAATCGTAGCTCTGTTAGTTTGGCCACAATTGAGCCAAAACTACTAAAGCGAGGGGTGTGCTAACCTGATGACGAGCAGTGTATGTATATGGATAAATCTATATAGATTCTATATATGTATATAGGCTAGTAGCTTGAGAGGCAAGTGCTGTTGACGCAAATTGTACGCTGCTGCCAAATTGTTATTATTTTTATTCTTATTTTTGTTTTTATTGTTATGATGTCGTTTTCTGCGCTCCAAACTGAAGATACGCGGGCAGCTGGCGCTCGCTACTTGCATACCCAATCCAATCAAAGGATCCCCTTCTATATCTATAAAGAGATCTCTGCATTCCTGACGCCTACCCCTCCTCCTTCGCCTGCTTTATGCGGCCACTGCATTGAACTGTCCGATTGAATTGGATTGGATCTCGTATCGTATCGGGGAGCAATGAATGCAATGAGCTATGGGGGGCTACAAAATACAAAATTGAAAATGGAAAATGGGAAATGCCAATGAAATTCCAACGCACACACAAATCCATTTAAAATCGCAATCCATACACACACACACACTCCTCCCACGATGCTATATCCGACAGCGAAATATTGCCAGCTCTTGTAAGACATGTGTAAATATTTACGTATAGCCCCGGAGCTGAGCGGATCAGAGGCTGAATGGCGGCTGGCGAAATGACGTCGATGTCGACGACCGACGAACGACGCAAGAATTTTGGAATTTGGCATGGTCGAAGGACGCCTACTTGTTGTTGCCATTGTTGTGCGGTGGGGCTGCCACAACGTAGTCAGCGTTCATCGTTCAATGTTGTGGGGGCGATCGGTTGTTCTACAATGTGTACGCGTACGTGTACGTGTACGTGTGTGTTTTGATTTTGTATACGGATTTTGGCTTTGGGCTCCGGCATGAATCAGCTGCTTGGGACTCGCCCAATGGGAATTTCTGAATAGCCTCCATCCCGTAGATGAGTGCCGCCACACAGCTAGCAGAAACTACGTAAATTTTCCGGCACTTCTGTGTGTCCGCCTGTAATTAAAGTCTTCGAGCTGTAAGATTGAATAGTCAGTGGAGTATTATCACAGGATTCCATGTATGATTGTACTTACCCCCTGGCATTCATCTTGCATCCATTTTAAATTGAATGGGCAACCTTTGCTCAGGATGCACAAGCGAAAAGTGCAAAAGAGAATGCAACAGAATTTAAAAAAACAAAACAAAACTAACTACATGTCATGTGAATGACTCGAGTTTCGCTCTTATGGGGGTTAGTTTGTTTTTTCTCGTATTTACTGCACTGATGTCGAGCCATTTTCTAGGCTGATGCACATAGATGAAGATGCCACAGTCAAAAATCTGAATAAAAAAAGGAGTAAATCTAATTAATTCTTCAAATACATCGAACTATAGTGGGGGTATGTATTTCCTTTAACTTTCTACGATTTACCGATGATGATACGCCTGGGATCCGTGCACTCCAGTTTACACACTCCAGAATCTCGTCAAAGATCGACCAGTCACTCTGAGTTTGCTGAAAATGCCCCAGGGGCATGGCTGATCAGTGCAAAAGGTTGTCATTTTTGTCAACACAGAGCGGAGATAACAACGGAGACAACAACAAACAAAAAACTAATAACAAATGCCGAAAAATAGCAACAGAAATCGATAGAAAAGTGAGTGAGTGAGTGTACCAAACACAATCCACTTTGATGGTTAGCATTGAAGCATTCCATTCGAGATTCCTTCGTGTGTGTTTACATTGGGCAGGGGGGATGGGCACCTTAGCTCCTGACCGCAACAGCTCATCCGCACCTGACGTCACAGACCAACAGATGGCCCGATCTATTTTGGGGCCGCTGTCTGTCTAATTTTAGACAATTTCCCCGCCCATTCCTACACCCATTTCCAAACGGCCAACAATAAACAGCGGCAATGAATGGCAAGATGGCAAAAACAAGCCAACGATGACGACAATTTGAATTTGAATTTTGGATTCTGGATTCTGGGATTGGGATTCTGCTTCCCCCCACCAAGGCTGCTGATAAGCCGCCCGCCACACACCCGAACTCAGATCTCCACTCTCTCGTCCGTAGCCTGTCTTATCTATGGCGTTTTGGTGTCTGTCTGGCCAGACAGACATTCATTCAGTTAGTTGATCGCGCAGCTTCATCTTGACTGGACCATGTGGCTTTCCTTAGTGTTGGGTGCCGTGGGCACAGTCCTGGCCCTGGGTCTGTTTAGCTGGCTGCCGCTTTGTCGTCGCAGGCGTCGGATCTGTGAGCTGGCTGAGCTGCTGCCGGGCCCGAAGCCATGGCCCTTGCTGGGCAATGCCCATCTCTTCTTTGGCCTGAGCCCCGCCGAGGCGTGCCTGATGATGGGCCAGCTGGCCGAGAAGTACGGGGACACGTTCAAGCTGCACCTGGGGCCCTGTTTCAGCGTCATGCTGTTCCATCCCAGCGACGTGGAGCAGGTCCTGAGCAGCACCCAGCTGGTGGACAAGGCGGACGAGTACGAATTTCTTTCTCGCTGGCTCAACGAGGGCCTGCTGGTGAGCACCGGCCGCAAGTGGCATAAGCGCCGGAAGATCATCACGCCCGGCTTTCACTTTCGCATCCTCGAGCAGTACGTGGAGATCTTTGACCGCCAGACGCGTCAGTTCGTCTCGAATCTTGAGGCGGCGCGCGGTCACAGGGGACAGAATAGCCTTAACCTGGGCCATGCTGTTCATCTGTGTGCCCTGGATGTCATTTGTGGTGAGTACTGTAGTCCCCAGCTCGCCTGGAGTGGCCCGTCATCCGCTGGGGGTGGGCTCTTAAACGGCACTTGACTTGACCAATGTCCAAATCCCGCACAGTGGCTCGCTCATAAAAAACTAAATATTGCTCGACTTCTGATAAGATATCAGCGGATCCCGGGCCGGGGTTTATTTGTTCGTTATTTCGGGCTCGACGGCTGGTTAGCCGATTAGATACTCCACCGGCGATTGGAATCTCCCATTGGGCGGGGGCGTGGGCGGGGTGCATTGCCCTCCCCGCGCAAAGGAATGAGCGGATAATCGAAGTTCTCGTTCACATTTAATGTCCACAGCAGATTGGGGGGGCGATTAGTAGTTATTTCACTGTCGCCGTGTCGAGGAGGAGCAAGAGATGTTTCTGCTTTTGGGTGCATTTCTGGCCAGCGGCCTGTTTGTGGCCCTGCTGGTCTACCAGCTCAAGTTCAAGCGTTTGATTGAGGTGATGAGCTATATGCCGGGCCCACCGGTGCTGCCGCTGGTGGGGCATGGCCATCACTTCATTGGCAAGCCGCCGCACGAGCTGATCATGAAGGTGAGCGAGTTTATGCACACGTACGCAAAGGACGATACGCTGAAGGTGTGGCTGGGGCCAGAGCTGAATGTGCTGATGGCCAATCCCAAGGATGTGGAGGTGGTGCTGGGCACACTGCGCTTCAACGACAAGGCCGGCGAGTACAAGGCCCTGGAGCCGTGGCTGAAGGAGGGCCTCCTCGTCAGTCGGGGCCGCAAGTGGCACAAGCGACGAAAGATCATCACGCCCGCCTTCCACTTCAAGATTCTCGATCAGTTTGTCGATGTGTTTGAGAGCGGATCGCGAGATCTGCTCCGCAATATGGAGAGGGATCGTTTGAGGCAGGGCCAGACTGGCTTTAATCTCTACGATTGGATCAATCTTTGCACCATGGACACGATTTGTGGTACGAATAAGTTTTATTTCTGTGGCCAAACACACACACACAAAGTTATAAGCAAACGTTAAAAGTGCATTGTTTTCGCACACTGCTTAGCCATTCGAGCAGTCTGGCAACAGCAGCGTTAACGTTTAAAAATAACGCACTGCCATGGTACGGCAACGCTGTGCGCACTTTTACCATTTGTTGTTCGAAATGTTATTTATTTTCGCATTTATCTACATAAAACAGAAGTAAATTTGAATAAATTTTTTTAATTTTTACGCTCAGAAACTGCCATGGGCGTCTCCATTAATGCCCAGACGAATGCTGACTCTGAGTACGTGCAGGCTGTGAAGACGATATCGATGGTGCTGCACAAGCGGATGTTTAACATATTCTACCGCTTCGACTGGACCTACATGCTGACACCCCTAGCGCGTGCCGAGAAGCGTGCCTTGAATGTGCTGCATGAGTTTACGGAGAAAATCATTGTGCAGCGCCGCCGGGAGCTAATACGCGCTGGCAGCAAGGACGCCGCCTCCGCTACCGCCGCCGCCACCGATGCGGATGCTGATGTGGGGGCCAAGCGGAAGATGGCCTTCCTGGACATCCTGCTGCAATCGACCGTCGACGACAAGCCACTGACCAACCTGGACATTCGCGAGGAAGTCGACACATTCATGTTCGAGGGCCACGACACAACCTCCTCGGCCCTCATGTTCTTTTTCTACAACATTGCCACCCATCCGGAGGCGCAAAAGAAGTGCTTCGAGGAGATCAGTGCGATAATCGGCGAAGACAAAAGTACCCCCGTCACATACGAGCTGCTCAACAAACTCCACTATGTGGATCTGTGCATCAAGGAGACGCTCCGCATGTACCCCTCCGTGCCGCTGCTGGGTCGCAGGGGTGCTGCAGGAGTGCGAGATAAGTAAGTATCAGCTGCCTCTTTAGTACATGGTCCCAGTCCAGTAATACTCTACGCTCCAACTAGATGGCAAACTAATTCCCGCTGGCACAAACATCGGCATCTCGCCGCTTTTCCTGGGTCGCCGCGAGGACCTATTCAGTGAGCCCAACAGCTTCAAGCCAGAGCGCTTCGATGTGGTCACCAGCGCCGAAAAGCTCAATCCCTATGCCTACATACCCTTCTCTGCGGGGCCGCGCAACTGCATTGGCCAAAAAGTTCGCAATGCTCGAGATCAAGGCCATTGTCGCCAACGTTCTGCGTCACTACCACATCGACTTTGTTGGCGACACAACGGAGCCGCCCGTCCTCATTGCTGAACTGATCCTACGCACCAAGGATCCGCTCATGTTCAAGCTGCAGCAACGCGTCTACTAACCACATCGCATATTCTTGTGAATGCGGTAGATTTTTTTTGTTTTTTTTTTCTAATTTGTATCTGTAAATAATAATAATAATGAGACCCCCGAGAGGGATCTTCCTAATGTAATGAAAGCCCGGATTACCTGGAATTTGGGCACAAGTTTATTTGAAAAACCAAAGAGATAATTCTCCATTATCCGAAAAACGGAGAATGGAGAATGGAGGCGCTTTGCCGCTGATCAGGCTGAATTTTGTGAAGATAATGGCCGAGAAATAATTGTAAATATGTCTGGGTGTACGACTGGCTCCTCAGGTCATCAGGGAAACCATTGCCGGGCTGCAGGATCTGTATAATTTGAACACTTGATTGGCGTCTACAAGATATGGGACCGGGATCGGGACCGGGACCGTTCTGCACCATCTCACTGATGGCATGACTGAGAGCCTCCAGACTGGGGCCGTCCATCTCTCGAATCAGGCACAGGGCGGACGATAGAAGATTGGAACTGGTGCGCAAACGACGCAGACCCGGAGACGAGTTACCGGGCGCGCCAAGGATTGCTTCGGATGTCCCAGAGGCCAGCATCGGGCCTGCGTATACGTGCTCCTCCGGTGTCGTGCTTGGGCGACGGACAAACGATTCGACAGCTCCCAGCCGCGACTGGGCGACCAAGAAAGCACTTTGGCCGGCAGCTTCGGCTTCAGCTCTACAACGCGGTACGGTGGACCGCATTGAGTGGCGAGAATTCGTTCCGCTGAAACTAGGAACAGGCGACGCGGCTGGCAAGGGCAAATCTTCATATTCCGAAGACAACCAGTTGCCGGTTATCACGTGCTGGGTATGTTCACGTAGGCAGTCGGGAAGCGACCTGGCACTCGCGAATCGTCTCCGTTCCCGTGGGAAGGAACAGGTAGAAGGACTTCGTCCTCAGCTGAACATTCTCCGAATGGCGCCAATGGGTACTGGCCGGCTGGGGCTCGTGGTCTGCCTCGCAGTGAACCTCCGCCACCAAGCATACCCATTGAGCTGCATCCGTCCCGCATCCGTTCCCTCTCAAAGCGCTCGCGAGAGGCCCTGGCAGCGGTACCCCTTAGAATTGGATACCGAATTTGGTATCGGGGCTCGGATTTTTTGCTCTTTGGCGCCGGATACGGCATGCTCCGGAGAGCCGCCGTCAGCTCACTCGCACACCCTCAACATCGTCCAACTTTGTGACTTGTGGCAGCATGCGTAGCACGCAGGCGCGATAGTTGGCACCTGCGACCTCCGAGCAGGGGTTCTCGTCCATCCAGAGGCTTCGCAGCCCTTGGGCGTTGCGCAGGTGTTTCAGTTCATCGAAGCTTGGTATCTCGTTGCGTCGCAGGTAGACCTCCTTGAGTCGGAGGCAGTTCTGAAGACTCGCCAGGCTTCGGATTTTGTTCACACTGAGAGCCAGGACCTCTATTCGCGGCATTCGCAGCAGGATCGATATGTCGTGCAGATCGCTACCCCAAGCATTCAGGCGGATGGCATGGCGAATGTCGGACACCTTTGACTTGGCCTCCACCAGTTGTTCAGTCAGGATAACCATGTTCGTTGTTCAAAATCCAAAATAAGCCTAAACGGAAACCAAATTTAACTGAGAAAGTTCACAATAAACTTCTGAAATGATTTGAATTTGTGTAATTTTACAACACAACATCCCAGGATAGAGAAGGAGGATAGAGAAGCTGTTTAAATGGATTTCTAAAGCAGCCTACCTTTTGGTCGTTTATAAAAACATAAACATATATTTAAACAGGCAAACAAATTGAGTGCGAACTGCGAAAACTGGAGTGGAGTTTCCACTGAATCTTTCACCTGAACTGCACTCAATGTTCCAACAGGACTCTGAGAATTGAAAACATAGTTTTATCCGATATATTAATACATTTTGCACAAGATTGGCTTATTTGAAGCACTCCCGTTTGTTCGACTGTTTATAAAATATGGTAAATATGGTAAATATGGTAAATATGGTAAATATGGTATACATAGTCAATCATCGGAACGGAACGTCTTCCAATCTGTGGCGGGTACACTAATATTATACGTCACAGAAGAGTTGAAATATTCAGGAGCACCTCATAGTTTATTGTAACATTGTGTTTGGGCATCATTAACATAAAGTAATAAAGCTAAGACTAAATATAATGTAATCGGGCCCTAATTAATAGCATTGGCATCGCACCAAATGTTTTTAAATGTGTGCCTACAAAAAGACTCGCCGAATTGTGCGTATAGTTGCTAATCGCGTTTTGCACAGGGGACACTTGTGAGATTCGCGAATGGCACGTTCAATGCATCCACGACAAAAGATGTGTCCACATTTCGTCGACACTGGCTGTCTGTCTCGTACCCCCCCGCTAAAGCATACCGGGCACTTATATACGTCTACCGACGGCCCGGGTAGCTCGCTGCGCTGGCGCTTAGGATTCGGCAATTCGCTGTCGTCATTTGCCGGATTCGGCAATTCGCTGTCGTCATTTGCCGTTTGTGTCCCGACTGAGAGACGACTTTCATGGGGGCTGTCGTGATTACGACGCCGTTTAGAAATGTTTGGTGCCGATGCTACGGCTGTCTCTGGGTGGACCACAGCTTGCGCTGGATTATCTGAAAAGCAGAAAAATTAGTCCCTTGTCTGGGGTTAAGGCGGCTTTAACGTACCGTTGTTTCCCACCTGGGAAAAGTTAGTTGTGATGGAATTGGCCAAACGCGAAATCGCTCCGTTCCCCATTGTGTATTTGTGCTTGTACAAGAAAAAATTTTAAAATAAATTTTACGAGATGTTCACTATGTTATGTGCTCCTTTTTGAATGAGATTGATTCCAGCTCAAACGAACACTCACTGTCTTCCGAATATATCTCGGCCTGCTTCTTTTTACTTTTTGCCCTCTGCTTTCAAACTCAACAAACTAACTGATTGACCAAAGCAATTGAACTCCTGAATATTAAGTTAAAATAGCTAAATAATTTGACAGAAGCTCATATGTACTCGATACAGCTTTTACACTTAAAATACTAGTTCGATAAACACTAAATACCGTCACCAGACATCGGTCTGGTGGATTTATTGATTTAGAAGAGTTGCCGCGAAACTCAACCAACGATGAATCAAATATACTGATGTTCGTGGCAGCAACGCAAAAGGAAAAAGTAAACGAAGCAGGCCGAGAAATATTCGTAAGACAGTGAGTGTTCGTTTGAGCTGGAATCAATCTCATTCCAACAGAGAAGTGCCCCGAAAGTCTGATAGGCTCGTAAAATTTATTTTACAATTTTTTCTTTGGAATAATTTTGGATTAATTCAAAAATGGGAAATTCAATTTCGCGGTTGGCCAATGTCATATCAACTACCTTTTCCCAGGTGGGAAACAACTGTACGTTAAAGCCGTCTTAACCCCAGACAGGGGACTAATTTTTCTGTTTTTTTTCGCCAGTTGTCTTCAACCCAGAGGCAGCCGTAGCTCCAAACCCGGCACCCATAGCTCCAATAGCACCAATAGCACCCATAGCTCCAATAGCACCAATAGCTCCAATAGCACAAAACAACAGGGATCGGCGCATCTCAAACATTTCGAGACGTCGTCGTCACCGTGTAAGTCCCGATGAAAGTCGTCTCACCTGGCGTGTATCAGAAGGGACACAAACTGATGGTACTACGCCGCCGAGTCCTAGGCGCCGGCGCAGGAGCTACCCGGGCCGTCGGAAGACGAATATAGGTGCCCCCTTTGCCTAGAGGGGGTACGAGACAGAGAGCCAGTGTCGACGAAATGTGGACACATCTTTTGTCGTGGATGCATTGAACGTGCCATTCTCGCAACTCACAAGTGCCCCTTTGTGCAACACGCACTTAGCATCTAGACGCACAATAAAGCGAATATATTTGTAAGCACACATTTAAAAACATTTGCTAGTCATTAGGGCCCGATTACATTATATTTAGTCTTTGCTTTATTACATTAATGTAACAATAAACTATGAGGTGCTCCTGAATATTTCAACTCTTCTGTGACGGATTTTATGCACCGGCCACATCTTGGACGACGTTTCGCCTGCTGCGAATGCCGCGAATAAATTTCCTGACTCCGCAAGGCAGACCACGAGCCCCAGTCGGCCAGAACCCTACGAACATTTGTAAGTGCCGGTGCATGCATGTACATATGTATGTATGTACATATGTCCACAGTCGTTGGCTAGCATTAGACAGAGACTGACTCTTGCCATTTTCTATTTTCTTTTTGCTCATAACCTTAAGGAGAATAGATCAATAATCTGTCTATTGATAAACGGGATAAAATTGTCCAAGCTGGCATTCAAGTGCACACACACACATATTTGAACCAACAGCTAAGAGCATGCATACATATAAAAACACCACACACAAATACATATGTAAGTACACTATGTATAGCGAATGCCAAATCAAAACAGAAAATGAGAAAATACACAGCAGCACCAGGACTGCATTTGTATTCTATGCCGATAGATCGCCATCCCGCTCACACTCCCAAATACAGGCTGGACAAAACGAGATCCCGTACAAACACAACACTCATTGTCTCCCTCTTACACACACTGACCCAGGAGTTCACGTGTGGTTCCGCAGAGTAAGCCGCTCATCAATTACGAAATCGGCTGAATAGAAGGGTTTATATTTCGTTGAGCCGCGTGTAAAGTCAAGATGGATTTTGTTGGCCGCAAGCAGAACTGCGAGAGGGAGACTTCCGTGGAAAATTCAGAGAAGGAGCTTGTAAGTACACTAAATCTATGCAAAACCTGTACATATAGAGATATACATATAGTATATGCAATAAATACGGCTCGGCAGGTTTCTCAGCAAGCTGATTCGGAATGCAACGTCAGTTTGCTTGACGAACAAAAGGGTACAATCGCAGAGACGTCTGGGCTTTCGCCGCTTGTGGATTTAATCAGAAAACTCTCAAAAAAGTCCATTTCGAATGAAGCACTCAGTATGGAACTATCCACAGGGGCATTGAAGCAACGTATGCCGCCCGTCAACCGTCAAATTGAGTATGAGCCACAGATTACGGATTGTACAGATTGTAATGATCAGCAGGACGGTTGGCATTACGTTTCGCATGAATGAACAGTAAGACTATTAATTTGATGATTTTATTCATGAATCTTGACCAACAGTCCAACCATTCTTTTGGACAGGTTGGAGCAGCCCAACGCAATCCGAACTACCTAAGGAGTCACCGTTGCTGGCTGGAAGCAAAGACTACTTGTACCTTCTGCTGAATACGTTCTTTCAAACTTAAAAAAGAACTCAAAAAGATTCAAATTACTGGTCGGTCGCTTCATTCAAACGATCACATTTACTTAACTTTTCTATCAAATAATCCTTATCATCATTTAAAGTACAGCAGGCATACATTGAATGTATGGCCAGTGTTTAAGTTAAAAGATCTGAAAATGTTTAATAAAGTTTCATTGGAAAAGGTGAGCCTGCTCCTTAGCTTCCATTGTTGCTTGTGTGTCCGCATTCTCCACTAGCATGGGCTTCAACTGACTGGTTGTTTTGTGAGACCTATATGTAAACTCTATGGGACTAGGAGGTGTGAGAGAGAGAATTTGATGTGCAACGTACAATTTTGAAAATTAAACGAACGCAAATGTATCGACACCCTTGTCTCACAATTCAGTCTATCTTTAAGTGAAGTCCAAACATCGTTTACTTCGATGTTTTATTGATGGGGCCATAAATATCGATGATTCCCCAGCACTACATTGTCGGCCATTTTGGATAAGGACAACCAAAGTTTAGGCGCGATTTTGCTTGTAATATTTACTTGTTTGCGCATTGAGAAACACAAATAACATGCACAGCGATAATGATAATGCGTGCGCCTTTACTGGCAACCACCACCAAGAAGCCAAAGAAGCTGTGCGCGATCCAGTTTCAATGATCCAGTTGTACTTGGAAGAGGTTCTGCGCCAAACGGTAAGCGGCAGCCATCATTTCACAATATGTATGTATGTATGTTTGTTTGCTTGGATGTTGTATGGTTTTTAGCGAGCCGAAAATTCTTGCTTGGAGAACGAACTTAGTGGGCTGCAAGAAAAATGGAAGCAGGTAGCTGATCAGAAGGCTGAAATCATCTGCAGGATGAGCCTTCCGATCGTTGGGGAGAATTCGTCACAGCTGCTGCCCAACTTGGATGAACTGACTGAGAAGGAGAATATTCTGAGCACTAAACTGAGCGATCTGGTGAAATTAAAGCAACGGGTGGGCCCGGCCTATGCTGAACACTGCCAAAAGGCCATACATTTTACCGAGGAGCAGAACGGTAATGTTCCCTATGATGAGTTCACATCGATGGTATGTTATGTCATGAGAAATTCATCACATACATATGTATGTATTGCACATAATATGTATTTCTTTGTGCTTTCAGAGCTATGAAGATCTAACGGAACTCATAAAAGAGGATTCCGTTAAGCTGCTTGAAATGAAAAAAAAATCTGAGGAATTGACCGAAGTGCTACGGTCTAAGCGCAAGGAGCAGGATGCGAATCATAAGGCCGTGCTGGACCAAATCAGTATACTCGAACTGGTCGCGCTGGAAGCCTTGTAAGCCAAACACATATTTGTTAATGGGTAATGTCCGTGACGTTACAAATTTCCATCATTGCAGCGAACTTGCCAACGAAATTAAAGTTGAGTTAAACCATCGCAATGACGGCCACCAATTAGATTAGTACGGGATTCATTCTGCTTTCAAAATTTCAATAATCATTCATTCTTAAACTAATAAAACCGATAATAATTTTTAAACCAGCAGCAATCTGTATATATATATATATATTAGGGATGGGGCGCTCGTAATTTCGTTTATGTGCGAAACACCTGCTGCCCAACTAAGTGGCAGCGCGTCGCCAGGCTGGAAGAAAACACAGCTGATAGGGCTACCAGATAGTTTCACGTTTTTGTGAAATTGCCTTTAGCGGCCTGCTGGATTTTAGATTTAGTTGCGAAATTTTTAATTATTATTTGATTTGAGAACCGAGAGCGATCATGGACGATTCTTCGAGACAGCATATGGAAGACTTTTGCTTCATGCGGCCCCCCAGCGACGTCCGCACCACGTAAGTGCTTCAGTTAGCCGAGCCGAGCCGATCCGACCATTTACGTGGATGAAATCATTAACGCGTTCTCTTCGTTTCTGTAAAGCAACGTGCCCGTGGCTACCCCCAGGTCGGTGGCGGACAACAAGTCACGCAAAACAGAGCTGCACGTCGTACGACTGAGCGATGAGTCCAAGCAGATGACCATGGACACTCTACGGACCATACACGGGCCGGACTTTAAGCTGGAGGACATCAGCAAGTACAAGGACCGCGGGAGAGGCGGGCACGGTGTCAAGCATGCCTACTGGCAGGACCGTGGCACACTGATGGTGCAGAGTGTCCAAGGGGTCAGCTCCACCAAAGGCGATGGCAGCGACGAGGATCGCCTTCGCCGCTATGCCCTGCTCAAGCTGGAGTGCTATGGCTTCCATGCCGCCCACTGTCTCGAGGCCTACGAGCACTGCAGCAACGACACGGAAGCGGCCCTGCTGCTGCTCTACAAGCGATATATGCGCGTGCCCGAGCAGGAAAAGCCGCACCTGGAGCCACCCAGCGAGCAGGAGCTGCTGGACATGCGCGCCGATGAGAAGGAAGCCCTCGAGTCCATCTACGATCGGGCCTACGAGGAGCGTGAGTGCAATCGGGTGTGGAATCTCAAGTTCAAGATCGACCACTTGCTGGCCCACAGCCCCTCGGAGGTGCGAAAGGCTCGTGAAGCTGCTGCCGCAGCAGCAGCCGCCTCAGCGCAGGCGGCTCTCGACAAGAAGAAGAAGGCGCCGCAGCGGTGTCGCAACTTCGAACGCGATGGCACATGTAAATACGGTCCCAAGTGTCGCTTTGCCCATGTGCCGGCCCAGCCGGTTCTTCCTTCCACACCAAAGAAAGGTTAGTGAGTGGCCTGTGGCCTGTGCCCTGTGGCGTATTTTATCATACAAATCTTAATGACTTTTGGTTTTACTTCACAGAGAATCTGGATGAGAACGACAACGAGCTGTGGTTTCATGTGGAGGTGCGCTTTCCACCCGGCAGCCAGTATCCATACGAGGCGCCATTCGTCTACCTAAAGACCACCTGCCACGACATACCGCACGAGCTGAGGCTGCGCTATGCGCGGCATTTGTACCGCGAGGCGAGGGACATCTGCCGCGACGGAATACCCTGTGTGTACAGCATCTGTGATCTGCTGCAGTCCAGCGAAGATCTGGCCGGCCGGCTGGACACGGCCCGGTTTCCCTCGCCCAAGCGTTCGCTCTTCTACAACGAGCCGGAGACGGGCGACGCGATCGAGAATGGTGTGGGCGAGCAGACGGTTAAGCCCTCGCACTATGCCCGCGGACAGACGTCGCGCAGTGAGGGCGGCTACCAGCGAAACACAGAGGCACAGGCCCGGGAGAATCGACGCCTGTTGCAGCAGTTCGTGGAGCGGCGGAAGGATGAGCGCTACCAGAAGGTGATCGAGGGCAGGCGAAAGCTGCCGGCCTTTGCCGAGATCGAGCAGATTCTGGCCCTCATCGAGAGCTCGCCCGTGGTGGTGATATCCGGCGAGACGGGCTGCGGCAAGAGCACACAGGTGCCGCAGTTCATTCTCGACAATTGGTTCTTTCGCGCCCTGCAGCTGCAGCCCAAGGAGACGCTGCCCCATGTCGAGATCATCTGCACACAGCCGCGCCGCCTCTCGGCCATTGGTGTGGCGGAGCGTGTGGCCGCCGAGCGGCTGGACCGCATTGGCCAGCTGGTGGGCTACCAGATCCGGCTGGAGAACAAGGTCTCGCAGAGCACCCGCCTCAGCTTCTGCACCACTGGGATATTGCTGCGGCGTCTCGCCTCCGATCCGCTGCTGGGCGGCGTCTCCCATGTGATTGTCGACGAGGTGCACGAACGGTCCGAGGAGTCTGACTTCCTGCTGCTCATCCTCAAGAATATACTGCGCGAGCGCAAGGACCTCAAGGTGATCCTCATGTCGGCCACTCTGAATGCGAGCCTCTTTTCCAACTACTTTGGCGGGGCGCCCGTGCTGGACATACCCGGTCGGACGTTTCCCGTGCAGCAGCTCTTCCTCGAGGACATCCTCGAGCTGAGCGACTTTGTCATGGAGTACGACACCAAGTTCTGCCGCAAGCTCAAAAAGTCGGAGCAGGATGTCCTGCAGCGAGAGCTGGAATACGCCGATGTGCAGGCAGCGGGTCCGCCACCCGGCAAAAAGATCAAGGACGAGAAACTAACCCTGGCCGAGACCTACAGTCGATATTCGGGTAAGTAAAGATTTCCTTGACTCTTATCGGATCTACTACAGCGCATGCTCCCTGCTCCCTGCTCCCTGCTCTTCCAGAGTTCAGCAAAACCACCTGCAAGAGCATCTACCTGATGGAGCCGATGACCATAAATCCGGAACTGATCGAATCCGTGCTCAAGTACATTGTGGAAGGCGCCCATGAGTGGCCGCGCACCGGCACCATTCTTATCTTTCTGCCCGGCATGCACGAGATCCAGACGGTGCACGATGCCCTGCTCGATCACTCGCTCTTCTCGCCGCGTGCGGGCAAATTTGTGCTGGTGCCGCTGCACTCGGCCCTGTCCGGCGAGGACCAGGCGCTGGTGTTCAAGCGAGCGCCGGCGGGCAAGCGAAAGATCGTGCTGAGCACGAACATAGCCGAGACCTCGGTGACCATCGACGATTGCGTCTTTGTGGTGGACTGCGGCCTGATGAAGGAGAAGTGCTTCGACTCGAACCGGAACATGGAGTCCCTCGACCTGGTGTGGGTTTCGCGCGCCAATGCCAAGCAGCGCAAGGGTCGCGCCGGCCGCGTGATGCCTGGCGTATGCATTCACCTGTACACGAGTCATCGCTTCCATCAGCACATCCTCGGCCAGCCCGTGCCGGAGATACAGCGTGTGCCACTGGAGCAGATTGTGCTGCGCATCAAGACGCTCGCGACGTTTGCGACGCGCAACACGCTCTCCGTTCTGCTCGAGACGCTCGAGGCACCCAGCGAGGACAGTGTTTTGGGTGCCCTGACACGCCTCCGCGATGTGGGCGCCCTGGATGCTGACGATCAGCTGACACCGCTGGGGCACCATCTGGCCGCCCTGCCTGTGGACGTGCGCATCGGCAAGCTGATGCTGTACGGCGCCATCTTCCAGTGCCTGGACAGTGTGCTGACAATTGCCGCCTGCCTGAGCAACAAGTCCCCCTTTGTCAGTCCGCTGAACAAGCGAGTGGAGGCGGACAAGTGCAAGCGAATGTTTGCGCTGGGCAACAGCGATCATCTCACTGTGCTGCAGGCCTATCGGGTGAGTCGTCATTGCGGATGATGCATCGATTGGGCCATTTACTCATGCTTCTGTTTACACCCCACAGAAATGGCTAGAAGTGGCAAGGCGTGGCAACTATGCGGCCAGCAGGAACTATGCCAGCGAGCACTTTCTGTCACTCAACACGCTGGAGACGATAGCCGACCTCAAGTATCAGTATCTGGAGCTGCTCGTCTCGATTGGCTTTGTGCCCATCGATGTGCCGCGCAGGCGCAAGAATGCCAGCGACAACATCCTACAGCTCACGGGTAACATACATATAATCTATTGGTATTGAATGACTGACCAATGCGTGATATAATCATCCGATTTAGGTGCAGAACAGAACCACAATGGGGACAATAATCGACTGCTTACGTCGCTCCTTTGCGCCGCCCTCTATCCGAATATCGTGAAGATCATGACGCCGGAGCGTGTCTATGTGCAAACGGCTGGCGGTGCAGTGCCACGCGAGCAGGGGCATCATGATCTGCGCTTCAAGACGCGCGGTGATGGCTATGTGAAGATCCATCCATCGTCGGTTAACTCGCAGGTGGCCACGTTCCAGTCACCCTTCCTGGTGTACCAGGAGAAGGTGCGCACCAGCGCCATTTACATACGCGACTGCTCGATGCTGCCCCTCATTGCCCTCGTGCTGTTCGCGGGCAGCGATTTCAAGGTGGAGCTACACGACGGCGACTTTCTGTTTCTGCTTGAGACCGGCTGGATAATACTGAAGGCGCACGATCACGAGACGGCCGAAATGGTTCAGTGCCTGCGCTCGGAGTTGATCAAGCTTCTGGAGGAGAAGATCCGGGATCCGTGCCTTAATCTGCTGCACCACAAGAACGGCTGCCGCATGATCGCCAATATTGTTCATCTGCTGAGCAAAAATAGCTGAGACTCTGTGTCTTCCAATGCCTTAAAGTCCCATCCAAATACCATATACGATTACGACCCATGCCCCCCATATGCCAATACTATTCAAATTGTTTGTAAATTGTATGTTATAGATGCTATATGCCCAACACACCCGCCCCCCAGATATTCAATATTTATACTGATACTGAAACTGAAACTGATACTGATCCTGATCCGATGATCTGTGTTCAATCAAGTAACAAAAAGCAATAATGAAACAGCGAATCCGATGGCTTTACAAATGACTTAAACTGCGTTTAATATTTATTCAAATGGGGATATGAAATATCTCTTTGACAGAATGGAATGCATACTATATTGGCATATACGGATTTGTAATACGAATATTTGTGGCCCGGCCTCCAGATGGCACATCATTCATCAACACTTTCCATCGATCAATCGATCGATCTATCGATCTACTGTGTGATTGATTTGTAGATTTGTCAACAACTGTTTAGGGCGGAATTCAGCTCAAAAATCGATCACTTCCGAGGTTGAGTCTAGTTGCAGCGACGATTCATGTGACCGATCGGTGACATCCAAGAAACGCCAAAGGGGGGAGGCCTGGACTGCTACGGGTAGTATCTGTTATCTGGTGGGTCCCATCCCATCAATTACAATTCATTTAAATTTATTTAAATACACTTGGATTTACAGGCGGGGACACTTGTGATATGTCGATACATCAAAGCCAACTAGCATATGTGCTTGTCTATGTAGTAATTAATTAAACGCGATACTTATCAACATTTTGGGTAATGCCCGTCCCGTGAATCAGTTGCCCAATTTAAATACGCTGCTGTACTATATGTGTCTGTGTGTGGCGGAGGCCTCGGGCAGTAGTCCTCTCATGCCATCTATGTATCTGTCGTTTTCTTAACCGATCTGGTTCTGGATTGATATTTCGCACTTTCCGTAGGCTTGTATTTTCAATTTAAGGCCTCGATGACCAAGTACAAATGGGATATTTTAGCACCTCGTTTAGTTATTTGTTCGCTCTGATTTGATGGCTGTGGAAGAGTCACAGAGGGGGTTTCCACAAGTGGGTTAAATATGCCATGCCACTACGAGTTACATATGTACAAATGTATGTTCATATGTTCAGTGAGCTTAGAGATACTTACATACCCTTTACAGAAGGGTATAATGGTTATGTGTAGATATTTTGATCCACATCTGGAACTACCGGGAAGAATAAAAACATTTAAATTATTTTTTATTACTTAACAGCTATCAAATTTCAGTTTACTATTTATAAAATATTTTCTTCACACTTTTCGAAAAATCTTTAAGATCGTAAGCAGAGTATTTGTTTAGCCATTTACAAAAAATCCTAGAGGCGTCGCCGTCTCTCTCTTTATTCCGTTAACAAGCGCCAGCAACCAACCGAAGCTTCGCTTATCCAATTCCTATGAGAGCTTCTTCTCCTCGATATTAGCACTACTTTTCATTGTCATCAAAGTTGCCGATGCCAGGTGAGGCATAGTGACATTGCTCTCACACGTTTTGTCTGTCACAAAGAAGAAGTTGAGTGCGCAAAGATTAACGGAAAACCAAAACACAAAGGAGGAGAGCAGCAGTTACGCACCTTGTTGTATCGGCACCTTGCACTGATTGATGCCCTCCCTCTAAGCTATCTGTTCTTCTCTCTCCTCTTTACACGAGTTTTCTTTGCTTATTCGCCGTTGCCGTCGCAGTCATAATCAGCAGAGACGAAATCAATAGATGGAGGAGAGGACGAGATGTACTTGGTGGGGGGGTGGAGAGAAGGGTGAACGATGAATGATGATTGGCATGGGGGCAGAGAAAAAGTAAGCAACTGGCGATAACTCAAAGTGAAGTATCATCGGTTCCGTTTAACGTTTAACACTCTCGTCCCCCTTACCGTTACATGGTAGGTACTGTTATTCCGACCTTGAGCCTGTCGCCGCAATAAGCCCTTCGCCTCCTTCTATTGACATTGGCATTGACAGTGAATACCACTGATTGGCGCCACCCATGCGCAGGATCAGGCACATCAAAATCAAAGCCACCCAAGATCAAGGTATACATATGTACATGCATACATAACTCGTGTATGTACATATGTATATTTCGGGTGCTATCCCAGGGGGCGGTTGTATCTGGGGGCTGGGGCTGTGGCTGGGGCTGCCGTTGACGTTTAAAGTTTGCGCCCGGCTAGTGCCCCGTCGTAAAGCACTAAAATCCGTAGACAAAACATTTACGTACGATGGGGTTTTTGTGTTGTTTTCGTTGTTGTTCTTTAGGTGGGGTTTTCGGTGGGTCGGGTCTACATATGTAGGTGGGTGCTGCTTCTGCCCCCGGTGACGAACATGTACGGAAACGACAAAAGAAAAAAAGCATAGCCCACAGTGGATCCAAATGTAAACAAGAGCCCATGATCGTGCGTACTCGTACAATGCCCACAGTGGATGCTCTCTTGGATGAACACAAAATGGTTTCCTTTCCCAAATGTGACATGTGAATGTATCCCGAACACGTATCCGCGGTATTAATTACTAAGCTATAAATATTAATTAAAGTAAATCTTAAAATACACTTTCTGGGCTTGCAAAAAAATTTCAAATTGAAAAAAATGAACACAAGAAGTACAATTTTTCCCACTGTGCTGCCTCCCCCATTTGGTGTTCCCTGTTGACATAAGGGGGTGGCGGTGTGGTGCGGGCGGAGAGTGGGCCTGAACTGTGCTAACGATTTTCGTAGTTGCCTTTTGTCGATCGGCATTTAAAGTTGATTTAGTTTTAGTTGGTACCCGTGTGGCGGGGTGGGGCGAGGGAAGGGAAGCGCTGGGATGTGGATCGATCGTCAGAGGGGGACAAGAGGGAGCACTGCTGCTGCTGGCCCTCCTTCTTCCCCGCCCTATAAACTAATCGGATTCGCACAAACACAAACACTCAAAAGCAGAGCCGCCGCGAAGCCAACGCCAGCGTCGACGTCTTGAGTGATTTCTTGTCTTGTCTTTTGCCGCAAAGTGAGTGAAGCGCTGGATTAGAGATCGCCCGAGCAAAAACAAACACACACATGCATATGTACATACACGAAGGCACATTCCCCCGAGTCGACGATTCGGCAGTTAAAGGAGGTGGAAAAATAATCGTGTTCGCTTTCGTTGCGATTTTCGTGTTCGTTCCGTGCGATTCTTTCTGCTCTACTTTTGATTTTCGAGTGCAGCTCGGCTCTCTTTCCGATTTGGATTCTGATTTAGGAATACCGACTACCCGACGACAGTCATATGATGGACGTAACGCGCAACGTGTCGTAACGACAATCGGGTCTGGGGCTGTATCGGGCTCCTCCACCGAACCGATCTCATCCGCGCAGCTAAGAGCCAAGAGCCAAGCCATCCGTCCCGAGTTCCGAGTGAAATCTCCTCTGAGAAAACTGAGCCAAAAAACTGAGCTTGGAAGATCCGGAGCCCGTGGTGAAACAGTTGCCGAAATCAGAGCGTTGCGCTGCCGTTGCCGCACCCGGACAGCGCAGCAGCAGCGCGGCAGCAGATCTGCGACAGTGGCAGTGACTGCTGGGGAATAGACGTGAGCTGGGGAGAATTTTCATTTAAATCAAATCGACGTCACCGTCAGTCACCGACGCCGTCACCGTCACCGTTAACAAAAAGTGTCAACCCATAGCCTGCAGTGCTTCAATTCAGCGTGCGCCGCTTAACGGTAACGGTCCTGCTCGCGATCGCTCGCTCCCGCAATTTTTGTGGAATTTTGTTGTTTTTTTTTTCTTCTTTTTTTGCCATACTGCTCCTCCCGCTGCTACGTGTGTGTGTGTGTCAGTCTAGTGTGTGTCGCGATTTCCACTCGCGGAGTTAGCGAAAATAAAGGCACAAGGAGACGGAGAAAGAAAAAAAAGATCGCGTGAGATATTGCAAAAGGAAAAAAGAAACGGTAAACGAAAAAGTAACGGTAAAGCAGAAAAAGAGAACATAAAGTGCAGTAGTTTTTTTTTTTTTTTGCTATTTCAAATACACAACACACAAACATTCCTGAGTGGTGGGTATATGCAAATATATGTGTAGGTATGTGTGTCCTGGTCCACGACAGTGGGCCTCAAAGGTTAAGGAGTTGGTGGAATCGAAGGTGGTGAAAAATAATGGGTGCAGGGGAACAATTATCAAAGGAATGATGTGAATGTGGGTAAACAAAAAACATTGATACAGTTCAAAGAAGTGCAGGGGGGGCCATTATCGCTGATCAATAAGGCTGATGTCCGGTAATGCTCGTGTGTGTTTTCGTCTCTCCCGGTGTCCCGGACCTTATCTCAGTGGGACAGCAATCGAAATTGTGGACAAATATTGTGATTGTCGGGATCAGGCCAGACAATCCGGAAACGATTACACTACACAGAAAGAGAGAGAGAGAGAGAGAGAGAGAGAGCTACCTAGGTTTAGGCCCCAATCTCAGAGATCTCTCCGATTCAGGTGTGCTCTAATTCAGACAGACTGTCTATACATACTCTCGTATAATCCGATCTGATTCGATCCCACCTTCCATTGGGCAAGATTCAGTCTGTTCCATGAATGAACGATCCGCTGAATGCATTTAATTAACGAAAATTGTTTAATACGCAAAAGAGTGTGTGTGTTGTTCAACCGACGCTCTGAAACAGCTGAAACTGAAAAGCAGAAGAACGGAAAGTGTAGAACGAAGGCGGGAACGGTAACCGTTAGCTGGAGTAACGGTTAAACGCTATCGATCAACCGATTGAGCAGGCGATTCAAGTCGTCTTAGGCGCCCCAAAAAAACTTCATCCATCATTTGGCTTAAGGCATTTGCTTAAAATAACAAAAAAAAGAAACAGCAAAAAATACGCCCGACTCAATCCCCCCCCCATATCAATCAGTGAAATGGATTCACCTAAGAGGTGTTTAGATTCTCAGTTCAACTCTTCTGAAGAGTAACGGATATTTGGGGATCCATCTGAATGGCTGAATCTATGGCTGGGGGGGGTTTTCACCCAATTAATAGCCAATATAGTGTGTGGTATGGTGTCGCTAACATTTTTTAATTGTCATGTAATGTTCTTGGCTCTGACGTAGTCTTATCAGCCGCAGAGTAGGAGACGCCGCTGACGAGACAGGAGGAGACACTGATAGATCGAAATTCAATTAATCATCTCTTGCCGCAGCGTACAAATATACAAGTACTACCATACATACATATGTATATAAATATAGTACTAGTTGTAAAACAATATCATCATTAGCAGCACTAATAGGGCACAGAGTAGGATTGGGAGCTTACAGAGAGTTTCCTGGACACAATGCATGCGATTCTTATTCCTTTATTGAGAGATGATGAGGGTAGGGTAGGAGTGTCTCGGGAGAGTTGCAACGGGGCTGCACTGGGGAGGGGACTGGGGGGACTGTGAACTGGTGTCTGCTTGGACTGGCGGCTCAATGCCTGACGACGACGACGACAAGCGACTTTTGTTCTGATTATTTACTAAACGTGTTCATTTTGCAGTTGCTGCTATTTACTATTGATTATACGACTATTTAGCGTCCGAGATATATGTAAATATTTTTATATTTATTAATTTTGTGCTCCACATACATAATACGTTACCCGTAAAAGAGAGACGAGCCGAACCCGGCCAGATACTCGCTTTCTGCACGTAGCAGCACTGAGGCAGGCTCTGGGTGGGGGGGGAGCCATGAGATCAGCCACGAATACGGGTAGGATCGATCAGAGTGGATCGTGCCACTTGCTATCCTTAGCTGCCGCATCGGCTACCACTCATAAAATGGCATCTCTGTGGGGTTATCAATTAGTAAACACTTTTATTATCATATTAAATGTTCTGTTGTCTCTGGCGTTGTCTTCACATGACGTCAAATATTGATTAAATTCATTTACATGATCATCGAGTGTTTATTGCCATTCCACTCGCCTGTGCTGTGCTGTGGGATCGGCTCTGATAAAGATTGGGTCCATTTTATGGTCTCATTTTATTGATGGGGGGGCAACCAGGCAGCCAGGGCGTGGGCGAGTGCAAAACCATTCACCATTCTTCTTCTTTGGAATCTTCCAAAAAGAGTCACAAAATATCCAGGAAGACTCCGGCATAACATAATTCTCCCTCCCTATCGCTGGCCAGAAATTTCCATTCCAAAGAAGCAAGGGCAAGCCCACAAAAAAAAAAACATCGTCATCGAAATGTTTGCTCGGAATAAATAAATACATAAAATAGAGGAAATACTCGGTACAATAAATGCAAAAAAAAAAAGGGGAGACTTCCATTGGAACAGCCGTCACGACGGAAGACACAACCTAAACCTAATAGAAATTATACATTAAGAACGATAATAATAATTAAAGTTTTTGCAGAATCGAATTCTCGCACTCGAAGCAGCCCAGTGCTTATCAGCGATACACCGCCCCACCTCCCACTTGATATTAACAATTCGCATTTGTCGAATGCGAATGTAATCAAGCGTGTAATGAGAAGTTGTTGGCAATAGAACATCATACTACTATTTACTATATAGAAAACAAAACCCACCTCAAAGAATGCCAAACGCTGTTCCACTCAGAACATTCACTCAGAACATTCACTCCGAACATTCACTCCGAACATTCACTCAGAACATTCGCTAACGTTCACATATGAATGGCAATTTTTTCCTAGCTGGATCTTGGATCTACCTAAAGAGAAAAAAGAGAGAAAAAACAAGAATTACTCGTAGCGAATATTCTCCAATTTGTTGTGTCACGTTAAACGAAAGTTTCCGTTCACTTATGGGGGATATTATTTATATAGCGTATCAACGTCATTCGATACCCGAATAATGTGCTGCTTGTAGAAGAGATTAGTCAGTTCTTTTGGTAGAAAGCAGCACGAATGGGTAGGGGATTCCTTGCGGGGCCTAAAGTCCACACACCACACACTGAACTACCCCAACATTAGATCTCATTAGGGCCGAACATGCCAGCAACGAGTTTTATTATCTTTATGATATTGTAAGAAGTGTCGCGTCGGGGGAGAGTGTGCACAAACTTCCGGCAATTGAAGACCACCAAAAGAATACTATTCTTGAGGAGAGAATGACTAAAGCTTGACACCTGAAGAAGATCTTTTGGGATCGTTTGGGGTTTGTCAACTATTGTTATTTTACATTCACATGCGCTAATTGTGACACTCAGAAGAGCTGCAGCAGAGCCTCCCCAGAACCCCCCCTATATACTCGCACATGCATATATACATATATATAGAGATAACAGAGTTCCAAGATGTTGGGGGAGACGTCTCTGTGGGCTGGTGTTGCTGCTAATCGGTAGAGCGGGCGCAACTTTTTGCAATGCGAGAAATTGTGGAAATTAGCAGTAATAGTACCTTGCCAGTCCGCAGTCCGCTGTCCGCCCGCCTGCTTGCCAGCCTGCCTGCCTGTGGCGATATGATTAGAAGTGTCAATAGGTGTAAACGCTAGAAGAGCGATGACGTAGCGCCCAGACTATGGAAGACAGGGAGCATGCCCCCGATCGCTTGAAAGCCGATGGGCAGCGCGTGCTTTTTTTTGGGATCATTCTTCTTGCAGCCCGTAATGCGGCTGCAACGAAATCAAAATATCCTTTCCGTAAATGCTTCAAAGAGAGGGGGGGATCTCTCACATGCACAAGTGATCACTGAGTGAGCAAAGATGTGCTATTCGAGGAAGTGATGTGTGTCCTTAAGTGGAACACGGGGACACAGAAAACTCATAAGATCCAACTGTTCTGGAGTAGCGTATGTGTTGCGTATCGGCAATCGTCACAATACATATACATACATACATATGTATATTTAATCGTACATATAGAGAGACAACAATTGGCCAAAAGCACTTGGGAGCAATCGCAATCAGGCTTCGATTAGTAGCGAGATACAACCATAAATAGCGACAAGAAACAAGCAAGAACAACCCAAACAACCCCTTCTTCGATTTCCATTCCCTAACCCTGGACAACGCATCATCCATAGTAGTAGTAGATAGTAGACATACATATGTAGATCATAGATCAACGTAGCGGTTCCAATTTTCTACATTTGCAGACAGATAGAGCGACGACGACATGTCGCCCAATCGATGGATACTCCTGCTGATTTTCTACATTTCGTATCTGATGCTCGGGGCTGCCATCTACTATCACATCGAGCACGGCGAGGAAAGGGAGGCGCGCGCTGAGAGCGTCAAGGAGCGCGTGCAGATCCATGGTGAGAGAGACCTTAGACATAAGCCGCTAGCCATAAGCCTACTCGTGATCATTTTGATAGCCAACCAAAACATAGCAATATACTATATGTGATAAATAGTCTGCCACGAAATTCGCCCCCGACACACACACGAACGCATGCACGATCTAGACACTAGATTTCCCTGAGAATGTACTTATATAGGACGTGACTCCTTGAACAGGACAAACACTGAACAACTCTTGAAAAAGTTGATGTTTTATGTGCCGCATCATGCACACGACATTTCTGTTGTTTTCTCTGGAATTCTCCTTGAAGTATTCGCTTGTGCGTCGCGAGTCAAGCAATGGAGGCAATTTGGTAGTAAGGATGTGCCCTTGACGAAGGATAGCCATAATAGACTGCAATCCGATGGCATATACTCGACCTGTATTCAAGATATTAGATATTATATTAGATAAAGACTTTGACAGTAATACGAGGTGAAAAGTTGGGCATTTTCCTAAGAATTCTATTTAAAGATAATTCAATTCCAAAGATGAATGAAACAGAGTGAATATATGTAGATATATGAATATAATAGAGATAAGTTTATATATATACGCACCATATAGTTATGTTTGTATTGGTACATTTCGCGCATCATGCGGCAGTGCCACTCGGTCGGTGGGGCGGACTTTAGCCAAGTAAGAAACAATCACCGGTCAATTCGGTCTGATTTCTGTGTGCCAAAACGTGCGTAAATGTTGGAAGGAAAGTGTGAGTTGAGGGCTTTATGACTACTCCACAAGTCCACAAGCGACCTCTACACACACACGACGCACGACGAGTGAGTAGTTATATGGGATTCATGAGATTCATTCGGTTGGCGGATGGTTATATCTAGACGCTAAATCGAGCCGCAGTCTCGTCTGGATATGTATTTATATATTTGTTTGTGTTTTTTTTTATTTGTATTTGTATGGCTCTTAAATTGCAATAAATCCGAATTTAAACGGCCCATAAAATGTGTTAATTATGCAAATAAATAACCCATAAACGCTCTAATTAGTAACCATCGACCCAAGACCAAGACGTGTCTGTTGATCGACTCGTATCGTATCGTATCGTATCGAATCGGATCGGATCACGGATACCTGATGCACGGTCTCGATTCGGCCATAAAGTGTAGGTCGCTCGATGGAGAGTGTAAAGCACTGTCAAGGGTTTCCTTTTTCCCCGTGATACGACGAGTATCCAACAAAATCCCCAACTAATCCCCAAAGTATCCAACGTATTGGACATGGCTTTTATTTTATCACACAATATGTATATACATAAGTAGACCCAAAGCCACTGGCCCCACTGGGCCTCTAGAAAAAAGTTAGCCTTAATCACTTGAGTGACTGAAAAATAAACACTTGAATCGCACGATCGAGCCATAAGACTATGGCAATGGGCTATGACTATTGACCATGCGGCAGTTGTGTCTCTATTACTTTTGAGCAACTGATGGATCAGATAAGCGCAGAAAACTCCCTGGGGGAAGTCACGGTATAAAGCTCCCTTCTGTGAAGTGTTTTCAGATCATAGAATCACTCCGGTAGCAATATATTATATCTTCCGTTGAGAGAATTATTTAAGCAATTTAAATAGTTTATTTATCAGTTATCTTAGATCTTAATGCAGAGGAAGCGATGAAGAAACTTGAATTGAATTAGTGATCTTTACCAGGGAATATGAGATGGCATCTGCTCCTTCTCATTACTTCATTCGGTGTACAAATTACCCATAAGCGAACAGACACACAGCATTGGTCGGAATGGAACTGCTGTATAGTAGCCCTAGAGCATCTTTGACCTCGATCTCGACCTCGAAACGGGATGATGATGATGATGATAATGGATGCACTCGGGACTGCAGATACTTGACTGCTGCTCCATAGACTGACTGCTTTAGGCGTGCAAGCGTTAATTAAATTAATTTATCAATTTGTTTGCCACAAACTTTTTTTCCGGACTGTCGCGATAATCAGATTCAAACGCCCTCGAGTCGAGTCGAGGCAATGGCAGAAGCGAGGACTTGTCTGAGGCAAGAGCAAGAAATCAAGATAATGATCGACTTCTATGAACAAATTGCCGGCAATCAGTCTCTAGTGCGGGGACTGGACTGGGGTGACTTCCCACAAAAGCCGATTAAATTGTATGGCAGATTGTGCAGCCAGCCACCAGAACTATATGGCGGATATATAATGCACTTGCTTGCTGTTAATATGTGAATTGCCCCCAATTGCGTCCCGTTGTGATCAACAGATTGGATCAGAGAGATTCAGAGAGTGACAGGCCGGCGGGAGTGGCTGTTGTGTCCCATCGCCAGATCTCCTCCACTACAAAAAATCCCTTTGTTGCTTTCTGCATCTGCGGAGGCATTTATTGAATTATGCAATTCGTTAAAAGATTACCGGGCGGTCGTTGGTTTATTGAATGATTGCAGCAGCCGCCTTGCACTTGGACAATCAGCCGGAGTGATGCCCCCCCCATGGCCCTCGAGAGTCTGTTGAACCACTCTGACTTGACTATAAAGGTTAGAACACGATCTCCGAGCTGATCCCGAGCCGATCACGAGTATTTTCGTTGATTTGAGCCGCGAAATCTTTAGTCATTGATTAAGGGGATCACAAGATCAAGAATCAACCGCCCGTCAGATTCAATCATTCAAATCGATTGTAAAAGATCCTAAACGATGATCTTTTGTAAATTTTGTGCCAGTGATCAATGGCTTAATCAAGTTTCAGTTAATTATTAATGAAACGATCACTGAATCGACATCGCTTATTCTATCGATTGTTCTCAATGATTAGTAAAATTATCCAGATTATCCACACACATTATGTGCCATTAGACGCTGATTTTAGTTCATCTCGAAACGATCATTCAATCGATAAAGACTAGCAACAAAATAATTCTATAAATATCTCAGTAAGCTGCGTTTCCACAGGAGAACATAAGAGAAGAGGCCACACGATCACAAGATCCAGATCGTTAATCTCTCAATGTTTGGCACGAATCGCACACTCATGACCCTCCGCCAGGGCCTCGGGGGGGGGTCATCCGGGTCAGACAGACAGCGAGCGCATTTCAATCAAGCAACAAAAAAGCAGGGCAGTCGCACTGGTGACATCATGTGCCAGCCCCCCACCCCCCCACCAGTAGCGTTACAATTGGGGGGGGTCTAGTGTAAAATGTCGCACGCTGACGAACCACGTCCGTCCCACGTTTTGGGGGCCAGGGTTAACCGTTAAGCGTTAAGCGGCAGCGGCAACCCCATCACACGTTGGAATCATCGGAATCAATTTGGTACATACATATATCGGGCTCTTCTTTTGTGTGCCCATTGTTGTACCCGGCGGAAGGCGGAAGAGCGATCCACCCGCACATTTACTTCCGGATCGGATCTGTTTGTGGATTGGATTGAATCGTAGAACTAATTAAATTTGATTTGATTTCACGCTTGATTGAGTTTTGTGTGTGGCTTTTTGTTGTTGCAGAATATCTGGTGGAAGAGCTGTCCGATAAGAATGTGAGCACACAGAACGAGATACTCGAACGGATATCAGAGTACTGCGGCAAACCGGTGACGGATGTTGAGAAGGATGAGCATGAGATACCCTACACGTGGACCTTCTACCATGCCTTCTTCTTTGCCTTCACCGTCTGCTCGACGGTGGGCTATGGCAACATATCGCCGACCACGTTTGCGGGACGAATGATCATGATTGCATACTCGGTGATCGGCATACCCGTCAATGGTATACTCTTTGCCGGCCTCGGCGAGTACTTTGGACGAACGGTGAGTGATTTAAAGAAATGAAACTAGATAGCGATCTTAATCCAATGAAATCTTTAATCATTTTCTTAGTTTGAGGCCATCTATCGTAGGTACAAGAAGTACAAGATGTCCACGGACATGCACTATGTGCCGCCGCAGCTGGGTCTGATCACCACCGTGGTGATTGCCTTGGTGCCGGGCATAGCCCTGTTTCTGCTGCTGCCCTCGTGGGTGTTTACATACTTTGAGAACTGGCCGTACTCCATTTCGCTGTACTACAGCTATGTGACGACCACAACCATTGGATTTGGCGACTATGTGCCCACCTTTGGGCCCAATCAGGTGAGCGTTTTTCGTTGCGCTACTGCTGGAAATCAGTTAACAATCCTTAGTTTGCTCTCCATTTTGATTTCGAACCAAAATAGCCGCGTGAATTTGGCGGCTGGTTTGTGGTCTATCAGATCTTTGTCATCGTTTGGTTCATCTTCTCGCTGGGATATCTGGTCATGATCATGACATTTATCACACGGTAAGTGCCAGGACCAGCAGTCCCAGCATATCCGCACTTCGCATGACTTTCGTTGTGTTATTTGTCGTTGTTGCATGCCCTAACGTATTATCTATCTTTATGCCTTAATATCTGGTGACACAACCCCCCCGCACCATCTACAATATAAATCTACATTCCATCTGATCATCATGCATAAACACAGAGGTCTGCAGAGCCAGAAGCTGGCGCATCTGGAGCAGCAGCTGTCCTCCAATCTGAAGGCCACACAGAATCGCATCTGGACGGGCGTCACCAAGGATGTTGGCTACCTCAGGCGCATGCTCAACGAGCTGTATATCCTCAAAGTGAAGGTATATAGAGTATCAATCAATCATATGTGTGGGCTAGCACTGCTTACAAGAGCAAACCATAGTTTAAGCCAACTAATCATTGGGAAGTTTAATCAATTCTGAACTTAATCATAAGATATATAAATAAGAAATCTACTAAAATTGGGCATAAGCATAATCATCAATCAATCAATTACATTTCAATGTCAGACGGAATGTTCATTAACCATCAAAGGGTTTTAAAATAAGTTTAATCACAGCTGATATTCCATGGGAATATCATGGAAGTTCGATTTTCCACAACAGATTTTCTGTTTTCCATGGGATCCCTCGACAACCAATTTAAAGTCAATTAAAATACATAATCAAATCTATATGTTGAATGCTTAAAACATAACTAATATAGAGCAAAAGTAAATCTTACTTATTATGTGCCATAAGAAAGATGAAAGTTCACTCGAGGCGAATGGCCGTTCACTTATGGGACATTTATGCAGCAAATACTGGGAATACGCGTATACGACTGCTGTAGATTGTAGATCTTTAAGGCTTAATGGAACTAACCCATGGGAAAACTAACTGAAAAAGAGAAAATATAAATTATACACGGAGTAATCTTAGGCTCAAATGTCTAATCTTTGTAGTGCCGTCTGCTAGTTTTGGGCTGAACTCTTAATGTGTTTTACTAAGCGGCAGATATATGTACGTTAAATTGGCTTAGATAATAACTTAAGACATTGATGATGATGATGATGATGTTCTTTGTTCTAGTTTTGTCGAAAGGGAAATAGAGGCAAGCCGAATATTAAGATTAGTAAGATCCAGAAGGAGAAGAAGAGGAGCTGGTGGAGGGTCAGGCGTAAGTAAATATCAGTAGAAAATAACGATCTCGATACCAGTGCTAGCCCAGATCCGATGCAGATGCAACCGAAGACTAACCCAAACGAAACACTAATCCAATTCAATCTCTTTGCATGTCTTTGCACAACCACCAACGGACAGCCCGTCTATACGGATATCGACATTGCTTACACCATGCCGCGTTCCGCTTCCTGTCCGGATCTGAGCATGTACCGTGTGGAGCCGGCACCGTTGCCCAGCCGAAAGCGTGCCTTCTCCGTGTGCGCCGATCTGGCCGCAGCCCAGGATGCGGCAGCTGCCTCGATGATCCACGCCAACTCCGACACAGAGCTGAGCAAACTGGATCGCGAGAAGACATTCGAGAAGGCGGAGGCATATCGCCAGACGACGGATCTGCTGGCCAAGGTGGTCAGTGCTCTGGCCACTGTGAAGCCGCCGCCGGCGGCGGAAACGGAGGACCCTGCCCTCTATGGGGGCTATCATGGCTTCTCTGACTCACAGATCCTGGCCAGCGAGTGGTCCTTCTCGACGGTTAATGAGTTCTCGGCACAGCCGGCGCCACGTCGCCAGCGAGCCCGTGCCTGTTCCGACTTCAACATCGATCCACCGCACTGGAAGAGCGAGCGTCCGCTGCGGGCCTCGCACAACGAGTGGACCTGGAGCGGGGACAACCAGCAGATCCAGGAGGCATTCAACAATCGCTACAAGGGCCATGCCGCCAACGGCCATGCCTCCTCAATGGTACATCTGGAGCCGGATGCCATCGAGGAGCAACTCAAGAAGGCGGGCAATAGCTCGACTCCCGGTGCCGGGCGTGTCAAGAAGTTCTCGATGCCGGATGGCCTGCGTCGGCTGTTTCCCTTCCAGCGCAAGCGCCACTCGCAGGATCTGGAGCGGAAGCTGTCCGTTGTCTCGGTGCCGGAGGGTGCCACCGCTCTGCCGCCCCGCTCGCCACTCGACTACTACAACAACACGGTCACCGCCGCCTCCAGCCAGTCGTATCTGCGCAACGGTCGCGGTCCGCCGCCGCCCTTCGATTCGAATGGCAGCCTCGCCTCCGCCGGCGGCCTGACCAACCTGGGCTTCCATCTGGACGACTCGGAGCAGGCATCTCTCCCAGCAGGAGCTGGTGGCGCGTACCAGCGTCGTCCGCCGGCCGCTGGCAAGCGGCGCCGCGAGAGCATCTACACCCAAAATCCCGCAATTGCCGGCCGCCGGGGCAGCATGTATCCGCCAACAGCGGCGGCCCAGACCCTGGCACAGACCCAGTCCCAGATGCAGATGCGACGCGGCTCTGGATCGGCTGCAATGGCAGCAGTGGCAGCCCGACGGGGCAGCCTCTTCCCGGCCACGGCCACGGCCACGTCGTCGTCGATGGCATCGATGGGCGCGCCGCGGCGCTCGAGCATCTTCTCGGTGACCTCCGAGAAGGATATGAATGTGTTGGAGCAGACCACCATAGCGGATCTCATACGAGCCCTCGAGGTGGTCCACACACACGCCGTGCTGGATGAGCAGCAGCAGGCGGCGGCATCATCATCAACGGCCGGCGGTGGCAACAGGCTGGGCAGCCGGAAGCAACGCAAGATGGGCAATGCTGGCCTCGATCCACCCCAGCTGCCGCCCATACTCTCACTGTTTGCCGGCGACCAGACGCGCTCACTGCAGGCGGCCGCCGCCAACCGGCTATATGCTCGTCGCTCCACCATCGTGGGCACCATGTCGCCCAATGGCACAAGCCGATCGATTCTGGAGCCACCGCCAAGCTACACGGAGCGGGCAAGCGGTCAGAATCAGATGCAGAATCAAGGGGCGGGCTCATCGACTCCAGCTTTGGCCTCAAGCACTAGCAAGTTCCGACGCCGCTTCAGTGTCCGGCCCACGGCCTTGCAGATACCGCCGGGCCAAGCGCCGCCACCTGGCGCCAGCCTGATCGAGCAAGGAACGGGCACGGGCCAAGGCAGCAGTCCCTCGCAGTCCGCACTGCAGCGCCGCCTCTCACTGCGACCCTCGCCGCTGGCCCGCGAACTGTCGCCCACCTCGCCACCTGGGGCAGGAGGCACCGGCGCCGCAGCGGCGGAAGAGGCCTCAGCCACTCGACTGCTGCCCCTGCCGGCGGGGACTAGGCCCAGCACCAGCAGCACGCACTCACCGCTGTCGAGAATTGTGCAGATCTCGCAGGCACAGCGAAAGAGCAGCATGCCCACCGCGGGACCTGGCGCGGGATCGAGCAATGGCGGCGAGAAGTAGGCCCCAGTCGATGTATATCCATTCCCATCCATACCCTTAACCATATCTATGAAAGTGATTGTGTTTATCCACCTGTCTGTCGATAAGGAGTAGTCGTCCTTAGTTGTTATTATTATGATGTTATGCTCCATGCATGGCACCCCCAAAGAGATGTACGATCTGTTATCCTCTCTGTTATGTACTATTCTCTCTTTGTTTGTTTTTTTTTGTTATCCTATGTTTATATTTATGTTTATCCTATATACTTTATACTATATACTCTCTGTATGCATAATGCTAAGAAGGGGCTTATATGAACAAACGCGAAATCAATATATCCGAAAGGATCTTTGTAAACGATCCAGTAGATAGATAGATTTAGTTTTATGGCAAGTCTATGCCGAGAGATGTACAACTTGGCCCATTCCACATTTACTATTAACTCTTACTGTTACTATTACCTACATATTCGTGCATACATACATAAATATATAATAAACATTGTCATATATCAGTATAAAACAAACAAAAAAAACGAGAGGGAACGTTGTGAGTCGCTGCAGTTGCTTATACTCTTATACACGTATGTGAGCTGATGGTTTATGTGAAATTTTTGAAATATTTTATTAGTTAACATTTTTTTTTGCTACATTTGTCCTGTTATCTACATCTACATAGCTCGCCCCCTGCCCGATGCAGATTGTGTGTGAGTCACTATCGAAAAGTGTTTTTGTTAATATGTAAATGCCAAAGACTTATTTGACATTAGCCTGTCTTTGCTTAAAATTGATTAAATGTGATCACCTGTGCCAAGGTTTGGGCGAAGCGACCAGTGGTTGGAATCTTTGATTTCCTGCAAGCCTGACAGATCATATCCAGCAGGCAGTCCAAGTGGTTTCTTGCTGCCAGCCAGCAACGGTGGCTCCTTGGGATCTCATCAATCTGTCGAAAAAACAATGGACACGGTTGGTCAAGATTTATGGAACAAATCATCAGTTTTGTTTTCTTACTTTTGGGGAATGCAATTCCTTAGCAGTTTCCTTAGGGTGATCGCCACCCAACCTGAGTTCATTCATGTTGTCACAGTTCTGCGAAGATATCATGTTGAAATAGCCATCGAGGGACGTGGTTTCCTGTCCATACAACAGATTCTCCTGCGCCTTATGTTTATTTTGGGGGCCATCGAGGATTGTCTCATAGCTGGGCATCTCATTCGACCGCAGTGGTAAATGTTTCTACCGTAAAATCACCCAGTGTTTGTTGAAATCGTACTTCATTTTCTTTTGCAGCTGCGGTGACTGATTCTCCTGCGAAATCATCCAGCGTTTAATATCATCGGAGTTCGTCTTCTTCTGTTGCCACGATGACTGAATCCCCGAGCGACCAGTGTCAGCGAGCTTCTTCTGTGCATTATATGCAATTTGGCGGCTTTAATCGCGACTCAACGTAAAATAAACCTTCTATCCAGCCGATTTCGTAATTTTGGAGCGGTTTACTTTGCGGCTTTGCGGAACCACACGCGAACTCCTGGGTCAGTGTGTGTAAGAGGGAGACAATGGGTGTTGTGTTTCTACGGGATCTCGTTTTGTCCAGCCTGTATTTGGGAGTGTGAGCGGGATAGCGATCTATCGGCATAGAATACAAATGCAGTCCTGGTGCTGCTGTGTATTTTCTCATTTTCTGTTTTGATTTGGCATTCGCTATACATAGTGTACTTACATATTTGTGTGTGGTGTTTTTATATGTATGCATGCTTTTAGCTGTTGGTTCAAATATGTGTGTGTGTGCACTTGAATGCCAGCTTGGACAATTTTATCCCGTTTATCAATAGACAGATTATTGATCTATTCTCCTTAAGGTTATGAGCAAAAGAAAATAGAAAATGGCAAGTGCTAGCCAACGACTGTGGACATATGTACATACATATATACATGCATGCACCGGCACTTACAAATGTTCGTAGGGTTCTGGCCGACTGGGGCTCGTGGTCTGCCTTGCGGAGTCAGGAAATTTATTCGCGGCATTCGCAGCAGGCGAAACGTCGTCCAAGATGTGGCCGGTGCATAAAATCCGTCACAGAAGAGTTGAAATATTCAGGAGCACCTCATAGTTTATTGTTACATTAATGTAATAAAGCAAAGACTAAATATAATGTAATCGGGCCCTAATGACTAGCAAATGTTTTTAAATGTGTGCTTACAAATATATTCGCTTTATTGTGCGTCTAGATGCTAAGTGCGTGTTGCACAAGGGGCACTTGTGAGTTGCGAGAATGGCACGTTCAATGCATCCACGACAAAAGATGTGTCCACATTTCGTCGACACTGGCTCTCTGTCTCGTACCCCCTCTAGGCAAAGGGGGCACCTATATTCGTCTTCCGACGGCCCGGGTAGCTCCCTGCGCCGGCGCCTAGGACTCGGCGGCGTAGTACCATCAGTTTGTGTCCCTTCTGATACACGCCAGGTGAGACGACTTTCATCGGGACTTACACGGTGACGACGACGTCTCGAAATGTTTGAGATGCGCCGATCCCTGTTGTTTTGTGCTATTGGAGCTATTGGTGCTATTGGAGCTATTGGTGCTATTGGAGCTATGGGTGCCGGGTTTGGAGCTACGGCTGCCTCTGGGTTGACGACAACTGGCGAAAAAACAGAAAAATTAGTCCCTTGTCTGGGGTTAAGACGGCTTTAACGTACAGTTGTTGTGACGACGACGTCTCGAAATGTTTGAGATGCGCCGATCCCTGTTGTTTTGTGCTATTGAGCTATTGGTGCTATTGGAGCTATGGGTGCTATTGGAGCTATGGGTGCTGGTGCCGGGTTTGGAGCTACGGCTGCCTCTGGGTTGAAGACAACTGGCGAAAAAAAGCTGAAAAATTAGTCCCTTGTCTGGGGTTAAGGCGGCTTTAACGTACAGTTGTTTCCCACCTGGGAAAAGGTAGTTGATATGACATTGGCCAACCGCGAAAATGAATTTCCCATTTTTGAATTAATCCAAAATTATTCCAAAGAAAAAATTGTAAAATAAATTTTACGAGCCTATCAGACTTTCGGGGCACTTCTCTGTTGGAATGAGATTGATTCCAGCTCAAACGAACACTCACTGTCTTACGAATATTTCTCGGCCTGCTTCGTTTACTTTTTTTCCTTTTGCGTTGCTGCCACGAACATCAGTATATTTGATTCATCGTTGGTTGAGTTTCGCGGCAACTCTTCTAAATCCAATAAATCCACCAGACCGATGTCTGGTGACGGTATTTAGTGTTTATCGAACTAGTATTTTAAGTGTAAAAGCTGTATCGAGTACATATGAGCTTCTGTCAAATTATTTAGCTATTTTAACTTAATATTCAGGAGTTCAATTGCTTTTGGTCAATCAGTTAGTTTGTTGAGTTTGAAAGCAGAGGGCAAAAGTAAAAGAAGCAGGCCGAGATATATTCGGAAGACAGTGAGTGTTCGTTTGAGCTGGAATCAATCTCATTCAAAAGGAGCACATAACATAGTGAACATCTCGTAAAATTTATTTTAAAATTTTTTCTTGAACAAGAACAAGTGTAATTACACAATGGGGAACGGAGCGATTTCGCGTTTGGCCAATTCCATCACAACTAACTTTTCCCAGGTGGGAAACAACGGTACGTTAAAGCCGCCTTAACCCCAGACAAGGGACTAATTTTTCTGCTTTTCAGATAATCCAGCGCAAGCTGTGGTCCACCCAGAGACAGCCGTAGCATCGGCACCAAACATTTCTAAACGGCGTCGTAATCACGACAGCCCCCATGAAAGTCGTCTCTCAGTCGGGACACAAACGGCAAATGACGACAGCGAATTGCCGAATCCGGCAAATGACGACAGCGAATTGCCGAATCCTAAGCGCCAGCGCAGCGAGCTACCCGGGCCGTCGGTAGACGTATATAAGTGCCCGGTATGCTTAGCGGGGGGTACGAGACAGACAGCCAGTGTCGACGAAATGTGGACACATCTTTTTGTCGTGGATGCATTGTGCCATTCCGAAAGTGTCCCCTGTGCAAAACGCGATTAGCAACTATACGCACAATTCGGCGAGTCTTTTGTAGGCACACATTTAAAAACATTTGGTGCGATGCCAACGCTATTAATTAGGGCCCGATTACTTTTTATATTTACACATTTAGCTTTATTACTTTATGTTAATGATGCCCAAACACAATGTTACAATAAACTATGGGGTGATTCCTGAATATTTCAACTCTTCTGTGACGTATAATATTAATGATACCCGCCACATGTTGGAAGACGTTCCGTTCCGATGATTGACTATGTATACCATATTTACCATATTTACCATATTTACCATTATTTTATAAACAGTCGAACAAACGGGAGTGTTCCAAATAAGATTGAATCTTGTATGAAAAATTTACCATATTAATATATCGGATAAAATTTTATGTTTTCGAATTCGGGAGTGCTTCCAAATAAGCCAAACATTGCAAAATGTATTAATATAGTCGGATAAAACTATGTTTGAAAGATTCAGAGTCCTGTTGGAAATTGAGTGCAGTTCAGGTTTCAGTGGAAACTCCAGTTTTTTCGCAGTTCGCACTCAATTTGTTTGCCTGTTTAAATATATGTTTTTATTTTTTATAAACGACCAAAGGTAGGCTGCTTTTAGAAATCCATTTAAACAGCTTCTCTATCCTCCTTCTCTATCCTGGGATGTTGTGTTGTAAAATTACACAAATTCAAATCATTTCAGAAGTTTATTGTGAACTTTCTCAGTTAAATTTGGTTTCCGTTTAGGCTTATTTTTTGGATTTTTGAACAACGAACATGGTTATCCTGACTGAACAACTGGTGGAGGCCAAGTCAAAGGTGTCCGACATTCGCCATGCCATCCGCCTGAATGCTTGGGGTAGCGATCTGCACGACATATCGATCCTGCTGCGAATGCCGCGAATAGAGGTCCTGGCTCTCAGTGTGAACAAAATCCGTAGCCTGGCGAGTCTTCAGAACTGCCTCCGACTCAAGGAGGTCTACCTGCGACGCAACGAGATACCAAGCTTCGATGAACTGAAACACCTGCGCAACGCCCAAGGGCTGCGAAGCCTCTGGATGGACGAGAACCCCTGCTCGGAGGTCGCAGGTGCCAACTATCGCGCCTGCGTGCTACGCATGCTGCCACAAGTCACAAAGTTGGACGATGTTGAGGTGTGTGAGAGTGAGCTGACGGCGGCTCTCCGGAGCATGCCGTATCCGGCGCCAAAGAGCAAAATCCGAGCCCCGATACCAAATTCGGTATCCAATTCTAAGGGTACCGCTGCCAGGGCCTCTCGCGAGCGCTTTGAGAGGGAACGGATGCGGGACGGATGCAGTTCAGTATGCAGTATGCTTGGTGGCGGAGGTTCACTGCGAGGCAGACCACGAGCCCCAGCCGGCCAGTACCCATTGGCGCCATTCGGAGAATGTTCAGCTGAGGACGAAGTCCTTCTACCTGTTCCTTCCCCACGGGAACGGAGACGATTCGCGAGTGCCAGGTCGCTTCCCGACTGCCTACGTGAACATACCCAGCAGCATACCCAGATAACCGGCAACTGGTTGTCTTCGGAATATGAAGATTTTCCCTTGCCAGTCGCGTCGCCTGTTCCTAGTTTCAGCGGAACGAATTCTCGCCACTCAATGCGGTCCACCGTACCGCGTTGTACTGCTGGAAGCCGAAGCTGCCGGCCAAAGTGTCCGTCGCTTGGTTGCCGGCCAAAGTTGGTCGCCCAGTCGCGGCTGGGAGCTGTCGAATCGTTTGTCCGTCGCCCAAGCACGACACCGGAGGAGCACGTATACGCAGGCCCGATGCTGGCCTCTGGGACATCCGAAGCAATCCTTGGCGCGCCCGGTAACTCGTCTCCGGGTCTGCGTCGTTTGCGCACCAGTTCCAATCTTCTATCGTCCGCCCTGTGCCTGATTCGAGAGATGGACGGCCCCAGTCTGGAGGCTCTCAGTCATGCCATCAGTGAGATGGTGCAGAAACGGTCCCGGTCCCGATCCCGGTCCCATATCTTGTAGACGCCAATCAAGTGTTCAAATTATACAGATCCTGCAGCCCGGCAATGGTTTCCCTGATGACCTGAGGAGCCAGTCGTACACCCAGACATATTTACAATTATTTCTCGGCCATTATCTTCACAAAATTCAGCCTGATCAGCGGCAAAGCGCCTCCATTCTCCATTCTCCGTTTTCGGATAATGGAGAATTATCTCTTTTGGTTTTCAAATAAACTTGCCCAAATTCCAGGTAATCCGGGCTTTCATTACATTAGGAAGATCCCTCTCGGGGGTCTCATTATTATTATTATTTACAGATACAAATTAGAAAAAAAAAAAAAATCTACCGCATTCACAAGAATATGCGATGTGGTTAGTAGACGCGTTCCTGCAGCTTGAACATGAGCGGATCCTTGGTGCGTAGGATCAGTTCAGCAATGAGGACGGGCGGCTCCGTTGTGTCGCCAACAAAGTCGATGTGGTAGTGACGCAGAACGTTGGCGACAATGGCCTTGATCTCGAGCATTGCGAACTTTTGGCCAATGCAGTTGCGCGGCCCCGCAGAGAAGGGTATGTAGGCATAGGGATTGAGCTTTTCGGCGCTGGTGACCACATCGAAGCGCTCTGGCTTGAAGCTGTTGGGCTCACTGAATAGGTCCTCGCGGCGGAAAAAGGAAAAGCGGCGAGATGCCGATGTTTGTGCCAGCGGGATGCCGATGTTTTGCCATCTAGCCATTGGTTGGAGCGTAGAGTATTACTGGACTGGGACCATGTACTAAAGAGGCAGCTGATACTTACTTATCTCGCACTCCTGCAGCACCCTGCGACCCAGCAGCGGCACGGAGGGGTACATGCGGAGCGTCTCCTTGATGCACAGATCCACATAGTGGAGTTTTTGTTGAGCAGCTCGTATGTGACGGGGGTGCTTTTGTCTTCGCCGATTATCGCACTGATCTCCTCGAAGCACTTCTTTTTGCGCCTCCGGATGGGTGGCAATGTTGTAGAAAAAGAACATGAGGGCCGAGGAGGTTGTGTCGTGGCCCTCGAACATGAATGTGTCGACTTCCTCGCGAATGTCCAGGTTGGTCAGTGGCTTGTCGTCGACGGTCGATTGCAGCAGGATGTCCAGGAAGGCCATCTTCCGCTTGGCCCCCACATCAGCATCCGCATCGGTGGCGGCGGCGGTAGCGGAGGCGGCGTCCTTGCTGCCAGCGCGTATTAGCTCCCGGCGGCGCTGCACAATGATTTTTTCTCCGTAAACTCATGCAGCACATTCAAGGCACGCTTCTCGGCACGCGCTAGGGGTGTCAGCATGTAGGTCCAGTCGAAGCGGTAGAATATGTTAAACATCCGCTTGTGCAGCACCATCGATATCGTCTTCACAGCCTGCACGTACTCAGAGTCAGCATTCGTCTGGGCATTAATGGAGACGCCCATGGCAGTTTCTGAGCGTACAAAAATTAAAAATTTATTCAAATTTACTTCTGTTTTATGTAGATAAATGCGAAAAATAAATAACATTTCGAACAACAAATGGTAAAAGTGCGCACAGCGTTGCCGTACCATGGCAGTGCGTTATTTTAAACGTTAACGCTGCTGTTGCCAGACTGCTCGAGTGGCTAAGCAGTGTGCGAAAACAATGCACTTTTTAACGTTTGCTTATAACTTTGTGTGTGTGTGTTTGGCCACAGAAATAAAACTTATTCGTATTCGTACCACAAATCGTGTCCATGGTGCAAAGATTGATCCAATCGTAGAGATTAAAGCCAGTCTGGCCCTGCCTCAAACGATCCCTCTCCATATTGCGGAGCAGATCTCGCGATCCGCTCTCAAACACATCGACAAACTGATCGAGAATCTTGAAGTGGAAGGCGGGCGTGATGATCTTTCGTCGCTTGTGCCACTTGCGGCCCCGACTGACGAGGAGGCCCTCCTACAGCCACGGCTCCAGGGCCTTGTACTCGCCGGCCTTGTCGTTGAAGCGCAGTGTGCCCAGCACCACCTCCACATCCTTGGGATTGGCCATCAGCACATTCAGCTCTGGCCCCAGCCACACCTTCAGCGTATCGTCCTTTGCTTGCCAATGAAGTGATGGCCATGCCCCACCAGCGGCAGCACCGGTGGGCCCGGCATATAGCTCATCACCTCAATCAAACGCTTGAACTTGAGCTGGTAGACCAGCAGGGCCACAAAAGGCCAGGCCGCTGGCCAGCCAGCCGATTTCGTAATTTTGGAGCGGTTTACTTTGCGGTTTTGCGGAACCACACGCGAACTCCTGGGTCAGTGTGTGTAAGAGGGAGACAATGGGTGTTGTGTTTCTACGGGATCTCGTTTTGTCCAGCCTGTATTTGGGAGTGTGAGCGGGATGGCATGCTCTCGGCATAGAAAACAAATGCAGTCCTGGTGCTGCTGTGTATTTTCTCATTTTCTGTTTTGATTTGGCATTCGCTATACAAGTGTACTTACATATTTGTGTGTGGTGTTTTTATATGTATGCATGCTTTTAGCTGTTGGTTCAAATATGTGTGTGTGTGCACTTGAATGCCAGCTTGGACAATTTTATCCCGTTTATCAATAGACAGATTATTGATCTATTCTCCTTAAGGTTATGAGCAAAAGAAAATAGAAAATGGCAAGTGCTAGCCAACGACTGTGGACATATGTACATACATATATACATGCACCGGCACTTACAAATGTTCGTAGGGTTCTGGCCGACTGGGGCTCGTGGTCTGCCTTGCGGAGTCAGGAAATTTATTCGCGGCATTCGCAGCAGGCGAAACGTCGTCCAAGATGTGGCCGGTGCATAAAATCCGTCACAGAAGAGTTGAAATATTCAGGAGCACCTCATAGTTTATTGTTACATTAATGTAATAAAGCAAAGACTAAATATAATGTAATCGGGCCCTAATGACTAGCAAATGTTTTTAAATGTGTGCTTACAAATATATTCGCTTTATTGTGCGTCTAGATGCTAAGTGCGTGTTGCACAAGGGGCACTTGTGAGTTGCGAGAATGGCACGTTCAATGCATCCACGACAAAAAAGATGTGTCCACATTTCGTCGACACTGGCTCTCTGTCTCGTACCCCTCTAAGCAAAGGGGGCACCTATATTCGTCTTCCGACGGCCCGGGTAGCTCCCTGCGCCGGCGCCTAGGACTCGGCGGCGTAGTACCATCAGTTTGTGTCCCTTCTGATACACGCCAGGTGAGACGACTTTCATCGGGACTTACACGGTGACGACGACGTCTCGAAATGTTTGAGATGCGCCGATCCCTGTTGTTTTGTGCTATTGGAGCTATTGGTGCTATTGGAGCTATGGGTGCTATTGGAGCTATGGGTGCTGGTGCCGGGTTTGGAGCTACGGCTGCCTCTGGGTTGACGACAACTGGCGAAAAAAAAACTGAAAAATTAGTCCCTTGTCTGGGGTTAAGACGGCTTTAACGTACAGTTGGCTTTAACGTCTCGAAATGTTATCGATGTTTCCCTGTAACTATTGGGAATGGGTGTAGTTGATATGACATTGGTGCCCAACCGCGAAAAAAAGCTGAAAAATGAATTTCCCATTTTTGAAGTTGTTTAATGGGAAAAGGTAGTTGATGATGACATTGGCCAAAATTTCCCCATTTTTATTTCCAAAAGAATTCCAAAGAAAAATTGTAAAATAAATTTTACGAGCCTATCAGACTTTCGGGGCACTTCTCTGTTGGAATGAGATTGATTCAGCTCAAACGAACACTCACTGTCTTACGAATATTTCTCGGCCTGCTTCGTTTACTTTTTCCTTTTGCGTTGCTGCCACGAACATCAGTATATTTGATTCATCGTTGGTTGAGTTTCGCGGCAACTCTTCTAAATCCAATAAATCCACCAGACCGATGTCTGGTGACGGTATTTAGTGTTTATCGAACTAGTATTTTAAGTGTAAAAAGCTGTATCGAGTACATATGAGCTTCTGTCAAATTATTTAGCTATTTTAACTTAATATTCAGGAGTTCAATTGCTTTTGGTCAATCAGTTAGTTTGTTGAGTTTGAAAGCAGAGGGCAAAAGTAAAAGAAGCAGGCCGAGATATATTCGGAAGACAGTGAGTGTTCGTTTGAGCTGGAATCAATCTCATTCAAAAGGAGCACATAACATAGTGAACATCTCGTAAAATTTATTTTAAAATTTTTTCTTGTACAAGCACAAATACACAATGGGGAACGGAGCGATTTCGCGTTTGGCCAATTCCATCACAACTAACTTTTCCCAGGTGGGAAACAACGGTACGTTAAAGCCGCCTTAACCCCAGACAAGGGACTAATTTTTCTGCTTTTCAGATAATCCAGCGCAAGTTGTGGTCCACCCAGAGACAGCCGTAGCATCGGCACCAAACATTTCTAAACGGCGTCGTAATCACGACAGCCCCCATGAAAGTCGTCTCAGTCGGTCGGGACACAAACGGCAAATGACGACAGCGAATTGCCGAATCCGGCAAATGACGACAGCGAATTGCCGAATCCTAAGCGCCAGCGCAGCGAGCTACCCGGGCCGTCGGTAGACGTATATAAGTGCCCGGTATGCTTAGCGGGGGGGGTACGAGACAGACAGCCAGTGTCGACGAAATGTGGACACATCTTTTGTCGTGGATGCATTGAACGTGCCATTCGCGAATCTCACAAGTGTCCCCTGTGCAAAACGCGATTAGCAACTATACGCACAATTCGGCGAGTCTTTTTGTAGGCACACATTTAAAAACATTTGGTGCGATGCCAATGCTATTAATTAGGGCCCGATTACATTATATTTAGTCTTAGCTTTATTACTTTTTATGTTAATGATGCCCAAACACAATGTTACAATAAACTATGAGGTGCTCCTGAATATTTCAACTCTTCTGTGACGTATAATATTAGTGTACCCGCCACAGATTGGAAGACGTTCCGTTCCGATGATTGACTATGTATACCATATTTACCATATTTACCATATTTACCATATTTTATAAACAGTCGAACAAACGGGAGTGCTTCAAATAAGCCAATCTTGTGCAAAATGTATTAATATATCGGATAAAACTATGTTTTCAATTCTCAGAGTCCTGTTGGAACATTGAGTGCAGTTCAGGTGAAAGATTCAGTGGAAACTCCACTCCAGTTTTCGCAGTTCGCACTCAATTTGTTTGCCTGTTTAAATATATGTTTATGTTTTTTATAAACGACCAAAGGTAGGCTGCTTTAGAAATCCATTTAAACAGCTTCTCTATCCTCCTTCTCTATCCTGGGATGTTGTGTTGTAAAATTACACAAATTCAAATCATTTCAGAAGTTTATTGTGAACTTTCTCAGTTAAATTTGGTTTCCGTTTAGGCTTATTTTGGATTTTGAACAACGAACATGGTTATCCTGACTGAACAACTGGTGGAGGCCAAGTCAAAGGTGTCCGACATTCGCCATGCCATCCGCCTGAATGCTTGGGGTAGCGATCTGCACGACATATCGATCCTGCTGCGAATGCCGCGAATAGAGGTCCTGGCTCTCAGTGTGAACAAAATCCGTAGCCTGGCGAGTCTTCAGAACTGCCTCCGACTCAAGGAGGTCTACCTGCGACGCAACGAGATACCAAGCTTCGATGAACTGAAACACCTGCGCAACGCCCAAGGGCTGCGAAGCCTCTGGATGGACGAGAACCCCTGCTCGGAGGTCGCAGGTGCCAACTATCGCGCCTGCGTGCTACGCATGCTGCCACAAGTCACAAAGTTGGACGATGTTGAGGTGTGCGAGAGTGAGCTGACGGCGGCTCTCCGGAGCATGCCGTATCCGGCGCCAAAGAGCAAAATCCGAGCCCCGATACCAAATTCGGTATCCAATTCTAAGGGTACCGCTGCCAGGGCCTCTCGCGAGCGCTTTGAGAGGGAACGGATGCGGGACGGATGCAGTTCAGTATGCAGTATGCTTGGTGGCGGAGGTTCACTGCGAGGCAGACCACGAGCCCCAGCCGGCCAGTACCCATTGGCGCCATTCGGAGAATGTTCAGCTGAGGACGAAGTCCTTCTACCTGTTCCTTCCCCACGGGAACGGAGACGATTCGCGAGTGCCAGGTCGCTTCCCGACTGCCTACGTGAACATACCCAGCAGCATACCCAGATAACCGGCAACTGGTTGTCTTCGGAATATGAAGATTTGCCCTTGCCAGTCGCGTCGCCTGTTCCTAGTTTCAGCGGAACGAATTCTCGCCACTCAATGCGGTCCACCGTACCGCGTTGTAGAGCTGAAGCCGAAGCTGCCGGCCAAAGTGCTTTCTTGGTCGCCCAGTCGCGGCTGGGAGCTGTCGAATCGTTTGTCCGTCGCCCAAGCACGACACCGGAGGAGCACGTATACGCAGGCCCGATGCTGGCCTCTGGGACATCCGAAGCAATCCTTGGCGCGCCCGGTAACTCGTCTCCGGGTCTGCGTCGTTTGCGCACCAGTTCCAATCTTCTATCGTCCGCCCTGTGCCTGATTCGAGAGATGGACGGCCCCAGTCTGGAGGCTCTCAGTCATGCCATCAGTGAGATGGTGCAGAAACGGTCCCGGTCCCGATCCCGGTCCCATATCTTGTAGACGCCAATCAAGTGTTCAAATTATACAGATCCTGCAGCCCGGCAATGGTTTCCCTGATGACCTGAGGAGCCAGTCGTACACCCAGACATATTTACAATTATTTCTCGGCCATTATCTTCACAAAATTCAGCCTGATCAGCGGCAAAGCGCCTCCATTCTCCATTCTCCGTTTTCGGATAATGGAGAATTATCTCTTTTGGTTTTTCAAATAAACTTGTGCCCAAATTCCAGGTAATCCGGGCTTTCATTACATTAGGAAGATCCCTCTCGGGGGGTCTCATTATTATTATTATTTACAGATACAAATTAGAAAAAAAAAACAAAAAATATCTACCGCATTCACAAGAATATGCGATGTGGTTAGTAGACGCGTTCCTGCAGCTTGAACATGAGCGGATCCTTGGTGCGTAGGATCAGTTCAGCAATGAGGACGGGCGGCTCCGTTGTGTCGCCAACAAAGTCGATGTGGTAGTGACGCAGAACGTTGGCGACAATGGCCTTGATCTCGAGCATTGCGAACTTTTGGCCAATGCAGTTGCGCGGCCCCGCAGAGAAGGGTATGTAGGCATAGGGATTGAGCTTTTCGGCGCTGGTGACCACATCGAAGCGCTCTGGCTTGAAGCTGTTGGGCTCACTGAATAGGTCCTCGCGGCGACCCAGGAAAAGCGGCGAGATGCCGATGTTTGTGCCAGCGGGAATTAGTTTGCCATCTAGTTGGAGCGTAGAGTATTACTGGACTGGGACCATGTACTAAAGAGGCAGCTGATACTTACTTATCTCGCACTCCTGCAGCACCCTGCGACCCAGCAGCGGCACGGAGGGGTACATGCGGAGCGTCTCCTTGATGCACAGATCCACATAGTGGAGTTTGTTGAGCAGCTCGTATGTGACGGGGGTGCTTTTGTCTTCGCCGATTATCGCACTGATCTCCTCGAAGCACTTCTTTTTGCGCCTCCGGATGGGTGGCAATGTTGTAGAAAAAAGAACATGAGGGCCGAGGAGGTTGTGTCGTGGCCCTCGAACATGAATGTGTCGACTTCCTCGCGAATGTCCAGGTTGGTCAGTGGCTTGTCGTCGACGGTCGATTGCAGCAGGATGTCCAGGAAGGCCATCTTCCGCTTGGCCCCACATCAGCATCCGCATCGGTGGCGGCGGCGGTAGCGGAGGCGGCGTCCTTGCTGCCAGCGCGTATTAGCTCCTGGCGGCGCTGCACAATGATTTTCTCCGTAAACTCATGCAGCACATTCAAGGCACGCTTCTCGGCACGCGCTAGGGGTGTCAGCATGTAGGTCCAGTCGAAGCGGTAGAATATGTTAAACATCCGCTTGTGCAGCACCATCGATATCGTCTTCACAGCCTGCACGTACTCAGAGTCAGCATTCGTCTGGGCATTAATGGAGACGCCCATGGCAGTTTCTGAGCGTACAAAAATTAAAAATTTATTCAAATTTACTTCTGTTTTATGTAGATAAATGCGAAAATAAATAACATTTCGAACAACAAATGGTAAAAGTGCGCACAGCGTTGCCGTACCATGGCAGTGCGTTATTTTAAACGTTAACGCTGCTGTTGCCAGACTGCTCGAGTGGCTAAGCAGTGTGCGAAAACAATGCACTTTTTAACGTTTGCTTATAACTTTGTGTGTGTGTGTTTGGCCACAGAAATAAAACTTATTCGTACCACAAATCGTGTCCATGGTGCAAAGATTGATCCAATCGTAGAGATTAAAGCCAGTCTGGCCCTGCCTCAAACGATCCCTCTCCATATTGCGGAGCAGATCTCGCGATCCGCTCTCAAACACATCGACAAACTGATCGAGAATCTTGAAGTGGAAGGCGGGCGTGATGATCTTTCGTCGCTTGTGCCACTTGCGGCCCCGACTGACGAGGAGGCCCTCCTACAGCCACGGCTCCAGGGCCTTGTACACGCCGGCCTTGTCGTTGAAGCGCAGTGTGCCCAGCACCACCTCCACATCCTTGGGATTGGCCATCAGCACATTCAGCTCTGGCCCCAGCCACACCTTCAGCGTATCGTCCTTTGCTTGCCAATGAAGTGATGGCCATGCCCCACCAGCGGCAGCACCGGTGGGCCCGGCATATAGCTCATCACCTCAATCAAACGCTTGAACTTGAGCTGGTAGACCAGCAGGGCCACAAACAGGCCGCTGGCCAGCCAGCCGATTTCGTAATTTTGGAGCGGTTTACTTTGCGGCTTTGCGGAACCACACGCGAACTCCTGGGTCAGTGTGTGTAAGAGGGAGACAATGGGTGTTGTGTTTCTACGGGATCTCGTTTTGTCCAGCCTGTATTTGGGAGTGTGAGCGGGATGGCATGCTCTCGGCATAGAAAACAAATGCAGTCCTGGTGCTGCTGTGTATTTTCTCATTTTCTGTTTTGATTTGGCATTCGCTATACAAGTGTACTTACATATTTGTGTGTGGTGTTTTTATATGTATGCATGCTTTTAGCTGTTGGTTCAAATATGTGTGTGTGTGCACTTGAATGCCAGCTTGGACAATTTTATCCCGTTTATCAATAGACAGATTATTGATCTATTCTCCTTAAGGTTATGAGCAGCAAAAGAAAATAGAAAATGGCAAGTGCTAGCCAACGACTGTGGACATATGTACATACATATATACATGCATGCACCGGCACTTACAAATGTTCGTAGGGTTCTGGCCGACTGGGGCTCGTGGTCTGCCTTGCGGAGTCAGGAAATTTATTCGCGGCATTCGCAGCAGGCGAAACGTCGTCCAAGATGTGGCCGGTGCATAAAATCCGTCACAGAAGAGTTGAAATATTCAGGAGCACCTCATAGTTTATTGTTACATTAATGTAATAAAGCAAAGACTAAATATAATGTAATCGGGCGCTAATGACTAGCAAATGTTTTTAAATGTGTGCTTACAAATATATTCGCTTTATTGTGCGTCTAGATGCTAAGTGCGTGTTGCACAAGGGGCACTTGTGAGTTGCGAGAATGGCACGTTCAATGCATCCACGACAAAAGATGTGTCCACATTTCGTCGACACTGGCTCTCTGTCTCGTACCCCCCCTCTAAGCAAAGGGGCACCTATATTCGTCTTCCGACGGCCCGGGTAGCTCCCTGCGCCGGCGCCTAGGACTCGGCGGCGTAGTACCATCAGTTTGTGTCCCTTCTGATACACGCCAGGTGAGACGACTTTCATCGGGACTTACACGGTGACGACGACGTCTCGAAATGTTTGAGATGCGCCGATCCCTGTTGTTTTGTGCTATTGGAGCTATTGGTGCTATTGGAGCTATGGGTGCCGGGTTTGGAGCTACGGCTGCCTCTGGGTTGACGACAACTGGCGAAAAAAAGCAGAAAAATTAGTCCCTTGTCTGGGGTTAAGACGGCTTTAACGTACAGTTGTTGTGACGACGACGTCTCGAAATGTTTGAGATGCGCCGATCCCTGTTGTTTTGTGCTATTGGAGCTATGGGTGCTATTGGAGCTATGGGTGCTGGTGCCGGGTTTGGAGCTACGGCTGCCTCTGGGTTGAAGACAACTGGCGAAAAAAAGCTGAAAAATTAGTCCCTTGTCTGGGGTTAAGACGGCTTTAACGTACAGTTGTTTCCCACCTGGGAAAAGGTAGTTGATATGACATTGGCCAACCGCGAAAATGAATTTCCCATTTTTGAATTAATCCAAAATTATTCCAAAGAAAAAATTGTAAAATAAATTTTACGAGCCTATCAGACTTTCGGGGCACTTCTCTGTTGGAATGAGATTGATTCCAGCTCAAACGAACACTCACTGTCTTACGAATATTTCTCGGCCTGCTTCGTTTACTTTTTCCTTTTGCGTTGCTGCCACGAACATCAGTATATTTGATTCATCGTTGGTTGAGTTTCGCGGCAACTCTTCTAAATCAATAAATCCACCAGACCGATGTCTGGTGACGGTATTTAGTGTTTATCGAACTAGTATTTTAAGTGTAAAAGCTGTATCGAGTACATATGAGCTTCTGTCAAATTATTTAGCTATTTTAACTTAATATTCAGGAGTTCAATTGCTTTGGTCAATCAGTTAGTTTGTTGAGTTTGAAAGCAGAGGGCAAAAGTAAAAGAAGCAGGCCGAGATATATTCGGAAGACAGTGAGTGTTCGTTTGAGCTGGAATCAATCTCATTCAAAAGGAGCACATAACATAGTGAACATCTCGTAAAATTTATTTTTAAAATTTTTCTTGAACAAGAACAAGTGTAATTACACAATGGGGAACGGAGCGATTTCGCGTTTGGCCAATTCCATCACAACTAACTTTTCCCAGGTGGGAAACAACGGTACGTTAAAGCCGCCTTAACCCCAGACAAGGGACTAATTTTTCTGCTTTTCAGATAATCCAGCGCAAGCTGTGGTCCACCCAGAGACAGCCGTAGCATCGGCACCAAACATTTCTAAACGGCGTCGTAATCACGACAGCCCCCATGAAAGTCGTCTCTCAGTCGGGACACAAACGGCAAATGACGACAGCGAATTGCCGAATCCGGCAAATGACGACAGCGAATTGCCGAATCCTAAGCGCCAGCGCAGCGAGCTACCCGGGCCGTCGGTAGACGTATATAAGTGCCCGGTATGCTTAGCGGGGGGTACGAGACAGACAGCCAGTGTCGACGAAATGTGGACACATCTTTTGTCGTGGATGCATTGAACGTGCCATTCGCGAATCTCACAAGTGTCCCCTGTGCAAAACGCGATTAGCAACTATACGCACAATTCGGCGAGTCTTTTTGTAGGCACACATTTAAAAACATTTGGTGCGATGCCAATGCTATTAATTAGGGCCCGATTACATTATATTTAGTCTTAGCTTTATTACTTTATGTTAATGATGCCCAAACACAATGTTACAATAAACTATGAGGTGCTCCTGAATATTTCAACTCTTCTGTGACGTATAATATTAGTGTACCCGCCACAGATTGGAAGACGTTCCGTTCCGATGATTGACTATGTATACCATATTTACCATATTTACCATATTTACCATATTTTATAAACAGTCGAACAAACGGGAGTGCTTCAAATAAGCCAATCTTGTGCAAAATGTATTAATATATCGGATAAAACTATGTTTTCAATTCTCAGAGTCCTGTTGGAACATTGAGTGCAGTTCAGGTGAAAGATTCAGTGGAAACTCCACTCCAGTTTTCGCAGTTCGCACTCAATTTGTTTGCCTGTTTAAATATATGTTTATGTTTTTTATAAACGACCAAAGGTAGGCTGCTTTAGAAATCCATTTAAACAGCTTCTCTATCCTCCTTCTCTATCCTGGGATGTTGTGTTGTAAAATTACACAAATTCAAATCATTTCAGAAGTTTATTGTGAACTTTCTCAGTTAAATTTGGTTTCCGTTTAGGCTTATTTTGGATTTTGAACAACGAACATGGTTATCCTGACTGAACAACTGGTGGAGGCCAAGTCAAAGGTGTCCGACATTCGCCATGCCATCCGCCTGAATGCTTGGGGTAGCGATCTGCACGACATATCGATCCTGCTGCGAATGCCGCGAATAGAGGTCCTGGCTCTCAGTGTGAACAAAATCCGTAGCCTGGCGAGTCTTCAGAACTGCCTCCGACTCAAGGAGGTCTACCTGCGACGCAACGAGATACCAAGCTTCGATGAACTGAAACACCTGCGCAACGCCCAAGGGCTGCGAAGCCTCTGGATGGACGAGAACCCCCTGCTCGGAGGTCGCAGGTGCCAACTATCGCGCCTGCGTGCTACGCATGCTGCCACAAGTCACAAAGTTGGACGATGTTGAGGTGTGCGAGAGTGAGCTGACGGCGGCTCTCCGGAGCATGCCGTATCCGGCGCCAAAGAGCAAAATCCGAGCCCCGATACCAAATTCGGTATCCAATTCTAAAATTTACCGCTGCCAGGGCCTCTCGCGAGCGCTTTGAGAGGGAACGGATGCGGGACGGATGCAGTTCAATGGGTATGCTTGGTGGCGGAGGTTCACTGCGAGGCAGGCCACGAGCCCCAGCCGGCCAGTACCCATTGGCGCCATTCGGAGAATGTTCAGCTGAGGACGAAGTCCTTCTACCTGTTCCTTCCCCACGGGAACGGAGACGATTCGCGAGTGCCAGGTCGCTTCCCGACTGCCTACGTGAACATACCCAGCACGTGATAACCGGCAACTGGTTGTCTTCGGAATATGAAGATTTGCCCTTGCCAGCCGCGTCGCCTGTTCCTAGTTTCAGCGGAACGAATTCTCGCCACTCAATGCGGTCCACCGCACCGCGTTGTAGAGCTGAAGCCGAAGCTGCCGGCCAAAGTGCTTTCTTGGTCGCCCAGTCGCGGCTGGGAGCTGTCGAATCGTTTGTCCGTCGCCCAAGCACGACACCGGAGGAGCACGTATACGCAGGCCCGATGCTGGCCTCTGGGACATCCGAAGCAATCCTTGGCGCGCCCGGTAACTCGTCTCCGGGTCTGCGTCGTTTGCGCACCAGTTCCAATCTTCTATCGTCCGCCCTGTGCCTGATTCGAGAGATGGACGGCCCCAGTCTGGAGGCTCTCAGTCATGCCATCAGTGAGATGGTGCAGAAACGGTCCCGGTCCCGATCCCGGTCCCATATCTTGTAGACGCCAATCAAGTGTTCAAATTATACAGATCCTGCAGCCCGGCAATGGTTTCCCTGATGACCTGAGGAGCCAGTCGTACACCCAGACATATTTACAATTATTTCTCGGCCATTATCTTCACAAAATTCAGCCTGATCAGCGGCAAAGCGCCTCCATTCTCCATTCTCCGTTTTCGGATAATGGAGAATTATCTCTTTTGGTTTTTCAAATAAACTTGTGCCCAAATTCCAGGTAATCCGGGCTTTCATTACATTAGGAAGATCCCTCTCGGGGGTCTCATTATTATTATTATTTACAGATACAAATTAGAAAAAAAAAACAAAAAAAATCTACCGCATTCACAAGAATATGCGATGTGGTTAGTAGACGCGTTCCTGCAGCTTGAACATGAGCGGATCCTTGGTGCGTAGGATCAGTTCAGCAATGAGGACGGGCGGCTCCGTTGTGTCGCCAACAAAGTCGATGTGGTAGTGACGCAGAACGTTGGCGACAATGGCCTTGATCTCGAGCATTGCGAACTTTTGGCCAATGCAGTTGCGCGGCCCCGCAGAGAAGGGTATGTAGGCATAGGGATTGAGCTTTTCGGCGCTGGTGACCACATCGAAGCGCTCTGGCTTGAAGCTGTTGGGCTCACTGAATAGGTCCTCGCGGCGACCCAGGAAAAGCGGCGAGATGCCGATGTTTGTGCCAGCGGGAATTAGTTTGCCATCTAGTTGGAGCGTAGAGTATTACTGGACTGGGACCATGTACTAAAGAGGCAGCTGATACTTACTTATCTCGCACTCCTGCAGCACCCTGCGACCCAGCAGCGGCACGGAGGGGTACATGCGGAGCGTCTCCTTGATGCACAGATCCACATAGTGGAGTTTGTTGAGCAGCTCGTATGTGACGGGGTGCTTTTTGTCTTCGCCGATTATCGCACTGATCTCCTCGAAGCACTTCTTTTGCGCCTCCGGATGGGTGGCAATGTTGTAGAAAAAGAACATGAGGGCCGAGGAGGTTGTGTCGTGGCCCTCGAACATGAATGTGTCGACTTCCTCGCGAATGTCCAGGTTGGTCAGTGGCTTGTCGTCGATGGTCGATTGCAGCAGGATGTCCAGGAAGGCCATCTTCCGCTTGGCCCCCACATCAGCATCCGCATCGGTGGCAGCGGTGGCAGCGGCGGCAGCGGCGTCCTTGCTGCCAGCGCGTATTAGCTCCTGGCGGCGCTGCACAATGATTTTCTCCGTAAACTCATGCAGCACATTCAAGGCACGCTTCTCGGCACGCGCTAGGGGTGTCAGCATGTAGGTCCAGTCGAAGCGGTAGAATATGTTAAACATCCGCTTGTGCAGCACCATCGATATCGTCTTCACAGCCTGCACGTACTCAGAGTCAGCATTCGTCTGGGCATTAATGGAGACGCCCATGGCAGTTTCTGAGCGTACAAAAATTAAAAATTTATTCAAATTTACTTCTGTTTTATGTAGATAAATGCGAAAATAAATAACATTTCGAACAACAAATGGTAAAAGTGCGCACAGCGTTGCCGTACCATGGCAGTGCGTTATTTTAAACGTTAACGCTGCTGATGCCAGACTGCTCGAGTGGCTAAGCAGTGTGCGAAAACAATGCACTTTTTAACGTTTGCTTATAACTTTGTGTGTGTGTGTTTGGCCACAGAAATAAAACTTATTCGTACCACAAATCGTGTCCATGGTGCAAAGATTGATCCAATCGTAGAGATTAAAGCCAGTCTGGCCCTGCCTCAAACGATCCCTCTCCATATTGCGGAGCAGATCTCGCGATCCGCTCTCAAACACATCGACAAACTGATCGAGAATCTTGAAGTGGAAGGCGGGCGTGATGATCTTTCGTCGCTTGTGCCACTTGCGGCCCCGACTGACGAGGAGGCCCTCCTTCAGCCACGGCTCCAGGGCCTTGTACTCGCCGGCCTTGTCGTTGAAGCGCAGTGTGCCCAGCACCACCTCCACATCCTTGGGATTGGCCATCAGCACATTCAGCTCTGGCCCCAGCCACACCTTCAGCGTATCGTCCTTTGCTTGCCAATGAAGTGATGGCCATGCCCCACCAGCGGCAGCACCGGTGGGCCCGGCATATAGCTCATCACCTCAATCAAACGCTTGAACTTGAGCTGGTAGACCAGCAGGGCCACAAACAGGCCGCTGGCCAGCCAGCCGATTTCGTAATTTTGGAGCGGTTTACTTTGCGGCTTTGCGGAACCACACGCGTACTCCTGGGTCAGTGTGTGTAAGAGGGAGACAATTAGTGTTGTGTTTCTACGGGATCTCGTTTTGTCTAACCGGTATTTGGGAGTGTGAGCGGGATGGCATGCTCTCGGCATAGAATACTGCTGCTGTGTATTTTCTCATTTTCTGTTTTGATTTGGCATTCGCTATACATAGTGTACTTACATATTTGTGTGTGGTGTTTTTATATGTATGCATGCTTTTAGCTGTTGGTTCAAATATGTGTGTGTGTGTGTGCACTTGAATGCCAGCTTGGACAATTTTATCCCGTTTATCAATAGACAGATTATTGATCTATTCTCCTTAAGGTTATGAGCAAAAGAAAATAGAAAATGGCAAGAGTCAGTCTCTGTCTAATGCTAGCCAACGACTGTGGACATGTACATACATACATATGTACATGCATGCACCGGCACTTACAAATGTTCGTAGGGTTCTGGCCGACTGGGGCTCGTGGTCTGCCTTGCGGAGTCAGGAAATTTATTCGCGGCATTCGCAGCAGGCGAAACGTCGTCCAAGATGTGGCCGGTGCATAAAATCCGTCACAGAAGAGTTGAAATATTCAGGAGCACCTCATAGTTTATTGTTACATTAATGTAATAAAGCAAAGACTAAATATAATGTAATCGGGCCCTAATGACTAGCAAATGTTTTTAAATGTGTGCTTACAAATATATTCGCTTTATTGTGCGTCTAGATGCTAAGTGCGTGTTGCACAAGGGGCACTTGTGAGTTGCGAGAATAGCACGTTCAATGCATCCACGACAAAAGATGTGTCCACATTTCGTCGACACTGGCTCTCTGTCTCGTACCTAGGCAAAGGGGGCACCTATATTCGTCTTCCGACGGCCCGGGTAGCTCCCCTGCGCCGGCGCCTAGGACTCGGCGGCGTAGTACCATCAGTTTGTGTCCCTTCTGATACACGCCAGGTGAGACGACTTTCATCGGGACTTACACGGTGACGACGACGTCTCGAAATGTTTGAGATGCGCCGATCCCTGTTGTTTTGTGCTATTGGAGCTATTGGTGCTATTGGAGCTATTGGTGCTATTGGAGCTATGGGTGCCGGGTTTGGAGCTACGGCTGCCTCTGGGTTGACGACAACTGGCGAAAAAAACAGAAAAATTAGTCCCTTGTCTGGGGTTAAGACGGCTTTAACGTACAGTTGTTGTGACGACGACGTCTCGAAATGTTTTGAGATGCGCCGATCCCTGTAATTTTTGTGCTATTGGGCTATTGGAGGTGCCGGGTTTGGAGCTACGGCTGCCTCTGGGTTGAAGACAACTGGCGAAAAAAAAAAAAAACAGAAAAATTAGTCCCCTGTCTGGGGTTAAGGCGGCTTTAACGTACAGTTTGTTGTGACGACGACGTCTCGAAATGTTATCGATGCGCCGATCCCTGTAATTTTGTGCTATTGGAGCTATTGGTGCTATTGGAGCTATGGGTGCTATTGGAGCTATGGGTGCTGGTGCCGGGTTTGGAGCTACGGCTGCCTCTGGGTTGAAGACAACTGGCGAAAAAAGCTGAAAAATTAGTCCCTTGTCTGGGGTTAAGACGGCTTTAACGTACAGTTGTTGTGACGACGACGTCTCGAAATGTTATCGATGCGCCGATCCCTGTAATTTTGTGCTATTGGAGCTATTGAGGTGCCGGGTTTGGAGCTACGGCTGCCTCTGGGTTGAAGACAACTGGCGAAAAAACAGAAAAATTAGTCCCCTGTCTGGGGTTAAGGCGGCTTTAACGTACAGTTGTTTCCCACCTGGGAAAAGGTAGTTGATATGACATTGGCCAACCGCGAAAATGAATTTCCCATTTTTGAATTAATCCAAAATTATTCCAAAAAAAAATTGTAAAATAAATTTTACGAGCCTATCAGACTTTCGGGGCACTTCTCTGTTGGAATGAGATTGATTCAGCTCAAACGAACACTCACTGTCTTACGAATATTTCTCGGCCTGCTTCGTTTACTTTTTCCCTTTTTGCGTTGCTGCCACGAACATCAGTATATTTGATTCATCGTTGGTTGAGTTTCGCGGCAACTCTTCTAAATCCAATAAATCCACCAGACCGATGTCTGGTGACGGTATTTAGTGTTTATCGAACTAGTATTTTAAGTGTAAAAGCTGTATCGAGTACATATGAGCTTCTGTCAAATTATTTAGCTATTTTAACTTAATATTCAGGAGTTCAATTGTTTTGGTCAATCAGTTAGTTTGTTGAGTTTGAAAGCAGAGGGCAAAAGTAAAAAGAAGCAGGCCGAGAAATATTCGTAAGACAGTGAGTGTTCGTTTGAGCTGGAATCAATCTCAATCTCATTCCAACAGAGAAGTGCCCCGAAATTTGATAGGCTCGTAAAATTTATTTTACAATTTTTCTTTGGAATAATTTTGGATTAATTCAAAATGGGAAATTCATTTTCGCGGTTGGCCAATGTCATATCAACTACCTTTTCCCAGGTGGGAAACAACTGTACGTTAAAGCCGCCTTAACCCCAGACAGGGGACTAATTTTTCTGTTTTTTTTCGCCAGTTGTCTTCAACCCAGAGGCAGCCGTAGCTCCAAACCCGGCACCTCCAATAGCTCCAATAGCACAAAATTACAGGGATCGGCGCATCGATAACATTTCGAGACGTCGTCGTCACAACAACTGTACGTTAAAGCCGTCTTAACCCCAGACAAGGGACTAATTTTTCAGCTTTTTCGCCAGTTGTCTTCAACCCAGAGGCAGCCGTAGCTCCAAACCCGGCACCAGCACCCATAGCCCAATAGCACCCATAGCTCCAATAGCACCAATAGCTCCAATAGCACAAAATTACAGGGATCGGCGCATCGATAACATTTCGAGACGTCGTCGTCACAACAACTGTACGTTAAAGCCGTCTTAACCCCAGACAAGGGACTAATTTTTCTGTTTTTTCGCCAGTTGTCTTCAACCCAGAGGAAGCCGTAGCTCCAAACCAGGCACCAGCACCCATAGCTCCAATAGCACCAATAGCTCCAATAGCACAAAATTACAGGGATCCGCGCATCTCAAACATTTCGAGACGTCGTCGTCACAACAACTGTACGTTAAAGCCGTCTTAACCCCAGACAAGGGACTAATTTTTCTGTTTTTTTTCGCCAGTTGTCTTCAACCCAGAGGAAGCCGTAGCTCCAAACCAGGCACCAGCACCCATAGCTCCAATAGCACCAATAGCTCCAATAGCACAAAACAACAGGGATCGGCGCATCTCAAACATTTCGAGACGTCGTCGTCACCGTGCAAGTCCCCATGAAAGTCGTCTCACCTGGCGTGTATCAGAAGGACACAAACTGATGGTACTACGCCGCCGAGTCCTAGGCGCCGGCGCAGGAGCTACCCGGGCCGTCGGAAGACGAATATAGGTGCCCCCTTTGCTTAGAGGGGGGTACGAGACAGAGAGCCAGTGTCGACGAAATGTGGACACATCTTTTGTCGTGGATGCATTGAACGTGCCATTCTCGCAACTCACAAGTGCCCCTTGTGCAACACGCACTTAGCATCTAGACGCACAATAAAAGCGAATATATTTGTAAGCACACATTTAAAAACATTTGCTAGTCATTAGGGCCCGATTACATTATATTTAGTCTTTGCTTTATTACATTAATGTAACAATAAACTATGAGGTGCTCCTGAATATTTCAACTCTTCTGTGACGGATTTTATGCACCGGCCACATCTTGGACGACGTTTCGCCTGCTGCGAATGCCGCGAATAAATTTCCTGACTCCGCAAGGCAGACCACGAGCCCCAGTCGGCCAGAACCCTACGAACATTTGTAAGTGCTGGTGCATGCATGTACATATGTATGTATGTACATATGTCCACAGTCGTTGGCTAGCATTAGACAGAGACTGACACTTGCCATTTTCTATTTTCTTTTGCTCATAACCTTAAGGAGAATAGATCAATAATCTGTCTATTGATAAACGGGATAAAATTGTCCAAGCTGGCATTCAAGTGCACACACACACACATATTTGAACAAACAGCTAAAAGCATGCATACATATAAAAACACCACACACAAATATGTAAGTACACTATGTATAGCGAATGCCAAATCAAAACAGAAAATGAGAAAATACACAGCAGCACCAGGACTGCATTTGTATTCTATGCCGAGAGCATGCCATCCCGCTCACACTCACAAATACCGGTTAGACAAAACGAGATCCCGTAGAAACACAACACCCATTGTCTCCCTCTTACACACACTGACCCAGGAGTTCGCGTATGGTTCCGCAAAGCCGCAGAGATCGGTTGGATAGAAGGGTATCTCGCAAGAATAACAGCGAGAGGGAGACTTCCCTGGAGAATTCAGAGAATCAGCTTGTAAGTAGACCAAACCTAAGCAAAAAGTAAAAAATCAGAAGTTGGACTCATCAGCCGCCAAATCGCATATAATGCACAGAAGAATCTCGCCGACACTGGTCGCTGGGTGATTGCGCAGGGGAATCAGTCATCGTGGCAACAGAAGAAGATGAACTCCGATAATATTAAGCTCTGGGTGATTTCACAGAAGAAACATTTACCACTGCACCACTATGTAATATAATTATAATTATATATTTCAGGTGTAGGAATAACACTAACACTATAGATTGATCGTTGTGTTGCTGTTTTCAAACTATACCGGTATCTAGACTAGTGCATTTCAAGTGCTTATTATCGCACAAAAATATCGATACTATTATTTCAAGTAGAATCAAAAGTCGCGGCTATAGTCTGAAATATATATCGATTCATTAATATATCGAACATATATTTCACATCCCTACATTAGTTCCCGCCAAAAAAGTGTGCATACGGCGCATTTGGCACCAAAAATTATTTTGTTTGCTTTCAAGCGTCTCGCCGAGTGGAAGAAGAGCTTGGCTTGTTTGTGTTTGACTGCAGATCGATCGAGAGTTCAAGTTGAAGTGAGACAGAACAATGGCCCATGATGGCGAGCAGTTTATCAGGGACATACAGCGCGAGTATGTGGACTTTCTGGACGACGAGGAAGACCAGGGAATCTACTCCGGCCATGTGAAGGACATGATTGCCGAAAAGAGCAAGCGCCTTGTGGTGAACATCAACGATCTGAAGCGCAAGAATGCGCAGCGGGCCGTGGGGCTGCTGAGCAACGCATCCGACGAGCAGCTGGCCTTCGGGCGCGCCCTCAAGGAGTACGCGTCGACGGTGGACCCCAGCTATGCCAAGCTGCACGAGGACTTCTTTGTGGGCTTCGAGGGCTGCTTTGGCAATCGGCATGTGACGCCGCGCTCGCTCACCTCCACCTACCTGGGCAACATGGTCTGCGTGGAGGGCATCGTCACCAAGGTCTCTCTCATCCGGCCCAAGGTGGTGCGCAGTGTCCACTACTGTCCGAATACGCGCAAAGTGCTGGAGCGCAAGTACACAGACCTCACCTCGTTCGAGGCCGTGCCCTCGGGCGCCGCCTATCCCACCAAGGACGACGACGGCAATCTCCTCGAGACAGAGTTCGGGCTGTCCGTCTACAAGGACCACCAGACGCTCACCATACAGGAGATGCCCGAGAAGGCGCCGGCCGGCCAGCTGCCGCGCTCCGTTGACATTATCTGCGACGATGATCTTGTCGATCGCTGCAAGCCCGGCGATCGCGTCCAGATCGTGGGCAGCTATCGCTGTCTGCCCAGCAAGCGCGGCGGCTACACATCGGGCACCTTCCGCACGGTGCTGCTGGCCAACAACATCTCGCTGCTCAGCAAGGAGAACAATCTGGACATATCGCGCGAGGACATTATGGTCTGCAAGAAGCTCGCCAAGAACAACGACATATTCGAGCTGCTCAGCAAGAGTCTGGCGCCCTCGATCCATGGCCATGTCTATGTGAAGAAGGCCATTCTCTGCCTGCTGCTCGGCGGCGTCGAGAAGCTCCTGCCCAATGGCACACGTCTGCGCGGCGACATCAATGTGCTGCTCATCGGCGATCCGTCGGTGGCCAAGTCCCAGTTGCTCCGCTATGTGCTCAATACGGCACCGCGTGCCATACCCACCACTGGACGTGGCTCCAGTGGCGTTGGTCTGACGGCGGCCGTTACCACCGATCAGGAGACGGGCGAGCGTCGCCTAGAGGCCGGCGCCATGGTCCTGGCCGACCGCGGTGTCGTCTGCATCGATGAGTTCGACAAGATGAGCGACATCGATCGCACGGCCATACACGAGGTGATGGAACAGGGACGCGTCACCATATCCAAGGCGGGCATTCATGCCTCCCTCAATGCCCGCTGCTCTGTCCTGGCAGCCGCCAATCCCGTCTACGGAAGAGTAAGCTAATTCCTAATCTACTTCCTAATCTATAATTCTTACAAATTCTCTCTCTGTCTCTCAGTACGATCAGTATAAGACGCCCATGGAGAATATTGGACTGCAGGATTCGCTGCTGTCGCGTTTCGATCTGCTCTTCGTGATGCTGGACGTGATCGACAGCGATGTGGACCAAATGATCTCCGACCATGTGGTGCGCATGCATCGCTATCGCAATCCGAAGGAGGCCGACGGCGAGCCGCTATCGATGGGCAGCTCCTACGCGGACTCGCTGTCCTTTGTGTCCAGCAGCGAGGAGAAGAAGGACACCGAGGTGTATGAGAAATACGATGCCCTGCTGCATGGCAAGTCGCGCCAGCGCCAGGAGAAGATCCTCTCCGTGGAGTTTATGCGCAAGTACATCCATGTGGCCAAGTGCATGAAGCCGAAGCTGAGCGAGCAGGCATGCGAGGCCATTGCCAATGAGTACTCGCGCCTGCGCTCCCAGGAGGCCGTCGACAGCGATGTGGCACGCACCCAGCCGATCACGGCCCGTACCTTGGAGACGCTGATTCGTCTGTCCACGGCCCATGCACGCGCCCGCATGTCCAAGACGGTCACCATAGACGATGCCCTGTCGGCCATTGAGCTGGTGCAGTTTGCCTACTTCAAGAAGGTCCTGGAGAAGGAGCGCGGCCACAAGCGTCGTCGTCATAGCGGCGCCTCCGATGATGAGGACGATGCCGCCACCGCCACTGAAGCTGTCGCCAGGGAACGTTCGCCCACGCGCCGCAGCAAGCGCACCCGCACCGAGGCCGATCCTCATGCGTTTGTCGATAGCGACGAGGAGGATATCGAGCCACCACAGCCGGATGCCGGCGATCTGACGCGTCGTGAGACCCGACGCTCGCTGCCTGCCATCCGCGGCGGTGCGACCAGCAGCAGCACCACCACCACCGGCGCCAGCCAGTTGGGCAGCAGTGAGGAGCAGTCTGTCAGCGCCACGCCAACGCCGGCCACCATTACCGATGACCGTCTGGGCGCGTTCAAGAACGGACTGCAGCGCCTGTTCCGCGAGGCACGCGAGCAGAGCCTGCCCCTCGGCCGCATCACAACGGCCATCAATGAGAATAACGCGGAGCCATTTGCCAGCAGCGAGATCGAGGCCGCTGTCCACCGCATGACCGAGGACAATCAGATCATGGTGGCCGACGATATTGTCTTTCTCATCTAAAAAGAACATTCCATTGCTTGCTCGTTTCTATTCAATCACACATAAATCTCCACATGCATTGGTTAAGTTATATATTTTTTGTTTTTTGTGTAATAAAATTTTTGGTACCACTCGATTGTCCGCCCCCCCATGGCTACTAATTTTGGAGAAGGAGATGCTGTGACCCAGTTTAGGATAGTTTTGTGGCGGTAAATAATCTCGATAACTCGATATTAATCAGTAAATATCTGTTTATCGCTTTTCAGGAGAAGCAGAACAAGCTCAAAATAAAATTCATTTTTACCGCAAATCAGTAAGCAGAGAGAGCGTGGCATTGAGAGCAGAGAGAGCGCACTACACAGAGAGCTACATAGAATTTACTTGGTGGGCAAATAATATATGTAATTTGTATTGCTGAAAATTTCTTTTTTTTTAGTATCAAAGTTCGAATCGAACTGGTTGCGCTTATCAAAAAGCATAAGCTATACGCTTTTTTTCTCACAGTGTGAATGAATAACATAACTGTTTTTTGTTTGCTGCTTCTGGCAACCTTACGCGAGCACGAATAATCCGTTGAGTTGCCAGAGAACTAAAAAAAAAAGAGATTAAATTTGAGCCATTTCGAATTTGTAATACCTTTTTTTGTGGATTCAGTTTGTGGTTTATTTTTTACACTTAAAATAGACACGGATATAGTAGCAGTAAATCGGATCCGATAAGACAGTTAAAACGTACATATATACAACTATGAAGAGACGTCCCTCAGTACCTAGCCCCCAAAACCCCCTGCCAAAACGGAAACTCCACCGATGGATTCGACTCCATCAAATGGATTATAACACACAACAACAACAACATCACACACACACCACAGGGGCACTCACTAGCATACAATTAAAGAAAGAAAGGAAAAAGGGCGGTTAGGGGGTGGGGAGGGTTAGTGTATGTGCAGCGCCCATTGATTTAGCTAAGGATCTGCACAAAAACCATCAAAGATTCACCACATTCTTGAGATCGGGCGGCAGCAGACCCTTCATGCACTCAATCTGCGCCTGGATCTGCTGCTGTGTGCTCATCCGATTGCTGCCACTGCTGCTGTTGTGGGCACTGAGCCAGGCGATACCCTCCAGCCCCTGCGACTTGTCGCTGTAGAGATTCAGTTTCTGCTTGAGCTTGAGTATCATATCGATGATCTCCACCTCCTGCTTGTCGTGGGCCCAGTGCTCCAGATTCGCCTCGGAGAGCGCCTGCAGCTGTAGATCCTGCAGGGTGAGCTGAAGCTCGCGATGCCGCGACTCGTACCAGCCGCGAAAGTTCGGCGAGCGAAAGAAGCGCCTGTACAGGCCCTTCCAGTCGCCCTTGAGGGGCGACGTTAGCTGTGGCCCGGCCGTCTCTAGGGTGGCCAGGAAGTCGTCCAGCTTGAAGCTACTCGCATTGGGCGCCGACTTGAACGGACTGATGTCCTTCTGCAGCGGCATCAGCGAGGCCATGTATCGCTCCAGCGGTATCATGAAGCTCTGCGTCAGCTCCAGCAAATGTCGCCGTATCAGCGCCGTCTGCACATGCTCCGGCCGCTTGGTCTTCAGCCCCAGCAGCACCTTCTTGATCAGCGCCTTGTCCTTTTTGAGATACGGCTTGTACTTGGTGTGCAGCCCCGAGGCTGAGCTGCCATCCGTTCCATTTGAGCTGCCACCGCCATTCAGAGCCGTTGAGCTTTTCATTGATGATCTGCTGGCTGCCAGCTGGTCAGCAGAGGAGCCACTGGCGAAGGAGGTGACATTGCGGTGTGAGCTCTTCTGTACCATCAGCAGTTGCTGCTGCTGCTGCATGTTTTTCTGTGCCACACGAAAGCGAAAGAGAGGCGAATATAGATACAAAGCAGAAGTTTCCAGGGCTTCCATTGCTCACCTGATTGTCCACCAGTCGAAGCATGTGCGGCCAATCCTTGAGCAGTTTGACAAAGAACGGATTTGTGACGCCCAGTATGCAGGGAGGGAGGCCCGTTTTGCTGGAACACTCCTGCGTGAACTCCCGGAACTCGCTGTCGTGAATGGTGAAGTAGGGACGCGCCTCGGCGCAGTATTCCAGCGGTGCGATGAGCGCCACCAGCGCTTGGACCATGTGCGAGCAGTCGGCGGGAGAGGTGGCCACCACCACAATCGGCTCGGCGGTGATGACTAGCTCCCAGAGCGTGTACAGCTGCTCCATCACAAAGCAGAGGGAACGGAAGAGTTCGATTTCGTTGACCGACGATAGCACCTTGCTGGTGCTGGCCAGCGTCTGCGGGGCAGAAAATTCGTTGGATGATGATGCGGATGCAGAGGATTCGGTGGGTGATTTGCGGCTGCTGGTCGCACGCGGAATACAGATCTGATAGTTGCATTCGAGCAGCGGCAGGTGGAGGGTCTGGTCCACGCGCAGTCCGGGCCAGTGGCTGTTGATCTGCTCGCAGGCCTGCCGCAGGATGTCGGTGCCCTCGTCAAAGTATTTGGGCGCCAGTTGAGCCAATATGTCGTAGTACAGATTGAAGAAGGGCAGGCGCGTGATGATGATGAAGCTCTTCTGGAAGTAGCCGCGCGGCAGGTTCGCATCCCGCTTCTGCCGGAAGTAGACGAAGCCCCAGTAGTGGGAGCTATCCTGGCGCAGGGCCGGGGCACAGTCGCCATTGTAGATGGGCAGGGGCTTCTGCTGGTGCTGTTGCTGCTGCTGCTTGGCCATGGCACGCAGACGCATATGGAACTTGGTGTCGCCCATGCAGCCCGAGTTGGAGTCGGGGAAGGCCATGTAGCAAATGTTGCTGACCTCCTGGTCGCTGGGCATGAACTCTGGCGGATAGACATACTCCAGGGCCTGGCCCAGGTTCAGGTCGAAGGTGACCACGCAAAAGCAGTGCATCCACTGCGAGAAGTGTATCCAGTCATTGGGATTCGCATTGGAGCTGTTCGAGGCCTCTGTCTCTGTCTCCGTCTCCGTCGCCGCCTGCGTCTCGTCCAGTGTTCTTGGCGGCGTTGCAGTCGCCCGAGCTGGCAGCGGAGCTTGAGGAGCAGCGCCACCAGACTGTGGCTTCTCCTTCTCCATTATTTTAGTCGGGTCGGGTCGAGTCGTTCATGAACGAACGAACAAAAAAGAACTGCCCTGAACGAAATGAAAAGGTTCACCTTAAAGCGCAAGTGGCCAAAACCAGTCAGTATGAGGCTAACACATTAGCTGAATTGTCGCTAATTTCAAATACTGCTCTTAATTGAAAGTGCACTTTGAATAAATATTTTGCAAAATTTTATTAATTGCCACTTTCACCTGGCGTTGCCACTTCGGTGCGCGGGCTTCAGACCTATCGAAAAACATCTGCTCGGAACATTTCGATAGGCGTATCTATAGCGATGGGCGCATAGAAACGTATATTAATTAGTTTATTCAAGTAAACTAGTAAAACAAATACAAATACTACATGTCATATTATATTTAATGAATTTTTTTCTACCTGGCCATCCACAGGGCTCATCTGGTTGATTACACCATCAATTGAGTTAGTACTATCGAAAATCGATCGATTGGCGCTAAGTAGAGCGGCGTCTTTGTGCGAATCGTTGCCAAAACATTGCGAAATGCCGATCGCTGTTATTAATTCCGTGCGAGAAGTCAGCAGCGAGGATCCAGTAAGATGTCTAGACCAAATTCAAAAATTCTACATTCTCATCCATTTGCTGCACCCTACAGGTCCATGTGGCTGAGAATCTGCTAAAGGAGAACGCCGGCAAGAAATGGAAGACACGATCGGTCGGTGAGAAGAGCGCCTATGTGATACTGGAGTTTGCCGATCCGCAGCAAGTCACCGGCATCGACCTTGGCAATGAGCACTCCGCCTTCATTGAGGTGCTGGTCAGCAGAACGGGCTGCCAGGTGGACGACTTCAAGGAACTGCTTCTCTCCAGCTCTTTCATGACGCCCATCGAGAGCAAGAACTCCAGCAACCAGAATCGTGTGCGCTGCTTCAGCGGTGCAGCCCTGGACTCCAGCGTATTGCCCGAGAAATGGAAGCTTCTTAAGATCGTCTGCACCCAGCCGTTCAACAAGCACGTCCAGTACGGCCTGTCCTTCGTCAAGGTGCACGTGACGGCCCAAGCGACTGCGACAAGTGCCACAGCAGCTGCCTCCAAGCCCAAGTCGCTGTTACCCGAGCGGATAAAGCAATTTGGGGCATTCAAGCTGCGCGAGGAGTCGCCAGACTCGGACACGGACTCACCATTAATGCGCTTCAAGCGCTGGAAGGACTCCCAGCAGCCAGCGGCTCCGGCCAGCACAGCGGCCGCCATTCGTGACGCCTCTACAGTGATGCGACGGCTGAGCAACACGAAACAATCGAGTCCATTGCCAGTATCAGCACCATCACCATTACCAGCTCCAGTTGCACGTTCTACTGCCTCTCCTGCTGGAGAGGGTAAGACGGATGCAAAGCCCTTGGATCGCAATCGAGCCTCGCTTTTGTTCGGGGACGACGACGATGACGATGATGCCGATGATAAGAGTGCGAGGAAGCAGCGCTTGAGCAAGCACCTTGAGGCGGACAAGGACAGGCGACGCGTGGAGCAGGAGAGGCAGGAGAAGGAGCAAAGGAAAGACAAGTCCAAGCGTCACTCTATAGACAAGGCACCACCAAAAGTAGACAGCCCCAAGCCCAAGGACAGTCCCAGGGAGAGCACTAAGCCCAAGGACAGTTCCAGGGAGAGCACTAAGCCCAAGGACAGTCCCAGGGACAGACCAAAGGAGAGCCACAAACCCAGGGATAGCGACAGAACAAAGGAGAGCCCCAGACCGTCTGCCCATAAGCGGCATTCATCGCCGACTCGAGGCGCTGCCACGCCTGCCAAAAAGCTAAAGATAAAAGAAGCCACCATCCAATATCGACCCTTTAATCAGCTGCTGCGCGGCGTAGTCCTGGTCATCAGCGGGATACAGGCAAAATACAATTATACATTGAAGTCTTAACAACCAATCGTATAACTATTTCCCTTGCAGAATCCTGATCGCGCGGACCTTCGCTCAAAGGCAACGGCCATGGGGGCCAGGTACAAGGCTGACTGGGAGTCCGGCTGCACGCATCTGATGTAAGTCCCATCTTCCCCATCCTCATACTCATCATCCGCATCCACATACTTCGCCGTTCCACCGTTCAGTTGTTGTTTACATTCATTGCAGCTGCGCCTTCAAGAACACACCCAAATACCGGGAGGTTCGAGGCCAGGGTAAGATCGTCACCCGCAGCTGGATCGAAAAGTGTCATGCACACAGGAAGTACTTGCCCTGGCGCCGCTATGCCTTGGACACGGACGAGCTGGGACTGCCGGAGAGCGATGAGGAGCTATTTGACGAATCACTGAAGCCAAAAGCCCGGCCAAAGCCGGAGCTGTCTGGCGACAATGAGCTGTCGGTTCCTGTTTCTGTTTCTGTTCCCATTCCCACCACCGACGTGGTTGTAGAAATAGATCATGCAGATCAACGCCAGGATAAAGATACCAATATCTCCCACGATATCTCCTCCGGTATCGATACTGAAGATGAACTTGAGCGCGTTGAACATGGTGAGTCTGGCTCCCTGTCCCTGCCTCTGGATTGATCTTGTGAAACGATTTAGAACTGTTTTTCTCTTGCAGAATTTGGTCTCAAGAAGGTCAAGGTCGAGCAGCAGCTTGAGCCCAAGTCACCACGGGATGTGTACGATATAAGCACGGACGAGGAGGACTATCTGGAAGAGAAAAAGAAGCAGTTCAATGCTGTGTAGAGTCACCTCCATTTGTTTGTTTAATTTAAATTCTGTATAAGTTTGTGTATAGACTCCCCTCCCATGCAAAACTCTATGTTGACCTTGGCAGAAAGTTTTCCACTTGATATTTATGTATCTCTAAGTACTTCGATTTTGTATTCAGTTGCCATACAGAGAATAGGAGCGGAACGCCCACTCAAAAATGTGAAATTTTCGTTTTTCAAATATACACTGCAGCGCGCTCTGATTTCGATAACATTTTTATCGCTTCGAATAACTTAACGAGCGAGGCTTATTATAAAAAAATACCTGAATTTTGCAATGTTTTTTCAATGTTTTTCCAAAATGTATGCAGAATGTTAATTACGATGCGTAGATTGATCTGTTACTCTTAAAAGTATGCCACCAAATAAATGCATCAAATCAGGTGGGCGAAGCAACAGTCTGCTGACCGAAATTCGGGTCTGCTCTCTCCGGCAGTGATAGCCATAGCCCCCCCCAGCCATCTCGCTCTGGCACACTGCAGTTGCATTGCAATCAAAAAGAGTTATTGCGCCTGTCCGAGTTTTTATCATTGGCAGGGTATATTTACATTAAGGTGCACATACATATGCTCTCTCCGCACAGTTACACACTGCCATGCAAAATTTGCTACATTCCCCGTTGAATGTTAAAATAAAAATAACAAAAAGAAATCCATTAAAAAAGAAAAATATTTATTAAACTTAAATTTGATACCGTATTCATATGCACAATCGTTTGGAGTAGTTCCCTGAGTTGTTGGCCATACCTAAACGCTTTTATGCCATTGCCACACGACGAATGGAGGAAAAAAACCCTCCCGAAATCAGTCGTGTTTTTGCTATAGAGAGATTGAGAGTTAACAAATCGCTGGACAGTTGGATTTTTGGTAATTTTCTAACTACTAAGTGACAAAATATTCCAACTTTAAGCTGAAAAAACACCTCAGATGAATCCCTAACCGCTGGTTAGTCTTCAATTAACCGAGGAGGCACTGACTGGCATCAAATAAAGTGAAAAAGTGTAGACGTCAGTGTAATATTTTGCCCACTGGAAAATCGATATAATTGAGGCTCCCAAAATAAAAGTGTTGCTACACACGTTCTCATCTCTTTTCATTTCATGCAGTGAGCAGGACCTCCACCTGAGGAATACAACAGATTGACAGAGACAGAGAGATAGCGAGACCGAGTGAGAGAGCGAGAGGAAGGACTCACTAAACAAACGCAAAACCCACAGGTATGTGTCCCTCCCGCCCCCACAAAAGATGTGGGTATACCATTCCCATTAAACGAAAAAAAAAAAACAAATGAGGTACAGTTTTCAGTTTTGTTCGTTAGGATCAGAATCAAGGCCAAATATGGGTAACGAGACCTCGCTACCAATGGACATGTGCTCCAACTTCGATGCGGACGAGATCCGGCGATTGGGCAAGCGCTTCCGGAAGCTGGATCTGGACAACTCGGGCGCCCTGAGCATCGACGAGTTCATGTCACTGCCGGAGCTGCAGCAGAATCCGCTGGTGCAGCGCGTCATCGATATTTTCGATGCGGATGGCAACGGCGAGGTGGACTTCAAGGAGTTCATCCAGGGCGTCTCACAGTTCAGTGTGCGCGGCGATAAGCTGTCCAAGTTGCGCTTTGCCTTCCGCATCTATGACATGGACAACGATGGGTACATCTCCAATGGTGAGCTCTTCCAGGTGCTCAAGATGATGGTCGGCAACAATCTGAAGGATACACAGCTGCAGCAGATTGTCGACAAGACCATTTGCTTTGCCGACAAGGACGAGGACGGCAAGATATCCTTCGATGAGTTCTGCTCGGTGGTGGGCAACACCGATATACATAAGAAAATGGTCGTTGATGTCTAAACAAAAACAAACAAAAAACAAAAAGATAAAACCATGGGACCGGACCCAAAGGGGGATCCATTCCACACATACATATATATATAGACATATACGAGTATCGTTTAGCCAATACAGTTCCAGATGTGTGTGTGTGTATGATTGCGTGTGTGCATGTGTGTGTGTACCTTTCCTTTTCACCTGTTTGTTCAGTTTTATATTAAAAAGGGATCTATCTTTCTGTCTGTCTGTCGGTCTGCAGTTCCCATCCGCACAAATTGTACGAGAGGCCCTTGAGGCGTGCCAAAAGCAAAAGCAAAACCAAAACAAAAACAAAACAGATAATGGAAGCAAAAAAAAAACTCGTATTGTAATCAATCCATGTCTATGTCTATACCTTATCTCTGAACGATCTCTCATCCTCAGAATGCAATGAATTGTGTCTTATACTCCATACGAGAACCACCGGCAACGGACCACTACTATGAATCTTCATATATTCGATCTTTATATATTCGATTGTACTCGCGTACCACGTGCTACTCTACTATAATGAAAAACAAACATACATATGTACCCGAAAAGACACTTTGTATGAAACATACAAATATTGCACATACAATTGTTCCTTTCTCATTCCGCACCAATATATAGTTATACATATGCATACATAAGTACTCTATATGAATATTCGGTGGAACTGTCTGTAGAAAACTATGAAAGACATTTCAATTTCCTTTCAATTTTCGTTTCGAAAGTATACTTTCAAAAACGTTTCCCCACTGTTGTTCCCTGTGCTTCCACATACTTTTTCCATTCCTAATGTTTCATTCCATATTCCAAAATACACTGAAAATGTTTCACCAAGTAATTTTCCCACTCGGTTAATGTATTCCGAAAGTTTCTACTTGTTTTTTTTTTGGTGAATTTGCATCTTCTGCTCTTGAGCTGTTTCTCAAGATCCTATATTAATTTTTTTTTGTATTAGAAAATATAAGTATAAGTTTGTCATTAATTAAAGCTGAAACCCCGCATGGGATCGATGAGATCTCATTGCGCTGGAAAGTATGCTATGGCAATGGGCCTTTGAGGTGGGGTATGGCCAACGGGCAACCCTTCACTCGACTTGAGATCGATAAAGTCTCAAAACTAGATTGTACGATAACCTACATATGTATGTATGTAACTCTACTATATGTTCAAGATTCAAGCCTAATAATTAAGTTCATCCTGCGACTAACTGCTACTACTACTACTACATTTTGTGTATAAGAATGTGTATAAGAAACTGCAACTAAAATTAACAATGTTTATTGAAAAAGCAAAACACAAAAGAGGCGGCGTTCATTCATTGCGTTGTATGGGAATGGCTTGGCTGGGTAGGAGGGCTTGCTCCTCCGCCCCATTCCTTGTCCTAGTCGTAGTCCCTGGCTGCGTATCTCCATAACACGTGCGTGTCTCACAGGCCCCTCTCTGGGTACTCCCCAAATCCCGAGCCAACAAAATGAAACAGTAGCAACTTTTTCTTTCTTTTTTTGTTTTTTTTGGCCGTTAGCAACGATTAGCCGTTTTGTAGGTCACCGATTTTCCAACTGTGTGGGTGGGATTGGTCGGGTCGTGCCAGGTATCTACACACGTACATACATACATGTGTAAGGTGTGTGTGTGTATGCTCCAGAGGGTCCCTCGTGTGGAGGTTTGGAAAAAAAAAAAACAGGAAGCCAGCAAACTAGTTGTCAAGTCCATGGGTAGCCCAAAACTTGTAAGGTGAAACGCAGAACCCAAAGAGCCGAGAGCCTCGAACCTCGAACCTCGGAGCCTTGACCAGGAGAATGAACCAGCGAATGTCCAAGGTGTATGTAGAGTAGCTGAGGCGCTATGACACGCGTATGTTTATGCCATGGATGGTATCCCTATGTCTTATGTATTTGTGTGTGTGTGTGTGTGGAGGGGTGCTGTGTGTGCTTGGTATCAATAAATTATTATATCCTGTCTGTCGCAAGCTTCGTTCGTTAATCATTTTCGCCCAGGTGCCCGCCTCTGCCTCCTACCGAACTCCGTAAGCATTTCCATTTTGAAAATTAGTAGGGTTAAAGTCTGTCGTCTACCCATTCCAATACCAATTCTCTCCTCCCCTACTGCTGCTGCTGTTGCTGCTGCTGTTGCTATTTGCTGGTGTCACACGAGTCTTCGGTTGACCTTTTTTTTCGGAGGTTTTTCGAGTCTTTTATCATGGTATTAATTGGCTTGATTAATGTGCTCCAATTTTCGGATTGTACGTAACAGCGCCTGGCCCCAATAATCGAGGCTTCTCTCTCTGGCCTCCTGGCGGGTCGTATATCATTTCATTTTTTTTTGTTTTTTGGTGAGGCAATAAACGAGTTCATTCCTTGGTTAGGTCTCAGGTCTGTACTGAAAACTGATGCAGATTCGATATTCGGCTGATCGAATGTATTGATATAGGGCATTACTTACACATGATCAATTTGTATATTACTAGGACGCTTGTTATGCGTGAATCCTAGGCAGAAATGCTAAACTAGCCGAGGGGCGCTGCTGCATGACGCGCAATGCGTTAGAGGTTAGACCTGTGTATATTAAGAGTGTCTGTGGCTGTTTCTAGTATTCGTTCGATTAAGAAATACTAACAGCAGGCTCATAAAAATACATAGAAGATGTTTTATGTTTCATTTAAAATGTATAAGGTATAGGGTATAGATCTAGCAGATCCAGCAGAAACAGTTATAGTCTGAATAGTTATAGTTAGTTATATAGCTGTTGTTGTTTTGTATGTTTCCTTCATTAGTACCCAAACTGAAAGATGTTCCTGTGACTGGAACAGGTAGTGGGAATGATAGATGTCTCTCTCTCTCTCTCTCTCTCTGTGTTTATAAATACTTTGTATGCGGGTGTGTGCGTGTGTCCCTCCGCCCTTAAGCCCTATTGATTGCATCTACTGCTTCAACTTCCATTTCTGCTTCAGGGGTTTTGGGATATTTTTGGAAATATTTTCTCTGCTTTTTTTTTGTTTCTTGCTGCTGTTTCGTTTCTTCCGTTTTAGGGAGAAAGTTATTTCGCTTGAATAACTTTGTTTTGTTGTTGTTTTTTGGGGGACGGGTAGCAAACTATTTAGTGAAAAGGTTTTTCATAAATTATGTACAAAAATGTTCCCATTTTAATGGTGGGATGGATGGATGGTGCAGGGGTGGTGGGGGGACAGGTGAGCTCTGCTTAGCAGCGACAGGTTGGTGGTTCAAGCAAAATCCCCTGTTTTTACTCACACACAAATCAATATGCCTACCTACCCCCTCCCCACCCAAAACCCCCCCAATCATGTGCGTGTGTTGTTTTTGGACAGGTAGGGACATATCCAGATGTATGATATAACCTCAAAATGAAATGAATTTTTTGGGTAAATACTGACAGCTTTTGTATTCCTACCTCTCTCTTTCGTTCTCTCTCTCTCTTTCTGTGTCAGTTGGAATCCATGGTAAACCATGGGATATAGCCATCAGAGCCCCACTAGAGCCCAAGAGCCAACGTTCGCCTGGTAAAAAGCTTTTTAGTTTATGTTGGTTTTTCTGCAATAATAATCGGAGGGACGGAATGGAATGGAATGGAATGGGGACGGAAGGCATTAAGTCAAAACTGGAGCTGCAAAAACAAATGCCAAATCAATGTTCCATCTGTCTTTCTCTCTCGCTCTCTCACACTCTATCTTTACTGTTATTCTCTCGTGTTCGCTCTCTCTCTCTCTTCCTCTCTGTCTGTCCCTCTGCGTGAGTGGCATGTGTGTATTGTGCGATAAAAGACTCGAGACTCGTGCCAGTTTCGAGCTGTAACCAAAAACGCATACAACAACAAAAAAAGAGACCAAACAAAACGGCAACAAAAAAACAAAAAAAAAAAGAAAGGAAACACCGAAAGAACTTCTGTTCAGCAGCTGTTGCTGCTATCGAAGCAATGAATACCCTGGAAAATGTCTAGCTAGATGGAAATATATCCCAAACAAGACACAAGATCAGTCCTCTAGGGCTTTTCCCCGACAAGAAAATCGATTGTTTTCATGGAAGATTTTGCTTCTGATACTTGCATTCGATTCGATTTACTTTTGGCAGAGTTACAAAAGAAACATTCTGCGAGGACTGCCAGTTGGATTTGGTTTCATATTTTATTCAGTGTCAGCAGATCCACTGGACAACATCTGGCCCAAAATGCCATTATACCCTCGGAATGGACATCAAAACGAGGGAATTACAATGTGAATGCGAATTACAAAAACAAGCATCAACAACCACCGTTAGCGCCAAGTGCCAAGCGCCAAGCGCCAGGAGCATACTGGCCCCCCTCCCTCCCTCGGCACAAGTCCCCGGCCATTCCGCCATCTGTTCCCGCCCACAGAACCATAAATTTACCATTACCACCGAGCGGCGGCTACCTCAACACTGCACCATGCCACCTCCGCCGCCGACGCGCCCCCCTGCTCCGCATCGCCGTGCCATCGCTCGCACACTCCCTGTATTTAAAGGTGGCAACAAACGAATGCCACATCGGTGACGCAACGGAACCGCGGGAGCCTCCCCCCCCCCGCCAAAAGTCCGAGCACTTAAGCCCTTTCAAAAAAGGTTCAGAAATTCCACAATTTTGAAGTGGATAAAAAGCTTTGCAGCGGCTTCAGTTCATTCGATGAGTTAAATAAAAACTCTATTTTAGAATTGGAGTAAATACTGTAAGTTCCCGAACTCTAAATAGAGTAAAGTTTTTGTGTGGTTCAGCTGTTCACATTGAAAATATCCAGAAATTCCCGAAATTTGTAGTGGAAAGCCAGGGCGGAGTATGAAACATTTCTGGATTCCTTGAACGGTAGAAAATGTACTCAACGATCATGTAAACAATAAGTCAATAAGTCACAAAGAGTGCCTAAGCTCAGAGCAGGATTTGCACTCTTTATCATCAGTAGCCAGACATAAATGCATATGGTCATACAGTGTTCATGCCTCCTTCATCCAAAGACAAAGCAGCAGTAACGCATAGTCCCTGTATTTAGCTAAAGAATACCAGGCAGGCCTCCATCCAATCCGCTGCCCAGCAATTGATTAGCTTCGTTCCCTTTGTTCATATTAATTAAACAGTTTTCGAATTATACTCCATTCATCGATGAAATTGAGACTGTTATCGCACGAAAGCAGCACCATGCAGCATTCCCTTTCCATTCAGAACCAAAAATGTCTTAGATTTTAAGCTGCATTCTGGTCACATTTTCATTCAGCTTATTGCACGCCTGGCCCAGCCATAATTGCATCCTGCATCCAATAAGAGTGCAGCAGAAACGCATAGGCCCTGTTGCAAACAAAAGGATAGGTTGCACTTCCTCTGCAGTTCCTCTGGCCATTGATTGAACTCAAATACATGCTATCAAATGATGAAACTTAGTCTTAGAAGTTACAAAATCCATGAAATATAAGGGAGCGGCTACAAAAGTCGTGTTTTAACAATTTCAATTTGGATTAGCGTTTTTCATATTGAAAGATTATTTTTTGTTCAGATTTGACATCAGCATTCAACATTCAACATCAATAATAGAGCATCAAGAATTCCGTCAAGCGATTCAGAGTTGCTACGATGAATTCCGATTGCCCGATCACGACTCCAACACCAACTCCAATTCCGAGTAGCGATTCCCGACCGACGATTTCCAGCACTGTGCCTCTGCATTCGACAAAGAGCCGTTATATGCTCTATGGGAAGTGTGACAGAGGCGTAGTGGCCTATGCTGCGAGTAGGGTGAATGCTATGAAAGGAGACTTCCCCCCCGTGGGCCACACCACTGCTAGAAGAGAAAAGGCCGGCAAAGCATAAAAGGAAGCAGCATAAACGTTGGCATAAGAACGACACTCGCCCCGAACCCAAACCCGAACCCGACCCAAGACACCGAACCCCATTGCCAACTCGGTTGACTCCTGGCTCCGTTCCTGTCCCTGTCCCTGTCCCTTTACCAACGCTTCTGGCCGCAGTAACCGGGACTCCCTGTGCCCGCCCACAAGCGTGCCCAAAGAGAAGGACCGAGAGCGACCAACAGTCGACCGAACGCCGCCGACGACGACGACGACCCACCGACCGACCGAGCGAGTGGCAGCAGCGGCTGCGGCAGCGGCAGCGTCGACGTCGACGTCGTATATACACGGTGCCGAGCAACAAATTGAGTCAGTATCGCACAAACAACACTAACGGAAACATCAACGTGAAAGCAAGACGGACGGACGCCCTCTGTCCGTGTCTGTGTGTTCAAAAGTTCAACGTGGCCCCCGTCGTCGCGCAGCAGACGCACTCGAACTTTGTTTCAGTCACAAAAACACAGACACACACACACACACCTCGACACACACACACGCAGACATTCACGTAAAAGAGTCGCAAAAAACACACAAGCATACACCCAGACACACACACACACACATGCATAGCAGCATATAAGCGTGTAAGGTGCAATAATAATAATAATAATAATAGCAGTAACGGGACTTGCATGAGATGCAGCAGGAGATACAGGAGTCACAGCTGACAGAGGGAGATAGTAGATGTAGATGTAGATCTGATCGAAGAAGAGAGAGAAGAGAGCGGCGGCTCCTCCAACATAACTGTAAACGAGACTCCGATGTGCGGGAATTACCTTACCTTGTGTCTAATGCATCTTGCATGCACTGGGGCACATTGATCGTAAAGCTAAGGACGGGGGAGTCAGTGGGATTTGTCGAATCAAAAGTGCATTTACTGTTACTTGTCGAAGTCACAAGTTAATTTACAGACAGATATCTTGACAGACGCCAAGTGCATTTAGCAGAACCGCCGTAGGGAATACAACAATGAGGGAGAGAGAGTGCACAACAAAGACGGACAGACAGCCAGAGGGTACCACCAGTGGGAGATACGACAAAGAGAAAGGGTCAATGAGCGACGACGAACGGATGAACGGGTGATTCCAATCAGCACTTAGCCATTACATGGCGCTGCCTCAGGGCTCATTGAGAGTGGCAAGTCAGTCAGTTACTTAGTTAGTGAGTCAGTCAGTCCCTCCGGCCACCCTGCTTCACTGTCTCCCTGACAGCATCCCGGTGCTCTGTGTGGCACTCCATTCTAAATTCGCAGTCGAATCCGAAAGCGAGTCGCAGGCGACAAATATTGTTGCAAGTCGTGCAGTCAGTGGCCGCAGTGGTGGCAGCACGTAAAAATAGAAAGAAAGAGAATTAATTATAATACAAGCCAACAAAATAAGACTCTGGGTAGCTGCGGCAGGCGGGGAGATAGGCTGTGACAGGCAGAGGAGGAACAGCGGCTGGCTACTTGCAACGCGGAGTTGAATGCGCCTCGTCGTGGGTGTCGCGTATATAAATATACATACATATATACTCGTATGCATATATCTATATAAATACTCTTTTTTTTTTGCTGTTATTCTATATAGTTCATAAATGTATATATTTATGTTTGAAAGAAAACAAGTGCACGAAAAGTAGTGGCCCATTGCGGCCGCAAATGGAAATTCGTATGAAAATGTCCACTCGGCAACAGGAAAATCCACAACAACAGCAGCAGCAACAACAACTAAAACAGCAACAACCACAACAGCAACAGCAGCAACAAACAGAGGCAACAACTCTACAACAACTGAAGGAAAAACTTCAACAACAGCGGGAAAAACTTCTAAAAAAAGAAAAAGAACTTGAGGACCATCCGACATATCTGGTGGCAAGACAAACGGAAGCATTGAACCACCCGAAGGGTGAACGAATTATAGAGCTAAAGGAGAAATATCAGCACGAGCAGAAGGGAAACTTTCAACAACAGTTGCAAAAAGTTCAACAACAGCGAGTGCAGCCAACATAAGCCACTTGGATCGCTCTTTGACTTTTTCCTCCCACTCATACATGCAAACACACACACACATACACACATATACATATATATACATATATACATATGCATAAATGGCAATATGGACGGACAGCAGCAGCATTTGTGTTGTATCCATATACTGCTCCTTGTACTCCTTGCACAGTGACACGCGTGTGCCAAAAAATTTGCCGATTTTATCAAGACAAAAGCAGCAGCAGCAGCAGCAGCAGCGACAGCAGCAGTGGCAGCCATTAACTAAAGGAGCCAAAACGGGAGCAAAAGCTGAACCAGTAGCAGCAGCAGCAGCAGGAGGAGCAGCAGCAGCAGCAGCTACAGCCACAGAACCTCCTACATATACAACGAATATTGCAAAAAGGCGGCGCAAACTATCACAGTGGGTATACCAAAAAGCACACCCCGTATGCACACACACACACACAAAAACAAACATACACCCTGTATATACATACATGTGCACATACCAGACTCAAACAACAATAATTGTAAGCCAAGTGCATAGCCAGAGAGAGAGAGAAAGAGAGACAGAGACACACACAAAGCACAGCGGGAGAAAGCAGCTCCATGGGGGGGGGCGAAGAATGTCCAATTCCAGGCGGGCGAATAACAGAAATATGTAGGGAGATATGGCAGAGTGGATAGAGTCCAAGCGGTAGAGTCGATTGTCCAAGTGGCAGAGCCAGAGCGAGGGGGCGTTAAGGGTGTTGCAAGCGTGAATTTCAAATGAGTTATGTGTTGCGGTAAGCATTCCTCCAGCACGTTGCAGTGCTAAGCTGCCAGTTGCCGGCAGGGCGATATGCAGATTAGGGACAAACCGCAGGCCGTAGCCGCTGAATGCAACGAGCAAGAGCGGTCCTCCAGTTGCAAGCATCGACAGCGAAGAGGGGCAGGGTAGCGTAGGGTGCAGAGGAGCACTGTAACAGGAGCTTTCGAGTGCTGTGCAATCAGAGAGGCAGAGCAATGCAGAGAGCGTTCCGGCGAAAAGGCTCTGTGCCATTGCCCACCCATGGTATGACATGTTCGGCAGGCAGGTAGGCTGGCTGGCAGTGTGTGGCATGTGGCATGTACCAGCCTGTGCCTTGCTCTTGCGGTCATGCAAATTCACACAACGGATTGGGGTATGCTCGAAAATGGAATTTGAGATTCCAACAAGCAGCAATCCCAGTACCAGTACCAGTCCCAGTTCCTGTCCCAATGCCAGACCCAGACCACAGTGAAACAATGACTGATTGCTCCTCCTGCTGCTGCTGCTTCTGTGGCTGCGGCTGTTGGAATCTTCATGGAAAATTCATGAACAGTCAAATTGAGTTTGTGGTCGAAGCACAAGAAGCATGCCACAGAGATTGCCAATGATTGAGTGGGTTGCACGGCTTTAAGACACTTTCCACAAAAACTTTAAACTTGCAAACAGCACAAAAACTTTACAAACTTTTCCCGCCCGCCCCTGCCCAACCGTTCGATGAACGGAAATTGCTTATTGAATACGTTATTCGTTATTCGTATAACGGGCGGGTAATCGAATGAATGAATATTACGCATACGCATACGCAGCACGGAGTCGCTCATCGCTTGAAGGGGTTGTAATTACACTTTGATGCTATTAGTGAACCGAAACAAAGTTATGGCCATTAATTGTATAAAACATGTTTTAGTAATTGATTTACTTGTTGGCTGTGCCGTTGTTGGGGCTTAGTCATTCATTGGAAATATGCAAATGAATTATTTAAGCGTTTTTCTTTGATAATAATACACGTGTACTCGTACTCGTTTGTGAACAAATAGCCAATAAAGAAATTTAAATGAGAGGTGGTGCATTTTAATTGCCATAAGAATAGAATTTACTTTTGAACACCAGACCGTATATATGTACATATGCTTTTTCATGGCCTTGTCATCAAGGTTTGCCTGCCATAAGTTTTTCGGGAAAACATTATAAGAGCGTACCTACCTACCTACCTACTACATGTAATTAAAATTATTCTTCCCCATCAAAAAAAGCAGTTGTAAAAAACTTGGCAAAGACCCATTCAGTTGAACATTTTATTGCAAAAGAAGGCATAAATATATACCTCCTATATATAGTAGATATACTATACATAGCTACACTCACAAATTGCTACTATTGTAAATAGAATGTCAATCAGGTTTATTTCCAACCCAAAAACCTATTACCCCCCCCAACAACAACAAAAACAAAAGAAAATACATCAAATAAAAGCGAAAATTAAATGAGCAAAAAATAAAATGCACAAAAACTTTTCCAACCGAATTTTCATAATTTTCACGCACACTTTTGTTGTTGTTGTTGTATTTTACTTACTTTACGTAAATTTTTGTTTTGTTTTGTTTTTTTGGGGGGTTGTCGGTTTTTTTGTGGTCCAAAAACCGCGATGTCGCCGTTTATGTTGCTTTCGCTTTTCATGACAACCGCACATCGGTGTTCTGTCTGTCTCGTTGCGTTCCGCTCCGCTTCATTTGGTTCCCTGTCGTTCCTCCCGTTCCGTAATGTTCCATTTTGTTCCGCACAACCCATTCAATATGCCCAGAGAGAGAGATATACCATCCCGTAATGCACTTGTATGACAGGGAGAGAGAGAGCGATCGGCACAAGGAATTTGCCATAAATAGAAACCCGGTCCTACTAGGCCCAGTACCCAGTACCCAGTCCCAGTCCCAGTCCGAGTCTCATTTCCCAGAAATATCTTTCTTTATTTTCAGGAACATCCCATATCTGTCGTCCCTTAATGTATTTTTTTTGTTTGCTTGTTTTGGGGGGGGCCTGAATTCTTAAGTAGCTTCTCGTTTTTCCGCTAATGGCGGGTCGTTCTGAAAACTGAATTAATTTTGGGTCGGGGGTCCCCTCCCTGATCGAATCTTGATTTATTTGGTTAATCTTTTGAATTTTAAATGTCATCAGGCCCTGGCACAGGCACAGGCACAGACCGTGGTCCCCCTGCTTCTGCTCCTAAAACCGAGGGCCCCGGGGTCTGCGATTCCTCCTGCTGAATGGTTAATGACCAGAAAAGCGAGCAAAGTGAGCGTAATTAATGGAAACTGTAATCAATCATGCGCTCCAATTAACCGAACCATCTCTTTCGTTCCAATATTGCTCTCCATCTCCTCTGACTGTCTCTCACATAATGACTGACATAGGAGCGCACATAGCAAATGGGAAAGACGGGCAAAGGGTATGTCGTCTTCACATATCCTTGGCTGAATGCGTCCCCCCCATGCCATTTGTCCATTTGTCCAGTAATGACCGGGGGGTGGGGTGGCACTTTGACGGTGTGCATTTCAAAACTCATTACGATTCACCCACTCACTTTCCAGATGATTGTTGTGTGGGAGTGTGTGAGTGTGTCCATGTGTTGTTCCTTCGGCCCTATGGCCAGTCGCTTACGTGTCCCATCCATTCCCTTTGATGCGCCAGCAATTACTTTAATATCACTTGCATATAGTACATCTATTCGTATTTATACGTAATTAGTTGTGAGAACTTTTGCACTGCAAGTCAAAGTGTTTTAATTGCACAATTGATTGTAATTAAATCAATGAATGATTTGATAAATTTGTGCGCTTGATAATAAATTCTGTAACAACTTTTAATCGCTGGTAATTATTGCCATTACTATATATATGACATATTCAAAGTCAAGGATATAAATCTGTTACTCTTCGTTTCAAGTTCGTTGAAAAGTTCATTTCAATTGTCGAATGTCTTTGGTTGACTTCACTTGCTAAAGTTTTTAACATTTCATTGAGTTATATTCCATTCAAATCACTTGCATTGAAAGTGTCTATCAGCAGCACGAGCATATTCACATAAGGTATGAAAAATGACTCGTATTACACATATATTTTTAGGCAGTGAATGTTTTTGTGAATGACTTTGTCCTGTGGTGTCGAAAAAACACTCAAAAATGTCACAATTTTATTATAATGGATACTTTTTATGTGTGCAAACCATTTTGGGGTTTTTATGACCCACACACACTGCATGCAAATCGATAAATATAAAAATATATCGAAAAGTGCTTACATAAATCGATGACAAACTAAACACACAGCTTGAAATTGTCATAAAAGATTTCAGCATTCATACAGATGTACCTCTACCTACTATATATATACATATTGTATTCGTTCCATGTCCATGGAATTTCGCTTGAGAGCACTCTTGAGAGTCTCTCTTATTCATATCGATAATTGTTTGGAGCGATTTCAGTGAATAACCAAAATGAATTCATCGATTGCCGTGGGGGGGACTTCCTTTTGCTTTTCGCTTCATTGACTCGCTCTGCCTGGAGGGGCGTGGAGCAGAGGGTATCGATGATGATGTCGATGTCGATGTGGAGGGGCTAGCCCCGAGGACCCCCGCATAACCTTTCCTTTTTGGGGGCGGTGATTTGACTTGGGCTTGCGCCCGGTCTCGCGGCTGATGAGAGGGTGGAATATTTCACATTTGCTGATTTTTGACGCGTCCATTTACTGTTGATTGATTTTGTTTGTATCTGTGTGTGTGTGTGTGTGTGTGTGTGGGGGGGACATGCTGCATGGGTGTGTGTGTGTGTGTGTGTGTGTGTGTGGTTGCATCTACTTAAAAATACATTCATTTTTGCGGCTCACAATACGCGAAGCGACATGGAAATTGATCAAATATTTATACAGTTTGCATAGTCAATTTACATAAGTCCATCAACGGGCAGTGGCAGACCCCATCCCCTCCAGTCTATGTCCGTCTGTCTGTCTGTCTGTCTGTCTGTCCCCAACTGTTCGCAACTGGTACGTGTGTGCGGCACACCGTCCTTGTGCCGCGTGCCGCCTTGTGTTCTTGCCACTGCCCTGTGCCAGTAAGGCAGTGTGACAGTGTGTGCTGTTGTGTGTGTGCTGTGTGTGTGTGTGTGTGGGGGTAGCCTTGTCCTGTCTCATCAATGTCAAAGCAATGAACCTGAATATCCATATTGCCAACGCTTCACTTCACTCCACAGCCCACACCCCCGCACCACACACCCCACTCCGCATGGCTTATTCAATTTCCCCATCTGTCCATGGAGCAGCCCCCCCACTTCCCACACTCTCTCTCTCTCTCTCTTTTCTGGCTAATACCCTTTTCAAAAGCTGGCAGTTTAGAGGTTGGGGTGGTGTGTTAGCTGTTGGCAGTAGCTCAGGGTATTAACAGCTTCGACTCGTACCGGACGCAAAAGGAAAACAGAAAATTCACTGTTTGCCCAACATATTGTTAACGTGTCTCCTATATACATATACACTCACGACTCGCGACTCGTGCCCATACTCCCCCTACATATATAGACATAAGAAATAAGCATATACTACTCGCTCACTCAATTAGAAAAAAAATAGAATGTAGCTGGAGTGGAGTGGGGTGGTGGGGTGGGGAGGGAATCGTTTTGTGACTCAGCATAGTACTCGTATATTTTTCGGTGGCGGGGAAGCAGCTCTCTCCTGCCTGCATGAGTCTCTCTGGCCAGGCCATTAAAAATGTTTCATGCATGTGTAATTGTTTTTACACAAGATGCCCCAAAGATATTTGCTACCCCAGCTACCCCTAGGGGTATTTATGCGTGTACACTTAAAAAAAAATAATAATAATAACACTTAAATGTAGTATAGGCAACATAATAACAACAAAAACAAATTAAATTTAATGGAAAGTTTTTTAATGAAAATTAATACATTTTCGGGCAGATATTTCCATTATTTTTGGGTAGTATTTATACCTTAGTGGGGCTTCAAATGGAGATATTCCTGGCAGTCTAAGAAAGAGATATATCTCAGCATACAGAATATACATATATCACTGCACTCTCCCAGTGTAGCTTAGCACTTATGGCTAATGGCTGACATTTTGTATGTAAATATTTTTAAGTAATTTGAAGAAGATTTCTCATACTTTTCTCTTTGTGTACTTGATGACTATAGGGTATTCCATGTATGTATGTACATACATATATTATACAGAAGGGACACGTGGTATAAATCGTATAGTATGTATATCACAGTGGCCATCAGTATCTTGACAGGTGCCGACAACACACGGCATTGCTACTGCCACTGCCACTGCCACTGCCGACTGTTATTGCCACTGCCACTGGCAAATGTCAATTCTTGTCAAAACAAATTTTCTTGCCACGGGAACACAATGAATTACGCAAGACTTTTTGCCATATATGTATATGTACATATTACTTGGGAGTAGTATATTATATAGAGTATTTCTGTTGCATTAGTAGCCAGTAGCCAGTAGCAGTACCACCAGTACGGATATCTCTAAGTAGGGTTCCCTTTTGCCCCTGTTGATGGCTTTATTAACTTTGTTTGGGCATAACTTTTGCTTTTCCTTTTGCCTGTCCATCATCTATTGTTACTTTCGCATGTTCTTTTGGACAGTTCCAGCATGATAGGACTGAAAGAGGGCTACGGACGGCGGCGGCGGCTTTCGTGGATAAGTCAGACCCATATCGAAAATGTCAGGATTGTTTCAGTTTCAGTTTCAGTTCTTTGATTTGCCAAATGCTTTTTATGCCCTCACTCCGTCACTCCACTAGACAGCTAGACAGGAGTTTTGGGCAGACTGAGAGAGAGGCAGAAGTTCTGTAGAAAGTGGATTTCGGGAAGTTGTCTGAGTTTTGGGGTGGCCTCTAAGCGGTGGCAGTTGGGTTGACAGTTTCTTTAATTACCATTCAATCACTTGGAAGTGTCTAAAATGGCCTCGAGTTAAATCTGTTTTCGAATTGGGTCTGCATATACAAGAAAGATCTTCAATCTTACCCAAACAATTGAATCATTTCGGTGCAAATTGAAACCAGGAATGGAAGGTGCATATACTAGACTGAGTTCTAAGAACGAGTGAAAATTATTAGCAAAAGATGTTGCCACATTTGATAAGATAGTTTTAATGAATTTTTCTTGGTACGTTTTCTATTAAAGCTAAAAGTGCTGAAGGTTATGCTTTGCAATGAATTCCAAGAATAATCTCAAGCGGATTCATAATTTTAGCTAGAAAAAAGGGAAAATTTGCCACACTCTTCCAGAGTGGCTTAGTAATAGAGGGAGCGCACCACCTCACTATCTCTCTCTCTCTCTACCGATAGCTGTCTTCCCGTGAATCTTTTCCCCCACTAGTAGTATCTGAGACAGAGTCAGAGCTACCTCCCTCTTCCAGAGTGGCTTTGTAATAGAGTGAGCGCTCCATCTCACTATCTTTCTCTCTCTCTCTCTACCGATAGCTGTCATCCCGTAAAACTCTTCCTTCACTGGTAGATTCTGTAACAGATTCAGTGCTACCTCCCTCTTCCAGTGTGGCTTAGTAATAGAGGGAGCGCACCACCTCACTATCTTTCTCTCTTTCTCCAACAATAGCTGTCTTTCAGTGAATCTTTCTCTCCACTAGTAGAATCTGAGACAGAGCTAGACCTACACTTAATCATATAATCGGTATTTTTTCCCATTTTGTACTCCCAGTGATGACCCGCAAATGTGCCGCTTTATATATATTATATATATAAGATGTATAGGATGTATTTCACATTCAGATTTCCCTTTATTGAAAGGTCAGTTTTCTTATGAAACTGCTGGAGCATTAGCTTTACCATTTTGTGTGTGTGTGTGTGTGTGTGTGCTTGGGGGCCCTTTTTGCCCTTTTTGTGAGCCGTTGGCAATTGTCGGGTCGTCGCCGGGTTGGGGCTTCCGTACAATTAGACTGTGATGTGACCCCTCAACTTTCAGCCTCAGCCTCTGCCCCAGCCCCAGCCACAGCCTTTTGGCCGAGGGCCGTGTTATCGCATCCTTTTTAGAAAATGTGCTAACAGCGCTTCTGACGAATGCAACGAGGTCGTCATTGAGGTGAGTCGCCGACTCGACTTGAGTGAAGGTGGAGGCTGAAGGTGGAAGGTGGATGGAGAGTGGAGGTGTGGACTGCCAGTGGTGGGGCGGGGGCGTAACACTGGGATTCAGTTGGGAGTCCGGGAAGCGGAATAATGTTTTGTGCCCCAGCATTGTGTACAGGATAAAACTGTGGCTCTGGGGCCACTTCTGCAGGGGGACCCAAGTTAACGATTTTCTTTACCTCACTCTCATTCTCTCTCTCTCTCTCTCTTTCGGCCACACAGTTGTTGTTTTTCCCATCCTCCTTCTATTTTTTTTACTTTCCTTCTTTCCACTTTGTGTTGTTGTGGAATGAAATTTATGTAGAGGGTCTTCCCGCACAAAGGACGCACGGGACGCCCGTGCCAGGTCCAGTGGCCCAGCCCAGCCCAGCCCAGCCCAGCCCAGCCCGTCCCGGCCCTGCCCCGCTGTCCTGGCCTCTGATTTTGAGTTGTGCAATAAATTTTTATCTGTACATGCGAACGGTTGCGACCTGTCCGTTGTAGCATTTGGAAGGAGCGAAGGGGTTCTGTGGCTTCCGAGGGTTCTCTAAGGGAACTGAGGAACAGCCCATTAAACAACGCTGTCAGGTTTGAATGGCCAGAACCTGAAGCGACGACAACGACGACCATTACACAATAGAATTTTCTTCAGCTTCTGTATGCGGACACGGACACGGACACGAGCCGCCGCTTGGCACTGGCACTGGCACTGTCCATTGGACCTGCCACTGGCTCGCTCTGGTGTTGGCTTTATTGTTATTGGCCATACTCGCTCTGTGCCATGTTTTAGCGCCTGAGTGCCTGAATGACATCTGGGTCACCTGGTGCCGGCTGGTGCATACTATAACTTATTCCCCCAACTTCGTTACGGTTTCGGGTGCCGGCTACAGTAACAAAGAATGTCCTCTGTATGTACCCCACTCCTCTACAATCTCTATTCCCCAAGTTGCATTTCTGAAGAGGTGTGAACAGTGCGGTTTATACAGCATCAGAGCATTGATTGATTGGCTTCAATATTGCATGGATAAACCCCCGAGTAAACCGGAGTATGCGGTGATTTATCGAATGAAAGATGTGCAAAATGGTAGCACCCCTCCACACCCTAATGTTAGTGACATAAATCGCTGTGGATATGGTGCATTGTCGTTAGAGGAGGAGCAGGAGGAATGGCAATGTCTTTTGGTGTGTGAAAATCCCAATGCTGTGTCTTTTTGGTTTATGTAACGATGTAAATCAGCTTTTTATGCCCAAGTTTAGGCTTCATAAACTACAAATAGTTTATGTGATGATCTCTATACAAAACGATACGATTTGCGCCTTTAAAATGATGGCAATAATGGTGGGGGAGCACTGTAGCACCCACGATAAAACAATCATCTTAATGGTGCGATTAAAATTTCATCACGCCAAATCATCGCAGCGAAATTCGCCGGCGAATCGAAATACGAAATTGAAAAACGAACAAAAAGTTGTTTATCAATTATTCCCAGTTTCAATCCATGAATGGACTTTGGTAATCTTTTTTTTTGTTTTTGATTTCTATTGCCCCAAAGGTGATTCAGCGGGTTTGTTTTGCCCCCTACTCCTTTGTTCTCGCTCTTCAAATATTGTTTGGAGAAATTACGAACGGACTGACAGACAGACAGACAGACAGACTGGCGGACTGAGAAATCAATCAATAAGCAAAAGATATTTATAGAAAATCCCATCAAGGGCTGGCCCCATAAACAATTGAATTTCATTTTTCGGCCTAGACAACAATGCGGCCGATTGCATTCCGCTAACCAAAAAATGATTTTAACCCAATTTGCAGCCAGAAAGAGAGAGTGAGAGAGAGAAATGAACACGTTCCCATCTCCATCTCCACTGCCACAAGTACATATATATATATACATACATATATGTACATGTACATATGTGGTACGTGGTACGTATCTGTGGCAGGAAAGTAGACGTGAACGTGGACTGTAGACTGTAGTCTATGGGTAGCGCCCCCAATGGGTCTCTGGTCTGGGGGCCCCCAACTATTATTAGCGGCACGCTCGACATGCAAACGTATAATGGATTTATATATATATTGTTTTCGTATACATATGTATGTACGCGTTTATTGTATATACTCGGAGGAGAACTCATTACTCTGCAGGTGTTTCAGCATTTCACATTCTCAGTGTCAGTCTCGGACTCAGTCTCAATTTTCAGTCACTGGGCTGGGTCCCAGCCTTTCCCTTGCCAGTTGGAGGAGGGGTGGAGTAGGGGTGGTGGTGGCAACCACAACACAATACAAAATCCTTCTTCATCTGCGGGTCCTCGTCCTCGTCCTCGTGCTGGTACTCCTGCATAACTTTCGTCGTCCTGCATAATTTACACTTTTTCCCTGGCTGTATTTATAGTTGAATTATTGATTTTCATTACCAACATTTTCGAGTCCAGTTTTCAAATTAGTTTTTCTTTTTTTTCGGGGGCTTACACTACACTCCTTCTTGCGGTCATTGAGCTTTTGTGTGTGGCATGTATGGTGTGGCATGGCATGGCGTGGCAGTGGCATGCCATGACAAGTAAGTGTGTGTGTGTGTGTGTCATGGCTTTCAAGCTTTCCTCCGGCTTATCAGCTCTTGGATGGCATCTGCTTTTCGTTCAGGATATGTGTGTGTGTGTGTGTGTGTGTGTGTCCGAGGGCTTCCAACTTTATTCGAATAGTTTCCTTCCTCTGGAGAGCTTTGTGGTAGCTTTTTTTTTTGTTGTTGTTTGTTATTCTGACTCTTTTTTGGCTATCAAGTTGTACTAATTCTTGTACAGATTATAGGCCTGCTCTTAGCTGATTCTTTTAGGCACTCGTACAGGCTTTTGGTGTACATTAGCTGGCTATACTTGGCTCTACTTTGCAGATGTGGCCGGAAAAAGCTAGCCTGGGAGCACATTTTGCTTGAGTGGAGAATATTTTTGCATTTTCTTGGGGCAGAGTCTTAGGCACTCAGTTCCATTAGTAATTTGTGTAGAGTTGCATCTGTGGGTAGCTCTTTGGCTCTTTGTACTTCTTTGCTAAATCTCTGCACTTTGCTCTTTTCAGATGTCAATTCAAAAGCTTAACGACAACACAAACTCGGGTTACGTGAGCTCCGAGGAGACGGACTCCCTGCTGGTTAGCAGCGGCACACCGAAGGCGGGGGGCGGCGGTCGTACCGCCCTGCTGCGGCAGGTGAAGAGCAGCACCTCAACCAATGGACCAACAACAGTGGCCACCACAGTGGTTACCACATCGCCATCCGCCTCGGGCTCGGGTTCGGGATCGGCCAGCAATATGGCTTCGGGGGGATCGGGCGGCAAGCCGACACTGATGCGGCAGGATCGCACCTCCACATATCTGACAAGTCCGCAACAGTCGCAGCAGCAGCAGTCGCGTATGGGCTCGGAGGAGAGTATGCGCGGCGGCATGATGCAGCATGACGAGGATATTGAACAGGGACTAAGGAGCAATGCGGCAACCGGAAGCGGAACCGCAACCGCAACCATGGTGCCCGACATTGAGGTGTACGAAGAAGAGGACCAAGATCCGCAACAAACACAGACCAATAACACATCGACGACCAAGCTGGAGCAGCAACAACCGACCATATCAATTATGAATTTAAGCCTAAAGCCCAACGAAGCTGGCAGCAGTCTGGGTCCAAGCCCCAGTCCTGGGAGCCATCCCAATCTGGGCACCTCCTCATATCAGAATCTGGCCTCCAGCATACCGCCGAGTGCGCCGAGCCGTTGCCGGGCCTGCCGCAACTGCAGTCGGCGTGCCTCCACAACGCCCATATCCACCGGACTGATGATTGACCGTTCCGCATCGCGGGACAGCGTCAAGAGCGGCGGAAATCTCACCAGCTCGATGGCCATTTGCATATCAAACTCTGCCCTCCAGCAGCAGCAGCAGCAGCAGCAACAGTCCCATCAGCAGCAGCATTCATCGCATCCACAGCAACACTTTCAGCTGCACCAGCAGCTCCAGATCCAGCATCAGCAACAGCAGCAGCTGCAGCTGTATCAGCATCATCACCAGCAGCAGGTGCCGCCGGTGTTGATTACATCGTCGCCAACGAACGGGTCGCGCATCATTAGGCAGAGCTCACAGCCGGAGTCCAGCACCACGGCCATATGCTGTGGCACGCACGCCACTTGCGTGGGGCATGCCCACTCGCACACGGTGCCCAATGTGTCGCTGAAACAGTTGCGGGAGAGCACACAGGATGGCATCGCGGGCATTGCGGCCGACTCGCTGCGGATCAACGGCGGAATGCGACCCTTCAAGCAGGTGAGAGCCATAGCCCCTTTCTTGCATCCATATTTCGTATATATTTTCGCAGGGTCCCCCCCTTGCAATGGGTATAACCTCTATGTATCATATTCGATTCACTATTTTCTCTATACATATGTACATTATAAAGTATATACTATATACCATATATAGTATGTATATATTCGATGTTCGATGTTGAACACTGTTTGCACTCGATGTTCTGTGTTCGCAAATCTTTGCATTTCTGTACAGAGTCTATAGCATAAGCAACAGTGTGGCCAGACTGGTTAAATGTGACCAGTGGCTTTTTATTTAGTTTATGTATAGCAATGATCACTGATCAATGCTTTTCTAGTTTATAGAGTGAAATAAATAAGATAACAGTGTGGCCATGTTACTGCGAAGATTGTTATTAAACAGTGTGGCCATGCTACTGCGAAGATTGTTATTAAACAGTGTGGCCAGTGGTTAGGAGTGACCATAGAAGGCAGTAGAGCTACTAGGCTTAAAATAAGTGTAGTTCCAATGACCAATTTGAGTGATCAAAATAGCTTCTTTGAGCTGAAAGTTATAACAGTGTGGCCATATTTGTTGATAGAGCGATTTGTCAACAAATTGTGTTCGTTGGGAGAGCATACCTTAGTACATATCTCACAAGACTCTGGTCACACTGGTCGCACTTTTAAGCGTCTAACAACATGATCAAAGTTTATCAACATTTTATCAACTTTCAATCAGTAATCTTAATTCCGTATTCTAATATTAATCAAAGTATCTGTATGTATGTATTCTATCCTGTAGATCAGTCTCTCGTGTAATACTTATATGTATTATATGTATTTCTGCAACATTTCCATCAAGAAGTTCCCCCACCACCACTACAAATATTTCTTTCATTTTATTTTTGTTGCATTGTTTTGTTCTAATAATCATAAAGCGATTTGCTTACTTTGTTGTTGCTTGATTTGCGCCGTTTTGTTTTTTTCGGTCTTTATGGTCTTTGTTGCAGCCACCCCCCCCTTGCCCACCGATGCCCCTCCAGTGACCGTCTCATCCCACGGTCTAACGCTTTTCCCGCGCGGAAATCCAATTAGTGAAAATCAATATTGCTCATACGCGGCGTTGGCTGAACAATTATTTTGTTCATTTGTGCATTTTCCATTTCCCCCTAAACGTGCCCCTCTTTCGTTTTCTGCTTCATTCTATTGGGGTGTTTTCCCTCTCTCTCTCTATCGCTTTGGCATTTTTTTGGTGGGCATAATTAAAAATTTTGTTTACACGCTATTTGATCGAGAAGAGTGAGAAATGAGCTGAATAGTGGAGATGTGGCATGGAATGGGCCAAAGTAAATGTGCCATTTGCGTCTTGGTAGGTGGCCATTCAAGTGGAATCTGCCCATCGACCCAGCAAGAACAGCCAAGAAAAAACTTAATCAAGAAGCATAAGAAAAACAAGAAGAAATTTTAATTGAAACATTTCCCTCACAGTACTCGTAGCTCGTGCTGGTGCTGATGGGGCTGCTGCTGCTGCTGCTGATGTTGCCGAAAATTGATTATGGGATTGTGCTAAGTGCCACAAAAAGAGGTTTGGAGGCGTGCCTAATTCTCACACGAAATGCCAAACGTTTGCCCCACACCCACACCCACCGTCAGCCCCATCCCCATTCCCATACCCACGCCTTCGCGTACATATATCAATATCTTTCGGTGTCTGCCCCGAAAGGCAGATATAATTATAATTAATATCAATATACGGCGACGTCTGAACTTTTCTTTTTGGGGGGCTGCCCCCCCATAAATATTCGTGGAAAAAATGAAATGTATATATATATAGACTTATAGATATTTATCTGCTGGGGGCATAAGGAAAAATGAAAATATCGTTTTCTTCATGCTGGAGGAAGTGACCTTACCATGGCCATGATTGATGAATGTTTTCACTCTTTGACATTTGCTGTCGCGTTTTTTTTTTTGCCCCTCCCCATACCCCCTATCTGACCAGCACACCCTTTAGAGATAATTGCGTTTGGTGGGGTGGTGGGGTGGTGGGGGGTTGGTCGTGTATTTCGGGAATGGAGGAATGGCTGCAGGGAATCGTAGGAGTGTTGTCTGTGCTCCGCTAGTCAGTGTCGCCGGGAGCTTTTTGGAGGGAGCAAAGCTTTATATATTTTTTAAAAACTAACGGTAAAACCATAGAAAAATAGACGCATGGCCAGGGGGAGGGGGGGAGAGCGCTCCACCTAGCATTTGGCCAGCCAAAAGCTTTCAAGGCACATTTAACATGAATAAAAAAGACAATAAACATTTTATAAGCTACTATTTCCGCCATCAGACGCCCCAACTAGCCCCCCACTGACTGTTCGAAGCTTTGTCATTGCTGCCCCAAGCTAAAAAGAGCTTCGGGTACCCCCACCCCCCTTCATGGTGCGCCACTGGCAAAAGCTCTAACGTATTTCAAGTTTTCGATTGTCTTATGTTTTATTTTTTACTTTCGGGATTTTTGTTCTTGTTCCTGGTTTTTTTTTTGTATTCTTTGCAAAGCTTTTACCCACTTAATTATGCAACATAACATGCCATGAACTTTTCTACTCATCCCCTCCCCTACCCACATATTTTCATACATGCATATACATATAGTATGTACATTAGGTGAAACTTAGTTGAAACTAGAGTAATTTTCAAAAGAGATAATATAATATGAAGTTTTTGCCCGATTGGAATACGTTTAGAGGTGCAAACTTGAAGTCAAAACTACGAGGTTCCCCTCGTTCATATTAATTAAACCGATTAAGAGTCATATTCGCATCGTCGTAGATATTGTTCTGTTATCGCACGGAAGCAGCACTCCACCCATACAGAACCATAAAGACCTTAGATCTTAAGCTTATTGCCCGCTTGGCCAGCCATAAATGCATCTTTCGAACAATGAGAATGCAGCAGAAACGCATAGGCCTTGTATTTAGCTAAAGAATACCAGGAAGCCCTCCATCCATCCATTGATATGCCACCCAACTTCTTGGGTACCTCGTTCCCTTCGTTCATACTAATTAAACAGTTTTCGAATTATACCCTCATCGAAGAACCCTTACCCTATACCTATACCCTTATCGCACGAAAGCAGCACCATGCAGCATTCCCCTCCCATTCAGATCCAAAAATGTCTTAGATTTTAAGCTGCATTCTGGCCACATTTTCGTTCAGCTTATTGCACGCTTGGCCGGCCATAATTGCATCCTGCATCCAATAAGAGTGCAGCAGAAACGCATAGGCCCTGTTGCAAACAAAAGGATAGGTTGCACTTCCTCTGCAGTTCCTCTGGCCATCGATTGAGCTCAAAAACATGCTATCAAATGATGAAATTAAGTCTTAGAAGTTACAAAATCCATGAAATATCAGGGAGCGGCTGTTTTTTTTCGCTGTTTTAACTATTTTTTGTGGGCTTAACTATTAACCAACTTAGATGAAATGTTCGGAAAAGTATTATATTCTCATATTCTAAATCATATACAAAATTAATCCGATCAGAACGATATAGGCTATCTATCTCCTATACAACCTCTAAACGTATTCCAATGCAATCGAAGTGGACACCTAATGTGCATATATATGTATTTACCTTTATGTTCCGACTGGTAGGCAAAAGTCCCTTGGAAACGTACTCCTTCTCCATCTTTGCTCCTTTACAAAAGTATCTTTTCATGTCTATAATTAAATACATTCCATATGATCTCTCAATTCATTTCATTCTAATAGTTCTAGCTATTAATAAAGTATCTCGAATATCGTATAAGTTGGTATATATAATGTATCTTATATCTATGTAGTGGCGATAGAAATATTATCAAATTGATCTTTCATCTTACTTACATATACAATATGCATAATACAGTGCGTTTCGGAAGCGTAGTGCCAAAGAAAATGGATAAATGAATTTTGATAAATATTTTGCGATAAATAACTCGATAAATGTTTGATTACTAAATTTCAAACAATTCCGGAATGCACTGTATCCGTAGGAATCTCAATTGATTTATGTCTCAACTATTATCTATAGTATGATATTATATGTATGGAAACTGCTTAACTCAAACTTAATCCCTGCGTCTGTTTCCCACTCCCAAGCTCCCTTTACCCAACCCAATCGGAATCTTTAGCCTCCTTTTTTAGCTGCAGTAACTAAACTAACTTAGCAACTAACTAACTAATCTGTACTAATCGCCTATCGCAACCACTCTCACAATTCTCTTCAGGGCGTTCTTCTAATGCCTCGCACCTTGTCCGAAAGCCGAAAGTTGAGACTTCGAAGGGCCTTCACCGAGGCCACTAACGAAACGCTCCAAAGCTCCAAAATGGTATTTAACAAACAGTTAAAAACAATAACAATAACAAAAACAACAAGCCAATTACAAAAGAAAAATATACTACACTCGAATGAAAAGTATACAATCGAAAAAAAAAAACAAAAACCCATTTTCAAAAACTAATAATTTTTGTTTTCTGTGTATGTAAATGTTTAGAATGAAACATGAAAACAAAACAACCAAATAAAAAACTATGTGAACCAGTTCGTGCGAGAGTAGTTCCAAAAACATTTCCAAAAGTTACATATTTCCAATGGCACCACCCCCGCCTCGACCCCTCGCCGGTCATGTAGCTTGTTGTTAAATGCTATTAAATGCCTTTTGTCCAAATCCGGTTTGCGTTTTGCGTATTCGTTTCTTCCTAGTCTGCACTGCCTCGATGTCTATTCAATCCTCTAGAAATTTCACCAAAAAATAACAAAACAAAAACAAAAATGATAATAAGAAAAAACCAAAAAAAAAAACCGTTTGAGAACCGTTTGTTGAGCATTTTGGCTGTTTGAACTTCCACATCCCATAGTTGCAATCCTCACTGCCTCATTCCAACATTGGCATCCACTTCTGCATCCTGCATTCCACTTGCCCATCCATCAGCATGACATATTTGAATTGTAGATTCCACTTTTGGCATTCCCCCGCTCCTTGCCCGTACTGCACTAAACCGATTCCATTCGATTTCCACTGTCGCATCAATCTCAGCATCCACTTAAGCTTTAGCTTCCACTTCCTTAACCACCGCCACACACACACACAATCGTTTCGTTTCCACAAAAGCTTCCACATACTATCAAAGCTTTGCTGTGTGTAGTTTTGTGCTTTTGTAGATCGCACACAAACTCCTGCCATATTCTATTTAAAATTAATATGTGTTATTGATCAACCAGGTAAGCCGTAGTTGAAAAATATGTTATTATATGCACCAATTCCGTTTTAGATGGCAGCACTTATTGTATATCTGATGGAATATACTTTTTATATCGATAAACTCCATCCCACAGCAGTCTATTGGGGGGTACGAGTAATTTTCATTTTCCAGGGTATTCAGCGGGTCGGGCATCGCTTTGGGGTAGCGAGATCATTAGGGAAACGTTTTATATGCTGCAATATATTCATATCCATGACGTCGACACGATCAGGTGTTCCATACATCTCCCCGTTCCATGGAGAGCACCCAGCTAACGGATGTCTCTCTCAGCACAGCCCCTCGTTTCCGTTGCTGTCTGGTTTTATCGACGCTCTCCACCTGTTTGCGTTTTTTGGCTCTTTCTTCGGCTTCCATTTTCCCAGGCTTGCTCCTTCTTCTGCGCTCTTTCGATCATTCCACGTGCTGCTGCTCGCCTCCCGCACCTATACCTCATCATGGTGCTCAAGGTGTATTAATATAGGGTGAGGCATTGCCGGCACTGTAGCTGTCCATATGTGTCATATACTAAGTTAGAGATATCTAGAGAGAGAGAAAACGAGATATTAATATGCACCCTATTGCTGTTCTCTCCTCTCCGCTCACCCACCATCCGCAGCTTTGGTCTCTCCACCTACTGCGCCTGGTGCTGCTGCCCTCAGTCGCCCTCTCCACGATCCACCTGCTGCGGCCGCTCTCTCGCCACCTGCTGCCTTCTGTCCACTCGGCATCCACCTTCCCAATCGTGATCCACCACGTTTACGATCCACGAGCAGCGACGCGTGCTGCGCGAATCGGCTGTTCTGTTCCGTTTTATTGGCGGAACAAAATGGAAGACGAAAAGGCAGACCGAGAAAAAAGAAAAGATGGGAATATAAATATAATTTTTGGGATGGCCAACCATTTGTGCGTCGTCGTTGCGCTGCGTCGGAAGGGATCATCGCCGCAGCTCCGTTGTTTCGCTGCTAAATTGCTGCTTCACCGTGGCCAGGTCTCCGTCTCACGCGAATGAAAGTACCAAAAAGTTTATAATAAATGCCGATTGGGTCCGCTTTCTGTTTACATTCTGGACAATTACGCAGCCAAAATACCGATTTGGCTGGAACACCAAATCAAACTCACAGTCCCCATTCGAATCTCAATCCGAATCACATTCGAAAGTTCAGTTCGCTGCTGCTGCGGTTCCTGGTCGCGTGCGCTCTCGTCGCGACTGCATTTCGTGCGAGTGAAACGGAAAGTGCATTTTTTTTTTGATTGTGCAAACAGTTATATAGTATAGTACTACAGCTCGCTCCAGGCTCTTGGCTGCAGGGCTCCAGGGCCCCAGGCATATCTCTTTCTCTCTCTCAGTCTCGGGCGCTGCCTCTGCCTCTGCCGCTGCCGCTGCTGACAATGTGAGCATTTATTTGCCTTCTATTTTTTTGTTGTGCCTTTCGGTTCAGAGTGAGCTTGTGAGAGAAAGAGTGTGAGCGAGTGAGTGAGCGATTGAGTGAGTGAGAGAGTGGGCAGCAAACAAAGGATATTTGATATTAAACAAATAAACGGGAGTTGTGCAAATTTGTACGGGGGCACCCAGCCCCAGAGCATGTCGCCGGCCTCCTGCATGGAGAACGAGTGCAATCCGGGCACTCTATACCAGAAATGCCTGACCGTCGGCAATGCGACACTTGCCGCCACGCCGCCACCATCGTTGCCGCTGCCACTGGCTACGCTGCCGCAATTGATGCCATCGGCAACGCCACCATCTCCATCTCCCTCGACATCGCACTCGCCCTCCCCATCGCCATCGGCATCGGCGTCGGCGTCGCCCTCACCTTCACTATCGTTGACGTCGACGCTGCCGCCGGCATCGCAGCGACTGGTACACGCTGCCACAGCGGTACCGTTACTGTCATCGTCGCTGCCAACAGCAGACGCAGACGCAAACGCAGACCCAGCCGCGGCTATGACGCGCACGGGTAGCGTTGGAGGAGGCGGCGGCGGCGGTGGCGGTGGCGCCACATCCACGGCACGCCGAAATTCCCTCTGGCTGGAGACCCTGCGGAACACGCGAAAACTGTCCTACGCCAATGAGCGACCCATTCTGGTAAGTGCCACCACAACGGCCGAACCAAAAGCAATGACGTATAATCCTTATCCGTCCCATATCCTATCCCCTCCCCCTTATCCTATCACTATTCCCATTTCCATTCCCATAACTTTGGATCATTTCCATTTGCCATTTCGGTGGCGGCTTCCACGTGCCCGCCGTCTTGCCCACTCGGCGATGCTGCCGCCTAGCCAAAAGTCCGCCGTTCGTCTAAACTATAAAAATAAATAAATCGCGCGCCTATGCTCTCCCTGTCTCTCTCTCGCCGGCTATCTGTGTTGCCGCCTCTCTCTTTTGAGCCATTTGAAGTTATTTTCAACCAAAAGCATCTGCAAACACACAAAAACACAGGAAAACACAAATGGGCATGGACACCGCCAGCGCTAGTGCCAGTGCCAGTGCCAGTGCCCAGCGATAGCGATCGAAGGCAACTGTTGAAGCGCAGCACCGAAATATTGATACCCTGCTTGGGGAAATAGGAAAATGAACTTGAGGATATAGTTCTTCCGGGGATATAGGATATAGTCCGGGAATCTGACGTATTGAAATATTATGGGTATCATTAGCAGCCTTAAAAGGTTGATGGGAGAGGAAGTTTAAAGTTGGGAAAGTTGATGCATAAGGAATACGGAATGGTTAGATTTATGTGTAATAATTGTATTAATATCGATTGTAGAAAGATGACATTGAAACTTTAGTACCCTCCAACACAGCTTCAAAGTTTCTAAGCAAAGGAAGCATAGAAAATGTCTTATAAGCATCATCCAAAGTTCCATCGCAACTAATTTCTTCTGAAGAATTAACCGAACTGAGATGTAAACACTGAATTTAATCGAAGATCATTTTAATACGAATAATCACGTAAATATAATGGAAGGTGGAAAATAAAGAAAAGCATTTATGTATCTAGGAAAACATTTATCTTGCTCAGGTGAAATTTATTCCACGAAGACAATTCTGCTATGAGTCATAAACATTCCCTAATGAGCGGAAACAAGTGGAACGAATACCCTGGAATAAGGGGGATGCAAACGGTACTGGGTTGGGTTGGGGGAGGCAGGCAGGGTCACGGGATATGAAAGCAATAACACAAAACAAATGTGGGAAACAGCTAGCATAGCCAGAGCTAGAGGCGGCGACCCCCAAGCACAATTAAGGTGAAGAGGCAGGAGGCAAAGAGAGTGAGAGAGAAGATCAACTATTCCATCAACATCTAAAGACAAAAGTTCGCTCAAGTTTTCGAAGCGTATCCATCGTTTGTAATACATCGTTCGATAGGAAAGGGCAACACAAATACGTTCTTTGATATACATATTGTTTATATGGGGAAAACGATTTGGATTTCGATTACGATCGAGAGGGATCATCATCATCAAATGGTTAAATGGGAAAATGGGAAAAACGCATGTGGAAGTGTTTTTCCAATATTGTTTACAGCCCAGCCCAGAGACGTAGCAGCGATTAAATATACTTCAATATTCAGGGTCAGAATCGAGAACGAGTTCTGCCCGAGATAGCGATACGCGAAAGCGAAAGCAAGTCTATAATTTGGTTGTGGCCCAGACACAGTGGCAAATAACTCATGGGACTTCATCGGTTATTCAGTTTAAATTACTAGTTACATCAGACATAATAAATGGTCTTATAGATTGAGAAGCCAATTCCGTTGCTTTTAAATAATAGTTTAAACAATCGAATCGAAAACCCATCGACACGTATGTAATTAATGGCTAATGGAAAGAAAGAAAGGAACTGCACATAGAGGAGGAGGAGAGTGAGATACATAGTAAGAGAGAGAGAGTTAAGCAACCTTTACTCTTTGTCTAGTAGTCTTCTCTTTTTTTTGGTTCGCTGAGATCGGGGACAACGCTGAACGGGGACATTAATTATCGATGCATCCATTCACGACATGTGCCTGTGTGTGGCATAACATATTTAGATGATGATTCATATTTAATTCGACTATATACTCGCTCGTATACATATGTAGTACACAGCTCGTATGCACTTGGAGCTGGGCTGTTGTTTGTTCGCTATTGGTTCGCTGGCCCCAATGGGTATTACGTGGCGGTGTCATCTAAAATATTTAAGGCGTTTGCTTACACGAGCCACCAAAACCCCAAACCCCCAGCTAAGGGACCCCAATCGACTTCCATATGTCTGCATTTCGAGGAAGGACTTTCAAACTCAACAATTGGCTGGTAAGAACAATTAGGAGGGGGGTGGGGTGGCGTTCTCTCGGTCACCTGTGTGTGTGAAAAGTGTCGGCCAGGTGTTGTGGCCTCAATAGTCCACCAATAACTTATGGCCACGCCACCGGAAAGACGATGGCAGGCGGCAGGCATTATGCGGCGAGTAGGTTTTGAAAATTTAATGATAATGGACAGCGACTGCAGTTTTCTCTGCATTTACAATACGAGTACCTGCCTTCTTAGACGAATGGATAGACTATACTATATACTATATACTATATATATAGTGTATAGTATAGTATATATATGGTCTCGTAATATACGCAAGCATTTGTATCTGTGCAAGTGCTCGTCTGTTGTTGTTTGCCCCCAAGTGTCTATCAATAAAATATGACAAGTGGCACTGTCCCCGAGACATACAAAAACCGAAAGGTCGCGCCACAGAACTGAATTCTGAGTCATTTGCCATGCCACACAAGGGGCTGTAGTATACTCGTAATGGGATTCGGATTCGTATTCGGATTCATATTCTGATTCTGTTTCGGGGGCGGGGGGACACTTTCTCGGTTCAACAGATGTCCGATCTTTGTGGCTATTATTGCGTATACGTAGACATCGTATGTGCTGCTTTGAGGTTCCATTAATTATACATACATCTATCTCTGTGTCTGTCTGTGGATCTTTTTTGGGATTCCATAAATGTGTGGTTTTTGTGGTACTATATATACATAGTACTCGAATGTAATATTGCTTTGATCCAAGTTGATTGTCTCATCGTTAATCTGTTTTCTGAGTGTCTTTTAGTTCTATTATATATATTAAAGAAATGTCTTTAATTGTCTCACTGCGAGGAGAGATCTTCAATTTATTATCCAAAATTTACACAAAAAGAGATTCAGCCTTAAGTTCTATCCCAGTGATTCTCGTACTTTCATTTAATGAATAACTTTCGTGCACTTTGAAGTTTGTCTTAAACTGTTTTGCGGGCAGACGTCAAGGCATTGTCTTTTGCATTCTTTCGTCAAGTCTTTGCACGTCATTCGAAGACCACCACCCTCCCCAACCACCCAACAAAAAAAAGGCAAGATGGAAAGTGCACCGTCATGTTTCGCACCAACCCCTTCGACGCCATCCAGCCTGAACGACTCAATCGAAAACCAATATTGAAAACTTACCTAAAAGAATGAGAAAATGGTGATTGGTGCGGTGGGTAGGGTGTTTTAGCGGTAGGGTTTAGGGGTTTTCGAAGGGTTAAGGGGGTGGAGCGTGGGTAGCGGAGAGGATGCCAGTGGAAGGGGGGTGGGGGGGAATGGCAAATGGCTGACAAATGCATAAAGTTTTCATTTCAATGAATTATTCAAAATCCGACATGACAACATTTTGACTATCTGTCGTTTGCGTTGACATTTCCATTTCCATTTGATATCTGGGTCGTTGGTGGGGTGGGGGGGTCCCTGTGTGGAGGCAGGCCCCGGTCCCTGCTACTGACGCAAACCGATTGTGCAACGTGAAGTGGCAGGGACACGGGAGATGGTTGGGTGGGTGGGTTGACTTGTGTAAGGGTAAGCGGTGGGTGCTTAGGTGCGATGTCTCATACGCTTACGTTAATGTCACCAACGCGAGAGTGATGGGCGCTTGAGACAATTGGGGAGACACACACTCGTGTCTGTGGCATGTGCACTCCGTAAGCTCGTGTTTGTGGCATGTGCACCATGCACTTGTGAACTGTTATTTAGGTTCCTGGGAAAAACCACACGGCTCCAGTGTGTGTGTGGGTACCTTTAATTGCCCGGAGATGTCCTCCAGCCAAGAATAAATGCATTGATTGATTGGCGACTTAACAATTTTATTGCACAGCAGGACAATGTCCTTCCGCCCGGTACTTTTATATGTAAAGTGCAGCTGGTCGCTCTTTAATGATAAATATACAGGCCATACATTTAAATGCACTTATCAAGTATACGCATCGTATACACAGCATGCAGCTATTTCTGTAGTTTAAATCAGAGATGCAGCATCTAGCTGAGCATTGAACTTATATTTTTATATATTTGATGAATACCATGAAACCAAACCGTGGAGAACCTCCGTTTTTGATAGATTAAACAAATGCAGTAGCTTTAGGAACAATCTTTTTACTATCGTTTATTTAACTCCTTTTTCTACAGTGTACAGGAGGTATCTTAATGTTGAGAAACTATTATTTTTACTTACTCTTTCCTAAGATCTTTCCCCCCAGAAGTTGATACCTGGAACAAGTTTTTAAAGTTCTTACAAAAACCTGGTTGCCATGTGAGGATGTTAGCTAAGAGACTTTCTGGGGGACGGGTTGCAAAGCAGAAGAATGTGTACCAAAGATGGGGTGAAATCGGGAGGGGGTGCCATCAACGTCTTCTTCTTTTCGTTGCTAGGCGGGCAATCCATTTGTCAGTTCATCAGCGCAAAAGAATGCATCTCTGGATGTGTGTCTGTGTCTGTGTGTGTTGAGTCCTTTGTTTGCGTATGCGGATGTGCGGGTGCACGTGTGTGGGTGGCTGTATATCCGTGTATGCACAAAATATGGCTGAACAACGTGACTACGACAACGGGGTACGGTAGGATAGGATAGGATAGGGTAGGGGAACGGGAGGCAGAACGACAATTGCCGATGACAATGAAAATCGCGTAGAAGTGGGAGATGTTAGAATTGAGCATCCATTTGGGACAACATCCCAACCACCCCCCCTCCTACTGCTGCTGCTGCTGCTACTGCTGCAAGAAGCGTGGGTACAACGGGAACCATCACCTTACGCAAATCGGAGTGGAGTTCCGTAATGCGCAGGACCAACCGAAGGCCATGGACACAAGCCGCTCTCTCTCTCTCGCTCGCTCGCTCGCTCTGTCTGGCTTCTGTTTTTGGCAAAAAAAAAAAAAGTTTACTGATTTCCCAAAAAAGGAATTTTTGAATGCTCAAGAATTTGTGTTATTTACCCCTCTGTATACACCCCCACAAACATACATACATATATACTCGTATCTCTCTCAATGTGTAGCCGCATAAGGATTAACTTGTAAAAGTTCAATTTTGATTTTCATATCGCGTGCCAAGTGGACATTATGCTTTGCCTTTTCCTTCCGTTATCGCAAGCCAAAGCCCCGACTAAAGCTCAAAGTTCATCCAGAAGAAGCTTCGGCTTCGGCTTCGGATTCCAAGCAGCCAGCGAACACAAAAAAAAAGACAGTACCTAAGCCGAAGAACAACGGTACTCCTCTGCTACTGCACTGCCGCTGTCGCTGCTTTGTGCGTGTACCCTGCCTGCTATGATGGGAGTGTAGGTGCGTGGGAGCGAGATGGCCATACCAACACATACGCAGAGAGGGCTTCGAAGAGCATAGGTGTGTGTGAGAGAGAGAGTGAGCGAGAGCGCGCGCAAAACAAAGTTGAGTGGATTGGAAATCAGTCAAAAGAGAGAATCAAGCAGCGCCGCCAACGACCGACTTGCGTTCTCTTTTGCTCTCTCGCTTTCTCTCTCTCTCTCTCTCTCTCTTTGCCCTCGTCCCCCCCTTCAAACAGTACGTTTCTTAGTTATGCCGCCTTCTGCCGCCAAATTAAACACACATGACAATGCCAATTCATTATGTGCCCACCGAAAATTGCAATTGGAAAATGCAGCGACGGCAGCAGCAGCAGCAGTAGCAGTAGCCGGCAGGCAGACAGTAGCAGCATAGAGAAAAGCCGCAGCACCAGCTGATAAAGACAGCTTGCCAGGAAGGGGGCAAAATCTGGGTCTGCCAGCGGATGCCAACCCCCCCACGGCCTCCCACTGACACTGCCACTGCCGTTGCTCACTTGTTCGTTTCGTTTCGTTTCGTTTTTACAGTTATTTATCCAACTATGGCTTTGGCTATGGGTTCCGGGGGCCGTGGAGTCCGTCCGTCTGCCTGGTACCGTATCCGGGTACTGCTTTAGGGCCCTTTTTTGCATGTGTTGTGTCGCGACAGCGACAGAGGCAGAGGCAAGGGCAGAGCAGGAGCAGAGCTGAACCAGAGATCGGGTCTTTTGGCTCTCTGTTTCGTTCGGCTTGTGTGGGGTCGGCCGGGCGTTTTGGGCGGTTGTTGGTGTCGGTCTCTGCTGCTGCTGCTGCTGTCTCTGCCTCCACTGTGTGTTTGCTGTTGCTGGCTTTCGGACGGCTTGTACTACTCCTCTGCTGCTCCTGTCTCTGCCACTACTGCTTGTACGTACTCCTCTGCTATGCTTCTACTGCTCTCTGTTCTTCTTCTATTCTACTGCTGCCTTTGCTTCTGCCGGCTTTTGCCGCCTCTGCTGCTCTTCTGTTCTGCTGCTCGGCGCTCGGTTTGTGGTCGAGTTAATTCGAACCTCCTCGTCTGTCGTTTGTTCGTTGCTCGTTTGCCGCTGCCGATGCCGATGTCGCTGTCTCTGCTGCCTCTGCCGACATTGCTATCGCCTGGCGTCGTTGCCATCGTCGGCATTCAAAGATTCCGTTCCGTTCAGTCTGTATTGTGTTTACACCCATGGCTGACGTTGAGAGCGCAGAAGAGCTCAACCATCAAATATCCTATATACATAAACAACAACAACTACAGCAGCAACAACAACAACAAACGCAACAACAACAACAACAAATACAAAATCAACAACAACAACGATAACCTTTAGCCAGCACGAAACCGAACAGCCAACAACAGTAACAAACACTTACGATAATAGCAATTACAAAAATTACATTAAAAAAAAAATAAGAAAGCCCCCAAAAAAAAAAATAAACCAAGTACTAATTTTTTTTAAGTGCGTGCGTGTATGTGTGCGTGCGTATCATCTATCTTTATGTGGTGGTGTCGTTTGTATGCATGTGTGTGCGTAAACGCAACAATAACAATAACAACAACAGCAACAGAAGCAGCAACAAATTGAACATCCATCAGCCTTTGCATCGACGAACCCACGTTGTTCTCGTTCGTCAAACGTCAAACCGGTAAAAGCACAAACACACACAGACAACAAACACACTTAGACAGACACACAAACAAACACACTCTGTTGGTAGGCAACACAAAACATTAAACAAAATGAAAGCCGCAACAACAATGCGATAACGGCAACGCAACAAAAGAAACAAAACAAAACAAAACAGACCAACAACAACAACTGCAACCGATTAACTGCACATCTAAGGTGAAAGAAACAACGGCAGCAACAGCAAAGAAAGAATCCCAAGTAAATAGCAACAAAACAACAACAGCAACAACCATATAAGACACAACAACAAAAGCTCACAACAAACAACTAACTGCAAAATGAACAACATCCAAATACTATACTAGAAGAAACATCAAAATAAGAGTAGAAGAAACAGCAAACAAAAGCAAACCAAACAAAAAAACTAGAAGTAAAAGCTAAAGAAACCAAAGAAGAAGCAGTAGAGCAAATAGACAAAGAAACAACAAAAGACACAGAAGAAGCAGTAGAAGAAGCAGCAAAAGAAACAGCAAAAGAAACAGCAAAATAAACATAAGAAGTCACAGCAAAAGAAGCAGCAAAAAAACAGAAAAAAAACAGCAAAATTCAACATCAAAAGATCGAGCAAAATAAACATCAAAAGTAACAGTAGAACAAAGCGAAAATAGCGCCAACAGAATAGCGGTGCAACAACAAACAAACAAAACAGTAAACAGAGAGAAAGAAATCAAAAATTGGAGTAGAAGTTAAAGGCAAAACGACAGCAGAAAGAAAACAGCTAGAGAAGGAACACCCAAAGAAGAGCAAAATTCAAACGAAAAGAAGAGTCAACTTAACGGGGGAGTCAACAGAACGGACAGAGGAGCAAGTGCCGCCTCTGCTCCGCCAGCATACAGTACCCTGCAGCCTTCAGCCATCGTCTCCGTTTCCGTTTCCGCCTTCGCCTCCAGCAACAACAGCAGCAGCAGCAGCAGCAGCAGCAGCCATCAAACACCCAAGGCATACCGAAAAAAAAGATACAAATACTCCACCGCAGAGCAAAACGAAACCCAAACCACAACACACCAAACCACAAACCAAGAGAACAACCGTTACAACCGAACCACCAGAATAACCGACCAAAACGGAAGAAGTACGATTTTTTATTATTATCCCTATATAATACATATGTATGTATGTATGTAGTACCCATTTATCTAACTATAAACAAATCTTAAGATGAAGATGAAGATGAGAATGTAGCCGATATGAAGTTGCCACAGCCAAGGAGTGTGAATTGTAGCAAACTTTTTGGGTAAAGGAAGAGAAAGTCGATGAGAAACTTTTGGGCAATATATTTACTCGAATTTATTGGCGGATAACTCAAGGTTTCAGTACTTATGGTCCGCTTCACCAAAAAAAAAATGTCCGTTTAAGGGGAAATGATTGTAGAATGTCCTAAAAGCATCTAAGGAACCCATTCTACATTCTCTGTGAGAATGATCCTCTATTATCTATAAGGTAAATTTCTAGTTTAAAGAAATTGTTTCCTAAAACGAATCCAGGATGTTGCTAAAAAATAAACAAAAAAAACCATATCATGCATATGTCCTGCTAAGCCACACTGGGGAAGAACATGATTAGAAAGGAAATTCTTTTTTTCGATTCTCTTAAACTAAAACTATTGCTCCAGGAAGTATTTTGAAAACAAGGAAATTAAGTTCCTACAATTGGTAGATTACATTCAAACTATTTGTGGATAAAGATAACCCAAACAATGTATCCCACGAACAATAAACCTTAGTGTTTGCTTATCCCCAAATAATATCCTGCGAGTGTCTGTTAAAGAACTGACCATCAAGTGGAGACGTTTGCACAAAGAACGCTGTCCCTAAGTAAGAGCTGAGTCACAGATTCCATTGGGATAAAAGAAAGACAAGATTTTTAGCAAATAGTTCTTACATTATATCTAAAATCTAAAAACAAAATAATCTTTGTTATAGAAAAGCTACTATAATTCCTGATATCATCATAAATGATTCACATATCAAATTCCTTTTTCCTTGATATTATTTTTGGTGAATTCAAATTAAAAACTAAAAGGGTTCTTATGAAAAATGCATAACTTGCTACGAATTTTCATGATAATTAAATGATTATGAATTTTTCCACATAAATGGCTGCAAGAAGTGAATTTCCAATTCGAAAAGAGCGCAAAAAAACAAACTTTGGCACAAAACTAACAAAAAGAAAAGAAAAAACGAAAAAGAGGTGGAAAAACTTTAAAATCGTTTAAAACCTTGCTGCCTTTTGCCTCCTTCTCCTTTCGATTGATGGAATGAAATACTTATGTGTGTGTGTGGATGTGTGTGTGGCTGTGGTGGCATGCCACTCACTTTCCGTAGATCAAGAGAAACCTTGAAAAAAGTTGATGAGGAAGCGAACAAATTTATGATTATCCCACACGTGAATAATATACTATAGAGGGGGGGGGAAATACTTTTATATGGAGGCAAACTTTGTGCTAAATGAGCGATTCAAAGTTTTTCTTGCGCCTTGAATATTTTATGAAAGTAAAAAAGGACCCGAAAAGTACGAGAGAATGTGTACTGTCATTATTCCAACTAATATATATCTATTCTATATACTATATATACATCCATAGAAATGTATTAGAGAGCCAACCAACAAATGCTAGGCCACACTGGAAGAGAGAGAGAGGTAGGAAATTCCGGCTTTAACTTTCAGCGAGCGCGTAACGAAAAGTAAAAGTAACAAAGATAATAATAATATAATTAGACATTGTCTCAAGTTGGGGGGGGGGAGGCGCCAACATCAACACGGCCCCCAAGTTACGACACATTTGGGCACATTCTCTTTCGCCTGAATTAGGAGTCGAGTCGAGTTGAGTCGAGGCCTAGGAATAGCCCTTGGAGACTCTCAAGCCTGAAGCCTAAAGCTCAAGCCTCAAGTCAACCCATTTAGCCGGCAGAACATGGCCACATTTTGTGTGTGTGTGTGTGTATGTGTGTGTGTCCCATTGTCACCCACACCAACACCAGACCAGACCAAACCACAACACACTCTTTCTTTTCTTTTCGTTAAAATCTGTCTCTCATGTTTCTCTGCCATTTCAGTGCTATTTTTGCTCCCCACCTCCCTCCCTCTCTATCCCGCTCTCTCTCTGTGTTTGTCTCTTGTTTTTGTGCGAAATTCCAAGCCGGTTGCATTAAGTTTCAGTTCCGGCTTGTTGATTGACATTTCCTCTGCCTCTCTGCCCACACTTTTTCACTCTGCCACTCTACGCCACTACGCCCCCTTCGTCCTGGCCAGTACGAAACTGGCTTTTTACAGTTGTCACATGTCGGTGTCCCGTGTTTCGTCCTGTGCTGCGTTCGTGTGTCCCTGTCCCTGGTCCCTGTCCCTGTGTTAGCCTTATCCTTTAGCCGGCTGACAGTTTTTGGCCAAAACGAAACGAAAAGAAACGAAACGAAATGTGTAGCACATTTTTTTGTTGTTGCTGTGGCTGTGTCGAATAAAAACTCTGGCAATCTTATGCAACTTTCGCTTCGTTTGATAAACCGCAAAATGGTTTGGGCGCTGCTGGAGTGGTGGGTGGTGTGGTGCTGGCCATGGGTGGTGTTGGGTGTTACGTTATGCAAGGCTTTGGATGTAACAACAAGCGACAGAAACAAGAATGTAACAGAAGAAGCACAGACACAAGGCACGAGGCAGACGCCGAGATAAGAGCATCGACAAAAAGCAGGCAGAAGAAAAGAAAAGAAGCAAAAAGAAAACCAAAAAAGAAATGAGCAGCGAAACGTGAAAAACTCCACAAAAAATAATCTACAATAAAGCAGAGAAAACAAAAGAATTAGAAGAAAGCGAGGCAAGAAAAATATATCTCAAGGAGAAGGTGATGAGTGAAGGAAATCTTCAGCAAGAGATAAAGGGAAGACAGCTTAAGAAGAAGGGGAACAAATAAAGAGAGAGCAAGAAAGCAATGGAAGTAATAAATACGAGAAACCAGAAATCAAAATGAGAATCAGAATGAGAGAAGCAGAGTACTAGAGTACAGAGTGCGAGAAGAAGAAACCATAAAGTAAATCACGTTAAAAAAAAACATCAAAAACAGAACAGAAAAGGGAAATGCCGAACGAGAGAAAAAACAAACCCCAAAGCCAGAGCACGAATGAGAGTGAAAGTAGAGAAAGCGAGTGTAGAAAGTATAAACCAAAATAGTGGCACCAGAAGAAGAAACGGGTGGCGGAGAAATAATAAAAGAAAATAAAATCTAAAGGCGCACATTGCGTATACGTCATGTGTGTGCGCCCTACAGATTCCACTCTTACTTTCCCTTGCCTCTGCTCTGCTCTCCATTACATTAAATTCCTTCCCTTTTTATTGTTAGAGAAGGAGTGGGCGTGGCAGCAACACACAGAAAATCTGTCTGTTGTTGCCTTTTTATTTTGTTGTTGTTGCTAGCAGCATCGAGCGGAGTGGAGCGGCAGATATAACGCATACGCCGCATGGGATGGGGCATTGAGAAATGCCCCCATCCAGATGAATATTTTTTTGCCAGCTTTAAAGATGCAAATCCCCAAGCAGAGAGAAAGAAAGATCTCCTATGGTGCTATGGTGTGTTCCTCTGTGTTTTGTGAGCAGTGTGCCCCTGTGCTCAGTGTGGGGGGAGGGGGCAACGGCACCCGGAATAATTCTGAATTATTAAGTTGCTCAATCAGGCCCGCCTTAAGACCTTAAACTCGCTTTTGAGATGAGGCTTTGGTACGTGGGGGAACTTTGTTTATCTCTTCTGTGCTTATATTTGTTTCATTCTCTTTGTCTTTACTTTATTTTTGTATTTCATTGCGTACCAAAGAAGGAGGACGGGAGGCAGGCAGATTGTACAGGCTTCGAAAGGTGTCTGTGTGTGTGTGTGTGTGTGGAGAGAGGAGGAAATTTTCAATTAACAAATTCGCTTTGTGGCAGAGTTTTTTGTATTTTCATTTCATTTTTTTTTTGTTTGCGAAGATTTAGTTTCTATTTTGGGTAGAACTTTTGGCGATATACCGGCCCTCACGCATAAACAAATCAGCCTCAAAAAAAAGTTTCTCTCTTGTGAAGGGAATTCCTTCAAGGGGATTACATTTCCAGAGCACACTTACACACACACACACACTAACAAAAACGTAAGAGCACACGACACGTGCCCCATAGGAGGGTTGGGATGCATGTGGATCCCAGTGTTTTCTCTCCTCCATTTCTGCTCCATCGACTCGCAACCTTTCGCTACCCCCTTTTGGCTGTTAAATGTTTTTTGATATCCTTTACCTTATGGGACACACTCATATGCATATGAGCACACACACACGTTTTGCCCAAGTGTCTGCTACACTGAGAGAAATGCAAGTGTGTCTTCTTGGTTTATGCGAAAAGTATTTGGTGAGGTGAACAGATTGTTGTGAGAATTCTGTGGCACTGTTTCACTATGGTATTATCGATGAATGATGCAACAAAATAATAATATTCCCATAAGTGAAAGGACAATTCTACTTTACAAATTCATTTTTGAAGACATTTCGCTCAGTGCACAAGTGTGTTTTCAAAAAAAAGGAGTCTAAACCTTTGCCATTGTTGAACAGAAAAAGGGGCGAAAGATAGACGCAAACGCAAAAAAAAAACAGAATCTGAAGCAAGAAACGATAAAGAATGAAGGAAGCAGCAGGCAGAATTAGATGAAGTTCCACAAAGCACGTGGCCATGACAGTACCCATTGTTCTCTTCTGTTTCTGTTTTATTTACTCTGTTACGTCTTGTGCTATTACAAGTGTCCTATTACCCTTTAAATCGTGGCAACAACAACAACAACATACACCACAATCGAGATAATCAGCTGGAAATTGAAGTTCATTTCAAAATACATATCGAATTGTAGCAAATTTGCCATCATTATTATTATCCTTATATATGTAGTAGTAGTAGTGCCATTATATATGTTTATACATATATGCCTTGCCACGTACGCTAGTAATTTGTCATTATTACGGAAGCAAATCATTGGAAATTAAAGCAAATTGCTACGCGCTGGCATTAACTCTATACGGTGAATAGTCCCCCCCAGTTCCACTTCCCACTTCCCACTTCTGTGCCCCCCACCGTTTTTGTGCACCTGTGCACCTGCACCTGGCTGGCACGATGTCTGTCTGATTGTTGCCACTCTGGTATTCCTCGCTGGATAATTGAGCAGGCATGCGACCCTAACTGGCCCGTGCGACTGCTTGTCTAACCTTCACGAAATATGGGGGGGCACCCCCATAATGGATGGGTGGGGGGGCAACTGCCACGTGGTGGCAGTGTTGGCTCATCCAAAAACCTCTGGTGGCAAGCATTTGAGTCAAGGCCACTGCCGGCCGCTGCCTGTGGCTCTGCCTATTTGGTATCGTTTGTTTATTAATTATTTGGTTAGGCCCCGCACAACCACCAACCATTTCTTGATGGAGTCCTGGGGGCGCTACCCCATACCCTCTCTCCCCCTCTCTCTTTCTCGCTGTCTTTTGAATCCTTGTTGGCACTGTTGTTTACCTTTTGCTATGGTAAATATTTGACTTTTTGCCATTTGGTTCTTTGGTTCTACTATGTGTGGTTATATTTTTTAATACGTTATACATACATACATATGTACATATGTACATATGTGCTATTTTCCAATTCCCAAAAGCGTCAACAGAAAAAACTACCTACCCGTACGTAGAAGCACATGAAAATTAGTTGGAAAACTCATTTTTAATGTGACGAGTTTTTTCTTGCGGTCTCATTGTTTGTGTTTATTGATACTCCCCCCCCTACCGAAGACCACAATGAAAGTCCAATGGGTATATTTTATTCAAAGTGAAGGAGGTTCCCCTACATATAGTTTGTGGGTTTTGTAGTTTGTAAACATTCTTTTGTGGCTTCTCAAAAGTTTAAAGATACATATAGATATGGGTACACATAGTCAAAAATAGCATTGTAGTCTAGTTTATAATGATTGGATATGTATTATAGCTCTGGAGTGTCGATAAAAGGAAGGCTTTTTATGAAGTATTTGTTGTGTTTAATCTATATTTATTAGGGTTCTCCTGGAGAGCCTGTCTTCTCGGCTGACAAAAAGAGTTATCATTCCATATAGTATATGTAGTTCGGTTATTTGTACGATTGAATGATAGAAGTAAACTTCTTCTTGTTGCAAAAAAAAAGGGAAATTTCTGTTAGGTTTTAAGTTAAATTGTTGGATCTCAGATCGGAATGTACTATAGATGTACCATAGATGGAAAATATCTACCAATATAATAAGAAAAAATACAACCAAAAAACTAATGCTATTTTTTGATTAAATGACAATTTTGAAACCTACTTTGAAAGTGATTTGTAGAGGGTATTCTGGCTGTCTTAATGCCACAGCTTACCATTCTTAATTGTTCATTTTGGTTTGTACTTTTGCGTTTCACTGAGTCACCGCCGCCGCTTCTTGGCCGTCTTGTCTTGTGGCATTTTGCAATTGTATATTGTTGGTGTTTGTGTATGTGCTGTGCTGTGCGGAGGTTAACGCTACAATAGGGTTAGATATATATTGATTTTCGATCATAAGAACCTGCAACATGCAAAGCCCAAGCAAACACCTCAACACTTGGCCCTCAACAGTGGCCAGGGCAGGGCACCCCACGCCTCGTTGGTAACGTCTGCCGACCGCTCCACGCCCCTGCCCCTGCCCCTGCCCCATGCCACAGCAGTAGCTATGTGACACGCCCCGCCCATTGACATTATGGCCATATAGCCGCCGCTGCCGCTGCCGCTGCCACATAGATACGTACGACTTTGGTCTCTGGAGGGTTGCTTGAAGAATGTCCCCCTGTCATTCGGGGGGGCCTTATCATTATTATATTAAATGAATGCGCCGCTTTGGCACGCTCCAAATGTCCCAAGCCAAGCCACCACATTCACTATGTGCCACGTGCCACTCGTTTGTCGTTGACAGGGGGGGAGGGGAGCGCGGAGGCTTGTTATAGATGTGTTAGGCCTGTTCCGGCAATCAATCTTTTTCGAGCAGATCTCTCTCATTTTTATTCAAAGAAAAGAAAAGAAAATAACGAAAAGAAACCGAAACGAAACGAAATGAAACCGAAAGAATGGAACCGATTTGATTAGTGATGAAAAGGCAGGACGAACTGCTGTCCCCCTTCCCACCTTAACGATGAAGCTACTACTACTAGTAAATTTGTGACCAAATTGTGCACTCAGGGTGAACTAATTGCGTAATTCCAAAGTTTCATAGGGGGCTACCCCGCTAACCCTCACTCCAACCCAACACCCACAAAACACACATGGAAAAGGAGGGAAAAAGAGGGAAAAAGTGGGTTAGGGGGGGGGACCTTGTAGTCGGTTTCCTTGAGGTAAAAGCAAAAATATTACTTATCCGCCTAATTAAGCTCCAACAAAGCGAACACTTCATTATATATTTCCTGCACTCGACACACAACAGTCGCAGGCGCAGACAAGCAAACCGACAGAGAGAGACGAAGGAGAGCGAAGCGGAGGGCTAAAAGAGAAAGTCACAGAGAAAGTTAGTATGCCAGAAAGAGCGAGTGAGGGGGGTAGTGAGTGACAGGGTATGTGGTTGAAGTAAACCAAATGTAACCTTAATGTAATGTGAATTACGTTAAATTTATTAGGCAACCACACACACAATGGCAAAAGGAAACCCAAAACCAAACAAAGAGTGAAGAAAGAAGCAAGCCGAAGCTGTATATACTCTACTCGTATGGCAAGAAGTTTTGCTATAAAGTTGCAACAAACTGTAGTAGAAGATTCCAATTTTAAGTAACTAAAAAGAAAGATTGAAGAAGGAGAAGAAGATAGTTCTGATAGATATAGCTGATGTACACATAAATGATCCAATGTGCAATCTTTTCGCTTGAGTTGTTGCACAATTATGTGCTTCATTCTCACAATTACTTTTCCTCAAAGTGATCCCCGGAAAACCACTTACCTGAGTTAACCATTTGATTAGCCTAATAACTAACTAAAGTTGCTTAAAAACATTTTCTATAAACTAACTTTATAAGTGAACTCAAAAAAGTTATCATGGTCCAAACTCAGAATTTATTTTTTTAATGTGATGAAAATGTGTCATATTTTCATTAAGAAACTCACTTGCCCACAAAAAAGGTTCCCCCCACTTATGCACACATATATAACTTTTATAACGAACGACAAAGTTTACTAATTGTAAGTTTTTAGAACTAAAAAGATACAAGATACAATCTGTATGTGTATGCTGCCGTTCTGGCCAACATTTGTTGGGTATGCTCTGAACAGGGTATGGCATAGCAATGATGAGAGTGGCTGTGGGTGGGAGTGGGTGCGGGGGAGTAGCTGCCTAATCGTTATAGTTAGGTTAGGCTTTTCTTCAACTTCACCCCTCCCGTTCGTTATCGCCACCCCATTTCCATTTCAAAGCAATTTTCCAAGTTTCCTTTCGTCGTCTACTACTAGTTAGTTTTTTCTGTGTGTCTGTGTGTGTGTGTGTGTGTGTGTGTGTTTCTTCTTTTGATTCGTTTCATTATTTTGCTTCGTTTTTGCGTGCTGGCCGCGTTTTGTATAGGAAACTCGATAATTTCCACCAATTTCCTTTCACTTTACCACTTTACGTGTGAGTATAGAAATACATACATATATACATATACGTGTGTGTGTGTTTGTGTGTGTGTGTGTGTTTGTGTGTGTGGCGTATGCGTGTCGATGCGAAGCTCATAAAATTCTCTCTCTGTGTGTGTCGGTTCGGGTTGGGTCGTGTCAGGGGGGGTGGTACAATGAGTATGTTAATTTTCGTTTAAAGGTGAGAACGCAGGTGAGAAATAATTTTGGGGCGTGGCACACACACAGAGTTGCTAGTTTTTGTGTGTGTGTGCGTGTGCATGGATTTAGCTACAAGGGATAAACGTGCGCTTTAAACACTCGACAATTATAGTTTATTTGCCAAAAATGATACATTTATTTTGCGTTGGATGGAATCTAGTATAGTAAAATGTATTACATTTTATGCAGCTCACTTAAGCGGATACTCATGTCATGGCTAAATGAAATGGATACACAAATAGTCCCCTCTTTAGCATAGGCATATGTTGCTCTGACTTCTCTTTGGCATAGGAATATGTTTCACTGTGTCAAATGTCTCTACGATTAACTACCATTGCAGAGATAGCTTCTCTAGATGTAATCTAAGACTTCTACATAAAGTGGTACTTTATTTTAAATGTGGGAAATAGGAAAATGTCACATTTTGATGTCTAATCTATAATTGTAAACAATTTTGTTTAAATGTTTTACATTTATTTTAGCTCTAAAACAAGGCTCTTCAATGGCATAGCAAATTGTTGTCTTAATGATAAGTGGATACCTGGTAAAAGTGTTGGTAAAAGTGGGAGTGAATCTCTGCAGTTTGAAAGTAAATTTCAGCAGCAGCCTTAGTCGATTCTTGGAGCTTGAAAAATAAGTTAGAACTCTGAAGGAAACACAATAGGGATAGGGTTTGATTTGCTTTCCCTTACATTTCTCTTACATATATTTTTTGCCGGAAATGCCTGCATTGATTTCGAAATGAAAACTCTTGATAGATTCGCATTGCATTTGCTTTTTCGGGGTTAAGTTGATTGCATTCACATATTTATTGCCATTTTTCATTGGCACAAATGGCATTTATAGCTTTTGGGTTTATTGCATTTTCAGGGTTTTCCTTTTTCGTCTTAATTGCCCTTCAAGTTAGCATACTTTTTGATTTGTTTTACTGCATCATCATACTCAGAAAATATAATTTCCGTCCCTTATTTTTTGGTAAGTTCAAATATTCATTAGAAAAACTTTTAATTAAAATTCCATAAAGTTGTTCCATATATCAGATGGTTTTAACTGCATTTTTATGTATTTAGTTTCATGAGTTTTAAATATTTTAACTTTTGGCAGCAAGAGGATGCAAATAGGGAAGCCCGAACTCCTGTAATCCTTGATGAAATTTTAATTGAAATAAAAAAAAAAACTAGTATAAATTTCTGTTTTGGAGTTTCATGCACATAAAGTGCAGACTACTTCCGTTACACTCTGTGAGGGGTGAATGGGGGAGGGAATGTACTATACTAAAAGCTAAAAACGATTTCACTTAATCTTCTAGCAAAATGCCTTCATTTACTCCCACTCTTTGCTCTCGATTTCCGCGCTCCGTTCTCGTTTCTTTTTCTATTTTCGGTTTTTGCAACTGTTTTTTTTTTTGGTTTTCCATTTGCCCGCTTCAGCCGCTTTCCAACTTAATTAAGAAATCCAATTAGCATCATTGACATTAGATGTCCTAGAAATATGCGCAATTTGTTTTGTTTCGCTTTGCCTCGGTCTGCCGCTCTATTGTGGCATGCAGCCACATGGCCCACGACACAGGCACACAGACCATAGACCGTAGACCGCCGCCGACACACAGCCGACACGCATCTGCCGAAAAATAGATTTTCCTTTTTTGCATATGTAGACAGGACGGGACTCGACCCGAACCGACCCTTCTCTTTCGCTCACTCCCTTTTTCTCTCTGGGGGCATGCCGCTCCATACAGCGCGGCACACACCCACACACCCACACTCCACACCCTTTACACTGCTGACAAGTAGGCGTTGATGTTGCTGTTGACGTTGGTCTCGTGTGTGTGTGTGCCCTCCCGCACTCCCTTTCTGCCCTCACTTTCCTGCGTTGCGTGTGGCCCCAAAAATTGTGCGTGTGTGTGTGTGGACTCCGGGTGTAATTGTTAGAGCTGGGGAGAGTGAAGGGAGGGGCACGCAACGAGCAAACAATAACAAACAATTGGGTCTTGCCCGCCCATTCTTTCCCAGCCCCTCTAGGACTCTCTCTCTCTCGCTTGTTGGCTTGTCTTTTGCCTCTTCACTGATTTGTGGCCCTGAAAAGTATGCTATAATTTTGGTGCTTCTCCTCATTTGGCGTCGCGGTCTCTTAGATAATGTTTTCACTCATTTTTTTTTCGTTTGATTGCAAATCAATAAGAAATATGTTACACAACTCTGCCACAAGAAAGCGCTCTTTTTGTCGCCGACTTCAATTTTTATTGCTTGTTTTTGGAGTCTCTCGAGACACTCTCCCAGCGTGGCTTAGCAGTACTTGTTCTTAATGAGTATTGATAACACTTGAAGGGGAATAATTTTCTCCTATGTTTTCCTCTGTTTGGATATAGTACTCGCCTGTATTCTTGTTTATCTCTCTCCCTTCGATATAAGTCTCTAGTTTTCGCTAAATGTTTTGCTCTGTCTTTTCTAGCTTTTTACCACCAAGCCATGTTATTTCTTAACCCAAAAGTTACTCTGATTCGAATCATTTAAGACATTTTTTGCATCATGGCTACAATGACTTCTTAAGCAGCTCTTAAGAAAGAGATTCCTTTCTTAATCTCTGAATCTGTATTTGCCCCCCCAAAAAAGTAGGCAACACTTTTGGGTAGCTCTCATCACTTTGTGTTTGTATGCCATGCGTGTGATTGCATTTCAATGGTTAGAAAATGGCTTTTGGGGGGGAAATGCACCCCAGGGATGGCCTATCCACACACTTATTCCCTTCTCAAGTGCTGCCAAAGCTTAATGAATTTGTCAATTTATGCACATGATCGCCTCGGTGTTGAGCTAAGAAACCGCCGGAAATCCCCTGTCAAGTCGTCAGTCGGCATCAGCATCATCCCCACTCATCGGGCTTACAAACAGTTACAAACTACAGACAGTATGAGGAGCAGGAGCAGGAGCAGAAGCAGGAGCAGGAGTCACGTTCAAGCAAATCTACTTAGCATAAACCAATTCACCCATACACACATGCCACACAGAGAGACTGCCACACACGCCACAGATACAGACACAGATACAGAGAGAGAGTGAGTCAAATAGACAGACAGAAATGCTGTGGCGGTCGGTAGGGGGAAAGCATTCATTACAGAGGAGTGGCACGGACTGGTGGCCCAAGGAAATGTCAACTGACAAGCAACGAAAACCAAAACTGATTATGGCTTTCCCTTCGACAGAGAGAGAGAGAGAGAGGGAGAATCACATTCAATGGGAGACAAACAACACATTCTGCAGTTGCAAGTGGACGACACACATGTGTGTGAGTGTGTACACTCGGAGAAATGTATAACTAATTCTGAATAGAAATTTGGGACACAGAGACTTTAAGAGCTAGAGCTCTCGTCTACCACATGGCAGAAAACGATTCCAATCGAATCATCATTATAATCAGAATGAAAACAACAAATTTCCGTCAATTATCTTACCCTTCCACTCCCAGTGTGGCTTAGCAGCAAAGGGTGAGCTTTCAACTCTCTTCTTCAGTAAGACCCTCCAAATATTTTCATCTATTTGTGTATCTTTTTCTTCAAGTGCATTGCCCTTCCAGCAGCAGCAGCCAAATTAAATTTCCCCCCTTCCTACCCCAACTAAATTAGAAATAAAGTTTAATTTGTAATGAACAAAATGGAGAAATTGCTGGAAAGAAACAACAATGAAAATTAAACAACAACAAATAGCAGCAGCATCGCAGCGACTGTAGGGAAATAGAATATGCGGATACTTATGGGATGGTAGTAGGATGGAGGAGGGGGATCCCCCAGCTGAAGTGAAGTAAAAAAGTTAAGCCCTTGCCCTGGCGACCAGTCACGTAGTCGGTAGTCGCTGCTCCCTCCTCCTTTCAAGATGTGTGCCGCGTGGCGGAGCTTTCTTTCGAAAGTAGAATTGAGCTGCTCTTTATAAACAAATATTTGGATTTAGCAACGAGTCCTAGGCAGGGGGCAGCGAGCAAGAGCCCTAGGAGGAGGGAGGTCGGCACAGCTAGGAAGAGCCCCAGGAGGGAGGGCAGCACAGCTAGGAAGAGCCCTAGGAGGGGCGCCTATGAAAAGCAATGAAAAAGTAAGGAAACAAACAACAAAAAATGGTATTACCAAGCGAAATTTTAGGCAGTCACTACCATGTCTCTCTTCCTTACTAGTTTACGACTTTTACTACTTTCCCCATACCCAAATCTCTCTCTGTGTCTCTCTTGCTCTCTGTTGGCCTTATAGCACAGCTTATGCAAAACCGCACCCATAATGGTGGGGAGGGAAAAGTGGAAAAGGGGATTACTTATCTTTTAGTTTTCATTTAAATATGAAGACCAAAATTGTACACACACGCAGTTCCTATGTCTTGTGCCATCTCGCTCCCACCCTTTCACTGGCTTTCACTCTCTCTGTCTGTCCCTCACTTTCTCTCTCCTCTTTTTTTCTGTCTCTTTTTTCACTGATTTTATTTAGCTTTTACTTTGGCCTGCCATCAGCGTAAATGGGTGGTAGTGGAATTCTAGTTTTATTTTTACGTAAAACTTCTACCATTTTTTTCACTTGAGCAAAGAGATAGCAACAGAGAGAGAGAGATAGCGAAGAGAGATAGGTGTAAGAGTGAGAGAGAAAGAGTGGGGTGCGAGTGAGAGAGAAAGAGAGGTGTACGAGTGAGAGAGAAAACGAGGAAGCGGCAGAGACAGACGTAGAGTGGATTTGTTTTTATTTTATGTTCCGTTTACCATTCCTTTTTTTTTTTTGCTTTAATTTTTTCCGCTGTTTTGGTTAGACAAAAATAATTGGACTTACACCCAAAGCCAAGAATCAAGATGAAACCAGAGAAAGTTCACACACACACACAAGCCCCCACCAGAGAAAGAGAGTGAAAGAGAGAGAGAGAGAGAACGAGATGTCGTCATTCGGTTGAGAGAATGCGGGAAAAAGAAAGCTGGGGAAAAGGGGAACACACAAAATGTAAGATATTCATAAGTGAAATTTTTGTAATTCAACTGGAAAATTAAGGCAAAATGATAAGCGGCTAAAAGGTATTGCGAAAGGGGGAAAAGGGAAGGGAACTTCTGTTTATTTTTGTGCCCATAAAGGAGTACCCTTTAAGAGTACCCCCAAGTTCTGTAGCACCCAAATCTTACAAGCACTAACCCCCAATGGTAATGTATGCATATCTATGTATATATAATTTGTTATCTAGATGCTACACCCCCCAGATGCTAGTTGCACCCTCCCACAAATTACACAATACCCCCACCTGATTAATTTATCGGATATTATTAATGTAAATATTAAAAAATAAATGCAATTTATTTTAGCTCCGCAAACCGGCGTCGACACTGTCAATTCCTGGCTCGATGAAAACACCTTCCATTGCGAACCGGGAACAGATCTCATCTGGATGCAACGAAGAAGCGGCCGAGGCACTAGTGGGTATCCACTCAGACTACCCTAGGTATGAAATGTATGTATAGCCCGATCCAGAAACCCCATCGCAGAACCTAGAGTACCTAGAGTATGTATACTACACACATATAAGCCACTGCACTCATCATCAAGAACATCCCCACCCCATCCATACAGCATACTCAACGACGAAACCATCAAAGCTAGGAGGGGTCTCAACATGAATGTAAGGGCACATGTAGTTGAATTCATTCGAGTTTTTGCATTCTATAGTACAATAATTCACTCATTCATTTTGAAAAGTAAATGGACGGCTGTAGTGTTTTATGAATGATGAATGCATTCATGCAGACCTGCTTCATAGCGAAACAAAGAGCAGGGAATCTGCCATAGGAGTGAAAGCAAAATGCTACCAAATGCTTGAAGCTTGAGGGATAGGACTATAGCCGCTATAGCAGCCTATATGTACCGATAACTGCATTAAACGATCAAGTAGCATGTTGCTACATAACGTTTGACTCATAAAAAATATCGTGTAAATGTAACGAATACTGATTACTACTCGTTGCAGCTGCTCTCGTCTGTATGCTCATGGTCTAGTATAAGCACTTTTGTAGGGTCTTCCGGGAGAAATAATAATAATAATAATCCCCTTGGCAAGGTTATTAAAAAGAAAAAAAAAGCGGGACCGAAGTGGAGAATTTTTTAGCAGGAGAATCTCGTTTCAATTTTGAACACTCTAAAGTCAATTTCTCTTAGGAATCCCGACCCTCGCCCCTCACTTTTCCGGCTGTCCGGGCGACCGGGCGTCCACTGTTTCCCATAAATCTCTATGAATGTCGTGGACGGAAAGATATTTTCCCAAGCAATCACGTTGGCAATTTGGCACAGTTCAGCAGTTTATAGAGAGAGAGAGACACAAATGGTGGCAGGGGGGAGGGGTTTTTAGGATAGCAGAAGGCGGACTACCAACTACGGAATATGGCAATGACTATGGGGGCTTCGAGAACGAGGACAGCCTCCATTCTCTTGGCCACTGTGCCTCTCTAAGGCTGTGTCTGTGTGTGTGTGTTTTCATTTGTCAGCAAAATTTTTATTGGCCATCTTTTTCTCATCCATATGTACGAGAACGAGTATGATTACGAGTATGTGCTTCCGTGTGCCCCCGTGTATATGGGTGTGTGTCAGTGTATCCATAAGATACAAATTGATATGACACATTTAGGAGAGAGTGCCAAAGCCATAGCCCACATACAGAGCCACAGCCACAGCGAAAACACACAAATCTGTCATTCAGGATGGCATTCAGGATTTATTAAGGTGCAGACCAGAGTTCGAGCGAAGCGAATTTCGATTGAGTTGGGTTGACTTAACCCCCCCGCTGGCAGTCCGGGACTCCAGCACTGACCCGGACACAGCTTCTGCTCTGCCTATACCCAGAGAGATAGCTCTCAACGAAGTGGTCCTTGGAGCGAGCCACTTAAGCATTAGTCAGCGATCTGTGGGGCAAAGTTCTCCCTCCCACCCTCTCTCTCTCTCTTCAATAAAATGCTCTGGGGGGATATAGTGATATGCAAATGCAAATCCAACATCAATTCAGCGAAGCAGAAGTAGGGATTCATTAGGATGTTAAGATGTAGCCTTGGCAGCCGAATGGAATGATGAAATGGAACAAAATACACGTGGCTATGGTACGTGGGAATGGTACAATTCAAGTATTTGTGGCTTAAAGTGGAATGTAGAAAGTGATTCATTTAGAAGTAGAGTAGAGAACACACTAACCATAAAGGGCTAGCCCTAAAACGAAAAAGAAAGACTAATATCATTAGTTCTCTAAAGATAAACCTAATCATAGTCCCCCAAAGTGCCAGTCCCAGCATCACTAGCACTAGCAAACGATCTATTGATAGTCGAATGAATGAGTATATATGGATGGGAGTTGGTTGGGACGTTGACGAGTGTATGCTTATATTTTGTAGACTGGTATCCGAAACTCATGCTACTTTTCCACTTTTTTCCACACGATCCAAACGCATAGGTATATGGAAGAACGTGCTCTTACTGGCGGCAATACGTCCAGGAAGCCATCAACAAACTCGGCCAAACACAAACCCAATGTGGGCTATCGCCTGGGCAAGAGGAAAGCCCTCTTTGAGAAGCGTAAGCGCATCAGTGACTATGCCCTGGTGATGGGCATGTTCGGCATCATCGTGATGGTGATTGAGAACGAGCTAAGCAGTGCCGGTGTCTATACAAAGGTAATTTAGAAAGAAGATACATCATATATCATCAGATATATATATATATATCTTTTTGGTTTAATTGCAGGCATCGTTCTACTCGACAGCGTTAAAAACCTTAATATCTGTTTCGACTGTGATTCTTTTAGGACTTATAGTAGCTTACCATGCTTTGGAAGTGCAGGTGAGAGTGAGTGAAACATTGTATTCTCTTTTCCAGATGTTATTTGATGTGTTCTTGCTGATGGTCGTCGTCATCGTTAACTGTTTTTAACGTTGCCGTGCCGTCACTCTCGCTCTCACTGTCACTGTCATCTCTATATATAACCGTTGAAAAAAAACCCCAGAGTCCCCACCCCAATATCATGCTATTTACCCAGCTCCCGCTCCAAATTCCGATATTCCACGTTTCCCCCTTCCCACTGTTTCACCATCTCATCTTGGTTTCGTTTGTTTGTTTGTTTGTTCGTTCGTTCGTTTGATTGTTTGTTTGATTGTTTGATTGTTTGTTTGTTTGCTCTGTTTTCCAAACATATTCTTGTCTCTGGTTTTTGATTTCCGTTTCCCCCGTTTCCGTTTCCCGTTTCCCGTTACCCGTTTGTGTGCTACTCTACCTTCTTCCCCAACTTTTTCCCGCATATTTTTGGGCAAGTGAATGGGCGAGAGCGAGAGAGAGATATTTACTCCTGCATGCATGTACCGTTAGAGAACATCCAGAAGAGAAGTGGAGTGCGTGTGAGAGAGAGCGCGAGTGCGAGAGTGAGAAAAGAGTGAGAAGAACGAGTGAGAAAGAAAGCTGCGTTTACGTTTCCTCATTTTTTAACATCTTCCTCACACACCTCACACACACCAACACCAATACCCTGCCCACATCCTGTCAGCACCCTGCCTCTTTCTTTCTTTCACCTACCATTCCTTCCCTACCCACAGCCCGCCCCCCCACAAATATTTCGTTTATCTCGCGCTTCATTCCATCATTTCGCAGCCCATTTATCAGTCATATTCGTACTTCCTTTTGTTTTTCGAGAAACCCCAACCCCGCCTTACCTCCCTCCTTCCTGTGAACCGTTTCACACGCCCAAAAACCAATCACTCCACCCGTACCCCATTCCAATGCCAGAAACCAGAAAGATCCGCCCAGAGAGCAGAAACATTGTACATACAGCTAAACCATTCTTCATTCACCCCAAAAAGAAAAAAAAAAAAAAAAAAGAACTCACCTTAACCACCACACCACTCTTTTCACCACAGTTCCACAGTTTCCTTCTTCTTTTTTGGTCCACCCCTGCGCTTTTAACTTTAATATTTATTCCATCGATTATCGAGTACCAGCGAATATCGAATATCAAGTAAAATCTTACCACTTCCGTATGTTTTTTTTTTGTGTGGTCCGATCAATAGGCTTGCGGGAAAGTCGGGGAACTTATCTCATCCCAAAAGAAATTTTAGCCCAATCTTAAATTCAAAGCTTCAATCTAATTAAATCTCGTTTGCGATTATTGTGCGGCATTAAATGTTCCGTTCCGTTCCGTTCGATTTCATTCGTTTCGTTTTGATCGATCGATAGTGAAACTTCTACTAGCCCCAGCATTCCAGCATTCCATTCCAAAAAAAAAAAATCGTTCGTTCTCGTACTCGTTTACCTCCAATATGCGCTTCCAGTACCAGTTGCATGTACAGCACCATAATTTGTTTCATTTTTGCTCTAAAAAAAACTATAATAATCAATGATGAAATATGATCATATCTATATATAAATATATATATATGCTATATATACTCGTAATATAAACAAATTTCCACTTCTACTTCCTCTTCTTCTAATTAATTAATTAATTACTTACTTATTGGTTTTGTGTTACATTTTACTCGTTTGTTTCGTTTCAAAACTAACTAACCGCAAAAAAAAAAAAAAAAAAACCAAAAACTTATAACAAAACAAAATAAAAACCATAAAACCAATAAATTGTATTCTAGAAATGTGTTAACAATTAAATATTTAGCGTAGCATGAGTTAATTATCAACATATACCACATAAATTCCATATATATATATATAGTTCCCCTACCGATTTGTTCTCGAATCTCAGATGAGAAATTTGTAGAAATCGGTAGGGGAATTCTTTGTTGAAAACTAGTTGAACATTTTTTTACGTAGATAGCATGGGAGCATATGAAAATTTGCCTAGTACATAACTCTATTGACTATCTCTGAACATGAACCGAAACAAAAAACAAAAACAAAAACAATATATATATATATATTTAAATACTACTTACTACAAATACAACAATTATTATCTACCAGCATACAAAAAAAAAACAAAGTACTACAGAGATAATGACTCAAGATCTCAAATGAGAGCCGAAGAGAAGTGGAAGAAGATAACTACTAACCCTCTGAACATATGGTCAGCTTGTGTTGGAATCGAATTCTCAAATGAATAATGTGATAATGAAATCGGAATAACTGTGACTCTCTGTGGGGGCAAAGTCCTGTGTTCAGTTATCGAATTGGATTGGTAATTGATGTGTCGATATCGATATGTGCATACTATACTATATATATAATATATATCGCTATCGGTAATCAAAGAATCAATCTCGCAATCGGATCAAAATCGAATCAGCTAAAGAAAAAAAATACCAAAAAAAATACCGCAAAACTCAACAACTCAACAACAACAACCTCAACAATCTCAACAACTTTCACAATGCATCCAACCATTTCCATGTCCATGATTCAATCAGTCAAATGTCAGGTCATACGAATCAATTGTTCAATCATCGATCAGCGATCAGTTTTGTCAGTCAACCAGTCAATCAATCAATCAATCAATCAACCAACCAACCAACCAACCAAACCAACAAACCAACCAACCAGTCAGTCAATCAGTTGATACTCTCTCTTTAAATATTCAAAAAAAAAACAAAAAAAACCCAATCTCATAATTCGTATTCTTCACACAATTTGTTCTCTCTCTCTACCGATTAAATGTTTATATATATACTATGTATAAACCAACCCCCAACCCCCCCTAAAAACAAATTAATGTTGATGTTTACAAGTAAAAATTTAATATGTAATTACCTTCCATTATGCTTTGCAGAATTCAGTAAGTAATACTTATTATAATATCTACCATACATACTTCAATATTTGTGAGTAAATCCAAAAACAAACAATTTAAACCAAAACCAAAAACAACAACAAATACCATGCATAGTGTTATGTACCATACTGTTATACGGAAGCAACCAAAAATACAAAAAACAACCAAAACCAAAACCAACAGAACATAATATATATGCCTAGAGTAGTAGTTAACAACAAAACAAACCATATAGATCATCGTACCTAGAGCAGACATACTCGTATATATGTATATCTATCTGTATATATGTATGTATGCATATGTATCATCTCTCCTCTATGTACGTACCGAGTAGTACTAGTGCCAAACGGAAGACCAAATACAAAGGCTGAGAGAGCCAGCTGCGGCAATATCGATGTTTTAGTTGAAGTCGCGTAACGAAACCAATTAATCGTTTGTATAGTGTAACGTGTGTACAGTGTATATACATATAGAGTATGTACTTACTTACTCAAGACTTTTTTACATTTTTGTTTTAATTTCACTTTAATTTGTTACGTTTTTTCCTACTAAAAGCCACAAAAGCTACAGCTACAGCTACAGAATACAGAATACAGCTACGAAACAGATACAGATACAGATACTACAGATACTACAACAAAACACGCTGTTCAAGGCAAATGCTTGGCTGATACGAACAAATTGTGGCTTAAATTGCACCCCCAAAAAATCACTCAACCACTGGAACCACCCACCGTCTCTCACACTAAACCTCTCCTACTGCTGGCATTGTCTGAGCCACTCCCGCGCCCCCCCAGAGTGCCGCACACATGCAAACCGACTTGGTAGACTCTTAATAGATTTTCAGAAAATTTCTAAAGAACATTTAGCAGAAATATTCAATATTTATGCAGCAATTGTCGAGAGAGGAATTCTGTTTCCATTTAGAGTGGATGTAAGAATATTTTGCTCTCTTTTTATATCGGGTCTTAAGCTTCTTTTTAAAACTACTCAGAGTTCTTTAATGATTCCTAAATTATCGCCTAATTCTTGGGCTTTTACAGACTTAAAATTCTTTTCCAAATCACAGGGGATATCCCTTTCAGACCTGACGCTGATCTACTGAACATTTTTGTTACGATTTGTATGAATATATTATAGTTGTTATAATTATCGAAAATTGCTAGATTTATAGATTAAGCGATTTACACATTTTTCAAAGATTTTCAGGACACGCAAAGTTTAATCGATGAGACTTTTGACTCTAAAAGAGATACAACTAAGATTAATATTCCCAAGCAGTTAGACACTTAATGTCCTCACAAAGTTTAACTCTTTCCAGTGACTTTTCTTCTATTTAACTTCAATAGAGTTAACCAATCGGTTTGCATACATATTCCCCCACCACCCCACCCCACAATGCATAACAACATACCAACATACCAGCATACAAAATACATATAACATACATACAAACACATACATACATACATACATATGAGCATTCCCATTGCTAAGTCGATACTGAATATTGCAATCCAATTCAATCCAATCCAATCCAATCGATATATATATGTGTGTATCTATCAAGCATCAATTTCCCCCCAAAAAATTCATTCATCCATCCAAAAGTTTGAGTTTGGAAGAGGAATTCAACACAGGACTTTGTGACTGTTGTTTTGGCCAAAAAGAGAGAAGTGTTGTTTTAGACCAAGTGGAGCGGAAAGCTCTAAGAGATATGTAATTAGCAGATCGATGGTGGGCGATGACCATGAACTTGATTCTCGATGTGATTCGATTCGATTCGATGCGATTAATCATTGAAAACAATTTGATCAATTACCATGCATTACCGAGTATCCAATCAGTCGACTTAACTTGCGAATGCTTTATGTGCAACTCAGAATAAACTCAATAACCAGAACCACACACACACATCCAATTATAACTCGAACTCAAAATCCAAAATGCACTGAGTGTTGTGCCCCACTACTACTACTACTAATACTATTACTAAAACTACAACTGATTCTGGCCACCCTACATACATAGATGTTGTACATTCGATTTGTAATCTACTGTGTATATGCTCGTATACGTATATATGTTTATATATATATTGTATTGCTGTGTAATTGAGAGCTGTGTGTGTGTGTGTGTGTGTTGTCCCATCTGCACTGCTCCTGCTCGTGTTTCGAATACTTACCAATAATGAGAGTGAGTCCTTGAAAGGGTACGTAGCAATCAGGAAGCTTCCCTGCCACTGGCTGTGGCCCTGGCCCTGACCATGGTCCGACCCCCTTGTGTTGAGTCTTTAGGAAATGATTGGGTTACACCGATACACCAATTTGATTTGATAGCGTAAACCAAAACAGAAATATACTACATATACGAGAAATCCAAATCAAAATCCAAATCGAAAACGTAATGAAAATGAAAAGGTAAAAAAGAAGAAATAAACCAAGAATGAAATCGAGTGAAATGTGCTAATTACACGTGAACACGCACGCTGCTTTCTAGTAAGTACTTTGCACACACACACACATAGATATATATATATATACAACAACAACAACGAAACAGAGATATATTCACATTGGATAGCAGCAATGCCTGGGATATACTACTATGCCGCACACATGAGAGACACACGGGAATCACACGGAATTTCGGAATTTCGGAGAAGCTTCTTCTTACAGCCGCTTACCAAAACCAAAAACTTGAACTTGAGACTCAGGGGTTTGCTTCCCACCACCAAAAACAACAACAACAACAACCACCATATATAATATCATTACCACAATTGCAGCACTATCTCACCACTGACACCAAACACTAAGAGACACCCACCATTGACTATCACACACACACTCACATGCACCACTATACACACACACACACACACAGAAAAATACACCTCATGGACGTTGTACTTGTCAAATAATTCATGCTCGTATATTTGAGTGTAATTCATTTTGTTTAGTCGCAAAAAAAAATATCGAAACGAATCAATAAATCTCCAATTATAATTAATAAATCATATACTTGTTCTCTTTTCCTTCTCTTTCTTCTTCATCTTTCTTTCTCCCCCCCTCCCGTCACTATGTCTGTACCTTTGGTTCGTTTTGGCACCCTGCCATCACCACCACCATGATGATGATGATGATGATGATGATGATGATGATAATAATGACTATATATGCGATGGGAAATGCAATCCAACTCCAATTAAATCGAATTGTCATATATGAACCCCCCAATCGAATCAAATCAAATCAAATCAACTGAATTCAACTCAACTTAAATCAAATCAAAATGCAAATGCAAAAACACAAATCAAAACGCATATGAAAATTACCATTCCGGTGGCTATATAATACAGTTATTCATGATAGATAACTGCGCCGACGATTGGAGGATCGCAATGACATGGCAACGAATTAGTCAAATAGGGTTAGAACTTTTTATATGCGCTATACATCCAATTCCTGGCGAATACTATTTCCAGTGGACGACGAAATTGGCCAATAAGAATAAAACAATTGGCACCGAAATGGTACCATATGACGTAGCTTTATCATTACCTATGTTCCTTCGATTATATTTAATATGCCGCGTAATGCTGCTGCATTCAAAGCTATTCACAGACGCATCATCACGGAGCATCGGCGCTCTCAATAGGATTAACTTTAACACAAGGTATGTATGTGTAAAAACCCAACAAGCCTAATCCCTACACCACTTTACACACACACTATATTGTATATTGTAAGTCTATTCAATTAACATATTCAATGTCCCTAAAGTACTATAGAGATGTGCACACAATAAAAAGTTGAAAAAACTTATCACATATCTAGTTCAGATTTCCCATTTGATTATGGGGTTCTTCCAAACCCACCTTAGACGCTAACAATCTTGGCTTATAATCACACACAAAAACGATCAATATCTGTGTACACAACATGAGTGGATATAGTATATTTGTCTAAAACAATATTCCATGTCCGTTTTCCAACTCGTTAAGCACCTGTCTCTCTCTCTCAGTTGGTATTGTATTTGCCTGTTCAATTACCTTCCAGCTTCCGTCTATCCAACTGTCTGTTAGCCTATCCGTCCGTTTTGTTTGTCTGACCTTCAGCGTGTGTGTGTGTGTCTGTCCACCTGTTCATTTGTCTGGCAGCCAGCGCCCCCCTGCCTCACTCATCCTGTCCATCTGTGTGTGGACCTGTGTGTGTGTGTGCCGTGGGGGTCTACTAGCTGTCCATCCATCGTTACGGCTTTGTCTGTTTTGAAATTAGGTCTCTAGCTCTACCCTGTTGTGCGCCCATCTGTCTGTCTGTCTTTCTGTTGGTCTATCTGCCAGACTGTCCATCACAATAAACCAACTACTAGATCTCGCATAGCCCCCACAGGGGGGGGCAAAGCACAGTTGAGGTTTACTTATAATACAATTAAATTTAATATATAAACTCTATTTTCTCTCTTTCCGATTCTTCCGAACTCTTGTAGATTTGTTTTAAAAACTCTAATGACAATATGCCCGGGAACGGTTCTATTGGTTTTCATGGTCTCCCTGTGGATCATCGCTTCGTGGACGCTACGTCAATGCGAAAGGTAATGGCCATATTTTATCTTAATATATATATATATATATATACTTTATACATGATATTTACTTGTTCTGAATTTGAATTTGATTTTTTGTATTATTTTTTATATATTTTATTTTGGATTGTATTTCAATTTTTGAGTTCGTTTTTGTGATCTTAATGTTTGATTGCTTTTCGGTTTTTTACGTTTTTCTTTTTTTAAGTTTTTCTTTACCCTATTAAAACGTTAAACCGTTAACTGTTATCCGTTATCCGTTATCCACATTATCTGTTCTCCGTTTTTGTTGCGTTACTCTGAACACTATTTCCGTTAAACGTTCTGATTCAATGTGTTTGCCACTAATACTATGACATTAGCTATTATACAGTATGTATTTAATATCGATGTATGTATGTACAAAAAAAAAAAGGTGTATGTGCTAAGCATTACGTAATGTCTTCTTCAAACAAAAACAAAAACAAACAAAAAATACTCCAAAAACTCCAAAAAACTTAAATCTCTTCACAAGTTTTTTTCTTTTTACTGTACAAAAATCTGTTTAAATTTTGAAGCAAGCAACTAAATATTCGTTGAACGTTGAAACTATTCCGTATCCAATCAGTGAAATATTAACTCCCATTGTTCAGTGTTCAGTGAGGGGGGGGGTGGGGGTTGGGGGTTTATTGGGGGACTTGAGCACAGCCACAGCTTGCAACACTCCCACACAAACAGTACATGGAATATCCACCAACATATATATATATTTTTTGTTGCTTGTTTCATACATGATTCAGATATTACATGTACTCGTGGTCGAAGCACCCACACACACACAAATACTATAAATCGAAACATCAGACACCAACGCAAAACACCAAAACCTAGGGTACCTAAAAGCGACGAGTTCGAACAGCGAATGCGAATGCGAATGCAACTCTGTAGCAGCTGTTGTATGGTAGTAACGGTACACAATACAATCGAAATGCAATTGTCAGTGTCACGTAGCGACCAAACGAAATGGATAATGCTTGCATGCGTTTCAATTTATTTACATTTGGCATTCGAGTTCGCTTGTTTTTTTCCGCACTACCACTTCCTTCTCCATTTGCCATTTGCCATTTACCATTTACCACTTCCCCCCTGCCACCATCCCTACCGTCTGACTGTCTGGCACAACAGCAACACAACACCCGACGACCCCCCCACCCCCTACGACATTGATTCTTCTGATTGTTTTGGCTATACCCTTGCACTAGAGGGGGTCAAGTAAATTTGTTCGCAGCCAAAGATACATTCAGATATATGTATGGATCTTCCATTCACATTGGAGCTGCATTCCTGATTGTTCTCTGAACGGAATAGAGTATTATATGAGCTGCTTTGGGGTACTATTTTGCTTTGCAAGGGTATTCCAAAAGCTTTTACAAAGTACGTTTTTTTTTTTGTTAATTTGTTTTCTTGCTTGAACATATTTTGCGCCATTTCCATTCACTCTCTCCCCCCCCCCATTTTGCTCTTTGTTATGTTGTGCGTGCCTGCAAAATTGACAGCATACAATTTATCGATACATTCACGTACATATACATATATCGAACAAAGTTGATTACACTCTTGCACTTATTGCTTGGCAGTATGGGGGGGATGGACTGAAAGTCAGAATAACAGAAAAATAAATATAAAAAAAACACAGAAACAGAAACACAAACCCACAAAAGACTTGTGTAGACTTGGAGAATGCATCTAGGGGTGGAGAACTTGTAGTAGTGATTTGATTGTCATAAATATACGAGTTTACACTTAACCCAACTTTTTTTGTACAGTTTTGACATTTGATATTTGATATTTTTGCAATTTGTTTCCAAAAAAAAAAATCTTTACAGTTTGTTTTCCTTTAACGTTTTCTGTTGCGTGAATGAAATTGTATGCTCGCTCGCTCTTTCTCTCTTTGAACTCTCTCTCTTTCTCTCTCTCTCTGTCTGCGCTCTTTGTGTAGCTTTTACTTATTTCCTTATTGAAAATAAATATTGAAAATACCTCTCCCATTCCCTCTACGTCTAACTCCAACCTTTATCACTCTCCAGTCTCTCCACTTTGTAATATTGGCGCACACAACTGTACTTTCTCTCCTTCCTTCTCTCTCTCTACTTCTCTCTCTCACTGTCGATCTCTACTGCACTGGGATATGCCATTGCGTTTGTCTTGTACGTTTTTTTTTCCATATTTCGAAACCATCCTTCGCTCTCTACGTCGCTCTCTACATCGCTCTCTCTCTCACACTCTTTTATTGTTGTTTTCGTTGTTCCTTTTGGGATTCGTAACTTGGTTATCATTTCCTATTTTTAATTGTGAATTTACGGTGCTCCTTTTTGTTGCTTTCTGTGTACATGCTCTTTAGTTTAGGGAAAAAAATGTCATTGGTTTATTGCATATTCATTTATTCAATTAAGCTTCAAATTGTGGATTGAACTGCGTCTGTAGATCATATCGTATATGTGTATATATTATCTATACATACATACATACATCAATTTGTGTATCCTTCATACAGATATACATGGTATAATATTAACCCACATGTAAACAAACCCCTGTTATAGGGCACTCCAAACTCAAACTCAAACTCAAACCAACCCTCCAAAAAATAACACTTTCTCTATATGTATGTTTGTGTACATATGTATGTACACGGCAACAGGTACATCATACATAAGTATATGTACATCAGATCAAGTGGTTGTTGCTGTTGTCACTCATATGTACACTCATGGGAAAGCAGCTTCACACAGCCACACAGAGAACAGAGACAGACAGCAATGAACAACAATACTAATAAGAACAGAGACGGATACATACAACAACAACAAATACAAATACAGTTCAAACTGAGTCCCTACTAATCCTCACTTCCTTCTACTTTCTCCAAGCCTTTCTCTATTCAACTTCTTCTCCTAGATGCTCTATCCTACATACCATATATGATAGTTCTCCTATATATCATTCCCAACTCTATTGATTTCTTTTCATTCAAATTTAGTTTTTTCTTTATTTTCTTTTGCGTTTGTTTGCCTTTGGCTTTCGGAACATTGATTTTTGAATGACATACCCAAGAAAACATACATATATACATACATACATACATATATGCAGTAATAAATGTATAAAAACATAAACAAAAAGTACAATGAGAAATAACACAGGAAACAATTGTTCAACTTCAATCTTAAAACTCTTCCGTTTTCCATTCAACAATTAAACAAAAACCCTATAAACACAGACACAAATACATATATATATCTTATCTACATATATATGTACATACATACATATGAATCCAACATTGGATTTTTAAATATATTTGAAATCGAAATTGGAATTGCCTTCATTTTGAGTTTATTTGTTGGTTTTTTTCGTACAACATTTCCCCTATAATAATTCTTGTAAAAATATATCTCTAAATGTTTTTGGTTTATCGTAGCTCAATTTGGTAGAAATTATTTCTTTATTGTGATATCTGAAGTGTAGCAGGAAGTCGTGTATTATTTTGAATCAAGTATTATACTCACATACAGAGTAAACAATTTGTCGTCTATTTGCGTATATTATTCGTCATCTTTTATTTCATTGTAAGTGGATATGTATGTATATGTATGTATATCTGTGTATGTGATCCATTCATATATGTGTATGTGTATGTGTATCCTTGCTATGTATGTCCTGTGTGTATGTATGTACGTGCGTATTATTGGAGATCCTTAGCACCACCACACGCATGCCACATCCAGTCGAAATCCAGTGAGCGCGCGAGTCAGCAATAGGCCAAAACAATATCCAGGGATCCCCACAGGAGTTAGGCATACAGACAGACAGACACACACATAGCTTTTGCCATTCATATGTATGATTTTCACACATCTCAGATACATCTCAATCTCAGATACGCAGAGCCAGTAGTGATGCGGGAGTGATGCGGGAAGTGCGGTACAGACAGCTCTCCGATGGCCCGATTTCAGTCATACTGCATGTCATACAATATATACAGAGTTACCTCTAAATGAAATCCTCATTTCCCATGCCCAAAAACCCCTGCACCACCGCTCTACCAGAACTCCCAGATAAAACAAAAAAAAAAACAAGTGTCATGCCCCAGCAGCAGCAGCAGCAGCAGCAAGAGGAGGAGAAGAAGGAGGATAAGGATGAGGAAGAGAAATTTGAGCCAATTCGAAACTATTCAAACTATAATTATTCAATATTATTCGTGTGTCATTGTATATTTCCAACTATTCGTATTCGTATAAATTCCCAAAGTCTCCCCCTAATCTGTCTCTATCAAGCTATCTATCTATCTTCTATGTTGCTCCTCGAATCTATTTGAGGATTTTTAATTCGTTGCCCCCACCCCCACCCCAAAAAAAACAACAACAAGCCGAAAGGAAATAACAAAATTAGTTTCCTTTAATTTCCATTTCTTTGTTTTACGTTTAATTACCATTTTGTTTCTTTATGTTGTTTTTTTTTTTTTATCTTTCTTGTTTTACGTTCCTCCTGATTGTTTTGTAATTATATTTCTCTGTTGTTTAATTTCCTTTGTACTTATGCCGTATTCTTTGATACTTGGAAATTTTCTAAAAATAATCAAAGCGAACAAAAAATACCAAAAATTGTATTCTTCAAAAGCAAAACAAAAAAACAATCGAAAATTTTAAACCAAAAAAATGTTCACAATTTCACATCTGTTTATTTGTTTACTCCACTTCTCACCCTACTTCTGTATCCACAAATTGCAAAAAATACCAACCAACCAACCAACCAACAACAACAACAAAATTATATCTTGAAATCGAATCTCGAAAAATACCAACAAATACTACAACAACAACAACCGAAAAAAAATACCGCAACCAATACGCTTTACGCCTCTGAAAAAAAACGTAAACCGATCTTACCTAATACCGCAAAAATGCCAAATAAATCTAACAAAAATAAATACGTATCATAAATGAACAAAAAAAAAAAAACTATAATTTGTTGCCCCTCCCCCTCACCATCAAAAAATGAATGTTATATAATGAATTACCAAATTCTGATTAAAAAAAACCGCAAATAATTATAAAAAAAAAAAAAAACCACCAACATTCGACCATATGTATCTGAAACATTTTCTGTACCATGCGGAAGGTTCCACGATGAGGAGCACGCGAATTTGCTAAACTCCATGTGGCTCACGGCCATCACATTTCTGTGTGTCGGCTACGGCGACATTGTGCCAAACACATACTGTGGACGCGGTATCACCCTCACCTGCGGCATGGTGGTAAGTATTTCCTACAAAAAAAAAAAACGATCCCCACCCCCAAAAGTACCCCAAAACCAGCTACCCCCCCAGAAAAATATTCAAAACAGAAAAAACTATCCAAAAACTCCATTTATGATACCTAAACAAAACAACAAAAGAAAAGAAGAAGAAAAAAAATATATAGAACAGAACAGAACAGTTGCAAAAAAAATAAGAAAGAAACAAACAAACAATAAATAAATACCATAATAAGAAAATACTATAAACAATAAACTACTACAACAGAACTACTAGAAACAACAAACAACAATTACTATTACTATTACAACAAACAAACAAACAAACAACAAGAACATACATCATCAACAACAACAACAACAATAGCAAGAGCAATAGCAATAGCAATAGCAACTGCCAAGAACCAATACATATGTATGTATGTGTGCACATACGATACGATGAGAAACTTTTCCTTTCCCTTCCAAAAACAGTTTTCCTCAAAGAGGAATTATACCGCCTTTGAGGCGCCTACCGCCTACCGCCCCCACAGTTCATATCGCGAGGCTAAAAACAAAAACAGACAGCTCGAACATACCGAGTATAGAGTATAGTATATATATTATCGTAATTGTACCTGTCAAATCACGCATGCAGCGTCGTATGTGGGCGTATACACTCTGACCCGATCCAATCCCATTCGATCCGATCCAAATACAACCCCTGACCTGACCCAGCTTTTGCTATGGGTTGGTTTGAGTTCATACCATCAGCACAGCTCCCAGTCCACCCCCACGACCCAGCACACACACTTGCACACACACACAGACACAGAGGAAATACTATAGATAAATTCAAATTCCTATATCACAATCCATTCTGATGGGAGCGAGCCACTCGTGGTAGGACGTACTCCTACACACCCATGGCCATAACCATATATTCCATCCGTACATATTGAGATGATGCCGTTCTGTCTGCCCATATCGTCGCCAAAAAATGGGGGGGTGGGGTCTCTCTTTTTCGCTCTCTCTCTCTCTCTGTCTATGCCTCTGTTTGTGTCTGTGTCTGGTGGGGGGGGCGGGTTTCAGTTGTTTCAGTATTTTTTTTTTTTTTTTTTCTTTTTGAGGGCAGTTCATTTCCAGCGATAAATAAATATAAATATCAACATACTATATCTACATACATACATGACATGACATGCATATATACATATCAACTACATGAATACATCTACATGAGTGTGTGTGTGTGTATATCTACATATACTATGTGAATTTTACACTGTTGTAAATCATCACCAAAATCTCCACCCACTGCGTGTGTGTTTCTCTGTGTGTGTGTGTGTGTGTGTGTGTGTGTGTGTTTGAGTCGCTGTAATATAAGCATATGCATACATTATATATACATTGTATATACACTCGAATATCTGTACATAAGAGCACACACACACACACACACACACCTTCAAACAACAGAGCAAAGAGCGACCTACACACCAACTTGTACTATACTATATATATGTACATATGCTTGTATGTATTTGTCACTATTTCTGCTTTAAAGAGCAAAACTTTTATTTCCATTTCCGCCATACCATACCATGCCCTTCACTTTACTTCCCTTTCGCAAGGAGGCAGTATAGCAACAACAACACAATTCTTTGTCTCTCTCCCTGTCTCCCTGTCTTAGCTGAAGCTAAAGCGGAACGACAGCAGAAATCCAACAAACAAATCTTTGTTGACAGCTCCGGCAAATTCTATTAATGTCCTCCCAGTGTGTGTGTGCCCTGTGGCGTGTGTATGGCATTGAATATGTTTGTGTGTGTGTGTGTGTATTTGCTTTCTTTTTGTTTTGTGCACAAAATCCTAGATGGTCCTCCTACTATTACAATCCCCCGATTCACAGCAAACGACACACACACAACTGATCACACAGATCACTGCTCTCACCTTTTGCTTGTACATTCAGAAGAATCACCACCACAACAACCTACCCAAAACCAGTGTGTACATACTTCTGCCGCCTATCCACCAAAAAAACAAAAGGCAACTAACAGTTGCGTCGCCTGTCCATAACCTCAAAACCAAAATCAAACGTACTTTTGACCACTACTGTACCTGTGTGTGCCTCGTCCATTTCTTCCACTTTGTTTCCAATTCTGCAGAATGCCCGTTCCAACGTTTCATCAATTTCAACTACTAACTTTTGTTTTTAATTTCCCTTATTGTTTTTTGCGTTGTTTTTTTGTTCTTCAGTTGCATTCATATATTTTCCGTTCTGTATAAGTTTTATTTTCCATGCTTTTGCATTATGATTTCGTATATTTTTTTCTATTTTTCTTTGATACGTATGTATGCCTTTTGTTTCTGTTTTGATGAATATCTTGAATTTACTTGAGCCAAACTTTATTTTTAAACGAATTCTTAAAGTTTATTTGTACATTAAGCCAACAATACGATATTTTTCTCTATCTCTCTTTCCCTTTCATTTAAAATATATAAAAAATTAAAAAAAAAAAACAAAAATACAACAACAAAACGCGTGTATGCAATATGCCCCCCCTGAAATGAAACTTCAACTGATCGTTGTGATCGAAAAATAAAAATACCCATATGCCATATGCAAAAAAAAATATCAAACAAATATTTATGATAAAAACCGAAACCAAATATATATATATATATATATATAAACATATATATGTTGTTGTCGCGGCCTCGATTATGGAACAGATTTCATGATGAAGAACATGCGAATCTTTTGAATGCAATGTGGCTGATAGCGATAACATTTTTGAGTGTTGGTTTCGGTGATATTGTTCCGAATACGTACTGTGGACGTGGTATCGCTGTCAGTACAGGAATAATGGTGAGTTTTTAAACAACTACAACTACAACTACAACTACAAACAAAACTATTACCAACAAATGCACACAACATAATAAGAAAAAAAAATACCAAAAAACCTATCATTTATCGATCAATCAACTATTTTCAAATAGTGCCTATCGATTTCAATCTACCGATAAATATCACTTGTAAATAATTACATAAACTGCATACGAATGTTGACCCCCCCCGCCCACCCGTTCCACCACAAAACGCCCGTCGCCGCCACTTTTAATCCAAAAAAAACAAACCAAAAACCACTAGAATCGTGTCCTGTTCCTAGGTAAATGTACAGTCTTATACATATATACAATGTAAATTAAATATTTAGTGAAATCTTCTAAAAAAAAAAGAGAGCTTTAGTTACGCGATTGTCCCCTGGATTCGGGCACCTCTGAGACTAGCTTAAGATACAAAGAAGAAGAAACAGAAGAGCAACTAGAATGGCCGCCAACTTATCGATTGCCATTAGAGATGGGCAAAAGGCCGAACCACAGAAATAGAATGCGACTCTGTTCGTGGTGGATATAGCCATGCGTTTAGGGCAGCATCATCTGCCTACTAAACTAATTAGTACACGCCTTTTCAACTCCACTACTACTACTACTACTGCTACTACTATTAAATATGTATGTCTATATACTCTTTCGCCCTATATCTCTCTCTCGCTCTCGCTCTCTCTCTCTCTCTGTCTGTACTTCTATAAGAATTATGCTTTTGTGTGGCTTACTTTCACTCTCTATCTCCATCTACTACTACTACTACTACTACTATATATTTCTTCATATATACATTCAACTATATATTTCTCGAGTCTTTCTTTCTGCTTTATTCTTAGACATATTTGATCATGTCGTAGTCGCAGTAAAAGCTATGATACAAATAAATTCCAAATAAAACCAAATTATGTACTATTTCAAATCCTAATCCTAACTATGACTACTATGAATTGTGATTTATGGTTTCGTCTTTGTTCTCTAGCTAATCGTTACGTACGTTTGTGTGTATGTATCTCTCTCTCTCTCTATCTCGCTCTCTCTATTCATATCTCTGCCAGACACCTCTAACTGTTGTAATACTACATACTACTATAGACATGTGCCAATCAAATCCAACCAAAATAACGTATTTATTTAAACTTAACTCCATTCCGAATACGAGTAGTACCCCCCACACATATAATACTTGAAACTAATACCTCCCCGAAAAACCCAAACATCTAACATCTCTGTAACTCTAAATTCTAACAAAAGTATATGTCATCTATCGATTGCACATTAAATTAGTCAAAGGAATATTCGCATTTACTATTCATTCACTCATACATTGATACATTCAGTCAGCCCCATTCATCGAGAGAAAACCGAAATAAAAAAAAAAATACAATACCAAAAAATGAATGATGAAAACCGAGGAGAAATGAAAAGAAAATAAATGAAAAGAAAAGCAAAAGCAAAAGCAAAAAAAAAGAAAGACACAAACAGAAAAACAGAAACATAACCAACATGTTGTAACATCCATAAAAATCTCTGTGTGTATTTTGCGAGCAACAACAAGTTCTGGACTATAACTCGATAAACAAATTCATTTGAATGTATAAACAATGAAACAAGCAAAAACTGAATGAAATAACAAAACTGACATCAGAGATTGGCTGACATCCAACTCAGACGAGTGCCCCCAAGCAGCACACACACAAATACACACACATGCACATATACACAGAATATACTACTCGACTGACAGGCTGCCAGGCTGCCATGCCCATCCATTCCACACACACACACACACAAACGACTGAGTTGGATGTCAATGTCAGTTGGGAGTGGACGACCGAAACTCACCTTTGACCCAGAGGGCACAATCACAATCAAATCTCAACATATTGTGCATCGTTCTTACAGGGTGCTGGCTGCACGGCGCTGCTCGTGGCCGTCGTATCCCGTAAACTGGAGCTGACCCGTGCCGAGAAGCATGTGCACAACTTCATGATGGACACGCAGTTAACCAAAAGGGTATAGATCGTCCTTCAATTTGGAATTCAACCCAATTCAAACCTTAACAATAAAACGGAACACAACCGATAACCGAAAACCGATAACCCCCCTCCCAAAACGAACAGAAAACGCAACAGAAATGGAACGAAACGGAACGGAATGCGACGGACAGTGACAGCGGACAGCAGACACTGACTCTGGGTTGAACCATTCCAGATACTACTACAACAACTACAACTACTTCTACTACATACTATCACCATATGTAACATATAATCAAAAGATGCATTCTAATTTCCTTTGTATACATTTCTTCTTTGAACCAAAATTTAGCTGAAAAATGCTGCGGCGAATGTTCTTCGTGAAACTTGGCTCATTTACAAACATACAAGACTAGTAAAACGGGTTAATCCCGGCCGTGTAAGAACCCACCAAAGAAAGTTCCTTCTAGCTATATATGCGTGAGTATTTTTAGAGATCTATCAACCAACCAACCAACCAATAAAAAAAACCAACCAACCTACCAACCAAAAAAAAATCTAACTATCAAAACTAAATGTCAGGCTGCCATTAAAGATTAACTAAAATCGAATATCGTATATCGAATATATAGAGTAAATATACAATCAAGAGATACGAGTATATAAATCCGTGTTTTCAGTGTTGGGGAGCAACGAAACGAAACGAAACGATCGATCATCGAAGCAATTTGTGACTCGTCCTAGTTTGTTTTTGTTTGTCTCTGTCACTCTCCTTCTGTGTGTCTCTCTCTCTCTCTCTCCCCCGTCTCTGTCTGTCTCTCCTCCCCTCTCACTCTCTCTCTCTGTGTCTCTCTTCTTGTCCCGTCAATCTTATGGCATACCTTTCATTGGTCCCAACTACTATATGTATTATGTTTTGTCAGATCAATCCAATACCCCAGTACCACAACCAGTAAAAGTAACAGTAAAAGTACCAGTACCAATCCACTATTCCCGCTACTAGTCCTACCCAGTACCCCCACTCCAAGTACCCCCCAAGACCATGTTCTCTGTGATACTTCATGCATAAATAAGTAGATTCATACTCTGTTCGAAACCTATTTCATATACTCATAAAAAAAAAAAAAAAAAAAAAAAAAAGTACAAAACTGTAGGCAAGCTTTTGACGGTTCGCGAGAAAGCCTGCATCAGAGTCTGTAATTTGTATATAACGAATAACCAAACAAAAACAAAAAAAAATCAAAATAAATTAAATCAATGTACTAAAACAGTTAACTACCAATTACAACAACAACAAAAAGATACTAAAAAGTAAATGAAAAACCAATAAGATTGAACTCGTTTTACTAGCCTGTAAATAGGTTGTAAAGCCCTGTTTTTACGTTATGCAATAACCGAGACTAGCCACATAATCTAGCATGCAGCGTTATTATTCTAGAATCTCGTATCAAAAACTATCGCAATATCATCAAGCTTTCAGCCCAAAAGTGCCCAACACGTAAATAAAAAACACAGCCATCTATCTGTACAGCTACTACACCACCACCAGCCCATCCATTCAAGTAGCAGCAGCAACAGCAGCAATAGCAAACAGCACAGCGAGAAACATTCCATAAGAACACACACAACACTCTGAACACTATTGAGCACTGTTAACACTCTGTACACTCTGTACTCTGTCCAGCAGCGTCTGTTCTCTTTACACTCTCCCACTCTGTGCTCCCTATTCTATCCAATAGCTCTTCTCTTCCACTCATACAATATCTACAACAACAACATTTATGACTCGTTGTAGCTAAGATCTCTAGTGTTGGGTTGTTCAGTGATGGTAGTGTTGAATAACATGAATGGCTCAAAAGATATGATGATATTTTCACGATACGATTTTCTGCAATTTTAGCGTCACAACAAACAAAAAGAAAAAAAATATATATGAATTTTCTTTTATCTATCAACTAATCAAATATCTACCCACAACGGCACATCAAATTTTTACACACGCAAAAAAAAACAACAAAGAAAAATAAAAATATAAAAAAAATAAAACAATTTTCAGTGAACTTTGTTATGCAGTGCGTCTCAGAAGTGTAAGACTGCCATCAATATTCCACTTATTATTCCATAATTCTACTTGGACTTTTATGTATATTAATCCTATAAGAAATTTCTATAATCGGCTATCTAAAATATTCTGAGACGTGCTGTAATTGTTGTCCGATTCGCAAACAAAAAATACCACCTCTATAATTGATATTTCGGCAGGCCGGAACAAAACGATCCCCGAATCCAAACAACAGGATCGGATCATAACGAAATTGTGTGTAAGGCTATAAGGTTGTAAAGGGTATGCAAAAAGTGAGACCAAGAAGCAGCAGCAACCTACATACTACTACTAACAAAAACTAACAACAAATTAATCGCAAATAGAATGAGATTTTAGTGCTTATGTGTTGGCCACCAGACGACCGACCACTTATTGAATTGTACCGAAATAATGTAATCTCTATAATGTTGATGACTCTTCCAATGCGATGCAGGTTGCGAAAAGTTAAAATGGATCAGCGCAAACTAATGGATAATGCCAACACAATAACCGATATGGCCAAGGTAGCTAGCAACCAAAAATATACTATAGCATATAACCTTATAGAATATCTTTTGAATCTGTCTTATTTATGTACATTATTGTATCAAATATGCCGATACCGATACACGATACACGATACCAATGCATTTCACATTCACAGACACAAAATACCGTCTACGAGATAATATCGGACATGTCTAGCCGCCAGGATGCCATCGAGGAACGCCTAACGAATCTAGAGGACAAAATGCAGAATCTACAAGTATGACAAACAATCGAATTGAAAAACCCCATTACACAATTGATTGAATGCCACTGATTCCCCTTCACACACATACACCTTCCCATACACATATGATTTATATGCATACTCCACAATCTACATATATGTATATGTATATATGTATGAATGAATGCTATTATCCCTTTTCACAGGAGCACATGGAAAGCCTTCCGGACCTATTGTCTCGTTGTCTTACCCAACACCAGGAGCGCATCGAGCAACGACGGAACTTTTTACACCCAGACACTGCTGCAGCCCCCATCCAACAGCCAACGCCCCAATCGATGTTCAATGCAGCCCCCATGCTGTTCCCCCATTCAAGGTGAGTCCGTTGCTCCACTCTTTCCTCGTCTCTATCTTTCTTTGTGTCTTTGTCATGTCCATTATCCTCATCCACTCATCATCATCGTCATCACCATTCAGTATCCCCCCATCCAGCATCGTCCATCCCCATCCCCATCCATCATTCCACATCCATATGTCTATCATTAAAGCGAATCTTGTGCCTGTCATTTCAATTTGTTTTCGTTGTCTGTGAATTGTACGGGGATGCGCCTCATGCCATGCCATCATCTACTAGTGTTCATTTGTAAATATATATTATACACATATATTTCCTTGATGTCCACTTGCACACTTGAATCCTCCAAATTACATCCCCAAAACTCTATGATTCCCACCCAAAAAAAAAAAAAAGAAAAAAGAAAGAAAAAACCACCATCCTCCTACTCCATCTTCTATGCAAGATTCATATGATTTACGACTGTGACGCTTTTGATTGAGGGACGACACAGAGCATGGCAGAGAAAGCTGGAAGTGCTGTTTGGCATTTGCTATCGATATGCTATCGCTCTCTCTCTCTCTTCGATAAATGGACAGTTACTCAGCACAGGGTTAAATATTTTACATAATGATTTTAAAACTTAAGACTATTTAATCTCACGGCTTTATCACATATCATAAGAATATAAATCTTTCTATCCATTTTCATTGATATCTCATTGATTTCTCATGCATACTACACACACACCGAAACACCGATACACCGTAACAAAACCGTTACACCGAATACACCCGATCCAAACAGATACACACCCATACAGAATCGCCAAAGTTAAATTTGTTTTTCGAAAGCGTACTTTGATAACAACAACGACAATTAACAATCGAATAATGCTTTTTGCATAGAAGTGTTCCCTCATCCAATAACGCCGCCGCTACTTACCATTGGCCAACAAGCCCTATTTTGCCACCTATATCTAGTAGAACACCACATTTAGTGCCTGATACTCACATGCCATCAAATGGATCTGCAGTTAATAGCTACGCATCTTCCAACAAATACGGCAGCTGAATATCAGAGAGGAGAGAGCGCTCCAGTTCCGTGATTAACATCGAGATGCAACCATTAAAGCCCCCATCCCCAAAAACTACGTCAACATTAACGTCAACGTCAACGTCAATGTCAATGTCAAAGTCTATGTCAAAACCAAACACAAACACAAATGCCATGTCGTCGTTGTCGTCGTCGTCGCCCCCCATAGGCGCTGAGAGCAGCGCGCTGAGGCAACGTTTGCATTCGCCATCGTCGTTATCGCAATCGCAATCGCAGTCACAATCCCAATCGCAGTCGCAGTCACAGTCACAGTCCGTCGTAGCACAGTCACACGCCGCACAGTTACAATATCGGGGTATATCACAATCACTGGAATATCTGTTGCATCGCGTTGGTGAGACAATACCACCGGTCATACCAGAGGATATTGAATCGCCAACCAATACGAATACGAACAGCAACAATTCACCGGACCAAAATGCCATGGCGATGTGTACGATGATTGTACCATCATCGAGCTCAGCTCCAATAGTCAGCACCAAAGCAACTCTGGCCATGACGCCAAAGCGCAACGATGCTAGCGATGGCAGTGCCAGTGCCAGTGCCAGTGGCATTGTGAGATCGATAACGATAACGGACCCACTGACTGCAGCACTGACGACATCGATACCGATGACGATGACGACGACGAGTGGCACAGCCGCCCCCTCAGTGGTTGCCACAACAACAAAGATCACTGAGAATAAGTTTACTAGAAAGAGAGAACGTGTATGCAATAATAGTAGTAATAGTGCTAGGTAATAATAGTAACTAGTAAATAATAGTGGTAATAGTAATATTAGTAATTCTACAAGTCGAATTTCGAGTGTCGGCCTTTTGTACATAAAGCCTCTTCGGAATGAGAAACAAAACCAAAAACCCAAAACCAAACTCAAAACTCAAACAAAAAAAAAGGAAAAACAAACGCTAGCATATATATACCATACCAATACATGATGCATACATTAACTACACATATATGTATGTATGTTCTATATATGCTTACATGCATACATATGTATGTATGTACATATGTCTGTTGTTGAACAACCCCCCAAAAAGAACAACATACACTATACATACATATGCATACATATACTACTATATACAAATGATGTAATATATATATATATATATATTTTTTTTTTGTCTAAGTTTTAGGCTATAGTAAAAAATATTTGTAATTTTCACCTTTGGGTGCACCGCCGAGAAGAAGGTGGCGCCTGTGTTTTGCATACTATTAAAATTATATACAAGTATATATAAGTATGTGTGTATGTATGTATGTCCTTGCATAAGTGTATGTGTATGTGTGTGTTTGAGAGGTAGGAGATGTTCCGGATGTGATCGAAATGGAGAGTCGTGCTCTATCATCCAAACATCATAATAAAAGCGCTCAAAAGAACCTACACACTTACCCTGGTAACACTCCTTTAACTACCAGCTCAGCCGCCGCACTTCTTGTCATATGTACTATAGTATATCTTTTATGTGAAACACTTTCCCCCTACGAGACCATCCCATCCCATCCCCATCTCTGCCTATCTCCAGCCAGAACATGTCCTGCCCCTCTCATGTTCGCATTTTTCTATGTGTGTGTGTTTTGTGTAATGAAATACGAACAACAACAACAACTAGAACAATTATATATATATACAACAAGAACAACAAGAACCCACACTAACTGTATAACTGTATAAGAAGCGTAAGATGTGTTATAAGAACTATCAACTAGAAATCGCGTTAAAAACAAAAGCAGTAAACCAAAATCAAACGAAGAACAAAGAACAAATGAAGTGAGGAAGAACAAACCACAAAAACAAAACAAAATAATAGTAAATACTACTATGTACATCTATGTACTAGCGTCTGGCTTTAACTAAACTAATGTAACAAACAAAAAAACAAAACCAAAAACCAATTTAATGGAAACACGTTTGTTGTTGTCTTCTTTTTCTACATACCTATATATATTTATATGTATATATCGGTATTTATATATATATTAATATACGAGTATATTATTTGGAGTTGTTTATTGTTGTTTTTTTGCCTTTTTTTTCTTTTCGAGACCACAAAAGAAATTATGAACTCAATTAAGAACCTGACTAGCTTTCGAGGGAGTTACTTATACGTGACGAGAAGACGTTGATAGTAGCATAGACTAAATGGCAAACCCAAAACAAACAAACCAACTAAACTAACTAAAACAGAACTAAAACGAAATTAAAACTACAACTAAAAGTAAAGTAAAGTAAATTAAAAGTTAAAGTAAAAGTAAAAAGTAAAGTAGAGTAATCAAATCGATATAACGAGAGAGGGAGAAGTGAACAATTTTAATTGAAACTTTTGTAACATATTATTACATTTAGAAACTCACAATTAATTTACAAGAAACACCCCTCCCCCTCAGAATATGTGTAGGCTCCAGCATACTAGAACCAGAATAGAAGGGGGAAACAGAGGTGTGTGTGTGTGTAGGAGCTGCAGCAGGAACCCCAAAGAGCCCCAAAAAAGAGATATAGTGTACGAGTAGTCATAATAGCAGAAGTGGCCGAGCTACGTAAAGATTTTCTAAAGATTCTAAAAGGAATTATATATACTCTATATATACATATACTTACTATTACAAGTATTAACAGAGGGCATTGAAGTTACTCGGAAAATTTAGAGAGAAATTTAGGTAAAAATCTAGCTACATAAATGCATAAATTCAACAAAAATATGCTTTGTAAGGACTCAACCAGAACAAGAAGGAGCAAACAAGATATATACAACTGAATTCCCCAGATAGTGCCCCCAGACCCCCCGTTCCTAGTCCTCCCCCAGTCCATGATGCCCTAGAACCGAATATGTAGAACCAGAAAGGGCCACAAAGGATCAAAATATCTCTGTATAATCTATAGACTATATACATATATAGCCATACATAGGTGCTGTAGATCCCTTTAAGCCAATTAACGTATCGGAGTTTCCACGACCAACATCCCCACAGCGCACCGCCCCCAGCGACAGTCCAAGAGATGAACTTTAATATGGAACCTAAACCTTTCAAACAACAAATTTGGAAACTATCCTTTCAAAACAAAGAATTTGGAACCTATCCTTTCAAACAAAATTCAAAAGAAAAGAAAAACAAATAAAAGCAAAGAAAACCAAAAGTTTCTCAACTGTCTGATAGGTGTAACTTACGAGTAATATACAAAAAAAAATATATATATATACATATACCCGAGAGATAGATAGAACCAGGAGAAAGGAGAACATCCTAAGAAGAGCAATGGAGTTAAAAAATAAAAATAAATATAAAAAGGAGAAGACAAAACAAAAAAAAACAAACGAACTAAACGGAACCCTTAACAAACAAAATGTGTGTATACCTATTTATAATATTGAATATTTAAATTGAAATGAACGTTCAAGACTGCTGTCAAAATAGCTTTATCACAAAAAAAAATAAATAAAAATAATAATAACAAAAAAGAGAAAGAAAACTACACACGAGACACAGAACAAGAGCAGATTACAAACAAACAAAAAAATATAATAATAAAAACAGATCCGAAACGATCGGAAAAGAGCAGAACAATTACAGTACAGAGAACATAACATAAACATAACATAAACATAACAGAACAGAACATAAGCAGAAGAGAACATAACATAACATAAACAGAACAGAACATAAACAGAAGAGAACATAACATAAACATAACAGAACAGAACAGAATATAACATAACATAAACATAACATAACAAACAGAACAGAACATAACATAACAGAATATAACATAACATAAACATAACATAAACATAACATAAACATAACATAACATAACATAACAAACTAACATAACATAACAGAACATCGGAAGACACATGTAACCTACACAACGACACAGACACCGACACCGACACTGTCACTGACACACTGACACATGGAATACGCATACGCATACGGCCCAGCTTTAACATTATGTATTGCTGCATATTTGGGTTTCAACTCTACAAACAACAACAACAACAACTAACTACAAAAAGCAAACAACTTTAAACGAACAAATATATATAGTACATACATAAACGATATATCAAATCGAATTGAATCGAATAATTGGTACAAGAACAATTTCCCGCTTGAACTGGTTTCCTTAAGCCCCCCACACCAACAAAAAAACAAAGGATAAACTTATTTAAAAACTGAATAAAAACGCAACAAAACCAAAAGCAAAAAACTTTGATATGAGGGACCGAAATTTCAAAACGACAGGTCTTTATTATACAAAATACCGAAACAAAAACAAAAACACTAAAATCTAAAAGCCAAAATCAAACGAAACAATGGGAATTGTCTCTGCCTGAAAACTGAACAAAACGAAGCACAACAAGAAAGAAAAAAAACCAATGAAAGCATTCAACAGAATCACTTAACTTTATAATGAATGACCTTTTTTGGAGCTTTGAATCAACGGGAATGCAGGACACACACAACATACAATATATAGTAAAACGATTGATTCATAAATGAGAGCACCAAGCACACCATGTCTTTTGGCTAAATGTTGTTACCTTCGGATGTAGTATTGTATTGTACTTGTCCAGACACGTCCCCTGTTTGCCCTGCTGTCCTGTCGTTTTTTGTCCACAGTCCCATGTCCAGTGTCCTGTGTCCTGTGTCCTATGTCCTGTGTGTTGTCTTTTTTCTGTGTGTGTGTTGTTCTTGCCTATTTTTCTAATACGGATTCTAATTCCCATATGCATACATGATCAATATATCTTGTGTATGTGTATATTCTTTTCTTCAGCGAAACGTAGAGCTCGTGGAGTGCTGCGAAAATCACAGAGTGTGGCACACGCCTGAACGTACATAGAAGCGAAACGAACGAACACTGGATGCAAAAGTCTCTCTCTCTCTCTCTCTCAATCGTCCATCGAATACCAGGAATACCAGAATACCAGAATCCCAGGCCTTTTTTTTCATTTTTGGGTAAATTTACAAGCTCAGAACTACTATAGTAGCCCAGATATCAGTCCCTTAACCCATTTTTCACACACTCTTTCAAGTATTGTATGTAGAATGAGGTATGCAACAAATATATAAGGGTTATACATACTAAACACACACACACAATACACACACACACACACACACACACATGAAAATTAAACTACATACATATACTTATATACATACATGTACAGACAGTCTAGAGAGTATATATGTACTACATATGTATACCCAGATAAGAAGAAACCCGCGATGACACAACAAAACAAATAAGATCATATTTGACTTTATATGTATTATAGTAATGTATTCAGTAGCTAAATCGAAAGCCGAAGCAAAGACCAATTTATCAAACGACAAACTAAAAGGAAAACAAAAAACAAAAACATTGAAACGAAAACCGAATTAGAACAATTATTATGTTAAAATAAACAATAAAGGATTGAGGATGATGTCGATGATGATGTTGTAGAGGACTTAAAGGCAGGCAAAAAGTGAAATGAAACAATTTTTTATTAAAAAAAACAAAACAAAACAAAAAACAAAGAAAACCTAAAGGAAATGAAAAACCTAAACTAGAATGCATTGCATGATTTAAAACAAATAAAAAACAAGCAAACAACAACAACAACAAAAAAGCGGAAAAAATAAACCGAAACTAAAGTAAATGCAACTAAATCTTAAACTTAAATCAGCTAAAACTAAATCTTAAACTAAATGCTAAGTACATCTAAATTAAACTTAATTAAATTAGTATAAATGAAAGGGAAAAGATTTGATTTCTTTAAGAAATGCGTAGAAAGATTTAAAAACCACACAAAGAAAAAAACCAAAAAAAAAAAAACAAAAACAAATACCCCCAATGGAAAAATAGTTTATTTTGAATTAATTGTATTGTATATTTAAATTTAAAAAACAAAACAAAAAATAAAACCGATACCCGAAACAGAAACCAAAAACCAAAAAATTAAAAAAAAAATATATTGTTATATATATCTTATCGAGGAACCGTGTTTTGCAAAAGCTTTAATATTTAGGGTGCCTACATTTGCTAAATTAGTATTTTACGATTGAAAAACAAAACATAAAAAAACCTTAAAAAACACACAAAAAAAAACAGAAAGAAATACAGAAAGAAGTACAGAAACCACAGACACAAAATAGCATTAACATAGCAAAACAGATGATTAAGATGAGGATTCGAAAGTCTAGTTAATAGCAAAGAAAAAACCGACAAAAGAAAAGCAGAATACTAGAAAAAGAATAGAAAGAAAGGCAGTTCATAGAACCCGCATAATGTTTGGTCAAGTCAAGAATCTATAGCTAAGGAAAATCCCCAAAACCCCAAAAAAAACAGAAACACAATTGAGAATACCATGGATAAAACACACACAAAAAACCCAAAAAACTAATGCAAATATTGTATTTGTATTTGAGATATGAATTTTAAGAATGTTTACTAGACTTACGATTTGTTATTTTGTATACATATATATAGTATATATATATATATATCATATGTATTATGTATGTAGCATAAACTGATCAGATCTGATGACGATTGTAATTGTTTTTTTTTTTTTTTTGCTCATTAAGCATTTACCTCGTAAGAATTCCCCACTATTTATAGCAAATTTACCATAATTACATAACAAAATCAATTGCTGTACTGTTATAATGTACACTTCTCCCCCCGCCCTCTCCACCGTTCCCAAGAAAGATCGAGTATCGAGTGTGAGTGGAAGAATGAGTATGAGAATATGGAACCAAAGGATTGTGAAATGCGATTCGTGTAGGGATAGTAGGGATAGAAAGAAAGAAGAAACTCCCCCCTCCCCAATCCCCCATAAAAGTGTAAATTATTAATTAAAAAAAAAAAAAAAAACAAAAAACAAAAAGAGAAAAATTGAAATTTTAACAATAATAAAGGGCTTTGTATGAAAGAAAAACCAACCAAAAACTGAATAAAAATAAATTTAAAAAAATATAAAATCTAAAATAATATCTTTTGTATTGGATTGGGTACTGGGATTGGGTCACCCTTACACTCAAAAATAGAAGAAAGAAATGCTAAAAGAGTAGAGTGAAAATTAATGATTGATTTCCAGAAATTCAGGCGGAGTTACAGATGTGTAGAAAACAGGTAACATAATTATTTTACATCTGCTTTTTAGCTGCAAAATTCTTTGGTTTTTATATGATTATTCCATTTGCAAATAAAATATAAATTTTGATTTACGAGTATCATTATTTATTATCTGATACAATACGATTTGTAAATGGGATAAAATAACAAAAAAAAAAAAAGATGAATTATACATATATGTAAATGATGCAAACACGGGATCACTACACTCAACTACACTACATGGAAAGTATGTAATATATTTTCGTTTGAAGTGTTTGGGTATCGGCATTTGTGATGGCTTCATGGAGGCTGATAATGGCATACAACTAACACACACACTCAGGCATACTAGACGACGATAAACCTAATTTCGGATATCTACATGCTAGTTATTGCTACCACAGAAGTTGCCCAGCTTATGCCAGAAGGCGCCCAACTTGGAGGAGTGCTTCTTGGTGGCCCTCTGGGCGGCCTTCTCGTTCTTGAAGATCACCCATGCACGTTTCGTTTCGGGATTGGACGGACCCCACTTGTCGCTGGGTCGCAGCGAGGCCACAATGGACTGTAATGGGAAATGCGATTAGACACCCTTCAAGTTGAATCAAGTTCTCCTGCTACTCACTTGAACTATGCTGCCCTCCCTGTGACGGGAGACGTACCATATCCACCAGAGTGGGAATTGTGCCGCCCCGATGCCAAACAGCAGCCAGCCAGCCACTAAAGAGATCACAGATTAGAGATTTGAGCTAACAAAACCACTCTAAGGACTACTCACCATTGGCCGACTCTGGGAAGTACAGCTCGCTGTAGGTAATGGGCTCAATGGTGACCATGGAGTAGATGAAGATGACAATCATCATGACGGGCGTGAAGAAGGACCAGCAGAGGCGCCAGTATAGGGACACCCTGCGGTTGCACATGAACTCGACATCATCGCAAAAGTTTTGCAGGCCATAGATCCAGACAATGCCGGCCAGCTCGAAGATGGCCAAAATGAAGACCACATAGGTGCCGCCATAGAAGTCCACCAGCGTGAGTATCCACTGGCCACCCTATGGAAACATACGAGACTCAGAAATAATCCAAAAGTACAAGAATTAGCAGCCACTTACGGGTGTTACATAGATCAGGCCCATAAGGAAGCCGCAGGTGGAGGTGGCCAGCGCCACCTTCCAGTATTTCCAGCTCTTGAACTGATCGCAAAGGATCGTCACAATTGTGCTCTGCAGCGCCACAATCGATCCGATGCCCAGGACGAAGAGCATGAAGAAAAAGAGCACCGAGAAGAGCTGCGGCACCGCCTTGAACTTAGATATGGCATCCGGATACGAGATGAATGCCAGTCCAGTGCCACTGCGCACCACATCGCGGATATTCTCGATCTGCAGATTGTGCGCCAGATTGCCGAGTATCGCAAAGATGGTGATGCCGCCCAGCAGACTCGTCAGCGTGTCCAGGGTGGTCACAATCATCGCATCCCTGACAGCGATTAAGTAAACGTTAAGGAAGGTTTCGAACCCATGGATCGGGGGGGCACTGCTCACCTGTAGATGCCATGATCGAAGCGATTGTAGGAGGCAAACATGATGATCGGTCCCGAGCCGACAGCCAGCGAGAAGAAACACTGAACGACGGCATTCTTCCATACTGTGGGATTCAGCAGCTCGCCCCATTGCGGCTCCAGGAAGAAGATGATGCCATCCTTAGCGCCCTCTAGGGTGACGGCTCTGACCAGCAGAATGAATAGCACCACGTAGGGGAACAGGGCCAGGAAGTAGGCCGCTTTGCCAGAGCTCTTCACACCGCGCATGATCACCAGAAAGATGACCACCCAGGCGACGAACAGAGCCAGCGTCAGCTTCCAGTCGGGGTCACCAATGCCATCCGAAATGTCCATCTTCTCCTTGATCACAACATTCCTGTCCAAAACACACAGGGAATGCGTTAAAAGAAAGCTTTGCTCTATTCCAAAATGAGAACTTACAGAAAATAGAGCTCGGAGCTGCTCTGAAGCTTCACGGTGTCCTCAAGGGCGGTAACATTGCTGCTGCTGATGCTGCTGTTGCTAAAGAGCAGGGCATCAATGTCCTCCTGCGGCCGCGAGTCCACACAGTTCAGCCAGTCCTCCCAGCAGTAGGACCAGGGCAGCACCGCTTGGAAGGACACGAAGAGATAGTAGAGGGTGAGAGCCAGCAGCGAGGAGTAGTAGGTGATGATGCAGATGGTGGCAAAGGCCTGGCCATAGCCCACGCCCACAAAGCCCGGCACCACAGACCAGATCTTCACAGTGCCCTGGCTGGTGAACTGTCCCATGATCATTTCCAGATAGTACATGGGCTTGCCTGCAAACAAACAAACATCAAATAGAGGCCCAGGACTCGTAGGTGTCTCCTTTCTTACCAATCAGGAAGAGCACAATGATGTAGGGTATAAGAAAGGCACCGCCACCATTCTCGTACGCGGTGAAGGGAAATCGCCAGACATTGCCCAGACCCACGGACACCGATATGCAGGACATGAGAAATTCCAGGCCATTGCCCCAGTTGGTACGCTCGACATTCTGCTTCTCTGCATCCACCTTCTGCGAAATAGATCAAAGATTGTCCCCGCCATACATGAGTTATACGTTTAAACAAAATTCCAGACACATGACTAAATATTTAGAGACTCATTAGCGTTGGATTTTTTACTCGGGTAAACATGATGATACCCCCGGCTACGAGCATCAGCAGCGTTGGAATTTCCAAATCTGAATTCCCAGATAAGCCACCCGCAAATATGTATCTAAGCTTGGCATACCTACTTTACTACAGATAGATAATGCCATATATAGTACACATGTACCTACTCTATGCCGTATATCATTATGTATCATTCATTGTGACATAATTATATATATTCGTTTCCGTTTATTCTGATAAGATTTGAGGACGGAAGGGACAAGCGTATTTGAAAGCGATTAATGCTAGATTTATGAAACAATTGCAATGATCGCTAAGTGAGATCAACAGCAGTGTGCCTCTACACGTGCCTCAACATCAAGATACCAGATACTGCACTTCTGCATACAAATTTATGTAGCTCTAAACCAAGTTATGATGCTAGAAATAGTTTCTAAAATTCTAGTCAAAAATTACGACGAGTGATAGTATTTCTGTGCCATATGAATCATTTAAGAATCTAGATCTTAGTGTACCCAACTTTACGTTTAGTCATTTTGCCAGCCATTTAGTCAGCCAACCCATTTACATATGTATTTACACATATATATAATGTTCATTTAAATGTTGTATGTACAACTGTAATGCGGTTAGTTTTGTTTCATGAATCAGCGACTCAAATGGGGAGGCCTTTAAAGCAATTAGCACTGAATCTGAATGCAGTTTTTATTCTATAAATATACAATTAACAATTAGGCGATGCACATTCCCCCCTATCTAATGCCTGGCACTACTATGAGAAAAAAAAATCCCCGTCAACAAAGTACTATACTTAAATGATTTTTTTTATTATTCATCATAATTTTAATTTTCCATTCGCAAACCGGGGTAACTTCCCCGACATTGAGAGAGTCGGTTAGATCGAGTTTGCCCGCACAACAGCTTTTCCAGCAGAAAGTTCACACGTTGATTGGGGGGGAACCAGACAAACAGACAATTGGATTCTAGTTAATGACTCACTCCCCCCCCTAGTCGCTCGGTATTTCTAAAGCAATTATAATATTTCATTGACACAACAGAGAGAGAGAGAGGGGAGAACGCTTAAAGCTACTGTCTGTAGGGCCACTGAAGTTGCACATGCAACTATGAAACGCACCTTTCAAATGATTTTGAGGCACTACTGTCTCTCGTGTAATAAGTACCCGTCATTAATTATAATTATAACGAGCGCACATCTTTTTTTTTGTACTAATATAATGGAAAATGGATAATAATCTATTTTCAGCAGCAACAGCTGTGGAAGGGGGGGGATTTCGTTGGTGTCGTTCACTGTTATTTTACGGCCCCCCCCACCCCCTTCCAGCACAGAGAACTGTTCTGCCGCTTTACATGCATATTTGTTTTATACGTTAAAAAACAAAACACGAAATAAAAGGCTGTTTAAATAAAATAATAACTCAGAAAGAGACACCAGAGAGCGCGTGGTGGGTGGGAGGTTGGAGTGGTGTGGGGTGGGGTTGGGTTGGTTGGTGGTGTTCTACGGCAATTACGGAGATAAATGAAAACGAAAACTGCATCCATTATATGTAGGTATTGTAAGGCTGTAGAAATTGTAGAAACCAAAGTCAAACCCAGACCCAAAGGCCCATCTGTTTGCCTATCCACTTTATCTACGGCAAAGGTGTTACAATCTTGTGTTCATATTGCAATAATACCTTACAAAATATATACATAAAATAATATACTATATATGGTATATGTATGTATATGGTGGAGACTGTTGAACTGCAGTTTTATTATCTAACGAAATCGAAATTTTAAATGTATTTATTCTATGGATATTAACTGAAGTCTGTTCAAATTATGCTAGAAATGGTTTGGGGATTTACACTTAATCATTATTTAAATCGAAGAAAAGTCCCCCACCAGTTAACAGATCTTGCAACTCTTCTGGCCCATTGATTATGCATTCAACTTCCGTATGGGGTAATACCTTAACACTGGGGGGCTATTTCCCATATATGATCGTTTGGGTTCGGTTTCGGTTCTGTCATCTTTCGTGTGGAAACGGGTTTGCCGCCCCTACGATCTAGTAATACCCACGATATGCGCACTTAAACATATAGTAGTAATAATATGTACAATAAGTACTAGTGTACTACTCGTATATTACTATTGTATCTGGAAAGTGTGTGCCGGTCGCGGCAGTTTGAAGGCTGTCTAAGATAAGTTTTTCGGTTCGGTTTGGTGCGATTCAGTTTTGAGTTGAAGGGGGGGAATTATGGTTTGGTTTTTGTTAGTATTGTTATGTACGCCGTTGGGGCAATAAACTGTATAAGATATGCATTTAATATCCGCCAGACAAAGTCTTTTTCCTCCTTTACTCTCCCCACTGCCTGCCCCCCCAGTGCTCTCCTCTCTGCTCTGATGTGTCTGCGTGTGCGTTGGACGTTGGGATTGTAAATCGCATTTTCGTTTGTCGGTCGATTAGCCCTGCAATTAAAGACTGACTGACTTAATGATCATAATGACCATAAAGCCATAAAAACAAAAACAAAAACAACGCTGGAGGGAGCACAACCGTAAGGGAACAACATGAGCCAAAGGAGCAACCAATGCAAACAGCATAACAGTCATCATCTATCCTCGCATCCTTTGGCTGGGGCTGGGTCACATACTGTCCCACTTAACTGTGTGTGGCTTACGATTCCTCTAATCTGTCGCCATATGGCGGCCATCCACTTATGCCCGGCCACTCCACACTCGAGTGGTGCCCCGGCACTGCACTTGAAACTAATTTCATTAGCTCTTTGGCCCCCGTGATTGTTTTATGGATGGGGAAGTGCTGTTGCACACGATAGGGGGGAGGTGGGTTCTTCACTTACTTCTGTTGTGGTTTCTCCTGCTGCTGCTGTTGCTGCATCTGCTGGTGGTGTTGCTGTTGCTGTTGTTGCTGCATCTCCTTCTGCTCCTGCAGCAGCTATGCCATTGCTGTTGCCATTCGACTGTTGAACACCTTTGAGTTCCATTTTTTAAAGCTCCGCTTTACTGACGCTCGTTCTCTGTGCACTTCAAAACTGTTAGTTGCAATTGGTAATTAAACACATTTCATGGGCCAACTAATCTCAGCCCTTGGCTCTGGTTCTGGTTCTGGCTCGGTGGTTACTGGTCACTGGCTTTCGATGGAGTGCTTGGATTGGGTAGTGGTGTGGTGTGGTGTGGTGCCGCGAATGCCACGGCTAGAACTGAGAATGCTTCGAGCGCTTGCCGCTTTAAGAACTGCCAAAGTACAAGCAGCGTTTTGCCAGGCAGCGGCGCTCAAAGCCACCGGGTAGGCGGGCAGGCAGGCAGGCAGCAGCAGAGCCAACAGGTAAAAAGCGTGAAATTATTCACACAGATATCTCCAGCACACTCACACTCGCACCCACACACCCACATTTCCCGTTGTGATCGTGTGCTCGTCGTGGCTTCAGATACAGATACATAGATAGATAGATAGTCATCGGGCCGAGCCGATTGTCGCGTGCTAACTGTCAACGCCGTACAAATGACAATGGTTGGTGTTTTTAGGGGTGGTTTTTGGGGTAGATGGGAGTTTCCCCCCAAGCATAGCCCCATAGCCGGGGCTCACTGTATGGCGCTACGAAATGAAACATCCAAAAGTTCGATAAAACGAACAACCAAGAGGGTAAGCGTTTTAATTATAGACCATGGTAAGACGCACTACTGCCCGTAGTAGTAGTAAATACCTACCCAAAGACGCAGACGCAGACGTAAACGCAGTAAAACTCACTTCCCGATCCAGACCCATAACCCACGAGCATGACAAACCGTTTTGCGGGTACCCATAGAGATTAAGTGGGTTCTGCAGTTCGAGTACCGCTATCCGATGACCGCCAGAAAGTGAGAAGTGAGAAGTGAAAAGACGTCCAGACATCACTAATTGGACTGCTGGAGCCACAAGGAATCGATAACAAATTCAGTTGAATTTCGATTCATTGGTCAATATTCATTGACGGGCCACAAAACATTTACGATCCAACGCGCCTGATCAGCGGTCCTCTAGTTTATTGCGTAGCGATCTACCGAACCAACTTTCCATCGAGGGGCATGTTCAGTTTCTTGGTCATGGACTCTGGGCTATGATGACGCCCGAGCTGGCCCAGAGCTCACCTCGATACCAAAAATTTGCGAGTACAATACAATCATTCATCAGTTCTTGGGCAATATTCGACGATATCGAGGCACCTATAGTGTTAGGGAGAGATAAGTTTAAGTTTTTCCATGGAACCGGTGAATCCGTTCGCCATTGGATCCGGGTATAATCTTTATGCACGCGTACGTACATACGTACTATATAGTATATAGTACAATGTGTGTGCAGATAATTATATCATAAACATATCGTAATTGGCATCGCTTTCAATGTGGATAAGATATAGGACAATGACTTCCATTGAAAAAAGCCTGACGGAGACTTATCTTTTACAATCCTCTCTCTGGTGATTTCCCCAATAGGAAGTCGTTTTGGGTTGCAAATACTTTTATAATCTAATGGATTCCGATTGAAAGATATTCCTAGTTGTGCAACCATCTCCTTAGACCATTCAAAATACAAATTGGTTTACTTTTCAATAATATTTTATTTAATGTACTTGCATTATATTTAGTTAATAACTAGATTTGTAAATTATTCTCACTTGAATGCGTATATAAGTTAATTCTTATTCGTATCTCTCGTCACTCCTCCTCCTCCTCCTCTCAGCATTACTAGATAAGACAAAAAAAAAAAAAATCAAGAAGGGGGTTTAACCGGGTATAAATAGGGGAAGCAGAACCGCGCGCACACACACACACGCACACACGATGATCGTTAGGGGAAGACGGAAGGCTGGCTTCGGGTGGATTCGCGGGTATGTGGGGGCGGGCTCCTCCTCAATGCTCTATCGCTACTATGTCAGTTTATCAGTTATTCAATCAATCAATCAGTACATCTCAGTTTATCAAAAATTTTTAGTAGTACAAGTGACATAATCTACATTTGAAATCGTTCAAGAAATAACCAAAAGATAAATCTGTAATTTAAATTGAATTTGGAGTGGAAATTGGGGATACTGGGCAGAGAACCCTAAACCCTTTCCACAGTACCAGACCATATGTGTGTGGGTGGGGGGGAGAGGCAGGCACAACAACAAACAGGGTGCGGTCGGGCGGTTGGGCGAACGAACAGTACGAATGAATTAATTTAAATTAGCAAATTAATGTTAATTAATTACACACGAAAGATCTAAAACAAACAGGAAAAAAATTGTATTACAATAATAATAATAATAATAATAATAAAAATAAGTCATTATGATAATGATAATGATAGAGCAGCAATAATCATAGTAATAATTTTCATATATAAAATATCGTAGAAGAAGAATAACACGCCAAGTCTTTAAAATCGCCGCACAGAATCGTTAGAATCCACTTATATAAATGTCGAAATACAGATATATAATAGATACAGCATATAGATTTAGATATACATACATACATATGTACTATATATATATGATCATCACTTGTACGTTTCTTTTTTATTTATTAACTAAATTAAACAATTCTGCCCATTTTTTTTTTGGGCAATTACGATGAATATGACGATGACGGCAAAATGAGAACCATGACGACGACGACGACGACGACTATTAAGCATTTTTTTCTTGTTGTTTTTGTTGTTGTTGTTTTTAAATATATATTTTGTATTTTATATATATTTTATAGATTTGTTTTTGTTTTGTTTCTCTTCTTTCTGTCTCTCTCTCTTTCTTCACTGTTTCATTGTATACATTAAAATTTAAGTTTTCTCTTTATCGCGCATCCAAAATAAATATGTATAACATGGTTGTTGTTTTTTTGTTTTGTGTGTAAGTGCGTGTGTGTGTGTGTGGGGGTGTGTGTTGCTGTGTTTGGTGTAATATTATTAATTTTGTGTACTGGGGGATCGTTTTGGGTTGGTTTCTTAGGGGGGGAAAACGGTCGTGTGTGTGGTGTGTGTTGTGCTGTACTTGGAATAAGACTTCCTAAAGCTTCTTCTGTCTCTGGTCTAAAAAAAACACCCAGAGTTTTGTAACGATTTTAAGCGATTTTGTTTTTTTTTTAATTGTATTCCTTGTCAAGTCATTCTATGAATAGTTTGTTTCTTTGTTTTTCTTTTTTGTTTTGTTTTGAATCTTTCTTGCATTCGCAAATTGAATTTCAGAGAAAGAAAGGCAATTAAGGTTTCACTCTTATTTTTTTTTTAGTTTAGTTTTCTTTTGTGGCAGCACTATTTGCGGTTTGTTTTTTTTTTTTTTTTTGTATTTATCAACAATTATTGCTTTTTTTGCTTTTGCTTACGCGTTTTTTGTCTCTCCTGTCTTTGCATTGCATAATTGGCTTCTTTTTTTTTGTTTTACTAAAATTGCTTTTGTTTGTGATTGTATTTACATTATTTTTGCACATGCTTAGTGGGCTGGGGGCGGGTAGGAGGAGACACAACTCTCCCCACTAACCCGCCTGCCACAACTCTCTCTCTTTCACTACTATAATTCCATTTAAATCTTTCTGATCTATTTTTCCGTTTTCCGTTTTAGTTTTAGAGTCTGTTTGTTTGTTTTTGTTTTAATTTGTTGACTAACAATGGCACACACGCATATAAATATATTGATTCTGTTAACGAGTTACGATCTTTTCTGTCATCATTTTTTTGTTGTCTGTTTCTTTAGGCATTTAGCGGCGCTTGTGGTGGTGATGGGGAATTGGGGGATCTGGAGGGGGTCACAGCAGCTTAAGTATTTCGCATTCGACTTGAGCATTCTCTCTAACTCTCTAACTCTCGCAATCTCCCTCTCTTGCTCTATAGCTCTCAATTCTTTGCTCGGGGGATTTTGTTTTGTTTTTTGTGATTTATTCCTTTTCAAAGTAATAGTATTGTACTCTTTATGGTTCGACTTTTTTTCGGTTTAAATATACATATATGAATAAAAACAACATAATTCATACACATATAAAAACGTATCGGAACGATCAAAAACCGGAGATGATACTAGATATACAATCAATTTTAATATATATACTATATAATTCCATTCCTATGCTTATCTGTATGTACAAATTACAAATATCTCCCTTTCTTTCTTTCTTTCTCTATATTTTCGATTTCTGAATCTGATTTTGATTCTGATTCTCTTTTAGTTTCTCTCTGTCTGATCCTCGGATGAACGAACGCTTGATATTGGGTTTAAGGTTTAGTTTCTTTGTTGTTTGTTTTTGTGTATTTTTTGTGTGTGTTTTCTGCATTTCGTTATTTAATTTTATAAAAAGAACTATTTACACTAGATAGTAGACCTACTTACAACTGAGTATGGTAATATCTTAAGCGGTTCGTCTGCTTTCACTCTCCTGCCTTAGCCATTGCCATTGCCTTTGCCTATGCCTATGTCTCTGCCTTTACTTTGCTGCCTCTGCTGATTGATGGGTGCCCGAGTTTGATTGATTGTTGCCTCTACACTACAGCAGTTCTGTCTACCGCGATTTGGTGTCCCTTCGTGGTTTGTTGTGAGGCTGGCGGCGGCAGTCAACACACAATGTGTGGCAGCAGACAAACGGTGTGTGCCTCTCACATATATGTATATATATGCACGAGTGTATGTGTGTTAGTGAGGTGTGTCTTATACATATATGCGTGTGTGTGTGTGTGTTTGTGTGGGTGGGGGAAAAGGGAAGGTATGTGGGGGTATATGTATGATTAGAGAGGTCTCTCTTTCTAGGCTCAGTCGCAGTCTAAAAATCTTAACTAACGTTTTTTTTGTTTTGTTTTAATGGAGGGGGCGGCGCGCACTTTGGCTTTGGCCTTCAGTTCATCCGCAATCCTTAGCAAATACTTGGCAATATCCTGCCTCCGTCTTGACCGCCGCCACCTCCGGAGCCGGAAGACTCCTACAAGCGCTTGATTCTTGCTTTTGGACTGGGGTTTTGACTGTTTTTGCTTTGCTGTTAAAGTGTTTCTGTTGTTTTGTGTTTTGCAGATAGGAGCAGTTGTTGGTACTAGCGTTAGTTGTTGTTCAGTTGGGCTCTTGGTTAGTCACGCATCTCCACCCATTTCGCGAGATTTCTGGCGACCAGTTCCTTATTGAGAAAGATTACATTCTGTGGGAAAAGTAGAAACAAAAGGTTTGTGTTTGAATTCTCATTAACAAAAAGAAGGATATATAAAAATAAACACTGGGCATTGCACAATCACAAAGGCAGTTAATGTTTAATGATTAATGATTTTAAGAGCTCTTATGACGTGGATTTGGTGTATAAATTTCCCCTAAAACAACCACGCTATAAGTTAGGACTATTTTCCGAATCCATTCGCGTTTGGAACTGCCTTTTGTAAATTGCAAAACCCAACTGAATGAACTAAAGTTCTTTTTTGCATTTATGTTCTGTCTCTCTCTGATTGATGTCCGGATAGAAACGCACGTGGAAAAGGGGGGCACATTGTACTCACATTGGGGCCCAGGGAAGCAAATAAATAGATTTCTGGTATGTTGTGACTATTGTAGCCGGCGACTTGTGCTTGCAAGACAATGCCTTTGGTTAGTTTGCTGAGGACATCGGTCGCCTCCTGGGACCAGGTACCGTCTACGGGAAAAAAAGGGGAAATATAACTCTGATAGTTAATGCCGCATAGTGAGACTTACCAATGGGCTCAATGTTGGACAGGATGCATTCTGTTGCCTGGAAGGGCACCCCCATGAAATCAGTGCGGATCTGACGCAGAACGGAGAGGTTCACGTTCATGTAGCCACCGAAGTCAAGGAATTTAACCACACAACGCTCTTCATCCTCGTCATCGAGATCGACGATTTGTACGCGATACCAGACCCCGTTGACGGGCAGCACGCAAACGGCACTGATCTCAATGCACGGAAGCAGTGGCGCCTCCATTGCAGAGTAACTCTCGAACAACTGCCTCTGCAGCATTGGCAGTGCCGGATGCGAGGGATGCAGCGGATGATTGACAAACATATGCGATCCCGAGAGCACGGCACTGACCACCACATCATTGTTGATGCCCTCAAAGAGTTTGAGCTGCACGCAAAAGAGAAACGATTAGACACAAGCTTGGAGGATGGGGAGCCAGAGACATTACTCACTTGTAGATTAGAGAGGCTTTGTGCCGATAGAGGAACTATGGTTTGTGGAAGCGCAAAGTGGATGCGTTGCATTGTAAAGTTTGGATACTTCTTGACGGGCAGACGCTGACGGATCATGGCCAAGGCGGCATCGATCTCGCTCTCCGTGCCTTCGACAACGCAAATGCGCAGCTTATTCGTGCATGGGTTCTTGCTGAGCACCACACTCGCCTGGGTCTTGGCCTTGATTTGGTTGATAAAGGCACGCTTGCGGCCGTACAGCTGGCCAATTAGGCTGACGGGGAAGACAAACTCGTAGCTGACCTTGACCCGAGTCGCCTCCGAGCGGGGCAGGCTGGAGCCCTTGCCAGAGTCCCCAGACTGAACGCTGCAAATGCTGAGCGAGGGACTGGCCGCATCCACATTGCGTTTCTGGTTACCATTGCTATCTGTCTCCTTGATGTCTGTCTGCGAATCACAGTCGTCGTTGCTAACAACAGCAGCCTCCTTGGTATTGGCCTTAGGATTGGGCTTAGGTTGCTCCTCCTCCTTCAACGCCGCCACCGCAATCTTCTTGCTGTCGCCTGGCTGGCAATTGTTGTTCTGCTCGCACTCCTTCGTGTAGGTGGCCTCAAGGAACGAGTTCTCGGGCGATATCTTTGGGGTGCGTGTAGCTTTGATCACCACCGGCTCGACGACCTTGCTGTTTGCCTTGCGATTGTAGAAGGAGACGCGTGTGTTCACCGAATCGGGCAGATCGCGCGGCGACGATAGATTCTCAAAGTCCTCGTCAATGGAGCAGAGCTTCTTGTGTTCGGCATCCTGTATCTTTGACTTGAGCATCTCCGAGTCGATCTGTTGCTGCTGCTGCTGCTGCACACCCGGCGGAGTGCGTCCATTGCTCTGTATCTTAATGGGAGCCGACTTTCCGTACAGCATTGTGGTGGGGCTGTCCTTTTCATCGCTGCCGCTGCCACTTCCACTCCCGTTGCCATTCTCTGTGGCATCTGTGCCGTTGATATTCATCGATTTGGTTGCCTGCTGCAGCAGAAAGCTCGTCGGGAGCTTACCATTCTGTAGGCCGCCGTTTGCAGTGCGCGCCTCCACGGGGGAGACGCCGCCACCCGACGACTCCTTGGCGTTGTTCTCCTCATCGTCGGGCTTGTCTAAACGATTTTTATTTCTACGTCGGAACCAAAACACGCCCAGGATAAATGCTACACCGGGCAGTGACAAGTAGAGTAGTGGACGACCGGATACCATTTTCGCTGAATATTGAAGGCTCTGCAAAAACGTGAAGATGAGATTTTAGTAGATCGATCCTTTTAAACACTTTTAAAGTTAGCCTACCCGCTAGTCTTATATGCGTATAATTTTAGTAAATTTGTAATGTTTTGTTGCGCAAAGTATTTTATGTTGTGTACTTGAACAAAACTCAACGAATAATGAATATAGAACACATACAAAACGAATGACTTTAAGAGCATGGAAAAGTTTCGTTGAATTTTCGGGCAACTCTGATGATCTTCCCCTAAGAAACAAACTATACCATAGATATAAAAGATTCTTTCAATTCAATAGATAAAAAAGATTCCCCCATTTGTTACGGTATCATAAGTAATCGTTTGATCGATGATCCCCGATTAATAATTAACTGCTGCGACTATTATATAACTACGCACCGTCAATATATGCTTAAATATATCATATTGTAGGTACATAGATGGAAGCATCAAGGTAGATTAAATGTAAATTGAAATTTCTCAAACATAAATCGGATAAATCGTTTGCATAGCAACAATAAATCTGATAGGATATCTCTGCTTGCTATCCTTTCTTTCGTTCCCATAGATACATCTAAAATAAAACAAAAAAAAAGGTTCTTTCGTGTTTTTCGAGCATCACGAGACCTGCAGATGTCCATGTGTGTGTGTGTGTCAGTTTTTGGCTTTTTCCTTTGTGAACTTTTGCGTGTATTTATAGCAACAAATAAAATACATAATTATAGACAACAATTTCGAGCGAGCGACGCGCAGCGTACACCAAATACTATAACGAAAGAGTGAGACACACACACAGATAGAGAGAGAGAGAGAGAGAGAGAGAGAGGTAGGTGTAAAGCAAATTTGAATGCCACGCGGAAGACCCTACACACACACACACAACGCACATCGCATAGCGGGTGGAAGGGGGCAGCACACACACACTTGGCATAGGTGTTGTAAAGCGAGGAGCGAGAGAGCGAGCGAGCGAGAGGGGGCCCCAAAAGATCGAGAGAGCGTCGGAGCGCGTGCGCAAGAGCGAATAAGAAACAAAATAACAGCCAAAGAGAGAAACGAAAGGCAAGACGAAACGAAACGAAACGGAGACGGAGACGAAAAAGAACAAGACGTTACGTTTACGTCAAATGTTATGAAATCATTACAACACAAAAACTACAAAAAAAACAATAAAGAAAAAAAATGGTATGCGATGGTTGGGCCCTCAGCCCACCACCCCTTACCCCTTGCCCACCAATTCAACACAAATCAAAAACAAAAGCAACAACAAAAAATCGTATCGATTGAGCAATTACCAAAACCGATCAATGGCTGAATCGAAGGAAACAACAGCCTCGTCGTATTGATATCACACACTATTATCGTCGCTATCGGCGGCGGCTGCCTCGTTGGCTTCGAAACAGAAGAAGGGTAGGGTGGTGGTGGTGGCGTGGCGTGTAACGGTTCGTGGGATCGCAGGGTTGGTGGGGGATTTCGTTAATCGTTTTGGTTACAATTCGTTTTGGTTTGGAGTTTTTTTTTCTTCTACTTCTTCTACTTCGGTTTGCTATTTTTTTTTTGTTATCGTTTGTTGGTTGTTTTTCGTGCGAGAATTCGAGTTCGAAATGCCGGCGATTTCGCGTTTCGAACGTTTCGCGTTACGTTTGGGGAGAGATTATGATATCGACTGCTCGATATACGAAGGGAAACTATCTTACCCGCCATCTAATTGGGTTTGTCTTTCCACTTGCGTCCACCACACTTTCACCCTCCCCTCTCACACTCACACCCCACCACGAGCAAAGCTGTCGACGGATGCGTAGTGGAAAGAGTTTTTTTTAGCGCCCCCACTTCCCACCCACCCACACACCCACAAAGCACGAGAGAGAGAGAGAGGTAGAAAATGATTTGCTCTTTTTAGCCAAAAAAAAAAAAAAAAGAAAATCCTCTCGCATTTAAATTTTGTCAACGGTTGCTAATGACTGCGGGGTACAGTGGGACAAATTATGTTGATCTTTTTTTTTTTTGATTAATTGAATAAATACATTTTTTAACGAAGGCAAAGCCAATTATATTATATCAATCAAAGAAAATATATAATTCATTTGGTACCAATGCGTTTCGTCCCACTGTGACAAGTTTGACCACGTTTCGTCACAGTGTTTGGGTCAGGTCTGTGTGTCTGTGTTTTTGTGTTTGTGTGCGTATAGGCCCAAAGGTCCTCGGCCACACTGTGTAGACAGCTGATAAGGCTAATCGCCCGCCCAATCACAAATTAAACGCCAAACAACAACAAAGCAGCGCCAGATCGAGCGCCAGAGAGCGAACGGGCGAGAGACAGAGTGTGTGCGGGGGGAAGTAGCGAAGCAGACGGACGGAGTGGGGCCCATAAAAATGCCTATGGAAGGGCCATGACAGCTCTGAGCATTTCCCAATCGTTATAAACCGGGTGACGGGAATTTTTTCGAATAATCAAATGTTTACACACACACATACACACTCATTTGCATATTGCACACATGTAAACATATGTACATGTGTATGTGTGTGTGTGAGCTATGCTTGCGTGCGTGTATGGTATGCAAACAAACATGTTTTGCTTGCTTCAACGGTAGTGGTTTTGGTTTGTGACTTTGAACTTGCATACCATCCACACATCAACATCCACATCCACAGCTTTTTTGCGGCTCTTTCGAACTCTGGTTTCCACAAAAACGAAACCAACCAACTAACAGCTTGAGCACAAATCAAATTCCTTTCCTCATTCTTATCATGCTCAAACTCGCGCAACTTTAAAAGGAGAGCGGATGAGCGAGCCAACATGTGAAGACTATTAATACACTAACACACACACACACACACAAACACACATCTCCGTAGAGCATAGGAACGCACGCACCAAAACAACAACCAGGTGCAACACATACTTACACACACACACACACACTCACACGCCGTTATAATCTTGGCAACGTGGTTTTCGATCATATGGTTCAGGTTGTGCCGAAAAAGGAAGGGAAACAGAGAGAGAGACAGAGAGAGAGAGAGATATACACTGTTGCTCCTTCTCGGCTATCGACGGTTGTGGATTGTATAATCGAGTTATATTTTGACATTGCAGCGCCAAAGATTTGGGGGGGTGTGGCATCATCTGCACTTTGTTGTTATCAAACGGTTGATTGTGGTGGGGCGGCGGTGAAAGCGGCTAAGGAAAACTAACAAAGGCATTTCCTACACATATGTACATCATTTGGAATGACTCACACACGCGCGCATACATATATCTAACACACTCGCACATTAGTTCACACCTACACACACACACACACGCATATATGTACATACATATCTATGCCGACTACCATGTAGATATGTATGTATGGGCAGAATACTAGCTATCCATTGTGTAATCGTTGGACAACTATACTTAAACAGGCCCCAAGGAGCCCCACTAAATGGAGCTTAACAGTTGTTCCAATTTTCCGGCACTGTCATCGCACACACCAACATTTCGCCGGAGTACCACTACCACTATCAACACACACACACACATATATTACAGCCACCGCGACGACTCTGCTGCCAAGCAGGATCTCCATTGAGATCGGGCCTGGGTGGAATTGGCACTCAAACAAAAAATGCATTAGAAAAAAAAAAAGGAAATTCTTGCATAGTTTCTACCACTACGCATTACTCGGAACGGATTACTGCGTGCGGAGGATGGCAAGAGGCAACATGACACCATTTTTCTTTCGGTTCCCCAGCGACTTTTGCCTGTGTGTCTCTGTTTTGGCAACACTTTTGTACTAGGTTATGTACCGCATGCTCTAAATTGGGTCTTACCTTTTGTAACCGCTGTGGTAAATTATTTTGGTTGGTTTGTCAGTTGCTTGGTTGGCTTTTCGCGTTTTTTAGACGTTTTTCTTTTGTTATTTTCACTGTTCTTTTTCAGCACACACAGAAGCTGCACGAACTAAACACGTGTCGACGTCAACCTTTTACATATCATAACATGGCCGGCGTATGCAGTGTTGCCATCCACACAAGCACAAGCCGAATAGCACTGCGGCTTGTCTAAAACAACAAATTTTTCACTTCTCAAATGCACTGGGTGAATAAAAAAATTGTACTAACAAGTCTTCGGGTAAAATGCAATTTAATTGTTTTCACAAATTTCCAAAACGTGTGTGAGTTTTGTAATCAAGCTGAATGGCAACACATGGAAAACAAGGGTTGCATGGCGTGGCATCGATAGCTATGAAACACATCACTGTGTGTAAAGGCTGCCACCAGGGGGAAATCAGTGCTCGCAAACAAAACAAATCTATAGTATTTTATAGGTGTTGCCACACTGCTCTAGCCAGGCCACTAACCATACAGTACTCCATGTAAGCATGTAAGCCATACTAAGTTAACTATATTGCGACACACTTATTTTTCCATTGGCATGCGGATACTAATGATATTACTATGAATCATATTTATTGATTTATTTTCAATACAAAATTAAATCTCCCGCCGAAAGCAGCGATAACAAAATATCGTAGTCGTTTCTTTTGACAGCCATGAAAAGTGTGGCAGCTCTAGCGTCAGCAACAATATTGCATCCGGTTAGCTTTTTCTCTCTTTCCACCTTTTGACAGCAACTGAGGTAGGTCGACCAGCGAATTATTCTACAAAAATAATCGGCATCCGCGAATTGTTTGTGTAAATTGTAATTTGAGTGCCAAATTAATATGTAAACACAGTTAATCAACTGACTATTTCGCTAGAATCAATTTAAAAACGGCTGAAAACAAATGTTTATTTAATCTGTGTTGTGTTTTTTTTTTTGTTTTGTTTCAGTGACGATGGCTGTCCGCTACGAGTTGTGCATTGGCCTCAACAAAGGCCACAAGACCTCCAAAGTCAAGAATGTCAAGTACACCGGTGACAAGAAGGTGAAGGGTCTGCGTGGATCTCGCTTGAAGAACGTAAGTATTCCCCCATCCTATTGTTGATGCCCGCCCCGCCATTTGTTTACATTCGACTAATGTCTTGCTTCCATCTCCATCGATCGATCGAACAGATCCAGACTCGTCACACCAAGTTCATGCGCGACCTGGTCCGCGAAGTGGTGGGCCATGCCCCCTACGAGAAGCGCACCATGGAGTTGCTGAAGGTGTCCAAGGACAAGCGCGCTCTGAAGTTCCTGAAGCGCCGCCTGGGCACACACATCCGTGCCAAGAGGAAGCGTGAGGAGCTGTCCAACATTCTCACCCAGCTGAGGAAGGCTCAGACCCATGCCAAGTAAACACGCCCCAAAAGGAACGCCGCGTCCCGCGATGTGTTTTTTTTCTGTTTTCGTGACATGAGCAAACCTCCCAAAATATTATATATTTGAAATCTGAGTCGTCTCTAAGCTTCTCAATATTAAAAAACCAATATAAAACCAACCGTACAACAGAAACGATGTGTTTAATTTTTTTTCAAGTGAACTCCCCACACATAACCTCACAAAAAGGTAACAAACAAACAAACGAATGAAAAAAAAGAACAAAAAACAACCAGAAAAAGGCGACAGAAAATGAATAAATCGAATTCTCTGTCTCTGCTGTGAATCGGATTGTATCTGGGTGGCTTAGGCTCTGATCTCTCCACCCCCAAAATGTATCGATTAATAGGTTCTTCCTTGAACAGAAATCACTTTTTGAATTCCCCACCCCTGCTTGTGATGAGAAATAAAATCCACTACGCAAAATATTTAATGTTATTTGGCCTTGGATATAATTTTTTATTGGTTTACACAGCTTATTACGTACAGACGCACATATACGACGACAGTCAGAGAAATGGTTGAAAAAAATAAATGTAAAATGTGTACGCTTAATCGATTAAAGTGGGGTGTTAAGCCGCGAATGAATATTAATATTAACTCTGGATGATGATAAGCACACAGGCATGCAGGACGACGCACAGACTTTCCAATCCAATGGAAGACACATGAGACGACACACATCGACCCTCGCTGGAAGATCTGGGCAAGTCTGTAGCGGGGATCTGCATGGATTTGGGTACGCCAGGGCGCACGAGATCAGAGAGGAGACGGTTAATATAAATCAGAGATTGGATTTCTCTAAACACTTGAATGGGGGACATTAAACTTAGGCTTAAAAACGTGCAGGGGGGAGTAGGAGTACGAGTAGGAGGTGAAGCATCCTTAGATATCTATGGGTATGACAATGGAGAACAGCCCTTGCATAGCATGATGAGTTTTTGTTTGTGTGTTTGGGGCCGCCCTCAGAGCTCATCGGTGAGGGTCGGTAGCGATATGATGACCTCGCCCACTAGCTGGGCCTCGTCCGGATCGTTGGAGACAATAATGCGACCAAATTCTTGGGTTGAATCCACAATCTCGAAGCAGCTGCCCCCCAGCGATGGCTTCACATCAGCCCCATCATGGTTGGGGGGATGCGACTGGGGTGCGAGAATCTGTTGGGTAACCTCCATGCTCTCGAGGCGCGTCGTCTCCAGCCGATAGAAGCCATTCTCATCCACGCGATATGTGAAGCGCTTGTGGCCCGATGGCAGGCGAAAGCCGTGCTTCTGCATCAGATGCGTTGACAGCGATTTGCCGCTCTTGAAGAAGCGCTCGCAGCAGTGGCAGGCATACAGAATGGGATTGTTGCCATGCACCTCCAGGAAGTGCTGCAAATCGAAAAGGAATCGATATAGATATAGAGGATTGGCTGGCATTTGTGTGTGATGAGGCTTACCCTGCGCATCTGGGCGTATGTGCGCACCGAGTACTGGCAATCCGGATGCTCGCACTGGTGCACCGTCTTGTTGTGTACGATCTCCACGTGCTTGACCAGATCGGACTCGCGCACGCATCGCTTCTCGCACTCGTTACACTTGAGGGGCTTGTCCTTCAGGTGACGGTAGCGGATGTGGGTGGTCAGGCCGCTGGCCGAGCTGCATGTCATGTCGCACATGGTGCACTTGAAGCCATTGATATGCCGCAGCACATGGCTACGCAGCAGCTTCTGTGTGGCAAAGAACTTGAAGCACTGGGCGCACTGAAAACTGTTTGCTGCAGAAGAAACAAAAAGACAAAGGATTAGCAGAGAGATTGGGGGACGAGGAGACGCCGCCACTCACTGTTGTTATCTGGCTGGCGACGCAGATGATCGAAGAGCGTCGTCTTGGTGCGAAATACCTCGCCGCAGTGGTAGCAGGCGACAAGCTTCTTGTTCGAATGGGTGCTTATGTGCTCGATGAGGCGGTACTTGTTGTCCATCTGCTTGTGGCAGAGATTCCAGTTGCACTGCGTCTTGGGCCGCTCGTCGTCGGGCGTCTTCTGGATGTCGTACTCGAAGAGGGCGTGCTTGACAATGTGATCCTGGAACTCCACAATCGAGACGAACTCGCGCTTGCAGTCCATCCAGCCGCAGTGGAAGTTCTGCTTGAGATCGGGCAGCTTGTCCGCCATGCGGGCGGGCGCACAGCAGGCGGGTATCTCCGGATGCAGGTCGCACTCGAGCTTGCCCTGCAGCAGCAGCTGGCTGTAGTAGCCGTGATAGTACGTGTGACGCTCGAACTCCACCGGACAGTTTGTGCAGAAGACGCAGTCGTTCCATCTGCAGGCATGCTCTGTCTTTGTGTCTTCGTCCTGCTGCTCGGCCGCATACGCCTCCAGGTGCTCGGCTATGTGGCTGTTTAGGTTCCATTCGCCATTGCAGATCTCCTGGCAGTCCCGCCAGCCACAGCACAGTGGCAGCTCGACAGGTTTTTTCCTTTTGCTCGCCGGCTGGTGGCTCATCCTCAAGCAGGGCACGGGCAGGGGATCTTTGTGCGGCTCGCTGGGGCAGTGGTCTTGGCGGTCGCGTCTTTAAGTATCCTCAATTTGAAAGCAATTAAACAATTTCAAGCCAATCTTATCACTCTCCCTAATTTTTCACGCCCCACAACACCACCTACCAATCAAATATATCGATATATATGTTTGCGTTGCCACAGCGCCATCTGTCGGTTGTTATCGGCATGGCCCGAGCATTGCATTTCAAATATGCCCGCTGCAAATACATAAAATCTCAATGCACCAGCATAGTGTTTTGCAGCCTTTTTTTGTGTGTTAAAAGCTACGTTTATTTAGTATTTATTTGTTGCTATAACCAATATAGCTAACATGAAAGATGTTTAGTTTAAAATATTCAAATTCCCGCAGTGCATTTTTGTGTGAGAAGCTCTCGAAGCTGGGAAACAAATGTGCGAATATTTCCGTCAGATATGCAAACATTGACTACAATCTTAACACTGATCCTCTAAAACCATCTATGCGGTGTTCGGTGAATAAAGAACAGACTGACTGACGGACTATCTTATTTATAAGAATCAAGAACTTCCCGTTTTGGGCATTACTGAAATAATTTTTGAATTTGCAAAGCAAAAACTTAGTATTTTTGGAAACGTGTTGGATTCAGCTACCCTGATTTGCAGATTAAGTGCCTGTAGACTCTGTCTCTGCATGCTGATGACTGTGTCCTTGGATAAGACTCTCAAGTTCTGGGATGTGCGCATTCCCCAGTCCGTGAGGGGCTTCCTTTTGCCTAAGCGATGCTTCGCTGCCGCTGTGCTCCATCCGCTGGCCATGGTGAGCTGTGCCATCCAGACAATCACCAGCTCTTGAATGGCAAATGACGTCGCCGATGTGAGCAGCTACTTCTAATTCTTCTAGCTTCTAAAGAGTCATACAACCACCAAGCCACCGGGCAGCAGGTCCAAGCGGTTACCATTCTCCAGAGCAACAATTTCCCCACTGGCTACCACAATTTTCTTTAAATTTTTTACCAATTTTGTTGCTCATTTTGCTACAGATCTTTAGACAACAGAATGGAGCTTGTGGGTTGGTCGCTGCCATGATTCTTCTTCTATTTGAATATATATAAATCTTTCCGGAATCAATCTCCTCTCGTCCATGTTCTCTATCTATAATCTATCCCACGAATGGCTGTGTATAAAATGCATTCTTTTTTTGTTTTCAAATTAGGACAAATTGATTTATTAATCAATGGGTTATCAAGGATCGTAGTCCCAAACCTAATAACTTATGTAGTTACACTCTGGGTTCTATGAGATGTTCTATCGAGTATCAAAATGTGTGGGATTCCCCCCACAGCATTTTTTGTTTGTATGGGTTTGCGTTTGGATTAAATCTGGAATATTCCCCCCGCGGGGGGGCGTGGCGCATTAAAGAGAGAGGGAGGGAGACATATTCCATGACATTATTCCACACACACTCTTAAAATAATCATCTAATACTTAATTTACATAAATATGTATGTATGTATGTATGTATGTATGTATGTATGTATGTAATGCTTGTATGTATGTATGTATACAGCGTGCCGATTGCCGCTCGAAGGCTCCTCCTCGAAACTCAGTCCATGATGATACAGAAGATCTTCCTCCCCCTAGCCACAGCTCCCTTACCAACACAATCCAATGCGATGCGATCCGCTCTGTTGGCCATGTGGAAGCTAGGTTGGCTACTGTGTGCGTGTGTGTGTGTGTGTGTGTGTGTGTGTGTTGCATTCAAAGTCCTGGCATCACATACGCAATATTGTCCAACGTATTGGCCAGATTCTTTCGCAGCTGTGGCTTATTCTCGAGGCCCGGTATCTGCGTGGTCATGCAGAGCAGCGGCCCCATGGAGCAGAGCAGGCTGTCCAGCAGCACGGAGAGGCTGCCGGAGAGGGCAACGTGTCCATTGTGCTTCTTGAGACGCTCCCCGATCACCGTGAGGCTCTCGCCGAGCAGCTTAAGGTGGGCCGCCGCATCAATGGCCGCGATATTGGATCTTTCGGACGACAGCTGGTACTCCCGGTGGCTTGTCGTGCCCGTGCCCGTGCCCGGCGACAGCTCCGTGTCCGAGGGCGAGTACAGCACGGCGGGTGGCTTTTTCGCTGTCGAAGATCTATTGCTGGCCGCTGGCAGACGGCCCTTGCAGCTGCGTGCTGTGTTTCGCCTTGGTCCACCAGTTGCTCCTGTCGCTGGCGTCGTCGGTGTGGACGTTGGCGCAGTGGTCGCCGACTCAAGTCGATCGGCGGCCAGTTTTCGGGTGCGACTTGTCGTCGCCCGGTTCACAAAGTTCCCCTCGGGCACGGGCGCCTCTGGGGCTGCCGTGCTGCCATTGCTGGCTGTGGGCAGGGGCGGCAGACCGTTCTTCTCGCGTGCCCGGGCCTTTGTGGACTGGACCTTGGCCTTCCGTCGCCAGGCGATCTTTTCCCTGTTCGAAACATTCGCCCACAGCTCGCTGAGGCGTCGGGCGGCATTGGAAAAGTCTGTTGGGGATCAAACAAAGATTGCCATTGCCATTGCCAGTAGTCGAAGCAGTCGAAAAACTTACCCAGATCCTGGAAGTCTCGCTTGCGAATCTCTCGCGCCCACAGGCTGTAGGCTGTGTATCGCGTCTTGCCCTTGTCCTTGCGAAACGGCTTCCCGGTGACCACCTTGCCAGCCTTGAGTATCTTGCGATTGTTGGTCTTCTCGCGCATGTAGAGACTCTGGCGCATGGTGGACTCGTTGTTGGTGGCCTCCGCTTCGACGCCGTCGACCAGATCCTGCACCAGGTTGTCCAGCTCGTCGTCGGAGTTCATCAGCACGATGCCCATTGTCGGGGCGGGTATGTGTAACTCTGTCTCGGATAGATTGTGATCATCGAACAGCATCTCGTGCTCGAGCGCCCGCTCCAGTTCGGCCTCCCGCTCCCTCAGGGCATTCGGTGGGCGACCCCGGCCCGGATACTTGGCTGGCGGCCGGCCCTGACCGCGCCTGGCCTTCTTCTCGACCTCCTCCGGCGACTCGAAGTCCAACAGTTTCGATGACTTTTTGCGTACGCGTCCACTCCTCGAGATGCCTGTGACCTGAAAATCTAATGAGACGGGGCTTAGTCACGGCCAGTCACTTCAATGGCATTGCGGATACGTTACCCTTGGCCACTGGATAAAATGTGGGCGACTCCATTATTGGACGCAACTTTGCTGCCCCGCAATGGAAGCAATTGTTTTTTTTTTTTTTTTTGCTTTTTGTAGACGATGCAAATGGGTGAAGAAGACAAACCACAATCAGCTGCTAGGTGTGACCAGGGCGCAGCATCGCCTGGATATACATATAAAACACAATTAACGGGCCTGCTGCTGCCAACAATCATGCTAATTAAGTGCTAAATGTGCAATGTTTGTTTGTTTTTTTTTGTTGCATGCGACATTGTGTTGCTTGTGTTCTTGCAGTTAGGGGGGACATTTCTAGCCAATGACAGTTTCGGCTGCACGCACTGGTCAAGCGGTATTTTTACGCTTGACGTCACTTGGTCACACTGCTTGATTTGTTGATTTGTTTGTGGTGGGGGGAAGAAGAAGCAGCAGTATCAGCGGCATTTAATTTATTGATTTGCAAAGGCACTGAGAAATGCCCGATGGCACGCGATGCAAGGCGATTGTGAGTCGCCGGCCCCGAAACCAAGGACATCACATTAGTCCCCCCCCCTCGCCACGCTGCTGTATTTGGTGAAGCGACTGTAACGTGTTTTCATGACCAAACAGGCGGCTGTGTCGCCCCATTCAAACCTAAACGGACATCAAACAACAAACAACAAACTCAACTCACTCCGTGTGCGACATTCAAAGCAGCATCAAGTATACATTAACATCAGTGTTGCGTCTTTGGGACTGAGGATTAGGATAAGGAACTACTGCAGCAACTACTAGGATGTCGGTGGCTTCAACAAATGGTGGATTAGCTGCCGGAAATGGCGGCGAGACCGATAATGTCTCCGCCCTTGAGCTGCAATCGAATCGACGCATGCTGTACTTCAGTGACGGCGTCATGGAGGAGCTATCCTCAGGCAGCGATAGCGAAACAGAGGCCGATGTGCCCGACAAGTGCTACACGGTCCAGTTGGATGAGGTGCGTCATTCTCTACATAGCTCCTTATAACGTGACTCATATATTTTTGTGTGTGTTTTTGCAGCGCGAAATGGCGCTGGGGCCGCGCCTACGCTACAAGGCCAGCCGCATGGGCAATAAATTCTTAGCCGGCATCGACTATGTGGGCGGTGGTCTGGCCTCCTTGCTGGGCATTACCAACAGCAAATATGCCGCCGAAATGGAGAGCTACCAGCGGGCCAAAATCCAAGGGGACGAGGACCTTGACAATAATTGGACCTTGCCACAGCAGAACAACAATCACGTGAATCGCAATGCCGAGACCATTGTGCTGTGTGCCCCAACAACACGCAGCGAGGGGGCAACATACCCACACCAGCAGCAGCAGCAGCAGCAGCAGGGCCAACAATAGTAGAGAGAGAGTGAGTGAGAGAGCGAGATTTTGATACTCCTTTTTACACAAAAAAAAAAAAAATGGTAAAACCAAAATGCGGATAATATTTCAACCTTTTTCGGACACAATTTATTCGCTAGCAAATAAGTTAAAAATAAAAGAAATACAAAGAAAACAATTATCGATTAGTATGCGAATATATATATATATCGAACATATATATAAGGTATAGTATAGTATACGTGTAATATTGTATTTGTATTAAATCCCCCCCCTTAAAGCTAATGGCACACTGAATACAGTTTAGGAATTAATGCTAGCATTACACATTAATACGGATTGCGTTCCACATTTAAGTACACTTTCGGTTCGAATTAGGAAGGGAAGGGAAGGTAGTTTGGGTTTGGGGTTGGGGTTGGGGTTGGAGGACACAGCAAAGTCTCGCGGGGGGGCCTCTGCTATCACAGTATTTGGTAGCTGCGTTGTTTCTCCATCAAAACAAAAGACAAACTATAAAACGGCAAGAATTAAGTACAACACCAAGGGCAAGGAATACGCAAAAATAGGAGCAAGGATCCTAATAATTAAGGGACAAGGCACACAGGGGACAACATATACACAGTACATACAACAAATTGTAGGAGGGGGGCTTGATTTTGACTAGCACTCAATGGTGGGCGGGGGTTTGGCATCCATTGAATGGGCAAACAATTTTCCAAATCATAATTTAGTTAAGCCTTTCTACTAGATCGGGGGCATCCTTAGAGCAGCGTCTCATCCCCATAATGATGCATTTGGGGATAGTAGTTGCTGTGATGGTGGCTGTACTTCTGCTGGCTACCCGCTGGATAATACAGACGATGCGAGGAGGAAGAGTGATGCTGCTTCGGCTGCTTCTGATGATGATGATGATTATGCTGGTGGTGGGGCTGTGAGGGACTGTGACGATGATGATGCTGCTGATGATGATGATGTAGATGATGATGGGAGCCACTGCTGCGACCTAGGGTATAGTTTGATATTTGATTGAGCGATATGGAGCCGGCACCTGGCGGCGGGGACTTGTGCTTGTAGGGACTGGGCAGCGGGGCACTGGCCATCGACTGATGTGAGGGTCGCACCGAATGATACGAGACCACGGTGCTGCTGCAGGCGGCATGCGAGCCCCGGGAGCTGCTCTGACCATCCAAATGGTGCATCTGCAGCTGCTGCTGCTGCTGCTGTTGGGCTGCCGTGGCAGCGGCTGAGTGCTTCTGGGGACGCATCGATATCTGTCGCTTGTACATGGTGGATATGCTGGGGCCGAGGACCCAGGCAAAGCAGCAAATGCCCAGCATCAGCTCCATGAAGGCGCGCACCAGGAAGGGCCACAGCGGGGTGTTCGTCTCGCCCGAACTCAGCCAGATGTCGATGTTGGCAAACTCATAGATCACCGCCAGCAGCAGCAGGGCACTGGCCAGGCCATAGATGAACAGGAAGATCCCAATGCCCGAGCTGCTGTGCGCGCTCAGCTGCTGCAGCTGCTGCTGCAGACTCAGGGAGTTGGTGTTGCGCAGAATCTCCTTGTTGCGGCAGTGCACCAGGTAGCCGGATATCAGATTCATCGAGCCGAAGATCCAGTAGATAAACACGGGCGTGGCCACCAGCACCTGCAGCGCCCTGTCCGACTGGTTGCCCACAAAGCAGGCGCCTGCAAAAGGGAACACCATCCACGATTAGCTTTCCATGGTAGATCTACCAGCCACAGCTTACCCAGCAATTCGTCGGCATCCACGTAGCGGAACACAATGACGGCGGCCGTTTGGAAGGCCGGCAGGCCCCAGGCCACAAAGCAGACGAAATTATTCTGCGCCAGATTCCGATGGGCACACGCCTTGGCAGCCATCCTGTGGCTGACGGGACTGCCGCCGTAGGTGGAGCTGGAGGGTATGGCCACGTGCCCCTTGGAATCGGGACTGTGACGGCGTACATCGCGATGCCAGCCCAGACAGAGGATGGCCCACCTGCAAGCGGAGCATTAGAGGGTAATCGGAAATGGTCGTCGGTTGAGGGGAAATCCTTACCAGGCACAGGCAGCCATGCCAAAGTAGTAGCGCAGCAGAAAGACACTCGCACAGGCCGCATTCGACAAGCCATCGACGCTGAGGAGGGACTCGTTGGGCGCCTGGGGATCGGTGCCGCAGGCGGTGCCCGTGCGACCCACGATAAAGCGTACGGTCCAGCCGATGGTGACCATGTTGTGGCACCAGATCGATGGTGTGAGCAGGCGCGACCACTTGGCGCTGGCCAGCTTGCTGTCGTCGCCGACCAGCAGGCACAGAGTGGCCACAAGGGCCAGGCCGAGCGCAGCATAGGCCCAGGTGGAGACCCAGATCTCGGACAGATGCTTCTCGCTGGGCGTGAACAGAATATCCGCCTCGCAGAGCGGCGCACAGCGACCGGAGCGCGGCAGCTTCACATACAGATGGGATTTGCCCAATCCCGAACAGTCCAGCGGCAGTTTGCCGCCTCCCATGGCCACTCCACCGCCGCCGCCACCGCCAGCAACCGGTCCGTAGAGCTCATGCTCCTGCATGGGCAAATGCATCTCGCCGGGCCCCTCCATGCACATGGTCTCGTGGTTGTTCTCCCTGGGGAAGCGATCACAGTCGAGGGCCTTCGGCCAGGGGAAGCCGAAGCCCTGCAGCACGGGATGGCAGCGAATCCGCACCGATTCGCACAGACTCTGGCAGGGGCCGATCGCGTGCACCGGCGCCTTGGGCGTGCACATGGGCACGTAGGCGGCGCACAGGAACAGCTTCAGCTGGGAGCTGCAGTCGTACTCGATCAGCGGCGCGAACGTTTGCAGCGTGTACTCCACATCCGTCTGCAGCTCGTGGCCCACCAGATTGGGCATGGAGGTCTCATTGTAGCCGATGCCGCGGCACATCTCAATCCGTATGGTTTCGCATTGCCGGAATGTGGGCATCGGCGGCGACATCTCTGGCGGGGAGCTGGAGCTAGAGCTAGAGCTGGAACTGGAACTGTTGCTGGCAAACAGTAGGGCTCTGGCATTTGGCACCAGCAGCAGCAGGAGGAGATGGAGGAGGAGCATCGTACGTCTGTCTGTTCCACTGCAAAATCCGATCTTATCTCTGGTTTCCCTTTATGCAGATCCTAATGCCGCTGCCTCTGATGCTACTGAGATGCTGTTGCTGATGCAGAGAACCTGTTCCTCTCTCACGGTTCTCGGTTTCTTGTTTCTCAGCTTTTGAACATTGCCAGACCTCTCCCTCTCTCTCACGCTCTCACGTTCTCTTTCTGTCGTCGGTCTCTTTTCGGCTGCCACGCAACGTTGTTGTTTTTGTTATTCTTATTCTTGTTCTTTCTCTTTCTGTTGTTGTTGTTGTTGCGGCGGCGGCGGCTCCCCTTGTCAAGTCGTTAACTACCTTTCGCGTCGTTCTTGTTATCGTTGCCGCCGCTGCTTCAGTCTCGGCCTCTGTCTCTGCCTCTGCCTCGGCCACTGCCGCGCTCTGGTTCTGTTCTGCTGATGTCTGCCACCTCTGGTGCCGCTGTCGCTGCCGTTGCCGTTGCCCCCACCCCCCGTTGTCGTTATCCAAAACAAGTTTCTCGCCTCCTCCTCCTGTGTAACCCCCCCCTCGGTTAACACAATTCCCCGTATGCAGATTATCTTTGTAGAGTGGAAAAGTTTATCCGTTTCATATGGCTTCCTCTTTCTATGATTAACCTTCACTATCGACTGTTTTTTTTGGTTGTTTTTGTAATACAAATTCGTTGGATATTTATTGATAACAAATCAATTGTTATTTCAGGAATTTAATTGGAATCTTTTGGGTTCTTTTTTCGTTGTTTGTTTACGCGACAGTGTGACCATCACTGGAACTGTCGAGAAATAATGTTAGCTTGTCGCGATCGGCTGCAAACCAGTGCTGCCAGAGTTTCAGTATCAAATTAGGTTCGATACGAAATACGAATGCCACAAGTGGCTACAACCGAAAATCCAATCAGCACATACAGAATTATGTTCATTATCAATAAAATGTATTTACATTTATTATTTAATTTAAAAAAGGATTTAGGTGTATTCTCACATGCTTAATTTATGAGTTTTGTTTAAGTTTTCAGTCAATGGTTTGATTATACATACGACTGATTACGAATTCAAAGTCAATATTAGAGCAAGTGAAAGAGACCATTTAAATAGAAATAAATGCTAGTGGCTCAATAACCTAAGGTTTCTAGCACCTCTGCCCAAAACTTAGCGGCGTCGTATAAGTATATGTTCCCAATTTAATTTAATAATAAAGTTTTCCAATATTTAGTTTAAATTCTAACTGACAAAATGGCTAGGGATGGCCTGAAATAAGCTGAAATGGCAGCACTGATCTGTTTGCAGCAGTAGTGCTTTCGATTGGTCTGCGCCGTGGTGATTTCGATAGGTGAGATTTTGTTTGATGTTAGACGCCACCTAGCGACATTTGCGTGAACCTGCTAAAGCTTTATTGAGCTTTAATATATTTGGAGAGCTTTTTTATTTGGCGCGCTTGTAACTTATTTTGAATAGTCTGTCGGGTAATATTTGGAGATTTTTGCCCCGTCTGGCTCATATTGTATATGCATGTCCCTTGCAAAACAATCCGAGTAGCCACCAGCGGAATTATTTATAGTTTGTGGTAACAGCAGTGCGTATAGAAAGGTGGGAGGCATCAACAATCAACACACACACACACACACGCACGCATTCCCATAGCCTTTTGTTGTTTTCCTTTTTGTTTTGTGTTAAATGCAGCCAACTTCCTTTTTGCTCTATGTGCCTCTCGCTCTCTCTCTGCGCTTTAAACTTCGTGGGAGTTTAGGCCACGCCCCTAATGATGTTCACAGTTTATCCGCTCACGGATGTCGTGTCACCCCTATATTCACACATACGCACGCGTACACATGTGGATAACACCGTTATGTCGTGTGTGTGTGTGTGTCAAAGAGAAAGAGAGGGCTAGCCAGCAAGGCAGAGAGAGAGAGAGAGAGATAGATAGAGAGAGAGCGATAGAGAGTTTCATGTGTGGCCGTTTATGTACATATTTTGCAGGACCCGCAGGACTCTATGCGTGTGAGTGTGTGTTACATATACGAACGCACACGCGCAGACGTACGCTAGGATGCACATGTGTGCGTGTGTTACACGTATGTGCCATGTATGTATGTATGTATGTACATATGTATGTTTGTATGTATGTATCCCTTTTTTCACCCGTTTCGTGGGTCCTTTGCGCCCAGGACACGACTCTCAACTAATTACGAAAGGCAAATGAAAGTTTCTGCTGCTTTTACATCAATTTACATCAGTGGGTAGAGGGGAGAGGATGGTGGCTAACATACATATGTGGAAGATCTAACGTTACTGTACAGCACATATGTAAATGTAAATACATATTTACATGAAGAGAATTCATGTAATTGCATTGCTTGCCCGCCAATCTCTGTGAAACCCTTTTTGTATGAGTTATTCCATGTCCTTTTCGTGTGTCCTGCTCCTTGGCTGCCGCTTGTCAAAACTCATAATCCAATTCCCTAACTTTTCGTCAGGCTGTCGCCCTCCACACCCCCCATGACCAACCCACTTTAACAGTAGAGCTCTCCACCATCCATCCCCCACCTATCCATCTTTTACTCTTTGTTTTTCATCTTTGCTTTCTGCTCTTTACACTTTCACTTTTTTCCTTCTTTTGCATCAGATTTAGAACAATTCTTGCATTTTTTATTTTTACTCTTGTAAGGCAGATACCCTTCCATTGGGCACTTCGAACTTGTATAGAATTATGAATTTTAGTTCGGAATGATCGAGCAGTAGCTACTTATAGCAGAGTTCCATATTTGTTAACTTCAGTTGACTCTTTTTGGTTTCAAAAACTCATGGCGAATGCTTTGCGTTTATGCCATTCAAATGTGTCCATTCGCTTAGGGGAAATTTGTACAGCGAGACGTAGAAATAGAGCTTTGTAGTAACACATCTGATTTGTGTTTGTTAACTTTTGAAAGCTAAAAAGTATTCAAATAAAAAGAGTGTTCCACGCATTGACCTGACAGAGACTGCAATAATTTCCACTTTTTTTTTTTTTTTTTTATATAAATGCTCATTTTTTTCCCCCACCCACCCATCCTTCGACTGCCTATATATGTATGTTCATATATATGTATGTACTTGCCTGACTGGGGGTGGCTGTGGGAGGGGGGCGGTGTGTCATAATAAAAGGCACAAGAGAAGTCGCAAAAAAAAAAAAAAGAGGTAAAAGCGCATCGAATTCGCAGGCGTCTGTACAGTGCTTGACATGCATATAGGAAGCAAGAGAGCAGCAAGATAAATAGATTTTGAATGTGTATTTAAAGCTGCACAAAAGAGATGCCATACTATATACTATATTTAGTACATATGTATATGGATTATATGTTAAATATTGCCTAAAAATCAATGCAGAAATTATTTTAAAGGTGTTAAGACTATCTAGAACTATCATTAAACGCTACAATTATGACGGTTGGGGTACTGAGCAAGGCGAGCATTTCTTATGCAGTCGCACTGATGCATGCACCAGAGAGCGAGAATGAGAGAAGGCAGAAGAGAAGGCAGTAGAGAAGAAGGAGCACAGCACACTGAGAGCAAGGTGTTCAGCCAGCTAGACAGAAAAGCCCTGGCCGTGGACCAAAATGTGAGCCAGGACTTGGGGGAGGGAGGGAGGTGCAGAAGCAGAGGGAGTAACTGCAGCAGCAGGACGAGGCCCAGGGGCCCGAGGTGGCAGAGCGCGTTGATGCACAAAAGCATTTGCTGCGTGTAAACTTGACTTTGAAATTTGCCTCATTTACACTTGCCACTGCATTTTGCACCTGCCCCAGCCAGCCAGCCAGCCAGACACACACCCCCATGTTTTTTTTTATGTTTTCTTTCCTTCTTTTCTGCATACTTATATAAAGCCTTTTTAACTGTTGCATGCCCCCCGTGAAATGTTTAACCAAAAAAAAATAAACTGTTGGCACAGCGTTCAGTCGGACGGGATGGAACAGGACGGGGAGTACAGTAGATTGGAATTGAAGAATTGGATTGGATTGAAATAAAAACTGGTTTTCCAGATCTGCCCTGATGTGTGTTTTTCAGGCATGGGATGGAGTTGCACGCTGCCGTGGCCGTGGCATGGAAAATGGAAATTGTAATCAACTCGTTGATGGAAGTGGCTTGAAATTTATGTGGCATTGGGGGGCAAACCGGTCACAACAATTATAAAATATGCACAAGAAATACGCATAGAAATTAAATTATGTGGAATAGTAGAATATTTCATAGATACATATCTATGGTAGAGTATCTACATTCAAGTTTTATAAGTATTCAAGTTTTATAAGTATTCAAGTTTCAGAAATAACGAACATAATTTTCGAGCAGCAAATCAAGGCGAAAGTCGAATTTAGAAATTAAATTTAGAATTTTCTGTCGTTAAGTGGAAAGCGAAAATGGGCAAACATTTTGCATTCAATGCGTGATATTTGTATTCTATTATTATAATCATTTAGATATAGATACATTCTTCTCCATCTATAGTAAGAATATCTCTCCAAGGCGGATAGCCTGTCTGTTCCATGCCAAAGAAATCCTTCACTGGTTGCATGATGAGTAAATATTTATTTAAATGCTCTCAGATAAATCCTTCGGTGCTAGCTGAAAGATTAATTAATTAAAATATGATTCTAAGATGTGTGAAATTGAATAATAAATTAATAATTTGAAAATATATATAATAATCCCTTATATCCTATCCCTTTCCTATCCTATCCTATCCTATAAAATCCTATAATTGAATTTTATTTAAGTAGTGCAAAAACTTTCACAAATATTCAAAGGCCATACTGGTAAGCTTATAATTCATTTAGAGACCGTTTTCAACATTAAGGCTCTAACTAATTGAACATTTTTAAATACAATAATCATAGAATATTCTTATCATCGATTAGTTTTAATATATGTAGATGAAAATCCAACTTATTTTATCATTTTGCGAGCGAAATTAAATCATAAATAAGACTTTATGCTGCTTTCATGTAAAGTGCTCAATAGTTTTTGATGGTTTACACTTTTCCCTATAGCCCATGTACTATCTATAAATGCACATACTTATGTATACATCCATAGTATTTATGTATATATCTTTCTCCTTTTTCATGTACATATAGTACATATGTATTTCTGCAGTCAATTGATAAAACTTGCATATTATTTATTAAATATTCCAAATCAACAACAGACTACTACACATATTCCATATACATATGTGTTGTTGTTTGTGCAAAGGTCGTTGCTACCAGGTCGCACCTATACATACATGTAAACACACACACAGAGAGACAGACACACACGACTGTGCGTATACTTTTACCTTGCACTTGTCACATATACTCGCATTTTTTTTCTCGCGCTTTTTCTGTTTTTTTTCTCTCACGCTTTTCATTTAATATTCAAGGAGCAGCAGCAGTAGGGTAAACACAGCAACAAAAGGGAAATTCACAGGCTGAGGCTGAGGCTGCAGCTGCTAAAGCATTTCAGGGTCTTCCAGCCTCCAAAGGGGTGGGGGTGTAAACTCTTTAAGATAAACATTGAAATTATTTAGTTGGTTTTTTGGGGTAAATACGAGCATGTTGTACTCCATTCGATAGGATTTATTATTGTGAATTTGGATTTAAATATGTACATACAGATACACATATGTACATATGTATTTACATGTATATATATGTATTGGCATAGGTATTTGGTTGCATTTTTCATTTAATATTTTCACCATTTAACAAATCACTTTTAATTTGAATCGTAAAACTACATTTGTATCATCATTTACAAATTGAATTAGTATTTAATATTTGTTCTATTTATATTTCTTATATTTACAATGTTTAACGGAGAAGATAATCAATTTATGTATAAATATAATAATATACTCGTATCTAAGATATTTCAGGAAAACTAAACCATCGACCACCACCATTCAGGAGAACCATCGAAATTTTGGAAGCTACAATTCCCATCGAAATTCTGGAAGCTGCGATTGGCATCGTAGTCATTGTAATTCTCAGAGCTACAATTATCGTTTTTGGACCAGCGTTCTGCGTTCTGCATTCAAGTATGTCGCGAGACGGCCTTGATTCGATGTTTGGGTATGAAAGAGTTTGAAGCTAAAAAGGAATGTGAGCAAGCCCACGATTAGCAAGCAGAATGCCAGAGCATAGCCTTTATATTATATTTACCAGATGGATTGATAGAATCCAATGCTACGGACCATGGGTAGGGCCCCCATGGCATAGTCACCAGTGGGCACCAGTAGAAGATCCACTACGAACTGAACCTGTAGGGGATGATCCACTGCGAGCTAGATCATTTCGTTGAGGATCAGTAGGAGATGTATTTTCGGCACCATCATCTGGAAGGTTTTCACTGAATATGTTCATTTTTTTTTTTAGAGTAATATTTTTAGTCGAAATGGATCCTAGCTATATTATTGCTATGATCATAGCAATTTTTTGTCATCAGATGGAACTTTGCTTTAATCCCTCTGGCTATGTGGGACTGGAGTCGACACTCTTCCTCATGATCTCCCTAGGTTGCCCTAAACAAATGGCAACCGTCCATCCGCGAAACAGGTGCAAAACTGTGGCAGATAATTGTGTCGGAGGTCGTTTTCCTCTGTCTGATTATGCAAGTGCTACTGATGGCCGTGTTTGGTTACGGTTTACATACGTTTCGGTACACGCCCTGGTGGAGGCCAACTTCAATGCTGTACGCCGTTTGATGAGTGATAAAGACGCCGCTGAGCTACTGGACAAAGTGCAGCCATATGCATGGACCATCTGTGTGCTAACTTTGGAAGCGGCTTTTCATGTACATGGCCATCAAGATGGATGGACTACAGAAGTACTTCGGAGTCGTAGATGATCTGCGATCGGCCAGATCGAGCGACGGGCCAGACAGCGGAACAGAGGATATTCCCGGCGACGACGACGACGAGGAGGGTGTCAGTCAGGCAAGGAAATATAGTATAGTATTGTAAACGGAGAGGACAGTGGAGTGTGCTACTGTAATTTTATAAATTTTTTTTATACTGTAAATTATAACGAAATATATTATATGTTAAGTTAAGGAAAATTCTATGTTTGTGACTAACAAATTGTGAGTACTTTTTCAATTCATTTCTGTTCAAGAAACTTCAAAAGAAAGAGAGAGAGAAAGAGAGAGAAAGAGGGAGAGAGAGAGGGAGGGAGAGTGAAAAAATGAAAGCATCTAGTATATGTAGATATTATCTGTACATACTTACATACATACATATGTAAATCTACTAGAACTCTGCATTACAGCACTCAATTATCGCACAATTTAGGGCAATATTTTATTTAATAAATATACATGAAACAAAGTGAATTAATTAATATTTTCACCATTTAACAAATCTCTTTAATTTGAATCGTAAAACTACATTTGTATCATCATTTACAAATTGGAATAATATTTAATATTTGTTCTATTTATATTTCTTATATTTACATATATTTTTTGTTCATTAACTTTCTACAGAATAATCGTATTAATTTACTTTGTTTTATTTATATTTATTAAATAAAATATTACCCTAATTGTGCGAAAATTGAGTGCTGTAATGCCGTCGGCAGGTTTGATGTTGGGCTTTTTTTTACAGAGAGTTCTAGTAGATGTATGTCATATATGTAATTATTATATCTACACATACTAGATGCTTTCATTCTTTCACTCTCTCTCTCTCTCTCTCTTTCTCTTTCACTTGAAGTTTCTTGAACAGAAATGAATTGAAAAAATACTCACAAACATAGAATTTTCCTTAACTTAACATATAATATATTTCGTTATAATTTACAGTATAAAAAAAATTTATAAAAATTACAGTAGCACACTCCACTGTCCTCTCCGTTTACAATACTATACTATATTTCCTTGCCTGACTGACACCCCTCCTCGTCGTCGTCGTCGCCGGGAATATCCTCTGTTCCGCTGTCTGGCCCGTCGCTCGATCTGGCCGATCGCAGATCATCTACGACTCCGAAGTACTTCTGTAGTCCATCCATCTTGATGGCCATGTACATGAAAAGCCGCTTCCAAAGTTAGCACACAGATGGTCCATGCATATGGCTGCACTTTGTCCAGTAGCTCAGCGGCGTCTTTATCACTCATCAAACGGCGTACAGCATTGAAGTTGGCCTCCACCAGGGCGTGTACCGAAACGTATGTAAACCGTAACCAAACACGGCCATCAGTAGCACTTGCATAATCAGACAGAGGAAAACGACCTCCGGACACAATTATCTGCCACAGTTTTGCACCTGTTTCGCGGATGGACGGTTGCCATTTGTTTAGGGCAACCTAGGGAGATCATGAGGAAGAGTGTCGACTCCAGTCCCACTAGCCAGAGGGATTAAAGCAAAGTTCCATCTGATGACAAAAATTGCTATGATCATAGCAATAATATAGCTAGGATCCATTTCGACTAAAAATATTACTCTAAAAAAAATGAACATATTCAGTGAAAACCTTCCAGATGAAGGTGCCGAAAATACATTTCCTACTGATCCTCAACGAAATGATCCAGCTCGCAGTGGATCATCCCCTACAGGTTCAGTTCGTAGTGGATCTTCCTTCTACTGGTGCTCACTGGTGACTATGCCATGGGGGCCCTACCCATGGTCCGTAGCATTGGATTCTATCAATCCATCTGGTAAATATATCGGCTATGCTCTGGCATTCTGCTTGCTAATCGTGGGCTTGCTCACATTCCTTTTTAGCTTCAAACACTTTTTCATACCCAAACATCGAATCAAGGCCGTCTCGCGACATACTTGAATGCAGAACGCTGTAGCTCTGAGAATTACAATGACTACGATGCCAATCGCAGCTTCCAGAATTTCTATGCCAATCGCAGCTTCCAAAATATCGATGGGAATCGCAGCTTCCAAAATATCGATGGGAATCGCAGCTTCCAGAATTTCGATGGTTCTCCTGAATGGTGATGGTCGATGGTTTAGTTTTCCTGAAATATCTGAGATACGAGTATATTATTATATTTATACATAAATTGATTATCTTCTTGGGTCATTTTCTTGTTCAGAGTGTTTCTCCAAGTACTGGAGTACTTTCGAATAATCATTCCACTCTGACCACTTGGGTAGGTCGGTCGGTCGGTCGGTCAGGTCACTCGACTCATAAATCATACTCAAATTGTGGACTTTTTTGGGCGCGCCCATTTCTGGTGGCACATGCGCCGACAGCTCTGACCCACGAAGAGTACGCGAAGAGTGTGGTTTGCCCTGCCCCCACCCCTGTTCCGTTGCATTGCGGTTTTTTTTTGGCGATGGGCACGAACTGGACGCACGCGTAACCTTTGCCATCAGAGCAGCAGCAGCGGCAGCAATCCCTTAAGCAAACATAACCATACATCCCTATGTACATACATACATATGTATATGTACATATGTATATGTATTCACGGACATCTGGGAAAGTTGTCAACCCGATTTGCTGGCTTATGCAGCGCCTCGACCTCTCTGCCTGGACTCGGCTCGGGACTTTGGTTTTGGCTTCCTCCCCGTTCCTGGATGTTGCAAGTTTTTGGTTGGATTTTGATGAAATGGTCGTGCCGCCATCGGTGGACAGGGGTCACTTGTGGTATTAAATATTTTGAAGAGGGTCGTTCGACCAGCGACCAATTTCCAGCTTGATTTATATAGTATATACATACGAGTATGAGAAACAGGGGGGAGGGAGAGCCCCAGCCTGTTGTCACGCCCAGTACTCGAATCAAAGGTTCATCAAAGGGTTGAAAGTGGATTGAATACCAAAAAAAGAACTGACACACAGACAGAGAGAGAGATAGAGACAGAGTATCTTCGTGCTGGGCTTGTCTGGAGTGTCGAGGTCAAATTTTTGGTTAATTAATTTGGCAAACAAAAATTTCCTCAAGGCTGGCAAATCAAAGTGTCATTCTGCCATCCTCCCACCCCCACCCCTTTGTACACCCTTTTGGAGCGGTATCTGTTCCTTTTGTCAAGATGTTTGCAAATCCTTTGGAAAGTTTCAAGCCATTAAGAAATTTCATGTAAAATCCAAAACGATCGATTCGCAGAGTGTATCTAAAACTGCGGCCCTTGGATTTGTACCGGCAGCTCTTTCCTTTTGTTGATTATATTTTGCATTTATTATAACGATTGTTATTTGTTGTTGTGTGTTGTTGTTCCAGGTGAGGCAAGCAGTCAGGCAGCACACAATTTGCCAAAGCGTAATAGAAAAATCAAAGGCACTCGAGTAGGACCAGCCACTCGATGGGGAAAGAATGATGGGCAGGATAGGATGGTATGATGGCTGAATGGTAGGATAGTAGGTTGGGCTGCTCTGATGTCTGAAGGGTTTCGATGGGTGGGTGGATGGGTTTCGACATTTTATCGGGTCAGCGAAGCATGCAATATGCTCTCTGGCAACCCAACCTGCCGCTATGTCTACCAGCCTGCTGGGCATACATATATCTTGTACATACAAAACACAATTTTTGGGGGGGGGGGGGGTTGGCCTAACCTGACAACCAAGTAGCTCCCCAACCACCCATCGAACGCACATCAATCTGAGCATAATGGCCTTAGATAATAGTGTTTGTTTGTGTGTGCCAAGGTATGCGTATGCAAAATATATATCCACATTGTATACACAGAGTGGATACCCCCCCCAACATCAGCCCTAAGCGCGTGAGGGATGCGTGCGTGAGAGACTCGTGAGTGAATCGTAATTGGAAAGAAATTTGCTACCAAGAGTACTCAATAATCTTACACTATATAGCGTGTAGTAATGGAGCAAATAAACCTAGAGAATCCAGGCAAAGTAGGTTTATTTTTAGGTTAGATTGAGTCATGAATTTTCCAGAATTTTATAGATATTTTCCTATACAGTTTGTTGTCAAACTCTTAAGATATTATCCTGGTAGAGGATAGGCAAACATGCTGTTGCTTATATCCATCCTTTAGAGATATTTCCACTGCATATATTATTCTCGTGTCACGCAATCATCGCCAAGCGGCTAGTCCTAAGCCATACCTTTGTGTGTGTGTGTCTATGCTGTCTATCTGTGTGTGTGAGCGCTTTTCAATTTTCCAAACAACGCAGCGTATGCGCGATGGCAATCTGTTTTCCCTGCTCCTGCACCCATTCCTTCCTTCCTTCCTTCATTCTTTTTGCTTTTCCTTTTCATTTTCCATTTTCCCTTTTGTGTGTATATATTTTATATTTTATGCATGATTGTTATTGTTTGCAGTTTTTGCCCAAGAAATAATGTTTCGCGAGAGTCGAGAGTTGATCCATCCGCAAGCGGCTCATGTGCCAGAACCCCAGAACCCCAGAGCTCCTTACACCCCTACCCCACCCCCCAAAAACAACGCGCTGTCTGCTCTACATACAATTTTTGTTGGCCACAATTATGGAGTGTACGACAACAGTGTATAGAGGCCTGCACACAGACACACAAACGTAGCAAGTACGCATCATATTTTTTTGTTTTTTTTTTTCATAAATATAAGCGCGCCCATATCTAATTTGCATATGCGGCTGCCAAGCGTACTCTATCCCATCACAGAGACCTTGGTAGAAGCAAGCCCCGACCCAGACCCCGAAAAACAGAGAAGAGAGATACGAGGCAACCCAAAACCGAAACCGGAGCAGATGTTTTAGCTCATGCCGCAAGCGCCTCAGCAAAGCGGCAAAAGTGAGAAATAAGACGGGAACTCCTAAACCTGTAACCCCTAACCTCGGATAGCCCCTAACCTGGAAACCCTTAACCCGTTAACCGTAACCCTGGGCGGACGGACTATGCTGCGTGTGTGTGTGTGTGTATCTGTTGCATAATTGATAACGAAATGAAGGACATTCATTCGTGCCACTCGAGCAGCACAGACGGGGGCACAGGGTGTACGGTCAGTGCCAAAGAATTGAGATCTAAGGGGATTTCTTACAGGTAATACTTCCAGTTTGCCATGAAACTTTAAAGAAAATCTTAAAGGAAGATGTGATCTATGTATATTAAATGAAAGTGGTTGGAAATGAGTTAAAAATCTTTGATTTACTTTTAATTTATATTTTGAAACCATCAAAATATCACTCAAATTCTCGTAGATAAGATCAAACAATCAATTATGATTTCTTTCAGCTTTTGTTGGTATACTCAACTGGGAGAAGCGACTCACCATCCATAGAGGAACGATCCACCTACTGGACTGGAATGGGTCTGTTAGTTACATTCCAAATAATCAACAAATAAATAAAATAATACATAATGTTGTTTTGTTTCTACAGAATATATATATTTTTTGCTATTTAAGAACATATATTTTGCTACTATATTTTGTTGTTTTGTATTTAGAAACACTTTAAAGTTTTTTATTCTTTAGGGTTTCCAATTCCATTGTAGCATTTTCTGTACTTAAACTTGAGTTATTTCTTTTATATGTCATATCCTCTATATCCTTCATACACTCTACTACTATATCCATACTCTTTTTTCTATACCTTCCCATGCTATTTCCCTGAGTTATTTAGCATCTTATCCCTTCTTTTTCGATGCAATTGAATTTTTTCCAACCTATTTATAGATATAATTCCTTGGTGAACTGTTTACTATCCCTCCTATAAATATATCCCATCGTATCTTATTGAAATCTATCGTATGTAAACATATTCCTTATAAATCTCTACTCTTCGCTGCATAGACTCTAACGTTTTCCCCTAAATTCTCTTTGATCTTGATACTTTCCTAAATATCTAGTATCCAAACTACTCCGTACAATTCTTTGCAATTCTTTTTTACCTCCAAAAGTACTAACAATCTTTATATTAATTCTCATTTTTTGATTGAACAGTGAGGTTCGTTCGTTCGTTTGTGGATTGCTGTAGCCTTTTGGTCGAGGATTACTCCATTGGTCACGTATTTCCCCCCCTGTCCCAACCAACACCACCTTGAAGACACTCGGAACATGCGCAGCCAAACATGGCTAAGCCATTCATGCACCCATCCCACCCACTCACACACACACACACATGCACATATGTATGTATATGAAGATGCACACATGGGGGTCTTAAGTGGGGCAACTCTCAAAAATCAGCGTCGTCTAAGGTGGCTCTGTTGTGGCAGCCACAGATTATTTAGGCTGGTGCCCAAAAGTGTACGAAGTGGCCACTGAGGCGGGGGAAACCAGCCCAAAAGGATGTTGCGATGGCAATGGCAATGGCTGCTAGGATACACACACACAGACACAGACACATGCACATACACAATACATATGACAGATACATACAAACACACATACATATACATGCTCCCTCTTGCTTGCTCTCTTTCGACGTCGTGTGTGGCTGTGTGTGCATGTGTGTGGGTGGGTGTGGATAATTGAGTATCAGTTTAGTGTCTGTGAAAGGGGGGTTGTAGGTGGAGCAGCAGCAGCAGGACATGGGACGCAGGCAGCCAAAGTTTTATTAATGTTTGGTCCTGCTCTTGGGTCCTGGTCCCTGGTTCCACGTTGTGACTCTGGTTGGGGGTTGATTTCTCTGTTGATTTAGCTGTCGGGTAGTTGGGGCCGACAACTCTTCGTTCACTCTCTATCTCTCGCTCGCTCTCGTTCGCTATTGCTCTGTCTCTGTCTGTGCCTGGTCCATTGTCATTTATCATGTGCCACACACACACACATACATATACACAGACATGTGTGTGAGTGTGTGTGTGTGGGGAATTGTTATCAGTGGCATTGCAAAAACCCAAGTGGAACACACGCGCAGAGACCCGCCGAGAACCGATTGCCAGCATCAATACATACGAGCACTCTATGGATGCGATACATGGCTGCTTCTACTCTCACACATACATGTACATATCATACATATGTGTTTGTGTGTGTGTGTGTCTTATGTAAAACATCACGAGAAGTGGCAGTCGAATGGGTGGGTTAGGCGGTTGGGTGTGAGCAGGTGTATCCTTTGCTTTGGTGGGGGGTGGGATGCCAGGGTGTGGAGTGGGGTGTGTGCCATGCCATGCACTGCTGCGACTTTCTTCTCCATTCAGTTCCGTTCAGTTGGGTTCTTCTGTCAGTTGTTTTTGGCCTGCAAAAGTTTATCTTTTCAATTTCAAGCTTTCGTGTGGGAGTGCCATGTTCGTGTGTGTGTGTGCTATAGAGAGGGGGGGTTGGCATCCCTTATATACATACATACATACATATATGGGCTAATGTATCTGTGTATACGGATTAGGGTTTCTGCTTCTGCTGCTGCTACAAAACAGAGCAAATTCCATTCAGTATCCCAGTCGGACAGTGGCCATATCAATCATTCCGGTTGCAGGACAGGTGGAGAGGAGATTCATACATTAAATATACATATACTTTACATTAGGGAGTCAAAGGTTGGTTCACAAAGGGGCATCACCCATAATAACTACATACCAAAGAGGGGATTCGATTGGGTTCTTCAGATATTTCCCCACGATGTAAAGTATTTTGTTTTGGGTTTTGTGCTAGAGATGGAGTTCTTAAACTTTGGAAGTAAAATATAACTATTATACCCACATGATCATTATAATAGGTACACACACAACTACCTAAGCTTAACAGAACTAAAAACAGTTTTATCCATTATTTTTAACTTGAAATTTATTCTCACTTATTCTTTAAGTATTTTTGTTTGCAGTTCAATCAACTTCATTATATTATTGGCTAATGTTATGAAAGAAATCAGATCCATTTTGTACATACTTCAGAGTCTATGTCAGGGCTGATCAAATTACTTGGTACAGTATCTATAACTCTTCCATATTAAGAGAAAATTATGGAAATTCTTATATTTTTAACCATTCAAATATGTTGCTTTGATTTACTTGAAAATTCGAATTGTACTTGTTTGCTTCCCTTGTGTTGTAGGTTTCCCATATGTTATCTATAAGAATTCTTTTTAGTGGGTACCCTACAATCGTTACAAGGTTTCTACTGTCTTGTGATTTGGTATTTGTGATTCCTAGACGGCTCTTAGAGGCCCTGTAGAATTTCATTTGGTTCATCAATTGTTTTCTAAATAATTTCTATGACATTTACATACATTTAAGTCTTTTTTTTCTATAGATGGTATATGATTTTATTGATTCTATTGATACATGTACATGTACATGTAACTATGCTCCAAAGATTGTTGTGGTTATTCCTCAGCTATTAATAATTAATACTAGATATTACGCAGATTCTCTAAGCGCTCTCTTAGTATACATATAACTCATGGACTTTTATTTAGATCTTCTATGACCTTTCATTATGTTCTCTAAAGATTTCTCAACTATTCTTCCCACATTTTCATGTGATTTTCTACACCTATTCCAAGATAATTATAAGAAGTCTGAATAATTTTGTGTGCTTTGATGATTTCAGTATATAATCTCGCTGCCTATTCCTGCTCTTCAATATATATATACCTATATATAGTATATGTCTATGTAAGTCCACCTATCCAATTGTTTTGAATTACAACTGCACTAGAAATACGAGTATGTAATGTACCCATACATACATATATATACACACATATGTACGAATATTTACCCATCCATTCATCTATGGTTAAATCCTTGAAATCCCACCCATACCCCACCCCTTTTGGGGCGTGCTCAGAACTTGCCTTCGATTGGACGCATCGTGACTGTTTTTGCCCTCAAGCTGAAGGCTGGGTGGGGCAGGGGCGGTGGGGATATGTTCAAATACTAGTTTGGGAAGGCCACCTGATATACGAGGCAACCTTGCCACACTGCCACCCGCCCACTTTTGGGGGCATTCATTAGCGAATGCTGCCGGATGTGGATCACCCCGTGCTCCCTTGCCTATCGCTCTCTATTGCTCCTTTTGCTGTAGGAACTTTTGTGTTGTGTTGAAGTTCTCGGTTCAGCAATTTATGGTTTGAAGATTCTGCATATGGCCCCAAAGCACCAAAAAAACCCCCCCGAAAACCCCAAGCTCTAAACCCACTCCCCAACCCTCTCTCAATCCCAATCCCTCTCCCTTTCCCACTTCCAACCTTATCCCCACTTGTGTTCTTGGGAATTTTCGGTGAATCTTCCATCCATGCGGTGGGGGGCACTTGCCCCGTCTCTAGCTAGCTCTGGCTCTTCCACATTTGGCTCTTTCTCTACTCTAATGCCGCTTTTAATTGGCGGCACACACACACACAGAGCACATATGTATGCATTGGGCAGTGGGCGTCTGTGGGTGGCGTGGGCGTGGCATGTGTGGTAATTTAACTGGAAGCTGCGTTGCTGGCGACCAAAGTTTATGGTTAAGTGCGAGCTATGGGAGATGTGGGAAGCCGGGGGAGCTGTGGGGGAGAGTACATATATAGCGATGGCCCATGTTCTGTTCGGTACAGTGTACATTGCTTAGACGATGCGACCGATGCGACGAGAACGATGCCAAGACGAGAACGAGGTAAGGACTTCGTGGCTCCTCCTAATTGCAAAGACCCAACTTCAGTTCGCCACCACCCACCCACCCATCCACCCATCCACCCATCCTCCCTTGCCCGTTCAACAGTTTCGCAATTGTGGCTAACAGCAGTGGGCGGCTTCCGTGCTGGCTGTTGGGTGGCTGCTGGGGCGATTGTCTCCTATGTGTTCAATAATGTGGCCACCCAGGACTCTCCACTCTCTCTCTCTCTCTCTCTCTGTCTCTCTCATGTGGATGTGAGCATGTGTGCTAGCGCCCGGCTTCCTGGCATTGGTATTGGTGTGGCCCAAAAGGGTGTGGCCCAGTGTGTGGCTCAGTGTGTGGCCCAGTGTGCGAGTGCCTCGAATTGTATTTACATTCATTTCAGTTGATGCTTTGAAATGATTAATTAGAAAAACACTTTGCCATAGAAATAGTAATTGGAATACGAAGATTAACGACTGATGAATGCATGATCCTGGAGTGAGTAGTTTAACTTAAGTATTTAGCTGGAATCTAAACTAAAATCTGTTCTTTAAACGGAATTTCAGTAAAGTATTAATAGATAATTATCAATTACCAATAAATATTTTAGATTTTAAATACTGCTGTTTTAATGTAGAAAAAAAAATACCAAAAACATTTTAATATCCACAGCTAAGTATAGAAATTTTGACTTAAATCATTCGAGCTGTAAATGACTTTTAAAGGCCATTTTCAATAGGAAGTAATCCATTTAAAAATTTAGTTTGAATAGTAAAAATTCTATAAATATTTAATCAACAGACAAAAGACTTTTAATTGCAAATAAATGAAATAAAAATATTTATTTATGCACAAAATAGTGTTTATCTTTCTCAAAGAATACAAGAAATATTGGACTGTCGAAAGGCATATAATAAATATATATCCCACTGTTATTAATCATTTATTCCATTGTGAATATTTTCGATATTAATTGATCAAATTTTAGATCCAAATTCCTCTATTCTTGCCACCATATATTTCAATATTTATTGAGTGTAATCACTTATACAAAAAATATATAAATATAAATAAAAAAGATAAATACAAATTAAGTATAAATAAATAATGATAAATACTAAATTACATACTATATATCTTACAAAATTTGAAGATTATTAAAAATCATTTAAAGTATTATTTCTAGAAAAATATTTACCGAACAGAAATTACCTTTAAGCATTACCATACGATGGACAGAATTTCACAGAATTTTAAACATTTTTTGTGGCCCAATAAAGATGTCAAATCCGTGAGTGTGCGATTCTTGCCGCTTCGTCGCGCCAGATAGGATCCATAAGATCCAGCCAGTATAGATAGCACACACACAGACAGACAGACAATTGGCAATTCTCGTCAATTGGTAAATGTCGTTGGTTGTTTCGGTGTGAAATTGAAATTTCACAAGGCTGACATTTATTGACGAAGCCCCTGATTAATGATAAGAATCTGTGTGCGCCGCGAACATCCTAACTCCGCCAGCAGCAGTGGCACAGGCACCGGCAAAAGACACACAAAAAAAAAGAACCATCAACCGAAAGGATCCGAACTGAAAGGAGTAGCGCTCGTTTGAATTTTGACATAAATCAAATAGCTGCATGCTCATCCATTTGTGCCACACAGATACACACATACACAAAAACCCATCATACCCCATCCCCCCCCAATGCTCATTTCCATTCCACAGATACATCCTGAGCGGCGTCGCGCGTGTGCAACATAATGGAAACAACCGCGAAATATCTATTGACAGTTGGGTGTCATGTTTATCCCGAGGTTGTTATCCCATTTTGGCAACATTGCGATTTATGCGTTGCCCTGGCCGCAATCTCCCTACCCTCCCTCCCCCCTCAAACGGCGAACGGTGAACGTCGAACAGGCGGATCGTGGATAGACAGCATCAATGGATGGATGGTTGGATAGATAGCTGGGAAGATACATTGGGCACAAAAGATACAAATGCGCATTTTGCATTTCTCACTCTCTTTCTCTCTCTCTCGGGCACTTTTTTTGTTTTATATGAGATTTGTGTGTCAAATTTCCATTAAGGCATTTACCCCGGAGACTGACACCCCTGGCACTGCCCTACCCTACCCTACCCTACCCTACCCCTTTTGTCAACCCCTTCCCTGTCGCGCAATGAGGCCGCGCAGCATGCAAATGTCAGGATGCGTATTTCTGATTGCTCCTGCCCCTGGGTTTGGATATGGATGGATGGTACTAGGTACTGCTCCCCGGTACATATTCTGTTCTGTACTCTGTTCGATTCGGGGTTCTCTGTGGGGTTGGGTTGGGTTTGCTACTGGGTGCCCAGGGGTTAGGGGTAACACAATATCTTTTTTTTTGCAATTGCAATTTTTTTTTGTTGCCTCTGCCCTTATGCTGCGTTTTTTTTTGTTTGATAATTTATTATTTTGTAAGCATTCAAATGTGATTCTGTCGAACAATGAAAGTTGATTTACATACCGAAACGATGGCAGTTTGATGGCTGTTGCCTGTTACCCTTTTTTTTTTGCACACCGAAAGGTGGCACCCCCCCCATGGACAAGCGATGTTTTTTACGGTCATGTCGCACACACACACAGAGAGATACATAGAGCACAGAGAGCATAGGATGCACAGACAGAGAGAGGAGAGCTGATAGATATTTATGGGCCCCTACGTTGCGATTTCGCAAGCAGCAAAGTCACGGGGCAACAATGGAATCAGCATGCCACAGAAGCAGCAGCGGCAGCAGCAACGGACTATTGCCAATCGCACTTGATTAGAATTATTGATTGCGTATCGAAATTGGCTCTGCACACTTTGTTATCTGTATCTGTATCTGTCACTGTCTCTATATCTACATATCTATAAATCTATTTTTATGTGTGTGTGTGTGTGTGTGCATACATTAACATATAAATACATATATGTATATGTGAATGCATATCTGCGATCGAGAGCGGAATGAATGAGCGGAATTCACCATGAGGCACTTCCAATCGAAAATAATGCTAGAAATCTCTGAGTATATTTTTTTATGGATTTTTATGATTTGTATATGCAAAAATTTAACCATTTGTAGCACTTTTTACTTAGCTTTTATAATCTTAGATTTATTTAAATATATACTGGAGTACTAATCAATATTATGGACTATAAATTGTATTTATTTGATTTATTTTTCAGTTAAAAAAACTATTTCTACTCATAATATACAGTCCGAGGTATAATTTTTTTATGGGGCTTAAAATATCCAATCTTTACTCATTTAAGTAATCAAAATTAAACAATTAGAGACATCTCTTTTTAAGTATCCAAAATTGAATAATTTTGAAGCTTCTTTTGAAGCTTAAATCTCTATTCGAGTCATTCCCTTTGAAGCTCAAATCTCTGTTGGAGTTATTCCCTTCTAAATGGAATTTCTAGTGTAATTCCGCTTGGAAAACAAATGATGTTCTATACATTAGATGTACATCGTTCATTAGATTTAAAAGCTTAGAAACCAATGAAAAATTATCTACATAAATAGAGTAACATAAGATCCCTACACACATGTACATAACTAACTAAAAATCTCCCTTTACTGCACTCTCCTGTAATTTTTCTACTCTACATATTCCGCGAAGAAAACCTCTGTTGTGTGTGTGTGTGTGTGTGTGTGTATTATTGTGAAAATCTGTTTTCATATGCAAGCAAATCAATCATTAGGCGGCTCCTCGACAGTCATGAGGATGCCATTAGGACGACAACGAGGACGAGGCTCTTCAGCAAAGGGGTTGGGACTGTTGGGCCAATCCACCGCAAATGAAGAGGACCAAATCAGAGGGGATATCCCTTGTTAGGCCCACGGACTGCAGACACCAAGAAGAGATGCGAACGGAGACCCCTTGCCTAACCCTAACCCTAGCCCTAGCCCTAGACCTAAACCCCTTCCCCTTGCCTCAACCACAGACCTACTGATGAGACCCTCATGTATCTGCTCTTCCTCTCTGTGTGTGTGTGTGTTGTTTGTGTGTGTCTGTGTGTTTGTTGTTTGCATATTAATGTTGGTTTTTGTATCTGTTTCCAGGGCACAGTGGCAGCAGTGGCAGCAACGGGCTCGACTCTCGAATTTTGATTGCGAATCTGCGGATTAAGGTATTTGCGCACGTATAATTAATTGGATGGCACGCTGGCTACCGTTGCACGTGTCTGTGCCACCGACAGATACACACACACACACAGAGAGACAGAGTGGAGTGGCATAAAGGAGAATGCAGCGGCGGCTTTCGCTCAATCTCTGCGGGAGATGCATTCGCAAAATGTAATTTGCATTGAGTTTTGAGACCACAAAAAAGGGATTAGTTTGGCAAAAATTTTGCAGTTTTAAGTATTACAGAAATCGGTAGAGAAAATACACTGGATATTACATTACTAGTACTACTACATGACAGCCAAAAAGTAGTCCAAAAAATGTAAATTATATAAAATTAATGCAGGGAAAAGTTATTGAAGTAAAATAAATACTACTATACGTACATATATCAAAAATATGAAATATATTAAATAATTGTTAAATAAATATTAATTTTGAAGATTTTCAAATATTCTCCATTTTGTGTTATATTTTGTATTATTTAAATATTAATATTAAATATTATAGAATATTCTCCATATTTTGTTATATTTTGTTATATTTTTTTCTATCCCCCAAAATTGTCTAGAATTGATTAATACACGCGCCTTAAATTGCTGAATCATAAGGATAATGAAATAGAATATAATTGAATAGAATAATATATACATTATGTCCATAATATATTCAGTTTAATGGCGAGTCACTGTGCCTACAATAAATGTTGATTAGCATTTATAAATTATAATTTGTGAAGCGGAACTCTTTTTGGAGCAGTAAAAGGCATAAATGAATACACATACATATATCTTTGGAAAATACATACATAGATGGAAAATAAATAATATGAGAGGTGTTATATGTATTGTATAAAGCTATAAGAGCTTCAGCATAGCTTTATATTTTTATAAAATATATTAGAAAGCTGTTTAAACATTTCCTTTCAATTAAAAAGGTAAAAGAGGTAAATCTGTTCCTAAAAGTCATAAAATATTTTTCAAAATGTTTTGATCGTATATTTAATTGGAATATGTACTAGAGTTTCCCATAGCTAAATTTCCTCAGCTAATAATAATAATATATAATATCATGATATGAGTATTAAATATATATTTTATTTACGATTAAATTCATTACAATTTTCTCAACGTTTCTTCGCCATTAGATCTGCCTGCTACTAGCGCCCCCATAGCAAAAATCTCTTCTTTGAGTATCCCTCTCAAAGTATTTCTGTTACAATATATTCCTAGCCAAAGAAGTTACTCCCCTTCCCCTCTCTCTGCATGCATAGTTTGTACCCTTTTTGTGGGCTTTTCAAAATTCCTCTAATCCTAAAATCCTTCAGTTGCAATTTGCCTTGGAAAAAGCTGAAGCCTGGGAAGCCTGGAATGTGTTTGATCCAACACAAAGCGTGCGAATAGTTTGGTTATAGTGCCTCTCACGAGAGAAAGTATGGAGAATATTTGATATACATATGAGTATATGGTGGATGGAGGGGTATAACCTTTGGGGAGGCATTTGGTGAATGTTTGCTCAGTTGAGGCAAGGCGGTAATAAATAAAATGAACTTGCCCACGCATCATCATCATCATCATCCATGTAATCATAATGTTGCTGTGGCAGTGGCAGTGGCAGGGCGAAACAGTGGCACAGCTACAAAGAAATGCAATCAATTTAAAGTTAAATTTTTGGCATATCGACATACACACACACACACACAGGGGGAGACATTTGTGGCCCCCAGGAGGAAACCCACACAAACACAAACACATTCCACCTATCGACGTGGGCAAACCCCAACCACACCCACACCCACACCTAAGCCAAAAAGGAGAGCCTGAAGACAACTAATGGTCGGAGATTGTGGATGGTTGGGGTTGGGTGGTAGCAAGGACAGTGGTGGAGCTTACACACACACACACAAGCAGAACATCCCTGATGGCCACAAAAGACATCATGGCTGCCGGGAGAAGCCAGCGTCCTAACGGTTCACTGGATACTTACTGTGAAAGTAGACCCATTCACACACGCACATAATCCTACACCCCCCCGGCCACTCCCGCAACCATCATATATGTATGTGTTGATGCCTCTGTGTGTGGGTGGTGTGTGTGTGTGTGACAGCAAATGCCAAAAACCTACCCCCGCATCACCACTGTCAACCCCGAACCCCCAGCCACCGCCCTCGCGTATGAGATGCTTCATATGTGTAGCTATATGTGTAGCTGTGTGTGTGTGTGTGTGTGTGTGTTCTCTCTGTGTTTCCCTGTGAGAAAGTGTGTGTGGTGTGGCCAGCGAAGCATCATGGCGGCAGTCATGTTGAAATTTTAATTCCTCGCCCACTCAATTTGCTCACCATCCCAACCCACCCCACCACCCACCCACAGGCACCGTACCACGTCCCAACCGACTGCTCCCATTGCCCAATCCGCCCCACCCACCAAAAGATCTCCTCTTCTCCACTCATTGTTGTTGCCGGTCGCGCGCTGTCTGGCACTCAAAGTTGTCCCTCCATCCATCCCATCCCAGCCATGCATGCCACATGCTCGCACACCAAAAAGGATGGGTGGGTGGTGTGTGGTGTTGGTGGCTGTGGGTTAAGCTAGTGGGCATGTGTGTGTGTGTGTGTGTGTATGTGATGGTAGGACACATAGAGGACAGTGCTCGTGTTCGATGGCCAAGAAGCGCAGGCGAATGAAAGGCACGACGGACCCACTCCTCCACTCACGAATTGCTGTAGAAGAGTAGGCCTAAGTGGGGGGTGTGGGCAGGTGTACCCTAGAAGCAGCTACTGTAGGAGTATGTGTTCTGCTAACCATGCGTATGTCTCTGTGTGTGTGATTGTAGGACATTCAGAGGACACTCACGAAAGCACTCAAGAAATGTCCATCCCCACCTACTCACGCTGCCATCACCAAATGGGGGTAAATGGGTAGGAGAGAGAGGGGTCTTGTGCTGCCTGCCGATGGGCTTCGGTTCGGCTTGGATATATATATATTTTTTTTTTGCAAGAAATGGCAACCAGCCGCCCGTCCATCCAGGTGCTGCAAATGGCATCTCTGTGTGTATGTGTGTGTGTCTGGGTCTGTGTCTGTGGCTGTGTCCTGGGCCTTGCCATCGGACGACGTTTTTCTTTTTTTTTTGTGTTTTTGCTCTTGCTCCTCTTACGAGTATTTTTGCTTACATGAGTGGAAGCGACAGGAATGCTCAGCACTGTCCTCCGTTCGAGTCGCTCTGGCGCCATGGGACTGGGACTCGGATTGGGTCCTGATGCTGTGTGGATATAGGAGGGGACGGGGGGGCGACTGTATGGAACAGGGTAGTGGGAACAGGGTACAGGGGGACACAGCCATGGACTGAGCTTTGCTTGGGTAAGTGTGGGGTACTGGAGATGGTTTGGAGGATAGCTGCGGTTAGCTGCGAGGACCCAACTAGGACAAAAGAGCAGTAGGGATATGCATACATACATACATATATGTTGTGTACGTATGTATGTATGTATGTACATATAAGCCATGGCATATAAGGATTGCTATTACATACTGTTCAACCTCACTACCCCTCTCTCTGACTCTCTCTAGCTGTCTCTTTTCGTTTCACTCTACTCTTTCTCTCTCTCTCTCTCTCTCTCTCTCTGTGTGTGTGTGTGTATCCTCATATGTATGTACGTGTATTTGCCCGCTGACTGTCCCCATGACAGTCGCTGTCTCTCTGTCTCTGTCTCTTTGTGGGGTGGGGGGTGGGTGCCCCCCCCTGCAACAAAAATGAAACACCGCAAAGCGTGTTGCTTGACATGTGATTGAGGACGACGTTTATAAGTACATTCACACACACACACATGCATTCATACATATACACAGATGAAATCCTCGTACAGTCGTCAGTTGTGGGTGGTGCAAGTGGTGCGGGGTGGGGGCTAAGTCCATGGGTTAGTTAGTTCGTTAGCATTTATGCACTCACTTTGTATGCACACACAGATCAACAGAGACGGTTCCATACCCACCCACCACCCACCATTCCCTACAGTGCGCCCCTCTTTTGGCCAGAATAAACTTGTTAGCGCACAAAAATGTTAAAGGTAATAAATCTAAACGTGACTCGAGAGTGGCTCGACTCGAGCCGTCGAGAGATAGAGAGAGACCCAGAGTTGGGGTGCGTGGGAAAAGCTGTTGTCGCATACTCGAAAAAGTATCATAAATCAATTGAGTTTTCATTTGCTATCCAAAAGTGTCTACTCTTCACTCTCTATACTCCCTACTCTCTCTATTCTCTCCTCTAACTCTACTCTACTCTCTCTTCTCTGTTTGTTTTTGCAAAAGTTCCTCAGAGCATACATATGTGAAGTGGTAACTTATCGATGCATTCGTTTCGATGGACTCCTACCTCTCTCTCTCTCTCTGTCTTTCTCTCACTTGACCCATCAGCCATGGGTTATTGAGTAATCGATTTTATGTACTATATTTACCCCAGCTTTTGCCATCTCTCAATCTCTTGACGTTATTATCGACAAGAAAAGTAATCCGCAATGGACGCATAAATGTGGTTCAGATTGTAATTGTAATTGTGTGTGGGGGGGCATGGGTACTCTCCACCAATCCCCCCCCTTCCAGTGTGGGTACTGCTGTTTGCTAGGATTTGTTTGTTGCCGCTGCTGAAGGAGATGATGATGATGATGATGTTGCTGATGCTGACGATTTGCTTGGTTTGGCATCCTGAGAAGCTACACAACAACACGACAGCAAAGGTAAATCTTTGCCTCAAGTGGCACCACACAGTTTGGCATTCAGTTTGAGACTAGAACTTGGAATTAGTTAGTAGAAAATTACGAGAATTTTAGATGTGAATTTTGGAAATAGGAAATTCTTTGCCTGAATGGATATTGTATGAGATTTCGGTCTCAAATTGTTGCAACTACAAGTGAGTAGTGGCATAAGGAAGAGACTGTTGCAGCTCTCGCCTTCAGATTGGAACTGCACTTGGCATCCCTTTCAATTTTCCACTTATTTTCCTGCATATATCATACTTGAATATGCACTGAGGAGAGTGCATTCATTATTCGTTATTCATGATAACCGCTGTATGGGTCTTAATCTTTAGCTTCTGGCTCTTCAGCCTCGTCTTTTGCTTTTGCTCCGCTGTTGTTGGCCAAGTTGCCAAGGCTCTGACAGTGGCTGAGCATAGAGATGGAGATAGAGAGGAGGGGGTGGCAGTGACTGCTGACTGGTGGGTGGGATGTTAGGTTGGGGGTAGGATGATGGGTGCTTTGGTGAAAGTAAAAACACATCAATTGGCATGTGCATGGAAATGACACCAGAGAATTGTGCAAAAATGTTATCTTTGGCTTCCGCACCAAGTACTTTTTTTTTTTTTTGGGATTTAGGGCGTTCCACCCACCACCGCATCACCTCTCTCCCCTTGCCACTTGCCCCTTTGTCGTTAAATTTTTCGTTTTTTGCAAATCGTAAGCGTAACAATAACGCAAGAAACAACAACAGCAGCAACATTGAGAAAACGAAACAGGCGATATTGACGTGTAAAGAGGGGTACGGCGAAAGGGAGGGGGGTAGTCATGGGTGGGTGAATGGTTGAGTGAGTGGGTGGGTGGGTTGGTGTTGGTTTGGTGTTAGTAGCTGATGGCTGAAGGCTAAAGTGGGAGTTAAAGGTGGTGTGGCATGTGGCATTGGTGTTGGTGTGCTGCGTGTGGAAAGATGTGCAAAATGGGCCATGAGTTTGCTGCAGGGGCGCCCTCTTTGCGAAATTGCCATAAGATAACTCCGACAGGCGGCTCAAACACACACACACAAACACTCACACACACACATAGAATAGACACTCACTTACACACATACAATATAGAAAATTGGCAGTTGGATAAGCGAAAAAACCAATTCACGAATACTTTGCATATATAATATATTCAAAGAAAAAACAAAATTCACCAAAAAAGAGGCTGCTGCTGCTGCCCAGGCAACAGCGGACAGGGCAACCACCGACCGACACAAAAACCCACCCCAACCACCCAGCCACCCACCCAACCACCACACATATCCATGTACATCACGCGTTAAAGGTAAACACCCTTTTAGATATAAGAGTGAGAGGGGAAAACCAGAGCAAGCGAGAAGAGGGCAAGCAGTAGCAGGGAATAAGAGGAGCAGCAGGTCAAACGGAGCAACTGAGCAAACTCTTCATAGGGTGGCTGTAGGGGTAGACGTTGGGGTGAGGAAGAAGAGGGATTGGGTAGGGGAAGGTAGCTATTGTATAGTGGAAGCCAATGGCCTAGGCTCCCCCATTTTGTGCCAATTTTTGGTGTCGAAATCAAGTAAGGGGATTGGAGTTAGGGGAACTGAGCCTGCACCTGGTGGACAGGTGGGTAAGTGGCTGCCAGGATGTAACCCACAGCAGCTAAGAATTCCTAGAAGACAACAAAATAAGCAGAAGAATCTCTGATCTAATATCAGGGAATCTTCAGAAATCTTTCATGGAATAACTATAATTTTGTCACTTCTCCTTGGAAAGATTTAACTTCAGAAATATCTTATAAATTTAGTGGATTCAATACCAAGACGACTTTGAAAAGTTATTTAAGTTACTACAGGATATAAATTTGACTAATCTCTTCTTTATTTCTTTACTATTGTTATGTTTTAAAACATTTTTGTCTTAGTATTACATTCTTGTAGAAATACTTATGGCAAAACATTAAATTACGAATTAATTTATATCTTTTTACGTAGCCATGAAAATATTTGATTTTAATACTTTTTGATTCCTGTTATAATATATTAGAATAAATATATTCTAAGTCACTTTTCTACTTACATATAAATGATTAGGGAAAAGTTGTAGTGTTTATATTGGCAAGATGAAAAACATATTATTGAAATGATGAAACTTCTCTGATTAATTCGAGAATATTAAGCTTCCAAGGAGATAATTTTCTTGCTTTTAATTTAACCGAAATTAAGAGCGTACTTCTAATCTTAACAGGGAAATGATCAGCATTAACATTCGGAATATTGAAATATGTATAAAGGAAAGATATTCTGTCTTTTAGGTAACTAAATTTCTATCCACAGTCTCGCCTCTTCAAAACTCTTTTGGCAAATCAAAACCGATCAAAAAGAGTCTCAATCTCTCTTATATGTTGGGTAATCATTAGCTGTCCCATTTTTGTATGATGCTTTTTTCTATGGATCTATCCATACAATCTTTCTTGCATACTAAAAAGAAACTGAAGCAATTTGCCCCATAGACTCGCTTGGCTTAGACATCCTTGGATCCTGGTTATTAAAATAAACAAACAAAATGTTGTATATATGCATATATGTATATATCCCTGACAGCGCCTGGCAGGCATCACTAAGCTTGACAGTTGAAGGACGGACAACTCAGCGGAAGGATAGACGGACGGACTGACAGACGGACGGAAGGAAGCCTGGAGGAGGGTTGACTGTGGAGTGGCAGAGAGGAGGAGGTGACATATGAATATGTATCTTTTGCAAGTGAGAAAAATAATGTGATGGCAAAAGAGTGTGGGTGTGGGTGGGTGTGTATGTGGGTGGTTGAATGGGTGTGTGTGTGTTGCTGTTGATGTTGTTAAATGGCTGATAGCGAAAATAAAAGTAACACACAAGCACATGCACACACACACACTTAATGGAGAAAGTGGAGAAGGATGGTGGGTGGTGTGGCAAGGGCAAACCATCATTGGCATTTGGCCGAGTTGGGGTACTTACTTTTCCACATTCGCTTGGCTCAACGGTTGCCGGGGCTCAGGCGGAAAATAAAAAATGATGATCCACTGCCTGCCAACCCACCATCCCACACCACTCTCTAACTTCTACCTCTCCACTCCCCCTCCCCCCCTTTGTCACTGTATTAGCGTATAGCAGGGCTTTCTTCTTCTGTGTCGAGCTCCTGGCCATGGCTCGACTGCCATGAATTCATTGAAATAACCGTAGGCTTTTTCTCAATTTTTTGACATGCGGCGGAAGTCTTTGCACCCAGCTGTCAGTGGTGGCAGGGGGGCAGTGAGGCAGGGGCTGCATGATGGGGTGCTGCTATTGGTGTGCGGATGGGTGCTGCTTGGGGCAAGGGCTTGGGTTTGGGTCTGAGTCTGGGCCCTGGCCCTGGCTTTGGCTGTTGATGTGCCCGAACGACTCTTGGTAAGCAAGTGAAGTGTAAAGAGCTCTTTCCTTTATTGGTTTTGTATTTTATTATCACATCTCGTTTATTCCTTTTCGCCTTTATGTGTCCGTCCGTGTTCGTTCCTATATACACACAGACACACTCGTATCTCCGTGTGTGTGTTTTGGGCATGACTATATTTGATGGCATCAACCGATTTGTGCCCACCCACGCACCCCACCTCCCCCCTAGGCCTTGATGACACTTTGCAACGCCATTTTACGGGGCATATGGGACTTTGATATGACAACGCAAATATCCGTTCTGGGCCAGCAGCAGGCACGAGCCACCAAAGTGCTGGCTCCCGGAGGCTGTAAGGGCCATCACCGGGGTAACGTCCACATCTTAAGACCGAAAAAGAAAAACAACCCCAGGACAGCTCCACTACAGCTCCACATACATAATATCTCTTCCCCATACTCATGTTAAGAAGATGTACAGAAGATCCATTAATATTTCGGGTCGAGTAGGAGTATGTGAGGTGGATTGGATTCCATGGAATTTTTATGGAATATGATTTTGTTTTTCCTGTAGATATTATGATTAACTTAAGTGCCTGCCATTATATAAGAAATAAATTATGTGCAACAAATGTACATAAATATGTACATAGATGCCTTTGTTCCTATATAATTGGTACAAACTCAAGAGTATTTCTTATAGAGACTAAAAAAATATAATTGTAGAATAAATTAGGATAAATAAATTACTGGAACTAGAAATAGAAGGAATAAATAGGAGGAGGAGAAATAGGAATAAACTAGGAGTACTAGAAAATAGTTTAAAATTATTCTAAATATTTCTTAAATGCAAACAAATTACAGTAATAGATTTTCTCGTTTACAATTATTACAGATTTTTTTCAGATTTTTCTTCTATGTTAAGAATTTTTCTCTTTGTTAATGATAAGCGGAAAAGGTAGCATAGATATTTGAATATCCCCCAAAATGAATATTATTAAAATGTCTAAATAATATTTTTGTATAGAGTTTTTTGTGGTAACAACAAATGAGATATATTTTGAAGTCAGTAAAGCTAATGCTTGAAGTAAATTAAAGGGGTAAATAATAATAATAATTGGTAATAAATAATCCCATAAATGCAGGACAATATTTTAGAAAGTTAGAACCCTTAAAGAGATTGAGTAAATATAAAAAAAAAGTAATTTCTAAGTTTATATAGCAAAGTTTACATAGCAAATGTCTCGCATAATATTCATATACCTTTAACTAGCTTAGGTTTTCTTAAAGATTTACAAATATATATAGATATGTATGTGTAATTATTCTATGGTGTGTTCCAAGTGTTTGTGAAAGAATATTTACATTTTGTACTAAATATTGAAGTAGTTGGAATGCATTTACCATGACAGTATATATTGTGTGTACACATTATCTCTAATCAAAATACAGTAGAGTCTATTCTCAGCTTTTTTGCCTAATTTCAAATTCCATCTCTCTCTTTTTTTTGCCAGATTTGGTTCCCCGAGACTACTTCAAGGTGCAAATATGTAGTTTTCAAGGCATATAGAACCTCGGACTCAGTGTGGCAGCCCCTAAACAAAGCTCAACTCTACAACCTGCCTCAAAATTGGTTCCTTTTTGGGGGGAGTAGAAGCCACGCCTTGCATCGATATACTGGAGTTGGCTTACAGTGTCCAATTTCCCCTATTTTCTATTCCAATCCAATCCAGTGCGCGCTCTCTCTCTCTCTCTCTCTCTCTCTATATCCCGTGATCCGTTATATAGAATGGTTACCAATCCTAACCATTGTGGGAATTAATTTTGATGTGAGTGTGGAATGTGGGGGCGATGCAACATTCAACATTTTTGCCATTTAATTACTCAATCTTAGGGGCCAGGCAACAAACTCCACACAAAACTTACATATGTAAGCTCCACATATGTATCGGTATCTATATGTATCCCTCTTTTTCTATATGTATATATCCCAGGCATACATCATGCGTGTGTCTGTCTGTGTGTGAGTGTGTAAATGAATTGTGGCCGTTGATGGCTGGCTGCTGTGTGTGTGTGTGTGTGCCACTGTTTTACGCTACTCAGGCTCCTGTTCGGGAGCTTGTAATTTTCACATATGGCAAAGACATTGCCACCAAATTGTTTGCAACTTGAGCGCGCTTCCATTTCCATTACCCCCAACCCACACACACACCCTCACACTCGCACACACTCGCAGCGCAACAACAACTATTGTTTAACATTTCTCTGGATCTCCCTTCCTACAGCCCACCCATCAGCCCACCCAACACCCCCACCCATCTGTATGTAAGAGTCGTTTCGCTACGGGCAACAAAATTAAAACAAATCCTTTCGTTCCATATTAATGGTCGCCATCTTTGCAGCAAATGACATTCGAAAACATTTATTGCGCCAGAAAGCGGCGGCAGCGGCAGGCAGTGGCTGTGGCATCAGCGTGCGAATATGTATGTGCCACACACACATACCCTCCACCACCATCACCCTACACTACCCACTGGCATGTGAACCACACACACATCAGCCAGCACCCACCATACCATTGCCATGCCACATACGGGCGGGCTTCATATGTGACCAACCCAAACTCGAACCCAAAACAGTCGAGAAACGAGCCCAACCCCCGCGCCATTATACAAGCGAAATGCAAACACACACACACGTACATATCTCTGTGTTAGTGTGTGTGTGTGTGTGTGTGTGTATGTGGGTGGGTGTTCATTTGGTTATGTAGTGAACCCTACAGGACACATTCCTCACCCAAAAACGAAAGGGGTGATGCATGGAAGTCCTCCCTCCCTCCATCCATCCACCAACAACCATCCTCCTCCTCCTCCACCGAGTATGAGGCTGGGCTGCAAGAACAAAAGGCTCTCACACACACACACACTCAAACTCTCACATATGGGTAGGTGGAGTGCGTGTGTGCGGGTGTGAATAACTATGTACAGTCATTTTCAGTTTACATTATTTACCCATTTTGCCCAAAAACTCACAGTTCGCCCCCCCACCCACCTTCGCTCCCCACCACCTCTCATACACGCTGCTCTCTCACATTGCGTAAAACTTTCATTTAGTTTTCTAATTACTTTTTTAATCAAGAGACCAAAGATTGCTGTGTGCCAACCCTTTGCATTCGGGGGGTTCGGGTAATTCCTGCATGGAGCAAAGTCTTCCTGGTCTAAGCCAGCAGGAACATGGATTTCGTCTTACTGTAGCCATTATGTTAACCAAACAAGAGATTAGGTACGAGTAGAGCAAAGGACACACAAAAGGACTCCCCCCCCCGTGCAGCAGGAAGTTTCCTCCAAAAATCTCCCACTTTAATAATTTTTGAAAGCAAAGCCTTTTGGCTGGAAGTTTGAATCAATTGGAATCATGGGGACTTGTTAGACCTTTTAAGCTGCAGCTAATTATAGTTTTAGAATTGAATATTTTTGCATTTGGGAGATCTGCCTGGGATTGAGTATTCTTTCAGGGGAGATCTGCCTAGGATTGAGTATTCTTTCAGGGGAGATCTACCTAGGAAACTCTCTTTTGAAAGGTTACTCCTTGGGAGTTGGTAATTAGGAGATTAATGAACTAATTCTTTAGGGGTTTAAGAAAGTTAAATTAATTGGATATTTGTATAGTTTTATGGTTTAGAAAATGAAGGAATCTATAAATTAATATTTGTATATTTAAATAGTTTTATTAGTTAATTAAGAGAATATTAATTTGTATATTTAAAGACTTTTTTCTAGTAAAAATCATGAGATGTATTAAGAAGCGGCAATGTGCCAAAGCAAGGAGAGAATGTTTCGCAGCTTTGGAGCCATAACTATACACATATCTACACACATATGTATAAGTATTTTTATGTATAAGAGTACCTAAATCTATATCACATTTAAGCCAGTGAAAGTGCTCAAAATTGTTTCAGCTTTTCGTACTTCTATTTACAATTAATAATGCAAATTCAAGGCTCTATTTTGTGGCAAACATTTGCCATCAAAGTTTATAAAGAATGAACAGTTCATATGTATAGCGTAAAGCACCTTTCCATCTGCATAGAATTTTCCAGACTTTCCTTGTACATCTCAGCCAATCTTCCAGCTAGGGCGGTCTTTGTCCAGTATCCTTGTTATCACCCCCCACTCAAACATTCGTATATTTTGCTGCTGGACAAAGGTCTTTAGTCTGGGCAGCCATTTTGAATGAGCCATCTCCATCTCCCTTGCTCTACCTTGTAGGTGTGTGTGTGCGTGTCTGGACTGAAGTTGAATGCTTTTGGCTCTGGTTCTGCCCTCTGGTATTACCTCGGTGGGTGTGAGTCTGTCTGTCTGTCTGTGCTTGGGGTTTGTTTGTTTGCTGCATGGCGTCTGGCCACCCCAAGAAGTATACTCCACCATCCACATCCACACCCATCCATCTATCCATCCATCCAGTGGGCTTTTGCCTTATCCGCACTGCCTGGACAACCCTCCTGACCAATTCCCAGACTGCTTCCAGGGGGGCTGACTGACTGGCTGACAGACTGGCAGGCTGGCTGTCAGTCGTCAACGCGTGGCTGGCCCGTGGCCGAGAGCCATCGCCTTCGATTCCTCTTCCTACTGCTGCTGCTGGAACCTTGATAGTTATTGAGTTTCCACAAGCCATCTTCCAACTCCCCCCGCCTTCAGCCTCGTTTCAGTTATGCCCCCCAGGCTAAGGGGAGGCCCCTGCCACCCGTAGCAATGTAATGTCAATTTACTTCAAATTGAAATGATTCAAGGGCGAATTCGAGACACAGTCTCTGCCCCTGCCACTGCCACTGCGTAATCTTCGTTTGGGTTTCTCCAGTCGCTATTTTGGGTCCAAAGTCCGAGGGCTAACTTGGCGAATTTCAGCGCTGTCCATGCGCAGGACCACGACCTGCAGGAGCAGGAAGAACCAGACAGAGCCTGGACTGTGGGTGGAGCTGCGAGGAGGAGGTAAAGGATGACAGGGCGTGTATTTATTGTTACCGCTTTTCGTGGTCGCGTCACACAAAAACTTCGGACACGCCGAACTTTATTTATGGTAAGTGAGGGGGGAGCGCGGGTGGGTCTCGGTGACGAGAAGGAAAATCGCAGGGGGGTAGGGGCTTGAAATTTGCTGGTAAAGATCCTTTGGGGCACAAGTCCGGACTTCGGCTGACGTAAAATATTTATTACTTATCTACCACTTGCCCAACCCTCACCCCACCCACACCCCACCCCCAAGTCACAGACTCAGCCATAGCCACAGTCTCAGACCACCCCAGAAGTCTATCGATGGCCATGTCCTTGGTCCTACGGTAAGGGTAAAATATGAGGCCCCCCAAAGCCACTGACTGCCCCATGCCGTCACTACCCTTAACCCTCGGAGCTTCAGCTACAACCCACGCCCCCGCTTTAAACCATTACCGTTCGAAAATAGTCCAGTGATTCCTCTCGTCTGGAGTTGTTTATGCGTCTGAGTTGCTTCATTTACCTTCTCCGGGTTCTCCGGGTGCTCCGGGTTTCTCCTACCCTCTGAATTACGTGAATGTCTGCGGACATCTTGTGTCACAGTATCTGTGTGTGTGTGTTTGTGTGTGTGTGAGGGGGTTGTGATGGGGGTTAATGTACAGTTATGGTCGAAATGACCAAAGCGAAACTTTTGCGGCATTGAATCAGGTGCGCTGGGGATTATTGATTTCCTCCTCCTCTGACCAACCATCCATCCATCCAAAATGGAAATAGAAAATAATAAAACCCCCACACCATTTCCTTACGGCTACAGGCTGGACCCTTCTGCTGGGGTCCCAAAGTGCGGAAAACGATTGGGAATATGCCTATTTTTGGGGGTTAGAAATGAAATTTAAATGGCAAATGGTGTGTGGGGGGTTGGGGATGGTTGGGGGCTTTATATTTATAGTGAACGGGTTAATACTCAGGCGGTATTCAGGCCGGCACTGGTGGTGTGGTGGGGAGTGAAATGAACGTTGTGAAGTAAACAAAATGAATGTTCAAATGTCGCTAGCAGACCACACACAAGCTGTCACAAAAAGCTACCCTTCCCTTCCCCATTGCTTGCTTTCCTTTGCTTTTCTTTTCTTTTTTTTACAGTGAAAATCTTCAAGTTTTCCCATCTACATATATATATACATACATGTGTAGCATACATCTAGATGTGTGTACATGTGTTCCTTTCTCTTCTTGCTATCCTTTACCTTCTCCCACTCTCTTGAAGCTTAAGACAACAAAGCTTTGAGGCAAAACTTCCCGAAAAGTAGAAGCAGAATGAAAGGGTTGAGTGGATGTGGGGGGGGGGATGTGGAGTGTGTGAATGTGGGGGGGTTGACTCCCATATATGGAGGAGCCACGAGCAAGTTTCATTCCATCGTCCATCCAAGTCTATGTCCTTTCACACACGCTTCCCATCCTCTAGCATTAGACCTTTTGTTGTCTGCAGTGAGATTCGTATGTACAATACACTGAGAGAAACACATACAGAAAGTTGTACCTATCATAGGTGAAGCAAAATATAGACTTCAGGGAAGGTACAAATCAGCTAAGGTTTATATCCAGAGGTTTATTTCAGGGCTCGGCAGCGTCTTTTGCCTTCGTATCTGAAGCACTACAAAATGTGAGTGTCTGCGTGCCTTTCAATCGTTCCAACTCGTTTTCTTCGAGTGCACATGTGTGCGTGTGTGTAGCTGCTGCTGCTGCTGCAAAAGTTTAATTCAAATCACAAAGACACACACATGCGCACACAAATGAAAATTTTCCCTGTGTACGTACGAGTATGCCTCTGGCTTTTTTCTCTCTCTGTGTGTGTGTGTGTGTGTGTGTGTGGGAAAGTTTTGGAAATTTGTGCGGTGGCAAACCGACTGACGTCCCCTGTACGGTTCCAGCTATGGCAAAATAGGATCTAAAATCCTTTTTAAGCCTTACATGTGTGTGTGTGTGTGTCCCCCCAATCCTCCCCGCTCTGCGGCTCCTATATACCCGTACATAAATGGTAGTTGGCCTCTGAGTAAAACTAAAATAAAACGAAAATTTTCTAACTAACATTTTGAAAACTGTCATATTATGTCTTTGAGAACTGAGCTTCGTTTCATTTCAACTTGTTCCGCTGTTTCTTTCCGCTTCATTCCATTTAGTTTGGAGTTACATTCTCATGTGTTTCGCTTCTTGGCTTTGCTTTCAAATGTGTGTTCCATTCCACTGATCCAATTTTGTCTATTTAGTCTCGATAGATTTGCGGCAGTGTGTCGAGGCACACGTACCTTGACATTAAGATACCAAAAAACTAAAGGAAAGGGCTTCCTCTCCGCTTGTAGAGCTTCTCCGTTCCTCTCTATTTCGAAATCTGTTTCTCCATAGAGAAATAGCCTTTCTCCATAGCTCTCAATGAACATTAGAAGAGATTGTATGAATATCTTTTGCTGAAATCGAAACTACATCCAATCTGGTGTTAACTGATTCTGACTACAGCTCTGCAATTTCTTCTCATTCCTTTTTTGGGTGTTCCTAATAAACTTCGACTGATGTATGTAGATGTCAAGCCCCATTTTAAATAAAAATGAACTCAACCAAGTTGGAAGAAGAACCACTCGAACACATTGTTATTGGATGCAGAGAGAAATCGGTGACTGTCAAAGGTTTGAATTTTGTTGGCATGGGGGCCAGATGCCAGAAAATGGAGAATGCAGAATGTAGAGGGGATATAGAGGATGGAGAATGTAGCTGATGATGGTGATGGGGCTGGGCGGACAGCATTGGTGGGTCGGTCGTTAGGCAAACGGATAGTGACTATGTCCCTTACATATTCCGTTCTAACGTTGTCCTGAGCAGAGCAGGAAGACCATGGAGCACGGAGCACGATGGAGGGGTGGGATGATGGCCCAGGCGGAAGCAGACGACACAGTCTTTCTGTTAAAAGTTCGAGTCTGACATGTGCAGCTGTAGCAGGAAGAGCTAGCCGTGGTGCAGAGAGGGTGAGCAGGGGATGCCAGGGAACAGGAGCTGCTCAGCTTTTGGTTGCCACAGCGAATCAAGCAACTGAACTCGCGACTCCGACTCACCCACACACACACACAGACACACACGAATCCAGCATACATACATATACATGTATGTATATATGCACATACATGTGTATACATATTTATCGACTTTGTGAGCTCTCCGCTCCTGAAAACATCAAGTGAACGGAAGAACCACTGTGGGTTGGGATTGGGGGCAGGGACTTGTAGCTTGGAGCTTGGAGTGGTTTGAGTAGCAGCGGAGACGGACAAACTGCCGGACGGACAGACGAACGGACGGACGGCCTTTGCTGCCACGGCAAATGTACCATTAGTCCTGATGAGACCATGGAGAGTGCGACAAGCGGCAGAGAACCTTAAAACTGGGTTGGGTGGGGGGTTTCGGCTACACTCAAGGGAATTTCTGGTTTTTACTTGCAACAATCTTCATAACATGTGCTTAGAATATGATTGAAATTTACTGAAATTATAACTAGAATTAAGCCAACAATAATAGTCCCAAGTAAGGCAAAGATTTTTCCTTGTTTTTTCGATATTTCTGCTGTTGATCGGTGCTTATTCTCAGTGTAGTCACTTGAAAAACTGCTTCTTGTACACATATGCAGAGCACATACTACATATGCAGAGCGCCCCCATCTTTTGAGTTTCAGTTTGGAAAAAGGGAAATCTTTATATGACAGTATCCAATATGGGCACGAAGTTTTTACCAGCTACGATTCTTTTGGAGTTACTTGAAGACCCAAACGTATTTTCCACTGATATGTTGCAGCAGAAGGACTCTCTTGGCTTCTGTGTTATATACAGTAGTTATACCTTTGCTACTTGTGACTCCGGAACTACCTACTGCCAATGATATTGAGGCTGTTTTCCATATCGTTACTTTATTTATACTAATTTCATTCAACCCTAGTTGTCTTATGGTTGATTGCCCTGGCTGTATGTAAAATCTGTAAGGATTTGTCCTGGCTGCTGCTGTCTTTGCTTAGAAGTAATTCCCATCTAACTCAGTCGTTCTTTGTCATTGTCTTGCTCATATCCGTGATGAGGACTTAGTTTTAGGTGCACCACCGCCACCACAACCATGCCCCAAGCAAACTTTCAGTGGCTTAAGCGGCAATGTAGGTGTAGGGCATTTGTGGCTAGGAATACCCTACTTTTAGAGGAAAGAATAATTGTTAAAATTGTAAGAAAGAGATGTGTTTTAGCTACTCAGAGATACTTTTAATTTATCGATAGATACTGCTGGTCAGTTAATCGATATACCTTTCCTTGTCCATTGTAGGGTGCCCCTAGTCCTTACGCACGTGTGTACATATGTATGTATGTATGTATGGTACATTCTCATTCGTACATCAACAAGTCTGCTCTGAAATACAATTTACTTTTCGTTGGGATTACATTTTGTGTAGCTACCCCCTGCACCCTGCCTCCTCCCTCTCTAGTTGTTTGCCATTCGCTTTGGTAAATAAAAAGAGCTCAGCTTTCGCTTGGTAGGTGGGTGGATAGGTGGGTGGGTAGGTGGGTGGCTGGGAGGCCCCTGCCGCAAGCAGTTCAACCAGCTGAGGCGGAAAGTACGCATAAGCCCTGTCAGTGGCATAGTTTCCGTATTCCTCCCACATTCCATGTTTTTTGCTCCTCCACCTACGTTAAGCATCTGGCTAGGGATTATTATTTGCCATATTATAAGAAAACGGTTTTAGTTCAAATGTCAACAGCATTTGTCATGGCAGGGGCAATGCAGTATGCAAGTCCGCGCGACTCCGTGTATCCTGTATCTGCCGCTGACTGTGACTATGACTATGAATGTGACTGTGAATGTGAGAATAATGCGGTCGCAAAACGATGAATGGATGGATGCATGGCTCAGGCTCAGGCTCAGGTTGCCTCCAAGCGCAGCTCTAAGGAGTCTAGACAGAGGGCACTACTACCAGAGATACCTAATTTAACCGGAGGGATTAGCTTCAGTTTTGTGCAAGCGAATGAATGGGAATGGCAATGGGATTGATTGAATGCAGTTAACTTATGGAGCGAATCATTGAATACATTGAATATCTATATCATAGAAAAATCTGTGTTATATCGCAGTAAAATGGGGCTTAAATTGATCGCAAAATGCTCACACTAAAGGTTGGAATTACATCATCTAAGACTGCAAATTTAAACTCTGATTATTGTACTCAAAAAAGCACTTTAATCCCATTCGATTGGTGTTTAAAAAACATTCCCAAAGCCAACAGAAATAGTTGAAAATAATGCGGAAAGGAGTGTAATTACATTTACATATTGCCTGCATCTCTCTTGAGTTTTTTCAATTTTAATCCAATAAAATATATGACAACCATGTGGGCCCACAATATTTGCTAACAACAAGTCATCCCTTACCCCTAACCCCGGGCCGGGCACTGTTATGTCCATGGCCCAATGCTGATGATGATGACCAATTCAATAATAATTCATTCCGCAGCGCCAGTAAGCAGTAAGTCAAATATTTTCAACATATTCAGCATATTATGGCCAACCATGTTTTGATCGTGTGCCCAGCCCACTCGGGACCTCGACCCATATGTCCATACACCCGTATCCCCTGGCTCGTTTCAGCCAGCCAGAGGGGATGGTTCCACCATTAATTCTATGATTTATGTTCTGTTTAATGTGAAAAATGCAATGTTTTTACCAAAGAGATCACTCCCATGCTCTAGCACGCTTCATTATCTGTGCGAAGGTAGCATGAGGCCAGCTTCGTTGCCCCTGTGACTCGGACTTGTTCTGACTCGACCTCGGGGCCTGGTCACTAATCAAGTTGACCACTGGTCATGCGCTCGTTCACCCCGGAAATGAGATGAGCTGTGAACCCCGACGAACCATCCATCCAACCCCATACAACCCCTCTCCATGCTCCAGGCACATCAGAACCGGTACAAATTCATTAAACGCACAACGATCGAAAGAAGTTTACTTCAATTTGCATACCAATTGCTCGCCCTGATTTGCTCAGTCGGGGGATGAGCAAACCCCCCCGCCCCCTCTATGTACCTCAAGGCAGCTGAAACATTGCCAAAAAGGGGTGGCTCGAACGGAAGAACTGGCGAACTGGACTGTGGACTGGAGACCCCTGGCTGGGCCTGTTTATAAGCGTGATAATGATGATGGCTGACCTTTAGTTTGTTGCCAGTCGAGTTGACCATGTTGTTGGCCCCCCCCAACCCCCGACACGAACACTGAGGCGTGTTCACCTCTCTCACAAAATGGCGCAGACGCCTTGCCCTTGCCTGAGCCTTACCTTGGCCTCCGACTTAACTTTTGACCAACGGTCAGCAGCAGCACGTGGCGAAGACGTTCGTCGTTCGATAAGGCAAAACGGGGGGGACTCATTCCTTCCATGTCCATCGAAATTGGGATTAGACAGCCCATTGACACTGCAGGCAGGGGGTCTGCTGTACCCGGGGTCTCCCTTTATTTTTGTTCCTGTTGCTTACGCCGGTGGTGGTCAGCGCTTGTCAACATTATTTCTCAATTAATTTTTCATTTTTCATAAAATTAACCCAGAAATCGGCTGGGCAGTGACCTTCGTGACCACTTGGCACATGGTCAGACATGTTGTTGTTGTACCTTTGGCCAGGCTAGAACCTTTTTTGTTGCCTCCCCAGAGGCACGTGTTCAAGGCAGTTTCTGCTATTGGTTTATTATTGGATTGGTTTGCCTTGACTCGGCTTGGATTGGATTGGATTGAATGGGTAGTGGAGTTTAGTTGAGTGTTTAGAGGCGAGTCACTTGTTGAGGGGATGGATGGAGAGACTTTGCTTTGACTTTGACTGCGGATTGTGACAGCGACTGCGAATGGTTGTGCTTCTGGGGCATTTGTATTTCGCTTTTATTACATTTATTTTATGCCCGGTTTCCGTTCCGCCGCCTCCGCCTCCGGCTGCAGCAGCAGCAGCATCCTCGGGTGGGCGAGTCCTTAAATGAAATTAAGTCCGTGTCGGCATGCGCTGGCTCTGTGGCTGCTTTTGCTGCCACTGCTGCAGCCAGGAAGTGATAGAATGAATGGCTGCCACTGGTACTGGGACTGGTACTGGTACTGCCATTGCCACTGGCACTGCCTTTGAGGGGGGGTGGCCTGCCTGCAGTGTCAGCAAACGGAGAGAGAGACAGAAAGCAAAAATGCACAGACAGACTTCCTGTGGATTTTCCGGAATTTAATTTATTAAAACAACGGACGGACAAGTTCGCGGCTGCTCTGGCAACGATTGCCAGCGGTAAAGCCTTGATTCCGATTCGTTCTGGCTTTAAATGATATCGCCCCAAGGTTGTATTCGATGGCATAATCGAAGGATATTGATGAAATTTCGTAGGGAAGTGGCAGAGAAACATGAGGATAACAGAACTCCAAGGACATGTCTGTCCATAGTTGGATTTCTTTTGCATTCTTGATGCCCTGTGGCTCCATTTGTAAACCACAATAGCTACACGATACTGCGATCCTGCGATCCTGTGATCCTTCTTCTCTTGACATATTCCAAAATGTGTTTTGCATTTTGCTGATGCGATCGCAGCAGGACATCCATTCTCCCGGACATGGTCGTAATTCGTGGCTGACTATTTTTTGTGTGGCATTAAAACAATTCAGCAGCAGGCAGGGTGGTGGCGGGGGGTAAACAGAGCGTTGGAAAACAATCAGAGCAAAGGATCGCTGCTGACGCAACGGGATTCGGAGACCGGCTGTGCTTTTTCCACGTCCGCGAACGTCCGAGCGACCGACCGACCGAGCGACTGTCAACGTGTCAATCAAGCATTGCCAGGCTGTCCCCGCTGCCCTGTCCCTGTCCCGTCACACGATTCATTAATTCAGACTCGAGTCCTTGTTCCCGTTGTCCTTGACGCCGAGCACTCCGTCCCAGCACCCTCTTTCGCGGCCCTCACCTTGGCCTGGAAACCCTTTTCTGCCTTGGAGCCTGAAGACGTTCGCAGCGATCGCTGCTGCTGCTGCTGCTGCATGCCCCATGACGTCTCAACATTCGTGACGCTCTTGACAGTCATTGTGCCAGGGGTATGTATGATAGGGAATGAGGAGGTTACAGCTCGATTCTCTCACCGTATAATATAGTTTCGTTAAGGGAACAGACTTTCGTTTTGCAGCTTGATTTTGTGGCATATATGGCAAGTTGCTGAATGAGCTTCAGGCAGAAGAGTTATTTGTGCCACAGAATGGAAGATTTATCAGCTAAGATCTGGCTTGGTTTTATCTGTAGTATGTGACTTTTAAAATGAAGTTAATGCTTTGTTTTGGTAGCTAGCAATGCGACATACATAGTTTCATTTGGAGAAAGATTATGCCAGGAATATGTCCATGGTTCTTATTATATAAGTAACATAATATCATAGATCTATCCACTAAAAGAAGGTCTTTTGAAGAGCTATAGCTGATTAAAGCTTGTGGATAGTTTCTGGGTTTAGTTTTATGGGAAGTTCCAAAAGAAAAGATAACTATACAGATTGATCTTTAAAGGCTTAAATTACTAGATAACTATAATTAGATCTACTTGAATTTTAAATATATAAAACTCACTCTTTCAACCTATTAATTATAGGGTATATATCCGGTAATTCCTTCTCCAAAGCTGCTTTATCCTCTGAGCTCTGTGCACAACTGTTTGAGGTTGGCTCCTGTCTGTGTCGCAGGATACCCTTCAACGTAGGGATTCGCTTCAGTTTCACCTACTGTTTCAGTCTCAGTTTCAGTTCCATTTTCTGTTACAGTTCCAGTCCCACTTCCAGTTCCAGTCTCACTGACATTCCCATTTTGCTGTCACGCATCCTCTCTACGCAGGACATCTGTTCTGAGCGAAATTCGCGCAGTTTTTCAATTTCAATATCAATAGCAGGAATGGAAACTTATGCAAATTTGCATATTTCGGTTTTTTGTTTTCATTACGTTTTTCTATTGGGATTAAACCATTGCGTTGCGTTGCCCCCGTTCTCTGGCCATGTCCCACCCCGGGAATGCATTGAAAACGTGATAAAAAAAAAAAGAGTAAGAATAAAAGATTATAATGATGCAGAGTTTTGCTGCAGGAAGGAGAGCGAGAGCAGGAGCCAGAAGGCCAGGCCAGATCGCTGGCATTATAATTTGCATTTTTCACTGACGGCCCACAGACGAGAGAGGCCAGGTTTCAGGTCCCAGGAAGTTGTCACACTCTCTCTCTCTCTCTGTCTCTGTCTCTCTTTCGCACATACAAACGCACAGGGGCACAGGGGCAGGGGGCGCGGCAAAATGCCTTGTCATTAAACCTTTTCGACCCTGTCCCAGAGAGTGCCTTGCCTCTATCCTGCTCTGCTCTACTGCGCCGCCTTCCCCCTTTCTCCGCGCTAGCCCTATTCAAATCAATAAATATGCAAATTCGCAGTTGCTGTTATCCTTTTGCAACATTGCACACACACACACAACACACACAACAATACACAATATACACGATGCGAATGCGGAAACCCAGGATCGTGATCGGTGGTAAGGGGTAAGGGGTTCCTTGCCCCCCCCCTTGCACAGCAGATGCATTGCTTGCATTCGGAATTTTCCATCACTTTTTTGTTGGCATATAATTGATTCGCGCTCGACATATATATTTATTTTTCGTTTTTTTTTGGCAAATGGGAAATCTATAATCGGAATAATTTGAATATTCAAATTACAATGCTCACACGCATCGGGATTTTGGCATACAAATTGCACATCCGGTTGCTACCTACTTTGCATACATATGAATTATATAACCCCTTTAGATTACCCCTTGTTACCCCTACCCAGCTCAGCACACCCCAAATGGAACCCAATACCAGAAAATCCATTCGCAAATCCAATTTTCCATTTGGTTTCGTGTCCCGCGACCAGGTTCAATCATGAGATTCAGGCGAAAAACTTTAAGGTTTTTCCCGACTCCGGCATGTTCGTAGCTCCGGAGTTTCAGTTCAGTTCAGAAGTGCAGTTCAAGGCTCGGTGTTTCAGGCTTGGCTGGGTAAGAGAGAGGAGCTCCGAATTTCAAGATTCACTTTTGGCAATTCGGAGATTCTAGTTACCAGATATCAGATTCCGATTGTTTGCCCTTGTTGAAGGTGTGAAGTGCACTCTCGACTGCTGCTGTTGCTGCGATGGCCGAGATAAGACACGACTCCCATCGGCTAATTTATCGCGGCCTCAGATGTGCCATAGATGGGTGAATTCATGCCACTCAGTGTCTGCTCTTTCGATTCGTGACATTCTTCTGTTGGGCTTTTGTTGAGTACATGACTTATTTGATATGTTCTTAGATGTATTTTAGTTATCTCTTTCCATCAGAGGGTCCCAAAGGCAGAAACCCAATCAAATCCTTAATAAACATCATTATGTATATAATTCTAAAAAAATCATGTCCAAGTTGTTCAGTAAAAATATGTATAAATTACCTGTATATTATATTAAAATATATTTAATTTTAATTATTTTTTGAAATTATAATTTTAGTTGTATTTTAAAATATTGCCCACTCGCCTTAAGATTTGTTTCTTGATTTATATCTAAGCAAATTATAATATTGGTTAATGTTCTAAAGCTATTGAGAGATTCATTGGTTTGTGATTTATTTCTTCAATTTTATAATGCCATGTTTTGTTTTTAATTTTATCAGTAACTTCCATCAGTTGCTAAGCTTCTTTTTTTTGTACATCTTAACTATTTATATTTGAAGGATATTTTTGAGCTGAGACCCCATATTAATAAGCCTGTGAAACTCAATAAAATAGACCTCAAAACATCACTAAGAATCTGAATTAAATGATTAAGTTAATCTCTTTGTTTTGAAAAGATATCGAAAGTATATTTGCAGCACTTTCCAGCTGGATGTATGTATGTATAAAATAAATAAAATGTATCTACATACGAAGATATACATACAGTGAAATCGAGTCTCAAAAAAAAAGAATGACCACTTTGTTTCTCGAATTATTCTAATATCTGAAAAGTTCTAGTTGCTGTTGGAAATGTTTTTTTTTTGGAAGAATATAAGAAATTCTTTAATTTCTAAATTTTTGCTTGTAATTTTAATATGAACTTTTGACCTTTAGTAGCCGATTCTAAGTAGTTTTTGGACAATGCTACAATTTGTTGGAGTTCTAATTTGTGAGAATCCACTGCATATCCTATATATAGTATTACTATAACTAAATCTGAGCTATAGTTTTGTATGCACCTTTCGATTTTGCTACCCTCCCCAAAAAAGTTCGATTGCTTTTGAAACGTAGCCCATTGGGCATATGTATGAGTGTGAGTATTTCACGATATGTGGAATCTATGCTGAAACTTATGCTCATGCATATGTATCGCCCACATACACACACACACACACATACTCACATGCATTCATTTAGTCAGAATCATACACTCACACCCATACAGACACAGACACAGACACACTCGTATGTGGCTGTATTCACATACATACATAAATATTGCGCATTGTGTATGTATTGGCTTACATAAGCTTCAGTTCTGCCCAGCCCAACCCAGACCAGACCAGACCAGACCAGAGTATGGTCCACCCCTAGCCACCCCTTACCACCTCAAAAGCCACCCCCTGTACTACTCTCCCGCATTCGTATATATGTATGTACATGTGTGTGTGTGTTTGTGTGTCCCTCTCTCTCTCTCTCTCTCTCTCTCTGTCTCTCTCTCTTTCTGTGATGTTGTTGGCCGCTGCCGATAGCACGAAATGTGCATATGCTTCAAAGTGCTCTCCATTTCCATTTCCAACTCTCACACACATATGAATACAAGCACACACACACAGGCACACACACACACATATTCAAGCTCAGCCGCAGGACATACATAGAAAGGGACAAGACAATATATGTGGGTGGAGAGTGAAGGAGTGAGTGAGAGAGGTAGTGGTGGCTGCGTGGTGGGATGGGGGGGTGTAGTCAAAGGGCTACTCGCCAGTGTTGCTGCCACAAAATGATGCTGCTCCCACAGCTGCTTCACATGCTCCTCCACTCTGCTTCGGTGGCCTCCCTCCCATCCATCCACCGAGTCCCGCGTCTCCCTGTTAGCTTTCTTCCTTTTGCACACCTTCCTCTTCCACTCCACTCTACTCACCTCCTCAGGACAACAACCACCCACGTCCAATTCACGCAGCACTGAAAGAAATGGGTTTCGATATATCTCTGATTAAGAATTGTTAATTGATATGAGAACTAGATTTTAGTGCCAGAGAATATCAGTCTAACAATTGTTTAACATTTCCAATGGGCTTTGAAAAATAGAGACGATATTCGTTGAGTTATTAAATATGTATAAAAAATTATCAAGTTATCTTTTTTAAAGCCCAATAACCAAATTAAAATAATTTATTGGCTATCCTCAAGGAATCCTGCAGATTGATAGATTCTATGATAGACGAATGTGATTTTAATACAATTTATTTAAGCTACAAAAAATATATTAATCGATTCTTTAATCGAGTTGGTAAACCATGAGAAAAATTAAAAGGTACATGAAAATCAATGGGGCAGAAGAGAATCTCGTTTTTCGAACAATCTTCAATGGAAAATAATAATATAATAAATATAATAATATAATATAATCAATTGAAATCGAGAAAATCTTGTTCTACTTGAGTCATAGTTCCTCTGAAAGTTTTCGCTGATTTGACAATCCAATCTTAAAACCTCCAATCTAAATTTGGAGCTTTGCATTATTATTTTTCTTTCTGTGTATTTTGACGTTGTCGCCTGGGCGACCATTATAAGCATAAGATATTCATTTGCTTCATTCTTCACATAGCCACTGCCATGGACCAGGGACCAGGGACCAAAGACCAGAACGAGAACGCGAACGAGTACCACGGACTACGGCCAGAGCGAGCCAACGAATGAGTTGAGTGTGTGAGTGAGTGAGATAGCAAACGGATGGGAGTCATATGTGTGTTTGTGTGTGTGTGTGTCTGCGTATGTGAGCTGCGCAAAAGTCCTTCAATTAAAGATACGCGATGATGGCGAGCGAGATGGAGCAAGCGAAAGTTCAAAATGTGCAAAAATACAGAATACAGAAAGCAGAAAGCACAACTCCACAAATATACACACACACACACACAGAGAGAGATAAAAACATGTATCATGTGTGGGTTGAGGGGGAGAAAATGCGTGCAAGGGGATGTATAGCATGCAAGCTCCCACCATACATACATACATATGAGTGTGTGTGCATGTGTGTGGGTTAGGTTTTGGGGCTGCCGCTACCAATATTCAATGCTCCCATATGCATATGTGTATGTGTGTTGTGGGGTGGGGGGGTGCCACATGTGCCTGTGCCTGTATGTGTGTGTGTGTAAGAGTCACCATCTTCGTGTACGCAGGTCGCGAGCAATAAAATACGAAGCGACTGGCCGAGACAGACTGACAGAGACAGTGGGACCGAGCGGGGGGTGGGCGACAGACAGCAACAACGATGCCGCGCGCATGTGGGAGACAACACACACGACAGGACAGTGTGTGCGTGTGCGTCTGTGTGTGTGTGTTTTTGCGAGCACACATACGGAAATGGACACCACACAAAACGCGACGCAACATGTTCGTCCAGCTGCAGCAGCAGCAGCAGCAGCGGCAACATCAGGCGCAGAGAGCCCCATTGTTCAAGCGGTGGCCGCGACAGCAGCAGCAGCAGCAGCGGCAGCGGCAGCGGCAGCGAAAGTACGACAGCGACAGCCAGAAAGGACGACAGCGACAACGATAAGGTTGAGGACGAAGCCGGCACGGCGATGGCTACGACGACGATGACTACGACGACTACAACGACGACGACGACCACATTCGATAGCCTTCGATGAGCAATACATTTTGCTTCCCTTAAAAACGAACTCTCTCACTCACACTATTGCGCTCTCCTTCGCTCGCACACACCCCCACAACCCCCCACAGCCCCACCACCCACATACACACACACATATGTGCGAGCAGGACCTGCATACATGTGTGTGCTGTCACTCGTGGGGATAGAATCTCTGCCCCACACACACACACTCGTACACACGTAGCAGAGTGGTCCACAACCACTCAATGACCTACCCCCCAACACCCCCCCTTCCAGCCCACTGTCAGGCAGACCCAAATGCTGCTGCTGCGCGCAGGTTTTTTGGGTAAAAGGGTGCGCCAACGTCGCTGTCGCTGCCAGTTGCCAACTTCTAACTGCGCTGCCTCGGCTGACGTCGCTGTCGTTGTTTGGCCACTTAGTCGCCCTCATGTTTGCTGCTGTTGCTGCTGCTGCAGGATGAGGATGAGGTGGGGGGCGGAGTGGGTGGTGGCTGTTCGGCTTTTTGCCTATTTCGTTTAGGGAAAATTGATGCGTTGCCTTAATGGCCGACCATCGCACTCCACACACACACACACACACACACACACACATGGCAGCAAATACATGCACATATATCTATGTGTGCGTGTGTGTGTGTGGGAGGGTGGTGGGTGTGGGGGTGGGAGTGTGTGTCTGTATATAAGGCATCCTATATGGGGAAGTTTCAGGCTAAGCAACTACGTGATTAAGCCTCTCTTTCTGTGCATGTATACACACACACATACACATGTGTGGTATACAGACAATCAGTGGGCACCCCCTACTAGCCCCTACCACACACATGACCGACCATACCCTCCCCCCCGCACACACACACACAACCAAACAGTGTTCGCATAAATTAGTTTTGATGCTGGCAAATGAAGAGGAGAACTCTCCTCACCGCTCACCACCGAGCCGAGCGGCCATCTTGCCAATATATGTGAGCACATATGTGGGAGTGTGTGTGCTTGTGTGTGTGTGTGTGTGTGGGTGCTTATGTATGTTTGTGGGGGGAGTGCAAGCATTTCGTAGCATACAGAAAAGGGCGCTCTGACCAGAGGGACACACATACAGCACATGTGCATGGTGGTGCTCGGAGTTGGTTCTTAATTAAGTCCACATATGCACAGGCTACCCTTCTCTCTCTCTTTCGCTCTTTGTGTTGCTTTCTCTTTCTGCTTCTGCTACTGCTGACTGTTTCGTTCTCTTTCGGTCTTTGTGCTGGCCAAATCGATTTCAATATGTTAATGGCGCCAACTTTGAGCAAATGAAGTGAAATTTGCTGGCTCAACAAATGATGTACATACATACATACACACATATGTACTATGCATGACTGTACATACGAGTGTGTGGGTGGCCCATAGGGTGCCTTGGGGGGGTGGTGAGGGGGTTGGGCATGTTAAAAGTCAATACTTTTCGCTGACGTGTGATGTATAAGCTTTGCTCTTCTGCTCACTCTGTCCTTTACTCACCCTTAGCCTCTACCTCTACCCCTACCCTACCCGCACACCCACTCTCCCACCTTCCTCCTCTTTCTTTCACCCACTCTCTATGTGTGTGTGTGTGTGTGCAAGGAAGGTACAGTTTTCAATTACTGTTGGGTTCAGCGATGCTTTGACAGGCATCAAAAGTCCTGGGGATACTTTGTGCTGTGTGCGGGTACTGGGGGGGGGTGCGGGGGGTACCCGGGGCTTCCGTTTTGCTGGCGGGCAAACAGTTTTTCAACTTTAAATTGATTGCGTTCGGCAATTTGCAGATTGATTGTGCGAGTAATCAATATAATTAACATGAATCACAGAATCACAGCTGCATTTGCATCTGCAGCGACCCGCAACAAATGTGGGACAATCTTTTTGGCGAAGATAATCGATGGGTTGTACGTGTATCCATTGAAGGAATATTTCAACTTAAAGGAGGGGAATTTTGTGTGCTTATTTGGGGCAGAAAAAGGGGAGTAAGTGGAGGAGAAAACATACATAAAAGAAATTGGAAATATGTTAAATATTTCCTGTGAATATTTCATAAATGATTTACAATATATTCTCAAAGTATTTCCAATGCTTAAACTCATACTTAGAGCTTGAGCTATAGGAAACCCTTTCATGCCTTTCCCATGGGTGTCTCCTGCCTGGGATCCTTGACTGTCAATCACTGCGTCTAAGCTTCGTTCGTTTAATGTGCTGCCTGGAAACCCTTTAACTCCAGCCTAAGCCACGCATCGCGCTGATCGTGCGAACAAATAAATCTGCAAAATTTTCTTTGCCCCCCTGCCCCTACTGTGAACCCTACCGCTTGGCCTTCTTTGCATTTGGCAAACTGCATAATTTGCACACAATCGGGCAGATACTTTGCATGCCTCCCGGAGAATGGCCTGCGGGCCTTGGGGTGCAGCTACGATCCTGGGAAATTTACAGCCTCACCTGCACCAAGGCGGGTTGTTGCTTCCCCTTTAGCCAGCCGTTTCTGACAGCCGCCGCCTCAGCGTCTCGGCGTCGTCTTTTACTCGGGGGTTCGTAATCAAATTACATGCTCAATGCAAAATGCAAAAAAACACACACACACACTAGAAAAAGGAAAAGCAAAAGGAAAACCACACGGCGAGATGCTGTCAAAGGGATGCCTGCAACAGAACCCAGAAAGAGTACCCCGAGAGGGGGGATGAGAATCGGAAGCAGAAGCTGGAAGCAGAATCTGAATCGGAATCGGGAAGTGCATGTAAATTTTCACTCGCCGTCAATTATCTCGAATGCATCGCCCAAAGGATTATACGACCCAAAGATGTGTGTCGTGTGGAAAACCCCTTCTGGGGTTTCCTCCTCCTTCTCCGCATAGATGTGTGTGAGTGTGTGTGTGTGCCGCAATTAGAAGGAAGGCAGCTCACATTTACATTCACCCTTACCCTATATGCTACCCATACCCTATACCCATACCCTTTTCGCCCCCCCCACCCCTGAGGAAAAATCGCAATATGCAAAGAGAACACAGAAAGCAGACGACAGAGCATAAGAGAAGAGACGCATGAGGTGCATGGTGGAAGGAGGGAGACGCGATGCGATGCGACGAGAGCAGACGAGAGATGTCGACCATTTAATTAAAATTCGAAAAAGGTATAAATTTCCCTTTGAGAGCGATTGACAGGCGACGGCAACAGCAGCAGCAGCAGCAGCGTACCGACCGAAATGTAACGGTTCGCGACAGTTACCCGGTGTCTGCCCGTCCCGTTGGAAAATTATTACCCATGCAAATTGGCAGCGATGAGGTTTTGCCCCCATCCAACCGTCAATCGGAAAGGGTATGGGTATAGCATGTCTGTTGAGAGAGAGAGGTAGAGCGAGAGGTAGAGTGTGTGTAACATGACACATGGCTGCATAAATAGCATAGAAATTATTACCTCTGTTTCGCGTTTGCCATATCCCATATCCCATATCACGGGGCACGTCTCATCCTTATCTAATCAAAACTGAATCAGAAACAAAACAATTCGGCGGGAAGCATGTGTGTGTGTGTGTGTGTAGGGGCAGGACTCTCCAGCTGAAGGACTTTCATAGGGAGCATTATTACAAATATATAATTTGTAAGCTTTTGGTTATAAGTTCTGCCAAAGAAAAGATTTGTTAAATATCTCCAAAAAAGCTACTTAAAAAAGTATTTAATTGAGCAAAGAAGGGGATTACACCCAGCATAGTTCAGAAGAGAACTTCTCTCTTGAGAATGAGAGCTACTTGAGCTAACAAAAAACGCATCATTATATAGTATTTTCATTAGCAAGAATTTTATTTGAATATGTTGGTTAACATGAGATTTTCTTATGCTTCAATTAAGTGACATGAAATAGTACTAGGAAAGTGGCATGAAAGTAATATGAAAGTGGCATGAAAGTACTCGGAATCTGTGTGAAAAAAACTTATGCCAGTTGCAGCCATTCCATGAGCATGAGTGGAGCTTCAGGGAGAATCACTTGGAACCGAAGAGAGGGTAGCTGCAGGTTTTGCTTTAGTGATTTGATTTAGTTCATGTTTAGTTGAGTGTTTTTTCTAACGCACCTCTAAATCACTCTCCAAATGCGCAGTCAGAGATATCATATAGAAATCAATCAAAGTCATGGCACTGTATGCCTTCAAGTTCCCTCAAAAATGCAGCCAAATATTAGCTATAATTTTCAGTTAATTTCTAGGTTTTTTCACCAGGCTTCTAGGCTTTCCCTTCAGGCTTCTGGGCTTTCCCTTTAGGCTTCTAGGCTTTTCCTCCACTCACTTTTGATGCCCTACAACCTGGATTTTTCCACATCTAACTCTAACATTGTGTAGTTCGTTAGCCCCGGCAGCCTGAGTGTGACTTCCAGTGACAACCAATTGTCGGCTAATATATTCCATTCCTTGCCAACCCAGGCAGCGGTTTGCTTATCGCGATATAGATGATGATGATGGCAGCATGAGGATGATCTGAAGAGGATGAGGAGTTGCGTCCGTTCTGCCACTTGAGGGGCATGAGTCGCATGAGGAACTTCTTCACTTCACACACACTGTCGCCTGCCAGGATCATCGATAGTGGAATTCGCATGGGGAGTGGAAGGGGCACTCAAGCAACAGCTGAAAACGGCCTGCTGGGCTGCCGGGCTGCTGGGCTGCTCGACCATCACCACCACCAATCAGCATCCTTCTCAGCATTCTCATTCACATCCTCACATCCGCATTGAGGATTGAGAATTTAAATTATTCAAGTGGTCTTCACGCCATTTGCTGGCTCTCTGAATCAATAGCCGAGAAGCAACCAAAAAAATCGCAATTACATATTCCTACTCGCACATCCATCCCTGTCTCAGTCCCTGTCCCTATACCTAGTCTTGGTTATAAGGGGATTGGGGGGGCTGCAAAACTATTTAACATTTTTTGCGAACGACCCCGACTCGGCTGGTCACCCGGCGCGTCTCAAGTGTCCTCCAAACACGGGTGCTTGGCATAAATTATTCGCGTGGAATTCGGGGACAAAATGGTCTGCGGGATATCCTACATAGTCCTGGTGCCTTTTTGGATGCAGCCAACCTTTGCTCTCTGCTGGCTCTCTGGCCCTCTGGCTTTTGGCCTGGCCGGCTGTACCGTTCCAGTCTCATTCCCTGTCCCTGTCCCTGTCCCTGTCAATTGAAGGTCACCGAAAGTTTTTACTGCCAGCAACAGTTGCTGGCTGGCTGCCGCAACAAGTTGCTCTCTTTTACACCATGCTCCATGGGCTACGGGCCGCCACCCCCTCGTTACCACCTCGAAAAAAAAGCTCGACACAAAAACTCGTAACAGAAAAAAAAAAAAAAAAAAAAAAATTGTGTAAAAGAAAAGCGAAATGCAAATAGAAAACGGCTGGATGGAGCAGGGGGAGGTACGGCATAAGAGCGCGAGAGAGGGTGGGCGTTGGGCGTGCCGTGGCGGGGTGTCTGGCACGTCCTTGCCAAGTCAAGTCTCAATTTGAATTTTAATTTTAAATGCCACAATTTTCCATCTATTTACAGTCTGAGGCCGCGACGGCACCGGCAACGGCACCGGCAACGGCCTTGCACTGTGGCAGGAAAGCGATATTCAGCGGATAAATTTAATTGCGTTCATTAAAAAAGAAAAAGAAAACATCCTGCTCTCATTTGATTGTTTGGGGAGGGATTGGGCTTAATTGTAGATGTTTAGGAAGGGGAATCTTTCTCAAGGGAATCACCATAAGGGAAGTGTGCCTTATGCAGTGGATATCTCTGTATCTATACAAAGGATAACTAGGAAAAATGAACTGCTGAATGGTCATTCTCCCCTTGTATGAATGATCCCCTTTGGATGTGAATGATGCCACAAAGAGAAAGAGTTCTTCAAGGGATCTCTCCATAACGGACAGCTGCTTTAAGCGCACACAATAATATCTACAAGTAGTTTTTGTTTTACTTTCACTCCACTGTTAGTAGTCGGCCTTTCCTCTCTCTCTCTCTCACTCTATGCACCCCCACAATTTAGACGCTTACGTAACTATACAGCGGCATAAATGCAAAAAAAGAAAGAAAGAAAAGAAAAGAGAAGAGAAGAGAAGAGAAGAAGAAAAACCACTTGGGGAAACACCAAAAGTTGTCCAAGTTCCTGGATGCTTTCTTTTTCATGAATGAAACCATTTTTTTTTTCCTCATCTTATTCTAAAAATAAAAGAAAGAAAGGCGCATGTAAGGAGACGAAGAGAAAGCAACAAAAGCACAAAGAGGAAACAATAAAAGAATGCAGCGCGACAGAGAAAGAGAGTGAGTGTGAGAGAGAGAGAAAGAGAGGTGGGAGAAGGAGATGGAAAAAAAATTAAGTCTACCCGCCGTCTGCAATGGGAGCGTAATGAGTCTCTAATTGACGACATTGAGCTGAGAACCAGCTCCCCCCTCCACCACCAGCACGCCACACTTGGTACCCCACCCCCCGCCCCCTGACAGGCAGGCAGCGTCTGCGAATGTTTTTTTTGTACCCTTCACAGAGGGTATAACGATTTTTACTCAATGTTTGTGGAGCAGCAATTGCGATTCCATAAATGTATTTTATATTTTATTTATTTTGAATTATATGCGGTATAAAATATGGATCGGATCAGCGAATTATCGTGTCTCCGTAGGAGCTACAGGTAGGAAAACTTCTTTAAACTAATTTTTGGAAATTTTTTACACACATAACTCCTATCGGATATCATCATAGAAAATGCGAAACTTATTGAAATATTAAAAAAAAAAAAACTTAAAGTTGTGGAACAATATATAAATTTTTACATACATAGAAAACATACATATATATTTACATAAATAATTCTTCATGTCTTAGCGAAATTTGATCAAAATCGAATGATAATATCCTGCAGGTAGCATTGAAAATCCCCTTGAAAGAAACCTACACAAATTATAATGCTAAGTAAAAGATTTTCCGCATTATATATCTTCCAACTGATAGATCTGAAAGTGCATCAAATTATAATGCTAAGTAAAAGGTTCTACGAATCATACATATGTATATCTTCCAACTGATAGATCTGATAGAGCATCAAATGCTTCGACCCCATACGATAATATTTCAATAATTTTTTTGTTTGTTTATTTCTTTTTTTCTTCGTTTGTGTTTCTTTCTTTCTTTCTACTTCTCTTTCTCTTACTCTCTGGCTGCTTGTTGCTGTTAGAAATTACGCTAAGCTGTAAAGGCGGGGCGGTGTTGTAGAGGAAGTGGGTGGAATGGTATGGTATGGACTGGTGCGACGGATGGTATGGGTACCCCAGGACCTGGCAGACTGATTTATTTTGCTTGGCTCTTTTCAGCCATTTTTTTATTATTATTACGATTATTATTTCTGTTTTGGCCCCCCCCCCCCGCGCGTCTCACAGCTTTTGTTTGGCATTTTTCAAGGTCGTCGCGCTTGAGAGTTTAATTCGTTCTCCTCTACCACTCCCACTCTCCTTACTCTCTCTCTCTTCTTATTGCTTTTCCTCCCTCTTTATCGCAACTTTAATGCGGAAATGGAAAATGTAATGAAAAAGTTTTTTTTTTTATTTTTCGTCGACTTGCAAAGAAGTGACTGCTGCAGGGGGGACAGTGTTTTGTGGGCAGAGGGATGAGGTGTTTGGTCGAAGGGCTTGCAGCATGCTTAACGCCATTTATACGGGGCTTATCTTATGCACAGGGAAAGCCCTCTCCATGGAGACAAGACACCTGCACGGGAGGGACAACTTCATGGAGAGTTTCTCTTTTTTTTATCGTTTTTTTCTGACCCAATTTTGATCCTTGGGAATCGCTATAAACGGAAACATTTCATTGGAGCTAATAACTCGAAGATGTCTCTTTTGTGGAAAGTTCTCATTAATGGATAAATAAATATTATAAATATAATTAATAATAAATATTTGTGGGTGCCTAAAAAATGCATGATAGTCCAGTAGAAATACTGGATCCATGGGTGTTCCTGGAAATACTGTGTCCATTGTTGTCCACTCCATATTACACTCTCCGAGCGTTCTGTAGTGTCTCTTTTTTCCCCCTTCTTTGCTCTCTCACGACTCTGTTTGCGCTGCCATTAAAGTAAATAATTTGAAACGAAATGAGAAACAGTTAACAGAAAAAAAACAGGAGCGGGTGAAGAGAGCAACAACAAAAAAAAGGGAAGAATGAACCAGAACAAGGAGTGAAACGAACAAGGAACAAGCAGCAAGGAAAAGAAAGAAAAGAGCAATGGGTTAATGGAGAGACAGCAACAAGTTGGCAGCTCTGATGGCCCTGCCAAGACAAAGTGAAAGTGTTGAGGGGGGGGCTTGGAGACTGGGTGTAATGGAAAATGAACTCGGGAAAATTGCACACCCCCCACTCCGGTCACTGCATAATTTATCAGTTCTCTCTCTCTCTTTTCGCGAGAAATTCTTTTGAATTGTTGTCTGTCTTTGGCGGGGTTTTTGGGGGCTTCGCTTCGCACATAGCTCCTACTCCTGCGCCCAACAACATTGTGAAGTAGCTGCTCACATTTCGAGGTCAAAGGTTAAGCGTTTGATGGACTTAATTACTTCCCGCACAAAGACAACGAAAGAGAAAGAGCAGCTAGCTAATGGGTCAGTTAGCAAATTTGGTAAGAAATCTTTTACGGGCAGAGACTTTTTCTGCAATAGAAAATTTAAGTTTAGATCAATGAATTTTGCTGCATTTTTTAGCACTGGAAATTTGATATTTAAAATGCATTTAATACGATATTTTTTGCAGCCTCTGGAGAGCCTTTGCAAACGGATGAAATAAGTGCGAATTTCCTATGCTGACAGCGGCATCAGACATCAGCAAATTTCTGCAGTTTCCTCCCCAAACAAAAAAAAAAAAATCCGGCCGTGCCGACGCCATCGCCCAGACAGGCACATCCTGTAGCCTGTGCATCCTGCCTGTAGCCTGCAGCAGTCAGCAGCCAGCCAGCAGTGCCAGCAGCCAGCACATTGGTCAAAAATTCTAAACCCAAAGAACTACCCACATACGAGTGCACACAAATACACACAGCAACATCCAAACATCCACTCATACACTCACATATATTGGATGATTAGGCTCGTGTCCGCTGTCAGTAGCAGGACAAAGGACATGCACAGGGGTGGGTGTGGTCAGCCACGTTTTCGGGGTGGAAAGTCATTGAATTTTTGTTTGAAATGTTCATGCCGAGTTTCCCTATTTTTCGGGCAAAATTAAAACAACAGCAGCAGCACAAAATGGTAGTCATCCATTTGTTCATTCATTCGGATTGCAAATGTTTTTAATAGCAATTTCAATGCATTTAAGCATTTCTTCGTATGTCACTCTATTTATAGTAAATATGTAAATACATCTGTTCCTTAAGTCTTAATCAGTATTTTTAAACAAAATAGTACATTAAATATGTTTTATTTAAAGAAGGGATGGCAGATTTAATTGTATATTTAATTGATTAAAAGAATTGTAATAGATTTAGGCAGGCAGTTCCCTCCGGACTTTGCTCCACGAAATATTTGTTCATGCTCCTGAATGCTTTAACTTTGAAGTTTAGTTAGGGAGCTTGGGATATTTTAGGTACTATTTTTTGTACTGTTTCTGTTTTCTCTTTCGATTGGATTTACTTCTTACTGATTCTCTACATGATGCAGAGTTATTTGATTATCCTTTCGAGACACATTTCTGTTTAAGAAAGACTTATTCTGGTAGCAGCAGCTGCATTTGTGTGAAGCTCTCTAAGAGCCTCTTTAAAGTCGATTCCTACTCAAGGTTCTTGCTACTCCGATACTCGTATAATACTCCGATACTCATCATAGATCAGAGGAATTTTCTACATTATTTGCCTCTGCCATTTTCACCTACTTCTTAGAATCGTTGTGCTCAACTTTCAAATCTCTCTAACATCCTTTTCTCTCGTTTGTCTCCTATTTCATCTGTCACTTCTGATTATCCATAAGAGCTTCTTCTACTTCTACTCCATCTGCTCTTATACCATTTTCGTATGCCACTCGAGACCCAGTATCTTCTGGCTATCCCTTTTGATTTTGTTTTTGAAGGATCTCTTATGAATTGGGAATTGTTTTTACTTTGGGTTGGTTCTCTATAAGATATGATAATCTAAAGTACATTCTTGATCTTCCACTTCAATTTGTTGACCTCTTCAGCTGCCGTAGATAGTACGAGTACGAGTACGAGAGTATTGCACACAATATCGAGGTACAACACGTACAAAAGCAATTCCAATTCCATTCCTCTTCGCCTCACCCCACCCGCCTCCAAGCACCGACCCTCCCCACACCAACCATCACACTGTTGTGTATGTATCGATGTGGTTCATGTGTGTGAATGGGTGAATGGCTGGGTGGGTGGGTGGCACATGTGTGTTTGTGTGTGTGCGCATGTACAATACACAATGGCGGCTCATATACATGCCCTCTTTCTTCGCGCGTGTGTGTGTGTGTGTGTATACAAGGAAAATTCCATTTTCCATACTCAACTGTACTGCTTCGGAATTTGAATTGCCAACCGAAACATTCGAGGCAAAAAGTGTTCAAACAGGCGCCTAACCGGGGGGCGATATAGTAAGTGGGTGGATGGGTGGTTTGAGGTGGTTGCTTTTGCCACACGCTATATCTAAACCCACTTTCCCTCCACTTTCTGTCGCTCTGTCGCTGACTGTGGCCGGGGCCGGGGCCGGGGGGTTCGCTCTCTGTGGCCTGGCAAAAATAATCTGGGTAAATTTTTAGCATTCGCAAAAAGTTTGCAGTTCACGGTAAATTCTCATTCGATGGATGCTGCCTGTGGCACCCAATTCCCAACCCCCAACCCCCAACCCCCGTCCTGCCCCCTGCCCGGCCCCTTGGGAGTGAAGTGGCTGCTGGGCAAACAAGTGGATGGATGGTAGAAATGGAATGGAATGGGCTGGGTTGTGCCATTGCCATTGCCTCGCCGTATGAAATCAGCTGGAAGGAGCAGGAGTGAGCCGTGCGTCCGGGGTCCTGGGTCCGGCTTTCCCGGTTGGGTTTTCCCTTCAGTTGGCTTTGGTCTGATGCCAAGTGATTTATATTTTTGATATGCAAAACATTCTCAAACACATCGCGTCAGGGGCGTGGACAAGCCACCGTCGAACATTTGCAGAAATACACGACTCCCGAGACAGAGTCAGAGTACACACACACACACAGATACACACACAAAACACACACAAGTATGCGGGCATTTGTCCTGTGTCCTCTATGTCTGTATGTATATATGTATGTGTGTGTGTGTGTCTGTGTGTGTTTATGGGTGGCAGACCGTTGCCTGGATTTTGTGCGAAATCGGGAAATTTTGCAAAATGCTCTCCAGCATCCAGAGCATCCAGAGCATCAGAGCTGCTTCAGCTCTCCTCTTCCCCATCCAAATGACAAATATGCGAAGGACATAAGCATAAGCAATGGCATAGGGACACTCACAGTCACGGGATAAGCACAGCTGTGCATGTGGATGGGGAGGAACGGGGAGGGGGAGTCCTTCCCCCCAAATACCCAACTCTTCCTCTACATCTTCGTTGTCGTCCTTGTCGTTCTTTTGGTTCATCTTGGTCTTCGTCGTCTGCTCCCCGGCTCCTGGCTCTGCCTCTCCGCCTTTGTGTGTGCCCGGATGTGGTCGTTAGATTAATGCGCTTTGGCAACTTGCCAGTACATAAAATCTATGTATGAGTCCCGCCGAACAGCGAACACTGAACACCAAAATACATATACATATACATATATACATAAGGAGCATATCCCACATACATCACACATATACGAAAAGAGAAAGAGACTTCGGCTCCATTGCGCTTGGTTGGAGTTTGGAGCACACGTTCCATGGTACGTCCTGGACCTCTAGAGAGACAGAGACAGGGAAAGGGACAGGGACAGAGACAGGGACAGAGTGTTGCCAATGTGTGGCGGTGGAGGGGCTAGCTATAAGGGGAGGTTTTGGCCAGCATTAGCGACCATCGAAGTCGGTCTGTTTGGGGCCATGAGTCGCCAGGCCGATGCTCTGCAAGTGAATCGAATGATGCAAATCGAATAGTTCAAATGCACTCAAATATGTGAGTGTCTGCGTGCCGGAATCCTTGCTATAAAGACAACACATTCTCATTGCACTTTTATGCACATTTTCGCTATAAATTTGATGCACCAATTATGCCACATAATTGGTTGAATTTTGCTGCAACTAAAAATAGTATTCCCTGTGAAGTAGTTTTTGTATGCCTAACCCTTGGACTGAGAGTGAGAGAGAGAAAGTCTCGCCAATCCGCGCTCGTTAGTCCAGATCCGTTTCCCCTAACTTTATTGGATTCGAATTTGCGCGCTCTCCCCCCCCCAGTCACCCTGCCAGCCTGTGATGTGCTGTGGTGTGGTGGCGGGATATTGATGGCTTTTGCGAGCTGCCTTCATTCGGTTTCGCTCATTTGCATATGCCGCTCGCCCCCCTGGGGATGGGTATGGGTATGGGATGGGAGTAACTGGCCAAGGGACGGGCGGGCAGGGGGTTAGGGTATGGAACGATAGGACATAACGAGCGATAATGCTAATGCCTTTATGGTGCACACATAAAATGTCCTTTTTTCGCGAACATTGTTGCACGAATGCGGCACAGGAGCAGGAGCCAGACGCAGAGCCAGATGGGAGGCAGGAGATGGGCATTCGCAGGCGGGCATCCTGGCGATTCTTAGCCGCGAGTTGGATGTGGAGTTGAGAAAGTGGTTAGGGGGTGGGGAGGCTGTGCCAAAAGGGTGGTGGTTTGGTGGCTTGGTGGCTGCCATTCCAAAACTGCCATTACGGGACATCGGAAGCAAAAACATTTCGCGAAATGAATAACAAACCCACCACTTGCCCGTGTGACCAGCTCTCGACCACCACCATTGCCGCCACCACCCAACATCACCCCCACTCCCACTCCCACCCCCACCCCCAACGCAATCTGCCACTCCACCACCGCACCCCATGCACCCAACACGCTTGCAAAAAAATTATCCCAGAGTCGTCTCAATTTCGATTTAAGTTGCTTTGCTGTTCGGGTCCTTTGTCCTTTGCATTTGCCAAAAAACCGGAGACCAAAACCAACCCGGACACGGTCCCGGACCCGTAGCCGGGGCCGTCAACTTTTTGGCCATATGTAAAAGGCGACCGAAGGGGTGGCTCTCCACCCCCGTCCCCTTATCGCCCACTCAGCTGTGTGTGTGTGTGTAAGTGTTTCGCTTGGCCTATGGGTGGGTGGGTGTCTGTCTCTTTCTAATACATAAGTACCGTACCCCCCCATCATACCAAATACCGTACATATATGTGTGCTTATATATGTATGTATGTATTTACATGTGCCGTTTGGACTCCCGTTTGGGGGATGGTCGTCTCGTCTCTGACGACTGGCCTCCCACCTCACCAACCCCACCTGCATGGAGATGCTCTCTGCTCTCTGTTGTTGTTGCTTCGTCCAGACCAGAAGAAAATCGATCGATTCGATTTTACTTGCTATAAAATTCGTTTTTTTATAGCAAAATATCAGTGTTTATAGCAACGATCGTGTGTGCTGCATACTTTTGGGCTGCGCGATCGTTGGAGAACTAGTGCCGGTTTCATGCCAGTTTCTAAGAGGGAAAACTATAGGAAAAAGCGATGGAAATACAATCTGCCATGCCATTCCCACAAACTACGTTCCCCTTTCCATCAAATTGCATCCTTTATCTTTCATATATCCATCATTTAATTAGCCTTAAACTAAAGTTTATCATGTGTGGCACCTATGCGCCATCTGTTGACCGCTGCAGCTTCGCGGCTTCGCATACAGATGGCGCCAGTTTGCTTATTGGACACGCGCAAACGTAAATGCCAATTGGAAGCCCTGAATTGCCAGTTGCGTTGCCAATAAGGGTGGTTTCCATGGACACAAACAACACAGAAGCAGCAGCAGCAGCAACCAGAGCTCCCTCCACACACATATGAAAATCAGAATGTACACACATACATACATATATGTACATATGTATATGTACAAAGGGATGTTTGAAGGCTGGCAAAGCAAAAGGGTCGAATTGGTCAAGGAACTCTGGAGTCTCAGAAGTGTGTGTGTGTGGATTTCCTTTGAATTTGCTTAAGATACTATACATATGGAAATGTGAGAGGGCAAAGGGTCAGAGGTCGAACAGAGGTGTGATCTTCAATTAAATGTGATACAAAATAAGTAATTATGAAGGTTAGATATCATATTAAGAGTTTCCTGAGAGGTTTCTGCTTTGATTGCCTTTGAATTTATTTTAAATTTAAATCAATAATAAATTCTATAATTATGAGTCTCCTTTGACATGGATACACAATCGTATAGCCTACATTCTTTGTGTCTAATTTTACTAAAAAAAGATATTCCTAGGCGACTGCACTCCATTGCACTCAACTGTACCTATCCGCTGTGTAGTTTTCGTATTTTGTGGGTTTTCTCTTCTCTAAACATAATGGACGCCCAGGAATCTGAGATCCCTGTTCCCTGTCGCGAGTCTCAAGATGTCATAAATAAAATGCTCAAGTCTGGCATAGGCTGGGGGTAGGGGCAGTCTCTGGTAGCAGGGCAATCGAGTGCTGGCTGGTGGCGGTGGAGCGTATGTTTATAGAACGGGGAGATCTCACGGCACATGTGCGTCTGTCAATCGCATAAGGATCCAGCGGATACTAAGGGAAGCGACAACCACCCCCGCTTTGACCATGGAGTTGGGTGGGGGCAACTTGAGATTTCAATTGTGGAATGGTAAACATCCTGCCGCTGCTGCAGTTGCGCAGAATGTCGGCGCTAGCTGTGCATCTCCATCACATCTTGCCGCATCATTTCAAGTGTCTTTCAACGCGGCAACGAACATTGCAACAGCGACTCGAGAGAGAGCGACCCTGCACGTGCAACCACCCTAGGCAAAAAGGGTTGTCAATGCGTCAGGGGATCGTAATTTATGTCTTCAAGAAGCGCATCTTATAGACTTCCATGTGCTGGCGAGTAACGACTCAAAATGGATCGATATAGTGGGGATATACTGAGGTATATTGCGGAGTCTACGGAGTGGAAGATTTAATGATATTTATCAATGATTTCGAATCTCAATTTCTCAATCTCAATATCAAATAATCATTGAGTAAAGTAAGCCACAATAAAATATAGAAAAATCAATAATTTTCCTACATGTTGCAGCAGTTATGGGCCAAGGCACGAGAGAGAGTTTTTTTCCCAGCGCTGCAAGGGGAGGACCGCCACCGAAGACCGCCATGGACACAGTCATTCTCATCCTCATCATCCGCAGCGAATCGCACTTGACAAGTGCCGCTGACTCCCGACAATTGTTTTTGTGATTTTTAGTAGCGGGCTGTCCGGGCAATTTGCATACGGCTGAGAGAGTAGACAATGCGGCCTGATTGTGCGACTGACTGCCATGTCGATGTCGATATCAACAAAAATGTCCGTGTCACATCATCAATGATGGCTGATGTCTGATATTTTGCTTTGCATTGCGTGGTTTCTGTTTAGGGGTTCTGGGGGGGGTGGGGGGTAAGTGCGGCATTGCGTTAATTAGCGCGGCATGTTGCGGCCATGTCGAATGTTTTCGTATACGGACAAAGGAGCACAATGCATGGAGAGCTGATTGATTCCGATTCTGATGGACAGATGAGGGCCATGGGCCATGTACGAAGGAACGTGTTGCAGAAGGAGCAGCCAGACGATACGACGGCAAGCGGGGGTGGGGAGTGGTAGGACCACCCAATGCTGGCAGACGGATCAGGGCCATTGAAACCAATACGTCAAACGTGAGATTACATAAAAACCGCAAAAAATCTTCGAAAACAAAGGAAAGCAAAAAACACACACACACACATGAGGCACAACGAAAGCAAAAAAGGACGCAGAAGGAGAAGGAGGAGGAGGAGAGAAAACCGAACGCTGACCTTTCGCCCGGCATTGTCCCGACGCAAATACTCGTAAAAAATGAATGGATGGCGCAAAAAAGCAAGGCTGCAGCAGAGGCAGCAGCAGCAGCAGCAGAGAAGAGCCAGCATGTTTAATATTAAATCGGTATATAGGGATATCCCTATATCCCTATATCCCCATCCCATGCAGCAGTAACGTTTCGTCGTGTTGTTTTTTTTTCGGGCATTCTGCACGTTCGTTCGCCGCAGTTCGCAGGATCCCTGACAGCTCGCCTGGACTTGGACTAGGGGCAGCCTCCTGCAGGCACAGCCACAGCCTCACAGCCACAGCGGACAATGGATCCTGCTCTGGGCTTGGCTCTGAATCTGCTGCTGCTGCTGCTGGCCACCCAACAACAAAAGACTCTTTCCAGCAGTGGGAATGGGTTGCATTGGATTGGATTGGATCTAGTCATGGAGTTTTTGCAGCCAAAGCAGTGCCAAAAAGGCAGCTGTGTCAGCCAGAAGTTTTGCAATAATGGATCTGCATTAGCAGCTGAGAGTAGGTTTAAAAAAAACACCATGTCCAGTCTTTCATCAGTGCTGGGCTATGAAGATGAATGACTTTACCTAAGAGACATGTAAAAAATGTTAAAGTTTTCCATTACAAAGATTCTATAATCAATGCAATTTCTGGTCTAAGATGCAGTTGGCTGGAAGAGCCATTTTGGTAGCAAGTAACTAAATGAGACACTAATTATTTGTATCGGGGATTCATTGACTATTGGTAACAATTTTTTGTAGAATTTATTTGCTCGCTGAAGGGGAATTTTTTTATAGAAAAAAGTGTAGTTATTATTTAGCAATATATTTGTGTACTTAAACCATTCTCTGGTAGTAGTTTTCTTTCTATAGTATGTATTTTATTATAAGCAAAAGTCAATTATTAACTAAATCTGCATATAGTAGCTGCCACAAAGGAAGCTTCAAGAATGTTCGAAAATACTTTCCAGTAAAGACTAATTAACTATCTAGCTCCCATTTTGTGTTGAGATCTAATGCTCGCAGGATACTCAGCTATATACTATCTGGATACTAAACTATCTACTATCTGGTATACTAAGCCAAAGAAGAAACCATCGAAGCGAAGATAATGCCGGCATTTCAGGACTGTCGTGGAGTCTCTACTTCGGAGCCATAACCTATCCCGTAGAATATCCCGAAGTTACAGACTACTTTACAATTGTATTTAGATAGAAACTAAATATACTATACATTCGTTTTGGCATTCTAAATCCAAGAATAAGAACAACCCAAGCTTAGAATTGGGGGAATGGGATGCCTTATAATAATGTTGATGATACAATCACACCCCCACGCCCCCTTATAAAACTACCAGCTACTGCCGCTCTATCCATAAACCAAATAAAATCTCAAAAGAAAACAGATAATTTTTGAAGAGCATCCCAACCGATAACCAACCAGCATATCCCCGCCCTCTGAGTTGTGCCCCAGACAATGTTCTTCAAACACACACAAAACACACAACAAACACACCAAAACACACACACCAAACACACACACACCAAACACACACACAGCACACACACAAAAACTAGAACCCAGAAAATGCAGACAAACCCAGAAAACCATTTACAGCCCTCAAGTCTGTCTTTTTGGCTAATTTTTCGTTATTTTGTTACGTTATTTTTTTCATTCCTGACTGGGTGGATGGATGGATGGATGGTTGGATGGATGCTGCAATTCAATAAAAATAAATCTGAACCGCAAACAAAATGTTCGATTCAATGGACAGCGGCCGGCTGCCGTCCGTTTTTGAGGGGTCCGTTGCACAGTGGCAGGCAGGGAGGAGGGGTGCTGGAATTTGAATATGGATTAGACAAATCGTGCGTGGAACACGTTGCATGCGGCGTCAATTTTGCATACGCAAATACCTCACGCCCCTCACTCGTGGGGTCAGTGTCGGGACCAGACCATAGACCATAGAACCATAACATTGTAGCGTTGAAACCCTCGGACCATCGGACACAGGATGGGAATTAGTAAAGAGAAGTGAAAGGGCAGGGGAAGGGCAAGGGAAATACACAGGGGAAAGTAGATGGAGATGGAGAAGGACTTAGCGGGCGGCAAATTGATTTTATCGCCGCATGAAAATGCGTCAGATGCCAATAAAACAATTTGATGGTTCGTTCCTTGTCCTTTGTTCTTCTCTGTGTGTGTGTGTGTGTGTTTGTGTGGTGTGTGTTGCTGTGGGTATTGTTTTTACCCAAAAAGTCAAATGAAGGCAACAGCAAAATGATCAACAATAAAAATATGAATATATCCATTTGGAAATGCAGCGGCATATCAGCTGTGTGGGAGCTAGTGGGGGTACCCTACAGATTGCTAATTTGATTGAGTTTGAATTGAGACTGGAATACTGGATGTACCCTTAAACATAGATAAGACACAGTAAATAGCTGTCCCAATACAGCCCCCCGTTCCACTTCACCACCATTTATGGCTGTGAAACTATTATGGGGAAACTTCATGGAGTGAGAGTAAGGCAGTGGCAGAGGGAGAGGCATAGGCTGAGGCTGAGGCAGAGGCTGTTGCGATCGCCGTTGAACTTGACTTTGGCATTGGGAGCACCATGGAGCAGGGGAGGGCGGAGAAGCAGCCGCGACCCTCGAAACATTTTTGTTGGTACCAAAATAGATAGATTTCTTATGACTGCAGTGGGATGGCAGCACAGACACACACACACACACACACACACACACACACACAAAAGAGTGACTAAAATAAACATGCGCATCCGTCCATCGGACTTGGCTGCAGTTTGCTCCAACTCCAGCACAGATGCAGCAGCGTGGACGTTGCACACTGAAGATGATGCGACCTCTGGTTGCAGTCTTTCACTGCTGCAGCAGTTTGCCCCTGCCCCCGTTCCTGCCCCCTTCCCCAGCCCCTGCTGCCACTGCCCCGCCTCTGCTGTTGCTGCTGCTGCTGCTGATGACCGTGAGGATGCCACTGAGGCGACAACTCCTGAGTCAGAGCGCACATCTCTCTAGTACCAGGGGTTGTGTTTTGTGCACGTCAAAGCAAATGGTCTTACGTCTAGCAAGGGGGGGGGGGTGGGGGTAGAGATGGAGATGTGATGCGTACCCGCGCAACTCCTGCCGCCGGTGTCCACGCAACAGCACACATCCTCCCATCCTGCATGCCCCTCTAGCTGGTATCTCTGCGCCGTTGCACGGCCACGCACATGTGCACGCCTTCAACTGCGACGGCAGCAGAGGCAGAGGCCTCGACATTGCACATCGCCATAGCCCATACTAGCCCATTGCCATTGCCATCGACGTCAATGGCATTGTGTAAGGCAGCACAGCGGAGAGTGCGTTTGACATTGACATTGGCTGCTGCGCTATTCCACAGTGTTTACTTGACGTCATTTCGAATGTGTGTTTCATTTGGCGCAACCTTTAGGCAACAACAGCAGCAACAGCAACAGCAACAGCAGCAGCAGCATCATCATCCCGCATCACGCATCCCAAGATTCAGATTCAGCCTCAGACGCATCCTCAGCGCCTTGGGTACCGAGTGCTATATCCCTGATATTGATGCGCCACAGCCGTCGTTTGTCTTTGGCATCGCATCGCGGAGGGTGGCTATTTTTAGTGTCCGTTTCGATTTGTGTTACTGTACTTTGCATTTCACATTTTCCCCCCCTTTAGTTGTTGTTGTTGTTTTCCTCATAAACCGTTACACACATCATGCAATAGAAAAGTGAAAACACAGTCCAAAAGGGCCTGAACTGGGCTTTCAAATAACCTTGGCATTGGTTTTGATACCCCCCTTGGACAACATGTAATGCGGATGACATATGAGAAATTTCACTGGAATTCATTGGATGAAAAATCAATCGTTTTGGGGAGTAAACGCTCATATTTTAAGCTATAGAATATAAGCTTTAAAATAGCTTAGGGAATGCTTAAAGTTATACTATAGAATATGGTAGGAAAGGTAGAACTTTCGTGGAGAAATTTTCATTCTATTCCACTTAAAACTCTTTCGATTTGTGTGCATGTTTTTTTGTCATATTTCTCCCCATATATCATCTGAGATTTCTTGGAAAATTATGAGCAGACATTGACCTAGGAAGATCCTTTTTTCTGAGGCAGGATATGCTGCTAAAGGAAATGGGGATCAGACTAAGAATTGGGGGATGATATGATGCTTCTCCTCTATGCGGTGTCTCTCTTTGCAGCAGCTCTCTGGGGGAGGTCATGGACATTCATCCCCCCCCCCCACTCCTTTGAACAGCACAGTTGGACCATGTGACACATGTGTGTCCATTTGGGCTCCCTTCTCCCTCTGCGACTTTCATTTTGGTTTACATTTCTCGAGTGGAGCAGTGAGGCCTGCATCCGCTTGCTAATGATGCCGCCGAGAGATGCAGCGTTCTGTAAGTGTATCTGCGGCTCATGTATCTCCCCCTGTATCTGTGTATAGGTCTGGCGCTGCTTCTGCTGCACTTTGATTTATTTCGGCGCTTTTCAATTCCCACGAGACAGTCGCAGTCGCAGCAAACAGAATCGTTTCCAAGCCATGGCTGCAGATGCAGATGCAGAAATCCATATCATTCTGGTACGTCCATGCGGCACTTCCTGTACCCGCGAATATTGAATAACCCAGCATTGATTCCCACCTCACCTCACCCTTTACCCATTCCCCCCTCTTCTTGCATGCTTTCGTATCATTTTTAAATATTCATCCTTGTCCCAAGTGGTGCAATGTCCTGCCCAAAGGGCTGCTGCTGCTGCTGCTGCCAAAAAAGAGTTTACCCCTAATAAACCGGAACTAATAGAAAATGAAAAAAAAAAAAAGAGGAGAGAGCATGGCAGAGACAAAGGTCGTAGACAATTTTTTATAAGCATTTGACATGGGCATCCCCGGGGCAGCAGGAACTACTATTCATTTTTTTATGCAAACACAAGTCCATGGAGTGCGAGAGAGTGAAAGCATCCTTCCATCTCTCCGTTTCGCTCGTTTCATTAGTTGACTGTAATTTATTAATTTACATGCGTCCTTTGCATACACACGACATAAGGGTACACGGGGCCAAAAGGGTAAGGGTTAGGCTGCATCAGAGGGGTAGTGTAGGGTAGGGTAGGGTAGGGTAGAGGCACTCGGGTCACCAACCGTTGGCCGCATCTTCAGGGTAACTCCATGGCCAGAACTTAAATGACCCGCCACTCGTATCTGATACCATGCCATCCCATCTGCATCCACATTTACATCCTCATCCGCATCCACATCCGCATTGTCAATTCTAAAATAATTTCGCACCCCATTCCGTGTCGTTTTTTTTTATGCCATATTTTGTTGGTCGACCAGGGTTCACAGCTCTTCCCTTTTACCCTGTGATTCATTCAGATTGGGTTCACAGGTCACAATGGCTCATAAAAAACGAGAGAGCCTCGTCGTCGTCGAGAGCTCTGTGTGTTTCGAATTTCATATTTATGCATAATTATTTGGGTTGCAACAGGGAAATCTAATAGTATTATGCTGATGCTGACCATGCCTGCTGCTGGTCTTGTACAAAGGTCAAAAGGGGAAAGTACTCGAATGATTAGCGAATGAATCAATGCTTAGTCGAAAACTATGGGATAGAAGTTGATTCAAGGCAGAGCTGAAGTCTCATTTGAATGTTGCCAGAGAGTCTATTAATGCTTTACTTTGGAGTTGAGATTCTGAAGATTATATTTATTACTATTATTAGTCGATATTTAGTTGGTTTTATACAGGTTAAAGGTAGGCTATCTGAGGCTATCGTTGAGTTCTCTTTTTTGCTTTAAGACTACATTTTGAGTTGCTTTTCTGATGGTCATCGATTAGTTCTTTTGAGTTCACCTTCCATTAATTCATAAACTCCATGCAATTACTACCCGAAAACCTTCATTAGTTAAGTTAATTCTATCCCCTACCCCTCCCCCCACCAACTTTCTTCTCTCTTTTGTGCCAGCAGCAAATCCCATCAACTCTTTCCGTTCAATGAAATTTTTGCCGACTTCTTCTTGCTGTTGTTGCTGTGTATCTCATTTGATTCAGTCAATTGATTCGGAATGACCAAAATCGTTTGACTCCTCCACTGAAATTTCATTAGTTTTTCGCTGCTGCTGCTGCTGCTGCTGTTATTTTGGGTTTCCATTTTCGGCTTTTGGGTTTTGGGTTTTTGGGCATTTCCTTTGGCATTGTTTTTGCCTCACATTCGGTCCGAAACAGCACCAGCAGCAATTAAGGTGTAGATCCGCAAAAAGGATCAATTGTTGGACACTTGGTCTGTCTGTCTGTGGTTTTTATTCTTTTCTATTTCGTTTACAATTTCGGGAGGTTTATTATTTTTCTCTTTTTTTTTTTTTTTTTTTTTTTGATTTTGCCGTCAGTAATTAGAAGGGGGAACCTTCTATCGGCTCTTCCGATATGCTGAGGAAGCGGAGCCATGAGCTAAGCAATTTTCGCTCATCAACGCTCATCATTGAACAGCAGTCGCTGGCTGCCCGTGGCTGCCCGGAACGAAACAGCAGATTAGGGCCAATGTCCTGGGTGCAGGAGCAGGAGCAGGAGCAGGAAGTGTGTACTGACCGCAGTCGACACGAAAATGTGAAATGGAATCGCCTGCCAAGTGCACTCTGATGGTATGACGACCTGCGCGATGTCCTGCTGCGACCGGGTCCCACGTCCCAGGATCCTCTCCTGCCCTTTGACCGCTCCTCTGTGCACGCCGTAACGGTACCAGATGGGCCGCCCCTCGACAAAATTGAGGCACGGCACAGGTAGAAATCCCAAAATTTCTCTGCTTCGGATTCAGATTTGTGTTTTGGGTTTTTGGCTGAGTCCTTGGTCCTGGCGCTGCTGCTGCTGAGCTGTGATGTGTTTGTAAACACGCTGAAAATAGAATAATAGATCAAAGACAGATACTCTCGTATACGAGCACGATCAGCATCGGTCCGACAGCGAACGGTACTGAGACAGAGATGGAGATACATACATACATGCACGACCGGTGTTCGGTAGGATCCTGTGCCTTGCCTTGGCACTTGTGATGCGGGTGCATGATCACTGGCCGCACTGGCCGCGACGGACTGTGGGAAATCACCGGAAATCGATGCACCAAACCTGTACACCCCCGCCCCCACCACCACTTTCTAGCGTAGCAATTGGAAATTTGTAACACACATGCTGCACGTCCCCCCATCCCTGTCATTCATTAACATTCCTGCAGCATGGCGTTTCCTTCCCAATCAGTTGGTGTGTGTGTGCTGCATCAGGTGTCTGTTCTTTTGGCCAAAAAAGAGAGCGAATCATGTGAGTATTTCCCACGCATAGGGTCAAGCGGTTAACGAGGCAGTGCCACAGATTGATGGCAGTTCCATGTGGGAGTTTAGGGGCGGGGTAAGGAAAAGGCATCTAGTACAAACAATTCCCCCATTCATGCCCCATTTCGAGGTAAACATTCCAAACCATACTACAGCTTCTGCAGGTTCCTCCGCTGAGGTTCTCGAGGTCCCTCCATACAGGTCTTTGTCTCTCCCATGACCACTTTGACCCCTCTATCACTCACACCCCCCCCCATGCCTATTGCCTGCCCTGCCATGCCAGTTAGTCCCTTCCATTTACAGTTATTTTCTATGATTGAAAACAACAGAAAAAAAAGGATCTCGCTGCTTGAGCGGGGGAGAGATGGGGAGATCCAATTCTTGTCTCCTGGCGGCTTCACATTGCGTGGGTTTATCTTTCATTGGCCTCAATAGGCGAATGGCGAACGGTGAACGATGGAACGGCGGAATGGCGAATAGAAAAGGAAACTTAAGACGATTGGATCGGTTCTTTATAGCGGTACCGCTACATCCTGCGCAGCGGATCGAAGAACGGACCCGCGCCGCGCCGGACGTGGGACGATCTTGCTTGCATACTTGAGGAACAAATGCCTAGCGGTTTCTTTTATTCTTTATCGTCTTTCAGTCTTTCTTTTTTCGCGTCCTTTCTTCTTGATAGTTTTTTTTTTACAAATATTATACAATGATCTAGGGTTTCCAAGAGCCCTCCCTCACTCTCTCTCCACTCCACAAAACTGCTCCATGCTCGAGGGTTTTTTTTTTGTATACATTTTTCGCACGCCGTCCTTTCTTTTGGGCCACGTAAAAAATAATAGCAAGGAAAAAGACAAGAAGAAGAAAGAGAAGGGGAAGCAGAAGGAGCAGGAGCAGGAACAGAGGGGTAGTGCCCACATGAAGATGCTCTGGATCTGGATCTCTGATCTGATCTGATGACGATCATTTTTTCAATGGCTTATCTTCTTATGGTGCAGATCCTTCGGTCCGTTGCCCAACGTAAGAATGTGATTGATTTTAATTGGGGACCAGCAGTAGCAGCAGCAGCAGGACGTAATATTATTTGCCAAAGTGATCCTTCGTAGATCCTTCGTAGATCCCCCGTAGTGATTCTCTCGTTGATCCTCTGTTTTGTTCTCAATCGAGGCGCACACATGCTGTGTGCACTAGTTGGATGATCAGATAGGATCTGGGGACATCTTTTGCAGCAGATTGCAATGTGTGCAAAATCCATTAGATATGTGAGATCGTTTCGATGGGATTATAAGATTCTCTCTTACTCTCTCTTACTCTCTCTCTCTCTCTGTTGATATAATCTATTTGCTTAAACTGCAGAGATCTACGGTAATGGAAGACTTTCCTTTTGGGCCACCGACTAATTGAGATTCCAATGTGTTCGCTTTGGAGGATACGATCATCAGAACTTACTTACTTACATATGTAGTAACCCCAAACCAGTTGGGTCTATAGTTTCTGGGTAATTATTGATCTGGGGTGAGAAATTGTTTGCTGCAGCTGTGAAGCTTTCTGTTCTGAATCGGACAACTACACTCTTTTTTGGGGCCCTGTTCTGTTCTGTGGCCATGTCCATCCATTCCCCCGCCGCCTTTTTTGGAGCTGCAACACATAATGTGACTGCTGTGAATTTCACGACTCGCCAGTTAGCTGCCTGTTACTCTGTGACTCTGTACGGAAAGTGGAGAGCAGGGAGGAGTAGAGAGGAAAGTTCAAATTGCTTGAACTTTATGGTGTTCCAAATAGACCAGAGCACACAGTGAGAGTAAGAGAGAGAGAGAGAGAGAGAGACGTGGCAGAGACTGGACAAGGGTGAGTGCAGGTTGGGGCGGCAGGTTGTGTCCCTTTTTTGGCCAGGGTCTCCGGCAGTACGGTACAGTTCTTAGGCTACGGGGGCCATTGTGGAGTGGAGCCAAGTGCCAGTGCCAGGCAGCGGCATGACCAGCGGTCATGAATTGGAATTGAAATTGGAATCGTTCTATGACCAGTCCACGGGTTCAGTTTGGTTTTCGGTTTTCCGATTTTAGCTGTGGGTTCGTTTCGGTCAGGCTTTTGTTTTGTTTTTTTGGTTTGGGGTTGACTGAAAATTTGCCTGGCTCTTCTTCTTCGGGCTGGCTGGCTGCTGCTTTTCGCCTCTTTGCCGGGCAATCAAAAGTCAAAATCTTTTGCTTGGCTAGCCGGCGCAAAAAACGTGATGCAGTAGGAAATGCTGACGATG